>CM040120.1:29795910-31031670 GCA_022559845.1 Amorphophallus konjac
TCACGGAAACTGATAGTCTGTCACTCTCTGTCCAGAACAGGAGTACCTCCCACTAGAAGCAAGGCCGAATGCGTCCACTGACGTCTTAGTCCGTGTCTCAGGTGTCTCCCTCCGGCCCAGCGGGAACTGAGACACCGTACAAGTAACCACAAACAAGTGACTAGCTGGGGTCACGCCCGTCGACGTGGGTCCAACCACCCCCAAACACGTGTGCACACACAGATCGTCCGTCCCTGGTCTAGCCCTCTGACCGATTTTTCCCTCAGCTGGACTCTGGCTGCTAGACGCGGGGCCCGACGAAAACCGGTCCACAAACCGTCTCTAAGGGTAGCCTCTCCACCACTCCCTGGTGGGACCACTCGCGTGTAAGCAGGATACGACAAGTGGAGGGTCACTGAGAGAGTAGACTCTCAAGACAACAGAAAATAACGTCCGAACACGATGAAGTACGGGGACCGTCCCACGTACCAGCACCGTCGCATGGTGACCACAGTCGGAGAAGAAACGAGACTCACAGTCCACGGGCCGCACGCTCGTCCACGCAGAAACGCATAAACATGGTTCCCAAGGTAGCTCACAGGCCGCCAAACCAAATCCCACTCTCAGGGAAAGGCGGGAACCCTCCAGGCCTAGGCTGGCAACTGGACTCTCAGTCCAAGGCCACACACATGGCCCACTCGGAAACCTCTTCCCGAAGAAACTCACGGCGTGCGGGGAACCCTCGCCGCACTCACACCAACGTACCGTGACACAAGTCGAGAACTCGACAACCCGGGACCACACCGTACAGTGACGCCTGGCCCCGACGAAGTGCACAGCATCCGTCAGGCCACGGGTCGGCATGTGGATTGAGACCTACACACCCGGGGCTCAAACCGGTCAAAACGGAAACGCCGGCTAGACCAGCCCCTTGGGCGGTCCACTTTGGGCCGCTCAGGGACGTACGGCCAGAAAGGGGCCGCACCAGGGGATATACGGAAAACAGCAGGCCGTTCTTCTCGTTGCTCAAACGAGACACGAGTGACTGGTCTCCAGCTGCACCAAGGTCGAACGGCTGACCCTCAGCCATAATTGGGGGATGAACGGTCCAACGCGGTCGTTCGTCCTCCAAACGGGGAACACAAGTGCGGCTAGCCCCTAGCCACGTGGGGAACGGGCGGCTAGGACCTCACCGCGCAAGGCTTGGGCGGTCAACCTCTTGCCGCACAACAGCCCATGGCACCAGGGGATGTACGGCCAGCTCCTAGCCATACAAAAAGGGTTATGCGGCCAGACTCTGGCCGCACAGCCCAGCAATGGTCAAAATCGGAGGGAAAATATGGCTCAACTCTGGCCGCACCTTGGTTATGCGGTCGCACGATAGACCGCATAACCCTCACTAAGCGCCAAGCCGAACGCTGCGTGCCGAGCAGATGAACGGTCAAGATGGGGCCGCTGGGGGGATGTTTTTCGTTTGGGTTTATTTTTATTGAACTCATTAGGCATGCCAGTCACCGGAGTGACAATCCATTGTGCGCTCGACCTGACTCAGTCAGTCGATTGTGATATTCGTGTCAAGACCTGGAGATGCGGGACGAGACCACTGACACGACAAGCTCGCGGTTGTCCCTTAACGAGGGAAGCGTCGGACGTGCACGGTTGAGAAACCGGCAAGCGCTAGGGTGGTCAATTCACACTTTCGTGCCCGGATCGGGTCACGAGACGGTAACGCTCTCTCTCGCAGCAGCGGTAATATAAATATAAAGCGAGCTACGATCCTAGAACATGCTCTCTAGCAGTGGCATAAACAAGTATATATGAAAATAAGCAAATGCCGAGTGTAGGGAGCGAGAATGATACCTCCACGCGCTCGGCGTGTGGAAGACGGACCCGGCCGAAACTCGTACTCCCGGAACAATAATACACAATATTGTAGCAATACACGTCACTGCCCACTCCACGCAGGGAGGTAAAGGGCTACAGAGGATCGAATTCGGGTTGACGGGTGGCTTCTCGCGTTGATTCGGCAGCACCCGAACTTGTGACGGTGGGGCCCACGTGCTGTCCGGAGGGGCCGTGTAGGACCCGATGGCACCGCTGTAGTGGGGGCACTTAGGGAAGCGCTCCCCGAGCTGGCGGCACACTGGTTCACCGGCCGGAGGCCGGGCGGCTCCGTTCGGCACCGGTCGGAATAACCGGCCACGGATCTGTAGCTTCTGGTTTTCAATGCGCGTCCCGGCGAGAACGGGCACTGCGATCAGCCCCGATGTCAGATCGACATGGGACTGGCGCCGTTGGAAAGATAACTTCAAATACTTCAACTTAGGGCTAGAGATCTGGCCTGGATCTGCACAGATCTGGGCTTTAATGAATTTACAACTTCCTATTGTACAGTAGCCGAACACTCAGATCTGTAGGGCTATTCTCTGAGAACTGCCTTTGACCGCTATGAAACCCTTGGATTCAGACTTCGACCTCTTCATGAAAGTTGTGGGAATTGGAGCTAGGAAAACGACAAAACTTGTTTGGACAAGTTTAGATATGGCTACGAATTTATAGGAGTTTTTCACTAACAGTGGGTCGGATCTGGAATCTGACTAAAGGCACTATAGCAGAGATAGAACATGAATTTTGAAAAATGGATAGAGGGTGGATCAAAAATTAAGAAAAATGGTGGATGTAGGGGATGATGGACAGAACTCCCAGTAAAATTTGGAGCCCCAACAAAAATCAAAAAGAAGGTCGGGGATGGGAAACTCAGACGGACTGTTACAGTGGATAGACAGCTGACAGATCTGGGAAAGATTGAAGACAGAAAATGTAAAAATATCAAAAGAAGGATTTTGGACGTGAAATGTTTTGTGCAGATGGAAATACAAGATAGGAACAACCTCTGAAAATTTCAGATCAAGAGGATGTCGGAGTTGATAGAAGGAATTCTGAGAAGAAGCTTCTGTCCAGGATGGACAGAACACCGAAGTCGACTTCGCGGCGGCTCGAAGGCGGCACGAACGGCGGCGGCGGCACCGGAGATGAACTCAGAGATTGAGGGGGAGGAGATAGAAGGGTTCCACTCTAGAATTGGGGGTTGGGGATGAAGAAAACCAGGGGAGAGAGAGGGGAGGTCGAAATTCCCACAAGGGGGGCTCTTGCACAATGCTTTTTTCACTTTCATTAATTCAATCAATTGGAAAATACAAGCTATATATAATAAATGTAAAAAGACACTAAATGCCCATAGATCTAAGGTTTGGAAGGGCATATTAGGGAGTTCCTAAATATTTCTCCCATGTGGTCAAAACTTTAACCATTAATCTAATCAAACTTGGACCATTTCCATTCAAACTTATCTAATTTTCACCAACCAAGCCTAATAAGTCCAAAGAATGGGGCGCCCCCCTTCATGGGCTTCTCATGGGCCTAGGCTGGTCCAAGGCCAGCCACTCAAGTCCAATAACCCATGTCTAGACTTGGGCCTTCCAAGTCTTGGTGGTCCATGAGAGGAGAAAGCCCACTTGGGCCTTAAGTGGCTATTAAGGTCCAATATGAACTAGGCTTCTAATGGACTCTACTAATGGCAACCTAGCCATGGACTTTACATTACAAGTGGCCCATTGGCTTGTTATAAGCCTTACAAGGAGCCCAAATGAAAGAAATGAAATAAATACACAAGTACAATCCCATACAAGTCATAACACACAAATACGTTCCACCCGTATAGCTTTTGATGCCCCCATCAATTCTCCCCGGGTGGGAGGAACTCGACCCCGTCGAGTAGGGGTATGGATGCTCGAGTACTCCGGCGGATCCGTCACCGTGCCAAGTAACGCGGGTATGCTCCACTCCAAGTGACCGTCACCTGCTCATTCCATATATACTCGATATGCACAAGCTGCTATGGGCCAGAGGTGGACACTCCGAATGGGGCACTCTCAAAAAGGGAGGTGGCGGCTCGAAGACTCACTAGGAATGACCGCTGATTCCCTGTAGGTCACTGATCCGGGTAGATGTACAACCGATCCCATACTCATCAAGTGAGTCCAACCGCCTATTACTCATAAGAGAATGACAACGAGCTTGCACAACACACATGCAGACTCTCAAACTTACACACAAACCATGCAAACAAACCACATAAATAAAAAGCACACCGACTCATCTATGACCCTAGACACACCTAATGTTAGTTCGACCTGTACATGGGTGACGGCGGACCAGGACACCCGAATGTGTGCCATGCATGCATCTGACGTAACGGGTGGTTGACATCATGCGGAAATCCTAGACCTCCTAAGGTGGGCCATGCATGCATATGGGATGTGGGTGTGGGAGGGCCAAGAGTATCTCCCCTAGATGATGGTGTATCTTGTAAGGGTACGGGCTTGGTGGGCATAGACGACCCGGCCCGTGGGGAAGGGGTGTGGTAGCGGACTCCCTCGAAGAAGTGAAGTGAATGTGGAGGGTCTAAGGATCCACTAGGGAGTGGGTCAAAGGGATCAAAGAAGGTATGACCCCTTATGGTGGGTTCCCACAAGTCACGGTCCCACGTGTAGAAGTTTTGAAGGTGTGCATAGTCACCTTCTTGAATTGTGACGGGTGGGACGGGGATTGTAGGCAAGAAGTATGATTCCTCCCTCGGACAAAAGGGTATGAATTCGGGCTCGTTCGGTAGCGGAAGAAGTAGAAGAACCTCCGTGATGACACAACCCATGGTGCACTCAGAGGTAATGGACCCGAAGGTCGGATGGGTGAAGCTAAGACTAGCGGGTTGGTCAAAGCCTCGCGCCAAAAGATGTGTCAACTTCCATTGTGAATCTAATCCCATGACAAGATCGTCCAATGTGTCAACATGGTGACTAGATCGAAATGTGGTATGGAAGGAGTTGACCGGCACTAAAGGGAGGATGGGGTCCATGGATGGAAAGGGAGGTGGGACCAAGCCATCCTTGAGGCAACTAAAAAGTGGCTCGGCGATGTATAGCGTTCCCGTAAGAAACACGGGTGGCTCGGGGTGAGACGGCTCCAAGCATAATGGTTTCGAATGTGGAGTGGGCCGCTGGGGTTGAGTGACTGGACATACGAGGGTGATCTTACCGGATAGGTAAGGTGGGTATAAGGTGCAAGTCCTCTTGCCCCAGTCAAGATTGGCTCTTCGTTCTCCTAACCATGTTTGCCCTAAAATGATGCATGAACCAGCAAGTGTGCCGATCCTGCACCATGCGCCATCGGTGTAGAGAACAGAGCCGATCCTCTTATAGAACTCAACACAAGCAAAATCACCATCGTAGACAATCTCGCCTGTCTTGGAGAGAGACTCCACGATGTCAAGAGAAACCCAATTATTCGACTTCCTATCGGTGAAATGGAGTTCCGTTGTGGACCCGTTCGGTAGAGCGACTTTCATAGTGAGAGGGGTAAAACCAAGGGCTCGGTCCATGAGGACATTGACTTTGGCCACAAAGGTTGACCACTCGGATGTATGGTCTTGGGGAACGGCCATGGGTAGCAGATATGGACATGCATACACACGGTGACAAGACACTAGACCGACTATGTAAGTTTGGAATGCATGCACACTAAGGACCCTAGACGTAAACCAAGACTCGGTACGTGGCGGAGATAACCGATCCGAAGATCACTCGCGCAAGTGTGCGGCCTTCCTGATAGGCGTAGCCTAACGTTCGGACAACACCTTTTGATATACCGGGTTATTGAGATGCAATGCAAAAGACTCTTCTTTTTTTTGTTTTAAAACAATGATAATCCTAAACACGACTTACAATGACTAATGACTAGACGTAAATGACACTTTTTTTGACACCCTAGACTCAACCTCGCTCTGATACCAAATTGATGCGAGACGAGACCACGGACACGACAAGCTCGCGGTTGTCCCTTAACGAGGGAAGCGTCGGACGTGCACGGTTGAGAAACCGGCAAGCGCTAGGGTGGTCAATTCACACTTTCGTGCCCGGATCGGGTCACGGGACGGTAACGCTCTCTCTCGCAGCAGCGGTGATATAAATATAAAGTGAGCTATGATCCTAGAACATGCTCTCTAGCAGTGGCATAAACAAGTATATATGAAAATAAGCAAATGCCAAGTGTAGGGAGCGAGAACGATACCTCCACGCACTCGGCGTGTGGAAGACGGACCCGGCCGAAACTCGTACTCCCGGAACAATAATACACAATATTGCAGCAATACACGTCGCTGCCACTCCACGCAGGGAGGTAAAGGGCTACACAATGGGGTCCGGGAGGACCGAATTCGGGTTGACGGGCGGCTTCTCGCGTTGATTCGGCAGCACCCGAACTTGTGACGGTGGGGCCCACGTGCTGTCCGAAGGGGCCGTGTGGGACCCGGTGGCACCGCTGTAGTGGGGACACTTAGGGAAGCGCTCCCCGGGCTGGCGGCACGCTGGTTCACCGGCCGGAGGCCGGGCGGCTCCGTTCGGCACCGGTCGGAATAACCGGCCACGGATCTGTAGCTTCTGGTTTTCAACGCGCGTCCCGGCGAGAACGGGCACTGCGATCAGCCCCGATGTCAGATCGACACTAGACTGGCGCCGTTGCAAAGATAACTTCAAATACTTCAACTTAGGGCTGGAGATCTGGCCTGGATCTGCACAGATCTGGGCTTTAATGAATTTACAACTTCCTATTGTACAGTTGCCGAACACTCAGATATGCAGGGCTATTCTCTGAGAACTACCTTTGACCGCTATGAAACCTTTGGATTCAGACTTCGACCTCTTCATGAAAGTTGTGGGAAATTGAGCTAGGAAAACGACCAAACTAGTTTGGACAAGTTTGGATGTGGCTACGAATTTATAGAAGGTTTTCACTAACACTGGGTCGGATCTGGAATCTGACTAAAGGCACTATAGCAGAGATAGAACACGAATTTTGAAAAATGGATAGAAGGTGGATCAAAAATTAATAAAAATGGTGACATAGGGGATGATGGACAGCACTCCCAGTAAAATTGGGAGCCCCAACAAAAATTAAAAAGAAGGTCGGGGATGGGAAACTCAGACGGACTGTTACAGTGGACAGACAGCTGACATATCTGGAAAAGATTGAAGACAGAAAATGTAAAAATATCAAAAGAAGGATTTTGGATGTGAAATTTTTTGTGCAGATGGAAATATAAGATAGGAACAACCTCTGAAAAGTTCAGATCAAGAGGATGACGGAGTTGATAGAAGGAATTCCGAGAAGAAGCTTCTGTCCAGGATGGACAGAACACCGAAGTCGACTTCGCGGCGGCTCGAAGGCGGCACGAACGGCGGCGGCGGCACCGGAGATGAACTCAGAGATTGAGGGGGAGGATATAGAAGGGTTCCACTCTAGAATTGGGGGTTGGGGATGAAGAAAATCAGGGGGAGAGAGAGGGGAGGTCGAAATTCCCACAAGGGGGGCTCTTGCACAATGCTTTTTTCACTTTCATTAATTCAATCAATTGGAAAATACAAGCTATATATAATAAATGTAAAAAGACACTAAATGCCCATAGATCTAAGGTTTGGAAGGGCATATTAGGGAGTTCCTAAATATTTCTCCCATGTGGTCAAAACTTTAACCATTAATCTAATCAAACTTGGACCATTTCCATTCAAACTTACCTAATTTTCACCAACCAAGCCTAATAAGGCCAAAGAATGGGGCGCCCCCCTTCATGGGCTTCTCATGGGCCTAGGCTGGTCCAAGGCCAGCCACTCAAGTCTAATAACCCATGTCTAGACTTGGGCCTTCCAAGTCTTGGTGGTTCATGAGAGGAGAAAGCCCACTTGGGCCTTAAGTGGTTATTAAGGTCCAATATGAACTAGGCTTCTAATGGACTCTACTAATGGCAACCTAGCCATGGACTTTACATTACAAGTGGCCCATTGGCTTGTTATAAGCCTTACAAGGAGCCCAAATGAAAGAAATGAAATAAATACACAAGTACAATCCCATACAAGTCAAAACACACAAATACGTTCCACCCGTATAGCTTTTGATGCCCCCATCACCCGGAGTCCGTCATACTGTAAAGGCTATGACGTTAATTACGTCCTTCCAAAGAAGGATAACCCTTGATTAGTTGCCAAGAAAGGATGTCTCCGGGGCAAAAGAGATAAGACTATCATGTCGACTCCACTGACGGGATGCAAAACATGCATGGAAAATGTGCTATATGGGATGTGATAATGGTGTTACAACGCAAATCCGGCAGCATACCCCCTTATCTTGGACTATGCCAAAAGGGTATTATAGGTCATCCACCCACGGAATGCCGGGATGGAAGCCAAAAGAGAGGCGGGCGTAGCCCTGGATCTGAAAAGGATTTGAATGTGACGGGACAGTGTCCGCTACCATGGCGTTTGTTGATGTCCCCCTTAAGGGACCATTGGAGGACATGCAGTGGCAGAACTCCGAGGGTCAGCGGGGTGACAAAGAAACATCGTATTCGGTATAATGTAGGGGTAAAACCCCCATTGATGTATCTCCCGTGGACCCGGATGAAGAACCATGATTCCCTCGTAAAGCGATGAAGGCTGGCATGGAGGTTGACAGGAATGGGACATTTGAGTTTAGACTAGATTTGGGTTTAATGGAGTTGTTGAGACATCAGATATTTGGATGGCAGCTATTATTGCGATGAAACGGCATGGATAGGAGCCGGCGCGAGGGCCAGACGGCGCGGCGGGATCCCGGTGCGATGGGAAGCTCAAGGGCAATCGGCACGGTAGGCAATCGGCATGGCTGGAAAGAAGGGCAATCGGCGCGGCATGGTTCCCGGCGCGCCCTTCACCCGGCGCGAGATTGGCGCCGGAAGGAGATGGCGCTGGTAGCTATCTTTTGTTGGCTTTCTAAGGTATTATGAGGGTTTCTTGTGAGTTCAAAGGGATCCTTTGTATTCAATGGGGATTTCATGGTAATAATTGGGTGAGATAGAAGATGAGGGTGGATTCATTCACAAGGGGGTCCAAGGAGACCATGTAACTGTAATGTATATTCCCCTGTGGTGACCAAGGCGTCGTGAGATGGTATAGCTCAGCTCCTTGCCACGCAGTCGGGGGCTAAATGCACAATTCCGGTGAAAACATCGTAATATGTGATTGAGTAAAAGTCTGAATGGATTTTGACAGCACCTCCCCTTATTTTGGGAGTGTGCCAAAAGAATATTATAGGTCATCCACTCACGAACTGTCGGAGTGAAAACCAAAATAAGAGCCGGGCGTAGCCCGAGATCCAGGGGATCTAAATCATATGGGACTTTATCCCCCTATTGTGACATCCCTTGTACAGTCAATGGAGAACATGCAGTGGCAGGGCTCCATGACTTGATAGGGTTGTAGAATGTAGGGGGATTGACCCCTTTGATATAGCTCCCGTGAGGACAGAGGGAAGGGTAGTGCATCTCCATAGGACAGGATATGATGAGCAAGGTTGGCATGGCTTGACGGCATCGGCACAAATGCATCAAAGTGGCCGAAAGGTGTGAAGATATCGGCGCGAAGAAGAGGATGGGTTTCGGCGCGACACGAACAGCTCAGCTGGCGCGGCCAGCCCTCGGCGCGAGACTTGCGCCGAGAGGGGTTCGCGCCGGGAGGCCTCCTGAAGTGGGGTTTTTAGAGGGGTTTGAAGGCAGAGGCTTTGGGCATTTTGAAAAGGGGGGTTTATTCAACGATCTGACGACCAGTCTGGACGATCGTAGAGAGGGTGATCCAGGGTAGAGACGACCTTCCTTCTGGGGCCTCACTAGGAGCAAAATCAGGAAACTCACGATTCGGATTCGTCCCTCTTCATTTCACAGACGAGAAGCCATGAGATAGATTGTCTCAGGCTCTCATTGTGAGTATGAGGTTGAAAGAACATATGATAGAAGAACCTTCGGCAGACTTAGAAAATCAAATGGTAAAATATGTGTAGTTATCAGTATCCATAGCATGTAGTGAACCTCGGATGCAGAGGCAGAAATAAAAGAATGATGAAAGGGTGGAACTTAGCCCATCTTTCATTAACTATTTTATCTAGAACGGCATACACGAATTCAACTCAGAAGGAAAAATCCAACCCAAAAGCATACACACCGACTCTATCCCTGAGAACAGGGTTACATTGGCATTCAATGCTACTGGAGCAAAGATGCTCGAAAGCAGAGATACAAACGAAAAGGGAGAACAATATTCAGACAGAGCAAATGGGGGAGAAGAACTATAGCTCCTCGGGACGTCGAACGGCACACCCCACCTTGCTTCTTCCTTCGAGCCTCTGCCTCTCTCTCTTTTCTTCAGCTTCTATGAAGGGCTCTCGAGCTCCCCCTTTCTTTTTTTTGTGGCTAAATGCTCTCCTCCTTTTTTTTTATCTCTGTATCTTCTTCTTCTATCTCCCTTCTTCTCTTCCTTTTTCTTTCGAAGGGCAGCCTTCTTATAGAGGGATGACCCTCATCCTATCGGCCTGAGCTCCCCGGCGCGCCAGCATCCGTCTTCCCGGCGTGGGCAGCCCTCGGCGCGCCTCAATTCACATTGGGCTTGGCCTATTTTCTGTCATCTGGCGCAAGATCCATCTAATGGGCTCCTTCAGACATTGGGCTTCTTGGCATATGTATTTGTCCTTCATGGGCTTGTTTAACACCTAGCGTTCACAAACACGTGTGAGGCACTGTGAATCCCACCTTCAGAGAATCATAATTGTCTGAGCATCCCCTTTTTAGCAGGCAGATGATTGCCTGAATATTGGTATGGTTTTATCATCCCGACTATCTAAATGATAGCCATACTGGACAGCGGCCTAGCCAGGGATGGCTTTAGCCGAACAAAGTGTTAGGAGTAGTAGGCCTCTTCTATTCTGATTCTCAGAACTTCCAGGGATGGTACAGGAGCCGTACCCTTGACTGGTCTTCAAAGCTATGAATCTGCTTCGGTCTCTTCTGGTATATTTTAGGTGTCAACAAATGCCCCCCACCCGCAGGTGGCGTAAGCGAAGAATGAGTGACACGGGACATGCGGGTGCACATTGCACCACACCTTATAATTTCTTCAGGTCTGCTTCTGTTCATTGTTCATTCTTGTGACTCTGAGTCTTCATTCTGTTTGTAAAATCCCAGTACTTTGTCAGTATACTCGGACATTTATCAGCATTCTTGATTTGATCTTCTGATTGCAGCACCCCTGGGTGAATCGAACGGCGCCACTGACGATCCCGGCACGGTCATCTCGGTGCGGCCATCGTCTCGGTGCGATGGATTTCGGCGCGGTGGCTCCCAGCGCGCCTTCTTCTATTGGCGCTCTCGGCGCGATGCTACTTTTGACGCGGGGAGGATCTCGACGCGCCTTTTGGCGCATTTTCCTCTCGGCGCGGCGGCCTTCTCGGCGCGCCTTTTGGCCTTGGCCTATTTTAGGCACCGCGAGAGAAGAGAAAGCTCATTCTTCTATGAGCTTTCTCTCTCTTTGGCCTTCTCTTCTTCCACTGCATTGGCGATCGGTGCGGGGAGCCTCCCCTTGGTCGTTTTCTCATTCGAGACTACGTCCCTCTTTATTGCGGAGTCATCCCCTCTTGGTGGGTGCTCTCCTATTTGACTTCTGGGCATACCCCGGACAAGGGGAGATGCTGTCAAAATTTTTCTTGAAATTTTCTTTTCTATTTTCCTCTTCATATCATCTTATTTTCCCTTGATTTTTTGTCCGTAGGTGCTGAAATGACCTCTTCTTCCAGCCGTGTTGCTTCCGGCGCTGCCGATGTCGACGCTTCTTCCCAGGGTAGGGTGTTTGGCCCTGTTGTGACCTGGAGGAACGTCGGACAACTGGACCGGGGTCTTGGGAGGATCGCCATAGTCGATGAATCCTCCGACTCCAAAACAGACACAGTACCCTCGTCTCGTGTTGTGACCGTCGAGGGAGGGCTGGACTTCAGTCGCGATGACGAGTATCGCCCGGACTTCCCGAAGGACCGGCATCTTGCACCGTTCATCTGCACCTTCAGCGTCTCGTGGAAGAGAGATGTCATGCTGGCTCGGATGGTGGAGCGGGCCATGTTGTTGGACCGGGACAGCTTGAAAGGTTCTGTGTACCGCGGAGACACCATCTATCTCCCGGGAGAGCGACGCAAATGGAATGCTGTCTTGGGGGTGACAGAGCTGGAGGCAGAGCAGAAAATGCTGACACGGGCTCCAGAATTCACACCAGCTAGGTGGGACACCACTGCAGGTCGGGTCAACAGAGAGAAGCCCGGCTATGGTTTATTCTTGGTGCCCATCAAGTGGGGCTATAGAGACGAGCCATTCATCCTGAACTGCTTGGCTGTCCAGTTCAAATTCCAGTTGGCTGCTGGGTGGTTTGCTGACACAAAAGTGACCAATGCCCATCTCTTCCGTGTAGGAGCGGTAGAATTCACAGAATATGTTCTGAAGGAGTATGCACCGTTGCTGGTCAGGGCCGGGGTGTATCACAGTGTGTATGCATCCCGTTTCAGGTATCCCATCTCGAAAGGACTGTGCTGCGGTATGTTTGAAGTGTTCTGCCCACAGTTCAATACTTTCTATACAGCAGAGGGCGAGACTTCTCTGGACCTCTGGAGCCTGTCACAGCTGTCGGGTCTGCCGATCAACGGAGAGCCCTATGAGGAGGTCTGCCTTCATGACTTCATCAAGGACGAGATAGATGGTGAAGGTGAATATTATTTCAGCTACTCGTACCGTTACTTAATGAAAGCGTACCGCTCCCTCTGCTTGGCGCTGAATAGGGGATCCTCGAAGGGGTATCAGCCCCGAGAGAAAAGTAGCAAATTGAGAGTCTGAGTAGGACATTGGATTCAGTATTTCTTTGGTGGCCCTCTGAAGTACAGTGAGTTCCCCCATGTAGCTCCTGTTGCGGGTAAGCCCAGCAGATCGCCCAAGTTTAAGTCGGCACTGCCCTCTTCTCTTCGACGGATCAGTTGCGGAGGACCGAATCCCACTGGGGCGGATCCCCTTACACATTGTGCAGCTTATCTCACTTTCTGGTTGTGCACTTTTGCTCTCCCACAGGGAGATGAGACAGTCATTAGGCCGGAGGCAATATACCTGGCTTGTCAGATGGCTTGGGGCATGTGGCTTGCACTATGCCCAGCAGCACTCTGCCTGATCTACAAATCTCTTGGAGATATTCATAGGCATCGGGCCCCACACTCTTTCAGATTTTAAAACAGTGGGGCCGTTTCATTTCTTCAATGCCTGGGTGTGCAATTTGTTCCCAGAGCTGGCTCCCAGGACTCTGCAGATAGTAACATTGTATCCCAGGATGCTAGAGTTTGCTAGTGCTGAACCCGGTCCAGAGTCTCATCAGCTTTTCTCCATCCGAGGTCGGCTGATAAGGGTTCCGATGGATTCAGCGGGGACCATCCATTTTTGGAATTTGGCCGCACATTCTTCTCCGTTGGTGAACCGCCAGCGTTAATGCAAGCTCGAGGCAGTGGAGACTTTCACACATTTTATTTCAGGAAACACAGTGACCCGGCCAATTTTGGAGCCTGAGCTCATTGACTGGGCTTTGTCAATTCGCCCCAGTGTCTTAGTGTTCAGGAAGGGGGGCGCGGTTCATTTAGAACCTTACTATCCTTTTAGGTTTGGCCGAAATTTTGGCTATGATCAGCACATCTCGCCTTCGGCTGCTCTGTTTCCTCTGGATAGCAGGTCGAAGCATGGCTCGACTGTTGTAGCTGAGGGTCGCTCCTGGTGGGACTACTTCCACCGCCGGGACGCCAATGTCTTCAGAGTGCCGGTGCCGAACCGCGGTCCCCGGGTCACTCCAGAGTATGTGAAGTGGTGGAATGCTCGAACGGGCTTTTATCGCAATGCCAGGGTGGCATGCTGGGATGTAGCTGAGTGCACCTTCCTGAGCCAGCAGCCTAGGCCAGTTTTTGATATTGAGGAAGCCCATTTGAAGAGGTTGTTCTCCCAACATCCGAAGGAGGTAGAGGCATATATGGCAGGTAGAAAAGCCGTAAAAGAGGAAGCAACTGAGCCGCTGGTGCCTGTGATTGCTGACATAGATGAAGATACTTTCACGCAGAATCTGGAACATCTGTGTCAGATTGGTGGTTCCCGCCTGGAGCTTCAGCAGTACCCGTTCCCCATTGAGGAGCCGCTCTCCAAAGCAGTTTCATGGAAGTGCGAGGTGGACCGCTTTTGCCCGTACCGGGCGTTTGTCAACAGATAAGATAGAACCCCGACATATTATCAACATACGTCTTGGCTGTTTGTCTTAATGAGCATCCACGGACTGACCCTTGACAGTCCCATAGCGAGTGTCCTGGACAAGCCTTTGTTTGTATCTTTTCATTATGCCGACATCTGGGGCTTCGACCATCTCGGCTTATATCATTGCATAGCTTCTCATGGTCATGCGGATTTGGCCGACCTAGTTGAGAAGTGCAAGAAGATTGGCGACATCTGCTGGCTCGTTCGGGAGGCTGCATCCTGAAGCAAGGAAGTGGCTTATCAGTATTGGCCACTTTCATCTTTTTACAGCAGCCGGGCAGGTAAGTCCTCTTCAGTTGACATGTAGAGTGGTTCATTGCTCAGTTCTTTTTATAACGGCATGCACTTCATTTGACAGACCGTCCAGATATAAAGCAGCAAGGACTTTATAGAAAAATCATTTCTCAGGCCCAGAAGCCGAATATTTTGAGGTTCCTGCACCGGCACCGACCACTACTCCATTGCCACCTGGAAAAAAGAGAGAGGCCTCCGCGATGAGAGTTGCAATAGGCCGAGCGAAGAAAGCTCGGAAAACCTCTTCCAAGCAGCCTTCGACTGGTGCGGCTAAGACTCCTCTGCCTGAAGTGCCATCGTTCGAGCAGTTTGCCGCTCAGAAAGAGGCCACTCAGCAAGCGGCTGAAGGTGACATCACTTTCTCTCGCGGTCGAAAGAAGTGTTCTTTTCATGACGTCTTCATTTTTGACGCGTTCTTTATTTGACCTCAGCTCAAGGAGCGGTCGACACCACCCCACATGCTGAAGAAGGTGTCTTGGAGGCGGGAGAGATAGGGTCTTCTGTCATAGCCGCGGTAGGGGCGACCAAAATAGCTGAAGCCACAGGGGAGAGTCTCCCCGCTGTTGATGAGGATGTCAGACTCCCTTCTCCTACACCTGCCAGTGAGGCCGAGGGTGAGCCACGTGACTGTCATCCTTCTGACTCTTCTTTCTTATTGATCCTTTTGTCCCGCCTTATGTATATGTCTGTTGCACTGGCAGGAGTGGTTAGCACAGTAGTTGAGGCGCCTGCCGTGGATGCTCCTCCACAGCCTGAAGGACATAAGACTACGCTAAAGAAAGGTGCTATCCCATTGCGACGTGTGGTCACCCGCTCGGCATCCCGCCAGGCGATAGAGGAGGCGGGCCAACCTGAGATCAGCATAGATATTTCCTCCATTAGCTCCGCCGCCCATTCTGATGAAGAAATTGACTATCATTCTTCAGAAAGTGACGAACAAGCCCCTGCGGCAACCAGCAAAGGGGCAGCGGCACCCTTCATGTCGTTGAGTGATCTTGTGATTTTTAGTCCTCCGAGGTTGCCGATGACATCGTCGGAGGGAATGATGTAGGAGGAATTTTCCGGACTGGACATGGAGGTGGAGATAACCCCTCCTTTTGTTGCTTCATCTACAGAGTTGGAATCTTCCATGCAGGCGCTTGAAGAGATGGATGCTGCAGCCATAGTAAGTTCTGCCCGCCCCTCTGCAGAGCCGCATATCTTTTCATTCTTTCTGCCATCTTGGTGCTTACTGGGATCTTGTTCCAGGAGCCTGACACCGCCATTCACCCGCCGGTATCGCCTTCTGGTGCTATCGTGGTTTCGTCGGAGGCTTCGAATGTGCTACCGCTGGTCACCGTGTCTTCTTCGGGGGTAGTTACCATACTTCGCCCTGTGCCAGTAAGAGTGCACGTAGCTACCGAAGTATCATCAATGGAGTCGAGCCCGTAGGGAGAGAGTCTCGCCCTGGTGCCGGCAATAGAGTTGAGAGCTGAAGCTGACCCGTCAAGGGGTTCTGCCATTGTCCCGGCAGCCATAATGACCATTGCGCCTGACTCTGCAGCTCCATCCGTGCCAAAAATAGAGTCGGAACCTCTGCCTCTTCCAGCATCTGTGGAAGAAAGTTCTTCAAGGAGCCCGATGGAGCAAGAGCATGCTGCCGTGGTACCTGCTACTTCAACCCTGGCGGCCGTTCCATCTTCTTCTTTCGTGCCAGATATTGGCTTATGGGCCTCCATAGATGGGGAGGTGACCTTTGAGGTGGCTCCGGCAGCCTCCCTGGGCTTCACTTCATCGGAGGAGTTTGTTTGGCAGTATTTGGGGATGTTGTGCCAGGTCGTGGAATCTCAGCCGACCCTATCTTACTTCCAGTTGAAGGAAGTGGCCGAGCGACTGACGATCGGGCTGCTGGCATTAGGCTGTCCTTTGGACACCTGGACCCAGCGGGTGCTGTTCCTGCTAAAATTTGTAAGTCGCCGGGACTTTCTTGGGAGAGTGATGAACGACTGACTAGCGGCCCTCAAGCTGCAGAAAGCTGGCTGTCAGGCAGAGCTGATGTCTCTGATCTCCGATCTTCAGAAGAGCAAAGCTCATGTTGAAGCATCTGCTGCTCGGGCACACATTCTACGTAGCCGACGAGAAGAACTCCGGGCTGAATTGGCTACCATTGAAGTTGAGATACCACAGTTGGAGGCTGCAGAAGACCAAGGCATCGAGGAAACTTCTTTATTGGAGGGCCGAGTCGCGTCCCTAGAGACTGAGGTGACTCACGTTCAGGAGGAAGAACTGCAGCTCCATGAATTGGGAGCGGCTCCACATGTTGGGCTCATTGACTTCACAGATATTTTCAGGCGGTCTTAGCTGATTTACCTTTGTAATTCACCCCCTCCGAAGGGCTCCTTTTGTATTCATCCCTTCCCTTTTTGTAATGAAATACAAGCTTCCTTCACTGTTTTCGATGTCCATCTTTGCACTTGTATTCTGTTACATCTTGTGGCAATTTTGGCGACATGCTTGGAAGTGCACCCATGTCTGTGCCGCAGGAGAGCGTCCACCCTTTCAAGGAAAGGATGGGGGCCTCGCTCCACCGCGTGACGGGGTTCCGGAGGTTGCTAGATTGGTGCGGACGTAAGTCTTGCCGACAAGAAACGTCGGAAATACGACTGCTGGCTAATGAAAGGTCCATCTAGGATAGGCTTCATCATTGGTGGGGCAACTGATGGGAGTGCGACTTAGAGACATAGCATATACTTTATAGTAATCCCATTATTGACCCTGGTTCGGGGAAATGTTGGCCGACCTTGTTGATGATGATGAGGGTCGAAAAGGTAGCGACCGATCTTGTCGATGGTGACAAGGGTCGAAGAGGTAGACGGTCTTGCCGATGGTGACAAGGACCGGCAAGGGTAGCGACCGATCTTGCCGATGGTGACAAGGGTCGAAAGGGTAGACGGTCTTGCCGATGGTGACAAGGACCGGAAAGGGTAGCGACCGATCTTACCGATGGTGACAAGGGTCGAAGAGGGTAGACGGTCTTGCCGATGGTGACAAGGACCGGAAAGGGTAGCGACCGATCTTGCCGATGGTGACAAGGGTTGAAGAGGTAGACGGTCTTGCCGATGGTGACAAGGACCGGCAAGGGTAGCGATCGATCTTGACGATGGTGACAAGGGTCGAAAGGGTAGACGGTCTTGCCGATGGTGACAAGGACTGGAAAGGGTAGCGACCGATCTTGCCGATGGTGACAAGGGTCGAAAGGGTAGACGGTCTTACCGATGATGACAAGGACCGGAAAGGGTAGCGACCGATCTTTCCGATGGTGACAAGGGTTGAAAGGGTAGGCAGTCTTGTCGATGGTGACAAGGACCGGAAAGGGTAGCGACCGATCTTGCCGATGGTGACAAGGGTCGAAAGGGTAGACGGTCTTACCGATGGTGACAAGGACCGGAAATGCTAGCGACCGATCTTGCCGATGGTGACAAGGGTCGAAGAGGTAGACGGTCTTGCCGATGGTGACAAGGACCGGAAAGGGTAGCGACCGATCTTGCCGATGGTGATAAGGGTCGAAAAAAGGGTAGACGGTCTTACCGATGGTGACAAGGACCGGAAAGGGTAGCGACCGATCTTGCCGATGGTGACAAGGACCGGAAATGCTAGCGACCGATCTTGCCGATGGTGACAAGGGTCGAAGAGGTAGACGGTCTTGCCGATGGTGACAAGGACCGAAAAGGGTAGCGACCGATCTTGCCGATGGTGACAAGGGTCGAAAAAAAGGGTAGACGGTCTTACCGATGGTGACAAGGAATGGAAAGGGTAGCGACCGATCTTGCCGATGGTGACAAGGGTCGAAAGGTAAGACTGTCTTACCGATGGTGACAAGGACCGGAAAGGGTAGCAACCGATCTTGCCGATGGTGACAAAGGTCGAAGAGGTAGATGGTCTTGCCGATGGTGACACGGACCGGAAAGGGTAGACGGTCTTGCCGATGGTGACAAGGACCGGAAAGGGTAGCGACCGATCTTGCCGATGGTGACAAGGGTCGAAAGGGTAGACGGTCTTGCCGATGGTGACAAGGACCGGAAAGGGTAGCGACCGATCTTGCCGATGGTGACAAGGGTCGAAAAAAAGGGTTAGAAAATAGATACATATAGGTGGGACATTGGATGAAGACTCCGCCTCGACCCTGTAAAGGGTCTTCAGGACGGAGGATGGATCATCACTATTCCTCATTCGTTTATATCTTTCATTCACATTACTGACCTCAGCGCCCTTTCGGGTTATCACCGAAGCCAGCCCCCTCTTGCTTTTGCCCACGCGCCCTCTGGGGTTTTCACGTGGCGAGGTACCTGATTTTGCCTGCAGCGCCCTTTCGGGTTTTCGCCACAGCTGGGTTATAGCCATTTTTGCACTTGTCCTAATATAGGAGCAAACCTGGCAGGGTATCTCTATTTTTAACCCCATTTTTCTTTTCTTTTTTTTTCTCTCTTTTTTTTTGTGGAGTACAGAAGAACTTGACTGCTAGAATGCCGACTGGTCTTGCCGATGATGACAAGGGTTGAATCTTGGTTTAGTTCGTCGACACTGGTTAAATGTCGAAGCAAAGGACATGGTTCATTAACAAGGACGTAAGATCCGAGTTAAGGGTAGAGGTTGACCAATCTTGCCGATGATGACGAGGGTCGAACATGGGTTTATTCATCAGCATGGGTTACATGCCGAAGCAAATGTAGGGTTATTAAACAAGGACAGAAGGTCCAAGTTAGGAGTAGAGATCGACCGATCTCGCCGATGATGACGAGGGTCGAACATGGGCTTATTCATCAGCATAGGTCACATGCCGAAGCAAAAGGTAGGATTATTAACAAGGACGGAAGGTCCAAGTTAGGGGTAGAGATCGACCGATCTCGCCGATGATGACGAGGGTCGAACATGGGTTTGTTAGAGGATCTCCAGTGGGACTTTTGATGATTGTCCTTTTTGGAGTTTCATCGGGGGAAGAACAAAAGAGGAATTTTTTTTTAAATTACCACTTTACCGACTGGTGACGCGCTTTTTTTTTAAAGCTTAAGCTTATTCATTTTATTTATTTATTTTGCGTGCCAATCACAAAAGTGACAATTTATTGTGCGCTCGATCTGACTCAGTAAGTCGATTGTGAAGTCCGTGTCGGGACCAGAGGTCCGTCATACCATAAAGGCTATGACGTTAATTACATCCCCCGAGAAGGAGGAAAACCCTTGATTAATCGCCAGAGAGAGGGCCCTTGGGACCGAGGAGAAAATACGTGACAACAATGTTCATCGTGCAAAGCAGGTGATAACATATGTAGATGTAACAAACCATAGAAATGAATGATATCACTAAATCAACGGTCCAGGGACCGAGCTTAAGAGGGAAGAGAGACTTTCAGTCACAGGCAAACCGAGTCATGGCCATCATGGGGACGATCTCCTGGAATCCAGACACAGTTGCTGGGACTTCAAGTATATATTCCCCTTGCAGGGTACGAGGGAGATGAGAAGTCCGCAAATTCCACCAGAATGTACGGCTTATTATGTTTTCTTTTGTTTTATTATTACCTTTTTTATTATTCTGATTTTTGGGTGCATTTATCGAGAGGCTCAAATTGAGAGGGGTCGGAATGCTAATGATGTCCCCAATCTTTGAGGAGAAAGGGGTATGTCATTGAGTTTGGGAGGATTACAGCAAATTGCCTTCGAGCACAAACTTTATGCCCATTCACTTGTTTATTCATTTATTTTATTTATTTTATTTATTATATCTTTATTTTATTTATTTTTTGTATTTTTATCAATATTTTATTCATTATCATTATTGTTATTATTTAATGAATTATAGTCCACAGGGTTTGATCGAAGCTCGGGAGTTGAAGTTTATTGGAGTGTTCGGGGTAGGTGGACCTATCCGTGCAATTCCCTCCAGCTGCATTGACCTTACTGTACGGTGCATCAACCTGTCTTGGCCCTGTGCACTTCACATAGCCCAAACTTGCTATAGGGATGAGGGTGCCAAGAAGTCCAGCAGCTAGTATAAGCAAAGCGTAGACTGGTAGTCTATCAGGATCACGCTATTCTGAGCTGGGACACATGACCTCCTTGAATTATTCTTCAAGATCTGCCTGACTCAGTAGGGCTGCTATGAAATCTGCCGGCCTCTGGGAGTCCACTAAATTTCTTGAGCTGCTGCGGCATGCTAGCTTAGCCCTCAGGGGCATTGGATCAGATAATTGGTAAATCCCAATGAAATGGGCATGGCTGGACTTGGACTACTAAGCTTGGCCTTCCATGTGTCTTGATAAAATCTTTACATATTCATCCGGGTTGCTGCAAGTTACAGGTCGTCTCCTTGATAATTGCAGGTCAATATACTTTATAACCGGAGGCTTGGATGCTCACCGAGTAGCAGTGCCGATCCTGGTCGGCCCGCCAGACTTTTTAGCCCATTTATTGTATCTCTGTCCATGCTGTTCATCAACAGATCTAAAGTGAGGCCTCATTGTTCGAGACTTAATTAAGCTTGGAGTTAATTGGTTTCCACGGGCATATAAGCAAATTTCCAGTATAGCCAACAGCTATCCTTGAACTTCAAAATGATCGAAGAGCTCTGCTGAATTGCCTTATGCACGGTAGGGAGTATTGAAATTGCAGTTGTTGCTGCTATATGAAGTAGGATACACGTCCCATTGGAATGATATTTCGAGGCCTTGCTGAACTTGGTGGAGTTATGGAATTTGCTGAGCTTCATGAGATGAGCATTGCTTGATCTGGGCTGCTGAACTTGACTTTCCATATATTCTGTTATGCTGATCAAACTCAGGGGGCTGTATGTGAACTCAACTGTATTGGTCAAGGCAAGGCTGTGAGTAATACAATGAGATGATGGGCAATTTTTTTTGGACCAGGGATGTTCTGCCCCTGGGGTATGAGCTCATGGGTTTGATCATTTCAATTGCAATCTTGAGCTGCAGTGCTTTGCTAAAATAAAGCCTATTAACTTTTACCAAGATGTTCTTGGCATGATACACTGAGACCTGCTGGCATACATGTATGCCTGATCTTCAGTCAGCCATCTGAGTTCTTCAGCTGAAGTAACTTCACTAAGCTTTTATTTCATCAGGAATTTGAAATTGGATTTCGACTCATCTAATCCCTCAATGATCTGAAGGCAATTCTGAAGAGTCAGTTGACTGACCCCCATGTGAGCCTGCTGATTCTAAGTGAACTCTGTTAAGTTTCCAATCATTCTCTCAAATTTCACCTCGCCATCCTATTATTTATCCGATGACCTCAATTAGCTTGGTTGGAATCTGTTCTCATGTGGATTGGAGTCTTGGAATAACATGCCTGACTAATCCTCATAGATCTTCGTCAAGGCTGCTGGTTTAAGGGACTTGCAAGACCAAAATCTGATGGCTTCACAGAAATTATGCAAAACCTCACACCAATCATTCGAATACTCACCCAATGGACCAAGCTGGCAAAATCCAGATTATGTGCTCACACAGAATGGAATCCTAGGCTTGTATGTCCCTAAAGGGGGACTCTATCAATTCTGCTACGCCAGTCGTGTATGGGGATCTCACCAGCTTACCTTAACCATGCATGCAAACTTCAGAATTCAGCTTTGTTGACTTTGATATTTCACCGGAATGCAGAGCTCTGCTTGAATTGACACTTTACTAGTTTCATCAGACCGGTTAATCAGCCATGGCCCTTTATGCGTGAATATACATATTTCAGGTGAGAATATATGGAAAGATGCGCATGGGTACTTCTTGCTGTTCTTCCAGAGCAGTCAGAGAAGCTCAACACCTACCGGAGTTGAGGAGGTGCTCATACTACACCCTCAAAGAGAATCATTTCTTAATTCTGAAATGCAGTCAGAGGCCCAACAGCCGATCCATCTATGTTGAAATGCATCAAAATGAAGTCGAACACATGCATTGGGCTTGCCTTGGATGTAGGGCAACAACTACAGAAAGCTAGACAGCATGCTGCGAGTCAAGTTGAAAAGGTCATCTAATAGACTCGATGAACTTGGTTTGAATCTATCTTCATATGAATTGAGGTTCTGGACTAATATGTGTGACTGTTCTTTGTGAATCTTTATCAAGGCTATTGGTTTAAGTAATTCTTAAAACCGAACTCCTTGCTGATCTTCTTGCAGCAACCTTGTGGAACTTCATACTGGTTGTCCCAGATACTCACCCGATGAGCCCAATTGGCTTGATTCGAACATGGCTGCATATGAAATAAAATCTTGAGCCTTAGTACTTGAATGCCTGGGATGAGAACTCCCTCAATTCGGCTAGACTGACCCTGTGTACAAATTTCACCAATTTAGCCGAACTGAGAGACTTGGCTATTTCGCCAACTTTAAAATTGAAGCCTAGTGATCTCAATATCCTGTTGGGATGGAGAGCAGAAGAGAATATGTTCGATGACAAGATATTGCTCAAGTGGCCGAGGGCTCACTCTTGGATCTAAAAGTCGTGGAGGTTTCTTAATTGTATGGTGTGCAGTGCAGGATCTGTATTCACAGTTTTCACCTCTTTTGCCCCTAAAGGCATGTTGAATTCAGCAATGCAGGAGGGTCTTCAGTAAGCTTCATTGTGCATCATACCTCAGAAATACAGAGAGCTTTTCCTTTGGCTTTAATCCACAACAATGCAGCAGCAGGAATGTCCAGTGGATGTATTTAGGCCCATTCTAAATACGCAGCCCTTTTACTGCACATTCTGTCCCTTGTCTATGACTCTGTCCCAGTGCAGCAGTCCAATACTGTTTGCAGCGGCCTCAATCAGAATCCAATTCTATTCAATCCCCTCTTCCCTTCCTTTAGACTGTCGGCTACTCAAGTGGCCTTGCTTATTCTTGTACATTCCTTTGCTATTGCCATTAAGAAATGGTGGATTTTATTTAGATGCTTATCTGCCACAGTGTTATTATTTTATCATCCTTTGTTAAATTCATGTTATCACAATTGGTTTTCATATTTTTTTTCTGAGTGCCAAATTCTGATAAAATTTTGGCAGCATCTCCCCCGGACCGAACATTTGCCGGGTGAAAAGCGAAGCACATCCATAGAGAGATGGCCTCTAAAATAGAGGAAGCCGCAAACGGGCTGCCCCAAGATCTCCATAGTGGGCAAGGAAGAAACCTCCGAGGGCTAGCCTGCGAGAGGAACTTCACAAGTCCGGAGATCGACCCCGAATTGGGTAGGGAGACCCCGAGGGCTAGCCTACAAGGGGAACTCCACACACCCGGGGTTAATCCTTCCATCCTCAAGAGAGTAAGCCATGGGTGGCTACTCTAAGACCCCAAATTGGGCAGGGAGACCCCGAGGCTAGCCTACAAGGGAGCTCCACATACCCGGGGTTTATCCATCAATTCCATCCCTAAATGTGCAGCCCATGGCTGCTGGCCCTTGGGCCATCAATATTAATGTTTTGGAAAGCATTCCTCCAGAGCTCCCACCATGGAGAGGTGGGCTCCAAGGATGTGAAAACGTCTAAGAGGGTGTTTCGACTGCACACAAAGATAGAAATAATGTGCCTCCTTCTCAGAAGTAGGCTCGATGTTATGAAGCTTTAACGGAATCCAAACTACATGACATAAAGAAATTAATCACCAAAGGCAACATGCTGCTGTCACCACACAGGCATGAAGTGGGATGCATCTGTGTGCGCAGCCTCCTACAGCCACTAGCCACAGGGGCACTCAGACGAACACTCCCATGTCTAGACATAATGAATATGGAGACCATCGTGCGGAATAAAAAAATGGACAGTAGGAGACATTAGTTTCGAGACATTTTGGACTAGACCTGGACCTCAGCAACCCATAGACGTGGGTGATGAGAGCCACATGGCCATTTCCACGGAGATCACATATGTGCTGAAGGCGACAGATACACATATCAAAATACAGAAATCACATACATCGAATGGATCAGCTCTGCCCAGACTAAGAACAGTAATCAGGATCTATCCGATGCATTGAGAAAAGGGATTCACATATTCAACACAGCCCACCCTATCAAGGGAATAACGGAGACAGCAAAGAACAAAATATAAATTCTGGGGATGGGGATAGAAAGACGAGGCATGCAGCGACATATTTATCCATGATTGAACATACCCGAGCTCAATTCCATGATTCATTGCTTTGCATAAGAAAGGACTATACAGTGTACCAGGAGCATGAAATCCGGGCGACGATTACATATAAGAAAAGAAAAAAAAAGTGGTGTACAATCCTGAGCGAACAGAAAAGAAAGAAGGGGGAGGGAGAGGCATTGACCTCGTTCCCTCCCCAAGACACACCTCTCAATCCTCTCTTCTTCACAGAAGGAATCACACGCAGGGGGTGGAGCTTTGGGGCTGGAATTTCTCTGCTCGCAGAGGATCGCCTCGGGGCGTCAAGAGGAAGAAGAAGCCAGAGGAGGAAGAAGAATCTTCTCGTTCGCAGCTGGGGTTGGCTTTATAGCCGCTGGAGGGGCTTCCTCGCACGGGGAAGCTTCGCCTGGCGCATGCTCCGCTCGTCCTCGCGCGTGTGGGGGCTGCCGAGCGGCGAGACTTTGGTGCGATCGACGGCACAGGAGGGAGATGGGGAGAGTTCGTGCCTCGCCCTGATGGTCCAATGCACAGGAACCTCCCCTGCGGGTGGAGCTGCCGCACGGTTGGACTGGTGCCCGCCGGATCATAGTGCCAGGAGCTCGCCGGTGAAGGCTGCCGCGTGCATTCGCTGGCTCGCAACACCAGGAGCTCACCGGAGGGGTATGCTGCGTGCGATTAAGGAGAGTGAGTGAGAGAGCGTGGGGTTTTCCCTCCTCCCATTGGTCCAGGTGCGAAGAAGGCCGTGGCTGCCCCTGCGTGTGTGTGAGGAGAGGGAGTGAGAGAGAGAGGCTGGTCGCTCCCCATTGGCCCGGCGTGAGGAAGGCGTGAGCCTCCTCACGGCCCCTGTTTGCCCATCTTTTTGTCATTTCTTTTGTTTCCTTTTTTTGTTTGTTTATTTTAGTTTCTTTTGTGTGTGTTTTTTTAATATGTTTATTTTATAATAACTTTATTTGTTACCCTTTATATATATATATATATATATTGTTTTTTATCTTTCTTTGGCTTCTCTTTTTTTATCATTTCACTATTTTTGTTTATAATTAATTTTTTTCTCCTTTTTTATTATCTTTTTTCTTTATTTATTAGTTGTGTTTTTATTTTATATATATATATTTTTTATAGGTGCCAACACCGACTTAAGCACCCTTTCGGATTTTCGCCGAAGTCAGCCCCCTCTTGCTTTTGCCCACGCGCCCTTTCGGGTTTTCACGTGGCGGGGTACCCGATTTTGCCTGCAGCGCCCTTTCGGGTTTTCGCCACAGCTGGGTTATAGCCATTTTTGCACCTGTCCTAATATAGGAGCAAGTCTGGCGGGGTATCTTTATTTTTAACCCCATTTTTCTCTTTCTTCTCTTCTTTCTTTTTTTTTTTTAACTCATGTAGCGGAAGGATGTTAACAGGGTCGGCTAGAACGCGAAGCCTTGCGCTGAACAAGTGATTCATTCGTTTGCAAGCAGGTAATGCTAACGCAAAGGGTAGATTTATGCCAACTCGGGCGTAGGGCCCGTGATGGCAATGATGTACAGGGGGTTGGCTAGGACACGGAGTCTTGCGCCGAACAAGGGGTTTAGTAGTTAGCAAGAAGGTAATGCTAACGCAAAGGATAGATTTGTGCCGATTCGGGCGTAGGGCCCGTAATGGCAATGATGTATGGGGGTTGGCTAGGACACGGAGTCTTGCGCCGAACAAAGGGCTTATTCGTTAGCAAGAAGGTAATGCTAACGCAAAGGATATATTTGTGCCGATTCGGGTGTAAGGCCCGTAATGGCAATGATGTATGGGGGTTGGCTAGGACACGAAGTCTTGCGCCGAACAAGGGGTTTATTCGTTAGCAAGAAGGTAATGCTAACGCAAATGATAGATTTGTGCCGATTCGGGCGTAGGGCCCGTAATGGCAATGACGTATGGATTATACGAGTCTGGCCAAGGCAAAGTGCCACTAGACCCAGGGTAAGTGTAGCTTGATCAGGGCGGAGTGCCACTAGACCAAGAGCCATTGGACCCAGAGTGAAGGTAGCTCGGTCAGGGCGGAGTGCCTTTAGACCAAGGGCGGAGGTAGCTCGATCAGGGCGGAGTGCCACGTGACCAAGGGTGAGGGTAGCTTGGTTGGGGCGGAGTGCCACTAAACCAAGGGTGAGGGTAGCTTAGTTAGGGCGGAGTGCCACTAAACCAAGATAAGGGTAGCTCGATCAGGGCGGAGTGCCACTAGACCAAGATAAGGGTAGCTCGGCTAGGACGGAGTGCCACTAAACCAAGACAAGGGTTGCTCGGCTAGGGCGGAGTGCCACTAGACCAAGATAAGCGTAGCTCGATCAGGGCGGAACGCCACTAGACCAAGATAAGAGTAGCTCGATCAGGGTGGAGTGCCACTAAACCAAGATAAGAGTAGCTCGATCAGGGCGGAGTGTCACTAAACCAAGATAAGGATAGCTCGATCAGGGCGGAGTGCCACTAGACCAAGATAAGGGTAGCTCGGCTAGGATGGAGTGCCACTAGACCAAGATAAGGGTAGCTCGGCTAGGGCGGAACGCCACTAGACCAAGATAAGAGTAGCTCGATCAGGGCGGACTACCACTAAACTAAGGAAGGATAGCTCGATCAGGACGGAGTGCCACTAGACCAAGATAAGGGTAGCTTGGTTGGGGCGGAGTGCCACTAGACCAAGGGTGAAGGTAGCTTGGTCAGGGCGGAGTGCCACTAGACCAAGGGTGAGGGTAGCTTTGTTGGGGCGGAGTGCCACTAGACCAAGGGTGAAGGTAGATCATTCGGGGAGCACCGGTTGAACCGTGTGATACAGCTTTAGGTGCTTCCCATTAAGGGGAGAGAATTGGATGACTCCTTTGTGATCCGTAAGGATGTACGCACCCCCTTCATATACTCGGTGGATGACATACGGTCCGACCCAGTTTTCAATCAACTTCCCCTTGGGGTTGGAGGCCATCACCTCTCTTCTTTTAACCATCACCAGGTCACCCCTTTTAAACTTCCGTCCTTTGACCAGCTTATCAAAAGCACGGGCCATGCGGGCTTGATAGAGTTGAATATTCCGTTGCGCCAGGAGGCGCTTTCCTTCAAGCTCGGCGAGCTCTTCTAATCTTCTTTCTACATTGACCTGCTCGTCGCCCACCAATTCATGCCGGATGGCGACTCGTAATGAGGAGATTTTCAGCTCAATCGACACCACGGCCTCTGACCCATATACGAGGGAGTAGGGCGAGCAGCCGGTAGGGGTCTTGTAGACCGTGCGGTAAGCCCACAGTGCCTCATACATTCCTTCTTCCCAATCTCTTCTGTCAGTCTTGACAATTTTTGCCAGCAGAGTGCATAGCGTCTTATTAAAGGCCTCTGCAAGCCCGTTGGCCTGAGGATAGTAGGGAGACGATGTTCTCCAATCAATCTTGTATTTATCAGCTAGCCGATAAACCTTCTGATTTCTAAAGTGGCTACCGTTGTCGGAGATGATTCGGCTGGGAATCCCGAACCGAAATATTACATTCTGCCGGAAGAATCTCGTAACTAATTCTCCCGTGACTTCTTTTAGTGCTACTGCCTCTACCCATCTGGAGAAGTAATCCATCGGCGCTAAGATGTATTTGCACCTTGATGAAGATGCTGGTAGTGGCCCCACCACATCTGTACCCCACTGGGCAAATGGCCAGCTTGGTAAGGTGGGATGTAGAGGCACTGGAGGTCTTCTTGACACATTGGCGTGCTCTTGACATTTCTGACAAGCCTTGGCGAACTTGCAGCAATCATCAAACATAGTGGGCCAATAATAACCCAATTTCTTTATCTTGATTTTCATTTTCGGACCGGCCTGGTGCGCCCCGGCTGATCCGGCATGGACTTCTTGCATCACCTGCCTGGCTTCCCCTGGAGACAAGCATCTAAGTAATACCTTTTTCTGGGCATTTGCCATTATTCGGAACAATGTCCCATTCCTCATCTCATAAGAATCTTTGACTCTCAGGAGTTTCAATCTCTGTTCTTTCACCTTCGGAAGCTGTTGGTGTTGGAACCAATGCAGGAGGTATTCCCGCCAGTTGGGCTGCTGGACTGCTTCAGCAACCGCTACTTCATCGGCTTGTTCACCGGCTAGAGCTTCTATCATGCTGGGGACCTGCCGCCGGTTGATGACTGTTATATTCAGGCTTGTATCAGGCGGGACCGCCAAGGAACTTGACAGCTTTGCGAGGGCATTGGCTTGAGCATTCTACCCCCGGTTGATGTGCTTGATGCTAATGAAGTAGAATCTTGTCATTAGGCGCAGGGCCAGAAGGTAGTAAGGGACGAGCTCCTGCTTTCGTACCTCAAACTCCCCTTCCAATTGTTGTATAACCAGCATGGAGTCCCCGAATGCCCCTAGCATTTGAATCCCCATGGATAGAGCAATCTGTAGCCCGATTATGAGGGCTTCATATTCTGCTTCATTATCTGTGCAAGGCTTGTTTATTGAGCAGGATGTGTGTATGACTTCCCCTTCCCGGGACTTCAAGACTATGCCTGCTCCTGCGCGGACTCTGGCC
This sequence comes from Amorphophallus konjac, assembly GCA_022559845.1. Classification (NCBI taxonomy): domain Eukaryota; kingdom Viridiplantae; phylum Streptophyta; class Magnoliopsida; order Alismatales; family Araceae; genus Amorphophallus; species Amorphophallus konjac. Next base: position 29,825,054 of record CM040120.1, read on the forward strand.
GATCCCGTCGCTGTGGTGTCAATTCTGGAGGCACCATCAAAATACAGCTGCCATAGGGAGGGCCGCATCTGGCTGACCTCCAAAGTCTCATCTTCAGGAAGCTCTGGTTCCAGAGGGCAGTCTTCGGGTACTGGATGTTCAGCAAAGAAGTCTGCAATAACTTGGCCCTTGACGGCCCTTTGCGGTACATAGGAGATGTCGTACTCCATAAGAATCACCGCCCATTTTCCCAGGCAGCCTTTGAGGGCCGGCTGAGACATGATGTATCTAAGCGGATCCTCCCTAGAAATCAGCTTAACTTCATGCGACAGCATGTAGTGCCGTAGCTTCTTGACCGCGAAGACCAATGCCAGGCAGATCTTCTCAATGTAAGTGTACCTTTCCTCAGTTCTGACCATTCTTCGGCTGAGATAGTAGAGGGCTTGTTCTTTTCCTTTTTCATTATTCTGGGCTAGCATTGCCCCCAGAGAATTGTGTGTGGCTGCGTAGTAGAGGATCAGCGGTTGTCCTTTCACAGGCGCACCCAGCACTAGAGGGGTTTTCAGGTAATCTTTCAGTCTATCGAAGGCTAGCTAGCATTCCTCGTCCCAATAGAAGGGAACGTCCTTCATCATCAGCTTGTGAAAGGGGTGGCACCGCCCCGACAAGTTGGATATAAACCGCCGGACGTATGCCAGGCGGCCCTGAAGAGATCTTAACTCGGAGAGATTCCTTGGCAAGGGTAACTCCTGAATCACTTTGATCTTTGCGGGGTCTATTTCAATTCCCCGATACCTGACAATGAAACCCAAGAATTTTCCGCTCGAGACTCCGAACGCGCACTTCATAGGGTTCATCTTTACTTCATACTGCCTTAGCCTCTGGAAAATGACTCGGAGGCCCTGCAGATGGTCTTCTTTCTTTTTGGTCTTGACTACCAGGTCATCTATGTAGCACTCGACCTTATGGTAAAGCAGCTCATCAAATATTCTAGTCATCGCCCGCTGATAAGTTGCACCGGCGTTCTTTAATCCGAACGGCATTCTTTTGTAGTGATAAATGCCTTTGGGTGTCTTGAAGGCAGTGTGGATCCGGTCACGTTCCGCGATCCATATCTGGTTGTAGCCAGATGACCCATCCATGAATGATAGGGCCTCATGACCAGTGGTTGCATCTATCATGACCTCCGTTATCGGCACTGGAAAGTCATCTCTACGGCATGCTTTATTCAGATCCCGGAAGTCAACACATATCTGGATCTGTCCATTCTTCTTCTTCACGGGCACGATGTCAGCCAACCACGTGGTATATTGATTTTCCTCGACGAAACCCACATCAATGAGCTTGTCGACCTCTTTGTATATTTGAGTGATGAGCTCTGGCCTCATACGCCTAGGGGGCTGTTTCACCGGCTCTACCCCAGGGTTTATGGTCAGCACATGCTGTGAGACCGAGGGGCTTAGTCCCGGCATCTCCCTGTAGGTCCAGGCGAAGCAGTCCCGATATTCTTGTAGCAGTTGGATATGCATTCCCCGTTCTTCAGCAGATAATTGGGCGCTGAGGAAGGTTGGCCTGGGGTCATCCTCATCTCCCAAGTTGACTTCTATCAGTTCATCGACTGTTGCTTGACCCCGTCTTCTATCTCAGGGGGTGCAGGCTGGAGGTCGACAAAGTATGGTATATCATCTTCGAGGTCGAGGACCTCGATCCCTTCATCTTGACTTATTTGAGTTCTGCCAGAAATCTCTTGTTCGGATGATAATGGGTGCATACACTGTTCTGCCAACAAGTTTACCGTGCCAGCAACTTCAGGGGGCGAGTTGATTGCCTCACTCCCTGCTGAGAGGATTGTAGTCACCACGGGCCGGTGATTATTTGTCATTAAGTCAGAGAGGCCTGGCAGCTCTTTGGCAAAGGGTGAAGAGATTTCGGTCCCCTGAGCTACCATGCCCTCAGTGAAGGCAACCATTTCTCTTCTAGCAGCATTTGTCTCTTGATCAGGCTCGGGGGAAGTTTCCCTGACTGGTCTGAGAAGTGCCGACATCATGAGTAGAGGAGGGCCACTTGAGGGAGGCCGCTCTGCTTCTTCCACCTCTTCAGCTTCACTGCTGCTAGCTGTGTCAAATTTGGCCTGAAGAGCTGTATCTTCCGGATAGACCTGCTCCCAACAGCGGCAGGGGAATACAGCCTCGGATTCCGAATTTCTTGGCTGGGCTCGTTGAATGCACTCAACTTCTGTCAGGTGTTCATCAACAGCTGCCCCCAGTGGGTTATCCTCCACTGGGTAGAAAGCAGAGATGGTGTCTACTTCATAGCGCCCGCTATAATAGTATTCTTCGAGGGTGAAGCCCAATCCCGGATGCTGAGTGACATGCCTCATTTCTTTGTCCAGGCTCGGAGGGTACCATAGCTTCTGGAATGCTTCTTTCCTCTTGCGAGGTTGGCCGGAAGGGATGTGCTACTTCTGGAACATCTTGGCCATTTGATTTGTCATAAATGTCAGCCCTTGTATAGGCATTGAGGGGTTCTCTATGTCTTTAGACAGATGACAATCAGTGTCTTCTTGTGTAGGGTGCTCTTTAGCTATGTAGAACAGGCTGCTGGGACCATCTATCTGTGTCACCTCCCATGCTTTGAAAGGCTCGACAGCAGCATTGTCGAGGCTGAGAATTGGTTTGGTAAGACCTTCGGAGACTCCGATGTGGTTGTGCTGTTGATCAACCCTGACTTCATTAGTTTCGGGGTAGATGGCGGGAGGCGCTATCCGGCCTACATCCCCGGTGACAGTGATGTGTGAAACCACCTTGGGCTCTATATATCCACGCGGCGGCAGAGGAAACCATTCTGCTTTGGAAGTGTCTTTTATTGTGCTAGAAGAGGTCTTGGCCGCAGGGGCCTTCTGCGACCATTCTGCATATAGAGGGGCATCTGCCAAGTGGCATTCGAATACTTCGAATGGGTGGAGATCAGTAAATACTCTTTCCTCTCTCCCATCCGTGCTGTATTTGATGCATTGGTGAAGTGTGGAAGGTACCACCATACTCTCATGTAGCCAAGGGCGACCAAGTAGCGCCTTATATGAGGTGCGGGAATCAATGACATGAAACTGCACCTTCGTGATGAAGTCCCCTAGGGTGAGTGTGAACTCTGCTACCCCTAGCGACACTTCGCATTTCTGATTGAAGCCGGCAATACGCATATCACCGACCTTTTGTAGGTGCACGTTGAAGTAGTGCCTCTCATAAATCCTGTAGGGTAGAATGCTGACGGCTGCCCCCGGGTCCACCAGGATTCTGTTCAGCTCTCGGCCATTTAGGTGTCCCCTCATATACAGAGGTCTGTTGTGACTGGTGGTGGGGAGCAACATGTCCTCCTGGGTGAAGGTCATGCTAGCCCCCGGCAGTGCCTCAGCTAGGCAGGCTTCATATTGGGCAGGCGTCTGGAGAGCAGTAATGATCGCCTGTCGGGTCTCGTCACTGAGAGAGAGAATTTCCCAGACAGTGAATCTTGCTGGGAGCTTCTTCAGGAGCTTGACCACCCGACTTCCAGCTCGGACGTTGGATAGCTTCATTTCATCCGCCCACCTGGGCTTGGCAGATTCTTGGACTGTGGCCCCTGATGGACCTGCTTCCTCAGATTCAGAGGCTGCACCCTTTTGCTTGGGATTACCTCCTGGCTGCTCCTCACTGGCTGCTGTCGGGCGAGTTTCTACCTCTTCTAACAATTCGGGAGATTGCTGGAGTTGTGGGCGATTGCCCCCGGTTACCGGTTCAACCTCCCAGCATGGCTGCTTCCCTTTTGACATCTTTAAGAACTCCAGGAATGAAGGAGTGGGAGTGCCGCCCCCACTTTGGTTGTATAAACCTGACGGAGGAGGGATTTGAACTCCCCTCATCTCCGGAGGGGGTATCTTGTAGGCTTGCTCCCCTCTGAAGATAATGTTATGGTTGGCGGGCGGCTGACGCCCCCACCTTCGGCCCAACCGGGTCGCATGTGCGGCAGTTGCGGCTTCGGCCTGGTTTTCCTTAGCAGCGGGTGTGAAGCAAATCTCTTCTTCATCTTCCTCACCGGGCAAATTGAACAGGGCAGAGAGGGTGTTGCAAGAAAGGGTCACACCCGTTGTAGCCTTGCCGGCCTTTCTCTTCCTTCTTTGTCTTCTTTTCTTTTCTTTGGCTGGTGCCTGCCCCCAGAACAGGCTGCCATCCTTGTCTGATGCCTTGTCAGCTTCCCCTTCCTGCTTTAGTGAATATTCCAGCTCCTGCCATGGGAGATGATCCCGTACCATCAAAGGTTCTAGCTCGAGATGTACATACTCATCTAGCCCATTTATATAGTCTGCAGCCGCTGAGCTTCTGGACTGATCTTCTTGACCACCGGCAATGGAGTCTGCCTCCTCCGATTGCGGGTAGGTATCTAGATAACTGTTGGTGGATTGGTCCACACATGTGTTATTACTGGTGAAGGGGGTCGTGGTGTGACGCCACGAACATGTGCCCCCGGTGTCGGGCGAGGTAGGCCCTTTTTCTTGGTTCTTGCAGGGACTTGCTGCCATCCCTCCTGTTCTTTTATTGGGGCCAGAAAGCAGGCCTCATATGCATGCTGAACACTGGCTTCTGCGGTCTCCTCAGGCAAGGCTTGATACAGAGAGACCATATTGACGGCGGCTCTTCTTACGGGCGCCGCATGTGGTTGTGGAGGGTCGACCTTGTACTCCCCCAATTCTATTTCTTCCTTTTTTACCATGCCTCTGATAATATCCTTGAAAACATAACAGTCTTCAATTGGATGCCCCAGCATCTGGTGGTAAGGGCAAAATCTTGGGATGTCTCTTCTCTTCAGGTCCTCCGGCCTCCTTGGCTCAGGCAGGGTAACCCAGTCAAATAAGATCCTGGTCTTCTCCTTTGGGAAAGAGTAGGGCTTCTTCATTTTATCCCGGAGGGATGGGCCTTGTTCGCCGTCTCCGGTCTTGGCCGGCTGAGGAGCAGCTATCTTCATGGCTTTATCTTTTTGCTATTCAAATGCCTTGATATCAAGGGCATTTGCTTCTTTCGGTGCCTGGCGCCGTTCTGTTGCCTTGCCCTTTTGTGCAGTAGGAGTATTTGGTGTGTGGGCTGGTTTTGCTAAGAAAGCCTCCACTTCGGCAACAATATTCTTCAGACGGTCGAACGAGCGGATTTCCATGCCAATCGTCTTCTCCAGCACCTCTCTCCTGAGGTTCTGTTTGCAGATCTGTACAGCATCCTCCTGGTGCAGGGGCCGCTTGCATCTCATTCCGAGATTCCTCCACCTCTTGATGTAGTCGAGAGCGGTCTCATCTGCCCTCTGTCTTGTTGAATAGAGTTCAGCCACTGTGACCTCCCTCTTTTAACATGGACTCTTTCTCTGAACTTCCTCTGCATGTCCGATCAGTCGCTGATCGACCCCGGGAGGCTGGAGTACCATTCAAAGGCGAGCCATGTGAGTGAGGACCCGAAGAACTTCAATAAATATGACTCGTCGGTGGCTAAGTCACCCATGACGGTCATGTAGTAGGCAATATGTTCCTTCGGGGATCCCTTCCCGTTGAATTTGTCAAACTTCGGCGGCTTGCTGATCCCGGGAGGGAGCCGCTTAGCAGCATGATGCGGTGGATATGGCACCCTATATGCATCGAATATAACATAGTCACCTTCAGCCCTTTCAGCGAGCTTCATTTCGATCATCCTTTCTACCATCATCTTGCTCATGGTGGTTGGGTCGACCGGTTCCGGGTAGAAATGCGTCGGCTGCAAGTAGGGGGTGACCAAGGTGGTCGCCTGTGGAGGAGGACGCAGCAGTGGAGGTGTCTGGTGCACCTGTGGCAGCACCGGGGGAGCCAGTGGTTATGATGGGCGCTGTTGAGTTGTCGCCAAATTTGGCTCCGCCTGCGGAGGCGGGGTATAGAGTGGCGGGAAGTCGTTCTTGCTGACGGCTCCCTTGATGATTCAGCCTGCACATCAGGCCGCTTGGAGGTGGAGGACTGCTCTGTCCTTTCAGTCAATTGCTTCTTCAGCTATTCTATCTCCTGGCGGTACCTTTGGAGCATCATTAGTATGGCCGGATCCATAGTTGCTGTGTTGGGGATGGCTTCTGTCGTCTCGCCAGATGCACCCTCAGGTAGGATGTCAAGCAAGACATCTTCCTCTTCATCTGCCGTTATCACATTTGCTGTGAGAATGACGGCCTTGTCATGCTGTTGGAGGCGAGGCAGGGCTTGCTTTCCCTCGGTCGCTGCCAGCATCTGTTTCGCGGCCTCCACTCTTCGAGTGCTCGGCCCCGATCTGTCGGCTAGCCAGGCCAACTCTTGAGGCTCCTCGGGCAGTTTTCCATAATGTCCATCTACCCCGGCCATATTGCATGTGAAGATCTGCATCCTGCGTCTCTGTCTCTGAACCTTCCTCTTGACATTCCCCGAGAAGGTAAGCCTTTCGAACACAGAGATCCTTTTCTTTTCCCCTTGACGGGGGATAGTGTCATCGGCTTGAGCATCAGAGCCGTCTTCATATCCATTGTCATCAACCGATGACGTCATCCTCCTATCTTCTTCTTCTCCCGCTGTCATTAATGGACAGTGGTCTTCTTCAACTGCGGCTGCCTGCAACAGCCGTTGTTGGCCCAAAGAGGGGTTGCCCAACCCCCTAAAATAGCTTCTGACCATATTGGTCATTTCTTCTTGCCCTCGACCCGAGTGCGGGGTCGGGGACAGTTGTTGACTTCTCATCGGAGGAATGTAAGCAAACCGAGCCCTCTCGACAGTCTGCTGTAACCTTCTTCCCACAATGGGGATGTTGGCTTGTCGGGCGCAGGCCCTAAAGCTTTCTCGACGTGGCGGATCCATGATTGTCTTTTCCTTCCTTGGGATAGGGTTCCTCTTGTTGTTTTCTTCTGCTCTGGTGGATGTGGGGTGGTACTGCACTGGAGCTTCTTGCTGGACAGGATGGACCTTTTTGGGGACCCACACCTACTTGAATCTTCTTGGCTTGAGAGCCAACATTCCCTGGCCGCGACGGCCAGCTTCTTCTTCTTCGGCTCTTCTTCCAACGAGAGCCTGGTAGGAGTTGCGGACTGGCACAGCAGGGATTACCCGGTCCGGGCTCACTCGAGCCTTGCGCCCATCCAGAAAGACGCGGAGGCCACCGACCAGCATAGACTTTCCGGATGCGGAGAGACGTCCGGTCATAGTAGCATCAACCTTCCTTCAGGGGTTCCGGTGTCGGCGCCTCCCGAAACTCTTGGCAGGGACGGGGCGGGCCCCGTGAACAATGTGATGCACCATGCAGCTGGCAACTTGGAATGGACTCGCGGACAAGTCGTCACAGTGTCGAGCCTCCGGGGCCTCGACCTTTTCAGCAACCTTATCTTCGATGGTCTCCAGGGACTTCGTTTGTAACATGTCAATGAAGGCCAACCCCAAGAAGTTGGGGAAGCCTACAGCTTGTGGGAAATGTCCGAAAATCATGGGCATCGCCAGGTACCCGTGTTCAGCGTGGTCGGCTACGATTGCGGGGCCGAAGCCAACACCAGTGAGTCCGGATAACATCATCGTTCGCCTGAGACAAACAGACAAACAATCAACATTCTTGGGGTAAGCCCCCGAAGGTATCCTCTCTTGGCAAAGAGATGAAGGGAGACATTGTCCCACCGGGCGTGCCAGACTTGGGGGGATGTTTTTTGTTTGGGTTTATTTTTATTAGACTTATCAGGCGTGCCAATCACCGGAGTGACAATCCATTATGCGCTCGACCTGACTCAGTCAGTCGATTGTGATATTCATGTTAGGACCCGGAGTCCGTCATACCGTAAAGGCTATGACGTTAATTACGTCCTTCCAAAGAAGACAACCCTTGATTAGTTGCCAAGAAAGGATGCCTTGGGGGAAAAAGAGATAAGACTATCATGTCGACTCCACTGATGGGATGCGAAACATGCATGGAAAACGTGCTATACGGGATGTGATAACGGTGTTACAACGCAAATCCGGCAGCATACCCCCTTATCTTGGACTATGCCAAAAGGGTATTATAGGTCATCCACCCACAGAATGCCGGGATGGAAGCCAAAAGAGAGGCGGGCATAGCCCTGGATCCAAAAAGGATTTGAATGTGACGGGACAGTGTCCGCTACCATGGCATTTGTTAATGTCTCCCTTAAGGGACCATTGGAGGACATGCAGTGGCAGAACTCCGAGGGTCAGCGGGGTGACAAAGAAACATCGTATTCGGTATAATGTAGGGGTAAAATCCCCGTTGATGTATCTCCCGTGGACCCGGATGAAGAACCATGATTCCCTCGTAAAGCGATGAAGGCTGGCATGGAGGTTGACAGGAATGGGACATTTGAGTTTAGACTGGATTTGGGTTTAATGGAGTTGTTGAGACATCAGATATTTGGATGGCAGCTGTTATTGCGATGAAACGGCATGGATAGGAGCCGGCGCGAGGGCCAGACGGCGCGGCGGGATCCCGGCGCGATGGGAAGCTCAAGGGCAATCGGCACGATAGGCAACCGGCGTGGCTGGAAAGAAGGGCAATCGGCGCGGCATGGTTCCCGGCGCGCCCTTCACCCGGCGCGAGATTGGCGCCGGGAGGAGGTGGCACCGGAAGGAGATGGCACCGGTAGCTATCTTTTGTTGGGTTTCTAAGGTATTATGAGGGTTTCTTGTGAGTTCAAAGGGATCCTTTGTATTCAATGGGGATTTCATGGTAATAATTAGGTGAGATAGAAGATGAGGGTGGATTCATTCACAAGGGGGTCCAAGGAGACCATGTAACTGTAATGTATATTCCTCTGTGGTGACCAAGGCGTCGTGAGATGGTATAGCTCAGCTCCTTGCCACGTAGTCGGGGGCTAAATGCATAATTCCGGTGAAAACATCGTACTATGTGATCGAGTAAAAGTCTGAACGGATTTTGATAGCACCTCCCCTTATTTTGGGAGTGTGCCAAAAGGGTATTATAGGTCATCCACTCACGAACTGTCGGAATGAAAACCAAAATAAGAGCCGGGCGTAGCCCGAGATCCAGGGGATCTAAATCATATGGGACTTTATCCCCCTGTTGTGACATCCCCTATACAGTCAATGGAGAACATGCAGTGGCAGGGCTCCATGACTTGATAGGGTTGTAGAATGTAGGGGGATTGACCCCTTTGATATAGCTCCCATGAGGACAGAGGGAAGGGTAGTGCATCTCCATAGGACAGGATATGATGAGCAAGGTTGGCATGGCTTGACGGCATCGGCACGAACGCATCAAAGTGGCCGAAAGGTGTGAAGATATCGGCACGAAGAAGAGGATGGGTTTCGGCGTGACACGAACAGCTCAGCCGGCGCGGCCAGCCCTCGGTGCGAGACTTGCGCCGAGAGGGGTTCGCGCCGGGAGGCCTCCTGAAGTGGGGTTTTTAGAGGGGTTTGAAGGCAGAGGCTTTGGGCATTTTGAAAAGGGGGGTTTATTCAACGATCTGACGACCAGTCTGGACGATCGTAGAGAGGGTGATCCAGGGTAGAGACGACCTTTTTTCTGGGGCCTCACTAGGAGCAAAATCAGGAAACTCACGATTCGGATTCGTCCCTCTTCATTTCACAGACGAGAAGCCATGAGATAGACTGTCTCAGGCTCTCGTTGTAAGTATGAGGTTGAAAGAACATATGATAGAAGTACCTTCGGCAGACTTAGAAAACCAAATGGTAAAATATGTGTAGTTATCAGTATCCATAGCATGTAGTGAACCTCGGATGCAGAGGCAGAAAGAAAAGAATGATGAAAGGGCGGAACTCAGCACATCTTTCATTAACTGTTTTATCTAGAACGGCGTACACAAATTCAACTCGGAAGGAAAAATCCAACCCAAAAGCATACACACCGACTCTATCCCTGAGAACAGGGTTACATTGGCATTCAATGCTACTGGAGCAAAGATGCTCGAAAGTAGAGATACAAACGAAAAGGGAGAACAATATTCAGATAGAGCAAAGGGGGGAGAAGAACTGCAGCTCCCCGGGACGTCGAACGGCACACCCCACCTTGCTTCTTCCTTCGAGCCTCTGCCTCTCTCTCTTTTCTTCAGCTTCTATGAAGGGCTCTCGAGCTCCCCCTTTCTTTTTTTTGTGGCTAAATGCTCTCCTCCTTTTTTTTATCTCTGTATCTTCTTCTTCTATCTCCCTTCTTCTCTTCCTTTTTCTTTTGAAGGGCAGCCTTCTTATAGAGGGATGGCCCTCATCCTATCGGCCTGAGCTCCCCGGCGCGCCAGCATCCGTCTTCCCGGCGTGGGCAGCCCTCGGCGTGCCTCAATTCACATTGGGCTTGGCCCATTTTCTGTCATCCGGCGCAGGATCCATCTAATGGGCTCCTTCAGACAGTGGGCTTCTTGGCATATGTATTTATCCTTCATTGGCTTGTTTAACACCTAGCATTCACAAACACGTGTGAGGCACTATGAATCCCACCTTCGGAGAATCAGAATTGTCTGAGCAACCCCTTTTTAGCAGGAAGATGATTGCCTGAATATTGGTATGGTTTTATCAGCCCGACTATCTGAATGATAGCCGTACTGGACAGCGGCCTAGCCAAGGATGGCTTTAGCCGAACAAAGTGTTAGGAGTAGTGGGCCTCTTCTATTTTGATTCTCAGAACTTCCAGGGATGGTACAGGAGCCGTACCCTTGACTGGTCTTCAAAGCTATGAATCTACTTCGGTCTCTTCTGGTATATTTTAGGTGTCAACAGCCGCCCATGGGGATGGACGGGCCCTGGTTCGACCGCCCAACCATCACGGCGAGCAAACAGTGGGGTTGGCCCAACTGTGGCCTCCCCACTCCCCATTCGTGCCGAAACGAAGGGGAAACGACGGTAAACCCCCTAGCAATCATCTAGACTCCGACCGGGGTCAAAATGACGCGTGAATCGCAAGAAACGGACGATTCTACCACGGTAGCCCAAAAAGGGTGTCAAGACCTCCCGGAGCCCTACCGGCCAAACGGGACCACCAATCGAGACGAGATCGGTGACTATGGAACGCCCTCGTCGTAGGGAGTCTATTGACAGTAACCGATCCAAAAACCATCGCCGTTTTCGGACGAACCCTACGAACTCCACAAAAAACACGATGATGAGGGCATCTCCCGACACCCCTCTAGCTTTGATCGCCTGCACACTCTTGATATGGATTGATCATGATCTACACTTGTTATCTTCATTTCCCAAGTTTCATTTTATGTATTTTCTTTTTATTGAGTCCTATCTTATGTATTTTCCTTTATTGAGTCATATGGTTTTAGTCCATTTCCCTTGTTATGTTTAATTGGGCCTTATTACTTTAGTTATGGGCCCATAGGATTGAGTCTAGGATATGCTCGGTCTTTTATCTTATTGTCAAGGGTATTTTGGTCATGTAAAGAATGGTTGCCTATATATAGGCCCCATCTCTCCTCTTGTATTCAACTTTTGATGAATATTGAAGAAAACCCTTTCAAACTCTCTCAATATCTCTCTCTCTCTCATTATCTCTCCATTCTCTCTCCTCCTCTCTCTAAATTTTGAAATTCACTCTCTCTCCTCCCCCTCTCAACCACTTCCAACCCCCACCTACCTCCATTAACTCCCCACAACTTCCCACAACCCCTCTTTAATCCTCACCTAGTCCCAAGGAAGTTCCATCACTCAAAACCCCACCCTCCAACCACCACCTACCCCTTTCACTTCCCTAAGCATATCTCCACCTTCCCAAGGCTGAATTAACTCATTCCAAAGCCCAAATTCGAATCTCCCCTTCCCTCCTTGCTCCCTAGGTCGCACCCCTCCTCTCCCCTCAAGCCAAGTTCACCCCCTCCTCTCTTCTCCACTCCAGCTTTGTGTGCAGGCCGACCTGCATTTTAGCACTCTGTTGCAGTGACGTCCACGACTGCATCTTGGTTCTGCTGGTGCCGTGGCCTAACTTTCTGGAAAGGCCTCCCTGTGCTCTTCGCAGGCGAGGTGGAATCACTCCATTCCGAGTTCGTGGCCGTCCGTGAAGGCTGTTCTTCCCCGACTGCGCAGAACCTCTCAGACCAGGAGCCAGAGCGGCAGAGAAGACTCTCCCACGACAAACCTTGAAGGAACCAGTCTTCGAGGTCTTCTACAAAGTTCTTCCTCCCCCTGTCAGCGTCCAGGAACAGAAGGCGGAACCCCGTTCGGCATCCGACAACCAGAGATACCAATTTTCTACCACAGCCACGCCGGTCTGCCTCCTCACAGTCTGCACCGACCACCGTCCACTTCTCTGGACACCCATCTCATCTCCAACATCAGAAGACTTCGCCGTTTGTTTTTCTGCAAAGTAGACTCGTCCACGATTCCAACGAGTCTAGCGGTGCCAAATTTGGAGCTCAGGAGCGATCGTGGCAGCTTCTGCAACCTGCTATTTCAGACTGAGCTCGGCCAGAGACCAGAGCTGCATCCATCTTCCAGTCGCTGGAGCAGTTAGCCCCCAGATCAGAACATCATCCAAAAAAATTCAAGCCACACCCCTCTCCGGTTAGCAAGCTTTTGGCGCAAGTTTCATGAGATTCCAAGTTCGGTGGAATTATTGGCAGCATCGACATCGGCCCTCTGTCCAGAATTACAGAAGCTAGGCAGAATCGGCAAAGCTCGGAAAGTCGACTCTATCTCGCTCGTTCCCCTCCCCGCTTGGCCGGCTGAAGGCCCCTCCCTGCGTGGAGGTAATTTTTGGTTGTAATACATTAACCCCCACCCCAAGATCCCCCCCTTGCAAGGGGCGTAGTGCTGTACCTCTTCACATTTTCAGGTCAAGCTCCATCGCCGCGGCGATCGGGTGTATACCCTCGCCTCCCGGCGCGCCCTCGTCTCCGAACGGGATCGGTGTCTTCACACCGATCAGGTGAGCTTCTGATCACACCCTTGTAGCTTCATTTCTGCAAATGTAGTATTGCCTTGAATGCCCGTCGGACGGTAAGAGAGTGCTCGGAATTCATTTTAAGCAATATCGTGCCCACCGCGGCCCGTGAGTGAGTGCCACCCCACACCCCGCCTTGCGGGCCAGCCACCCACAAAGTTGGGACTCCCAGGCCCATTGGAGGTCAGCCTTAGCATTGTAAGTCCATTAGGACAATTGGGTCCCGCCTCGGACCCTCAACATCATCTGCCGGACCCACCGGGTGAACGTGTGAACCGAGTGAGCAGAAATCGTCGTTGTGAGAATCATTGAGCGCTTGTATGCTTGCGGGTCTAAGTCCTAGGGTCACCTTATCATATTTAGTGGTCTTTGGGCTGTGCCACATCACACGATTTCGCTAAACGTGCCCAAACGTGCACATCCATAACCTCCGCTCTGATACCAGCTGTAACGACCCGAGAATCCGATTACCGGGAAGGCCCGATAACCCGAGACTCGAACCGTCGCCCACGAGCCGGGAGGGCTCGGAAGGGCTAAAAGGAGTGTGGAGGCACAAAGAAATAGAAAATAAAGCAGGATAATTCAACAATTAACAGAAATAAATAAATAACTACAGCTACAACAGATTCCAGTCCAACAGAAAGTACATTCTAAAGCAGTAAAAATATACCACATGTCAAGTGAACACTCGGCCCGGCGAGCTGGCAACTGAGAATCTCCGAACAGCACCCTCGAACCTCGAGGAAGAAGAACCGCCACACCTAAAAAGTAGGGAATGATTCTCCAAAATAGAGACTCAGCAGGGATCCCATGGAACCCCAACCAGAAACAACGGCGGTAGCGGAAAGGAAGGCTACAAGAGCAACCGCAATAGTAGGAACAGTAAACCCGGTGGCCGGTCGAAACCCGGCACTACAACTACTCCTACTGTACCGGAAACACACCGCGAACTCACGGTCGGGGGCTACCGAACTACACTAGTACCGCTTACCGAAGTAAAAATCCACGGCAACCACGCCGTAGAGGCCTGTCTCCCAGAACACGGCCAACCTGGACACGTTGTCCAAAGTGCAACCCTGACACCTAGTCACGGGTACCGCACGGCAAGACGCAACCTCGGTAAGGCCACTAGCACTAGTCTCACGGCGTGAAAATCGACACACACGCCACAGCGAAACAACCGAAACTCAACGGTCAACACGACCGAAAACCCGAAGGTTAAAGTCCCGGAAACTGACAGTCTGTCACTCTCTGTCCAGAATAGGAGTACCTCCCACTAGAAGCAAGGCTGAATGCGTCCACTGACGTCTTAGTCCGCGCCTCAAGTGTCTCCCTCCGGCCCAGCGGGAACTGAGACACCGTACAAGTAACCACAAACAAGTGACTAGCTGGGGTCACGCCCGTCGACGTGGGTCGAACCGCCCCCAACCACGTGTGCACACACAGACCGTCCGTCCCTGGTCTGGCCCTCTGACCGGTTTTCCCCTCAGCCGGACTCTGGCTGCTAGACGTGGGGCCCGACAGAAATCGGTCCACAAACCATCTCTAAGGGTAGCCTCTCCACTCCCTGGTGGGACCACTCACGTGTAAGCAGGCTACGACTAGTGGAGGGTCACTGAGAGAGTAGACTCTCAAGACAACGAAAAACAACATCCGAACTCGACGAAGTATGGGGACTATCCCACGTACCAGCACCGTCGCACGGTGACCACAGTCGGAGAAGAAACGGGACTCACAGTCCACGGGCCGCACGCTCGGCCACGCAGAAACGCAGAAACACGGTTCCCAAGGCAGCTCACAGGCCGCCAAACCAAATCCCACTCTCAGGGAAAGGCGGGACCCCTCCAGCCCCAGGCTGGCAACTGGACTCTCAGTCGAAGGCCACACACATGGCCCACTGGGAAACCTCTTCCCGGAGAAACTCACGGCGTGCGGGGAACCCTCGCCGCACTCACACCGACGTATGGTGACACAAGTTGAGAACACGGCAACCCGGGACCACACCGTACCGTGACGCCTGGCCCCGATGAAGTGCACAGCATCCGTCAGGTCATGGGTCGGCATGTGGATCAAGACCTACACACCCGGGACTCGAACCGGTCAAAACAGAAACGCCGACTAGACCAGCCCCTTGGGCGGTCCACTCTGGGCCGCTCAGGGATGTACGGCCAGGAAGGGGCCGCACCAGGGGATATACGGCCAACAGCAGGCCGTTCTTCTCCTGGCTCAAACGAGACACAAGCGGCTGGTCTCTAGCCGCACCAAGGTCGAACGGCTGACCCTCAGCCGCAACTGGGGGATGAACGGTCCAACGTGGTCGTTCGTCCTCTAAACGGGGAACACATGTGCGGCTATCCCCTAGCCGCGCGGGGGAACGGGCGGCTAGGACCTCACCGCGCAAGGCTTGGGCGGTCAACCTCTGGCCGCACAACAGCCCACAACACCAGGAGATGTACCGCCAGCTCCTAGCCGTACAAAAAGGGTTATGCGGCCAGACCCTGGCCGCACAGCCCAGCAACGATCAAAACCGGAAGGAAAAGGCGGATCAACCCTGGCCGCACCTGGGTTATGCGGTCGCACGATAGACCGCATAACCCTCATTGCGCGCCAAGCTGAACGCTGCGCGCCGAGCAGATGAACGGTCAAGACGGGGTCGCCCATGGGGATGGACGGGCCCTGGTTAGACCGCCCAACCATCACGGCGAGCAAACCGTGGGGTTGGCCAAACGATGGCCTCCCCACGCCCCATTCGTGCCGAAACGAAGGGGAAACGACGGTAAACCCCCTAGCAATCATCTAGACTCCGACCGGGGTCAAAACAATGCATGAATCGCGAGAAACGGACGATTCTACCACGGTCGCCCAAAAAGGGTGTCACGACCTCCCGGAGCCCTACCGGCCAAATGGGACCACAAATCGAGATGAGATCGGTGACTATGGAATGCCCTCGTCGCAGGGAGTCTATTGACAGTAACCGATCCAAAAACCATCGTCGTTTCCGGACGAACCCTACAAACTCCACAAAAACACGTATTCACTAAACGTGCCTAAACGCCCTCGTTTCTCCGCCGAACGACGTGCAATGGCAGGGAAAACGTGCCCGACGCAATGGTGTTCCGTCACCCTACCACCGCCGAAGAAATCGCGCGTCGAAGCGACTAATCCATGCCGTAAACCGTCGGGAACACGATCGCCACCGTCTCGGAATCCACCGAGGGATCGCGCCCGCCTCCGCCTCGATCCTTGCCCATCCTCGCCCGTGCCACCTCCGCCTCGCCCCCGCCTCGCTCCGTCAGCCGCCGGAGAAGAGAGGGGAGAAAGAGAGAGTGAGAGAAGAGAGAGAGGGAGAGAGTGAGAAATAAGAGAGGAGAGAGAAAGGGTTAATATATATAGAAAAACCCAAAAATTACAGAAATTCAAAAAATTACGAAAAATTACCTCCGCGATCCTCGGAAGGAACACAATGCAGTGGTACTGTCCCGGAGTCGAAGAACGCCATGGTTCACCCTGCACAGAGTTCCGAAGGCACATCAGGGAAAAACACGTGTAAAGCACAAAATACACTCCAATACCCACTAAAAGATCTGAAAAAAACCTTGGCCATTACAAAAATTGACACACGTGCCACGGTGAAAAGATCGAAACTCAACGGTCAACCCGACCAAAAACCCGAAGGTCGAAGTCACAACGACTGACAGTCTGTCACTCCGAACTCGACAGGAGTACCTCCCACTAGAGCACAGTCGGTAGCGTCCCCTGACGTCTTACACCGCACCGCAGGTGAACTGCCTAGCGTGATAGCGCCTACCAGAGGCACAAACACCTAACAAGTAACCACAAACAAGTGACTAGCTGGGGTCACGCCCGTCGGCGTGGGTCCAACCGCCCCCAACCACGTGTGCACACACAGACCATACGTCCTAGGTCTAGCCTCTAACTGGTTTTCCCCTGGAGCCAGACTCTGGCTACTGACGAGGGGCCCGACGGAAACCAGTCTAAAAACCGTCCTCAGGGTAGCCTCTCCACCACTTTCTGGTGGGTCCACTCGCGTGCAGGCAGGATACGACTAGTGGAGGGTCACTGAAGGAGTAGACTCTCAAGTCAACGGAAAACCACGTCTGCATCCGATGACATACGGGGACCATCCCACGTACCAGCACCGTCGCACAGCGACCACGGTCGGAAGGAAAACGGGACTGCAAACCATCCGAAGCAATCCTGAGCTTGGCGGTCTACCCTAGACGCGCCACAGGCTCTGACGGTCTAAGACTGGACCGTCACTGCCATCTGACGGCCCAACACAGGGGCGTCAGACCCTCAGTGTAAAAATGACTGTGACGTGCCTACCCTGGTGCGTCACAGGCCTGACGCACCCAGACTGGTGCGTCACAAGGCACGAAGGAACAAACTGTGACGCGTGTCACTCGGTGCGTCACAGACTGTAATGGACCAACCTTGGTGCGTTACATGGTGGGAATGTGTCTGCCCTGACGCACCCACACAGGGGCGTCACAAGGCTGTGACGCGCCAGTCCTGGTGCATCATAGGCCTTGACCCCCAACGGTCAAAAACCAACAGTCGAAAGCCAATGGTCAGATCATCCATGACGGTCCAACCCAAGCGCGTCACAGTGCCCTGGCGGTATATCGTGGGACCGTCACAGCCCACAGACCCCCAGTTGGCTAAAACAGGTCTGTGACGCACCTACCAGGGCGCGTCACACTGTGTAACGGTCACTGGAAGGATCGTCACATCGACCCTACGGGGAAACGGCGTAAAATGCCCAAAAATTCCAACCACGCCCCCATTCCTCCATAGGAGCGAGGGAAATCAAAGGGGAAGACCCCTGGGGACCCATAACATGATTCTAGGCCATCAAAATGCCAAATCGCGGCTCAAATCCATAGATCGGGTGAAATCTCCCCAAAGCATGATTTTGCCCTAACCCGCTCAAAAACACCCCTCTCGGCTCCCATTCGGCCTACAAATCGTGGGGGATGACGGGATGAGCATATGGATTCATCCCACTACCTCAATGGAGCGAAAGCTTAGCCGAATCGAGCTCGAACCATGAAGAATGCTTTTAGAAACCCCGCTCCTTCACGCTTCCCACGAACACTGCACGCCCAAGAGATTGTCGTCGCCGCGCTGTCGCCTCGTCACCGTCTGCAGTCGGAGAGAGGCTCGCCGCGTCGAAATGGGAGAGAGAGAGGAAGAGGGGGGGGCGGTTCTCACGGTGGGAGGAAGAAGAAGAAGAAAAGAAGGGTGGGGAGAGAGAGAAAAAGAGTGATATTTATAGAAAATTCAAAAATTCTAGAAAATACCGAAAAATTAAAAATTACATTTCCGGGATCCTTGGAACGCACTGATCGCAACGGTAGCACTCTCGCCTAGGTGAACGACCCGGTTCACCCGCAACGAGGTTCCAAAGGAATTACCGAAACACACACCGGGAATCAGAAAACACGCGCGGAAAAGTCGGGAACGCACTCCGGGCCTCCGAAACAACTTCGGATCGCGCCGATCCGAACACGAAAGATGTCCGAAACGAAATTTTGGACACAACGGAGCCAGACACTCTGAGAAACCAGATCCGGGACCCACGAAGAAGGATCTGAAAGGTCCGGGATATTATAGCCCTCCCCCCTTAAGGAATTTCATCCTCGAAATTGAGAACAATCCAAGGGGAAAGAAGAGGAAGACTCACTCGAACAAGTAAGGGAGCTGCTGACGCATCTCGTCCTCACGTTCCCAAGAAGTCTCACCACCAGAGTGTCGCTGCCACACCACCTTGACCAAGGGGATAACCTTGTTCCGCAGGCGCTGCTCTCGCCTATCCTCAACGTGGACGGGAAACTCTGGGAGAGAAAGATCTGGAGTCACCTCGGGCCAAACAGAATCCTCAAGCACAAGAGAGTCATCGGGCATAGATGATGCGGGATGAGATCACGGACACGACAAGCTCGTGACTGCCCCTTAACGAGGGAAGCGTCGGATGTTCGCGGTTGAGAAACCGGCTGTGAGCTAGGGTGGTCGGCTCTCACTTGTGCCCGGATCGGGTCACGGGACGGTAACGCTCTCTCTCGCAGCAGCGGTGATATAAATAGAAAGCGAGCTAATTACCCTATCATGCTCTCTAGCAGTGGCATAAGCAAGTATATATGAAAATTAAGCAAAATGCCAAGTAAGGGAGCGAATGCGATACCTCCACGCGCTCGGCGTGGGGACGACGGGCCCGGCCGAACTCGTGCTCCCGGGACAGTTAATACATGAATATTACAGCAATGGAAATATGCCCACTCCACGCATGGAGGTAAAGGGCGACACAATGGGCCCGGGAGGGCCGAATTCGGGATGACGGGCAGCTTCGTGTGTTGATTCGGCTACACGCGTGATCACGACCGTGGGGCCCACGTGCTGTCTGGAGAGGCCGTGTGAGACCCGGTGGCGCCGTTGTAGTGTGGACACTTAGGGAAGTGTTCCCTGGGCTGGCGGCACACCGGAACGTCGCCCGGGGGTCGGGCGGTTCCGATCGGCACCCGTCGGGTTTGCTGTCCACGGACTGGTGGTTGCTGTTTTACAGCGCGCACTCCGGCGAGAATGGACGCTGCGATCAGCCCCAACGTCGGATCGACACGAGACTGGCGTCGTTGGAAAGCTAGCTTGAAGTTCTTCAACCTAGGCCTAAAGATCTGGCCTGATCTGCTCGGATCTTGACTTATGGAATTTTCAATCTTCTATTGTACAGTTCCTGAAATCACAGGTCAGCAGAGAACTTCCCTGTGGATCGCCTTTGACCGTGAGGGAGACGTTCGAATCAGGGGTTATATTCTTCAGCAAAGTTGTTGGAATTGGAGCTGGGAAGACATAAAAATTGGTTTGGACCCGTTTGGATGTATCTATGATTTTCTGTGATTTGTTTAGTGGATGAAGGTCGGATCTGGAATCAGGGGGACAGAACTGTAGCTGGGACTAAGAACGATTTTTCAAAAATATGAAATGGACGAACCAAAAATTGAGAAAAATTTTGGATGAAGGGGTGGATGGGTGTAACCTCCAGTAAAACTGGGCGAACCAAAATAAATCAAAAAGTGGACCTAAGACATGAAACTCAAGGCTACTATCACTGTAGATAGTGACAAAACAGATCTGAGATTGAGAGTTGAACGAAATGTTAAGGATATGAAACGGTGGATTTTGAACCTAAATGTTTTTGTGGAGAAGAAGCTAGAATATAGGAACCAACCCTCAAAATTTCAAATCGATCAGAACTCGTGGCTGGCTTCAGGAATTCTCGAACTACACCTCTGTCCAGCAGGACAGAAACTTGATGACGATTCCATGGCGGCTCGAAGGCGGCACGAACGGCGGCGGCGGCGGCACAGACGATCACCGGAGGTTGAGAGGGGATGATAGAAGAGGGATACACTCTAGATAAGGGGTTAGGGAAGGAAGAACAGCAAGGGAGGAGAGAGGGGCGCACCAAGATCCTTGAACACTCACAAAAATTCTGATTTTTCCATTATTTTTCTCATGAAAATACAAGCATATATATGACTCCAATCAAATCTAATGTGGACCCTTGGATCAAGGGTTGGGGATTGAATGGCTGAGATGGAGTGTGAATAACACACCAAATATAATTTTTTAATCTAACTTGACCATTTCCATTCAACCTTAGACTAATTCCATTCCAACTTCACCTAATACACACCAACCAAGCCTAATAAGGCCAAAAGAGGGGGCGCCCCCTTCATGGGCCTCTCTTGGGCCTAGGCTGGTCCAAGGCCAGCCAAGCCAATCCACAACCCATGCTTGGTCCATGGATTCTCCCATCTAGATAGCCCATGAGAGGGAGTGGCCCAATTGGGCCTTAAATGGCTATTATGGTCCATATGGGTGGCATACGGTCCAATATGATAATCACTCCTAATAGACTCTACTAAGGCAACCTAGTAATGGACTCTTCCTAGAAATGTGGCCCAATGGCTTAATGAAGCCTTACAAAGAGAGCCCAAATGAAAGAAATCAAAAATTACACACTTTCAAGCCAATACAACCCATAATACACACCTATACAGCTAATACACACTAATACTCATAAGCTCTTGATGTCCTCATCAATATACTTCCGCAACATCAAGACGTGAAACACGTCATGCACCGACGCCAACTCAGGAGGTAACTGCAGCGTATAGGCTACCTCACCAATGCGCTCCACAATGAGGAAAGGACCAACATAGCGGGGACTCAGCTTCCCACGCCATCCAAAGCGCATCACCCCCTTCATCGGAGAACTCTCAAAAACACACGATCGCCAACGGCGAACGTGAGAGGCTACCTCCTCCGGTCAGCATAACTCTTCTGCCGACTCTGGGCGACCAACATGTTCTGACGAACCAAGTACACAACATCCACACACTGCTGCACCAACTCCGGTCTCGTCAAAACACGCTCACACACCTTGAACCAATCAAGTGGAGTCCGACACGGACGCCCGTACAACGCCTCATAGGGAGCCATACCGATGCTCGAATGATAGCTGTTGCTGTATGCAAACTCCACCAACGGTAGGTGGTGAATCCAACTCCCCTGCCACTCCAGGCAGTACGATCTCAACATATCCTCCAAAGTCTGGATGGTCCTCTCTAACTGACCATCTGACTGAGGATGGTACGCTGAGCTAAAAGCTAAATCCGTGCCAAGAGCTCGTTGGAAACTCCTCCAGAATCCAGACGTGAAGCACGGATCCCAATCTGACACAATGGAGATGAGAATCCCATGCAACGGAACGATCCACTCCACATAAAGACGAGCCAACTTGGGCACACTCTAGTTGACTTTGACCGGTAACAAACGAGTCACCTTCGTCAGCCTATCCACTAGCAACCAAATACTATCCTGCCCACTCGGAGTCCTCTACAATCCCACCACAAAATCCATGGTCACGTGGTCCCATTCCCACGCGGAAACATCCAAGGGCTGAAGAGTACCTCCCAGTCGCTGATGCTCCGCCTTCACCTGCTGACAGGTCAGGCACCTGGCCACAAATTCGGTAACATCTCTCTTTATGCCAGGCCTGCAGAACTGCCTCTGCAAGTTCCGATACATCTTCGTCGCACCAGGGTGTACGATGCACCTGCTCCCAAGAGCCTCGCGTAACACCGCACGACGAACCTGCTCCTCAGCTGGGACGTATAGCCTGCCACGAAACCTCGCAACACCGTCCTCACCGAGCTCCACATCAGCCATGGCCAAAGTTCGGGGCAACTCAGGGTCTGCATGCTGAGCCTCTGTCACCTGACGGTGGATAGCATGCGTGACAGTCAGACTCGCAAGCACCGCTAACCCTGGCTCTCGGGGAATCTTGAGCCTGAATGATACTTCGGGCACTTATTCCCAGAGCCTCCACTTCCTCAACATCAAGGCACTGACCGCGGCCTTCTGACTCAAAGCATCGGCGACGACGTTCATCCTGCCCGGCTGATAAGATAGGGTGAAGTCATAATCCTTCATATACTTCATCCAACACCTCTGCCTGAGGTTAAGGTCCCTCTGCGTGAACACATACCTCAAACTCTGATGGTCAGTGAACACCTCGAACTTCTCACCATACAGATAATGCCTCCAGATCTTCAACGCGAAGATCACATGCGTCAACTCCAGGTCATGGGTAGGGTAGTTCTCTTCGTGCGACTTTAGCTGCAGAGATGCATAAGCCACCACTCTACCATGCTGCATCAACACAGCACCCAATCCGACCCTGGAAGCATCTGTACACACCACAAAACCTCCCGATCCAGAAGACAAAACCAACACCGAAGGCGAGGTGAGCAATCTCTTCAGTTCCCTGAAACTCTGCTCACACTCATCGGACTAGACGAAGGGCACATCCTTCGGCGTAAGCCTGGTCATCGGGGCCGCAATGCGAGAAAAATCCTGGATAAACCGATGATAATATCCACAAGCCCCAAGAAACTCCGGATATCCGTCACAGACCTCGGCCTTGGCCACTTCATTACTGCCTTGACCTTAGCGGGGTCTACGAAAATACCATCACCAGAGATCACATGCCCTAAAAAGTGCACCTCACAAAGCCAGAATTCGCACTTACTGAGCTTTTCATACAACTGGTGATCTCGCAACGTCTGGAGCACCACACCCAAATGGTACGCGTGCTCCTCGGTAAACAGCGAATAGATAAGGATGTCATCCACAAATACGACCACGAACTGGTCCAAGTATGGATGAAACACCCTCAGCATCAAGTCCATGAAGGCTGCGGGGGCGTTTAATGCCTATACCTCGAGCTGAACACAGTCTTCTCCACATCGGACTCGTGAATCCTCAACTGATAGTAATCGGACCGCAAATCAATCTGCGAGAACACTCGAGCAGACTGAAGCAGGTCGAACAAATCATCAATCCATGGCAACGGATACTTGTTCTTAATGGTCACTTCATTCAGCTGACGGTAGTCAATGCACAGCCTCAGGCTACCATCCTTCTTCGTCACGAACAACACTGGCGCACCCCAAGGGGAAAATCTAGGACGAATATACCCATTGGCCAGCAACTCCTGCAACTGCGCCCTCAACTCCCTCAACTCAGCGGGGGCCATACGGTAGGGAGCCTTCGCTAAGGGTCCCGTACCAGGCATAACCTCGATAACGAAATCGATCTCCCGCTGGGGAGGCAATCCCGGTAAGTCCTCCGGAAAAACATCGGGAAACTCGCACACCACCGGAATGTCCTCGACATCCGGACACAGCTGGTCTACCAAGACCACTGAAGCGAGAAAAGCCTGACAACCCGCATCAAGCTAACGACGAACTCGAATCGCAGAAATATGAAAGCGGGAAGAGGAAGGCCGGATACCTTGGAAATAGAAGGTGGGTCACGAAGTCGTCTGAAATAAACCCTCTTCGAGCCGCAATCCACCAACGCATGATGTGCCTCGAGCCAATCCATGCCCAAAATCACATCAAAGTCCTGAAGCAGCAACGCATAGAGCCTGGCCGGCAAACTCCGCCCTTCAACCCACACCGGAACCTCATCGAAACAATATGGAGTGATCATAAAATCACCCGAAGGCAACTCCACTGCCAAATCACAGGACAACTGGGTCACCGGCTCCTCGATGCTCATCGCGAAATCCTCCGAAATAAACGAATGAGATGCGCCAGAATCAAACAAAACCCGAGCCACACAACCCAAAATCTAACGGTCTTCGATGAGCTGCGACGCCACTGCCTCTGCCCTGGTCATGTGTGTAATCTGGCCTCGAGCTCTCTGCCTGTCTCCCACACTCGCTGACCTGGGTAGCGGCGGATACTGTCCCTGCTGGTGCTGTTGCTGCTGTGGCCTCTGCTGCTGGGGAATCTGCTGCTGCTGAGGAAACTGCTGCTGCTGCTGCCTCTGAGGACAGTCACGCACCATATGCCCTGGCTGGTCACACCAGAAACAAACTATCGGCGCCGTGCACTGCCTGTCTGGATGGAACTCGCTACACCGTGGACACGACCCTCGCGATCCACCCACTGATCCCTGACGCTGAAAAGGAACCGGCCGTTGTACACTGCCCGATGATGCTTGCTGATCACGGCCTCCCTTCTTCTTCTTCGGAAACTCTTCCCAAGGAACTTCTTGAACTTCGAGCCAAAAGACAGATCCTGTCACTGACGCTGCCGGTGCCGGCGCTCCAAAACCACCCGACGCATGCTAGAAAGAACCCTATTGTTGGGTAGCCGACTGTTGGCTGCGACCTGACAAGGACTACCCCTGGATAATCGGTCCTCGAGTCCTCTGCATATCCATCTCCAAAGAAGCCGCTACGCGAGACGCTGTCTCCAAATCGGTGGCAGCATTCACGATCAAATGGTGTCTCAACTCCTGCCTCAAGCCATGTACGAACTGCGCGGTCTTCACCTTTTCATGCTTCATGATATGAGGTGCATACCGACCCAGCTCAACAAATCGGGCCCTGTACTGCAACACGGACATGTCGCCTGGACCAGCTCCAAAAACTCACGCATCCGCTGTGTAGCAATATACTCTGGACAGTAGGCACGCTCAAAAACGCTGACAAAGTCACTCCACGCAATCTGCTCAAGGGGACGCGACTGAAAAGACGTCTTCCACTCGGAAGACCACCACACTCAAGCCGTACCCTGCAACTGGTTGTTGATGCGGGACGGACCACGGACTCGACTCGAATTAGGAATGCATTCCTTGGACTCTAGACGAGTTCGCAATTGTCCCTTAGCGAGGGAAACGTGGGACCGGGCACGGTTAAGAAACCGGCCGTGAGTCACGGGTATCGGCTTTCCGTGTAGACTCGGATCAAGTCACGGGACGGTAACACTCAAACTCACTCTCTCGCAGCGGTGATGAAATGATAACGGGCTAATAATCCTACACTCGCAGCGGCATTCAAAAGTATACGAATTGAGTAAAATGTGATAAGAGAGAGGTAGCGAGTTTACCTCCACGCTCCGGGCGTGGGGAAGACGTCCCCGGCCAGTTACGGTAACTCCCGGTTAACAACAGTTAAAACTTAATTACGGCAGTAATTCTATTGCCCACTCCATGCAGGGAGGTAAAGGGCTACAGTGGGGCCCGGGAGGACCGACCCTGGGTTGACGGGCAGCAATCTGGAGGCGAACTCAGCACGAACTCGGCCTGCTGGTCCGACTCGACACTATTGCAACTCGGTGCTGCGCCAACTCTGTGGCTGACTCGGTGGACAGCAAGCAATCCGTTCCAAAGGAACGTTGCCTTCCTGATGTCTTCTGGAGGCGCCGCTTGGCTGGGATGATGGCGGGATGTCCCGGATCGACTCCCTGAAGGGGCGGCACCCGAAGTTGAATTTTGATATTTACTTTTGATTTTCCCCCGAACTGAATTTTCGGACCTGCACACAGAACAGATCTGCATGCCGCGGCGGAGAACATCACTACGCTCAGATCCGGAGGCCGATCGAGGCGTGGCTGGTACCGATGGAAAGAGCACTCAGAGATCTACAACATATTATGTTTTCAGATTCATCCATCACACGGATTGAAAATGAAAACCTCTGCAAGCTGACTTTTTTTTCTAACCCGGACTGACAGACACACAGGGCAGCAAACAATCTGCCTGAAACACACCCTTGACTGAGGGGTAAACGATTTTTGTAGACTCTAAGAAAATTATGGTGGAAGGGGATATACGTGGGGAACACTCAGTAATGTTTTGGGATTTTCTAAAAATAGATAATGGGGTAACAAAAATAGAACAAGATGACTCTTTACTGTAGATCTGCAGAATGACAGATTGACAGGGGTGGACTAGAAATTACGGTAAAAATATTAAACGAACTCAGAATGAGGCATACGATATATGGATGGAAAGCTAACAAAGTGAGGAACAACCTCGCAAAATTTCAGCTCGATCAGCCAACAGCATAAAAGGATAGATCCACAGAGGTGGGGTTCTATCCTGATGGAGACAGAACTCCGGTGGCGGTGGCGGCGGCGCGACGGCGGTGCGACGGCGGCGGCGGCAGCTTCAGAAAGGGAACATAGAGGATGAGAGGGGGAGGTAGAAAGGGTCTCCTACCCTAGATTTCTGGAGGAAGGGGAAGAACAGCAAGGAGATAGGGGAAGAGGGGTGCACCCTCCAAGAGCTCTCTTGGGGCAAAATGCCAATTTTTCCTTCATTAATTCCTTACAAAACACTATACATGGGTTTATATAGAAGGGGAGGAAGGGGGGGAGGGGTTGGAATTCGTGGGAGAGAGGGGAGGGGTAGTACTTTCTTCCCCCATGTGGTCAATTGGCCTAAAAATATAAAATACTAAATGTCATTTTAATGGGGGGGCACCCCCCTTGACCAAGCTAGCCTCCAACTTGGACTTTGTGGTCCATTTGTCCCCCTTGAATAGTCCAACCTTCTAGATGGCCACCTAGGATGGTTGACCAGCCCCACATGGCCTAGGTGGACCAATGGGAAAGGGGTGAGGGCCCCCTTGCTGGACCTACTATCAATTTGCACAAAAACCCACACAATCCAAGGGAATGACAATGTGGCTTATCAAGCCGTACAATTGCGTACATACTTTCCCGACGATATAAAAGCAAACTGAAGGACACAAATGCAAAATAAAAAGTTAGTACTCGGCGTCGATTTCTATCAACTCTCCACGGGTGGGAAGAACTTGACCCCGTCGAGTAAGGGGTGCGGCTGCTCGAGTAGCTCCGGCGGATCCGTCATCGTACCTGGAAGCGCGGAGTACGCTCCACTCCAAGTAATCGACACCTGCTCACCCCGTATAGATTCGATATGCACACGCTGCCATGGGAATGAGGCTAGAGGTGGACACTCTGGGGTGGGGTCACTCTCAAATGAGGGAAGGCGGCTCGAAGAATCACTGGGAATCACCGCTTGTCCCTTTTGTGACTAGATCCGATATGAGGTAGAACCGATCCCAATAGTTCGACAAGTCTCAAACTCGAAAGGGCTAACAACGTGAGCATACAAATCGACTCAACTCGATGGATGCACTGACACACAAGACCCTAGACACACCTAATGTTAGTCCGACCTACGCGTAGGCGATGGTGGACCAGGACACCCGAATGTGTGCCATACATGCATTTGATGTAACCGGTGGTTGGCGGAATGGGAATTCCTATACCTCCTAAAGTGGGCCATGCATGCATATTGGACTTAGATGTGGGAGGGCCAGGGGTTCCAAATGCACCGTCTTCCTTTCCCCTAGAGGATGGTGTACCTCGCAAGTGAATGGGCTTGGTGGATGTAGACGACCCGGCCCATGGGGAAGGAGTGTGGTAGTGGATCCCCTTGAAGAAATGAAGTATATAAGGTGGGTCATGGGGTCCACTAAGGAATGGGTCAAAGGGATCAAAGAAGGTATGACCCCTTGTGGTGGGTTCCCACAATTCACGATCCCACGTGTAGAAGTTTTGAAGGTGTGGATAGTCACCTTCTTGCATTGTGACGGGTGGGACGGGGATAGTAGGCAAGAAGTATGATTCCTCCCTCGGACAAAAGGGTATGAATTCGGGCTCGGCTGGTAAGGGGAGGAGTAAGAGGACCTCCGTGGTGACACAACCCACGGTGCACTCGGAGGTAATAGACCCTAAGGCCGGTTGAGTGAAACTAAGACTAGTGAGTTGGTCAAAGCCTCGGGCCAATAGATGGGTCAACTTCCATTGTGAGTCTAATCCCATGACAAGATCGTCCAACGTATCAACATGGTGATTAGATCAAAATGTGGTATGGAATGAGTTGACCGGCACTAAAGATAAGGTGGGGTCCATGGATGGGAAGGGATGTGGGACCAAGCCATCCTTGAGCCAACTAAGAAGCGGCTCGGCTATGAAAAGTGTACCCGTTAGAAACACGGGTGGCTCGGGCTTGGGTGGCTCCAAATGAGAGGGTTCCGAATCAAGTTCGGAAATAGAGAGATATGACATTGGAGCTCTCATGGGTGAGGAAGGAATGTCCTTCTCGTGGTGAAGGGGTCCTTGGGGTGGTTCCGGGAACAACCAATCTACCCCGATAGTAAACCGATCTAGGCTAGTACTAAACAGATCTAGGCTTGTACTAAACCTTTGCACTTGCCCCATCATGGTTTGGAACATTACGCCCACTTCATCGGGACTATAGGCTCGGGATGCGGCCACGGTTGCAAAGATGGGGTTGGGTCCCCTAGGAATGGAGATGCAAGACCATTTTTTTTACGGTAAAATGTTATGCTAACTAATGCACCTAGACTTAACCAAAACTCGGTGCGTGGCGGAGATAACCGATCCGTAGATCACTCGCGCAAGTGTGCGGCCTTCCCGATAGGCGTAACCTAACGTTCAGACAACACCTTTTGATATACCGGGTTATTGGGATGCAATGCAAAAAGACACACTTTTTTTTTATTTTAAAACAATGATGACCCTAAACACGACTTAGACAATGACTAATGGCTAGACGTAAATGACACTTTTTTTGACACCCTAGACTCAAACTTTCTCTGATACCAAATTGATGCAAGACGGACCACAGACTCGACTCGAATTAGGAATGCGTTCCTTGGACTCTAGACGAGTTCGCAATTGTCCCTTAGCGACGGAAACGTGGGATCGGGCACGGTTAAGAAACCGGCCGTGAGTCACGGGTATCGGCTTTCCGTGTAGACTCGGATCAAGTCACGGGACGGTAACACTCAAACTCACTCTCTTGCAGCAGTGATGAAATGATAACGAGCTAATAATCCTACACTCGCAGCGGCATTCAAAAGTATACAAATTGAGCAAAATGCGATAAGAGAGAGGTAGCGAGTTTACCTCCACGCTCCGAGCGTGGGGAAGACGTCCCCGGCCAGTTACGGTAACTCCCGGTTAACAACAGTTAAAACATAATTACAGCAGTAATTCTATTGCCCACTCCACGCAGGGAGGTAAAGGGCTACTGTAATATCCCGGACCATTCGGATCCTTCTTCGTGGGTCCCGGATCTAGTTTTCGGAGCGTCCAGCTCTGTTGTGTCCGAAATTTCGTTTCGGACATCTTTCGTGTTCGGATCGGGGCGATCCGGAGTCGTTTCGGAGGCCCGGAGGCGTTCCGCGGCTTTTCCGCGTGTGTTTTCCGATTCCCGGTGTGTGTTTTGGCTTTTTCTTCGGAAGCTCGCTGCAGGCGAACCGGGCGGTTCACCCGGGCACGAGTGGTACCGTTGCGATCGGTGCGTTCCGAGGATTCCGAAAATGTATTTTTCTATTTTCTGGTATTTTTCTGAAAATTTGGATTTTCTATAAAGCCCTAATTCATTTTCTTTTTCTTTTCTCCTTTCTCTTTCTTCTTCTTCCTCTTCCTCTGTTTCTTCCCACCGTGACACCCTCCTCTCTCCCTCTCTCCCATTCGGACGCGGCGAACCCCTCTCCGGCTAAGGACGGCGGCGGGGCGACGGCGCGGACGTGTGGGCGGCGGCGAGGCGAGCTCGTGGGCGTGCGGCAAGCATGGGAAGCGTGGGGAGTTCGTGAAGCTTCGAGCGTTCTTCGTGATTCGTGATTGATTCGGCGGAGCATTTGCTCCATTGAGGTAGGGTGACGTTCCTTAACCTCATGCCGATCTTTTTCGCGATTTATAGGCCGCGGGGAGACCGAGAGGGGGTCGTTTGAGCGTTTTTGGGTTTTTCCATGATTTGGGGAGAGCTCGCCCGATCTATGGATTTGATGCATGATTTCATGTTTTGATGGCCTAGAATCATGCTAGGGGTCCCCAGGGGTCTTCCCCTTTGATTTCCCCCTCTCCTATGGAGGCATGGGGACGTGGTTAGAATTTTTGGGCGTTTTTATCGTTTTCGGCCACGGACTGAGAACGCGCTATACTCCAGTAGCGCGTTCTTGGAGGTCGCGCTGCCCCGACCGAGCGCGTTCATCGGAGAAGATGAACAGGAGGCGGTTCCTGTCGCGCTACGGGGTCCTAGCGCGATCAGCCTTGTCGCGCTAGGCATCCCTAGCGCGACATGCCTTGTCGCGCTACGAGGCCCTAGCGCGATGTCCCTTGTCGCGCTAGGAGGCCCTAGCGCGTTCTTCCGTGTCGCGCTAGGTATCCCTAGCGCGATCTGGCTGTTGTTGGGTGTTCCCCTTGGGCCGTGTGTGCGTCTCGGGCACCCCGTGGAGTTCCGTGACAGTGTTTTTGGTGTCCGGAGGTTCCGTTTGCCTTGGTCATGAGTTTGGCTGTGGGTGGTGCGTCCGTTTTTCTCCGACTGTGGCCACCGTGCGACGGGGCTGGTGCGTGGGGTGATTCCCACACGTTGTCAGTTTCGGACGTCGTTTTCCGTTGACTCGAGAGTCTACTCCTTCAGTGACCCTCCACTAGTCGTAGCCCACCAGTACGAGGTGCTGGTCTCACCTGGGAGTGGTGTACGGGCACCCACCTTTCGAGACGGTTTGTGGACCGGTTACCGTAGGCTCCTCGTCTTAGCCAGAGTCCGGCTGCGGGGGAAAACCGGTCAGAGGGCCAGACCTAGGACGCGTGGTCTGTGTGTGCACACGTGGTTGGGGGCGGTTAGACCCACGTCGACGGGCGTGACCCCAGCTAGTCACTTGTTGTGAGTTACTTGTACGGTGTCTGCGCCTCGGGTAGGACCTACCACGTCAGGCGGCTCACCTGCGGCGCGGTGTCAGACGTCAGGGGACGCTACCGGCTGTGCTTCTAGTGGGTGGTACTCCTGTCGAGTACGGAGTGTCAGACTGTCAGTCGTGTGTTTCCGACCTTCGGGTTTTGGCAGTTCGACCGTTGAGTTTTGGTCTTCTCGTACCGTGGCACGTGTGTCGGTTTGCGTGCCGTAGGGTCTAGTTCTGTAGAGTACAGGGCTTTCCTTTCTGAGGTACTTTCCTACCGCTAGAGTAGTGGTTTCTCGTTTTACGAGGTAGGGTCCGAGTGATCCCTACTGAGTCTTGTCCCGAGACTCATTCCCTGCGTGTTTTCACCGTGTTTCAGGTGAGGCGCCACCTTCGGGGAGCGCGTCAGGAGCACAGTGTGGTGCGGGTGCCCAGAGGTAGTGCCAGAGGTCAGAGCCGGGGTATGCCCCGTGTAGCTGTACTTTTCTTTCTTGTCACTGTACTAGTCGTGGACTACTGTTGCTGTTGTTGTTCTTTATTGTGGACCATGTAAAATGTTAATTCATTTCCTGCTTAATAATATCACTGTTTAATTTCCACAATTATTTGTGATGCTTGTGTAGTTTCCACACCATCCTTTTAACCCTTCCAAGTCTTCGGGCTCGTGGGTGGCGGTGCGAGTCTCGGGTTATCGGGCCTTCCCGGTAATCGGATTCTCGGGTCGTTACAGCTGGTATCAGAGCGCGGTTGTGGAATTACATGAGAATCATAGGTAATTGTAGTGGTCCACTAGTCCACAACGATGATGTACAGGTGACGCTGGCATTGGGCACCGTGTGTTTATTTTGACCTTGCCGTTTTCGTGTTTTCTGTCTTTTGCTTCAGGAGCGAGTATGGCGCCGAGGAGGAGTTCTCACTCTCAGCAGGGGCAGTCGGCTGGAGGTCAGGAGATCCAGCAGGGGGTCCAGAGGGACCAGGAGGAGCATAGCAGAGTTCCGGGGGCTACCGAGGTCGCGGATGCTGCGAGAGCTCCGGGGGCCGAGGATTTCTTCCGTGGCATGTACCATCTCATGTCTCAGCAGTTTGGCGGAGAGGCTGCTGAGGGCTCGTTTGTCAGGGGTGGGCCAGGCCGAGCGATGAGGGACTTCATGCAGTTCCATCCACCTTACTTTAGCGGCCAAGCAGACCCTGATGCGGCTCGTGATTGGCTTGATGAGATGGAGTGGGTGTTCAGTTCTGCGAAGAGTGCTGCCGAGGACAGAGTTGTGTTGGCCTACAACCAGTTGCAGGGTACGGCTCGGAGGTGGTGGTCTTCCGAGTGGAAGACGTCCTTTCAGCTTCGTCCACTTGAGCAGATCGAGTGGGATGACTTTGTCAGTGCTTTCGAGCGTACGTATTGTCCAGATATTGTTGCCACGCAGCGGATGCGGGAGTTTCTGGAGCTGGTGCAGGGTGACATGTCCGTGTTGCAGTACAGGGCCCGATTTGTCGAGCTGGGTCGGTATGCACCTCACATCATGGAGCATGAGAGGGTGAGGACCGCGCAGTTTGCGCAGGGCTTGAGGCTGGAGCTGAGGCACCATTTGATCGCGAATGGGGCCACTGATCTAGAGACAGCGTCTCGTGTTGCGATTTCTTTGGAGATGGATATGCAGAGGACTCGAGGACCGGTCAGCCAGGGGCAGTCCTTGTCAGGTCGCAGCCAGCAGTCGGCTACCCAGCAGCAGGGTTTCTTCCAGCATGCGTCGGGTGGTTCAGGAGTACCGGCATCGGCAGCTTCGGTGACAGGATCTGCGTCCTTTGGCTCGAAGGTCAAGAAGTTCTTGAAGAAGAATTTCCGTAAGAAGCACAAGGATCAGGGGCAGGCTTCATCGGGCAGTGTGCAGCAGCCGATTCCTTTGCAGCGTCAGGGATCAGTGGGTGGATCGCGGGGACTTTGTCCACGGTGTGGTGGGACCCACCCAGGCAGGCAGGGCACGGCGCCGATCATCTGTTTTCGATGTGACCTGCCAGGGCACATGGCGCGTGACTGTCCTCAGAGACCGCCGCAGCAGCAGTTTCCTCAGCAGCAGCAGGTTCCCCAGCAGCAGAGGCAGCAGCAGCAGCAGCAGGGACAGTATCTGCCGCTACCCAGGTCAGCCAGCGTGGGAGGCAGGCAGAGGGCTCGAGGCCAGATCACGCACTTGACCAGGGCAGAGGCAGTGGCGTCGCAGCTCGTGGAAGGTACCGTTCAGATTTTGGGTTGTGCGGCTCGGGTTTTATTCGATTCTGGCGCGTCTCATTCGTTTATTTCGGAGGATTTC
The DNA here is from genome assembly GCA_022559845.1 of Amorphophallus konjac. Classification (NCBI taxonomy): domain Eukaryota; kingdom Viridiplantae; phylum Streptophyta; class Magnoliopsida; order Alismatales; family Araceae; genus Amorphophallus; species Amorphophallus konjac. Next base: position 29,858,362 of record CM040120.1, read on the forward strand.
GCGTCGAGCGTCGAGGAGCCGGTGACCCAGTTGTCCTGTGATTTGGCAGTGGAGTTGCCTTCGGGTGATTTTATGATCACTCCGTATTGCTTCGATCAGATTCCGGTTTGGATCGATGGGCGGAGTATGCCAGGCAGGTTGTATGCATTGCAGCTTCGGGATTACGATGTGATTTTAGGCATGGATTGGCTCGAGACTCATGGAGCGGTGGTGGATTGTGGGATGAAGAGGGTCTACTTCCAGCATCCGAGCAAGCGGACCTTCTATTTCCAAGGTATCCGTTCCACCTCTTCTCGATTCCTTATCTCTGCTATTCGAGCCCGTCGATTGCTTGAGTCTGGGTGTCAGGGTTTTCTCGCGTCAGTGGTCGTGTCTGACCGGATGGAGCCGGATGTCGAGGACATTGCGGTGGTGTGCGAGTTTCCCGACGTTTTTCCCGAGGAGTTGCCTGGATTACCTCCCCAGCGGGAGATCGATTTCGTGATCGAAGTTGTGCCTGGTACGGGACCTTTGGCAAAGGCTCCCTACCGTATGGCCCCCGCTGAGTTGAGGGAGTTGAGGGCGCAGTTGCAGGAACTGTTGGCCAAGGGGTATATTCGTCCTAGTTTTTCCCCTTGGGGTGCGCCCGTGTTGTTTGTGAAGAAGAAGGACGGTAGTCTGCGGTTGTGCATTGACTATCGGCAGCTGAATGAAGTGACCATTAAGAACAAGTATCCGTTGCCGCGGATTGATGACTTGTTCGACCAGCTTCAGTCTGCGCGAGTGTTCTCGCGGATTGATTTACGATCCGGTTACTATCAGCTGAGAATTCGCGAGTCCGATGTGGAGAAGACTGCATTCAGTACGAGGTATGGGCATTATGAGTTCTTGGTGATGCCGTTTGGGCTCACCAATGCCCCAGCAGCCTTCATGGACTTGATGCAGAGGGTGTTTCATCCGTATTTGGACCAGTTCGTGGTCATCTTCGTGGACGACATCCTTCTTTATTCGCAGTCTGCCGAGGAGCATGCGTACCATTTGGGTGTGGTGCTGCAGACGTTGCGAGATCACCAGTTGTATGCGAAGCTCAGCAAGTGCGAGTTTTGGCTCAGCGAGGTGCACTTTCTGGGGCACGTGATTTCTGGTGATGGCATTTCCGTGGATCCCGCCAAGGTCGAGGCAGTGATGCAGTGGCCGAGGTCAGTGACGGAGATCCGGAGTTTCTTGGGGCTTGCGGGTTATTATCGTCGGTTTATCCAGGATTTTTCCCGCATTGCGACCCCGATGACTAGGCTCACGCGGAAGGATGTGCCTTTCATTTGATCCGAGGAGTGTGAGCAGAGCTTCAGTGAACTGAAGAGGTTGCTCACCTCGGCTCCGGTGTTGGTCTTGCCTTCTGGATCGGGAGGTTTCGTGGTGTGTACAGATGCTTCCGGCGTTGGATTGGGTGATGTTCTGATGCAGCATAGTAGAGTGGTGGCTTATGCATCTCGACAGCTAAAGCCCCATGAGGAGAACTACCCTACCCACGACCTTGAGTTGGCGGCGGTGATCTTCACGCTGAAGATCTGGAGGTATTATCTGTACGGTGAGAAGTTCGAGGTGTTCACTGACCATCAGAGTTTGAGGTATGTGTTCTCGCAGAGAGATCTGAACCTCAGGCAAAGGCGTTGGATGGAGTTCATGAAGGATTATGACTTCACCCTGTCTTATCAGTCGGGCAGGATGAATGTCGTTGCCGATGCCTTGAGTCGGAAGGTTGCGGTCAGTACCTTGATGTTGAGGAAGTGGAGGCTCTGGGAACAAGTGCCCGAAGTATCTTTTAGGCTCAAGATTCCCCAGGAGCCAGGGTTGGCGGTGCTTGCGAGTCTGACTGTCACTCCTGCTATCCGTCGTCAGGTGACAGAGGCTCAGCATGCGAACCCTGAGTTGCCCCGGATTCTTGCGATGGCTGACGTGGAGCTCGGCGAGGACGGTGCTGCGAGGTTTCGTGGCAGGTTGTACGTCCCAGCCGAGGAGTAGATTCGTCGTGCGGTGTTGCGCGAGGCTCATGGGAGCAGGTACACCGTACACCCGGGTGCGACGAAGATGTATCGGAACTTGCTGGAGACAGTTCTGGTGGCCTGGCATGAAGAGAGATGTTGCCGAATTTATGGCTAGGTGCCTGATCTGTCAGCAGGTGAAGGCGGAGCATCAGCGACCAGGAGGTACTCTTCAGCCCTTGGATGTTCCTGCTTGGAAGTGGGACCATGTGACCACGGATTTTGTGGTGGGGTTGCCGAGGACCCCGAGTGGGCAGGACAGTATTTGGTTGCTGGTAGATCAGCTGACGAAGGTGACGCGGTTGTTACCGGTCAAGGTCAGCTGGAGCGTGTCTAAGTTGGCTCGTCTCTATGTGGAGCGGATCGTGCCGTTGCATGGGATTCCCATTTTGATCGTGTCGGATTGGGATCCGCGCTTCACTTCTAGATTCTGGAGGAGTTTCCAGCGAGCTCTTGGCACGGAGTTGGCGTTTAGCTCAGCGTATCATCCTCAGTCAGATGGTCAGTCTGAGAGGACCATTCAGACTTTGGAGGACATGCTGAGATCCTGCTGCCTGGAGTGGCAGGGGAGTTGGATTCATCACCTACCGTTGGTGGAGTTTGCCTATAACAACAGCTACCATTCGAGCATCGGCATGGCTCCTTATGAGGCTCTGTATGGGCGTCCATGTAGGACTCCGCTTGATTGGTTTGAGGTGGGTGACCGTGTTTTGACGGGACCGGAGTTGGTGCAGCAATGTGTGGATGTTGTGCACCTGGTTCGTCAGAACATGTTGGCGGCCCAGAGTCGGCAGAAGAGCTATGCTGACCGTAGGAGGCAGCCCCTCGAGTTCGCCGTGGGCGATCATGTGTTCTTGAGAGTTTCTCCGATGAAGGGGGTGATGCGTTTTGGACGGCGTGGGAAGCTGAGTCCCCGCTATATTGGTCCTTTCGCGATTGTGGAGCGCATCGATGAGGTTGCTTAGCGGTTGCGGTTACCTCCTGAGTTGGCGTCGGTGCATGACGTGTTCCACGTCTCGATGTTGCGGAAGTATATGCCCGATGACTCTCATGTGCTCGAATTTTCCGTTTGGCCTGAGGTGACTCCAGATCTTTCTCTCCCAGTGTTTCCGATCCGCGTGGAGGATAGGCGAGAGCAGCGCCTACGGAACAAGGTCATTCCCTTGGTGAAGGTCGTGTGGCAACGACACTCTGGTGGTGAGGCTTCGTGGGAACGTGAGGATGAGATGCGCTAGCAGTTCCCGTACCTGTTTGAGTGAGTCTTCCTCTTCTTTCCCCTTGGGTTGTTCTCAATTTCGAGGATGAAATTCCTTAAGGGGGGAGGGCTGTAATATCCCGGACCTTTCGGATCCTTCTTCGTAGGTCCCGGATCTAGTTTTCGGAGCGTCCAGCTCTGTTGTGTCCAAAATTTCATTTCGGGCATCTTTTGTGTTCGGATCGGCGCGATCCGGAGTCGTTTCGGAGGCCCGGAGGCGTTCCGCGGCTTTTCCGCGTGTGTTTTCTGATTCCCGGTGTGTGTTTTGGCTTTTTCTTCGGAAGCTCGCTGCAGGCGAACCGGGCGGTTCACCCGGGCACGAGTGGTACCGTTGCGATCGGTGCGTTCCGAGGATTCCGAAAATGTATTTTTCTATTTTTTGGTATTTTTCCAAAAATTCAGATTTTCTATAAAGCCCTAATTCCTTTTCTTTTTCTTTTCTCCTTTCTCTTTCTTCTTCTTCCTCTTCCTCTCTTTCTTCCCACCGTGACACCCTCCTCTCTCCCTCTCTCCCATTCGGACGCGGCGAACCCCTCTCCGGCTACGGACGGCGGCGGGGCGACGGCGCGGACGTGTGGGCGGCGGCGAGGCGAGCTCGTGGGCGTGCGGCAAGCGTGGGAAGCATGGGGAGTTCGTGAAGCTTCGAGCGTTCTTCGTGATTCGTGACTAATTCGGCGGAGCATTTGCTCCATTGAGGTAGGGTGACGTTCCTTAACCTCATGCCGATCTTTTCCGCGATTTATAGGCCGCGGGGAGACCGAGAGGGGATCGTTTGAGCATTTTTGGGTTTTTCCATGATTTGGGGAGAGCTCGCCCGATCTATGGATTTGATGCATGATTTCATGTTTTGATGGCCTAGAATCATGCTAGGGGTCCCCAGGAGTCTTCCCCTTTGATTTCTCCCTCTCCTATGGAGGCATGGGGACGTGGTTAGAATTTTTGGGCATTTTTACCATTTTCGGCCGCGGACTGAGAACGCGCTATACTCCAGTAGCGCGTTCTTGGAGGTCGCGCTGCCCCGACCGAGCGCGTTCATCGGAGAAGATGAACAGGAGGCGGTTCCTGTCGCACTACGGGGTCCTAGCGCGATCAGCCTTGTTGCGCTAGGCATCCCTAGCGCGACATGCCTTGTCGCGCTACGAGGCCCTAGCACGATGTCCCTTGTCGTGCTAGGAGGCCCTAACGCGTTCTTCCGTGTCGCGCTAGGTATCCCTAGCGCGATCTGGCTGTTGTTGGGTGTTCCCCTTGGGCCGTGTGTGCGTCCCGGGCACCCCGTGGAGTTCCGTGACAGTGTTTTTGGTGTCCGGAGGTTCCGTTTGCCTTGGTCATGAGTTTGGCTGTGGGTGGTGCGTCCGTTTTTCTCTGACTGTGGCCACCGTGCGACGGGGCTGGTGCGTGGGGTGATTCCCACACGTTGTCGGTTTCAGACGTCGTTTTCCGTTGACTCGAGAGTCTACTCCTTCAGTGACCCTCCACTAGTCGTAGCCCACCAGTACGAGGTGCTGGTCTCACCTGGGAGTGGTGTACGGGCACCCACCTTTCGAGATGGTTTGTGGACCGGTTACCGTAGGCTCCTCGTCTTAGCCAGAGTCCGACTGCGGGGGAAAATCGGTTAGAGGGCCAGACCTAGGACGCGTGGTCTGTGTGTACACACGTGGTTGGGGGCGGTTGGACCCACGTCGACGGGCGTGACCCCAGCTAGTCACTTGTTGTGAGTTACTTGTATGGTGTCTGCGCCTCGGGTAGGACCTACCACGTCAGGCGGCTCACCTGCGGCGCGGTGTCAGACGTCAGGGGACGCTACCGGCTGTGCTTCTAGTGGGTGGTACTCCTGTCGAGTACGGAGTGTCAGACTGTCAGTCGTGTGTTTCTGACTTTCGGGTTTTGGCGGTTCGACCGTTGAGTTTCGGTCTTCTCGTACCGTGGCACGTGTGTCGATTTGCGTGCCGTAGGGTCTAGTTCTGTAGAGTACAGGGCTTTCCTTTCCGAGGTACTTTCCTACCGCTAGAGTAGTGGTTTCTCGTTTTACGAGGTAGGGTCCGAGTGATCCCCACTGAGTCTTGTCCCGAGACTCATTCCCTGCGTGTTTTCACCGTGTTTCAGGTGAGGCGCCACCTTTGGGGAGCGCGTCAGGAGCACAGCGTGGTGCGGGTGCCCAGAGGTAGTGCCAGAGGTCAGAGCCGGGGTATGCCCCGTGTAGCTGTACTTTTCTTTCTTGTCACTGTACTAGTCGTGGACTACTGTTGCTATTGTTGTTCTTTATTGTGGACCATGTAAAATGTTAATTCATTTCCTGCTTAATATTATCACTGTTTAATTTCCACAATTATTTGTGATGCTTGTGTAGTTTCTACACCATCCTTTTAACCCTTCCGAGTGTTCGGGCTCGTGGGTGGCGGTGCGAGTCTCGGGTTATTGGGCCTTCCCGGTAATCGGATTCTCGGGTCGTTACAGCTACAGTGGGGCCCGGGAGTGTAGATTCTAAGAAAATCCACTTAGAACAATTAAAGATAAAAGAAATAAGAACGCACGAGGTGCCAACAAGGAGAGTGATCGCCAGAGACGCGAGGGCCTCAAAGGATATAACAATAATAAAATGGAGGGATCGCGATATAAATACCTCAAAAGCGGGGAGATTGTGAATGTTCCTTTCTCTTCCGATCGGCCGGCCGATGAAGAGAGTTTCTCTTGATTGATTACCCTTGCAAAACAATAACAAACACCCAATAAAATACGTGGATTAGAAACGAGGTGAGTGTAGCATCAAATTCATGATAGAGATGAGCATAAAAACATGTATAAGAACACACCTTGTTGGGTGTTGACCCTTAAACCCCTATGCAAAAGGGAGGGATGTATGATGATGATATGAAAAAGAGATAAAAGTGTGCAAGAGTTGCACTGTGGGAAAATTCCTCAACGTGGTTGAGAAGGGAGAAATTAACAGAAGATGCAATATGCATGCATATGTATGAACAAAAGAAAAGAATTGAAAAAGAATAAGAAAGGCCTGCGTTTTTTTGATCTTTGGCTTGGATGTTCAATGGGGAGGAAGACTCGATGATGATGAGCCGTGCAGTACAGGAGAACTTCCTCCTTCAGCCAGCAACCAGCAGCAGCAGCACCTGTAACAAGAGAAGAAAAAAAAATGAAGAGAGAAAAATCGGAATCCCAGGACAGAGCCACAGAAGCTCTATTAATAGGGCTCAAAACAAAGATTTGGGAAGATAAGAAAGGGCAAGAGTCATTGGAGGCAAGGACTCCAGTTCCCAATCGAGGAAGATGACCAAATAGAGAAGGGAACTCTCTGGGGAAAGCTACGTTCGAGCAGGACACAAAGGTGAAAGACGACCTAGATAAGGGCGTCAATTCAAAAATTGACGACTTACCATAGGGCGTGAATTGAAAACACGACTGGTACAAGGGCGTCACTTCTTGGATTTAAATTTGGTAATACAACTTTCTTTATTTGAAAAATTGTGAAAGACGCCTGAACTAAAGGCGTTAATTAAAAACGCGCCCTACCAAGGGGCGTTAATCAATATGATACATAGCCGAAAGAGAAAGGACAACTGTTGCTTCAGGCGTCAATTTAATTGACGTCCAAATCAAGGTCGTTAAATCAAAATATTCAAAACAGGGCTATTTTTTATTTCTCAATATTATTTTTCCATTTTTTAGGTGGAGGTGCATCACATTGTGCTGATTCCAATGACTATTTTTGCGTATTTTTCTGACACCCGGAAGGCCACCAAATCACCTCTCAAAGGGGGTTAAAAATAATATTAAAAAAATCAATTTGAAAAGTGACGCCCTCACCTGTGTCGTTAATTCACTTTTTTTTCATTTTTATTTTATTCAAAATAAGAATAACGTCCCACGCAAAGTCGTTAATTCCAAAAAAAATCTGAAAAAGTCTCAAAAAATCTAAGAAAATAGGAATTGAGATGCAATTGACGCCTGATGTATGTGACGTCAATTTTATTTTTATTTTCTTTAAATTTTTCTTAAAATGAAATGACGCCCCTCTTCAGGTCGTTAATTCGGAAAAATTCATAAAAATAGAGAAAAATATCCAGAAAATCTAGAAAAATTCAAGAAAATAGAAAAAAATAAGAAAAGGGAGAAAAAAGGGAGAAATCCAAGAAAAGTGAGAAAAACCACTCAAACAAAGTTAATTTGAGGGTCAAATTGGGGCATTACAAGGTAATATGAGATGCACTCACAATAACGTCAATTTTGGCGTGTCTACAGCTGTCCCGCCTTGGCGTCTACTTAGCAAGGGAGCAGAGCGAACTGAAAAGTAGATGCCAAGGTGTGATGAGACACGCAATCAACAGCACTTGATGAGAATGAAATCAAAAGCTCGAAATGAAGTCATCCCGGGAAATTCAATGAAATCAACGATGTTTGGATAAGAGGGGTGTGCACGTGGGCACGAAGGAGAATGATCAACTTCCAGCGCGGTGGAAGTACCCCAGGTCACAAACCTGTAGGTTTCACCATTGGGGAGCGATTACCAGCCAATGTGGACGTGCTGCAGCCAAGGTGGATCAAGGGAAAATGATTGAAATAAGACGATAAAAATCCAAACAAGGAGCTTTCGAGAAAATGACCCAAAACAGCGACAAAACGAACTGAAGATTCCATTCAGCAATGAATATCTCATATCTGGAAAGATTAAGATCAATTTGACTCCAAATCAGCTTATCAGAATGATTTTTCAATGTTAATTCAACGTCCTATATGAATGCATGCTGGGTTTTAAAGGAACAAATGAAAATATAAGATAATCAAGGATAATATTGTTAAACTGCCAAGACTGGGTCAAGAAACCCATTCTGCGAGCTGATACTAAGCCGAAGCTCGTTTATCCGCGCACCAACTCGCAAAAGGGAACCATCGTCCCCAGTCCTGGACGGCTTAACGGCCTATCCGTGTGACTAAGATGCCTCTGGAATCATCATTATTTTTGATGAAGGGGAACTCAAATTCCAGATTTACCAAAGCCACAAGGTCCTTGATATAATCTAGTAGCGTATGTAACATATAGTAGAATGCATACAGAGGGGATGGTGATAGCAATGAGCATGGGGGAACTGAGAAATGAGGTGCAAGTACCGTGGGGCTTGGATGATGATGCCCAGTCGGTGGGACCAAGAGCTTCTTCCTGCGCTCAAAGATTCATCAGCCAATATATAAAAGATAACAAACAATGAATAAGGCATTTAAGCATAGCAAACATAGCATGAATCAAAGCATCAATTGCATGTATGTATCATATCATGAATAGCATTCAAGTGTGCACAGCGTGAAAGACATGAATAACATAGATAGCATCATTAAAGCATAGGTAGCACAACATCATTGTTTGTCGTTTGTCATGAGGATGACAACTTGGCTAATCAAGATTTGGAGTTGAATGATCAAGATCTGATAATGCCCATCGGCGGAGTGATCAGCAAGATTTGATAAAAAAGATTTGGAGATGAATAATCGGAGTAATGCGTAGCAAATTATGAAGATGTGATCAATTGTGAACATGGGAAGAATCAAAAGGTAGATGGCAATGAATGGAGATGACTCATCTCGTGCTCTTGGTCCTTGCAAAGTTGTCGTTCCTGCAAAAGCACCATCAGAAAAATACGATGCAATTTTTTGGATTTTGAAATATGTAAATTTTTATGAGTTTTGAAAATATTTGAATTTTTATGTGGATTTTGAAAAATATTTGAATTTTTATTATGAATTTTGAAAATATTCAATTTTTGTTAGATTTTGATCAGGAAATATTCAATTTTTTTTAGATTTTGGCTTAGAAAATATTCAATTTTTTTTGGATTTTGACTTAAGAAATATTCAAGTTTTTTTTTGTTTTTTTTTCTTTTGAATTTTTTATTTTTTATTGGTTTAGACATTGTTACTGCAACATCAAAGGGTGTTTTTGAACCACTGGCTAGGGGTCCTTGTTCCTTCCCCTTTCGCTAAAATTACCCAAAGCCGAGCGTGCATTGAAGGGTGGCGCCCTATAACTGACTGCCCTTGATTAACGGTGCTCCTACCAAGGCCATACCCGAGAAACATTCGATCTTAGAGGGAGAAGAGAAGAATAATTGAGGATAAGCTTTATGCAGGATGGGAGATGTCGGGACTTGAATTCCTTCCAAGGTGTTTCCCCTCAAAGAGGTAGTCTGTTGTGCCGGGGCTTTGTGCCTTTGATTTTTAGACCATTGACATGCATACGACCAGGATTTTCCCTGCGGGGACTTTGCCACTCTTGACATGCCATAATTCACAATTTTACTTTTATCGAAATTTTGACTTGATTTTCATAATAGCCCTTTTGGCGAGATGTATATCATGAAAACTCATATGAAAACTCATATTGATTTTGGGTCAAGACTGCCCCTATTTGAGACTCCTCTCGTATTGGGGATTACCCTGGGTGGGTCATCTCACCCGTCGACCTCTTGCCCCTGCACGCGGCCGAGTAAAGAAGAGAAATGGACTTTCAGGAATTCTCATGGCATGGCCAAAGTAGCAACGGTGTTTTAACCAAAGGAGCCGGCTAAGGACGCCGTGAAGTGTGTGTGGTGCCCAGTTAAGGGTTACTCTTAACAAGCGGGGAGAGAATGTCGAATTCCCGGCGTGGGTTTTTTATTACCAAAGGTGCTGCAGAGCAAGCCTAAAGACTCTTTCAGTTTTTTTTTTGTTTTTGCTTTTAAAGATGAAATTCAATACATATAAATTCCTAGGATAAAGGCTTAAAATATCACTCTTAATCATGTTAAGAAGCACTTCACTTTGAAAATCATGCGTGAGATAATGATATCATAATAATGCGTACTTACGCCAATATGTTACCTTGCAACCTTTGTAGAAGCAGCTGTCAGAGGCGAGGTTGATCATCGTGGGATAGTCCTCTTTTGGCGAATAAAAGGAGTGGAAGCAAAGGATTGAAAGTGGCTTAACAAGAAGGAGTGGTGCCAAGACCAGACTCAGACGAATAAGGAGAAAAGGAAAAGAGGCGAGGGCTAGAACTCCCTCGCTAAGGCGCGGAGACCCTGATCACATGGAACAGTCTACAGAAGAAGCGGAGAATTAGAAGGAGGAGTGAGGACTAAAGCCTCGAAAGTAGTGAGAGAATGGGCAGATGCCCAAGGCAGTGGATGTGGAAGAAGTTGGGTCGGACCCAGGATTAGGGGGAATCAGAAGAAGAAATTGATAGATGGAAAGAGGCAGATCCGGAGGGTCCAACGGCAGTGGAGGGGAATCATGAGGGGAAGAATCAGGAGGCTCCGGAGGGATAAAATATCGAGGGACGCGGTGCCCAGGGAAGAAATAGGGAAAAAGATGATAGAAAAGGAGGAAGAAAATGAAGGATGTGATGTCCCGGAGGAGCAGGAAGATGAATCGGAAGAAAGATGGAGGGTCTGGAAGTTCCGGTGGAATGAGATGCCGAGGGACACGGTGCCCAGGGAAGAGTGGATGAAAAGGATCAGGAGGGTCCGGAGGTTCCGGAGGGAAATATCGAGGGACGCGATGCCCAAGGAGGACGGGAGAGAAATCCGGGGAGTGCGGATGCAATAGTTGGAAAGGGGCGCGATGCGCTGAGTGATGATTGGAGGGGACACAATGCCCGGTGAGTGTAAGAGGACCTGGAGATCCCGAAGATAGAGGCAGAAGATATAGGAAACGTGGGGGATCCGGAGATTCCGGAAGGCGGGGAAGATACGGGTTTTGAAACCCGGGAAAGAAGAAGTGTAAATGCATGTGGATGCAATAGAATGGATGCGATGAATGCATATATGCAACAGAATGCATGAGATGCAAAGAATATGAAGAACATGAAGGGCGAGAGGATGAGATCCTCCTCTTTACCCTTGGAGTGGCCCATGAAGAAAATGTGACAGACAAGAATGTGGATGGAGTTGAATAGAAGGTGGATAAAATAGTGGAAAGCCCTTCAGCACCAAGGTAACTGCCCTTCCATGGCAGTAAAAGTGTATAGTCAATTGGCCCAATAGATAAAGTATAAGCCCATGATGAAACTTCAAAGGTAAATGACAATTCCCCTGGAGAGTGAAAAGTGATAGTGTGAGGGAGTTGAACAGTTGGGATAGGAAGTATTTTGTTGCCCTGGGGTTGTGGCATATAAGGAGTGTTAAATAGAATAGGCATTCGCCCCTTGTATGGAAGAATGGATTCAAGATTGGAAAATGGGAACAAGGGGTGCCTTGTCCGGCCCTTGGGTGGCATCAACACTTGGCATTCTCTTCTGAGTAATGACGGCGACTTGGCCCCTTCCATCGTGCTTGGCACAACAACCCGGATTGGCATCCGGCAAATAAATTCTTGCATCTTGAACCGCATAGCCACGGCCACATGTTTCTTGCCCGGCTCTTGATCATCTTTGGCACAAGTACTTGTAGAAGCACCCCCATTCCGAGTGGTAAAGAGGTATGAAGCGGAGGCGGAAGGCTCCATGGATGGTGACAGTGTAATGGAAAGTGTTGGAGAAAGGATGAGTGGAAGTGGAGGTTCAAACACGTCGAATTGCTCGGAAGCAGTTGGGGTTGGCTCGAGTGCAAAAAAGGGTGGATCCTGCTCAGGACTAGCCACGGGTAAGGGTGAAGGGTTAGGTAGTGGAGTAGGGGTTAAAGGGATAATGGAGGGCTGAGGTGGTGATAATGATAGGTTAATTGGGGAAGGTTCAATGGAGGGCTCGATGGAAGCCGATGGTGTGGAGGCTAATGGCTTAATGGGTGGAGGTTTAGTAGAAGGCTCGGGGGAGGCTGGTGTTGTAAAGCTTAACATAACTGGTGGAGGTTTGGTGCGGGGAAAACGCCGAACGGGGCGAGCGGTGTTAGGAATGGAAGGGGACTCAAGAGGTGCCGGCGCAGGTGATTGGAATATCGACCCATCATCGTAACACCAATTAGTCTCATAAATGGGGGTTGGATTAGGGACGGTAGCTTCGTCCTGAGCAGGGGGCTCATCAAATGGTAGTGGAGGGAGAGGGAAGCGAAGGAAACTCGGAAGGGGTGCCTGCGGAACTTCATCGTCATGTGCTTCAAATTCTTCAATCGTCGGCCCTTGCTTGCTTGAATCGCCGACGCCATAGTCATCCCTCCTATCCTTCCACTATTTCTCCATCTTGGTAATGTCATTCAGAGCAGCGTGAAGGGGATTAACTGGAGTAGGAGGAGCGGGCCGCGGGCTTATAACCCTCTTTAACTGTTCCTCCATCAGAGTGACTTTGTCAATAAGAGTTTGCTGGAGGGGTGTGACCTGAGCAACATAGGGTTGGCAGGGCCTTGAAGGAGGGGTCGTATAAAAAGGCCGCGGAAGGGGATTAATGGGAGGACCCATAGAAGAACCCGGATGGGCCAGTTTGCAAGGAATAAATGGGCCTTGCTGCCGTGGTGGAGGAGGAATAGAAGGAGGCGGGTGTCGGACCACCCGAGGAGAAGGGTGGATAGGAGGAGATGGGTGATGGGCCACCCGAGTAGGCATGCGAATAGAAGAGGGAAGGGGGTGATGGGCCACCCGCGTAGGATTGGAAGGAGGATGAGATGAATGAGATGCACCCTCAATAATGGCCTTAAGGGTTTGGATTTGTTGAGGGGTGAGATGATCTAATACATGCAAGATTTGAGAGACCTTCTCATCATTGGGAGGAGACGGTCCCGTGGGGGTAGTGGCTCGCAATTGAGGCGAGGGACCCTGAGGTTGGACATTGCCCATGGGTCGGGTATGACCATAAGCATGAGGACGTGGTCCCTTGAAAATATGGTGAGAATGATGTTGAACATGTTGAAACTGAGGATTGTAAGATGTGCTAGGTTGTGCATCCTCATGAACACAATTAAGATTACTCATGTTGTTTTGTCTATCAAGGTAAGCCATTATGCAATCAAAGTTCAAGCAAAACATTTGCAAAGAAACACACAAGTTGGAATGGTTACCGTTGATTTTTATTTGTTTTAACCTTGGTGAATTAAAGATTTTATGCAAATTGATATAATCACTCAAGGGGTGAACCTAGTTTCAAATGTGGTTTAACTCCGGTGCCAACTAGGAACACTCTCTCACCACGTGTAGGCCAACTAAACCCGGTACTTCAAAGGGTACAACCTGCCCGGCGTCCGTGAGGGAATCCACGGGTGCGGGGACTTACGGAGGCTTAGTTTAGAAATTTCCGGTCCAAAGAGACGGAATGCTCAATGGAGGGTCCTTCCTTCACCAAGAGGGGGTGTGGATCCTAACAATGTGAGAAGGTCTCTCAACCAAAAGCAAATGATGAATGCAGAATTGCAACAAATGGATGTAATAAACAGATGAATGTAAGCATAAGAGCAACCGGTCAGTCACTGTGACACACAGGAAAGAGACGCCCTGGAGTGCGGCGTCAATTCTGTAAAAGGCGCCTCTGCCAGGGGCGCTTAATAAACAAGAGGCGCCCAGAATGTTGGGCATCAATTCTGCACGGGATGCCCTTGGTAGAAGACGTTAAATAGGAAAACACGCCCTGAGTGAAGGCGTTACTCACTAGAAACACGCCTCTGAAAGGGGCGCCAATTCTTCTGTCCCCAGAAACAGAGTTAAATACCAATATGAAAGGAGACAAAGACACTCACAATCACAATAAAATCATGGCAATCAACCACCAAAAGGAATATAGCATGCTCATCATCATTTTTTTATTTTTTAATAGATGAATAAATGGAATTTCTAAAAATCTATCAAACTAACCAATCACTTAGGGGGAGGGGTGCTACGTGGAGCACAAAAGGGAGACGCACCGTGGGTGCAAAAGGGGAGATGGCACACGTGGGTGCCCAAGGGGAAAGGGTAATCAAAAGAACAACAAAAGGAGTCCCACCGTGATCGCCAATTTGTAGATTCTAAAAAAATCCACTTAGAACAATTAAAGATAAAAGAAATAAGAACGCACGAGGTGCCAACAAGGAGAGTGATCGCCAGAGACGCGAGGACCTCAAAGGATATAACAATAATAAAATGGAGGGATCGCGATATAAATACCTCAAAAGCGGGGAGATTGTGAATGTTCCTTTCTCTTCCGATCGGCCGGCCGATGAAGAGAGTTTCTCTTGATTGATTACCCTTGCAAAACAATAATAAACACCCAATAAAATACGTGGATTAGAAACGAGGTGAGTGTAGTATCAAATTCATGATAGAGATGAGCATAAAAACATGTATAAGAACACACCTTGTTGGGTGTTGACCCTTAAACCCCTATGCAAAAGGGAGGGATGTATGATGATGATATGAAAAAGAGATAAAGGGTGTGCAAGAGTTGCACTGTGGGGAAATTCCTCAACGTGGTTGAGAAGGGAGAAATTAACAGAAGATGCAATATGCATGCATATGTATGAACAAAAGAAAAGAATTGAAAAAGAATAAGAAAGGCCTGCGTTTTTTTGATCTTTGGCTTGGATGTTCAATGGGGAGGAAGACTCGATGATGATGAGCCGTGCAGTACAGGAGAACTTCCTCCTTCAGCCAGCAACCAGCAGCAGCAGCACCTGTAACAAGAGAAGAAAAAAAAATGAAGAGAGAAAAATCGGAATCCCACGACAGAGCCACAGAAGCTCTATTAATAGGGCTCAAAACAAAGATTTGGGAAGATAAGAAAGGGCAAGAGTCATTGGAGGCAAGGACTCCAGTTCCCAATCGAGGAAGATGACCAAATAGAGAAGGGAACTCTCTGGGGAAAGCTACGTTCGAGCAGGACACAAAGGTGAAAGACGACCTAGATAAGGGCGTCAATTCAAAAATTGACGACTTACCATAGGGCGTGAATTGAAAACACGACTGGTACAAGGGCGTCACTTCCTGGATTTAAATTTGGTAATACAACTTTCTTTATTTGAAAAATTGTGAAAGACGCCTGAACAAAAGGCGTTAATTAAAAACGCGCCCTACCAAGGGGCGTTAATCAATATGATACATAGCCGAAAGAGAAAGGACGACTGTTGCTTCAGGCGTCAATTTAATTGACGTCCAAATCAAGGTCGTTAAATCAAAATATTCAAAACAGGGCTATTTTTTATTTCTCAATATTATTTTCCCATTTTTTAGGTGGAGGTGCATCACATTGTGCTGATTCCAATGACTATTTTTGCGTATTTTTCTGACACCCGGAAGGCCACCAAATCACCTCTCAAAGGGGGTTAAAAATAATATTAAAAAAATCAATTTGAAAAGTGACGCCCTCACCTGTCTCGTTAATTCATTTTTTTTTCATTTTTATTTTATTTAAAATAAGAATAACGTCCCACGCAAAGTCGTTAATTCCAAAAAAAATCTGAAAAAGTCTCAGAAAATCTAAGAAAATAGGAATTGAGATGCAATTGACGCCTGATGCATGTGACGTCAATTTTATTTTTATTTTCTTTAAATTTTTCTTAAAATGAAATGACGCCCCTCTTCAAGTCGTTAATTCGGGAAAATTCATAAAAATAGAGAAAAATATCCAAAAAATCTAGAAAAATTCAAGAAAATAGAAAAAAATAAGAAAAGGGAGAAAAAAGGGAGAAATCCAAGAAAAGTGAGAAAAATCACTCAAACAAAGTTAATTTGAGGGTCAAATTGGGGCATTATAAGGTAATATGAGATGCACTCACAATAACGTCAATTTTGGCGTGTCTACAGCTGTCCCGCCTTGGCGTCTACTTTGCAAGGGAGCAGAGCGAACTGAAAAGTAGATGCCAAAGTGTGATGAGACACGCAATCAACAGCACTTGATGAGAATGAAATCAAAAGCTCGAAATGAAGTCATCCCGGGAAATTCAATGAAATCAACGATGTTTGGATAAGAGGGGTGTGCACGTGGGCACGAAGGAGAATGATCAACTTCCAGCGCGGTGGAAGTACCCCAGGTCACAAACCTGTAGGTTTCACCATTGGGGAGCGATTACCAGCCAATGTGGACGTGCTGCAGCCAAGGTGGATCAAGGGAAAATGATTGAAATAAGACGATAAAAATCCAAACAAGGAGCTTTCGAGAAAATGACCCAAAACACGCCTGATGCATGTGACGTCAATTTTATTTTTATTTTCTTTAAATTTTCTTAAAATGAAATGACGCCCCTCTTCAAGTCGTTAATTCGGGAAAATTCATAAAAATAGAGAAAAATATCCAGAAAATCCAGAAAAATTCAGGAAAATAGAAAAAAATAAGAAAAAGGAGAAAAAAAGGGAGAAATCCAAGAAAAGTGAGAAAAACCACTCAAACAAAGTTAATTTAAGGGTCAAATTGGGACATTACAAGGTAATATGAGATGCACTCACAGTAACGTCAATTTTGGCGTGTCTACAGGGAGGACCGACCCTAGGTTGACGGGCAGCAATCTGGAGGCGAACTCAGCACGAACTCGGCCTGCTGGTCTGACTCGGCACTATTGTAACTCGGTGCTGCGCCAACTCTGTGGCTGACTCGGTGGACAGCAAGCAATCCGTTCCAAAGGAACGTTGCCTTCCTGATGTCTTCTAGAGGCGCTGCTTGGCTAGGATGATGGCGGGATGTCCCGGATCGACTCCCTGAAGGGGCGGCACCCGAAGTTGAATTTTGATATTTACTTTTGATTTTCCCCCGAACTGAATTTTCGGACCTGCACATAGAACAGATCTGCATGCCGCGGCGGAGAAAATCACTACGCTCAGATCCGGAGGCCGATCGAGGCGTGGATGGTACCGATGGAAAGAGCACTCAGAGATCTACAACATAATATTTTTTAAGCTTCATCCATCACACGGATTGAAAATTAAAATCTCTGCAAACTGACTTTTTTTTCTGACCCGGACTGACAGACACACAGGGCAGCAAACAATCTGCCTGAAACACACCCTTGACTGAGGGGTAAAAGATTTTTGTAAACTCTAAGAAAATTATGGTGGAAGGGGATATACGTGGGGAACACCCAATAATTTTTTGAAATTTTCTAAAAATAGATAATGGTGTGACAAAAATAGAACAAGATGACTCTTTACTGTAGATCTGCAGAATGACAGATTGACAGGGGTGGACTAGAAATTGCGGAAAAAATATCAAACAAACTCAGAATGAGGCATAAGATATATGGATGGAAAGCTAACAAAGAGAGGAACAACCTCGCAAAATTTCAGCTCGATCAGATAACAACATAAAATGATAGATCCACAGAGGTGGGGTTCTATCCTGATGGAGACAAAACTCTGGTGGCGGTGGCGGCGGCGCGACGGCGGTGCGACGGCGGCGGCGGCAGCTTCAGAAAGGGAACATAGAGGATGAGAGGGGGAGATAGAAAGGGTCTCCTACCCTAGATTTCTGGAGGAAGGGGAAGAACATCAAGGAGATAGGGGAAGAGGGGTGCACCCTCCAAGAGCTCTCTTGGGGCAAAATGCCAATTTTTCCTTCATTAATTCCTTACAAAACACTATATATGGGTTTATATAGAAGGGGAGGAAGGGGGGGAGGGGCTGGAATTCGTGGGAGAGAGGGGAGGGGTAGTACTTTCTTCCCCCATGTGGTCAATTGGCCTAAAAATATAAAATACTAAATGTCATTTTAATGAGGGGGCACCCCCCTTGACCAAGTTAGCATCCAACTTGGACTTTGTGATCCATTTGTCCGCCTTGAATGGTCCAACATTCTAGATGGCCACCTAGGATGGTTGACCAGCCCCACATGGCCTAGGTGGACCAATGGGAAAGGGGTGAGGGCCCCCTTGCTGGACCTACTGTCAATTTACACAAAAACCCACACAATCCAAGGGAATGACAATGTGGCTTATCAAGCCGTACAATTGCGTACATACTTTCCTGAGGATATAAAAGCAAACTAAAAGACACAAATGTAAAATAAAAGTTAGTACTCGGCGTCGATTCCCATCAGTTGTAGGCCAACATCACCCTGTCCTCCGCAGTACATCGCGCGGAACTGAACACCCGCTCCATCTCGTCGAGCCAATCTCGAGCCAAATCAGGGTCTGGCTGACCACCGTAGTAAGGTGGATGGAACTGCAAGAAATCCCTCACTATCCGGCCTGGCCCACCCCTGATCGACGAGCCCTCACCAGCTTCTCCGCCGAACTGCTGCGACATAAGCTGGTACATGCCACGGAAGAAATCTTCAGCCCTCGGAACCCTCGCAGCATCCGCTGCCTCGGTGGCCGCAGGTGGCACTCTACTCTGCTCCTCCTGCTCCTGCAGAACCTCTTGATGGATCTCCGGACCTCCAGCCGACTGCCCCTGCTGAGAGCGAGTGCTCCACCTCGGCGCCATGCTCGCTCCTGAAGCAAAAGACAAGAAACACGAAACAACAAGGTTAAGAAAAACACACGATGCCCGATGCCAGCGTCAACTGTACATCATCACTGTGGACTAGTGGACCACTACAATTACCTATGATTCTCATATAACTCCACAATCGCGCTCTGATACCAGCTGTAACGACCCGAGAATTTGATTACTGAGAAGGCCCGATAACCCGAGACTCGCACCGCCACCCGCGAGTCCGAAGACTCAGAATGGTTAGAAGGATGGTGTGGAGACTACACAAGTATCACAAATAATTACAGAAATTAAAAAATTTATATAATTAAGTAGGAAATAAACAATATTTTAATTAATACATGGTCCACAAGATAACAATAAAATAACAACAGTAGTCCACAACTAGTACAGAGACAAGAAAGAAAAGTACAGCTACACGGGGCATACCCCGACTCTGACCTCTAGCACTAACGCTGGGCACCTGAACCACGCTGAACCTCAGACGTGCTCCCCTGAAGCCGCGCCTCACCTGAAACATGGTGAAAACACGCAGGGAATGAGTCTCAGAACAAGACTCAGTAGGGGTCACTCGTACCCTACCTCGCAAATGGGAAACCACTACGCTAGCGGCTAAGCGAGTACCTCGGAAAGGGAAGCCCTGCCATCTACAAAACACCGGTCTCACGGCACTAAAACCGACACACGTGCCACGGTGAAAAGACCAAAACTCAACGGTCAACCCGACCAAAAACCCGAAGGTCGAAGTCACAACGACTGACAGTCTGTCACTCTGAACTCGACAGGAGTACCTCCCACTAGAGCATAGTCGGTAGCGTCCCCTGACGTCTTACACCGCACCGCAGGTAAACTGCCTGGCGTGGTAGCGCCTACCAGAGGCACGAACACCTAACAAGTAACCACAAATAAGTGACTAGCTGGGGTCACGCCCGTCGGCGTGGGTCCAACCGCCCCCAACCACGTGTGCACACACAGACCATACGTCCTAGGTCTGGCCTCTAACTGGTTTTCCCCTGGAGCTGGACTCTGGCTACCGACGAGGGGACCAACGGAAACCAGTCTAAAAATAGTCCTCAGGGTAGCCTCTCCACCACTCCCTGGTGTGTCCACTCGCGTGCAGGCAGGCTACGACTAGTGGAGGGTCACTGAAGGAGTAGACTCTCAAGTCAACAAAAAACCACGTCTGCATCCGACGACATACGGGGACCGTCCCACGTACCAGCACCGTCGCACGGCGACCACGGTCGGAAGGAAAACGGGACTGCAAACCATCCGGAGCAATCCTGAGTCTGGCGGTCTACCCTAGACGTGCCACAGGCTCTGACGGTCTAAGGCTGAACCGTCACAGTCATCTGACGGCCCAACACAGGGGCGTCAGACCCTCAGTGCAAAAACAACTGTGATGCGCCTACCCTGGTGCATCACAGGCCTGACGCACCCAGACTGGTGCGTCACAAGGCACGAAGGAACAAACTGTGACGCGTGCCACTCGGTGCGTCACAGACTGTAATGGACCAACCCTGGTGCGTTACAGGGTGGGAATGCGTCTGCCCTGACGCACCCACACAGGGGCGTCACAAGGTTGTGATGCGCCAGTCCTGGTGCATCACAGGCCTTGACTCCCAATGGTCAAAAACCAACGGTGGAAAGTCAATGGTCAGATCATCCCTGACGGTCCAACCCAAGCGCGTCACAGCGCCCTGGCGGTCTATCGTGGGACCATCACAGCCCACAGACCCCCAGTTGGCTAAAACAGGTCGGTGATGCACCTCCTGGGCACGTCACACTGTGTGACGGTCACTGGAAGGACCGTCACACCGACCCGATGGCGAAACGGCGTGAAATGCCCAAAAATTCCAACCACGCCCCCATGCCTCCATAGGAGAGGGGGAAATCAAAGGGGAAGACCCCTGGGGACCCCTAGCATGATTCTAGGCCCTCAAAACGCCGAATCGCGGCTCAAATCCACAGATCAGGCGAAATCTCCCCAAAGCATGATTTTGCCCTAACCCGCTCAAGAATATCCCTCTCGGCTCCCATTCGGCCTACAAATCGCGGGGGATGACGGGATGAGCATGGGGATTCATCCCCCTACCTCAATGGAGCGAAAGCTCCGCCGAATCGAGCTCGAACCACGAAGAACGCTTTTGGAAATCCCGCTCCTTCACGCTTCCCATGAACACCGCACGCCCACGAGATCGCCTCGCCGCCGCCCACATCGCAGCGCCGTCGCCCTGCCGCCACCCACGTCGCCGCGCCGTCGCCCCGCCGCCGTCTGCAGTCGGAGAGAGGCTCACCTCGTCGAAATGGGAGAGAGAGAGGAAGAGGGGGGGCGGTTCTCACGGTGGGAGGAAGAAGAAGAAGAAGAACAAGAATGGTGGGGAGAGAAAGAAAAAGAGTGATATTTATAGAAAATTTGAAAATTTTGGAAAATACCAAAAAATTAAAAATTACATTTTCGGGATCCTTAGAACGCACCGATCGCGACGGTACCACTCTGGCCTAGGTGAACGACCCGGTTCACCCGCAACGAGGTTCCGAAGGAATTGTCGAAACACACTGGAAATCGGAAAACACGTGTGGAAAAGTCGCGGACGCACTCCGGGCCTCTGAAACAACTTCGGATCGCGCCAATCCGAACACGAAAGATGTGCGAAATGAAATTTTGGACACAACGGAGCTAGACACTCCTAGAAACCAGATCCGAGACCCACGAAGACGGATCCGAAAGGTCCGAGATATTACAATCCCTCTAGCCGCCTAGCCTAAGGGCAGAAGACACTTGATGGCCACCTCTGTGGCTGCCCATAACTGGGCCTGGGCGGCCACACTACTGGCCGCTCAGACCTCTGGGCGGCCAGGGCAGTGGCTGCCCAGAGGAGAAGAGCCCTTGGGCGGCCAACTAGATGGCCGCCCAGCCCATCAGGTGGCCAGACTTTTGGCTGCCCTGCTGGGCAGAGACAGTAGCCTAGTTGGCCGTCTTTGGAGCAGGGAACCTCCGGAGCATGTCCAGAAGGCTTTCGCACCCCCGGCTCGCCCCCGATGTAAGAGAGAGCCTCGGAGAACAAGGGGGGGCTAGTCCCCGATGAGATTGCATTAAAAAAACCTGATCTAAACAAGAAATCACAAAGAATCGACCAGATTGAGCTCACATTCTACAAACATGCCACTTTTCCTAGAAATGAATCGCACTCCACTCTCTCGCCCAAATCGACGCCGATCGGAAGGGAAATGTGAGAGGGGATCTAGGGAATCCATCCCCCTACCTCGGCCAAGCTTTAACCTGAAATGCTGCTTAGAAAACCCGTCAAAACCATCGTTTCCCGCACGCGATCCCGCGAACACGCCCGCGCACGCGAGCCGCCTCCGTCTCCACCCAAGCTCCGCCCCAAGCCGCCGCCATCGTCGATCGTCCTCCCTTGCCCTCGCCGTCTGCAGCCGGGGGGAAGAGGAAGGGGCCTCGCGATCGGTGCGAAAAGGAGAAGAACGAGGAGGGAGAGGAGCGAGGGCCAGGATTAATGGGAAAGAAAAGGTTTTGGGATTTCCCCAAAACCCCACAAGAATTGAAATTGTAAAAATGCCTAAACCACTCGTATAAAAGGCCAAACACCCGTAGAAAGATTCCGGAAAGTTGCGGTTTGAACGGAATTCGAATTCCAACCGTAAAAAGATTAATTCGCCCGCCATAAATAAATCCAAACTCAGATAAATAAATAAATCCAAAAATCCGGGGGCGTGACAGCAAATATATCGAACTTGTGAATGGGGGAAAGAAGAAATAGAGCAAACCACAGGTGGACACCCACTACACATGATTTTAAGGTGGTTCGGTCTGCACCCCGCAGACCTACGTCCACCCCTCACTTAATAGAGTGAGGCTTCCCTTGCACAATCAAAAATCATAGAGAAAACTTCGCTACAAATGTTGATTCCACAGCTTAAATCGGAGGAACACTCTCCTCCCACACTCTGAACTAACAGAGTGCAACCGTGTACAGCACCCAGCTGTACACAACCCTGATCGTGCGATCTTGCACGATCATAACCGCTGCTCACAGTAGCTAAACGAGTGACACTCCTCAACGCTCTGAACTATCAGAGCAAACCGTGAACAACACCCAGTTGCTCACAACCCTGATCGTGCAATCCAACACAATCAGGAACGCTGCTTAACAGCAACACACGAGGAACAAGTTCCTCATGCTCTGGTCACCCAGAGCAACTATGTGCACAGTAGAATTATGTGCACAAACACCCACCGTGCTTCCTAGCACAGCCAAACAGAAACAAAGAGGAAATAAGTAACAAGAAAAGAAAATGAAAACAGAAAACAAGAAATATAGCTCTGACTAGAGCACAAAGACTTTGGATTTGATCCACAAGTCTTATCTGAGCATATGGGAAATAGGAACTCCTTAGTTGCTGTCACTCTCTCTCTCTACAGTAGATCTGGAAGTTACTCTCGAACTCGGTGGCTACTCTCTCTCTCTCTCTCTCTCTCTCTCTCTCTCTCTCTCTCTCTCTCTCTCTCTCTCTCTTCTTCTTATTCTATCTATTTCTTTCTCTGATCTTTCTTCAAATGCTTTCTCTTCAACTCTCTTAGCTTCTTTGCAGCCCACAACAGTAGCTCTTCCGTAAGGAAGAGGGCTGGAATATATAGCAGAGAAATAAGACATTTTTTCTGGATAATCTGAACTTTAGAGCTAAGAATCCCATTGGTCCATGTGTCAATAGAGAATATTCTCTCCTGGGATCATTCCAGAACCTAAGACATGTGTCTTGGACCATGTGCCCGTGATAGAAGATTGCAGCCACGTGACTCACTTAAGTTGCACATGCTGGTACGGTCAAGTCAAAGTCAGTCGACTGACTTACAATTCAGTCGACTGATTTTCCCAGTTGTCAGCTGACTTGTGCTTCCAGCTTCAGAAGGTCTGCTGACTTTGCTTGCTTGGATAGTAGGCTTGATGCAGTGAATTCCAAACAAAGTGATTCGACCTAGCGGGCTTAGTAGATCAACCCAATGTGTGTTTTCCCTTTTTACTTGCACTTTAGCCATCAACTTCGATCCAAAGCCTTTTGTGTGTAACTCACAAACACCCAGTTTTGATGAATAATCAGCTACTGCTGCTTCCTGACATAATACCAGTGAGCTCCCTAGATAAGCCTGCTTTGGTGTGCTGCTAGCATCTGCTGGCTTGTGTTTGGCTTCTATTGCTGGCTTGCTGCATGTTGCTTCTTGGCCTTTGCTGGCTTGCTTGTAGGTGCTGCTTGGATGCTGCTGGCATTTCATCGAACAGTTACTGAATGTTGCCACTGATGCTTATTGTTTGTTGCTTTGGCTGAATGTTGCTTGAATTTTCGTAGTCTGCTGCATGTTGTTGCTATTGTTTTGGCTGAGTTGATGCTGCTGTTGAAGTGTCGACACATAGCTTCATTGCGTCGACCATCCTGCTGAAATCAAGTGTTTCTTGTTCAGTTGCATCGACTCCATGACTTGATTGAGTTGACACAACCTTCATGTGGCTTGGCTTCTGTTGAAGCTGCTGACTGTTGCTTTTGATGCTGGCATTTGCTTTGATGGGTCGACGCATAGCTTCATTGCGTCGACTCATGCTACCTTAGTCTGTTTAAAGTTAGTCCATTGCGTCGACTCACAACTTGATTGAGTCGACGCAGCCTTCATATAGCCTATGTTGCTGCTTGTCCATCCTTTGAAATACCAGCTTCAAGACCATTAGATGTGGAGTCAATAATGAGAACAACACAAATGGCCTTTCTTGCTTGCTTGATCTCTACTGAGTGCCTTTTTGGTATGTCACAACATTCATATTTGTGTCGACTGAGTCTGTGGACTTAAGCAAAAATTCAGTTGACCCTTCTTTCAATCTTGTTCACACTCAAAATATCAACTTCAACTTCTTATACATAATCTTGTATCTTGCCTCAATCCCTTAAATTCTTCAGTACTTCATTTTTTACCTTTCTGCAAATATCAACTAACTAGTCTGCAATAGTAAACAAAAGTCTGTCGACTTACCAAAATGTCAGTCGATTGATTTCTCAAAAAAATCTGTCGACCTTCACAAAAGTCTGTCGACTGAAGTGGGACTTTAGTTGACTTCAGCGCGGCACATCTCAGTTGACTTGAACTGAGCTTTTGTTGACTTGAACTGCACTTTGCAGCCTGCTGACTTTTCAACCTTTATCTTCACATATTTATCCTGAGCTGTAGGCACTATTGACATCATCAAGACAAACAACATATCAGACTCATCAATGAGTCATAGTTAGACATCATCAAAACCAGAGACCCAACAAAACTGGCAAACAATACGAAAATGTCCCGTGGCTTCCATAATTCTTGTAATTGAGCTTACAAAGTCTCCATATGAAGTATTGTACGATTATCAATGAAATTTTTTGGGGAATTGACAAAATACCCTGAGTCGGTAGCAAATCTTGAGGTTGCCTATCTCGAACCTAGTTAGCACCAAAGTCGAAGTCACCGACTGGCCCAATCGACAGGATGGACCATTCTACCTCCTTGAGTCAGTGCCAAACTGTGTCACACCCATGAGCCAGTGCCAAACTGCGCCAGACCCCTAAGCCAGTGCCAAACCGGGCCAAACCCCTAAGCCAGTGCCAAACTAGACCATTTCTCCAGTAGTGCCAAATTGTGTTCAAACCCTACTCTCACAAATACGGGGCCCACCTATCCATCAGTGTCAAACTGTGAGTGGTCTCTAAACCTCATCACCAATCCATGCTACATCGTTACTACCATGCTCAATCGCTACTGTTTGGGTCGGTCCCCTCCTGACGTTGTGGCACCCTAGGTCAGTGACTTTTTATTTTCGACAGTTAAATAAGGGTGTTCAGATTACGTCTAATGTAAATTAACACTGACTACGGTCTATGGGGAAGAGTCCTACACCTGAACCCTACATCGCTTGATACACCCAAAGCCCGAGGAGTTAATGATAATGTGCATCCGTATCCCAGAAACACCCTGGATTTAACCGTCCCTGTGGCCCCCGCGGTCCCTTGGTAAAACAACTGCATAATTAAGATAATTTTAATGTATTATTATTTCTCATTGGCACACATATTCACCCCCTCTAGAGTGTGCCCAGCTACTAATATAGGCTAAGTATTTGGGAGGCATGAATGATGCTAACTTGTAAATTTACTTAGCCATATGAGATAATATAGAAACTGAGATATTTAAAATATATTTATTTTATCATAATAAAAAATAATTAATTCATGAGAAAATATATTTTCCCAACACTTCACAAACACGGGCTCTAATTTCTTGGGGTGGACAATAGATAGGATTGCCGAAAGGAATGACGAACTGTTGACCTCGGTCGTAGAGCTGGTTTGTTCGGCCACATTGGTGGCCATCTCTTTCATCTCTCACTTCATGTCTTCGATTTGTCGCTCCATCGCGAGGAGAGTCTCGGGATGAGGTTGAGAATTTGAGGGGACATAAGTGGTGTCCCCGTTGGTTGGCCACAGGGACGATGAGTGAATTAAGTCGACAACATTAGGGTGAGGCTCTAGCGGAGCAGTCGTAGCCATGGGAAGAGTGCTATGTCCCAACTATTCCAGGAGTTGACGCGCTATTGCCTTGGGCAGTCACTGTGTTGATGGGTTGAACCGCAAGCGGAGGAGTTGGTGTGAGTCTGTCCGTCAGGGTAATGATCATGTCCTTGAGTGGCGCAAGGCTTCAGACAATTTCTTTCAGTTGGTCAACTTAGCCAGTCAGGTCATCAAATTGCTCCTTTGAGACTTATTTGGCGAGAGCCTATTTAGTGGTAGAGGTATGCACGTCAACATTGGCGTTGGCTCACTCTATGGCTTTTTGTAGTGCCATGGCTTCTTGTCAGTTTCTCATAGATGATGTCAAAGTGTTGTGTAACACTTAGTATTTGTTGTCGAGACTGAGGAAGAGAGCTTGAGCGATGGTGAATTGAGTGCAGAGTAGAGAGTTAGGTGTTGGTCCTTCGCTAGGTACTAGGAAGAGATAACCTTGGAGAAGGAAGGGAGCACGTAGAGCCTGGCGGTGTTGCTGAGCACTGAAGTCGATGATCCTCTTGTGAAGAAAAAGTTCAACCCATGGTGGGGTGCCTTGGGAGAGTCCTCCGATACTTAAGTCAACGACTAGTAAAGGAGAAAAAAAATACTGGAGTTGAAGGAGCAGTTGTTACGTATCTTGAAATGTTGCTAATTTGAACCTTTTATAGGCCCCGGTGTCCAAAGACATTTGATGCCAGGGGTGTCTCCCTAGTAATGATCGAGGGCGGAAATAGCGGCAGGTCTTGAGCAGACTCAAACAAAGTAATGAAAACTTAGGGAGTCTGAGTTGGCTATGAAGACGAGTGAAATCCGAAGTGAGATCTAAGTTTGGCAATAAAAAGAATATTGCATCATATTTGACCCAATGAGACTTGATAAGGTTCAGATTTGACCTTGGAAGACGGCAAAAACCACCCACATAGTTTAAGACCCATTTGGGGCTTCTAATCATCAATAAGCCTGAACAAATGCATCCAATGGCCCTCGACTTGTGCGCACGTGCGACTTTCTAAGTGAGGAGAGATGTAGACATAACACCCTGCAAAATCCCTTCCGTGCAAAAGCTTGCTAGATACTTGCTTCCTGTGCTATTATGAAGTGTATTGATATTTCTACAACCACTTTTCTCACTTTTCACATTTTTGTTTTGACAAAGAATGAAAGAAAATGTGAAGTGAAGAGGCGTGATCTCGCGCTGGTCCTGAGCTGGGAGGATGATCACCGGATAGTGAACTGTAAAGAAGGGAAACGGATCAGGGGGCCAAGGGATGGTTCCCTGGGGAAAACCCTCCGATGCTTAAGTCAGTAGAGCAATGGTGGAAGCTATGAAGGGAGGAAGAAAGAGATGCACGAGATCCCCCTACACCAAGGTGGTGAAGTGGTTCCTGCTCAGGGAGTTTAGGCGTGTGTTGCCCTTACCTTTTGTTGGAGGGAGTCCCAGGTTTAAATAGTGCACTGGCCTCATGAGTCCCGTAAGCTGAGGGGTTTCAGGCGGGAGTTACGTCCTCAACGTGGGCTCTTTACGTCCTCATCGTGGGATCTTTATAGCTTTGAGAGATCATGGGTCCCTTATCCTCATAAATCCCTGCTCATAAAGGGTTCTTAACGGCAGCATGGATAAGCATTCGTCGGTCGACTCGAGCATGAAAGGTGCCAACCCTATCCGGGTGATAAGCATAGCTCGGATGAAGATAGGTCGGAGTGGGCGTTGTGCGCCTGCCTTTATCCCGGCGAGGGGTCTTTCTCTGACCTGACCGATGTTCGGGCCTTCCGAGCTTAAGGGCCGCCGAGGAAGGTGGTGATCCCGAGTGATCTTATTGGACTTTTTAGCTTAAGTGGGCCCTGGGGCTGTCACTTGGACGAGCTGGGCCTCGTTTGATCCTGATGGACCTAGTTTGGCTGTTCTTTAGATGGGCTACAGAAATCTCTCTCTCCATGAAAGGTCATTTCATAAGAGCGATTTTGATAACAGAATAAGGGGTGAATAGGATGAGTTATTTCGCTTACTCGCCCTTAACCGAATTTGGTAACATCGTTAAGTTATCTGGGGTCAGTTAGGGTTAAGACCCTTATTCTAAGAATAATTCATTCTACCACTTCACATAGAATGAGTTATTTCCAAGATAAGAGTAAGTTATCAAACTTAAAAAGAGAAAACTCAAAGAATAACTCATCTGGACTCACCTCGAATAATTTATCTTTAACTTGTTATCAAAGTGGCCCTAAATAAATAGGTAAAAATATTTCTCCCAACTATCAAATGAACTCACGAGACTTGTAAGATGTGACAAAATCTACCCGATAAATCTAGACCCTGTCAGTGGTGCTATCATAAGTTGGATTCTGAAAATTTTTAAAACAGAAGAAATTTTATCAAAGTTGTCCTAAAAATAACTTGAAAAAAAAATAAAATTTAACTTATTTTTGTCGTTAGAGACGTACCGACGAGCTGTCTGAGGTTTAATATATTTACAAGTATATTTAATAAAGGTGAAAATATAGAGATCATTTAAATATTTTTTAAATATAAATATTTTTTTAAAAATAAAATCCTACTAATTAGGTTGCATCACAAAATAACGAATGACGATGACAAGACCCATACGACGAGCCATTCACCGAACCCCATCTTATTGAAAGCTGTAAAAAGCATAGAAACTAGTAGCAGCAATTTCGTGGCACCACAAAAGTACTCCCACAGGTTAGCCATGAAAAGGGTGCACTGACAGCGACTTGAATCGAAGTCGACGACAGCGCGTCCCGTTTAGTCGGGGTCGTCTCTTCCTCCTCGCAGCAACCCCAATTCCTCCACACACACGCACACACCCCCCACTCCACGCCGACGGCAGCCTTTCTTCCTGCAACCCTCGTGTTTAACCATTTATTATCGTTCATTTATCGACCAGTAGCTCCCACTGAAGACGCACCCAACAAGGCGGGCCCCCCGGCTTTCCCCCAACGTCCCCTCCCCCTTTTATTCCTTTCTCTTCCTACCCCCTCAACCTTTTGGCCGCATCCCCACAGCCCCACCATTCCCCTTCCCCCCCTCCCACCAATCTTCCTTATCAGATAGATCTGTAGGTTAACGGGTTGATTTGGGTCGTCGTCCCCTCTTCCTTCACCTGCTGTCACGGAGAGAGAAAAGGGTAGATAAAGCAAAAGAAAATGGCATGGAGCTGGAGAGAGAGAGAGAGAGAGAGAGAGAGAGAGAGATGGGTAGATAGGGAGTGTCAAGGAAGCATACAGACAGGGAGAACCTCTCCTCCCCTCCCACCTCCTGGGTAGCTTCGCTCTATTCCCCTTTGCCCACGCGATACCCATCGCCCTGGAGAGAGAGCTTATAAACCCCTCCTAGCTCAGTTCTGAAGCCCACTGAGAGACCCAGGGTTTGTAGAGGACGAGACCCCCCAACCCAACAAATGGCTCGCCTTCTGTTGCTTCCCCTGATCCTGCCGCTGCTCGCGTTCCTCCTCGGCGCCTTCACCGCGCATTCGGCCGTCAGCAGCACTCTGGGCGTCAACTACGGCCAGCTGGGGAGCGACCTGCCCAGCCCCGCCCGCGCCGTGGAGCTCATCCGCTCCGTCCGCGCCGCCCGCGTCAAGCTCTACGACGCCAACCCGGACATCCTGGCCGCCCTCGCCGGCACCCCGGTTCAGGCCTCCGTGATGCTCCCCAACCAGCTCATCCCCGACGCGGCCGCCAACCAGTCCTTTGCCGACCACTGGGTCGCCTCCAACCTCGTCCCCTTCCGCTCCTCCGTCCGCCTCCGCTTCCTCCTCGTCGGCAACGAGATCCTGTCCGACTACTCCATCCGCAACTCCACCTGGCCCCACCTGGTCACCGCCATGGAGCGCCTCCGGCGGTCCCTGAAGACCCACTCCCTCCGGCGCGTCAAGGTGGGCACCACGCTCGCCATGGACGCGCTGGCGACCTCCTTCCCGCCGTCCGCGGGGGCCTTCCGCCCCGACGTGGCGGAGTCGGTGATGGCCCCGATGCTGCGCTTCCTCCGACGCAGCCGGACCTTCTACTTCGTGGACGTCTACCCGTACCTGACCTGGGCGCCCATCCCCGACGCCATCGCCCTCGATTACGCGCTGATGCAGCCGGGGGCAAAGACTTACACCGACCCCGGCAGCGGGCTCCTGTACACCAACCTCCTCGATCAGCAGCTCGACGCGGTGTACGCCGCCATGGCCCGCCTCGGCTTCCGGGACGTGCCCCTGGTCATCGCCGAGACCGGGTGGCCCAACGCCGGCGACTACGACCAGATCGGCGCCAACGTCCACAACGCCGCCGTCTACAACCGCAACATCGCCCGGCGGATGGCGGCGAAGCCGCCCGTGGGCACGCCGGCGCGGCCCGGGGCAGTGATCCCCACCTTCGTCTTCGCACTGTTCAACGAGAACCAGAAGCCCGGGCCCGGGACGGAGCGGCACTGGGGGCTGTTCCACCCCAACGGCACGGCGGTGTACGGGGTGGACCTTGCCGGGAGGACCCCGGACGCGGCGTTCGGGCAGCTGCCAGTGGCGACGAACAACGAGCCCTACAAGGGGAAGATATGGTGCGTGGCGGCGCCGGGGAAGGGTGCGAACGCGACGGAGCTGGGGGCGGCGGTGGCATATGCCTGCGGGCAGGTGACGAAGGGGGGGTGCGATGCGATCCGGCCGGGGGGCAGGTGCTACCGGCCGGACTCGGCGGTGTGGCAGGCCAGCTACGCCTTCAACGCTTACTGGCAGCAGTACCGCAAGTCCGGCGGCACCTGCTTCTTCAATGCCCTCGCCACCCAGACCATCCAAGACCCCAGTAAGCTCATCCCCCCCCCCCCGCCTCCCCCCAAAAGAAAAAAAAAAACCCACCACCATGGCCAAGCCAGATCAAACAAGTTTAAAGACAGCTCCTTTTATTGTTCTTGTTCTTTAGGATCATCTTTCAGTTCTTTTTACGTAAAGTTTTTTTTTTTCCTTCTCTGATTCGGTTATTTTATGTCGTTTTTTTTTGGGTTGTGTGCAGGCATGGGTTCTTGCAAGTTTCCCAGTTTCACCAGCTGAGGAGAGCCGGGGAAGACGACATGGGTGGTGAAGCTGAGAACCTTGTTGACCTCGATTCTTGATAGGTCTCTCGTATTTATTTGTTTTTAATCTACCGTTGTTTTATGTTTTATTTTGTACCAAGTGTAGGGGAATAGTTGAACTATAAACATAACCCAAGCCTTCTTCAGTGTTTGGGATGATACTATGGCTGTCAATGGGCCGTACAAGAGATAGAACTAGCGCTGCCAACGTGAAAGAGACGGAAATCGAAGTGACACCATCTTTTGCCTCCGCTTTTTATAAAAACAAATTAGAAATGAAAATGGGTGTTTCCATTTCCATAACTATTCTCACTTTTGAGTCGGGAAATGGAAATGGAAATGGAAATGAAAGTTTTAAATGACAATGATATATTTTGGCAATAAAGCATTGAGAATATATTAAAATTTCACATACAAGTAATTCACTATTTGGATTGGCATTGATGTGATCATCAAATGGCGAACAGTTGGTGGCTATCCTCATCATGTTGAATGTTCCACGGAACTTAGCCCACTTCTGAGAATTGCCTAGACCAACATAGAATGATATGATGACCAAATATGTAGGTGATTAGAGAAGGAACACTTCACTTCGGCATTTTTTTAAAGGCACTAATGTCGATTCGACCATGTTTATTTCTTTTTCCTACTAAGAATATCATGGGTTTAGTGTCTGTAATGTTACATGTTTGGTTTTTTTCCTGTTCCACATTTCCCTCGCAATACGAGAGCCAAAAGAACAACAGCCACAGTGGCCGTGGGTGCTGCTAGGAGCAGCGACATGAGAGCAGCTGCCACGGCCGCGGGTGGCTCTTGGAACGGCAGCAGCGGCAGCAGTGGTGCGAGGAGTAAGGGTAACTTTAAGTGACGGGAAAGTTGTGCACCTGTCGGTTTGATGACGGTGGTAGAGGGTGCCGGGGGAGGGGGGGGGGTGCAATCAGAAGAGGAGGGGGTCAACCATGCTTCGTACTCGATGTGACTCGTAATGACTTGGACGTATTACAATGGAATGGATCCCGGATAAATCGATCTGTGATCTATCAACTTTAATTGAGTCACCTCTTCTTCCTTTGCCTCTATTGTAGCGGCAACAGTAGGCGGCATAAACGACAACAAATGGATCTCTTCGTCCTCCCCCTCTGGGTAGGGGATATATCTCATCGAAAGGAGGGGGAGATGGAGGGGAACGACATTAGAAGGAGGAGGGGGAGGAGGAGGGAAAGATGGAGGAGGAGGGAGAGGGAGGGGAATGGCATTGGAAGGGAGGAGGGGGAGAGGGGTGGGGGGCTGCAATAGTTGGAGGGGGTGGACTTAGTCGCATACAATTCTAGATGTACCGTATTAGATCAGAAAAGTTCCGATACAATACATATCAACAAATTGTCAAATTTTGGGGCCAACAACAATGTTTGGCGGCAACAATAGCGGACAGTGAGGAATGCAGGGGTGCGGGCAGAGGATGGGGGAGAGGTGAGTTAGGGTTACGTAGGGTGTTCAAACGGGAGTGGGGGGAGCTAAGCTTTCTTAATTTTGGTTATATATACATCTGTATATACATTCTAAAATCGAAATGGAAAAATGGACGTGGAACCAATTGTTTCCGATTCCGTTTCCGAGAACTATCATGTATCTGATTTTCGATTTCGATAATTTATTGGATGATCATTATCGGATTTTGTTTCCGATAAGACAGTTGGGAGTGAACTGAGTTATTGGATATCGTGTATCGGTTGGCAGCCCTACCAGAGAGAGGGAGAGTTGATGGGTCTTCTAATGGCAAGCGATTCTTTCCCTTTGGATGGATGGACTAGTGCACGTTCGCGCTGTTTACTGTTCTCCCTCTGTTCCGCATCTGTGGTCCTCAACAAAGTGACATTCGCAACGGCTAGCTCTGTCGCTTTACTTTTTCTTCTGAGGCCGGGCTTCTGAACTCCTACTACTTTTGCAACGGGAAAAAGGGGGACCGAAGGCCCACATCGCTGCGTCCCCTCGCCTCCTCTCCTACTCAATGGCAGTATTAAAGTGGTCAAACTGTTGATGATACGTATAGGGTTTTTTTGCACAAATATTTTTGTAACTAGTGGTTATGTCAAATAAATATTTTATTTAAATATATTATCAAAAATATATTTTAAATAGTTCAAATGTTTGTGGTTACATCCTCGCCGTGACCCGCGTTCATTCAACTAGAGTTAAATGAGAGTTAAGCACTAGAGTTAAGACGGAGAATGACTAACTTACTTATATGTTAGTATTATCTCTCTCTCTACATGATAGAAGTCAGTAGTCTCATCACCGACCATAATGGAGATGGGGGTGGGGAAAAGGAGGGGTCGTCGGGATGGGGGTGGGGAGAGAGGGGAAGGTGGGCCACCTGGTGGGAAGGTTGTTGTGGTGGGCCCTTGTCACCTTAACCTACTGGGTGGGGGATCGGGGGCATCGATCGAGGGGGACGAGGTTGGAGAGTAGTTGGGTGGGTTGGGGGAGAGTAGCGTCATAGGCCAGGGAGAGTAACTTGCGAGGGGGGGGGGAGAGAGATGGAGAGCAACGCCACCGGGTAGGAGAGGGGGGAGGCATCTGTGTTAGGGGAAAGTGGGCGGGGGTCTTGCTAGAGAGGGAGAGGAGATTGGGAGGGGTTTGGGGGGGGGGGGAGTAGTGCCCCCGGCGAGAGAGAGTAGCTAGGGGAGGAGAGCAGCACCGCTGAGTTGGGCGAGGGGGGAGGAGTTTGTGCAAGGCCGGAGGGGAAGGGGGAGGCGGCCGGGAGAGGTGGGGAGAGCAATGCCGTCGGCCAAGGAGAGCAGCTGGGTGAGGGTGGGGGGGGGGAGCAGTGCTGTTGGGGTGAGATAGGGGGGGATGCATCTATGTCAATAGGGAGGGGAAGAGGGCCTTGTCGGAAGGGGAGAGGAGCTCATGAAAGGGGGGGTTGCTCGTCAGACGGGGACAGTGTGGTCGGGATCTCTCTCTCTCTCTCTCTTGATATTTTAGATATTTTGTATATCTTAATCGCTTTTGTGATATATTCTCTCCAATATTTGCCTGGCATAAACGGCATAAATCGGTAGAGACATAATTGTAAACATTCAAACTATTTAGAGAGTATTTTTGATAATATATTTAAATAAAAGATTTATTAGGTATAACTACTATTTACATAGATATTTATGTATATATATATATATATATAATATAATATAATATATATAGAAAGGCCGCCCACCGTGCAGTCCGAGCCGGGCGACAAAAGTTACCGTTAAGATACGGATATTTTAGTCTTCTCGTGAACTGCGACCGGTAGAAGGATATTTGATGGGGATGGCTAAAGCGACACCGTTTTATGCCCTTTAGGCTGACATTTGAGCGCAGATCTGGATATCTAGGCCCTCCCAGAAGATTATAATGGAACCCCACCGGGGCAAAAATAATAAAAAAATTCTCCGGCCACAAGAACATCTACAAACATGAATCCCACCATCTCTTATCTTTTCTCTACGTCGTGTACTGCATCGAACCAGTAATTGAGGAGATCATTGCGCAAACAGCCGAGAGGCCGTCTTCTTTCGCACACTGTCCACAGTTTTGTTAGCCTGCTCTTCTCGGCTCCGATCTTATCAGCCATATCGGTTACGTCTCGATATGGGAGGATATACACTGTCGTATCAATATTTTTTAAAAGAGAGATATTTTTAATTTTTAAAATTTTTAAAATTTAAAATTTATTGTAATTTTTCAAAAAAAATAATTTAATACCAGTTCATTTACATTGTAAAATAATAGATTTATCTGAAGAATAATATAATATATTATTCATTTTTTATGATCATACTAAATTACATATAATTAATTTTACTCTTCTAACTATTATTAAGATAAAAACATGATTACTTATGCATTAATAAATTTATTATGTAACAATAAGAATACATAGTTTTATACACATAATTAAATATAATTAAATACATTAAATACTTTATTTATTGTAATAACCTATTACATCTCTCAATTAAACATCGTTGAAGAGACAAAAAAAGATAAGTTAAAAATAAACAAATATATAATTAACTTATGATATTATTCAACTCCATTCATAAAATACAAAATGTGGAAAGTCACTCATCTGACTGATTTGTGAATCCTCTATCCTAATCAAAATCAGATACACGAGACCTATGACTCATATAATCTTAAACTATATCATAGTGGGTGGAGGTGCACGTAGGTGAGTTTGAAAATATGTAACAATCTGCACAAATAATGGGTCATGTGCGGTGGTGGAGGTACATGAAATCTTCTAAACAAAAACTCTAACTACATCTATACATGCATGCCTATCATTTGCTACCAGTGGGACTGGTGCTGGTGGTGCTCGAATCTGGACGTGGAGGAAGATCTCGATCGGCCCGGTACTAGTGGTGTGGAAATCCTAAATGTGGAAGGTGGTGCCCTAACTTTGATGCGAGAAACATATCCCTCCCGCAACTGCGCTCGAAAGTAACCTCAGACATTCTTTGGAACTAAGGAGCAAGCATGGCGATCCCGTCTCACTCCCGCGAGGTGCTTTGTAAATCTGTGTATGCCAGTGATGCGATGTTGACAATATCTATAGTGCACACGTCGATCACCCTCAATAGTGTACATGTGCTCTCACGCAGGGTGCTGTCGTCCGTCCATGATGACCTGCAAGTGTTGAACACTTTTGCATTAGCAACTTGAAGGGCAAGTGTAAAAGTCAAGACGTGAATAAATAAACGATTAATTTATAATTACGTACGAATATATTCAAATGATACATACTCCTAATCATATGGGCCCAAATTTGGTCACATCCTATCTCCAAACAATCTGACATTATACGTGGTTCGCAGATAGGACAAGTAGTCTGCATATTTCATAGAACTTGCATAGTTCTCCCAGTATATGCATACGTAGTGTTCATACTCTTGGGAACCATGTGAGTACACGACCGGCAATGGCCGCATAGCTGAGAGCTGACAATATCCTTCGGTATACTGCAACATTGAAGGACAACCATGAAGGTATGGGTATGATGGGAAGAATGAACTATTGCTCTTCGAATCATCATGATATTTGGACTGTTGCTGCCATGATCGTCCATACTCACTGCCAGATCCCTGAGAGTCATGTGTGCTCATCCTCTCAAAATTAGACAACATGTCTTGATAGTTGTGTTGGATCCCCGAGTTGATTTTGGTGATTTAATTATAATGATGACAAATCATGTGTGCATGCGTTGTGGAAAATGTCCATTGATGATTAAGAAGCTTACATTTTGATTATCTTACTTTGCAGGATTATCATCCATGGTGGACATCAATTATAAGTCAAACCAATGTTTGCACGAGTATTTCACTGTCCATGATTCAAAAAGGTAGCAAACGTCATGTATATTCTTCAGAAAAAATCTGGTAAGACCTTACCTTTCTAATATTTATAAATGAAATGGCTTTTGCTAAACTTTGGGTTGCTTCAAGTCGACTTCTGATCATCCTCGAGTCGACTTCAGCTGGCCTTTTCAAGATTCTGGTTCAAGAAGGTTGATGTTTGAGATTTTGATGCAAATACTCATTTGGAATTTCCATGCATCATGCATATTCTTCTTGGGTTTTCTGCATTTTGTAAGTGGAGTTTTGTTGAGTGTGTGATTTTGACGATGACAAAGTGCTTCTTTACTATTTATCAAATAGTTTTTTAGTGGTTGAATTTTGGATCAGCAGGATTTTAGATCAATAGGTTATAGGGGTCGACACCAAGTGTCGACACCCTCTTTGCTTCTGTTCTGTTTAGAACAGTTGCATCGACGCACACTTACAATGCGTCGACCTGTCCTGGCTTCCCAGAAATCCAGTTTGCATGTTTTCTCCCTGTTGCGTTGACCTCATCCTGTCTATTGCGTCGACCCTTCTTGCTTCATGCACTTCATACATGGGTTTTCAAAGTCTTGATGAGATTGGTTCTATGATGCTCATACATTGAATAGATGATTGGATTAGTGTACAGAAATGATGTGCAGTGAATGAGTTAATACATGGCATTGAATGGTTTTGATTTCAAATGGCTTGGTTGTTATACAGCCTGTGTGGATATATGGAATTATCCGTGAGTTAGTGCTTTGATAGTGTCTCATGCATTTACCACATAGATCCTTTATAATGCTTACAAGTGTTTCATGCATATTCTTTAGGGGGTTTCTTGAGATGGAAATGTGCTTAAGGTTTTCATATAAACCTTAGTGATATTTGGCCTTATGATGTGTTCTCATGTTGTTTAAACACTTGGCTAATTGATCTTAACTTTCTGTTAAGAATAATTGATTTTTCATTTTGATATGCCTTGAATGTGTTTGCATATACTTTCCTCATGAGGATTTTGGAATTACTTTTTGGTTAATCAATTCACATCAAGTCTTGGTAGATTTCATTTGAATGGTATTCTCATATTGCGTTGATGGATGGAAAGTTTAACTAAACTTTTAATTGTGAAACTTGGGCTTCTTAAGGCAGAAATTTGATCAACCTTGAATGTGAATCATGCATTCTTCTTCTTGAGTTTTTTTTAGATTGAAATTGGTTTGTATGATGATTCTAAATCCTTTTAATGCATGCCATTTGATTGACAAATGAATGGGGTTGAAAAGTTTTTTAAAGGTTTTAATCTTGCTTGGACTGCCTTGGACAGTTTGTCCAGGAACATGCAAGAGTCTACTCTAATGTTGTGCCTTGGAGTCTGTCTAGAAGAGCAGCCAGCAAGAGTCGACTCTAGGAGTCGACTCTTGTCTGCCTGTGCTCTTCTTTTCAACCTGGACAGAACTTGGTGTAAAAAGTGTCGACTCTAAGAGTCGACACTTCTTCTGAACGATCCGGAACATGGTTTTCGAATGTCCTTCGAAACCCATTAAACTCAATCTCTTTGGATCCCATTTTGACCCCATTGCCCCTAGGTTATTAATACATGTTTGTGAGGAGTTTTGAGAGGGTTTTACCGTGGGTCTTGTGGTCTTTTGTTCATCTTATTGTGGAGATATATATGAGCTACAAATTTGTGAAGAAAAAAAAGAGTGTGCTCATGTTCTATCTTGTAGGTGAAGAAAAAAGGGGAAAGCAATGAAGGAGCTCTTGAGGAACGGTTATCATCTACATCTATGCATCTTTGAAGCTCGTGGTAGAAGGAAAAGATGAGCGGATCGAGGAGAGGAACAAGATGATGCCGACTTCGTGATCATTCGTCTACGAACAAAGAAGAGCCGAATCATTTTGAGAAGGGGGAGCTTTACATTTCATATATGTTCTTTGGTTCAGTCTTTAGAAGTAGTTTTGGGCTTATTGTATCCATTCTGAACACCTCATCCATTTCTGAAAGAATATTTTGTGTGGGTGTTCGGAGATTTGATCTCTGAGTGTTTGTGTTGACGCGTGTGCGTCGTTGTGTGCGGAGGAACTCCGCGTGTGTGTTTTGGGAATTTATCCCCATGTGTGGTTGGGAGTTTTCTCTCGTGTGTATGTGCAGGCGTAGCCCTGCGTGTGTGTTGGAGCGTCGCTCTCTGTGTACTATCTTGTAAGGGTCTTTGCAAGATAGTGGAATCCTCACCGATTTGGTAAGGGGTGGACGTAGGCGCACAAAGGTGTGTGGCCGAACCACCTAAAAATCTCTGTGCCTCGTGATTTGCTTGTGATTTGCAACTCCTCTATTATTGTTCTTCGCTATTTGTGGTATTGGCACAGTGTTCCATACACACACATACTCACATCTTGACTAATCACACACGAGTGAGTTTTCAATGCGTAATTCATCTTGCTATATCAAGTTCTTGTTTATCATCTAATAGAGGCTAGTCACTCAACTTTCTATCGATCTTAAAATTGGTCTCAATTAGTATTAGTCTTTGAGGAAATTATTTTTTAGAGGGCCAATCAATTCACCCCCCCTCTTGATTGCCGTTGCCCCAGACCCAACAAGTTTTGAGCTTGAAAGTTGACAAATTTAATTTAAGAGAATCATGGTGAAATAGGGTCACATGCTTTTTATTCAGTGGAGTTGACACTTTTCTTGATGTGTGTGCTTCATGAGTTTTATTCACGGTTTCTTTATGGTCTTTAAGGCTTGTCATATAGTCAGAATCTTCATGCAAATCATGGATGAAAAAAATTGGGTTTACATGATCATACTTCATGCTTTTTATACTTGGGGCCATTCAGCTTTTGTCTTATTCATTTTCCATTGATTTCTGCCTCTGCACAGTTTTCGGTCGACCAACATCAAGGGTTCGGTCGACCTAAAATAACAGACCTGAACACTCTGTAAAATCTCAGAGTTCGGTCGACCGACTGGAACAGTTTGATCGACCGAATATTCCAGCAACTGCTGGATCAGACCCTGTAACACTTCGGTCAACCGACCCCATCTTTAGGTCGACTGAAAATGGTGAAGTTGCTAAAAACGTGATTACGAACTCAATCAAATCTAATTCTTTTAAGTCACATATTTGACCCATTTACCCCTAGGGTTTTCATATACATCTAGGAGGGATTTTTCTAGGGTTTAGTAAGGGCTTTTATGGACTTTCATATATCTTTATGTGCCCATATAAATGAGCTGCGAATTTCATATCTTATAGAGGGAGGGAGAGAGCCCTAGCCGCAGGTGGGAGAGGGAGAGGTTTTTATGAAGTGCTTCACTCTTATTTCATCTTGTAGGGACGTTCTGAAGTGAAGGGATCAAAGCTACATCCATTTCCTTCAAGATTTCATGTGCCAAAGACGCTGAATCTGCATCGACGTGTTCGTGCGGCTTTGGATCTGTTGAAGTTCGACCTCCTCTCCTTGGAAACTTAAAGGAAGATCATCTCCATGCCAAATACATACAAAGATATATTTCTACAACCTCTCAAACATATTTTGACGATTTTCTATTCAGTCTTTGAGCTTGTATTGAACATATTCTTATTTTTTTGAACTTTGAATCTGTGTGTGTTGAACTGTCTGCGTACAGTTGTGAGTTTATTGTGTTGCGGTTGTTGCAGCATGTGTGTGTGTGTTTTGATCCGTGGTCGGATCGTGTTGGAGACCTCGTCTCCATGTGTGTTAGAGATTTTATCCGTGTGCTTCATTGTAAAGCGAGTGAAGCTTCACCAGTTTGGTGAGGGGTGGACGTAGGGAGCCCGTCGTGGTCCCGAACAACCTTAAAATCCTCGTGTCCTGTGGGTGCTTGCTTGCGTATTATTTTATTCCAACATGTTCGAGTGGGCTCAGAGAGATTGAGAGAACTGAAGTTATTTCTGTTCACCCTTCAATCTCGTTAATTCCACAAATTAGTTTTAAAATTTATCATCTCGTTCAGGGGACAATTCAACCCCCCCTTCTTGTCCGTGCGTTTATCTGGGCCAACAATTGGTATCAGAGCGTGGCCTTTGAATTTTATTCAACCTCACGGTTGTAGAGAAAAGATCATTAGGCGATGGATAGTAAGGGAATGATTTCTGAGGGACATTCTATACATAGGCCACCATTTTTTGATGGCACGAATTACCCCTATTGGAAAAATAGAATGATAGTGTTTTTACATGCTCAGGAATATGATGTTTGGCGTGTAGTGAGTAGAGGTCCTCATGGACTACCTGCAGAAGAGGATAAATGGAATGATGAGCATATTAAAAAATCCTGTGCCAATTATAAAGCCATGAATATTATTCAATGCGTAATTCATCCAAATGAGTATTCACGCATATCCATGTGTTTGTCTATGCAAGAAATGTGGAACAAACTGAAGTTGATGTATGAAAGCACTTCAGAAGTCAAGGAAACAAAAGCAAATTTATTGGTCCGAGAATACGAGCTCTTCATGATGAAGCCGCATGAGACCATCTCGGAGATGTTTGCAAGGTTAAGTGAGATCACCAATGGTTTGAAAGCACTGGGAAAGGAGTACACAAATCAAGACCTAGTAAGAAAGGTGTTACGGTCCTTGTCACCACAATGGCATACAAAAGCGACCGTGATAGAAGACTCTAAAGAT
The DNA here is from genome assembly GCA_022559845.1 of Amorphophallus konjac. Lineage (NCBI taxonomy): Eukaryota > Viridiplantae > Streptophyta > Magnoliopsida > Alismatales > Araceae > Amorphophallus > Amorphophallus konjac. Next base: position 29,899,619 of record CM040120.1, read on the forward strand.
CTCACCACACTTACGCTGGATGAGTTGATTGGGTCCTTGATGACCTATGAAATCAACTTTAAAAGGATAGAGGAGGAGAAAAGTAAGAAGAAATCAATTGCATTTAAGGCTAACCCAAAGCCATATGAAGAAAGTGATGAAGGGTCAAGTCTTGACAGTGAGGAGGAAGAACTAGTGGATCTGATGGGGGCATCGCGTGATCCTCCCATTTTTCGAGTCATATCATGTATTTTTATTTTTCCTCGAGTCTTATCTATGTAATTTTCCCTTATTTGAGTCAATTAGCTAGCTTAATGGGTCATTAGGTTAGTTGGTTTAGCTAATTGGGCCCAATTAGATGGGCTGGCCCATGGGCACCCCCCCTTGGGACCTAGTGGTCATTTGGTTATTTGTTATGGGTATTTTGGTCATGGAAAAAGTGGGTTGTCTATAAATAGGACCCCTCCCACCTCATTTGTACAACTTTGGATATTTTGAATAAAAGAAAACCCTTGGATTTTATTCCACTTATATCTCTCTCTCTGTCTCTCTCTCTTTCTAAGAGGGGTACGCCCCCCATTCTCTCTCTCCTCCCTTCCCCCCTTATTAATATCCCCCTCCCTTCCCCATACATCCCATTCAATTCCCCTCCAGCCCCAAGGTAGAATCCCCTCCCCCTAGACACCTCTTCACTCTCCAACACAGCCCTTCCTATTCCCCAATCAACCTTTCCCCTTCCCAAGCATCCCTCCACCACACCCTAGGCCCAAATTCAAAATCCCCCCCCCCTTGGAGGCTACGAATCACCCTCCCTCTTCTCCCTCCCAGCCCTTGGTCGCCCCTCTCCCAGCCCCCTCACCCCCTTGGTCGACCACCCCTCCTCCTCCCTTCCACCTTGAGCTGGTCGCAGCCAGTCTACCATACCCCACTCCACCCCCCTGCACCACCAACTCCGCCCCTCTCTCCACCTCCCAGCCACCCCATCGACCCCCCAACCCCCTCCTCAGGCCTCCCACAACCATTAGCCCCCATCCCCCCTACTGCACCTTCGCCCTCCCTCGCCCATATCACTCCCATCCACCACCATACCCAGACCAAATTTGCAACATCAGAGTACCATCGAGTTACAGTAGAGGCCACGACTTCCCCACGTGGTTCCAGGCAGCCTACTATACACCGGTGGCTTCGTCTCCAAGTTGGCCACACATCAAGTGCTCGTCCACCCTCATACGACGTCGGAGCTCGCCGGAGGAGCCATTCTCGTCGGACTGCGCCGTCTTCCTCTGGCAGACAACTTGAGACGCCTTGTAGAAGCTCCCACGACCACCCCTGCGAGATTCCTAGCGCACCCTTCGACTGAGACGACCCTCCACCAGTCCTCTTTCAGCACCAAGAAGGATAAGGTCATTCGCCCACCGGAGCGGCCCGTTCCAGCTATTCTTCCTGGAGTGCGCAGATCATCTCTGTTGAACCAGGTCGGACCTCTTTTTACTCTTCTGATCACCATGCTCATCTCCGGCCTTGGTTTGGTTCCCCGTCAGTTCCACTGCGTATCCGCATCGCACACGGTCGCGTCAACGCCATCCCCGCCGCCATCGGAGCTCGGGATAGTTTGTGGCGCCCATCACTTTAGGCAGCTACCTTCCTAGACCATACAGGGGATGCACATAGCCACCCGGCACCCCGAGCTCCAGCGACCCAACTCGGTCCCCGGACGGCCCCAAACTTCCCCAGCGTGTTCCTTGGTTCCCCAGGGACGTTTTTGCACTAGTCCCACCTCCGGTGGAGTTCGTGGTAGCCTTGACTTCAGCACCCTATCCGCCAGGCCCAGTCTAGCCAGAATCGGACCGGTCTGAGGCTTTCGGCCACTGCAACAACGTTCGGATCACGAGCGACTTGTGAAGCTTCTGGAGAGTCCCCTACACACCCACGGATCATTTTGTACGAGTCCCGCTGCCTGCAGCCTTCAGAGGTGTCCGCCGTAACCCCGACATCATCCTGTTGTCCCTGTTGGAACAATCCGGACAGATTCGGCCTCGCCGATCCCCCACCCATCGCTTGGCCGGCTGAAGGCCCCTCCCTGCATAGAGGTAGTGTTTGATTGTATTATCAATTTTCCCCACCCCACGATCACCCTCTTGCGTGAGGAGTAGTGTTGTAACAGCAGGTCACCGATCAAGCCACACTGATGCACGTGCAGGGTCGCGGACGTTCCCCGCTCGCCCACGTCTCCGGTTGGAGTCGGCTTCTTCAAGCCAGCTAGGTGAGCCTCTACCCTCCTCCTAGTTAATTCTATCATTCTTTATCATTTCTGAGTTCCATCGGTAAGGAAGAGAGTGCCCAGCCCTAGCCGACCAGCCACATCGAGTGGCCATCGCGGGTGTGAGTGTGAGTGCTACCCGTGCCAGCCAGGCGCGTGGTTTGCCCGCCAGGCGCGTGGTTTTCCCGTTGACGCGGGAACCTCCATAGCTAGGGGTGGGATCCCCTCTCGGCCTTGCCCTTACCCCAACCAGCAAGGGTCTAGTCCCCGGACTCGACCTACCATCCCCGAGTCACCCCGGGAAAGGGTTGTGCGTCGAGTGAGCTAGTCCACAGACATCGAGTTCGGGCCTTCGCTAGTGTGCTTGCGCGTCTAGGTCTGAGGGTCTCTTCATTGCACCTCTGCTGCCCCTTGACTGTCCCACATCAAGATCTCATCACTAGTAAAGCTAGAAAGCTTTTCAGGAAGGCTAGAAGAAGTGGCAAATTTTTCAAGAAGGTTCAGAAGGAACCACTGAGGAAGAAAGGAGAGATTAGATGCTATGAATGTCAAATGGTCAGACACATGAGAAATGAATGTCCAGATCTCTAGAAGAAATTGAAGAAAGAAAAAGCTAAGAGGCCGAAGGCAATGAAATCTGTATGGAGCGACGAGGATGAGAGCGAGTCCAAATCCAAGGAGGATGATGAACTAGACGAGCTGGTCCAAAATCTTTGTCTGATGGCAAATGAGGACAACGACACTGAGGTAAATTCTGATGATGAAAACCTTATTTGTGATCAATGGAAACTTGCATATGTTGACATGTATAAAAGTTACAAGAAGGCTAAGTCTAAAAATAAAAGCTTGAAAAAGAAGTTTCATGACTTTACACATTCTAGTTCATCTTCATGTATGAAATGTAGTTTGCTTGAGTTGGAACTCGAAAAGATGAAAGATGAAAATGAAACTTTGAACCCCACAATATCTCTTTATTAGGATGAGCTTGGTTGTCTAGAAGTTGAAAAACAAAATGCCTATGAGAATGTTGAGAAACTAAAAACTGAGAATGAAAAATTGGTAATGGAGTTGGATGAGCTTAAATCAAGATTGTGTGATTGTGTGAAATTTAAGAAATAAATTGAAACCAACTTCAATACCATGCATGATGAGCTAAATAAATTGAAAGGTCTTGTTGAAAAAGAATTGAAAGGAAAACAGAAAATGTTTGAATCTGGCGAAGGAAGTCAAAGGAATGAGAAGAGTGATATGGGACACTCTCCCATAAAGAAAAATTCATTTGTAAGAAATCAATTTCAGAAATCTTTTGATTCATGTTGTTATTCCCCTGTTGATCCATGCATGAACTCGTTTGTTAATCGATCAAACATGCATAGGAAAAATCATTTTAGAAAACCAAATGTCACTTGTTTTTACTGTGGTATGTTCGGCCACTCTATGTATGCGTGTGATTTAATGAGGGCCGATGATGAATGGTATGAGAGAAAGAACAAAAAGTTTTTTGCTCAAAATGGAACTAACTCCAAGGGACCCAAGAAAATTTGGGTACCCAAACATATAGGATGAGATTTCCTGAGTGCATGGATGCCTTGAGGGCAGAAAGAATGTTGATAAATAATAGTCTCTTAAGGCAAAGGTAAGAGAGCTCAAGTTTTGAAATCTTCTGTTAAATAATTCAGGTATCAAGGCAAAGGCAAAGGCAAAGGTTGGATCTTATCATTCGACCTTTTACCTTCTGTTGATTTTGGTAGTGATGTTTTTTACCTTCTGCTGATTTTGGTAGTGATGTTAAGGCAACCTTGAATATACATCGTTACACATCTTGTGAATAAATTCAATTTTTGAATGCTTGAGACTGCATATAGAGTCTTTCACACTTTTACTCATCTTGTTGCAAATAACATTTCAGTTTTGCATATATAGAAAACAAATTCAATCTCATGTTTTAGATTGCATATATCTTTGCATACTTGTGAATAGAAATAATTTTTCATCACCTTTCATTCACATGCATATGCTTGTACATACTTTCTATCTTTGCGTGCTTGAATGCCATGATTCTTTGGTATTTCAAATGGTGTGTTATGGAAGGGTGGATTACATCCACCGGGAATCACTTACCATGTGAGAGTCGGGTCTTCAGACCTACACCTCCGCCATGTACCAGAAATCATATTGCATGAACTTATTTCCAAATCTTTGCTTGACTGCATGTATATATTTTAAGAAAACTTTTTCTTGAAATCTTCTAAGACTTCACCTCCTTGATACATTAAATGCAATGATTTTGATCATTTGTGAATCGTGACATATACAAAGGAGGGGGATTTGTTTCCAAATATGCATACATTTAGGGGGAGTCATAGCTATGTTATGGTAAATTCATTTTCAACATACAAAGCAATTACCCACACACTTTGCACATAATGATGCATATGACTTTGATCGATAAGGATTTTAGAAATTCTTTTCAACACTTCATAGGAAACTTAAATCTCTACATGGAAATTAAGAGTAATCGTGAGGAAAAAATTACTTACCCCACAAAAAATCAATAAGTGGAATGTGGAACCAAGTAGTCAAAAATCCTCACTGAAATAAATGAGAAAACTCACGTCGAAAGGTGAAGAAAAAATCCACAAGAATCAAAATTGTGATGAATCCTAGTAGCCGGGAAACCCTATTGAGACACATGAGGTGACTCGTGCCGAATGGTGAAGTCAAATAAAAGAAACATAAGCAGGGTTGTGCAAAGTTACCGATAGTCGAGGATCTAAAATAGAAGTGTAGAGAGGAAATAGCTCTCTAGTGCTCTTTAGAAAGTCTGATTATATCCATATATTTTGAAGCTCATTGCTCATTGTAGACACGCCAAAATCAATGTTATGTTGAGTAAATTTCATGTTGCAATATGACGCCCCAAAGTGGACTTCAATATTGGTTCAATATGAAGTTTTTCTAATTTATCTAGAATTTTTCTATTATATTTGTAATTAGCGACTGTCAGCAAGACGTCATTTAATAGACGACTCTATGAGGTGACGTTATTTCAATTAATTAACGACCGTCCGCGCGGGCGTCATTTCCTAGTTTTACGAATCCTAATCAAAATTAAAATTCAAGGAATTAACGTCTGCTTTGCAGGCGCTCATTAATGGACGCCATTCTACGAAGGCGTTATTTCCTATTTTTTGAAATATGAAAAGTCGTTTATTTTTATAAATTAATTCAAGAATTAGCGACTACGTGCGCGGTTGTCATTTTAATTAGCGGCCACCCTAAAGTCGTCATTTAGCTTCCGTATCCGTTCCTACTACTACTTCCTCGCGAGGCAATCCTTCTATCTTTTGATCTCAATCCTTTCCATGGAAGTAAATCCATATCCTGGAGATTTATCCCTTATTTTGATCCCATTGGAACTAGGTTTTAAACCCTATAAATACCCTTCCTTGAAGACCACCCACAAAGGAGATTTTTTTGGCTAACAAGAGAGACTTCTGCTAAAAAAGAAAGAGTTTTCTATCAGAATTTTCTTTACTAACGAGATTTTGCAGGCTGCAGATTCTCCAGCGTCTCTTCCTCCTACGGGCGGAACTCTCTCTTTCTCTCTTCTCCTTTGCTGCTGCGGCAAAAACAGAAAGGCCTCCCTTTCCTCCTAATTTTTCTTCCATTATCTCACGCACACACTAGCTGTCTCGTTAAAAGCATTCATCAGCACCTTTGCATATTATATCTCTACATACCTGCTTATTTGCATCCATAGCATATTCTCCCCACCCTTTACTCCTTCTAAAGGGGTTTAAAATAAAACACACAAGGTGTGTTCATGCCCACGTTGCATAACTTTATTTCTTTTGAGCATTGATACTATACGCTTTGGCTAATCATCATCTCTTTATTGTTTTTTGTTATCTTATAAGGTTAATCAAGGATAAGAACCCCCTTCATTGGCCGGTCGGTGGAAGGAGGAAGAAAGGACTCACAATCATCCCCGCTTCTTCACAAGGTACACGCGATCATCTTTTTTTTTTAAGGTAACCCCTCTGGCGATCACACTCCTTTAGAGCATCACATGCTCCCTTTCTTATTCTCTTCCTTTTATTTTCTCATACATATTATCTTCTTTTCTTTTCCTTTTTAAGAAATTAAATTTATCTTCTTCTTAATGTCTATGTGACACGTTCACAAATTGGCGATCATGGTGGGACACTTGTTGTTTTTATTTTGATTACCCCTCCTTTGGCACCCACGTGTGCCCCTCCTTAGTGCTCCACGTAGCACACTCCCTTTGTGCACCACGTGCACACCTTCCACATGATTAGCCAATTTTTAAACCGTCCATAGCATTTTTAAGAAGAAAATTTGATTTCTGTTAGCTTTTACATTACTCTCTGTTCTCTGAGATCGATCAGTGACTGCTCTGCAGCCGCTATTTCTATAATCAGCGACCTCTCACAGAGACGTTGTTTGCATTATTTTCGGTATTATCATTATTTTTATAATCAATGTCCCTCCACAGAGGCGTCATTCACACATTCAGCGCCTAACTTCAAGGCATCAATTCCTGAGTTACTGTTGGCTTTACTCTTACGGTCGTTACTGTTTACTGTTAGGCAACGCCCCTTCACAGAGGCGTTATTTACAGATCCTGCGCCTCACACCAAGGCGCTATTTCACTTTACTGTTCACTGATTCATCACGATTTTAGCGTGATCAGCGACTATCATACAAACGCTGTTTACTGAGATAGCGACTACTGTCAGGTCGTCATTTTGTTCTGTTTTCACAGAACCTTGATTTTTACTGTTATCTCCATCTGCTTGCTGCACTTATTGATTATCTGCTTATTGCTGATTGATCTGCTTGCATTAGCCTGCATTCTAAGGCATTTGGTTGAGAGACCTCCTCTCTCTACACTCTTAGGATTCCACACCTTTTCTTGGAATTAGAAGGACCTTCCATTGAGCATTCTGTCTCTTTGGACTGGAAATTTTTCTTCCAAGGCCTCCGTAAGTCCCCGCACCAGTGGATTCCCTCATGGACGTCGGACCGATTGTACCATTTGAAGTATCCATTGGTGAGGAGAGAGAAAGAGCTTAGTTGACACGGAGATTACACCCAAACTTGAAACTAGGAACTACATTGAAGAGAGATAATTGATTACACCTTTAAAATCCATTTTTAATCTCAAGAAAACCTTAAAATCTTGGGTTCATTACAACTTGTGTGAATAATTTGCTTGCTTGGGTGATTGTCTTTTATTTATATTTGTTGGTTTGAGATAATTCCCTATCTTAAACATGCAACTTCGTTCAGGTAGAATCATTAATATGGCCAACCACGAGTATTCTTATGATGGTTATGAGGAGGGTCAATTTGACCCATCCTATGAGGTTCCCCCTCAAGATTCCACCCATTATGAGGGAAACTATACTCCCTCCCATCCTTATTATTCTCAGGTCCATGTGGTGGACACCATTACTCAAGGGATTGAGCCTCCCTCCCAAGCTCAACCCGTCATCCAAAATACATCTGGGGACGCTTCCCCATCCTTCAATCTCAATGATCTTATTCATGCTTTGTCTCAATTGGACGATTCTCAATGTCAGGCGGTCCAGGCCGCTCTAAAAGGGAAATATGTCCCTTCATCCCTTCATCCCTTCATCCTCAGGCCGCGGGAGGCCATTCATCTCCTAATGACCAGGCGGTCTCACATAAGATTCCTTCACGTCCACCAACTCCTATCATGGTTATGCCAGCTCAACCGGCAAGTCATTCAGTGGTTAGGCCTTAATATCCTCCACCTCCCTAATTCTTAAGGAGGCCTATGCCGAATCCGCTCCCTTCCAATCCGGCCCCAGTCGAGTCTGACACCAACACCATACTTCTCCAGAAGATTGCTAGTATGGAGGAGCAACTTAAGAAGGTCACGGCACTGAAGAATGCTCCGGAGGTTACTCTCCCCACTCTGCCGATTTTTCATTTGCCTCCCTCCGCGATGCCAAATTTCCGGCGCTATAATGGAATGGGTAATCCGTTCATTCATCTGAAAGATTTCATGTATGAGGTGAAGTCCCGCGATCAATGACACCCAAGAGGGTGGTGAATTGGGTGATAACAAATTTTACGAAAACTTTTACCCTTTTTACAAAATATGTGATAAATAATAATTAACCGATGATAACTAATTAACCAATTCTCTCAAACTTTCCGTTCATACATGACCATACAACGAAAACAATCAAACCACACAAATAACACACAATGCACAGCAGTTTTTAAGGTGGTTCAGATGCAACGACAGCAATCCTACGTCCACCCCTCACCAAACCCGGTAAGGCTTCACTCTGGGATAAAACCCCAAACGGAGACGACGCTCCAAACACACACGCAGGACGACGCCTGCCCACACACACGGGGACGCGCCCCAAAACATACACACACACGGAGACGAAGTCTCCAACACGATCCTTTAAGCGGATCAACAAGACGTACACACGGTGCGACAAGTGCAGCACTCCACACACACAAACACTAAGATATGGATAAATCCACACACACGCGCAGATCTGAGAAGACCTACGCACACACGAATCAAATACGACACACACACACACACGACCACGGATCCAACAACGATCCACACACACACGATTTTGCAGTTTATAAGAAACACAAATCTAAAACTATAAACCACAAAACACCAATATAAATAAACCACAGTTTAGAAAGCTCCTGATTTAGGCTCCCCCTGAGTGTGTGCTCTGGATGTTCACGTTGATTCCTTCTTCACTTGAACAGCTTGAGACTCAGCTTGAATGGCCTTGTATTTGATGTAGATCTTCTTGCACGGAGTACTGTTCACGGCTATAGTACCCTTCTTTCTTCCTTGGACAAATCCTTGTATATTCTTGATGCTTGTGAGCTTGTTCTCTTCCTTTGAGATTGCTGACCTCAAATGGAGCTAGAGTACCTTCAGATGATGCTTGAATGGCTCCTTCTTCCTTGTAGCATCCTTCTTCTTCTTCCCTTGGATCACCTTGAATGGGTTGGAGATAGATGCAGAGCTTGCTGCACGAGGTACTGTTCACGGAGCTACAATACCTCTTCTTCCTCCTTGGACAGCCTCCCCTTTGGATCTCTTTGATGATTAGGGTTATGACTCTAATAGGGTGTTTTATAACCCTTGGAAGGTCTATGGACAAGTCTTAGACCAGATCCACAAATTCTGGAGGATTTGGTGGCTTTGGGATTAAACAATTACAAGAGGAGATGCTTCTTTCGAGATGGACAAAAGTCAACATTTTTGGCTTATCGGGGCTGGCGGTCGACCTGTAGGGGCTGGCGGTCGACCGCTACTGAGAAACCTGCAGACGGATGGTTCTTGGGAATCCCGGTCGACCGCTACTGGGCTGGCGGTCGACCGCCACTGAGAGACCGGTAGACTGGGGGTTGCTGGCAGGGGCGGTCGACCGCCAGCTGGGCAGACCCCGGGTTTTCCCGGGTCGGTCCGTTAACCCCTTCAGCTCCGTCGCTTAAGTCCTTTAGCAGCCTGTTCATGTCTGTGGCATCACCCTTGACAGTTTAGAAGGTGTCAACTGAGTTTTTGACCTTGGGCTCTCTTGGCTATGCTTCTTGGTGCATTGACCTTGGATATGTGACGAGCCGAATATGAAGTGTCGAATTTTGCTTGTAAAAGAGATTTGCATCATTGCTTGGGCGCTATCAATAAGCTTTCACTTTTGCCATCTCCACTCCAATTATCGGCATATCTGTCATGAAAGCACATCAAGTAGTTTAGTCATATAAGAGCATCAAGTAGTTTAGTGATATAAGAGTGTAAAAACATCAATGACTAATAGTGTTTAGTCATTAATAAGATGATGTCGAAAGACCCAAGTAACCACAGGATGACTCCAATGACCACATGGGCACTACAATAAAGAGGTTATGAAACCTCTTGCCTCTTGTAAATATGAAACCTTTTCCCTCTTGTAAAAACAACAAGATCACCCATGGAACAAGACCATACGACCATGCATTCAAACAATCATGTTGTAGCCTCAAAAGCCATTTGTCAACTCAATCATATTTAAACAACAACATGAATGTACACAGTCAACAAGAACATGTGCAATCAACCATAAATTTAGTTATCATCACGTAATCACATATTAAGTTTAGTTATCATCAAAACCATAACTTAACAATCGCAACAATCATCAAAACCATAACTCAACAATCTCCCTTTTTTGATGATGACAAACTTATTGGTGATGACAAACTTAATGATAAACTAATTAATGATGATACAACAGAATGGATGAATGGATACAACAGAATGGCACAAATGTTCTTCTCCCCCTGTCACACACAATCATCAATTTTTCTCCCCATTTGACATAATCAAAAAGCAGGATAATGCAAATCTATCTCCCACAACAACAGTATCAAGCGAGCTGGAAGAATCCAAATAAGGAAGAATAGGCTTAACTCCATGTGAAATAGCAATAGCCCATCATATCAAATCAGAAGAAGCAAGGGCAAAACATCGACGAACAAAGCAATATGATTCTAATCAGAGGAAACCAATTAGTGATTGTTCTCACAAATCAATATGATACCATCCAAAGCAAATACAGTCAAGCATGTATTGATACCAATTGAAGGTGGTGATTGGCCTCAAAGATATGAACCAGTGGAGGAAGATGTGCACAGTATGAGGTCTTCAGCATGATAGCATTCAGAATCTAGATCCCATGTCAGATTTTCACAACAAACAAGAGCAGGAGGTCATATCAAAAGGATTTTCTTTGATTATCAAATTTTTTGATTTTTATATTTTGGTTTGAAATGCATTAAATGCAACACATGTAAATGGTGACTCATGAAGTGCACACAATGCAACCAAACAGTTACATATAAACATACAGACAATCTCCCCCGTACATATGGAAGAGGGGAATGGGTATAAGAAAGATGCAAGAGAGTCATGCTAACCGGAATGCACATGTGTAGCACATGGGAGATTGTGAAATCATATAAGAGATTCATGCAATTGCTAAAGAAGTCAATCAACTTTCTGAATATATATTAAATCAAATTTCCAGATGTGTAAGTGAGTAACATGAAAAATGATAGTTGTAATATGAATATTCAGATTTTCAGATCAACACAAGGAGACATTTTACAGACTGCACTTTAATTTTGAGAATAGCGTATTGGAGACTACGCTCTATCACAATGAGTTTTCACCAATATTTTTCAACTCAACCAATATCACATGATAGTCAAAATTTTTCAAGAGTGATTATGTTCAAATAATTCCTTTTTACACGAGTAGACGCATGGAGCTCATGTTAGAATCCCCGGTTACTCATAATACTGAACCATTTCACCTCATTTTGAACAGAGATACTAGTCAATACTTTTTAGATATGAACCACATCACGTCTCAGGTGACGTGCCCAGTTTACTCAGTGAGACCGAGCATTGCTCTATCTTTCATTTTCATCCTAAATTTTTAAACAGGATAGGTAGGCAGTTTTTTCCTCAACTGTCTCTTCAACATACATGCAGCAAGTTTAATATCTCGAGAGTGTTGAAAAGAAATTTATATACCCTTATCTTTAACACTCATTTTCACATTTTATGCATGAAGTGTGCGAATTTGATTCAGCATGTATACCGAAAATATCATGAACTCATAACAGGGCAGCTCCCCCTAAATAGATGCACTTACGAAATAAGAACTCCTCGAGAGTGTACGACATGAAACACTCCAATAATGACTCAAATGCAATATTATTTATCAAGAAGACATAAGGCCATAGAAATGCCAAGGGATGGGGTGAATAGCATATAATATCAAGTAAGCACATAGAGGGAATGCATGCAACATGTAATGCAAATGTGCAACTGATGCCAAACAAATGGATACCAATTGAATGAAGTGAATGCAACTAATGCATGAGTACTGATGCAATGCAACTTGATCATATAGTAATGAAATGCAACATGCCAAGACAGAATGTAATGTGGTGCAAAACTTCTGATACCAAATGAATGAACTAACTTCAGCTAATGCATGAATTCATTCTAATGTGTGCAACCTATGCCTAGATGAGCATGTGATGCAAGATGTAAATGTAGTATAGGAGGACTTGATCTTCAAACCTTGAGGCAAATTTGACATTGGAGCATTCACATTATATTAATGTGTTAACAATATTTTTCATGACATGGCCTTTATGAATAAGGGTGCATAAATGATCAAAATTAAGCAATGCAACCTAATTTTCAGAATTGTTCAAAATCAGATATTCAAGAGTATTTCACAAGTTTTGAAATTAGAAATCATCCAGAAGCTACATGTTTGAATCATTTGATCAGAAACATATTTTTAATTTAAGGAACTCAGCTCAAGGATTCATTCATAACTCCACCAATCACAAGTCAGTCATGATTTTCAAAATCTGGTACGAGACGGAGATTTTAGTCCGAAGACCCAGCTCAACGCATAGGGAATGCTTCCAAGTGGACATAATCCACTCTTCCACAAACGCCATTTGATATACCAGATATGCAGTTAAATTCATGTGTGGTTGTGTAATTCAAAATGAGAAATATTCAATACACACTTCTCAAGCCAGTTAGACAAGTTCATCACAGCAGACTAGTGAATGACAATTCAAGTTTTGAAACAATACCTGTCATCCTAAAGTGTCAACAAGTGACAAAAGACCATTGCATAAATTGACGAGGTTGAATTACGTTAGTTTAGATGACAAGATCGAAAGCCTTCATGTCACTAGAATCACCAACCTCACGAGGGTTGATATTTCAGCTTTTGCTTTCTTACCTTTACCTTGAGAATCTATTTTCTTCCAAGCCTTTCACCTAATTTGCCTTAGGTACTTACTTCAACACGTACAAGACTTTCACCACCTTGTACTTGAGTCGATCCTGGAAGTTGTTCTACATAAAGTAGTCCATCTTCTTGTAGCAACTTGAGATGGTTCTCATCATTTTTATCCTTGCAAGGTATTCTTCCAGTTGATTCAAGCTTAGCCCATCATCATTTAGATTTTGGGAGTATAATCTGCATCCAAAGACAGAAAGGTTTGATTTGTCAATTTCGATTCAAATTTATTAATAATGACATGACAAATAATTTTAACAAGCAACACCCTTAGATAGTTCTAGATGCAATGCATGACTCATGTGTGAACCTAAATGTTAAGCCCATATGACGAATCTGATGACTCCCCCTCAATATGTGCATGACTGTGATATGCTTAGTAAAAATCTAATGCCATGTGCAGCCTGTGACTGATTGACTCATAGTATAGGCGGAGAACTTAGATCTGAAGATCACCTTACGCGTAGTGATAGCTTTCAGATAAACGTAACCTGCCCTTCCACATGTCACCATTTGATATACTATGTAGTCAAGGGTGGTGAAGGTAGGAGGATTGCTATGCATTATGACATGAATTCACAATATTCAATTTATGCATGACAGTACGTGAAGGCTTATGCAAACTCAGTATATGCAGCGATATTTATTGACGGTTTCAAAACTCCACTTCAACAAGATGCTATATGAGGATGATATGCACAAGGGTATGCAACTATCTATGGATGGAATGCATGTACAGACTCATGCATGATCACATAACTATACAACACATGGTAAAACACGACATAACACTTTTAGTGGAGAGAGTGAGAGGGATATCACCTGAGAAATCAAATTCAATTTTTGATTTTTCTTCCAACCTTGCTTGAGTCACTTGACTCGTATGCATTACCTTCTTGATGAAAATAGATGTCATACTTTCCATTTCCATGGCACTCCTGCAAAATAGATTTCTCAATTTACATTCTTAGGTACCCAAATCATCTTAGGTCCTTGTGGGTTAGCAGCATTCTTGGCACGTGGCTTCCACTCCTTAACAACATTCAAATCATCATCTTTCACAAGAAAATAATCATGTTTAACATTTCCAGATTTGCCAAAGTGATGGTAGACGGCACGTGGCATCATCTTCTTTCTTCTCATGGGTTCTACTAATTTGTGTGTATGAGCATGATGTGTTGAGTAGGAGTTCTTTCTCTTTAACAATAACCAGCAGTGTGAAGTTGTATGACTCCTTTTACCACAGTGATTACAATGCATGAAAGATTTTGTGGTGAAGGCACTCTTTACATTTTTTAAAACAGCTTGGTTTCTACATGCTCTCAAATCATCATTCTTCATAATGAAACAATTATGCATAACATGTCCATGTTTTCCACAATAAAAATATGTGAGTTTCTTTCTAATTGGGTGTGTGTGTGTGGAAGAGGTATGTTTAACATGCATGGAGGTGCTAACAGTATTTTTAGATTTTTGATGTAAATTGATTTTCTTTATGGATGCATGTGTGTGTGCAACATGATTTTTCTTTTTCAGATTTTTATTTGATCTTTTTATTGTCTGTGAAGAAGATTGATTTGGGGACCCATTTGATGTACTGGCTATGTTTGAACTGTGCACAAAAGATGTATAAACTTTATTTTTAAAATTCTTTTTATTTACAGGATTAAAACATAGCCCTTCCCTTTGAAAATTCACTTTCGTCCCTAACAATTTGTCCAAATTTTATTGACCATTCACAAATCTAGACAATGAAGCATTCAAGTCAATAATCTCTTTCTCAAGAGATGCAATGTGCAATTCATAGGAAGGAAGTTTATTTTCACAGGAGTTGACTTGTTCATGTAAAGTAGCATTGATGGTTTTATGACTTTCAATTTCTTGCAACAAAGCATGTACTTTTTCAGATTGATCAATATTCATAGATTTTCCTTTTTCAAAAGCAAGCAATCTTTCAGAAATGGTTCTATTCAATTCCTTCAGTTTCTCATTTTCTATTTCAAGATTTTTATCATGAGAAAACTCATTTTGACCATTGTTCATAAGACTTACTCTCTCTCTCAGCTCTTTGTTTTCATTTTTCAAAGAAGAAATTTGATCTTTATGAATTTCAATGTCAAACACATGACCATCAATCAATTCCTTCAAGTGCGAACATTCTTTACATGGAGAATCACATTTATTTTGTCCAACATTCTTTTTCAATTTTTTATTTTCAGACTTAACCTTCTCATATTTATCAGCAAGCTCATCATATGCAATCAATAACTCCTCATAGCTAAATTCATCTTCATTATCAGAATCAGAATTTACCTTTGAGCTTGAGTCAACTTGCTGATCACTCCCTTGATCACTCGTGCCTGCCACAAGACATTGATCTCCATGCCCTTCCCGGACTTTGGTTAAGCCAACCAAGATATCCTTCGCGGATCTGCAATGGGAGACAAAAGGGAAATGATTAGAATCAACTGCAGCAATAAGCAATTTTAGAACCAAACAATTTTGATCATGTTTAAGCTTGGAATCTGCGGTCCAGACAGGTTTATCTTTAGGCAACTCATAAGGACCATGTGAGATAAGCTTCCATAGCTTAGGATCATATGAGTTGACTAGACTGCACAACCTTCCTAACCACAAATCAAAATTGCAACCATCAAACACCGGTGGAGAATTCAAAGTGTACATAATGGTAGTCATTGATCTGGATCACTCTAGATCGTTAGATCTATGAAATTAGAGCCTTGGCTCTGATACCAATTGAAGTCCCGCGATCAATGACACCCAAGAGGGGGGTGAATTGGGTGATAACAAATTTTACGAAAACTTTTACCCTTTTTACAAAATATGTGATAAACAATAATTAACCGATGATAACTAATTAATCAATTCTCTCGAACTTTCCGTTCATACACGACCATACAACGAAAATAATCAAACCACACAAATAACACGCGATGCACAGCGGTTTTTAAGGTGGTTCGGATGCAACGATGGCAATCCTACGTCCACCCCTCACCAAACCCGGTGAGGCTTCACTCGGGGATAAAACTCCAAACGGAGATGACGCTCCAACCACACACGCAGGATGACGCCTGCCCACACACACGGGGACGCGCCCCAAAACATACACACACACGGAGATGAAGTCTCCAACATGATCCTTTAAGCGGATCAACAAGACACACACACGCTGCGACAAGTGCAGCACTCCACACACACAAACACTAAGATCTGGATAAATCCACACACACGCGCAGATCTGAGAAGACCTACGCACACACGAATCAAATACAACACACACACACACACACACGACTACGGATCCAACAACGATACACACACACACACGAGTTTGCAATTTATAAGAAACACAAATCCGAAACTATAAAGCACAAAACACCAATATGAATAAACCACAGTTTAGAAAGCTCCTGATTTAGGCTCCCCCTGAGTGTGTGCTCTGGATGTTCACGTTGATTCCTTCTTCACTTGAACAGTTGAGACTCAACTTGAATGGCCTTGTATTTGATGTAGATCTTTTGCACGGAGTACTGTTCACGGCTACAGTACCCTTCCTTCTTCCTTGGACAAATCCTTGTATCTTCTTGATGCTTGTGAGCTTGTTCTCTTCCTTTGAGATTGCTGACCTCAAATGGAGCTAGAGTACCTTCAGATGATGCTTGAATGGCTCCTTCTTCCTTGTAGCATCCTTCTTCTTCTTCCCTTGGATCACCTTGAATGGGTTGGAGATAGATGAAGAGCTTGCTGCACGAGGTACTATTCACCGAGCTACAGTACCTCTTCTTCCTCCTTGGACAGCCTCTCCTTTGGATCTCTTTGATGATTAGGGTTATGACTCTAATAGGATATTTTATAACCCTTGGAAGGTCTATGGACAAGCCTTAGACTAGATCCACAAATTCTGGAGAGTTTGGTGGCTTTGGGATTAAACAATAGCAAGAGGAGATGCTTCTTTCGAGATGGACAAAAGTTAATATTTTTAGCTTATCGAGGCTGGCGGTCGACCTGCAGGGGCTGGCGGTCGACCGCTACTGAGAAACCTGCAGACGGATGGTTCCTAGGAATCCTGGTCGACCTCTACTGGGCTGGCGGTCGACCGCCACTGAGAGACCGATAGACTGGGGGTTGCTAGCAGGGGCGGTCGACCGCCCCTGTGCTGGCGGTCGACTGCTAACTGGGCAGACCCCGGGTTTTCCCGGGTCGGTCCGTTAACCCCTTCAGCTCCGTCGCTTAAGTCCTTTAGCAGCCCGTTCATGTCTGTGGCATCACCCTTGACAGTTTAGAAGGTGTCAACTGAGTCTTTGACCTTGGGCTCTCTTGGCTATGCTTCTTGGTGCATTGACCTTGGATATGTGACGAGCCGAATATGAAGTGTCGAATTTTGCTTGTAAAAGAGATTTGCATCCTTGCTTGGGCGCTATCAACAAGCTTTCACTTTTGCCATCTCCACTCCAATTCTCGGCATATCTGTCATGAAAGCACATCAAGTAGTTTAGTCATATAAGAGTATCAAGTAGTTTAGCCATATAAGAGTGGAAAATTATCAATGACTAATAGTGTTTAGTCATTAACAGGATGATGTCGAAAGACCCAAGTAACCACATGATGACTCCAATGAGCACATGGGCACTACAATAAAGAGGTTATGAAACCTCTTGCCTCTTGTAAATATGAAACATTTTCCCTCTTGTAAAAATAACAAGATCACCCATGGAACAAGATCATATGACCATGCATTCAAATAATCATGTTGTAGCCTCAAAAGCCATTTGTCAACTCAATCATATTTAAACAACAACATGAATGTACACAGTCAACAAGAACATGTGCAATCAACCATACATTTAGTTATCATCACGTAATCACATATTAAGTTTAGTTATCATCAAAACCATAACTTAACAATCGCAACAATCATCAAAATCATAACTCAACATGAGGCATCCTTCTGGTAGAATAATAAGACCTCCCTGGCCTATCTCTTTAGAAGCTCCCTAGATGGTCCAACACTCGAATGGTTTTATTCCTTGGATCCGACCAAATCCGGTGACTTTGATATTGTTCAGCGGAGATTTTTATAGAAATATAAGGACCGTGTGGGTCCATCTTTGTCAGTTACAGATCTTTTTGCTGAGAAAATGAAGCCCGAGGAGGACTTCATTCTGTTTGCTGATAGGTGGAGATCTATGGCCGAAAGATTGAAAGACACCCTTTCGGAAACGGAGCAAGTTCAGATGATCATTTCAAATTCTACCCCGCAATTCCGTCACATTTTGGCCATGAATAAGTTAATCACTATGGAGGAGCTCTATGAGAGAGCTAGGTATATACAAACCCAGATGAAAGATTCGCCTATCATGGGCATGTTTGAACAGAAACCAAGGATAGTCAGGATGAGCACAAATATCAATATTAATGGTGGCACAACGGAAGGCACCGTTGCTAACGAGCAGGTAGGCGTGGTTGGCAATCCTGCACCATTCCGTAATCCCCCTAACCTAAGACCTCCACAACCTTCACAACAATTCCCCTACTTCAATCCCGCTCCCCAAGCAAATACTCCTCCTCAAACCTTTCGGCCTCCACCTCCTCCACGGAACCAAAATTTACCACAAAACCCTCCGGTTCCCCAGCAATACCACAATGTGCCTCCTCTGACCAATTATGATCCTCAACAGCCGAGAAGACCGGTAGGCTCTAGAAGAGCCCAATACCCTCCATTACCCGAGAGCCTTCCTGACATATTTAACCCTCTCATGGCCGCCAACCTGCTCACATTGCCAAAAGAAAGAACGGCCTGGCCTCAAAATGTGGATACGTCCCGCTACTGTGTCTTCCACCGCCAACCCGGTCATAATATAGATCATTATTTTCACTTCAAAGATTATATATATGATTTAAATGATCAGGGCGGTATCAGTTGGGATGAAATGAAGCAGTTTATTGTAACTTTGAAGACTAGAAGCCCTCCTCGGTAGCAACAGGCTCAACAGCCTCCTCAGCAACAAGTTCAGCAACCTTCTCAACAGCAGCAAGCTCCTGCACCTCAACCGGACATGGGGATTGTCCATAATCTATTACCAGAGCACCCTCTGAACCAGCAAGTAAATCATGTTACCTCCTTCCATGAAGTGGAAAGAAGACAAGGATGGCATGAAGAGAGCGCCTCTATCGGGCCTCTAAACCAAACTCCAAGTCAACCACCCCGCCTGTTAAGGACGCCTCTCCATCCAACGCCTTTCCACCAACCGTGCCGTCCCCTTTTGCGCACCACTAACCAAATTCCCTCCACTACCACTAACCCTTTACCGGCCAAACCTCTCCTCATTCGCTCTCCACCATCTTCCACACCACAACAAACCCCACCTCCTGTCACCAATTCCTCGCTTTTGCCATCTAGGTCACTTCTCATTCGCTCCTCACCGGCACCTATTCCCCCCACTGCTACCACCAATCCTCCACCGGCAAAGACTTCCACATCTTAACCCGCAAATCCCTCATTTTTATCTAGACCCCTCCTCATTTGGCCTACACCTCCTTCAGCCGTTCAGGCGCCACCTACACTTCCTACTGATACCTCACCCGTTACCACTATCCCTCATCCAAAAAGGCCCCTCATAAGTGTTCCTTCTTTGGTCACCCCTCCAACATCCGTTAACCCTAATATCTCATCTTCATCCACTAATCCTCCGCCTACCCACAACCCGGCAGAGGCGCAATCGTCACAAACCATGGTGCTCCGTAGTGGATGGATATTTCATTGTGTATTTCCACAAAGGGGGCCAGAGCCCGCGCAAGGGAATGAGGAACAAGAGCAAGAGCAAGAGCAAGAATCCATATTGGGCACTCAGTATGACTTGCTAAAACATCTGGACAAAACCCCGGCCAGGATTTCAATTTTAGAATTGATAAAGAGATCCATTATTCACCAGCAGGCTTTGAAAGAGTATCTATAGAAGGTGATGGTTAATGAGGACCTCCCTGCTGAACAAATTACCTCAGTCCTGACTCCGACAAGTGATCAACCGGCCATTATTTTTCATGAGCATGAATTAGCTCCGAAGCCAGCAAGGAAGTATGCCATGTGCATCACAGTTAATATTAATGAAGTACCTGTTAAGCAATGCTTGGTAGATATAGGAGCATCTATTAACGTACTGCCTCCTAGCACTCTAAAGATGTGTGGAATTCCAGATAGTCAGATTCGGCCATCTACTATCACAGTGACTGCTTATGATAATACAAAGAAACCTCCGCTAGGCATGATTACCTTAAAAGTTGGGCTGGGTCCGGTCTCGATTACAGCAAATTTCCATATTTTGGACATAGATCCAACCTTCAAGGGTACTTTGGGTCGCCCATATATTCAATAACTTGATGCCATGCCCTCCACAAATCAACAATGCATAAAGTTCCCACATAAAGGGCGCATCATCAAAGTCACAAGCATGCCTATTCTGCCGTCAGATGATAAACACTCAGCAACGTCAGTACCTTCCATATGGCCGGCTAATAGGCCTTTGTTATCAGTGTTAGATCTTGCCGATCCGCGGTAGGATTTGCAAAGGCCTCCAACCACAACCCCTGCATTGGCTTTAATATCACCCCTACCCTCCAAGGGGAAGAAAAAGAAGAATATGATGAATATCCTGGGGTGGAATATTTTGATGAGAATGGGGTACAAAATCGGCAAAGGCCTGGGGGTTAACCTCAAGGGCAGAGTAAAGCCCATTAAGCTTTATAAGCTTACTCCACGAGGCTGCCTAGGATACAAAGGGCCGGGCAAAGAAAAATATGGTAAAGATGAAGGAGAGCCATGGGTCACCATGACCTCCACCCTCAAGACAGATAGACGGCCCCTCACATGGACTCTACATACACACTTTGTAAAAGGGGCCGCTGAACAAGTTGGGGAACGAACTACA
This sequence comes from Amorphophallus konjac, assembly GCA_022559845.1. Taxonomy (NCBI): domain Eukaryota; kingdom Viridiplantae; phylum Streptophyta; class Magnoliopsida; order Alismatales; family Araceae; genus Amorphophallus; species Amorphophallus konjac. Next base: position 29,920,725 of record CM040120.1, read on the forward strand.
AACATCACTTCTGTTCTGGACAGCCAGGATGTACATGCACGTCAGTTTGCTCGCCACGTAGCCCCGCTGGTCACATATAAAGCTTTGGAGTCCTTGAGGCCGGATAAGAGAAGAAAGATGGATGACCCAGAATGCGATTGGTATAGATGGTTTGATAAGAATGATATTACAATTGCTTTAAGCCGTCTGTTTATGCCGACTGATCCGGAATGGCCGCCGCTTATTCATGAGTTGATAGAAAAGCCAGTGGCGACACAGATAAGAGGTAGTTGTTAAGCAACTACACTGATACTTGAGAGCCAGATGTGCCATTCGAAGAAGGCTTTACTATGGACAGGCTGTGGGCCGGCCTTTTCTTCCTTGATTCCATACATCCCTACTTATTACCTTATGGTGCCCCAAACTCTTTGTCTCTGATATTCCCATACCCCCCGCGGTCTTAATTATTCCGTCTCCAGATATCCTCCAACCTCCCGCAATTCCTCCTCTGCTCCTTGAGCAATTTTCTCAACTCTCCATTACACCCCCGCGTCGGCAATCTCTTATCCGATATTTTTCTAATCTTTCAATTTTAGTACCACCTCCTATTCCTCCTTGCCATTGCTTTATCCTTGAAAATGAAAAAACATGCCAAAATTCAAACTTTCCAATCTTCTATCTCTGTTGAAGAGACCTCCTATCTTGTTCATGAGTGTGCTGTTGAGTAGTGGATGGCAGATCTAGAGGGGAGGGGTGAATAGATCTATCCCTCTTTTCGTAGAACACCCCTCTTTAAAGTTAGATAAACAGAATTACAGCGGAATATAACTAACTTAGTGTAGCACACAACAATTTACTTAGCAAGATGAATAAGTAATATAAAGATTAAACATAAGCATGCATCTAGCACAAAGCAATCGCACAATCAAACCACAACACACGAGATTTTAAGGTGGTTCGGACTGAATCCCCAGTCCTACGTCCACCCCTCACCAAACCCGGTGAGGCTCCACTAGTGCAACGCACTGAACCGCAGATCAGAAAAACCTCTGATTACCTTTCTACTAACCACTGGTAGGGACGTCAACACCACAGATCAGACAGCTTCCGATTGCCTTCGTACTAACCACCGGTAGGGACGTCAACACCGCAGATCGGATAACTTCCGATTGCCTTCCTACTAACCACTGGTAGGGACGATTTTCAGTTTCAATGGTTTGAACAAAATGGAAAGAGAAAAAATATGAAAATACTCAAACAAGATATGGAATATGCTCAAAGAGAAAAGATCTTGTCTGAGATTGCTGGAGCTTGAATCTGATGCTTCAATGATATCTTCTTCCTTGTGAAATGATCTTCCTTGCATCACCTTGAGTTGATGAAGAAGATAAAGGATGCATATTTGATCTCCCTTGAGAAATGAGCTTCAATGGATCACCTTGATAGCCTTGCTTGCGTCTACTCTTCCTTGGAGGTTGCTCTTCTTCCAACCTTCTCTTTTGCCTCTCTTGTTCTCTCTTGATGCCTTGGATTCAATTGAGTTGATGAAGAAGTGTATGGATGTAGCTTTGATCACCCTTGAGACCATGATTACTTCTAGCTTCCTTGGAGGTTGCTTGCTTCAGATCTATGCTTGAATCACTTGGAATGGATGAAGAACTTCTGCACAAAGTACTGTTCACGGCTACAGTACCTCTTCTTCCTTGGACCTCCTCTAGCCTCTCTTGATCTCCCTTGATCTCTCTTGAAGCATTAGGGTTTCTAACCCTCTTGTGTGTATTTTATATCTCTTGGATGGTCAATAGACAAGCCCCAGACTAGATCCACAAATCACGGGGGATTGAGTGACTTTAGGACTAAACAAATCCAAGAAATGGGGCTGCCCACGAGGTGTAAAACGATGTCAAATATGGCTGCCTCGGGGCTGGCGGTGGACCGAAAATTGGTGGCGGTCGACCGTTCTGAGAAAACCATGCCAAATTTTGTTTCTGGTATTTTCGGTCGATCGCCTGGGCTGGCGGTCGACCGCCACTGAGAATCCTACAGACAGTGAGCTGCTGGAAATTTTGGTCGACTGCCCCTGGGTTGGCGGTCGACCGAAATCTGGGCAAGTTCCAGATTTTGATCTTTTAGTCCCTTAACCCATTTATCTCAGTCACTTAACTCCTTTAGCAGCCTGTTCTCATCTGTGGCATCAACCTTGACAGTCTTGAAGGTGTCAACTGAGTCTTTAACCTTGGGTTCTCTTGGTTATGCTTCTTTGTGCATCGACCTTGGCTATGTGAAGTGCCGACTCATTTCGTGCTAAGTGTTGACTCTTCTTGAAGCTAGCTTGATCTTCTGTTAGCTGTCCAGCCTATTACTTCTTGAAGGGATTTTCATTCTTGGAGTTTCATTCGTGCTTGGGCGTGATCATTGATCTTTCACTTTTACAATCTCCACTCAATTCCTTATCCATTCATTGGCTTATCTGTCATGAACAAAACATCACGTATGTCAGTCATATGAGAGTGGAAAACAACAATGACTTATAGTGTTTAGCCATTATCAAAACCAAGAATGTCAAATGACTCAAATGACCATAGGGGGATAACCTTCTCCCCCTTTTTGATGATGGCAACACTGTGAGTCATTATTTGGCAGAAATGTCCAAGATGGCAAATTTGATAATACATGCAGCTCAAGATACAGGATGATGATTATGCTATGCATGGATGAGCAGAGCATGTGAATGAAATATGTATGCATGATCACAAAGAGATTTCTCCCAATATGTATGCATGATCACAAAGTGATTTCTCCCCCTTTGACACTCACAATCACAAAGGATATTCTCCCTTTGACAACTCACAAAGGATTTTCCCCCTTTTACAACTCACAATCACAAAGGATATTCTCCCTTTGACAACTCTCAAAGGATTTTCCCCCTTTGACAACTCACAAAGGTAACTCACAAAATTCTCCCCCTTTGACAACAGTAAAAAGGAGGGGTAAGGTAGAGTCGTTGACAAAAGTCTTAGTGATCAGAGCTGAATAGGAGTGAAGAGCAAGCCATTATATGCAAACCGGAAACATGCCGTGAGCAATATACATGGTTCAAAGCTAATGAAATCCGAGATCAACAATAGAGTTCGAAAAGCATCTACATCCATGTTTTAATAGAAATGAACCAGAAATGCATATCATGGCATTGGTGAACTTTCCTTTGTCGTATACATTCATGTTCAATTACTTCATCGGGAAGAGCACAAACTAGTATTGAGGTTAAACAAGTATGACTAAAGCATGGAATTTTATGAATTCAGCACTGGTTTGCATGATCTTTTACAGTTTTATGCACATGACTCATATTTTACGAGCAATCGAGTCTTGTACATACCTCCTATCCGTAAGAATACACGTTGTTTAGACGCCAGTATTCCTAGGTATTTGGTAAGACTAACTGTTATGCTTCAGAAAGAACAGAGATAGCAAAGTCACGTCATGACATATCCGATCTCATTTCTTTGATGAGAAGATATATTTCTCAGTAATTATGCCAGTGCTCTGCCTAGAGTCCAAATTAAGTAAGACAGAGATAACAGGGGCACATCATGACATATCATTTATCACTTGTTTTGAGGACGTGACATATTTCTCCGTGCAATAATATCATTACTCTGTCAAATTGATTTTCAAGAATTCCAGCTCATCAAGGAGTTTAACAACAATACTAAGATTTAGCATCTCAACCAACGTTGCTATGACGTTTGAATTTTCAGATTTCAGGATAGTCATTCAAGGCACAACATGTAATCTCTAGTTAAGGTCTATTAAAATCACAGAACACAGATGATTTCAAAAGATATATGAGAACATCAAGGAAATCATTAAATCTGAACCATTTTCATTAGATAGACAATCATCAGTTCATATAATAGAAAGCTCTTACACCATAGTTCTGTCTGTCTCATGATCTCATATTCAAACTGGAGGCCATTGAAGTTCAGATTGTAAGAGATTAAGAAAAGCAATAAGACTCCCCCTAAGGATATGCAGTGGATATACTCAAGGAGTTATTTTTGTAATCAAGGGGAATGATCAGAAATGAAATGCATGACCCGGCCCATGGTTATACACTTATTAAAGGTAACAGAATGAAGATGAAACATATGCATGAATGCTTCAAAGAGACAACTCCCCCTTACTATATGGCCTATATACGACAGTGGCACATGGTACTTGGCGGAGGTGAAACATCACGCATGTTGAGTGCTTCTAGACAAGCATAACCTGCCTTTCCATACATCAACATTTAATATACCATGGCCATGTAAGTATGATGCTACACAAATCATGCAATGCATCGTGAACATGGATTCAACTTAATTGTGCATCATGACTACATGCAATGCTACACCATATGCAAAATGACATAATTACATATAAACAATGCATGGAAACTAATCTACAAAAACACACAACTAAATTTAACAAGATCATCATTTCAATTTTTATTGGCCCGAGGTCGGCAAAGACCAAGATCCCTTCTGAGTGTTGTAAACCTGTCATTACACAACGGCTTGGTGAAGATATCAGCAATTTGATTTAGAGTATCAACAAAATGTAGTTCAAAGTTTTTCTTAACGACCTCATCTCTAATGAAGTGATGCCTAATCTCAATATGCTTGGTCCTAGTGTGCTGGACTGGATTTTTTGTAAGGTTGATAGCACTAGTGTTATCAAACAGAATCGGGACACAAAGAAGATCCACTAAGTAGTCTTGGAGTTGGTGTTAAATCCACAACACTTGGGTGCTACAGCTCCCCGCAGTAATATATTCTGCCTCTACGGTTGAGAGGGCAACCGAGTGTTGTTTCTTGGAGACCCAAGAAACTAAACACCCGCCTAGAAACTGGCAGTAGCCACTAGTACTCTTGCGATCCTATTTGCATCCAGCATAGTCTGCATCAGAATAAGATATAAGAGATAAATCACATGATGACGGATACTACAATCCCAAATCTTGAGTGTCGGCAAGATATCTAAGGATACGTTTGATGGCAGTCAAGTGGGATTCTCTAGGACTAGCTTAAAATCTAACACAGAGGCAAACACTAAACTGAATATCTGGTCGGGATGCAGTCAAATAAAGTAAAGAGCCGATCATACCTCTATAGATCTTTGCATCCACTAATTTATCATTTTCATCCGAATCTAGTGATGTTGAGGTGCTCATAGGAGTTGCAATTATTTTGCAGGTTGTCATGTTGAATCTTTTTAGCAGCTCCTTGATGTATTTGGCTTGACTTATGAAGCACCCACCTTCTCCTTGGTTGACCTGTAAATCGAGAAAAAATTGAAGTTCTCCCATTAGGCTCATCTCAAATTCACTAGTCATACAGTTAGCAAATCCCTCACACATTTCAGATTTAGTAGAACCAAACACAATATCATCAACATAAATTTGAACAATCAAGATGTTCTTACCTTGCTTCTTGGTGAAAAGTGTTTGATCTACCTTACCTCGTGTGTATCCTTTCTCAATGAGGAACAAGCTTAGTCTCTCATACCAAGCTCTTGGTACTTGCTTCAAGCCATAAAGTGCCATGTCTAGCTTGTATACAAAATCTGCATGGTTAGAGTTCTCAAAGCTAGGGGGCTGTTCCACATAGACTTCTTCTTTGATCAAACAATTCAAGAAATCACTTTTTACATCCATTTGATACAACTTTATTCTAAGGGAGCATGCAACTTGGTTTTAGATGTTGGCTCCTACTGAAAGCATGCATGGGTTGGCAATGAACTATGCAGCCTAAGACTTATGTGAATGCACAATGCAATGAAAATACTACATGATGATTGCACATTTTTTATGTTTTCCTAAACATGATTTGCATTAGAGTATATGAGATCACAAGATGATGCAAACACAAATCATTCACAATTGATTTTGAACTGAATGCAACATGATGATACCAATTGCTAGACTCCCCCTTTGAACAATGCTAACATGAATAACGAGTTGAAAATGTAGCCATGATATGCATCATCAAAACCAAAATCCAAGAATTTTATGTGGCTGGTATCAGGTACCAAACAACTCATCATCGCATCAACTCCATCAGCATAACAAGTTTCTCATGAATTAAACAGTTGAAATAATTGATCTCTAGTACACGGCGGAGGTTTTGATCTTAGATCCTTCTCACGCATAGTAAGAGTTCTGGGCAAGCATTACTTGTCTTTCTACTCTAGACCATTTGAAATGCCAGAGGTCAAGCATGGTGTGAGCAATTAATCTAGCTCATATGTTCATCTTCACACCATGGGGGATAAATCATCATTTCAAACAAACAATTCAGTTTGTAGAATTTTATTGAACAAAATGGGCAAACTTATGATGCACTATCTACATGTCAAGACTAAACATGCAAAATGCCAGAAAAAAAATTTATTTACATACCTGTGTCTTGAGCTTTTATTTACCTGACCATTCATTTCTCAGCTCCAAGGCATCCTGCATCCAAAATTCTCATTTAAAATTTTTAGGTACCCAAGCTTGCTTGGGTCCTTGTGGGTTAGCAACATGTTTAGCATCTTGGCTCATCTTTTTCAGGGCAATCACATCATCCTCCCTCATTGTGTGACAATCATGTATCTCATGCCCATTTTTTCGGCACAAAAGATTGATTATTCTTTTTATGTTCATGTGCATGTGCATGTGGACTATGCTTTTGTGGGCGAGCATGATTCTTACCTTTTATGGTATGAGGGTGGTGTCTTTCTTTCAGATGCCAGCATTCCTAGTCAGTGTGACCGGTCTTACCACAATGAAAGCAGCAAAGAGAAGTATTTTTATTGAAGGCCATGGGGAGTGTCGACCTGTCTGGATAAAAATGTCGACATTTCTGATTCTCCATGCGATTCTGTGCAGAGTTCTATTGAGCATGCCCTCTGCCAGTGTTGACCTATTTCTTTCCTTACCCTTTCACTTGTTGTCCTGTTCTAAGCTCATCATTTCTCAGGATGAAACAATCATGCACAGTGTGACCATGTCTACCACAATAATAACAATTGACATTCATTTTGTGGAAAGCATGGTATTTAGCATTGGATATGTTGTAGTGCATGTTTGGATGAGCATGCTGAATTTTACTTTTCTTTCGAGCAGTATGCCCTTTTTGGTGACCACAGGCAGTGGTGGCTTCTGATGAGCCAGAATCTTGGTCTTGGGCAAACATTGACAGGAAATCATTCAAACCTTGAATTTCATTTTCAAGTGAGGAAATATGCTATTTAGATTCATCAAGACCCTCTTCACATGCTGCCAATTGCTCATTGAGCATGGCATTTACCGCTTTAAGATTTTGATTTTCTTATTCTAAAGCATGTAATGTTTCAGAGCAATCATCAATGACAGTTTTGCCTTTTCCAAGAGCAACCAGTTTTCCATTCACTTCTTCTGCAGCTTGTTCAAGTTCAATTTTCTTTTCCAACAATTCTATATTCTCTTCTTTCAGAGAATCAATCAGATTTTGTTGCCATTCAAGATCATCATGGAGACCCATATTTATCTTTTTCATAAACGAGCATTCTTTGCATACAAAATTAGCAGAGCATGAAACTTCAGTTTCTTTTAGTACCTTTTCACTTTGAGTTTCAGAATTTTTACTTTCTTCAATTAACCTCTCATCATGAATTAGCCCATCGACCATAGTTTGATTATTAGAGATTGATTTGGGTTGGTTTTGAAGTTTTATTACAATTTCTTCCAACCTAGTGATTTCATCATGAAGATGTTCATTTTCATCCCTTAGACATGCAATGCTTTGTTTATGTGTATCTAGATCAAAAGAAAGAGTGTCGTTAAGCACTTCAAAAGTAGAACAGTTTTTACAAAAAGAGCTTTCATTTTGGTTACTTTTCGTGAGATCCTTTTTAAATTTTTATTTTCTGATTTTACCTTTTTGTATTGAGTAATCAACTCATCATAGGCTTCCATAAGCTCTTCAAAAGTGAATTCCTCGGAGTCAGAGTTTACCTGTGATGAGGTTGTATTGTTGGACTGTTCTGCACGGTCGGCCATGAAGTATTCTTGTTCTTGTTCCTTCCCTTCATTGATTTTCACCAACCTATCCAGTACTTGCTTGGCTGTGCTACAAGAGGACACAAGATGAGTTAGTCTGAGATCAACTGTAGCTGTAATTAAGTTATATGTAGCAAGATTATCATTGTGTTTGGTGTCATGTTCGGCTGACCAATCAATTGAATTTGATGGCAGCTCATGAGGATCATCGTATATAAGAGTCCACAATTGTGGATCTATGGAGCTAACATAGATGAACATTCTCCCTACCCATGTAGAAAAATCTGAACCATCATAAATGGGCGGAGAAACCATCGAAGCATGTGTAGCATATGAAGCCATCTAAATAAAATACACTGGGATCTTTCCCTGCAGATCGTAGGATCTGGGAATGGCAGAGCCTCGCTCTGATACCACTTTTTGAGTAGTGGATGGCGGATCTTGAGGGGAGGGGTGAATAGATCTGCCCCTCTTTTCGTAGAACACCCCTCTTTAAAACTAGATAAAAAGAATTACAGCAGAATATAACTAGCTTAGCGTAGCACACAGCGATTTACTTAGCAAGATGAATAAGTAATATAAAGATTATACCTAAGCATGCATCTAGCACAAAGCAATCGCACAATCAAACCACAACACACGAGATTTTAAGGTGGTTCGGACTGAATCCCCAGTCCTACGTCCACCCCTCACCAAACCCGGTGAGACTCCACTAGTGCTACGCACTGAACCGCAGATCAGAAAAATCTCTGATTGCCTTCCTACTAACCACAGGTAGGGACGCCAACACCACAGATCAGACAACTTCCGATTGCCTTCCTACTAACCACCGGTAGGGACGTCAACACCGTAGATCGGATAACTTCTGATTACCTTCCTACTAACCACCGGTAGGGACGATCTTCAGTTTTAATGGTTTGAACAAAATGGAAAGAGAACAAATATGAAAATACTCAAACAAGATATGGAATATGCTCAAAGAGAAAAGATCTTGTCTGAGATTGCTGGAGCTTGAATCTGATGCTTCAATGGTATCTTATTCCTTGTGAAATGATCTTCCTTGCGTCACCTTGAGTTGATGAAGAAGATAAAGGATGCAGATTTGATCTCCCTTGAGAAATGAGCTTCAATGGATCACCTTGATAGCCTTGCTTGCGTCTACTCTTCCTTGGAGGTTGCTCTTCTTCCAACCTCCTCTTTTGCCTCTCTTGTTCTCTCTTGATGCCTTGGATTCAATTGAGTTGATGAAGAAGTGTATGGATGTAGCTTTGATCACCCTTGAGACCTTGATTGCTTCTAGCTTCCTTGGAGGTTGCTTGCTTCAGATCTATGCTTGAATCACCTTGGAATGGATGAAGAACTTCTACACGAAGTACTGTTCACGGCTACAGTACCTCTTCTTCCTTGGACCTCCTCTAGCCTCTCGTGATCTCCCTTGATCCCTCTTAAAGCATTAGGGTTTCTAACCCTCTTGTGTGTATTTTATATCCCTTGGATGGTCAATAAACAAGCCCCAGACCAGATCCACAAATCATGGGGGATTGGGTGACTTTAGGACTAAACAAATCCAAGAAATGGGGCTACCCACGAGGTGGAAAATGAAGTCAAATATGGCTACCTCGGGGCTGGCGGTGGACCGAAAATTGGTGGCGGTCGACCGTTCTGAGAAAACCATGTAGAAATTTCATTTCTGGTATTTTCGGTCGACCGCCCTGGGCTGGCGGTCGACCGCCACTGAGAATCCTGCAGATAGTGAGCTGCTGGAAATTCCGGTCGACCGCCCCTAGGCTGGCGGTCGACCAAAAATCTGGGCAAGTTCCAGATTTTGATCTTTTAGTCCCTTAACCCCTTTATCTCAGTCACTTAACTCATTTAGCAACCCGTTCTCATCTGTGGCATCAACCTTGACAATCTTAAAGGTGTCAACTGAGTCTTTAACCTTGGGTTCTCTTGGTTATGCTTCTTTGTGCATCGACCTTGTCTATGTGAAGTGCCGACTCATTTCGTGCTAAGTGTTGACTCTTCTTGAAGCTAGCTTGATCTTCTATTAGCTGTCCAGCCTATTACTTCTTGAAGGGATTTTCATTCTTGGAGTTTCATTCGTGCTTGGGCGCGATCATTGATCTTTCACTTTTGCCATCTCTACTCAATTCCTTGTCCATTCATTGACTTATCTGTCTTGAACAAAACATCGCGTATGTCAGTCATATGAGAGTGGAAAACAACAATGACTTGTAGTGTTTAGCCATTATCAAAATCAAGCCATTATCAAAACCAAGAATGTCAAATGACTCAAATGACCACAGGGGGACAACATGTGCCCCGATCCTCGGGCCGCTCCTTCAAGGCCCATTAGTGGACTTTCTTTTCTCCTCCGATGAGGAGGCTTATTCTGTACCTTCTCCTGTATCCACTGCGTCTTCCTCTTCTTCTCTTTCCCCTTCTCTAGGCCAGGGTAGTTCGCCTAGCTTGTCATCTTGTTCTTCTCCCTCTTCCTCTGATAGGAGTGCTGGGGTAGCTGCTCATAAGAAAGTCAAGGGTAGGCTGATTCCTCATAGATTCTTGCTAGATATAGCTAGAAGATGCCAGGCATGTTATGCTCTTCCTGGTTTCTTAGAGGATCCGATCTTCCTGCCAAAAATAGAATGTGAGGATGTGTGCTCTATAGATGAAGGGTTTGGTGTTTACTAGGTTATGAATAATGAAGACCCTCTTGAAGAGGGGGATGAAGAATACAAAGAATATGAGGACAAGGCTGATGCTTTTGCTAGTGATATGAGGAGATTCGACGAACCGTCAGCCTCAGTAGAAGAGCCCACAAAAGAGATTAATCTGGGTATCGAGAAAAACCCTAGGATTGTCCTCATCAGTAAAAATTTGTTATCCTCTGAAGAAGAGGCGCTCGTTCAAGTTCTTCAGCAATATAAGGACGCGTTTGCATAGAATTACGAGGATATGCCGGGTCTGGACCCTACGCTCGTTGAACATCATCTCACACTTAAGCCAGGGGCCGTCCCGGTCAAGCAGCGGTTAAGACGTTTCCACCCTCATATGGCATTAAAAATGAAAGAGGAGGTCGATAAGCTTCATAAGGCAAGATTTATTCGAGTCATCCTCTACCCCAATTGGGTGGCAAACATTGTCCCGGTCATGAAAAAGGACGGAAGAGTTAGAATTTGCATAGACTTTCAGGACCTTAACCGCGCGTGTCCTAAGGATGATTTCCCCCTCCCTCACATAGATGTGCTAATTGACAACACGGCAGGGTATGAGACCCTCTCTTTTATGGATGGCTTCTCTGGTTACAATCAGATTCGCTTGGCTGAAGAGGATCAGGAAAAAACCTCATTCACTACACCTTGGGGGACTTATTGTTATGTGGTCATGCCGTTCGGGCTCAAGAACGCCGGAGCCACTTACCAATGGGCCATGATGGCTATTTTTCATGACATGATCCATATTTTTATAGAGGTGTATGTGGATGACCTGGTTGTGAAATCAAGAACAAGGATTGAGCATCCTGGGGTTCTTGCAAAGAGCACGGGAGTATCAATTGAAAATGAACCCAAGAAGTGCGTGTTTGGTGTTTCGTCAAGAAAATTGCTTGGATTCATAGTCAGCAAAAGGGGTATTGAGATTGATACCAACAAGGCAAGGGCAATAAGGGATATGCCTCCTCCCAAGAATTTGAAAGAAGTTCGAGGATTAATCGGGAGGTTGTAATTTATTCGTCGATTTGTCTCCCAGCATTCACAGAGATGTAGGCCGTTTTACGAACTTACTAAACTGGGAGTCAAATTTAATTGGGATGACAAGTGTCAGGTAGTCTTTGACGACTAAAAGATTACTTGGCCAATCCTCTTGTCCTGAGGCCGCCAGTTCCAGGCAAACCACTTGTTCTTTATATTTATGTCCTGGATGACTATGTAGGTGCTGTCCTCGCGCAAGTTGACGAAGAAGGAAATGAGATGGCAGCCTACTACTTATCTAAGCTTCTCAACCCCTGTGAGCAGAAGTACACAGCCATGGAGAAGACTTGTGCTGCTTTAGTCTGGGTAGTGCAGAAGTTGAAGCATTATTTCTTAGCTCACGAGGTTCATCTTATTGCTCGCATGAATCCTATCAAGTTTCTCCTTGAAAAATCCATTCTCACTGACCGATTGGCACGATGGCAAAGCTTCCTTTCTTAGTTTGATATCATCTACATCCAGCAAAAAGCAATTAAAGGCTATGCCATAGCAGAACATCTCGCTCATCACCCTCTCCCTAGATTCAACTCTAATCGCTCGGAGTTTCCAGATGAGGAACTAATGTCCGTCAATCAGCCCGATTCGATGTGGACATTACATTTTGATGGAGCTCTAAATTCACAAGGAAAAGGGATCGGCATTGTTTTCCTATCACCTGAGGGTATCACTATTCCACTCGCCTCTCAGCTCGCATTTCTAGTAACAAATAACATAGATGAGTATGAGACTCTTCTGGCTGGACTGGAGGCCGCTCATCGATTCGGTGTTACCCAATTACGGATTGTAGGTGATAGTCAGCTTATTCTTCGTCAAGTGCTCACCAAATGCCGCATGCTTAATCCTAAACTTAAACCCTATGAGGAACTGGCTTCTGCTTACGCCAAGCTTTTCACTAAACTAATCTTCGTCCATGTTCCTCGGGATCAGAACATCCTAGCTGATGCACTCGCTTCTCTTGCTTCTTCCTTGGTTTTCCCTCCCGAAAGGGACTTCCACTCAATCATTGTTCAAAAGCATCTCACTCCTGCTATTAAAGATCCGGCATTCCTTAGTATTAAGGAGGAGGTGCTCAAGAAGATTAAGGAAGGTGGAATTATTGAAAACAAGGAGTTCATGTTATTAGATCTAGAGGAAGAGTTGGATGATGAAGAAAAGCCGTGGTATTATGAAATTGCCAAGTATTGTCAAGATCAATCTTATCCTGAAGAGGCTACGGTTGAAGAGAAGAGAGCCATCGGGAGAGTTGCTCAGAGATACACTCTGGTTGGAGGTGTTCTTTATAGAAGAGGTCTCACCGGAGTTCTGCTCAGATGCCTCGACGATGATAAGTCTTGGAAGGTCGTGGAAGAGGCACATTTAGGAGTATGTGGGGGTCATGTCAATAGCCAGATGCTAGCTAAGAAAATCCTTAGATTAGGCTTCTATTGGCCCACTCTAGAAGAGGATTGTTCTATCTATGTCTGAAGGTATGTCAAGTGCCAACTGCACGCCGATAAAATTTATTCTCCTGCTTCCTCACTCCATCCTATGTCCTCCCCATGGCCTTTCTCTATGTGGGCTTTCGATATTATTAGACCTCTTGGTGATTCAAACCTCTTCACAAAACCGAAATCATGTATACTCACGGTCACGGAGTACTTCACCAAGTGGGCGGAAGCAGAAGCTTATGTGGAGATTAAAGCGTCAACCGTCTGCAAATTTATAATGAAGAACATCATTGCAAGATTCGGCATTCCAAGTACCATCATCACCGACAACGGGCCGTAATTCATCTCTCAAGAGCTTCAAGATCTCTGCAACAGGTATAACATTACATTGCATCATTCATCTCCTTATTATCCGCAGGGCAATGGCCAAGCAGAGGCGACGAATAAAACATTGATCAAAATCATCAAGAAAACGTGCGAGGCTAACAAATTCGCGGATTGGCTAGAAAAGCTGGTTGAAGCTCTTTGGGCCTACCGCACTTCCATTCGTACTCCTACTGGGCAAACCCCTTTCGCCCTCACTTATGGAATGAAGGCGGTAGTTCCTTATGAGATTCTTATTCCTTCTCTCAGAGTACAATTGGACAAGGAGCTCTCTATTGATGAACCCCGTGAATCTCTCCTTGCTCAGCTGGAACTCTTGGATGAGAGGCGTCTGGCCGCCGTCGAGCACGCGCGCGTTTATCAAAACAGGCTTTAACATTTTTATCAAAAGAAAGTAATTGAGATAAAATTTAAAGTTTATGAAATGGTAATCAAAAGAATCTTTGTAAAATAAGGTGGACCTCATTCAAAACTCCAACCAAATTGGGAAGGGCCATACGTAATAAAAGAGGTTTATCCTAGAAACACTTACAAACTGGTTAACGCCGAAGGGGAAGAGTTGGCTCACCCTTGGAATGGACTGTACCTTAAGAAATATTACCCCTAAGCCTCGAAAGAAAAAAGAAAAAGAAAAAAAAAGAGAAAAATGGTTGGCATGGTCTGGGGAACGCGAAATCCGAAAATTCAAAGTCTCTAACTCGTTTTCCAGTCTTGATAGATTAACTTGGGGTCAACACCCGCACATACTACACGTTTTGCTCTTGAACTCAAGCGGTGCAAAATCTAATGGAAGTCAAAGCCTAGCCGAAAGTATATAAAGACATTACCCATTCTCTTCTCTTTGGTCCACAAAGGGGGGGAGTAAGACCCGGGGTAGATTACCAAACCTACCCGCCGCCTTAGTAGGTGGAAGTGAGGGCCCAAAAGGGAACAATATGCCACAAAAGCCCAAGTACAATTAGAATTTTATTTTAAAAGAAATAAAAAAAATAAAAAAAAAGAAAAGTCAAGTCAAATATAAAGAAAAGTATGACAATAGGGTAAAGTCCCCGCAGGAAAAATCATGGTCGTAAGTATGCATGAATAAGGGCAAAAGGGTAACAAAAATTTTCCTATGCCGAAGATCGAACCCCAACAGGCATAGGGTAGGGGAGGAAAATTCCCTCAGTCTTTCAAAGCCCCTTGTGGACTTCCCCAAAACACTTTCTTCTACCTCCCCCATGGTATGTCTTAAGCCTGAAGGATGGCGGAGACTGACCTTGGAGGATGCACTGCGCGAAGTCTCGGGTAAAAGCATAGGCCTTGAGCACGATGACCCTCTGTTAATTACCCAAGAAAGGTTAATGAAATTAAGATAATAAATGAGTAAGGTCACATGACCCATATACCATGCTAGGTTCATTTAAAAATTCAGAAAGCAAAACAAAAAAATGTTTTCCAATTAACGCCTTCGCTCGGGGGCATCATTTCTGTGAATAACGTCAGTCTGCATGTCGTCATTTAAGATTTAAATAAAATAAATAAATAAATAATGTTTTTTTCTTAATTAATGCCCACGCATGGAGGCCTCATTTCTATGATTAGCATCTTTTGTGGAGGCGTCATTTAAAGAACATTCAAAAAAAAGAAAGAAAAGAAATAAAAAAGAGAATAGAAAAAAGAAGAAGAAGAGAAAATGATTGACATCCGCTACTTTTTCCTTTGCCATATCATGTGCTTGGTTGCATTCGTGTGTGGACATCCTTCAATTTCAGTTTGCATTTGTCTGCTTGCATGTCGCATTTTCATATATCTTTGTTATTTTACCTTAATTAATTAAAGGCTTGGCCCCTTGACCCATCATCAAGGTCAAAATAATGACAACCCCTTGCTTATAGAGCAAGGGGCCAAGCCGAACAGATGAAGTAATCTGTTTGCTTAAGTGTGAAATACAGGCATAGGGGAAAAGAGAAAGGAAAGAAACAAGTCAAGTACACAAGTGCTCACGACGACAACTCAGGTAACATCAAAATCTCATATATATATATATGCATAAATGTTTGTGTACAAAAATATGCAGGTGGAGGAGTACAAGTCTCTCTCTAACTCTCACCTCCACTCTCCTCTCTCCTACTCTCTATCTCACCGTCGTCTCGGCGACGGGCCCGTGGAGGGGGCATGGACCCCGGGAAGTAGCAGAAGCTCGAGCCTACTCCTCCGCCTCGTTCCTCTGTCGGGTCGAGGAACCTGCCAGGTAGGTCATGCTAGCGAAGGCGCTGGAGTGTCCTGCAGCTCACGCCTGCTCTCGGCCTCACTGGAGGCACTCCTCTGTCGCTCGTAGCCGCTCTTGTACGACGGCTAGCTGTGCTCTCGTGTCCGCGAGCTCGCGCTCACGCGCCATCCACTCCTCCCTCTCGCGGGTGCGCTCCTCCCTCTCACGGGTGTGCTCCCTCCGCTCCTCGAGGAGGATCCTCAGCTTGGTCACGTCACTGGGCAGCTCCTCTCGCCGCCTCAGTGCCTCCTCTAGCTCCTCGACCCTTTGGTCGTGGATCGTGAGCTCGGTCCCGGCCAGAGCCGCCCGAGTAAGTGCGTCATGTAGCTCAACAGCCTGCATTATTCACAATTTGATGGGGACATCGCTTACCACTTCCCATTTCTCCATGGGTCCCGATGATCGCCATTGTGTTCGTCTTGATTTCTTGAGTCGTTATGTAATTGTCATATTTTTCTGGAGTCATATCATTGTAATTTTTCTTTTATTTGAGTCAAGTCCCTAGGTTAATGAGTCATCTACCTAAGTTTATTATCATTATGTCAGTTAGATTGGTTAATGGGCCCAGTTATATGGGCTTGGCCCAGGGGCGCCCCTTTCCCCCTTGGTTAGTTGTCATTAGTCCAAAAGTCAGGGACTTATGTTGAATTGTGGGATTCCTATAAATAGGACCCCAATCCCACCAGTTGAAGCTAATGAAGATTTGATAAAGTTTGCCAAAGCAATTGTGCATCTCTCTCTCTCTCTTCTTCTCTCTCTCACTAAAAGGAGCGAACCCCTCTCTCTCTCCTCCCCTCTCTCTCTAAATTTCGAAATTCACTCTCTCTCCTCCCTATTCACCTCTAATTAAGACCCCTCCCCCTTCCCCATACCTCCCATTTAATCCCCCTCCAACCCCTAGGTGGAAGCCCCTTCTCCTAGGCACCTCTCCCTCCTCCCAAGCAACCTTTCCCCTTCCCCATACAACCCTTCATTTTCCCAAGAGAGAATCCCCTCTCCCAAGTAACCTTTCCCCTCCCCAAGGCAACTCCTCCCCTTCCCAAGGCCACATTAACCAACCCCACATTAAACTCAGTTCAAATTTCCCTCTCCCTCCAAGCCACTTGCGCCCCCCCCCTCTCTCTCTCACCCTCCACCCTTGGCCGCATCCCCCCCTCCCCCTCCACCTGCTAGATGCGACCCAGCCCTCTTCTCCAGCCTCTCCACCACCTCTATCCACCTCCATCCAAGCCCCACAGCCATTAGCCCTCTCCCCATTGCAGCCCCTTCACCCCTTCCCACCATTATCAACTTCATTTCACCAACCTACTCTATCCAGTTCACAGGCAGCAGTGGAAGCTCCACTTGCAGAGACTACCCCGGTGCTGTCCGACGTCATCTGGAGGTGCACCATACATTGCCGGAAAGGTCTTCAAGTCTTCTTCGCAAGCTAGGTGGAATCGTCTCGTTCCGACTTTGCTACAGATCGTGGTGCCCATTCTCGTGCGGCTGCGCCAGATGTGAGCCAGAACCTGAGCTGCGCCAGATTTAAACCAGAACCTGAGGTCCGTTTAGCAGAGCCTGCACCGACGTCAACAGCACGAATCAGCCTGAACTCTCTTCTGAGAGTTGCTTCTTCTCCACGTCCTCAACGCTCCTGAGGTGGTCTCGCCTCGTTCTGACTTCGGCACAGTGTGTGGCGCCCGTTCTCGTCAAACTGCACAACCAGGACCAGAACCTGAACCAGAGCTGCAGTCCAGAGGCTACCAAGGCCACACCCCTCAACTTCTGAAGGCGCCACTTGTCCGAGAGCTGCTACCACAAGGCAACCACCATCACCAACAAGCGGCGTCCCGTTCGGCATCAGGAAGAGCATTTTCCAAATTTTCTCTCCCAGGTGCGCAGACAGTTCATTCGGGTCCTGTCCTGACCCCCCCACGCTCAACGGGCCCCTCCTCTCCGCCCCAACATCGTCCTGTGTTATTCTTGCATGCTGCTCGAAGAGGAATCATCCACGGACGTCCTCGACTTGGTCCCACCTCAATCAGACTCCGGGAGCAGCCGTGGCACCAACGGCAAGCAGCTGCAATTCCCTGGGACGGCCAGAACCAGAGCGCAGGGTCCCTGTTCCAGAGATCGCCCCAGCCGGTGACGACGTTGGGACCACCCACAAAAATTCACAGGCTTTCTTGGGTCTGTCAGCAATGTTTCTACGCTGGTTTCATCGACTTCCGAGTTCGGAGGAGTGCGTGGCAGCGTCTACATCAACCCCCTGTCCGAGTATTCCAGATTGGGGCAGATCATTCGGCACTAGCTAGTTCACCACCCCACCCCGCCTGGCCGGCTTAACGCCCCTCCCTGCGTGGAGGTAGTTTTGGTTGTAAATCAAGTTAATCCCCACCCCGAGATCCCCCTCCTGCGTGAGGTGTAGTGAGTGTACTAGCAGGTCGCCATCCGAAGCTACATCGGCGCGGCGTGCGGGTGCATACCCACGCCTCCCCGCTCGCCATCGTCTCCGGCTGGGATCGGCATCTTCACGCTGATCAGGTGAGTTTCTGGCCCCCACTCTCCTTGCTGGTTCAACTCTACTTAGTTTTGTATTGTTTCTAAGTTACCCGTCAGTGGTGAGGTGAGCGCCCGATCTCAAATTGCCATCTAATTGAGTGCCCCGCGGAGCGAGTTGTAAGAGAGCCACTACATCCCACGCCCTTGGCGTGCTGGCCGCCCACAGAATTGGGCATCCCAGGCCCTTAGGGGGTTCAGCCCAAGCTGGTCAAATCCCCGGAAAGGCAAGGTCCAACCTCGGACCCTCACCACTATCGCCGGTCCACCTGCGGACCCGGGTGTGCGCGACGCGGGTGAACCCGCTTGAGTGGGTCCGCCGTTCGGTTCGATTGCTTGCAAATCTAGGTCCGAGGGGTCGTGTCACATCAAATTGGTATCAGAGCATCATCATCCTTAGGTGTGTCACATCAGTTGGTATCAGAGCAAGTTCTAGACTTGTCTCTACTAAGTCTTGTCCTAGGGCACATAAGCATTTAGAGTCATTCGGTTCATCAACATGGCTACCTCTCTTTGGTCCCACTCGGTCCTCCACAAAGGTCCGATCGACCACCCATTTTCGGACATCTTTATAGATGAGAGTATCACCTTTGATGGGTCACATCCTAGTGATTATGTTAGGTGGGAGACTTTCATGACCAAACACTTTGATAGGACTAGGGGCTATGGACACGCTAGAGTCCGCAGGGCCATAGGGCGACTTCGGGGACAAGCCAAGAAGGAGTGGGAACGCATAGTGAGCTTAAGAAAGATTCGGAGGCAAGAACCCATAGGATCATGGGAAGAGATGAAAAGTGAGCTTAGGAAGATCTACGCTCCCCAACCCTCCCACTCCTACAGTGAGGACCATAACCCGTTGAGCACTCCCACTCCCCCTTTCCCTCCCAGTCAACCCAAAACCTCTATTAGGACCCAAACCCCACCACCCAAAGGACCCCTAGATTTATTGGAAGAGATAAGGATTGAGATCAGGAAGATCTTCACTCCCCAACCTTCCCACTCCTACCCTGAGAACCATAACCCGAGGAGCACTCCCACTCCTCCTTTCCCCACCACCCAACCCAAAATTCTCCATCAAACCCCCACCCCACAAACTTCCAAAAATCCTCCTTCCACCCCTTTCCAAAAGGAACTTAAAGAGGTAACCGAAGACTATGAGGCTCCACTAGATTGGGAAGAAGAATATGAATCACAGTGTCATGGGTTAGGCCGAGAAGTTCCCAGCCCAGGTGGAAGAAGCATCATGACTCACTCCACCCTCACCACTCAAACCCACGTGGACCCCATGTCCACCCCTCCACCTAGGCCCGTGACAGCCACCATTCCCCAATCCAAAGTTACTCACCCAACCCACCTTCCACTTCCAACTCCTATCCTACCCAAACCTAGTCCCCCGCTACTTCCACTCCCAACCCCAACGTAAGTCCGGCCTCACTCACCACCCCGGGTACACCATGCACCAACCGTCATCACCCCACCCCCAATAGACCTTCCCATTCCCTTGAGAGAGGAGACCACAACCATCCACATGGGAGTAGATGCTAGTCCGGAACCCATCCCCATCCTTGAGGAAACCCAAGTTCATATCTATGGTGAGGAAGAATCACAAATGTCCCCTTCACATAGCTTGGACCCCCAAGAGCCACAAGCCTTCACAAATAGCACCGTAATCATAGAGGGGCCCCTAGCTAGATGGCTAAAGGAGAGACCACTTCACCCCATCATGTCCTATGTTTACCCACCCATGGAGCAAAACCTTCCCATTGTACCCTTATCCACCTATCACACCACAATCCAATCATCCTATCAAGTGGAAACATTAGGGGATCTTCTTAAGGGTATAGTTTGGCAAATGGAACTAACTGGCATGTTGACCACTGTAGCCGACCAACCTAGAAGCTTTGACCTCCTACACCTATGTGTCGGGTCCATCTCCTCGATATACACTGTGGGTTGCTACACTAGCGACCTTCTTTTATTCCTCCCAACACCCGAAGAGCCCGATACTATCCGCGAATTAGAGTTGCTTATTTCGGGTAGGATGCCAAGCCCTCCATTCATGGCCAACCAACCCGCCAAGGACTTCGGTTCAATTACTTCATTTGAGGAGGAGGACTCACCATCATTTGAAGACCTTGAGGAGATAGAATACCCCTCCCTTGGTAACACATTCCATGACCCCTTTGATCCCTCCCTATGGAAGACATTGAACCCATGGGACCTAGCCGCCTTACCCACCACCCACTCCCTCCTACCCTCACCCACCATGTTGAACCCAACCCACTCATTCCACTACTTAGTTCACACTATGAGAGCCATGACCGAGGGTGACATCCACCTAGGAAATGAGGAAGTGACCTATCCCAAAATGTCCACCTTCTTGGACCCCTTTGACCCCTATGAGTGGAAACCCCCAAATCCACCCCCACCTAAAGATGGGACCATGTTGATTGTAATGCATGTGCCACAACATTTTGCCCCACCTGGTAGGGCTAGTCATCTCATTTGTGTCACATACACACTAGGTCCAGTGCATGACAGATTCACATTTGGATATGTAGGTCCACCCCCATTCATCATCCATCTTATGCATGATAGGAGTCTACATGAAAGTCCAGGTCCTCCGGCATTCATTGCACCCATACCTGATAGAGCCACATTTGGACATGCTGGTCCTCCCCACTCTTCATCCACCTCATGCATGATAGGGCCATTTGTGGCTGTCCCGGTCCACCTAAGTGCACCAAGGTCCACATGGTTTCTAAGTATGATAGATCAATTCATGGATGCCCTGGTCCTCCTAAGTCTGTCAAAACCAAACTAATACTTGATAGGGCTGAATTTGGTTGTCCAGGCCCTCCCTTCATCCCTATAGGATCATCATTCACGACATTGCATGGTGACATTCGCAAACACAAAAACAAGAGCAGCAAGGTTCTTAAGGAATTAGCCGATTCTCACTGTCGCCACCAAGAAATCCATGTCGGTGATTTTGTGATGGTGAGGACTGAGATTGCCTCAAAACTGAGGTCTCGTGGAGCAAGCTCCTTTCAGGTATTGAGGCGCCTTGACACAAATGCTTATGTGTTCGACCTCCCCGAAGGGTACGGAGTAAGCCCCACTTTCAATGTGGCTGACCTGGTGCCCTACAAGGGTCCCACGGTGACACCCAGTGAGGAGATCCAGCCTATCCCACCCCTTGAGAGAGCCCCCACACCAACAAGAGCTCCATCTAGCCAGAGAAACCAGCGTGATCAAGTGGAGCGGATATTAGATGAACAGATCACTACCACACGGAGCAAGGTGTATGAGCGATATCTGGTTAGGTGGAAGGGACGACCACCTTCGGTTGACGCCTGGGTGATTCGGGAGGATCTCCAGCAGCTGGATCCTGACCTATCGGAGCAGTACCGCAGCAGGGTGGACCCTTACTCGACAGAGTCGAGTTGTCTGCACCCCGGGAGTATGATGGGGACATCGCTTACCACTTCCCATTTCTCCATGGGTCCCGATGATCGCCATTGTGTTCGTCTTGATTTCTTGAGTCGAGTTATGTAATTGTCATATTTTTCTGGAGTCATATCATTGTAAATTTTCTTTTATTTGAGTCAAGTCCCTAGGTTAATGAGTCATCTACCTAAGTTTATTATCATTATGTCAGTTAGATTGGTTAATGGGCCCAGTTATATGGGCTTGGCCCAGGGGCGCCCCTTTCCCCCTTGGTTAGTTGCCATTAGTCCAAAAGTCAGGGACTTATGTTGAATTGTGGGATTCCTATAAATAGGACCTCAATCCCACCAGTTGAAGCTAATGAAGATTTGATAAAGTTTGCCAAAGCAATTGTGCATCTCTCTCTCTCTCTCTCTATCTCTCTCTCTATCTCTCTCTCTCTCTCTCTCTCAAGAAGGGGCGACCCTTTCTCTCTCCTCTCCCCTCTCTCTCTCTAGGTCGACCAGCCCTCTCTCTCCTCCCCTTGCCACCTCATCCTCCACATCAGCCCTCCCCACCCTTTCACCTTCCCAAGGCCATTAACCCCCCTTTACTCCCACCACTCCCCAAGCAACCCTTCCCCTTCCCCATACAACCTTCCATCTTCCCAAGAGGAATCCCCACTTCCCAAGCAAGTCTTCCCCTCCCCAAGGCAACCCCTCCCCTTCCCTAGGCCTCCATTAAACACCTCCATTAACCCTCCACCCAAATCAAAGAGAACCCTCCCCATTTCCCCAAGCTACTTGCGCCCCCATCACCCCACCACCTTCCCCTTGGCCATTTGCGCACCCAGCCCCTCCCTCTGCTAGCTCCACCCCTGGCCTCCACCTCACCACCCCTCCCACCTCCCAAACCACTCCCCTCCACCAAGGCATCCATCTCCCTCACCCCTCCACCAAAGGAACCACCCCTCCACCCTTTTCTCCCTTCTCATTTGCATACAGCTGAGTACCAACAGACTGACAGTCTGTTGAAGCACCGCCCCAGCCTCCATCCCAGATCTCCTAGGGGCGTGGTCTACATCGACGGAAAGCTCTCCCAGTCGTCTTCGCAGGCGAGGTGGTTTCGTCTCAATCCAAGGTCGGACCTGTCCGGGAGAACCATTCTCCCCCGACTGCGCAGGACTCCTCTGCAGAGCACCTGAACCCGATTAAAAAGCTGCACCACGACAAACGGCGGAAGATTCAGGCCAAGAGCCCTTCTACAAAGTTCTTCCTCCTCCAGTCCTCTATCAGAATCAAGAAGCAAAACCACGTTCGGTCTCTGGAGGCCAAAGTTATTGTTTTTCTCCCTCGGCTGCACGGGTCTGCCTCCCACAGTCTGCAACGACCTGCCTCCACTCTTATGAGTCCCCCAGTACTCTCCGACATCAGACGGCTTCAACTCCAGTTTTTCTGCGAAGAGGGCTCGTCCACGGTTCCAGAAACTCTGGCGGTTCATGATTCGAAGTCCAGGAGCAGTCGGGGCACTCTCTGCAAACGGCTGTCAGAAACAGGAAGCTGCCGCGCCCAGATTCTGTCTCCCTGACCGAACCTCGTCCCGGGCCCGCAACTGCAACAGAAGAATTCCGTAAAATTCAGAGGCATCCTAGTCCCAGATACGAAGCGTTCCCCACTGGTATCGCCATCAGCAGAATTCCAGAACGGGATCTACGGCCTCTACATCAACTGTCAGTCAGCCATCGCAGAGAGCAGGCAGATTCGGCCTCGGCTTCTCCTTTCGCGTTTCCGGCGAATCTCCCCTCCCCGCCTGGCCGGCTCACCGCCCCTCCCTACGTGGAGGTAGTGTTTGCATGTAATTCAATCATCCCCACCCCAAGTCCACCCTCCTGCGAGAGGTGTAGTGAGTGTAACTAATTATACAGGATTCAAGCTTCACCGGCGCAGTGTGCGGGGAACCCACACTTCCCCGCTCGCCCATCGTCTCCGACCGGGGTTGGTTTCTTCAAACCAACCAGGTGAGCTCCTGCCCTTGCTCCATTTACTTCTGTTCATTTCATATCCATAAAACTTGTCTGCTGGTCGGTGAGAGAGTGCCCGTTCCCGGAGCCACCATCCTGAGTGGTCATCGTGGATAATAGTGAGTGAGTGACCTTGTGCCCCCAAGGTACCCGGCCGCCCTTGATCGTGGGCATCCTACCTTCGAGAGGGAAAACCTTAGTTGTGCTGGCCCTCTACCAGCAAGGGTCCCTCTCCCCCACCTCGACTCGGCATCATCGAGTCACCACGGGTAACGGGTGCGCACGGTGAGATGGCATCTTCCAAGCTTTCTCGACTTTTGTGAATGCGTTTGCGAATTAAGTCCAAGGGATCATTATCACTTGCTGCATTCCCGTCATATGTTTCACATCACAATTGGTTATAAGCATCATGATTTGGAGTTCTATAGAAGAAGAAGCATATAAAGTCCTGTTGCTTACCCCGACCTCGTGCCGCCTCGCCTCCTCCTCCAACTCCGCGATCCGCCGATCGCGGACCGTGAGCTCGGTCTGGGCATGAGCCACCTGGGTGAGTGCCGCCTGTACCTCCTCCACCTGAACATCACCATTCACTTGAATATTCATCTCTAAATTGAATTGTCAAAATCTATTCCTTTAAACTTACCCGCTCAGCCAGGTCGCGCTCCGCCGCCTCGGCCCGTGCTACCGCGCCAGCAAGCAACCCGTGCAAGGAATCCACCATGATGCTCGGGTCCCTCGAGCTGGAGGCACCACCAGTCCCTCTCTCTGCCGCGCCCTGCTGAGCACGCTGCATTCATTGAAATTGTTAGTGGCTGAACATTAATAATTCAGGAATCATTTGCATATAGATAGTTGCACTCACCAGGGTCTCCAGGTCTGCCCGCGTGGTTGCAAGCTGGGCTTCCAAGCTATTGAGATGGACTTGCATGTCCATCACCGCTGCGTCCCACGCATCCTGCATTCATCACATATTAGTTGCATAATAAACATACAACAGAATAAAAAGAATCCATTCATACGTACCCCCACGACCCTCATCTGGGGTCGGTCGGCGTAGACCTCCCAGTAGCGCCGCAGGTACTCCGAGCTGTCAGCCGCCTGAGAAGTAATAGGAGTCCTGCCACGCTGCCAGTCGGCGTACTGGTCTGGGAACTGCATACACCAGTCGACGGCGACGGTGCGTCCATGCGTCTTCCTACCAATCCCGCGCGGCTCTCCGATCTCAACCCACTCCTAGTGCAGGCCGAGGGTCCTCATCGCCAGTCCTAGCCATAACGGCTCGATCTCGTTTAGATAGTGAACCCAAAGCTCACGCCCAAAACGAGGCCGGCCCGCTACGACCCAAGGCTGACCTTCCTCGGTCATACCCTGGTAGGGTCTCCAAACCACCTGCATTCATCATTATCATCATATCATATCATCATATTTCATAAAGCAGGAAATAAAAGAATTTTTGCATCATATTTTACACACGTACCAGTGAGGCTGGGAAGTCGCGGAACTCCCGCCGAAGAACACGCAGCTCGTAGGCGTGTGGTGCTTCAGTCAGACACGACAGCCACCGCCGCGCCAGTGGGAAGGCTCCCTCGTCTCCGGGTCGGGGGCTGTACGATCCATCGGGATATACAAGTGGCTCCACACCTGCATTCATCAATTGCATTAGGGAACATTCATAAGCATGCGTAATCATATTCATAAGCATTTAAATAAATAAAAAAAATAAATTACATACCTCAAGAAAAGGCGAGAAGCCACAAATAGTCGTCTCTCGGCTTGTCCCCGTAAACAGATCAGCCATCAAGTGCGCCAGTAGGGCGGCTCTCCACGCGTACCTCCCAACTCCCTCCAAGTCGTCGAGGATGCCCAGGAATCGATAGTTTATTACATCCCCCTTCGTACCCAACAGTAGCCTCCCGAGCATCAAGAATAAGAACCTCCTCAAATCCCGATCTACTCGCTCCCTCTGAGCCGGGTCCTAGCAGTAGGCAGCCCGGGCTCTGTCTGTCAACCTCTCTGCAAACTCCCCCACGGACTCTCCCAGTCTCTGTCTAGAATCCCCTAACCCCATAGCCCGGGTCAGATTAGTACGGAAGATAGTCTTGCACTCTCTCGGGGTGTCCGCTATGGTCTCCAGCCCTAACAGCCTCCGGGCTAGCTCCCCGTAGTCTGGAAGGGTCACTCCACTGACTGCCTCTCCATCTACCTGCAACCCGGTGATCCTAGCAACGTTCTCTAAGCTCGGCACCATGTGCCCCCAAGGCATCAGAAATGCCCGACTAGTCCTGTCCCACCTCTCTCTCAAGACCTGAACAAAGGTAGGTCGGGGCCCACTGGCTCAATGCTAAGGAAGGGGCCGAATCCCATCACCTCTACCCTTGCCCTCTGAAAGTCGGGCAACCCATGATACGCCACCAGGACCTGGTCCCAAGAGATCCGAGTCCGCATCAGCCCCTGCCAACAAGAGAATAAATATATATATGCCAAAGAAAAAAATCATTGATTCACAAGAATATTTCATCACTGTTTTAATTAACGACCACCCCAGTGGCCGTTATTTCCTGAATTGACGCCCTTGGATGAGGCGCTATTTCTGGGGGTATTTCTATCTTACTGGGTTTTTGTGAAAAATAAATAAATAAAATATAGCTGAAAAAAAGGAAAATATGGCAGTTTTCTTTTCTGATATCACGAAACTAAAAAAATGAATTGGCGACATGTCTCTGGGCGCTATTTTTAAGATTTTTCAATTGACGACATGGTTCTGGGCACTATTTCTTTATGATTATTTATTTTCAAAAAATTAAAAAAAATGAATTGACGACTTGCCGGCGGTCGCCATTTGAATTGATGCCAGCCATGTGGTCGTCATTTACTGGTTTTTGTAGGTTTCTCCCCTCCCCGACAGCGATGGAAAATCAGTTTTAAAAGAAAAAAAAGGGGGGGGGGGAATGGCAGGGGCTGGGGTACCTACCTTACTGGGCTCCGGTTCCATTAACCCTCCCCACAATGGCCGGAGGGGAGGGGGCAGCGCTTCTTCCTCTCATTCATCACCTTCATCTTCATCATCTTCTTCTTCGTTATCTCCATGATCGTCTTCGCCTTCGTCTTCTTCTCCTTCTTCTTCGTTGTCGTCATCACCGTCGTCGTCATCTTCTTCTCCTCCTTCTTCTTGTCCGTCGTTGTCTTCGTCATTTTCTTCTTCACTTTCTTCTTCTTCTCCATCATGCTCCGCCATCGGAGCATCTTCGGCCGCCGTGGGAGGAAGTTCCTCGCCGGCGTTGTTTCCTTCCTCGTCTAAATCAACAACGGCAAGGGCCATGACCCGTTGCCATTTCCTGGAGCCTGAGCCTCCGACATAGGCCATGAGAAATGAGGGAATGAGAAGATGAGAGTGGAAGATGGAGGATGAGAAAGGAGGTCACGGTGGTCACGGTGTAAAGGAGAGTAGGGAGTAAAGCAGAGAAACAAGATGGAACGAAGGAGGAAGAAGGTGAATAACGGAAGGAAGAAGAAGAAATTTGGAAGGTTAGGCGGTTGGGTTCGAAAAGAATTGACGCTCGCATGCAGTGTCGTCATTTTCATGAGAGACGCCCACGTATGAAGGCGCAAATTGGTGGAATTTTAGAATTTTTTGAAATATTTGTAATTGACGGCTGCGTACAAGGCGCTATTTAAAGATTAGGCGACAGCACACAGGGTCGTCATTTTATGTTGCATGGGGATTTGTAACTGACTGTCAGATAATGATTAGACGTATAATAATAATTATTTTCAAAATTGATTGACGACAGTGTACGGAGTCGTCATTTGCTTAATAGACGACCACGGCTGAGGCGCTATTTTATGAAATTAAGGGAATAATTAAAAGGATTTTAAAAGGATCAGTGCCCATTTGTTGAGGCATTAATTAATTAATGACTGCATATGTAGGTGCCAATCATGGGTTAATATTTTCTATTTAAGAAATTAATTAAAGCAATTGGCGACAAGGTGAAGGGCGTTGTTTCAGGAATTAGCGACTCCTGTAGAAGTCGCGTCTCAGTACAGAGAGACAGAATTTAAAGAAATTTGAAGAATTGATCATTCTAAACGCTTTCTTTGGCTCAATTAAGGAAGGATCCTTTATTTTATTAAAGAAAAGCATGATTAATTTTTAATGAGCCACTTTGGGTCTCAATCCCCTAAGAGCTATTACATAGATCTACCATTGCTCTCGTTCTTCTTCAATCCTCTCCATAGTCCGATGTAGCTTGCTGATCCGCCATAAAGCTTGGATTGTCTTGGTCTCTTCCTCATCATCATTGGAACCAAGGTCCCGCCTCTTGATCGGTGGGAGGTGAGACGCTTCCTCAAAGTGGTGGCGTAGAAGGCCGATTTGTGGTAGACACCGGTGGGCATTGTAGAGGATCAGCTCGGCGGTGCCAATGAGTCGAAGCTCCACCCCAGATGAGAACCGTGCGCGAATGTCTTGTGTTTTAAGGAATCCCAGCGCACTTGTGAATAAATTTTTGGGCATCACCCTTAGGTGCTCTCTCCATTCCACTCTCTTCTTTACTTTTGGCACCCGATTCACCACTCTCTCACTCAATCCTAGTGTGCCCGTCATATCGTGGAGTGGGCTCTTGAGGTATATCCTTGAGGCGTTTTGGGTTTCCTCACATGGATCAAATTTCAAGTGGAGGTCCACCCAACTAGAGAACAAGAGCATGAACCCATGTAGGGGCCTCCTCATAGCGGCCGAGGTGAGCCCGCTATAGAGATAGGCTAGCACCACCGGTCCTATTCTCTCCCCTTCCCATATGCTAACAATGGCGCTTAATTGTTCTTCTTCTAGGAAATCTTCCGATGAAGGGAAGAGTAGTGCTCCCGCCAAGCATATCACAAAAGCCTTCATTACCTTCTCTAGATCATCTTCCTTGGCTTGGTCCATCCTCTTGTAGACCCATGCCGCAAGCTTCATGAGATTGATCCCCTTGGTAGCCTTGATTTGATTCACCATGTTGGAGCTTGGAATTAAGCTTGGTAGTACTTCTTGTGCACTCATGCTTCTTGTCATGTTTGCCATTTTCTCTTCATCTCCTTGCTTCATCCTCTTCAAACCTAGGAGCATTTCTGTTTCTTCTAGGAGTATAGTGGCCTCAAAGGTGGAAAATAAGAATGTGTGTGTGGTAGGATGCCATATTTCTATAAGGGCTCCCATGGCGGCCCAATCTAGGTGTACATCATCATAATGTTTGGCATGTGTGACTAAGCCTAGAAGATGCCATCTAGGGAGGTAAGTCCTCATGTCTAGGGAGAGTTTTGAAAGAAGGAGGGGTAGCCATTTGATCTTGGTGAACCTTCTTGCCCCCGGAATGTTTGGATAATCCTGAAAAGTTAAAAGAAGAAAAGAGAAGAAGAAGGAAGAGCATGATCAGAATTTGGGAAGGAAGGTGGTAGAAAAGAAGCTTATTTCAATCTCAAATACTTACTTGGTTCATAGCAATCCTTCCACTAATATGGCCTTCAATTTTTGAAATTCTTGGAAATCCCACTTTGGATCTCTTCAAGGGCCGTTGCATCATCTTGTCCATCTTGAGGCTCCTTCTTTTGCTACTTCTGTTGAGGAAAAATGCATGATCTCAATATTTCTGCTGCTTCTGTCGCTATCTCGGCAGGTTCAGTCTTTAGTTCGATGAGTTTTAGCAGAGAGGGAGCCCCCTTTTATAATTATTGAAGCTCTGCTAGGCGATCGAAGGGGGGCAATTCATGTTTGAGTTTGATAGGGCCTCTGGAGTTTTGTTTCCGAACAGGAAACTGGGCGCCGGAAGTTAAAGCGAATTGACGACAAGGCTGTTGCCGTCATTTACTTGAATAGCGACACAGAAGATGTCGTTATTTATTTAACGCCCTCTCACGCAGGCGTTATTTCCAGTTCGGTTCCGAGTTAAACACTGAGGTTAATTAGCGACCCATGGGATGTTGTTATTTCGATTTTTAGCGCCTCTGCGCGAAGTCGTCATTTCCTGAGATAAATATTTTGAATTGTTTTATGGTGTTATGATTTGCACTCTTATATATTAATCATGTCATGAATTTTGTTGTGCTAATGATCTTCGAGCACAGAAAAGAACAGGCTAGGCAGATCTCAAGGCGCTCAGATCTTTTCCTTGGTGACATCATTTCCTCCTTTGTATCTCCTCATGTATGCATTGTTACTATATGGTACCTACTCTATTATAGCATATCAAGGACCTTGTGGTTCTGATGATCCTAGAATTTGAGTTCCCCTTCATCAAAAATAGTGATAGTTCCAGGGGAGTCATGATCACATGGATAGGCCGTTGGGTCATCTAAAGTTTGGGACGACGGTTCCACTTTCTGAGTTGATACATGGACAAACGGACTTTGGCTTAGTATCAGCTTAGAGATTTGGATTCTTGACCAAGTCTGGATGGTTTAACAATACTATACTTGATTATTTTCTATTTTTAGTTTGTTTTAATTTTTCTTTTCGCCCAGCATGCATCATGTAGGACTTTGAGCATGAATGAGAAAATTTTCAGATTAAGCTAGCAATGAGGGTCGCTTGCTCTTGATTCTAATTGACATGAGATATTCCATTCAAAATCGAGTACTATGATCTCATTGAAGCCGCTCAGGTTGGTTCCTTGAAAGCATCCTTTACCTGGATTCCTATCTCGCTTCACTTTATTTTTCTGTAAACTCACCTTGGTTGTAGCACGTCCACATTGGCTGGTAACCGCTCTCCAATGGTGTCTCTCCTTTCGTACCCGCGTGCACATTTCATTTATTAGCTTAGTACTTTCATCTAGTTCATTGTAGCTTTCTCGTAATCATCCAAGGTTGTTTCATTCAGAATCGTGGAAAGATTTTAAACACTTAGTGTCGGAGACGTGTCACATCACATCTTGGCATCTACTTTTTAGTCCATTCCTACTTCATTCCGCTCGTTGCACTTTCACCTCATTCCGTCTCACTCCCTTGCAAAGCAAACGCCAAGGCGGGGCAGCTGTAGACACGCCAAAATCAATGCTATGTTGAGTAAATTTCATGTTGCAATATGACGCCCCAAAGTGGACTTCAATACTGGTTCAATATGAAGTTTTTCTAATTTATCTAGAATTTTTCTATTATATTTGTAATTAGAGACTGTCAGGAGGGCGTCATTTAATAGACGACTCTATGAGGTGTCATTATTTCAATTAATTAACGACCGTCCGCGCGGGCGTCATTTCCTGGTTTTACGAATCCTAATCAAAATTAAAATTCAAGAAATTAACGTTTGCTTCGCAGGCGCTCATTAATGGATGCCATTCCACGAAGGCGTTATTTCTATTTTTTGAAATATGGAAAGTCGCTTATTTCTATAAATTAATCCAGAAATTAGCGACTACGTGCGCGGTCGTCATTTTAATTAGCGACCACCCTGAAGTCATCATTTAGCTTCCGTATCTGTTCCTACTACTGCTTCCTCGCGAGGCAATCCTTCTACCTTTTGATCTCAATCCTTTCCATGGAAGTAAATCCATATCATGGAGATTTATCCCTTGTTTTGATCCCATTGGAACTAGGTTTTAAACCCTATAAATACCCTCCCTTGAAGGCCACCCGCTAAGGAGATTTTTTTGGCTAACAAGATAGACTTCTGCTAAAAGAGAAAGAGTTTTCTATCATAGTTTTCTTTACTAATGAGCTTTTGCAGGCTATAGATTCTCCAGCGTCTCTTCCTCCAGCGGGCGGAACTCTCTCTTTCTCTCTTCTCCTTTGCTGCTGCGGCAACAACAGAAAGGCCTTCCTTTCCTCCTAATTTTATTTCCATTATCTCATGCACACACTAGCTATCTCGTTAAAAGCATTCATCAGCATCTTTGCATATTATATCTCTGCATATCAGCTTATTTGCATCCATAGCATATTATCCCCACCCTTTACTCCTTCTAAAGGGGTTTAAAACAAAACACATAAGGTGTGTTCATGCCCACGTTGCATAACTTTATTTCTTTTGAGCATTGATACTACATGTTTTGGCTAATCATCATCTCTTTGTTATTTTTGCTTGTCTTATAAGGGTAATCAAGGATAAGAACCCCCTTCATCGGCCGGCCGGTGGAAGGAGGAAGAAAGGACTCACAATCATCCCCGCTTCTTCACAAGGTACATGCGATCACCTTTCTTCTTTTTTTTGAGGTAACCCCTCTGGCGATCACACTCCTTTAGAGCATCACATGCTCCCTTTCTTATTCTCTTCCTTTTATTTTCTCATACATATTATCTTCTTCTTTTTCTTTTCCTTTTGAAGAAATTAAATTTCTCTTCTTCTTAATGTCTATGTGACACGTTCACACTCATTGCCTCACATTTCACTCTTGGGTACTATTGTGATGAATGTGTATCTTGAATTTATTCTTATCATGGTTTATGCAATACTTCTAGTTTATGCATGCACTACCTTTTTTGATTATGCTTCATGCCTCACATTTTGATTTTGAATCAAATGCTCACTTGCTATCCTTTTACCCCAATGAGGAGTTATAGTATTACATGCTTGATTGTCTTTCATGCTTGCTTGATTGCATGAATAATTTGAATCATTTCATACTTGCATTCATACACATCTCTAGATCATACACGTACATATCAGGTTTAAATAATCCCGTTGTCAGTCGGTTTTTGTTGATGACAAAAAGGGGAAGAATTATGGTGCGTTCAGTAAACTTTTGAGTTCAGTGCATAGTTCTTAGTTCATACATAGCATACACTTTCAAAGTCATTGCTTAAAACAGCATATACATTACTCTTCACTCAAAACATGTATAAACAAATTTGTTGTCACTTGAATCAAAATTCACGCACACATCGCTTGTTTTGTCATCATCAAAAAGGGGGAGATTGTTGAATCCCCGAGTTGATTTTGGTGATTTAGTTTTAATGATGACAAATCGTGTGTGCATTCGTTGTGAAAAATGTCCATTGATGATTAAGTGGCTTACATTTTGATTATCTTGCTTTGCAAGATTATCATCCATGGTGGACATCAATTACAAGTCAAACCAATGTTTGCATGAGTATTTCACTGTCCATGATTCAAACAAGTAGCAAACGTCATGTATATTCTTCAAAAAAAAATCTGGTAAGACCTTACCTTTCTAGTATTTATAAATGAAATAGCTTTTGCTAAACTCTGGCTTGCTTCAAGTCGACGTGGCAAGTAACCAAGTCGACTTTTGATCTTCCTCAAGTCGACGTCAACTGGCCTTTTCAAGATTCTGGTTCAAGAAGGTTGATGTTTGAGATTTTTATGCAAATACTCATTTGGAATTTCCATGCATCATGCATATTCTTCTTGGGTTTTATGCATTTTGTAAGTGGAGTTTTGAGTTTGAAAGTCGACAAATTTAATTTAAGAGAATCATGGTGAAAGAGGGTCACATGCTTTTTATTCAGTGGAGTTGACACTTTTCGTGATGTGTGTGCTTCATGCATTTTCTTCATGGTTTCTTTATGGTCTTTGAGGCTTGTCATATAGTCAGAATCTTCATGCAAATCATGGATGAAAAAAATTGGGTTTATATGATCATACTTCATGCTTTTTATACTTGGGGCCATTCAACTTTTGTCTTATTCATTTTCCATTGATTTCTGCCTCTGCATAGTTTTCGGTCGACCAACATCATGGGTTCGGTCGACCTAAAATAACAGACCTGAACACTCTGTAAAATCTCAGAGTTCGGTCGATCGACTGGAACAGTTCGGTCGATCAAATATTCTAGCAACTGCTGGATCAGACCCTGTAACATTTCGGTCGACCGAAAATGACGAAGTTGCTAAAAACGTGATTATGAACTCAATCAAATATAATCCTTTTGAGTCACATATTTGACCCCTTTGCCCCTAGGGTTTTCATATACTTCTAGGGTTTAGTAAGGTCTTTTATGGACTTTCGTATATCTTTATGTGCCCATATAAATGAGCTGCGATTTTCATATCTTATAGAGGAAGGGAGAGAGCCCTGGCCGCAGGTGGGAGAGGGAAAGGTTTTTATGAAGTGCTTCACTCTTGTTTCATCTTGTAGGGACATTCTAAAGTGAAGGGATCAAAGCTACATTCATTTCCTTCAAGATTTCATGTGCCAAAGAAGCTGAATCTGCATCGACGTGTTCGTGTGACTTCAGATCTGTTGAAGTTCGACCTCCACTCCTTGGAAGCTTAAAGGAAGATCATTTCCACGCCATATACATACAAGGATATATTTATACAACTTCTCAAACATATTTTGATGATTTTCTATTCAGTATTTGAGCTTGTATTGAACATTTTCTTATTTTTCTGAACTCCGAATCTATGTGTGTTGAACCGTCTGTGTACGATTGTGGGTTTATTGTGCTGTGGTTGTTGCAGCGTGTGCATGTGTGTTTTGATCCATGGTCGGATCGTGTCGTGTACTTCGTTGCGAAGTGGGTGAAGCCTCTTCGGTTTGGTGAGGGGTGGACGTAGGGAGCCTGTCGTGGTCCCGAATCACCTTAAAATCCTCGTGTCCTGTGGGTGCTTACTTGCGTATTAGTTTATTCCAACATGATCGAGTGGGCTCGGAGAGATTGAGAGAACTGGAGTTATTTCTGTTCACCTTATTTTCTTCAATCTCGTTAATTCTGCAAATTAGTTTTAAAATTTGTCATCTCGTTCAGGGGACAATTCAACCCCCCCTTCTTGTTCGTGCGCTTATCTGGGCCAACAAGTTGCTACTGTCTACAATAGAACTTCCATAGTAGGGATCCTAATAATTAGCTGCCTGCCTCACCCCTGACGGTGGAGGACCATGGTCATCATCATGTGTGGCATGTATGAAGTGTTGCTCCTCTATCCATACCATGCCTCTGTGACAATCACATTTGTGCCCCCCATGACCTCTGCCTTAACCACTGCTATACTCTTGGCCACTAGCACTAGTATCCCCACGATGATTATGTTGACCACCATGAGAACCTCGATCACTATGGGACAAAGAACATGCTGATGTACTGTCATCATTGGAGTCATGACTCCCACTGATGCACGCCTCTACGGATGGCTCGGGAGTGTCATCATCTGCATTAGGTTCTAATGTCTCCAAACCTTCAATGTTCATCGGATTTACTAGTGGTTGCTTGCCCTTTTTGCTCTGAAAAATGTTGTCCATGATGATTTCTTCTTATGTGGAGCAAGCGGCGGCTTCTCTACTGCATGTTGTTTCCCTCCGGATGCCTGAGAAGTGGAGGTCATATTTGATAAGAACTTCAAGTAATTTCATATTGTGTAACTCAATAGGATTGAGTATACCTGAGACGACTGAGGGGGTGCCTTAGACACCAAGTGCCGTAGGACAACAGATTGAGAGAGTTGTTTGGATACTGCTGAAGACTACATAATTTCAAGGCCAACAGATTCAATTAGCAATGAAATATAGTTTAACATATAAATCTTCTCATGTAATATAATTTCACATCTCTAAATGATGAACTCCTCCTAGCCTTTCTAGAAGTAGATGTCCTTCTAGATTCTGTAGATATTGAATGTCGTGGTGCAGCAATCTGAGACCAATGTTCATGTGTCGGATTGGCCTGTAATTTTTCTTACATCATAGTACATAAATATATGCCTACTCTCTTTAATCAAATATGCGATTCAATATGCATGTGTTATTTCACTTGAGAGGTTGGTGGATGTGGGTCTGCTGGAGACTGCATCAATCACTCCCATACCGCATCATCATATGCATATGATGTGTCCCCACCTCCAATGATGAGGTCTTCATTCAAGTTA
The DNA here is from genome assembly GCA_022559845.1 of Amorphophallus konjac. Classification (NCBI taxonomy): domain Eukaryota; kingdom Viridiplantae; phylum Streptophyta; class Magnoliopsida; order Alismatales; family Araceae; genus Amorphophallus; species Amorphophallus konjac. Next base: position 29,956,375 of record CM040120.1, read on the forward strand.
ACTTCCTCATCATATCCAGTCATTGACTCGTCTCCAACCATCTGCACATCGATGTCATCTCCCTCCCCCACTACCTGTTGCATAGTTGCTGCGAGAAAGGTATTAGGCCGTGGTCTCTCTCTTGGCTCTTCGACCTCCTCATCAAGTTCCGCCTCACCACGCTCGGTTGTTATTCTTGCAACCCATGAAACTTACATAAACATTTATTGGGTCATAGTTTCCCTCTCCTTACATCCATCTGCACATGCATAACCTTTAGCTTCAGATTGAAATGAACATAGGCCATTTTATCCAGCCTTCTATGTGTTAGCCTATTTCTAAGCTTGGTATGTAAGAAGGAGAATGTTGACTAATTCTACTCTCACCCACTCGAGGAGGATGTTTGGGATTATAGCTTTATTACAATCTTTCTCAATGTCGGTGCGCTTGTGCCTTAATTGAGCCACCACTTAGCTGTTAGTAAGGTGGAGGATGAACATTATAAAAATTAGATGTATTAATTACTTGCCAAACCATAGAATATGCATTATACAAGTAAATTACCTGCATCAAGTCTCTCACAACTGGCAACAAGATTAAGCATCGCAAATGAACTAATTGGCTCTCTAAATATTTTCATATGCATTTACGAATAAAAAAAGTTACATAATTATTTTCATATCCAATAGGGTGAAGCATTCAAATATACCTCATTCAACGCATCAACAGTATCTGTTGGGCTGCGAGACACGATCTACCATAATGTTGACAGATTCTATCAAAGTATCGCCATAAGTGAGACCGCGAGAGTAGCAACCCGAATTAAAAATAAATACATAAATAAATGAATATAATTTCTTGAACAAAATAAGTATAATTTTAATATAATTTTTAAGAGCTAAATAAAATTTATAATGATTGAAATAGTAAAATGGGCTAATGCTAAAGACCTAATTGGGCTTAAAAGATGGAATAAATTCTCAAAATTCATAATACCCCAAATCCCTAAATTCTAATTAGGTTAAATGGGCTAAAAATCAATTAAATCAGCCTAAAATCGTAATAAAACCCTAAACCACTTAGAAAGGGTCGTTCTCTAGTGAAACACTGGCCTAATTAGGGTTAATCTCATGCTAGGTAGCCTTAGATTTAGATAGAGCTCAAAATTTTTAGAGTAGAAATTATCCTTTGAGAATAGGTTGAGATTAGGAATCTTTGGGTCCCTAGAATCTATAAATAGAACCCTAAACCCTTCTAGCCATCCCTAATAGTTCGTGGCAGAGGCTGGAGGTCGTGCTAGGGCATGGATTGAGGAGGAGGATCGAGGATTAGGCATCTCACGTTCTTCTTCTCACTTCTTCCCTAATCTGATTCTAAGGTAGGTGTTCTCTCAGGCTACACTCAAATTAATCATGAAATCATGTGTAGTTGTATATCTAGTTCATTTTTATACCTTTTCCCCATTTTTTTATAAACTATTATGCATGGATTTTGACTTGTAGTATATGAGTGTTGGCACCCATTTATTTTCTCTAATTAATTGGGATTTAAGCACGTGGAATTGTTCCCTAAATAGAGCAAAATGGCATGACGCCAAAGGTGCACTGTCGGCCCAGTCGAGCCCAGAAAACGGAACATTTTGCGGTGTCAAGCGGCACAACACAACAAATGAGGATCATCCCCGAGCAAATGACATCATGCCAACCAGTTACCTGATGGCTAGATTAGACCCGAGGGTCGGAACAACCTACCGTACCAAGCCAGCACTCTGTGAAGATTCGGGGATTACGCCTAGATACTTTGCATACAGTATCGCACCGTCGGCACTCCAACAATCGGGCCAACCTGAGACCCACCACAACATGTCGTGTCCCATGGCACCCCACCGAGAAGTGGGGATCACCCCTAACTACTAGATAAACGGCATCATCATGCTGACACCCCAGTCGTTGGGCCAACCCGTCCCAAAGCCACCCATCGCGTCATGTAGTGCATGACAAAAGGGCAAGGAACAACTCCCGACACGTCTTCTACAAGCAACTTGACAACGGTGACTCCAATAGTCAAATCACACCTGGGTCCACTGTGTTCAAGATGGAGCCCGGACATACACCAAGTTCGGCCGTTCTAGGTCAAGATTCAAGTAAGCTATCTCTCTCTTTTCACCCAGTCTGCCCTTTCCTCGTAAACCCTAGTCCACAGTCCACCAGAACCACGTAAAGCCCAGCTCACCTAACTCGCCCAAACCCCTGAACCCAGCCAATCATTCCAGCCCACCTAAATCCCAGGCCCACTCAGCCATGGGCCATTTAAACCCTCTACTCCAGCTCGTCAAAACTGAGTGAAGAAAAGAAAGCCCAGCCTGAATAACCCCTTGGTGGGACCCGCACCTCTTTGTCTCTCTCAAACTAGCCTACCTTAACCCCCAGTGGGACCCGCATGACCTTTCTCTCTCCTCCAAGTCAAACCCAGTCATTCTGGTCTGCCTTAACCCCCTGGGGGGGGGGAGGTTTACCCGGATAAGGAAGTCCCCAATCACTTCAGCCCGCCTAAACCCCCTTTACGCGGACCAGCCCGCTAGTCTAGAACGCAGTCACCCTTAGGACCGCGTTCAGTCCAGAACGCGGTCACCATAATGACCGTGTTTAGGACCATCACCCCAGACTGGGTAAACCCACTTTACCCAAACCATATACAGTATCTTGAATGTGGCTACTGCCGTGACCACATTCAAGCCAAGACCACCTAGCCCCCAACCCGGTCCGCATAAACCCTAGGGGGGTTTACGTGGGCCAGGTTGACCCCCATCAGCCTGGTCTCGTAAAGCCCCACTTTCCAACCAAAAAATAATAAAAAATGTTTCTTTTCCAGCCCTTAACCCAGTTCGAGTAAAGGGGGGCTTTACGTGGACCAGGTTGATACCCCCTACCTGGTCCTCATAAACCCCACTTTTTAATAAAAAATATTTTTTCTCCCAGCCCCCAATCCGGTCCGCGTTAACCCCCCTTAGGGGGGCTTTACGCGGGCCAGGTTGATACCCCAACCTGGTCCACATAAACCCCACTTTTCAATAAAAATATTTTTTCTCCAAACTCCCAATCCGGTCCATGTTAACCGCCCTAGGGGGCGTTTACGTGGACCAAGTTGATACCCCAACCTGGTCCGCGTAAACCCTACTTTTCAATAAAAAATATTTTCCCCAAACCCCCAATCTGATACTCGTTAACCCCCTTAGGGGGGGTTTACGCTGACCAGGCCCAACTTGGTCCTCATAAACCCTCCTTTTCAAAAAAATATATTTTTTTCTCCCCAACCCCCAGCCCAGTCTGTGTAAATGGGTGGCTTTACGTGGACCAGGTTGACCCCCTCAACCTGGTCCGCATAAACCGCCCTCCCCCTCTCACAAAATAAAATAAAGGAGAAAAATATTTTTTTCTCAGCCAACCCAGTCCACGTAAAGGGGGGGCTTTACGCGGATCAGGTTGCCCCTGCCACCCCAGCCCAGGTAACCTCCCCTAGCCCTTCAACTTTCTCTATAAAAATCCCCCCTAGGAATTCTAAGGGGCATCGATTGATCATCCATCAGATGACAACAGACACCACACCCGACTCAGCATACAAGTAGCACTTAGCGCATGGAGCTTGGAGGCTTTTGGTTGGTTGGTTTGTTCGGTTAAACAAATGTCAAGGGTATGCCACATGATCATCCCTCACACGACGTTTAGCCAAGACACAAGTCTCCACCTCAGACGAGGGTATGTTTACAAGTCTTGATGCGAGATGGAGTGTCAAGTCCCTACCTTGATGAATGTGCCATGTCCTGACGTCGCTTCATGAACTAGCCCTACTGGGATGTTGCTTGGATGAAACCACACTGCCCATACACTTCCTTGATGATCGTGCCCTACCTAGATGCCGTTTTAATGAATGTGCCCTGCCCGAATGTTGCTTTAATGAAAACACCTTGCCCAACCCCTACCTCGATGAACGTGCCCTGAAAGTGACGATGAAGGGTCTACTTTATGAGTCTTGATGCAAGATGGAGTGTCAAGCCCTACCTCGATGAAAGTATCTGGTACCCGACTGCTAGTCTCAACAGCGCCCGACCGCTATGGTCACACGGATCCCAGCTACTCCAGTCACAACGGTGCCAACGGCACCCAACTACCCAGTCCAGACGGTGTCTAGCTACTTCAGCCTCCACGGTAACCAGCTACTCCAGTCATAACGGTGCCTATGACAGCCGACTGCCCAGCCCTGATGGCGTCTGGTTGTCCCAGCTCCAATGACGCTCAACTATTCCAGTCACAATTGTTCCCTTGGCACCCAGATGCTTCAACCCCAACGGTGCCAAAGGCACCGGACTACCACAGCCTTGATGACACCCCATGACTCCAGCGTCAATGGGGCCCAGCTACTTCAGCCCCAGCGGTGCTCAGCCACTCCAGTCACAACGATGCTCATGGCACTCGGTCGCTCCAGCAACGGTGTCCACGGTACCTAACTGTCCCAGTTTCAACGGTGCTCGATCACCCCAATCCCAGCGATGCTAACGACACCCGACTACTCCAACGACAACCATGCTAACGGCACCTAGTCACTCCAGTCACAACGATGCCTACGGCCCCAACTGCCTCAGTCACAATAGTGTCCATGGCGCCCGATTATTTTAATCTCAATGGCACCTGGCCGCTCCGTCATAGTGGTGCTCGCGCCATCTGGCTGCTCTAGTCACAGTCGTGCTCGGGCCATCTGGCCACTCCAATCTCAATAACGCCTGACTGCTCCAGTCTCAACAGTGCTAGGCCGGCCCAGTTTCGACAACACCCAATTACTCTAGTCACAGTGGTGCCACATCAGCCAACCACCTCAGTCTCAATAGCGCTTAGCAGCTCCAGTCACAGCAGTGCCCACGACACCCAACTTCTCCAGTCTCAACGGCGTCCAGCTTCTCTTGTCGCAACCGCACCCAAATGCTTACTCCGAGCCACGCCCAACTGCCCCGCACGAGCCATGCCCGTTAGCTTTTCACTTGAGTAAGGCACGCGACAACAGACAACAATACTTGAGAGGTGAATATCAAGGGACTTGCAAGCCCTCTCATGAGGCACCCTACTGAGTCACGAATCTTTTGACGGACATTATGTACAAAGGCGGAAATACTCGCATGGTAGCGCAATGAGCCGGGGACCGTCACAAAAGATGGAATTGTCCCGTGACTTGCACATACTTGGAATCAGGCTTTCACGCCCCCATATAACACCTTTTACGGCATATAGTGATGTAATCTAGTTGGGGAATCGATTCCCATCCTTGCCAGTTACTAGTCTTAACGCTGTCCAACAGACTGCCATCCCTCTCCCAACTCGGTCTCAACTCCTCTAGCCGGACAGACCCTATACTTGAGCCAGGACCTGCTTGCTCCTTGCTGAGCCAGTGTCAGCCACTCTGCACCTATGCCAGAACCTACCTACTCTTGGTCGAGCCAGCATCCACTGATCCTCCTTTCAAGCCAATGCCTCGTTCTCATAAACCCAGAGTCCATACCCTCTTCAGTGCCCACACTGAGACCAGTCTCTCTACACCTATTCACCCTTGTTATGTTATTGTTGCTCTGTGACTATTGCATGGACCAAGCCCTATCGACATCGCAGCTCCCAGGGTCCCTGACTCTCTCCTTCGACTGTAGAAACAAAGGTGTTCGGGCTCTGCGAGATGTAAAATAAACACTGATTGCTTGCGGTCGGTGGGGAAGACGTCCAATACACCAGCCCCCACAATCGCCTCCACTTGTACCAATGGAACCTTCTTTTCTCCATGTGTCGAATGACATCTCGCGCCCACATGCCGTGCCTTGGTGGCACTTCCCTAGTCAAAAACTTGGTTCCACAGGTGATCGTCGAGAAATCGACTGGCACTCCCGCATTCCATCCGGCTACCCCTGACCCAGTCATACTTCTTCTTTCGCATTTTCCTGTGAACTCCTTGGAATCCCTGCGTGCCAAGTCAACCTATCTTGACCTTCTAAAAGGCGAGTGTGTGTCATGTTGCAAAAAATTAGAAACTTTCGCGAGCCGAACAAATCAGCACGCCTGGTGGGACGTCTCCTACCTTTCTTCTTTTTACCGAAGAAGAGTCACACCTGCCAAGTATAGGCCGTGGTGCCCTCACCTTTTCTTATTGGAGAGGAAGAAGAGGGCCCCCTTCTAGGTTGCAACCCGTGACCGGTCATCATCGAGCGACCAACCTACACCAGCAACAACAAGAACAAACCGGTGGTGGTAGTGACCTATGGCCCAATCGTCATTGCTTTCCATGTTAGGCACGGACATCTGGTGATGCCAATCAAGTTCGGTAACTCTGCCCCGGCATTCGGCTCGCCCTGATCCTCGGGCGTCATTGCCGTGGCCGATGAGCAACCCAGTTTGGTGCCCATGTAGGCGACCGGCCCCTCGCTCCTACAGTAACAACGACCCATGTGGCCATTGATCCCTGGGTCCCCAGCTCCACCAGCACCCAACACGGGCCTCCGATCTCAGTTTCCAGTACAACATCACCACCGACCCATTAAAGCATCAAGCATTGTGTCCCCAGCCATGCTGATTGTAACAACCCGAGATCCGGGTATCGGAAAGTAACCGGTGCAACCTGAATCCCGACCCGCCACCCACGAGCTATAAAGCTCGGAAGGGTTAGATTGTGGATGTGGGTGTACACAAGAATCTAAAATAACTACAGAAATTAAAGTGCTGAATTTAAAACTCACATTTATTACAGAATTTAAATGGAAGAAATTAAGAGTTAATGATTAACATAATTAAATAATTAACAATACAGAGTCCAAGGATAGTACGACAGAAAAGAAAGTACCTCGTCAAGGGCATACCCTGATTTTGGCAAGCTGGCAACTAAGAACCACCTCTGGCGCCGCACTGAGCGCCCGAACCTCCACCTGAAAGAAAAAGGGGTGAGCCTCATCTCATCGGCTCAGTAAGAATCCCGCGGATCCCCACTGCACAATAAGAAGCAACAGTAACAAGTAACAATGATAGTGATAGTGTCTATCAAGCGGAAAGGGAGGCAAGCATAAGTAAACTAACCGCAAACCACACGATACCTCGATCTCCGAGGAAACCACGCTACTCGGTGAATCACCCACACACACTGAATACCTCGACCACCGTGCTTGAAAGAACCACGACCTCACTGTCGGGAAACCTCAGTGTCAATCAACAAAGGACCACGACCACACTGTCGTGGGGACACTACCTCGATTGTTAGGAGAATCGAGACCTCATAGTCAGAAATCACAACCAGTCTCAATCGTCGGGAGAAACCACGTCTTGTGTGACAGGAGAACTGCCCACTAGAAGCAAGGCCAGTTACGTCCACTGACGACTTAATCCGCATCTCGAGTTTCTCCCTACTCGCCCTAGGCAGAAACTGAGACACCATACACAAGTAACACAAGACAAAGGTCTAGTCGGGGTCGTGCTTGTCAGCACGTGTCCGTAGTTCCCGATCGCGTGTGCACACACTGACTGATTGCGCTACATCAGGCCCTCTAGCTGGTTTTCCTTCCGACCCAGACTCGAGCCGCCACAGTGGGAGGCCCTATGGAAACTAGGTCCAAACCGTCTCTCTCTCGGATCAAGCTCTCCACCACTCCCAGGTTGGTCGGTACACGTGTACCCAGGCAAGCTACGACTAGTGGGGAGGGTCACTCAAGGTATGAGTGCAAGACTGAAACAAAAATCACAGGAGCACCACTGGCTCAACACATACCCAAGCGGTGGCTAAGACATAGCCAAAGGTTGCCAAACCATAAAGACTCAAGGCCGAACAACAAAGCCAACTTTCGCCAGCCCATTGAAACCGCGCGGGAACAATACAACCAACTTGGGGAACTTCTTTCCCTTTTTTTCACATGGTATCTATTTCTAAGAAAATATTTGATAAATCCATTGACCTCGTCCCACGACTTGGGGAACGGGAATCACGTCACGTCCTACTCATCTCAAGAGATAGAGCAGGCATGTGTAAAATCTGAGGGAGTCATTCTCCGCCCGCTTCACCCTTTTTAAATCAGTGATTAATTAAATAAAAATACAATAAATTAGAAATCGAAAAAAAATGGATAGAATACCGGCCCTAGGGGTTCTAAGCCACGCCCCATCGCTACTCTGCGATAGGAAAAAACACTGGGGAACTCTTCCCTATAGACCCCTAATTTCGGTCTTCCTGCAAATCCCAGTGGACCTTCCTGTGAATGACGCACAGTCGTTATACCTGGTTTATCATTGTTCCAAGCCTTAAAGCCCAGCCCATAGCCATAGATTTGTTGGGCCTCGTCCATTGGAGGGGCCCAAGGCCCATGGTCTAGGCAGCCAAGGATCTGGCCGCCCCTAATCCTGGGCGGCCAGGTCGTTGGCCGCCCTCCGCAGCTGGGTGGCCAGAACCCTGGCCGCCCTCCCCTTCAGGAAGGCCAAATCGATGGCTGCCCTCCTAGTTTTACTTGGTCAAAGAACGTGGCTCAGTTCGTGAGCACGTTCTCCCCCCTGTTTTGAACGTTTTTCCACCACGATTTCAAGCCCCCGACAGGGAAGAACAAAACCACCAATATCCGGAGAGGAGGGTGGTGGGTAGGAGGATTGGAAGAGGAGATTCGGAGAGGAGAAACTTCTGAATCGAAGGGGGAGTCGAAAGAAGTGAAGAGAGAGCTGTGCACATCCCCCCTTCCCTTCTTCTTCCTCGATCTAGGTTTGAACTCCGGAATCCCCTGTTCTTTACTTCACACATCATGGCTCTCTGGTAAGTACATTCTGCATATAACAATCTTCCTAGTTCCTATACTTAAGAGGTTTCCTCCCTAAAACAAACGAGAAGGTGGGTGGTCAAAAGCCTCGGCTATCCCTCCTTCCCACCACCCCAGGTAATTACGCTGCCATCATTCTTGCTACATTAATTTTCATTAGAGTAGATATTACACTTCCTGTTACTAATGGCCTTCTTTTGTTTTCTTCTTTGAGTTTCACTATTTACAGGACTTCAGTATCAAGGAACTACATAGGGCTCTTGGTCCTTGGTCGGTCGAGGACGAGGAAGAGGGACCCTACCTTCTCTCTGTTTTGAACATCTCCCCGCGATCATCATTCCTGTGAGGTTCAGGTAAACACCTCTGGCGATCACAACTATTTAACCCTTGATTTGTTTCCCTGTAGGTACTCGTGGTCAAGGAAGGTTAAGGAGATAACCCCGCTGAGTTCATTCTCCAAATCAACTCTCCTCCACCAACCCAACACACCACACAACGTCGCCCGGTCCGACGACCTGCGACACCTACAACCAAGGAAGTGGCGATCACGGTGGGACCCTCCAATGCCTACTGTGAGTTCTTAAATGCTTGAAGTCCAAGGTAAGTGAAGCATGTGTTTACATTAGTTTAATTTTCGAAGCTCTGTTTTGTGTTTTCTAAAATTTGGACAGAAGGAGGCCAACCCCCTGGCCTCCTAGGCCCCTGGGCGACCAACCCAGTGGCCGCCTAGGCCATCCTCTGGGTGACCAAGAGTCTGGCCGCCCAGACCACTGGACGGCCATCGCTTTGGCCGCCCTCTCCTCCTCCAGGAGGCCAAGAGTCTGGCCGCCTTCATCCCCTGAGCGACCCTCGACCTGGCCGCCCAGGTCTTTGAGCGGCCAGTGACCTGGCCGCCCTCTGACTCTCTTCTTGTGCTCCCCCGTAACTAGTTATTTCCTTTGTTGTTTTCTTGTGTATTGTGTGATCTCTCTCCATAGGGTTGAATTGTGGTTGGTTTTAGGCAGAGCCGGCATCACCCCTTATTAGGAATCCCTCCCATTGGAATTGAACCCTTCACCTGAGGATTCCCACTCGGGTGTAATTGGTTCAGTCCAACTGGGAACCTCCATGAGTCCTCGCGAACTATGGGTTCCCACACGGTCGCCAGGCAGGTTGTACCATCGGAAGGACCTATAGTGACCCTGGGCTTGGAGTGAGATTTCTGTTAAGTTCCCCGGAGCTCACCCTTCACCCATTTAGTTCTCTTCTCTCCTCCGAGTGAACAAAAGAAAAAAGAAGGAAAAGAAAAATTCTGGGACGTTGCTTGTGGTCACCCCCTTTGGTGTGCTTAGAAACACTCACCCCTCCCCCTTAAGTTTCACTCTCTTTTCTAAACCAATTAAAACTGGTTTAGGATGGAGCGAGTTTTCACAAATCCGGGTTCTGAGGAGGAATTCCCTCCCCAATATGAATCTGGGATTAGGGGCAATCCTCTATTTCAAATAGAGGATGATTATCCGGATGCCTTTATAGGCATGTTCTCGGCCACGCCAAATGAGGCCGTCCACGTCGATTTGGCTTCTTCACCGAGTGATCATGACCGCGGTAGCCCGAGGGCTCCTACACTTTCTTCGCACGAGGATCAAGAGTTGATCAGCGTGCTATCCCGCTACACTCCCGCGGACTAGGCCACGATGGCTTCCCGTGGGAAGGCTCCGGCCATCCCACATATGTCTCCCTATATCACACCTCCTCGCGCTCAAACCCCCTTTCAAGGGTCCACGAGCCGACCCATTCCCGAGAATCCACCTCAATTCAGCTATCCAATGGCTCCGCAAAGAGTCTCCTCACCACCAATTCCATCAACCACGGGTGTCCTGTTAAAGGGTATAGACCCATCATTCCGGTAGGAGATTCAAAGCTACATTCGGCAGGCAGTGGCTGAGAGCATGCCAAACTCACGTCCCCACTCGCTAGCCCAATACTGCAAACTCCCTAATGCTCATTTCCCACCTGGGTTCAAGGCTCCTAAGTATAGGAGATATGATTGTACCACTGACCCCCATCGTCACCTTTCGAGTTTCCTCATGGATTCCCATCAATGGCTCTATGATCGGGTCCTATTGGTCCATCTGTTTCAAAAATCCCTTGAGGGCGAGGCCCTACGTTGGTTTTCCTCCCTACCAGTTGCTGATCTCATCAACTTTGATATAGTCACCGAGTGATTTCTCGCTAACTTTGGTCATATGTCTTCCATTTCTCCTACGTTGTTTGACCTAGTCATGGAAAAAATGAAGTCCGATGAGGATTTCATTAACTTTGCCAATCGGTGGAGGATCATGGCTTCTAGGACGGAAGTTCCCATCCCCAAGTCTCAGGCTGTCACCATGTTGGTGAACAATGCCACCCCTCAGCTTAGGGCCATCTTAATGCTCAGTGAGCTCCACACCTTTCACCAACTCTATAATCGAGCTCAGATAGTTCAGGCCCAGGTAAGGGATCCCACCTTGCCTCCTTTCTTTGAGCCTCGCACCAAGAGTAGGAAGACTCCAGCCGTCCCCACCACCGAGGGCGTCACAATAAATGAGCAAGTCAATGCAGTTGGCCAACCTTTCAAGTCTAACAATCGTCATGGCTCTCATCCTGCTCAGGCTAGTGCAAACCAGGGGCAGGGCAATCCCAAGCCTTACGCGAACGTCCCTCCACCTCAGAACTACAACCGCACTGGGCCAAAAAGGGCTTCTTATCCTCCGTTGCCTGAAACTTTGGGTGACATTTTCTTTGCCCTTATGTCCTCCGAATCCATTCAACTTCCCCTCAATGGGATCGGGTCCATCCCAATGCTGATACCTCCAGGTATTGCCCTTATCACCGAACTCCCGGGCATGATATATTCAACTGTTTCCAATTCCAAGATTGGGTGTATGACATGAACAACGAGGGGAGAATCAATTGGGCGGATGTGAAGCTAGCCATTGCCAATCTCAAGAAACCCAACCGGGACCTTGGTATCGTGCAAAACCCATTGCCAACTCATCAGTCAAACAAAGATCCCTCGATCTTGAGGTAGAATGAGCGGGTGAACACCGTAATTGGAATGGAACCATGGGTACTCAAGAGGACCCAGATGTGGGGCATCAAAGGGTTCCCGGGCTAGTACGGGAAGTTAGAAGTGGAAGCTAATGAACCATGGGTGGACATCAACATGTTCACCCAATCCCGAAGTCTGATCTCACCTTCCAGTCAGTTTTCAAATGCTACCCCAAAACCACTCACATTAATCAACCCTCCCTAGATTCCATGTCAAGAACCTCATGCCTCTTCATAGGCTCAGTCAATGCAGGAGCGCTCTTTGGTCCTCCTTAACCCACCTCAGCCAAAATCAGTCCCTTCTCCTTCTCTTGTCGATTCTGGAGACAATCCAGCGTCCCTCTCATGCATCTTCGGATCTCCAACTCCCTTGCAGCTCATCCGCCCGAAACCTTTGGAGCAAGATGACCCGAAAGAGGCTTCGGTAAATGTCACTCTCCGTAATCGCATCATTCCCCCGTCTCAAAGGTCATCCCAGCCAGAGGAAGGGGTCAATTCTCAAGGCCCTCCTGCAGAGTATGACATTCTCCAACATCTAGATAGGACCCCTGCTAAGGTTTCCATCTTGGAGCTCATTAAGAAGTCCCCATCACACCAAGCCACCTTGCTTCAATTCCTCCAAAAGATCATGGTCAACGAAGACCTTCCGACAAGTGGTGTGACCGAGGCCATCATGGCCCTTACATGTGGACCATCCATCTCATTCTCTGATAAAGACCTTGCTTTGCCAGAAAGCAAGTCACTCCCATTGTGCCTCACCGTCTCTCTCAACGGAGTCAAGGTCGACTCCGCCCTCATTGACACGAGAGCTTCAATCGATGTGTGTCCCATGAAGACCATTCGTAAAATTGGCCTCCAAGAAGAGAACCTGGAGGAGGTATGCACTACCATCTCAGCTTATGACAATTCAAAGAGATGTGCAAAAGGAAAGGTGACCTTACAACTCGGCTTAAGTCCAATGGTCATGACATCCGACTTCTTTGTCCTTGATGTCGACCCTGCATACAAGGCCGGCCATGGATTGAGCAAACCCTCGGAATCCCACTAACAACCCATCAATGATTCAAGTTTCCTTACAATGGTAGGGTGATCAAAATCAAGAGTATCCTACTGGTGGAAACTCTCAATGCTATCACTTCTGAGCAGATCCCGTTTATGACCATTCCAGATAAGGGCAAGAAACATGTCCTTTCCATAGAGGGTGCCATAGGGCCCTCTGCCTTAAATTCACCAGATTCCCCCTTCCTTCCTCGGCCAATCACACATTCCAATATCCCTCTCGATAAAGGATGGAAGATCATGGCCAGAATAGGTTTTACCATGGGTAAGGGTTTAGGTCAGCTCGAACAAGGTCCCACTCATAGAAGAAAGCTCAAGGTTGCTAAAGGTCGGGCACGTTTGGGTTACTCTCCAGAAGAGCCACCTAGGGCTACTTAGGGTAAGGGTTTGGTTTATGGTCGCTTTGTCATAGGGCCAGTTCAGCCAGGAACTCGACCAGAGCCGAGAGAAAAGTCTGAAGTCTCCCAAAGAAAATAAATCCCACCCGATTTACTACTCGAGGAGGACTTTGGTCTCCTCTCCCTTTTTCATCTTGATAAACCCCCTGACGAGGTTTTCCCCTCGGGTATCTTTCTTGCTTTAAACAGGCCTGCGCCTGTCCTCTTCATTCCCTTCCAATTACACCCACCATTCCCTCCGCTCCTCACTTATCCGGCCATGGGGCAACCCGCCCATAGGATTTGCACATTCACCCATAACCACCACAAAAAAAAACGCCGATTCTCAAACATGGGCCTGCGAGCTCACTGTTGAAGAAACATCCTCCTTGGAAAATGGATCCCTCGGCCAAGGGCCGACACTTTCCACCTTGAACTCCCTTCCACTAACTCCCCTTGTACATAGTAAGGTAGGGTCTAGATCAAGTCAAGGTCTGTACATAGCGCCCTTTTCTTCCAGAAAGTCTAGTGTCCGTCAGGTTCCCGCGCGATATACCAGCCTGTTGGCTGGTAAATGCACGCAGCTCTGTCAGGTCTCTGAATTCGCAGCCACTCCCTTTCCCCTAGGGGCAGTTGAACTAGAGGGATCTTCAATAGATGATGGTCTACGGGTGTAGTTTTAGAAGAGGATGATAATGGCGCAGAAGAAGAAGAAGAGCCATTAGAAGATGGTATTGATCCCATAGCTTCCTTCATCGACGGAACCAAGAAATTTGATGAACCTAATGTCTCCATTGACGAATCCACCAAGGAAGTCAATCTCGGCACTAAGGATGATCCAAAGAATATATTGATAAGTGCCAATTTGACGGATGAAGAGAAAGCTGCTCTTGTCGCAATTCTCAGAGAATTTCCCGATGCTTTCGCTTGGTCCTACGAAGACATGTCGGGTCTGGACCCTTCTTTGGTCGAACATCATTTGGTCCTGAAACCCGATGCTCGAGCAGTCAAATAAAAGCTAAGGCGACTTCACCTGAAGCTCGCACTCAAAGTCAAAGAAGAAGTGGACAAGCTCCATAAGGCCAAGTTTATCACGGTAGTTTTATATCCGCAATGGGTAGCCAACATCGTCCCCTTTATGAAGAAAGACGGTAGGGTCCGCATCTGCATAGATTTCCGTGACCTTAATCGTGCTTGCCCAAAGGATGACTTTTCTCTTCCACACATAGATGTCCTGGTGGACAACACCGCCGGCTATAAGATGCTCTCCTTCATGGATGACTTCTCGGGGTATAACCAGATCGGCCTAGTGGAGGAAGACCAGGAGAAGACTTCTTTTACCACTTAGTGGGGGACTTACTGCTATGTCGTCATGCCCTTCGGACTCAAGAACGCAGGGGCAACATATCAAAGGGTGATGATGGCCATCTTCCATGACATTATGCACATTCACATGGAAGTTTACGTGGATGACATTCTGGTAAAATCCAAGACCAGGAGTGGCCATGTAGAAATCCTCCGAGCAGTTCTCCAACGGTCGCGGGAGCATCAACTCAAAATGAACCCCAAGAAATGTGTATTCGGGGTTTCTTCAGAGAAGCTTTTAGGGTTCATTGTTAGCAAAAGAGGAGTTGAGATCGACCCTAATAAAGCTAAGGCCATTGCCGAGATGCCTCCTCCTAAGAACATCAAAGTGGTCCGTGGTCTAATCAGGCGTTTGCAATTCATTAGGAGATTTATATCGCACCATTCTCAGCGATGCAAACCCTTTTATGACATGTTAAAAGAAGAGGCTAAATTTGATTGGAGCGACATGTTGGGACAGGTGCGATGGATTCAGAGGGGGGTGAATGAATCTCCCCTTAAAAAAATTACTCCCAATTAAAAACTCAGAACACTCAGAGATGTGAAATTAAAAACAGATTCAGTTTTATCGAAACTGAAATACAGCGATGTGTTCAATCAATTGGCTCACTCGACATATGAAGACAAATCGAGCCTAAGCATTCATCTAGCGGAAGCAAACAGTAAGCATTCAAACCACAGTGCACGAAGGAATTTTTACGTGGTTCAGTCTGCAGACCTACGTCCACCCCACACTCAAACCCGAGTGTGGCTTCTCGCTGACTCACAGCTTGAACGGCTGGGCCTCACAGCTTGCCTACAAACAGCTGAGCATCACAGCTTGCTGTCCGAGGTATCCACCTCGCCCGCTGAGCAACACAGCTTGCTGTCCGAGGTATCCACCTCGCCCGCTGAGCAACACAGCTTGCTGACCAGAGGAATCCTCCTCTGCAACGCTGAGCAATACAGCTTAGCTCTGCTGACTAACAGCTTGAATAAAGGTTCAAAATAAAAACAAGATATGGAAAGGACACAGCAACAGAAAGCTGTAGACGATAAAACACAAGGTGGCTCTCAAAGAGCTGACTGGCCTGGATTTGATCCACGGTCCAGTATAGACAAGGCTTCAGATGACTCTCTTCTTCTTCTTCTAAACTCTCGATCTCTCTTTCTTCTTCTTCTTCTTCTTTACTGCTCACTCTTTCTTTCTCGAGCTCTCTTCTTTCTCTTCTATTTTCTATTTTTCTTCTTCTGCTGACTCTCTCTGCTTCTATCTGGCTACCCCCTTACTTCGATCACTCTGCTCACGATCTCTCCTCTTCTCTTTTTCTCTTCTTCTGGATCGTACAGGCTCTCTCTCTATCTTCTTCTCTTTCAGATAAGTTCCCCTGCTTCGATCACCCTGCTCACGATCACCCTGCTCCTCTAGAAGAAGCTTCTTATTTATAGAGCAGTGAACAGATAGGGCGTGTGCTCTCCACGATTCCCGCCCAAGAGCCTAGACCACGTGGCAGCATTTCAGCCTGCTGCACTACACGTGTCACGATCCTGGCACTTCCTCATTCTTGGATCACGTGTCCATACTAAGCTTCTCGAACATGAGTCCTGTCAGATAAAACTTGATATCAGTTCGAATCAATCTGAAGGAAAAGAAAAAGATGCATCGAGTAGGTTTGAGATTTAAACTAAGCATATATAGACTTGCTAGTGTGTAGTGCAGTATGCATGTAACAAAGTATGCACAATGAAGGTGAATGCACAGGCATGCCATCAAGGAGTGTATGGACTTTGCGTGCATTCGACAACGATGTATAGACTTGCTGGTGTGATGATGCATGAACTTGAACACTCATACCAGCAATGGAATGTATAGACTTTGAATGCATGGTAAAGAGTGTATAGACTTTGTTTTGAAAGATTGCACAAATGCCACTGAGGAATGTACAGACGTTGAACGTGTGAAATGTAGTTTGCATCTATCAAAGTATGCACAATGAAGATGAGTTCTCAGGCATGCTATCAAAGAATGTACAGACTTTGTGTGCAATGTGCAAGCGACGTACAGACTTGCTAAAATGATGCACGGGCATATCATCAACGAGTGTACAGACTTTGTGTGCAATGTGCAACCGATGTACAGACTTGCTAAAATGATGCACGTGCATATCAGCAACGAATGTGCAAACTTTGTATATGCATGAGACAACCGAATGCACTGACTATGCTCATGAGCTGAGCTAACGGATGTATAGACTTGCTCAGTTATCAGCGAATGGATGTATAGACTTTCTGTGCCTACGACAAGATGATGTACAGCCTTTGTGTATGCGTGAAGCACAACGATGTAAGAATGTATAAACTTGCATTTCATCAGGGCACCCGTGTACAGACTTAGTATTCATGCACGAACATTAGGTGTGCAACAGAATGTATAGACTTTGAATGCCGGGTGAAGAATGTACAGACTTTGCATGCATGCGACAAGACGATGAACATACTTGCTAATGAAATGATGCATGGACTTAAACATTCATACCAGCAACGATTGTACAAACCTGTGAAGCAGTGCACGGGCTATGTGTATATGTGAAACAAAGTAATGCACTGAAATCATCTTCCAAACAACGTGGTATGTACCGATGCCATTATGCCTTATCATTAACATTGCACATACTATGTGTGTGCAAGCTACAGTTAATGCACCGACTATATATATGCATGACTTAAGACGATGCACTGAGTATGTCGAGAGTAGTAACATGGGATGCACGAACATTAAGTGGTGACTCATTGATTTGCCATCTTATGTGGTGACTCCTTGAGTTGCCATCATCAAAACAACAACACCTTATCATCAAAGCACAAGGGGCACAACAATCTCCCCCTTTTTGATGATGTCAACATAATGAGTCATACAGACTCAGCAAACGATTCTCCCCCTTTGACATAAACAAAAAGGAGATGGTTTACGAGTGAAATGAAAGACATGTATGAAATATGATACCAATACTCCCCCATAGAAACATGAAAAATGAGCACTGAAGAATAAAATATAAGAACTCCCCTATCAACATGAATGTTTGACTACTCTCCCCCTAAATACAGATGACCCAGAACTCCCCCTGAAGTGCATGAATGAATTCTGGTTAACCAAAAGCAATCTGAAATCTGCCACCACAAGGAATCCAAAACAATAATGGTTGTGGCACCTTATATATGCATGGACAGAATAGAGTAGGTGGAAAGTCCATAGAACCAGAACTGATTACAGAAACAAGATGGAAGATTCCAACAGGTGAGAAACAGTCAAAGCACAGTACATCTGAAGGAATAATTAATCAACCGATAAGAGAGAATTGTCAACAAAGTTCCTGTTGATCAAGTTGTCAGGGATGAATCAGATCATGAGGGATTGTAAGGCATGCACCACTACAATATGTCTTAACATGAATAGACTCTCCTATCATAGAGGGTTATGAATTGGCAACTTGACCAACCTGATTTAATTATGATGTATACTAAATTTGTCAATTAAATTCAATACTTATATATGAATTCAAGTTTTAATAAAGGTGAACCAAATAATCAGATAACACTCAGACCAATCATCTTTGTCTTACACGCATGATCTCAATGACTCCTTTGAGAGTTACACAGATTAGTATTGAGATTAAACACTTTTACAAGAGCATGAGTTGACAGAGTTTGCAAGATATTTTCATTTGAAGCACTTTATACTTTTCTTGAGCAATTCAAGTTGATCAACACCTTTTTACATGAGGCACAACACGACAAATGTCAAAAGGCCTTCGATGATCTGAAGAGTTACCATTTGAATCCTCCCGTTCTAGCACCCCCGGTCCCGGGCCAGCCTTTACTGCTCTATGTTTCTACCACTGATGAATCTGTTGGAGCGGTATTGGCCCAATATGACGAAGCCAAGAGGGAACGTGTGGTCTACTATTTGTCTAAGCTGTTCAATGAAGCTGAGCAGAGGTACACTGCCATGGAAAAGACCTGCGCGGCCGTCGTCTGGGTCGCCGAAAACCTAAACAATTATTTCCTCGCACATGAAGTAAAGCTCTTGGCGCGAATGGACCCAATCAAATACTTATTGGAAAAGCCCGCCCTAACTGACCGTTTGGTGAGATGGCAAAGTTTTCTCAACCCATTCGACATCACCTACGTTAGTCAGAAGGTGGTCAAGGGGCACGCCATCGCCGAGCACCTTGCCCATCATCCACTCCCTACATTCTCCTCTATCGATGAGAGTTTCCCGGACGAAGAGTTAGGAGCCATCATAGATGGTGAACCTTCGTGGATCCTCTACTTCGATGGTGCATTTAATTCAAAGGGCTGTGGAGTGGGAGCTGTTCTCTAATCCCCGGAAGGTATCATCATTCCCCGTGCTTGTCAATTAACCTTCCCCGCCACGAACAATGTGGCTGAGTATGAGGCACTCCTCATGGGCTTGAAGTTGGCATAGGCCCTCAGAGTTAAGGAGCTCCGGATCATCGGAGATTCCCAGCTCATACTCCGGCAATCCCTTAGCAAGTATCAAACCCAGGACCCGAAGCTGAAACACTACCAAGACCTGGTCGGCAAGGTGGTCCGGGGGTTTAGGAAGCTCACCCTTATACACACCCCTAGGGCTCAAAACATTATAGCTGATGCTTTGGCATCTTTAGCATCTTCTCTTGCAATTCCCGGTGAAAGGCCGTCAGCCACTATCATCGTGCAGAGAATGCACACTCCTTCGCATTCAGATCCCTGGTTCCAACAGTTCCTTGAGCCTTCTTCTCAAGTCCATGTCATCTCTCATGAACCTGAGATCGACCTCGAAGACGGCAATCCCTGGTTCTTCGACATCGAGAATTATCTCCGAGATGGCTCCTTCCCAGATTATGCTACCGCCCCTGATCGACGAGCCATTCGTCGAGCCGCAGGATGCTTCGCCATCAATAGGTGGTCTCTTGCATCTCAAATCTCTTGGAGGATTTTACCTCCGCTGTCTCGATGAGACCGAATCCTATGCGGTCGTTGAAGTTGCACATTCCGGTGAATGCGGTGGACATGTGAATGGCCACATGCTTGCTCAGAAACTCCTTCATCAATACTATTGGCCTACCATGCATGAAGATTGTGCTCGGTATGTCCACCATTGCGCTAAATGCCAACTCCATGCAGACAAGATCCACGCACCCTTATCTTCACTCCATCCTCTTATAGCTCCTTGGCCTTTCGCCATGTTGGCGTTTGACGTAGTCGGTCCCTTGGAGGATAGAACCGGAGAAATCCGAAGAAAATCATTCATCCTCACCGCTACAGAGTATTTCACAAAGTGGGTGGAAGTTGAGGCATTCACGAAAGTCAAAGCATCAACGATGGTAAAGTTTATCGAGCGCAACATCCTCGCCAGGTTCGGCGTCTCCCGTGACATCGTCACCGACAACAGACCACAGTTCACATCCCAAGAGCTCCGCGACATGTGTGGTAAATATGGTATTAACTTGCATCATTCATCTCCATACTACCCACAAGAAAACGACAAGCTGAAGCGACAAACAAAACTCTCATCAGAATTATCAAGAAAACTTGCAAATCTAACCATTATTCAGACTGGCCAGATCGCCTCATTGAGGCCCTCTGGGCTTACCGCACTTCTATCCGTACTCCCACGGGTCAAACCCCATACGCACTCACCTTTGGGACAGAAGCGGTACTCTCATATGAGATATTCGTTCCCTCACTAAGAGTGCAGCTGGATCCCGAGCTCGATCCTGAGCAACGTCGAGAAAATCTGTTGGCCCAGCTGGAACTATTAGATGAGAGATGAATGATCGCGGCCGATCATGCCCAAGTATATCGCAAGAGAATTGCACGCTATTATGCCAAGAAAGTTCTGGAGAGAAAATTTAGGGTAGGTGAACTGGTTTTAAAGAGGAAGATTACTAAAACCGCCGGTCTAAAAGCAAAATTTTAAGAAAATTGGGAAGGCCCTTTTGTCATCAAACAAGTCTACTCAGGTAATGCTTACAAGTTAATGGACTTCGAAGGGGTAGAGCTCACATATCCTTGGAATGGGGTATACCTCAAGAAATTCTATTCATGAGACCTTGTACATAACCAAACAAAAAATAACTAAACAAACAAAAAAAGAGAAAACAAAAACAAAAGAAAAATGTCCTTTTATTTCTTGTACAAAAAAAAACAAAAACTAAAACAAAAAAAACTACACACGCCTGTTGACCATCATGCAGTCCAAATTCATTGCATCAACCCTTAATGCTAGATAGGGACTGTCAAGATGTGATAAGTATCGGGTCTTGGTCTGCCAGAACCGTGGAGATCCCTGTCCGGACACGTCGGCCTATGCTTATTAGAAGGAAAACAACATGCACACACTCACGTATTTTACATCAAATGGGTAGCATCACCTACGATAAGGCCTCACCCGAAGGTCTCCAGGAAGGCAGCACTCTTTTGTTCTTCTTCTCTTCGACCGAATGAGACAGTCGACGCCCTTAAAAGGTGAGCATCAGAGGACCGAAGCACAAGATCCTTAAGGCAAGAGTAGGACCCATCCCCTCGAGCCCGGATCAGAGCACGAGAAGAGGGCAGTGTCCCCGCAGGCATGAAAAGGGGAATCCAAAAATAAAATGGCAATATTCTTTTCCCCAAGAGAAAAAGAAGAAAAGAACAGAAAAATTATGTGTGCATGTATATGTGACAAAGTCACATGAAAAGCCAGGTCGTGACCGTGCCTGACTCCAGCAAATGAAACCCCTCCTATTCAAAAATCAAAGTTTTCTACAGAAGGGGCATCTAATGTCATAATGCTCGGGGTGTGGTTCGAAATTGCCTAAAAGGGGAAAGTCAAGTTGGCCCTCAACCAGCTCGTCGGGTTAACAGCTTTGTCAGTCCTCTCAAGAGGTTTATCCCCTACATTCTTCCTTCTCCCACCAAAAGATGAAAGCTCAATGGAAGTCCTGAAGGGTGAACCCTGTCAAGGTTGCAACCTTGTTTATCAAAAATACATATATGGTTGTCCACTTCAAAGGCAGAAGCTATTGCTGTGAAGGGGTCTCTGTGTTTCTGGCCGATCAAGACCTCTATTTGCTACCCTTAACGCTTTCTCATGTTACCTCGGGCTTAGGTCAATGCAAGCGCATCACCTATGGGTGCGACGGCGTCTGATTCCAGGTCAGCGTCGCGCGGTTGACCGTTAGGGTTCCAAGGTGTTCCATCATATACCATCTAGGGTTGTGAGGAAATAGACCCAGGTCGGGCAAATCATTTACCTCGAACGCTTTTTGGGTGTATCCTTGTGGTCGGAAGCAACTAGGAGCCTAAGCTTGGCATGACGACATTGTCATCAGGATAAGACTTAATCGGCGGGACTATCATTCGAGGAGTCTAGAGGTCCAAATCAACCTAGATGTACGCTCAGGATACCTAGGAGATAATTCATAAAACCCCTTGTTGACATGTTTTCCCACCATTCTTTCTTCTTACCTTGCCTTTTCTAAAATTGAAAAGATGTGAAGACCAGTAAAATGAAGGAAAGAAAGAAAGGGTGGAGAAGTGTGTGTGATCGTGATCGCCACCAAGATACTAAACTGTAAAAGGATGCACCCGTACCTTGGAAAAGGGAGACACTCGCCTCACAACAGCACTGCAGGAATACACGGTCCTGGAAGAACCGCCCTGTGAATCGCACGGTCGCTCGATAGACTGCTCACCAGTGCTGGGGAGAACACGAGACGAAGCCTGGCTGACGATGGGACGGTCCGAAAGGGGCCGCAGGAAGAAGTAGAACGGCTCGACGGGGACCGCTCTCCTATTCAAACGGACGGAAGAAGACCGTTTAGTGCCGCCAGGTTTCAAGTCGTGGAATCTGATCCTCCACCCCTTCCGGCCGGCCAGAGGGGATGGGCCTCGTGATATGTTGATGCTGACCTGGGAGGTTTTTAAACCCCTATAGGGCGTCAAAAACAAATGGGAGGGCGTGAAATGCTATGAAGTAGTGCAAAAACGTGGGAAGAAATGGGGAAAACAAGCATGCAATGAATGAACTAAAGACTAAACATCATGACTAAAACTCAAATCAAATGACTACTCCCTTGAACCGAAGGCTTAGAAGGATGTAGAAAGCCTCCCTCCCTGGCTACAGTTCGCTCAGAAATCCGGCAGAGCTTCGTCGTCGACGTTGGATCTCTCCCTTTTCAAGCTTGGACTACGGGTCCTATTTATAGAGCCTCCAATGTCCAATCTTGAAATTGAATTTTTCAATGAATATTAATCCGAGATGATAAAACCAAATTTGTAGATAAACCTTTTATCTTCCACCAGGTTCAAACGGCGCCTCATTTGGTTGAGAAATCGCGGAGAAAATGGCGGAGGAAGGTGGGGGTTTAACCACGGATAGAGAGAGAAAATCCACATAATCCACAGGTTTCGATCATGTGCACGGTCGCACGATAGACCGCTCTTACAAGTAAACGGTCCAATGCTAGACCGTCCAATGCTGTTGGTGATAAATAAATAAAAATGAAAATTATCCAATTATCCACCGAACTGACTGGCCATCACGGCGTGGGACTCTTTAGGATAGAACAATCTACTGCTAGACCACTTAGTGAATAGAACAGTCCAATGCTTGGCCGTTTACACATGTCGGTGATAAATCTAGAAAAATAGGATAAATAGATAATTATCTAAAAAACCAACGAGCTTAGGACTCTGGGAGCTGAACGGTCTAAAGACAGGCCGTTTAATGGAATTAAACGGTTAAACTTCGACCGTGGAAAGACTTGTCGATGGAAATTCAGAAAATAAACTAAATATCCAATAAATCATTAAACGGTTCAAAGCAAACCGCTTAGTCACTGAACGGCCAGTCGCTAGACCGCGTACAGCCTGGACGTTTAAAATTGATAAAATGGGATAAATGAGTCCATTTAACCCAAAACCAAGCGAAACCAAGGTCCATTAAGCCTTAATTTGGGAACAAACCTAGCCAGGGAGGGAGGTACCCATAAAATAAGCCCAAAGACGTGTCTAAAAATAGCCCAATGAGTAATGGACAACTCGAGGCATCAACAAATGATGGTAAGAGGAATGACTCAACTCATAGGCAAAAAACGGGTGTCAACAGATGCCCCTCCTTAACGTCCTCTTTGCAGGGGAGCGAGCGGAGGTGAAGCGTGTTGTGACCCCTCTATGTTGATGATGTTGACACTTGCTTTATTTCATTGGCAACACCATTATTTTGATTGATTGGCAACTGCTTTTGATTTGATGAAATTACTCTATCAGATTGACTATGTGTTCTTTGCATTTAATACACTGCTATCTGCATTTCTTACTGTCATGGGTCGACACATCAGAGGATGGGTCGACTCCTCTAGCAGACTTGTTTAGACTGAGTCTATACACTGGAAACTCTCACATCGATTGAGTCTATACATCGTCCATTTCAGATAAAGTCCACACACTGCATTTCATTTGAATTGGTTAAGTGTGTACAACATCAACGCATCTCACTGGCTCATGTTACAGCGTCAACGCACTTCATTGGATGTGTGTACAGCGTCAACTCGCTAAGTGTGTACAGCGTCAACGCATGAAGTCTATACATCAGTCTTAATATTCTAAGTTTGTACAGCCGTTGGCTTTGAACCTCAGAGTCTGTACATCCGAATTGCCCTTGATCCGGTCAAGTGTATACACTCTTTCACTGTAGCTTTCACATATTCAAGTCTACACATCGTGAAAGTCTATACATTCATCACTTACCTTTCGCTCAAGGCAAAGTCTATACACTGGGGTCTTTCCCTACGTTTCTTAGGCGAAGTCTGAACATTCGGTTCTGAAGCCTGAAGTCTATACACTCCAGCCTATTCCTACGTTCAAGGCTTCAGCTACACATTAAGTCTGTACATTGGCTTCGCTTCATCAAGTCTGTACATTGACTCGCCAACTTCTTTGAAGTCTGTACATCGCTTCATGTCCCCAAAGTCAGTACATCCACAGTGATATGTGAAGTCTGTACATTGGCTTTCCTTCATCAAGTCTGTACATTGCTTCAGGAGCTTCAAGTCTACACATCGCTTCGCTCCATCAAGTCTGTACATCCACAGTGTTACTTGAAGTCTGGACATTGGTCTTCAAACTTAAGGTCTGCACATTGGTCTTCGAATCCAAAGTCTCTACAATGGTCTTCACACTTGAAGTCTATACATTCGATGTGCAGAGTTGAAGTCCATACTGTGCCTCAGGCTGAGCAAGTTCACACACTGGTCGGTGGCAAGCCTGTACACTGGCCTCAGCTTTTCAAGTCTACACATTGGCCTCCTTGCATAAAGTATATACACTGGACTGTTTGGCAAGTCTATACATCGGCCCTTGTCTTCGATGTCTGTACAGCCCCTTAGCTTTTCAAGTCCATACATTGGCTTCAAGACTTTCAAGTCTATACACTGACGGCTGAACTGAGAACTCTATACATCGTCTGTCTGCACTAGAGTCTCATGGAGTCTATACATTGTACTCATCTTTTAAAGTCTATATAGCCGTTGCCTCCTTTGTTGAAGTCAATACATTGGGCAAGTCTGTACGTTGCATTCGCCTTCACAAGTCTATACAACGAAGTATATACACTGCAATGTACATACTTAAATCTTATGACTTCATTCTTGTTGCTGAAGGGAACAGGGTCGACGCTGGGAACTTAAAGCGTCCACGCATCAGTTGACGAAGCCTTCACGATATCTTCCACTGCGTCAACTCCATAAGCAAGCAGCGTCGACGCAGCAGTTAAAGAAGCAGAGACCTTCACAGGCTATTCCACTGCGTCAACACCACAATTGAGCAGCGTCGACGCAGCAGCTAAAGAGACGAACCTAATGGCTTACTGGAATGCCTCACTGCGTTAACGCCATTCATTGACAGCGTCGACGCAGCAATTCAGATTGCTGTCATTGAGCACG
The DNA here is from genome assembly GCA_022559845.1 of Amorphophallus konjac. NCBI lineage: Eukaryota > Viridiplantae > Streptophyta > Magnoliopsida > Alismatales > Araceae > Amorphophallus > Amorphophallus konjac. The sequence goes on from CM040120.1 coordinate 29,982,009, forward strand.
TGAACTGAGAACTCTATACAACAGACTGAAGAGGCTAATGAAGGGCACGCGATCCGAGGTGCCTGGCTCGTGATCCAAGGATTGACGAGATACCAGGATGCTGCCACGTGGTCCAAATTACTGGGCAGGAAACGTGGAGAGCACACGCCTGCTGCTGTTGCTGCTATATAAACAAGCCTTCTTCCACAGAGAAGACTGATCGAAGGAGAAGAAGAGAAAGTCTATACACTCAGCAGCAGTGAGCCTTCGATCCACAGAGAGAAAAGAGAGAAGAAGAAGATACAGAGAAGAAGAAGAAAAGAAATAGAGAGAAGAAAATGAGAGAATAAGAGATCGAGAGAGATGAGCTGAGAGAGAGCTGATTGAGAGTGAGATTGAGAGTGAGCTTGTATCTCAGTCTCGTGGTTCAAAACTAGAGCTGAGTTTTGCTCTTAGAGCTATATTGCTTTTGAGCTTTTCTATTTTCGCTTTGATTCTGTCTTTCATTTTCGAATACTGTTTCTTCAAGCTGTGTGTCAGCGGTCTTGCAGTGGTAGTCTCCACTGGACGGGTTAAGCTGTATTTCCCCAGCGGTTGCAGAGGATCAGATCCTCTGGTCGGAAAGCTGTAGTGCCCAGCGAAGCTGTGTATCAGCGGATTGTTTGGTCAAGCTGTAAAGCCCAGCGGACGCAAGCTGTGCTGCACAGCAGGAAGCCATACTCGGTTGAGTGTGGGGTGGACGTAGGTCGTTGACCGAACCACCTAAAAATCGTGTGTGCATTGTGTTTGTGTTTTTGTTTGATCTGTGTGCGATGGGAATTCTTGCTTAGCTTATTTGGTTTCATCGCTCATGCTCATGCCTAACTTTCGATATATATAGATATGGTGAATGGCTTTCATGGGTCGACCCTTTGCTTAGCATTCTTCATTTAGCTTAACTGATGTTTGCCTAAATTCCACTTTAGAACATACAGTAGTTTTAAATTAGGCAAGTTGATCTATTCACCCCCCTCTAGATCCACACTTAGTGGAGATAGACTGCGTCCATCTAACCCAACACTTGGTATCAGAGCCTAACTCTTCTGCAGGGACTCATCGCCCGAAGAGAATAGGCAGAGATGGATGCTCGAGGGATGACTGCCGAAGGTCACTCAACAACGAAGCCCCCATTCTTTGATGGATCAAACTACGCATACTGGAAGAACCGTATGCAAGTGTTCCTCAGGGCTAAGGATTATGAGATTTGGAAGATTGTCAGCAAGGGAGCTTATGAGCTGTCCCCGAATGAAGATGTATGGACCAAGGAGGAGATCAGAAGGTCCACGCTGAATTGGAGTGCTATTAATGCTATCCAGTGCGCTCTGCATCCTACAGAATTCTCCCGTGTGTCTGCTTGCAAATCAGCTAAGGAGATGTGGGATGCGCTGGAAGTAATTCATGAAGGTACATCTCAAGTAAGAGAGCAGAAGGCCAATCTTCTTGTATCTGAGTATGAAGCCTTCAAGATGAAGCAGAACGAGTCCATCAACGAAATGTATGCTCGGCTGACTGTCATAACCAATGGCCTCAGAGGTTTTGGGAAACCTCAGATAGAATATGATGTAGTGAGGAAAATTCTATGCTCCCTGACTCCCATTTGGCACACCAAAGCAATAGTGATGGAGGAGTCAAGGGACCTACGTAATACTAAAGCTGATGAGCTGATTGGCTCACTAATGGCATATGAGATAAACATGCCAAGGACAGATGAAGCCGAGAGGAAGAAGAAGCCGATAGCGCTGAAGGCTAGTTCCAGCAAATCAATAAAATCCAGCTCCAGCAGCTCTTCATCATCAGAGGAGAGCCTAAATGAAGAAGAAGATGTGACTCGGTCTGAGATAGCCATGATGACTAGAGAGTTCAGGCGATTTCTCAGAAAGGGAGCAGGACGGTTCGGCAGGAAGAAATACAGTGGTGACCGAAAGGATAAAAGGTATAAATCTAAACCTGCAAAGAAAAATGAAGCTAATGTCTGTTATCAATGCAGGAAACCAGGGCATCTGAAAATTGACTATCCAGACAATCAGAAACATAAGGACAGGTCAAAGAAGAAAACCAAGAAGGGAAGAGCTATGATCACCACATGGAGTGATGAAGATGAAGGCTCTTTCAGCAGCAGCTCAGATAGTGAAGCCGAATCTGAACAGCCCATTTGCCTTATGGCAACAAGCTCCGAAGATAGAGAGGAGGACACAGATGAGGTAATCACTAGATTTGAAAACTTCACAATTGCTGATTGGGTAGATACTTATCATGACATAGCTGATAGAGCTGATGATATTAGAAAAGAGAATAGGCATCTTAGAAGAAAAATCAATTCCATGCAAAATGATAAAACACTAACTGATAAAATTGCATGTTTGGGATCTGAGATTGATGAATTGAAACTCACATGCTCTGAAGAAGATGAAATCAAAAATGAGTTAAAAGCTTCTAAGGAAGAGAATCTAAGGCTTGAAAATGAAATTGATGAATGGAAGCTGAAGATTCAGAAATGTGAAAGTGAAGTCAAAATTATCTCTGAAAAATATGAAGCTGTCCTCAATGTCAATAATGAGATGAAAAAGGCTATTGATGAACTTCAGAAAGACAATGAGGATAAAATGAAAACTATTGAGAAAATGACCCAAGGAACATATAACTTAAATGCTTTGTTAGGGTCAAAGGTTAATTTCAGAAAAGAGGGCCTAGGATTTAATTCTAGTGCAACAAAAACATTCGGAATGAAAACAATTTCATTTGTTGCTCAAAAGGAAAAGGGACCTCTAATTAGCATGAACTCAACAAATTTAATGAACAAAATTGCTAATCTGAAAAAGACCAGTGCTGAGGAGAAGGGTAAACAAAAACTCAGTGAGCCTAGTAGAGCTAGCACATCTAAGCAGAATCCTAGGGCTCAGACTCAGGTTAGGGGTCAACCTACACAGTCCGGTAAACCCCAGGTCAAGGTAACCAAGTCTCCACCAACACCTCCACCTCTTAAGAAGACCCAATACAAACCTGTGTATAGGTCAGCAGGGTCCAAAGTACAGGGGAAACAGAGTGCTGCTAGGAGTCAACCCAATTATTTTTATCAACCCAGAGCTCAGACCCACTACAATGCACAGCTAACCTACTTCAATAGGTCAGATTGGTCTAGAACTCAGGGTAGGTTTATAGGTCTTGCACACCAGGGTGCTAAATATCAAAGACCTTACAGTAGAAATTGGGTAAATGGGTATGGTTACTGGACATCTAGAAACCAATATTTCCATAGCCAGCCCAGGAACTACTATGGCCAAAATCTTGTGAACACACCCTGGCCAAGGCACTGGCACAGAAATAACAATACTGTCAATAATCATGCTGCTGCCAACAAGAAAAAGAACAATAAAAAGAAAAGGAACAACAACAGAAGAAAATCTGTAGGATCCACTGAACAAAGTTCATTTAAACAAATGTGGACTCCGAAACATCTGCTTTCCTGCTTTGCTTCTAGTTCATTTACATTGGAGCCCAATCAGTCTTGGGTTCCAAACTTCTCTACCTAATTGTGTATGCAGGTATGCCTGGCAGCCAAGAACAATTTGTGGTACTTGGATAGCGGCTGCTCCAGGCATATGACAGGAGATAAGGCCAAATTTTGCATACTGACTGAGAAAGTAGAAGGCCTTGTCACCTTTGGAAGCAACACAAAGGGTAGGATTATCGGATCAGGTAAGGTAGGTAAGTGTTCTACCTGCTGCATTGATGATGTTATGCTGGTTGAAGGGTTAGCCTATAATCTACTTAGCATCAGCCAGTTATGTGATAAAGGTTACAATGTTTTATTTAATTCTCAATGCTGCAAGGTTTTTGAACCTGATTCTGATATTGTCAAATTTTCTGGAAAAAGAATAAATAATACCTACATGATAAATTTAGATGAAATTCAACACACTAACCTTTGCGTTACTGCCAGTAGAGAAGACATAGCATTTTTATGGCATCGTAGGTTAGGTCATGCTAGCTACACTGTTTTGCACAAATTAAATAATCATGGCATGGTTAGAGGACTTCCTGAAGTCTCATTCAAGAAAGAAAATAAAATCTATGATGCATGCACTCAATCAAAGATAACTAGAAAGTCATTTAAGTCTAGAACTGAAAATCTGTCTTCCAAACCCTATGAGCTGATACATATGGACCTTTTTGGGCCAACTAGATCTGTCAGCCTATCAGGGAGGAGGTATGGGTTTGTCATGGTAGATGACTTTTCTAGGTATACTTGGGTTTATTTCTTATCTAATAAGAGTGATGCTTTCTCATAATTTCAGGAGTTCTATGTTAAAACAAATCAAAAAATTGAAAACATTTTGTCTGATCATGGAGGTGAGTTTGAAAACTCACAATTTGATGAATTCTGCAGGTCAAATGGAATCAACCACAGGTACTCCTCACCAAGGACACCTGAGCAGAATGGAGTTGTGGAGAGAAGGAACAGAACCCTAGTGGAAATGGGTCGTACACTCCTTGTCGAAGGTGGTCTACCAAAGAAATTTTGGGCTGAAGCAGTGAACACTGCCTGTTATGTAATTAACAGAGCCATGGTAAGACCTTCTACCCAGCAAACACCATATGAGATATTAAAATGTAAGAAACCTTCTATTGCTCACTTCAAGGTTTTTAGTTGTAAATGTTTCATTCACATAAATGATAAAAAGGACCTTGATAAATTTGAACCTAAAGGAGAACCAGGAATTTTTCTTGGCTATTCTGAAAACACCCGAGCATACAGAGTGTACAATCTGAACTCTAAAATTGTTGAAGAATCTCCACACATAGTTTTTGATGAATCCTTGGCAAATTCTAATGTTGGTCAATGCAGGAATGAAAACAATGGTGAAATTTTGAAGGAAGGAGATCCTGCAGACAAATCCGAGGATGAAGAAGAACAAAAAGAGCTTAATGAAGAGGAGCCTACAGTTCAGGGGGAGGTAAATCAAGTTCATGATACTCCAATTGCAAATATTAGATATCTCAAGGATCATCCTGTAGATAATGTTATTGGAAATCTGTATGACCCTCCTAGGACTAGAGGCCACTTAAGAATTCAACATGAACTGAATGCTTATGCTTTTGTATCAAACACAGAACCCAAGTCCATTGACTGTGCTCTCCAAGATGTGCATTGGATTAATGCCATGCATGAGGAGCTCAATCAGTTTGACAGGAATAAGGTGTGGCATTTGGTTCCACCTCCTGATCATGAAACAGTCATAGGGACTAAATGGGTATTTAGAAACAAAACTGATGAAGCAGGGAATGTTACTAAAAATAAAGCCAGACTTGTAGCTCAGGGGTACAATCAGGAATTTGGAATAGACTTTGAAGAGTCTTTTGCCCCTGTAGTTAGGTTAGAAGCAATAAGAATTCTATTGGCTTATGCATGTTCCCTAGGAATAAACCTTCAGCAGATGGATGTGAAATCTGCTTTTCTAAATGGGGAAATTAATGAGGATGTCTATGTGAGACAGCCTCCTGGGGTTGAATGTTTAGATCTCCCTAATCATGTTTATAAGCTCAATAAAGCTCTCTATGGTTTAAAGCAAGCTCCTAGAGCTTGGTATGACAGGTTGAGCAAATTTCTCACCAACAAGAACTTCACAAGAGGTATAGTTGATCAAACATTGTTTACCAAGGTAAGCCATCCAGATATTCTTATCATTCAGATTTATGTGGATGATATTGTGTTTGGGTCAACTAACCCCAAATTGTGTGAGGAATTCTCTCAAATAATGACTGATGAATTTGAAATGAGCTCAATGGGTGAGCTCAAACTATTTCTTGGACTGCAGGTTACACAAATAGAAGATGGCACCTTCATCTCTCAGTCCAAGTATGTAAAGAACTTATTGAAGAAGTACAAAATGGACAACCTCAAGGAAATAGCTACTCCAATGGGTACCTCAACCAGTTTGGATGAAGATTCTAAAGGTAAACCTGTGGACCAAAGGCTATACAGAGGTATGATCGGATCTCTTCTCTATCTTACAGCATCTAGGCCTGTATACAATTTGCTGTGTGTTTATGCTCTAGATTTCAGGCCAGTCCTAAAGAAACTCACTTTAAAGCTGTGAAAAGGATTTTTAGGTATTTACTAGGCACCCAAGAACTAGGTCTCTGGTATCCTGCTAAGTGTGAGTTAGAGCTTCTAGCCTACACTAATGTAGACTATGCTGGGTGTCGAGTAGATAGAAAAAGCACCAGTAGCTACTATCAATTCCTTGGTGGCTGTCTATGTCTTGGGCATCTAAGAAGCAACACACTGTAGCATTATCCACAGCTGAAGCTGAGTATGTTGCATCATGTAATTGTGCAGCCCAAGTACTTTGGATTAAGCACCAACTGGCTGATTATCAGATAAATCTGGGATGCATTTCACTTTTATGTGATAATACTAGTGCTATATGCCTTGCTAAAAATCCTGTTCACCATTCTAGGGCTAAGCATATAGAGATAAAACATCATTTTCTTAGAGATGCTGTAAATAAAAAGGAGATTGAAATGAATTTCATAGAAACCGAAAAACAAATTATTGATATTTTTACTAAGCCTCTTGGGAATGAAAATTTTAAATTTCTTAGAAGAGAACTTGGCTTATGTAAATTTCAGCATGATGAATGATTGTTTAATTGCTGTGAATAAAATCTCTGATGTGGACTTATTTTTGATTGCTTGGATAAATCATGTGGATGTGAATGTGGATGTAGAACTGTCCTGCATTGCATATATTCAGGGGGAGCTTATCGAGTCTTTGCATGTCTTTGCATATCATTCATTCATGACCTATGCATAAGTTCTCTCTCAACTAATTCTTGCCATATTGCATGCATATAGACAGGGGGAGTATTGCTAGAAATTCAGAGTGGTTTCAACTTTCTTGAAGTCATTCAACCTTTAACTCTGAATATTTGTCTCTGACATTATGGCAATCTGTTGGTCAGTTCTGAGTTCTAAGCAGTAGAAAATGGACTTCTTCATTTATAAGAATTTGAATTGTTCAAAGACTGATGTAATGGTTTAAATCTCATAATGATTGGAGTTTAAAGATTGCAATCAGTATATAAGTAAGTTAAAAATTGATAAAACTCTCAACCTCTTTCTTATTTCATGTCAGACAAAGCTAATCATATCTGAAATCTGAAAACTCATCTGAAATCATGTTAGAGAGGTTAAGTATGTGTATTGTTCTTAAACAAGTCATTCTGAAACATAAAAAGGACAGCTAAGAAAGATATTGAAAGAGCATTGAAAATCATTGAATATATATATTGGCAGAGCAATGACTGGTAAATCACTGAGAAACTGAGTGATCCATCAAAGAAGTGGACAACACTCATGTCATGAAGTGTATCAGCTATCTCTGTTTAAAATGCTCAAAACAGCAGGCTGGTTTCACTGAGTACCTGGGGGTAACTGGCGTCTGATAAACGTGTACCCACACACAAAAAAGGTGTAACTCAGTTCTGTTGAATTTGATCATAGGCAGAATGGTCCATCTTGTTGAGTATCTAGGGGTATTGGCGTCTTATAAACGTATACCCTTACGCAGAAAGACTTATGGTACCTGAATGCTCAAAATGATCTAATACTGAAAATGCTGCTCCTTCAAAAGAAAAGTTCATGAGTGTCAATTTGTTTAGTTTCAATACATGACTTGGTTTCTCTCAATATTATTTATGAGACTATGAAAGTAAGATATTATGAAACTGAATCTTTCATGCAAATATGATTCTGGTTTATTGTTTTATCATGCATAGTGATCTTATCTATTGCTTGTAGTGCATGAACTCCAAGTTTTATCATCCTTAAACCAGAACTCTTTCTGACAGCAGTTTCTAAATTCATATGACTGAAGACTCTATGCTTGAGAATGCTTATTCATGAACTACCTGTTCAGAATGCCAGTCAGTTCTTCTCTTGATTCCTCCATTGTATTTAATTTTTCCCTCCTCTTTGTTGATGGCAAAGGGGGAGAATATTGTCTAGGGGATGTCTAGGGGGAGAATACATATCTGTCTGAATTCTAAATTCAATTCTGAATTCATTCCAAGGGAGAGTTTGAGGCAGTGAGTTGCATGCATTCATAGCATCTGCATGTCAATCTGCATAACACATCATGTCTTTCATCAAACATATATCTATATGACAGGATGTTGCTATTCTACTTCATATGGGGTTGCCATCATCAAAAAGGGGGAGATTGCTGTGACCCCTCTATGTTGATGATGTTGACACTTGCTTTATTTCATTGGCAACACCATTGTTTTGATTGATTGGCAACTACTTTTGATTTGATGAAATTGCTCTATCAGATTGACTATGTGTTCTTTGCATTTAATACACTGCTGTCTGCATTTTTTACTGTCATGGGTCGACACATCAGAGGATGGGTCGGCTCCTCCAGCAGACTTGTTTAGACTGAGTCTATACATTGGAAACTCTCACATCGATTGAGTCTATACATCATCCATTTCAGATAAAGTCCACACACTGCATTTCATTTGAATTGGTTAAGTGTGTACAGCGTCAACGCATCTCACTGGCTCATGTTACAGCGTCAACGCACTTCATTGGATGTGTGTACAGCGTCAACTCGCTAAGTGTGTACAGCGTCAACGCATGAAGTCTGTACATCAGTCTTAATATTCTAAGTCTGTACAGCCGTTGGCTTTGAACCTCAGAGTCTGTACATCCGAATTGCCCTTGATCTGGTCAAGTGTATACACTCTTTCACTTTAGCTTTCACATATTCAAGTCTACACATCATGAAAGTCTATACATTCATCACTTACCTTTCGCTCAAGGCAAAGTCTATACACTGGGGTCTTTCCCTACGTTTCTTAGGCGAAGTCTGAACATTCGGTTCTGAAGCCTGAAGTCTATACACTCCAGCCTATTCCTACGTTCAAGGCTTCAGCTACACATTAAGTCTGTACATTGGCTTCGCTTCATCAAGTCCGTACATTGACTCGCCAACGTCTTTGAAGTCTGTACATCGCTTCATGTCCCCAAAGTCAGTACATCCACAGTGATCTGTGAAGTCTGTACATTGGCTTTGCTTCATCAAGTCTGTACATTACTTCAGGAGCTTCAAGTCTACACATCGCTTCGCTCCATCAAGTCTGTACATCCACAGTGTTACTTGAAGTCTGGACATTGGTCTTCAAACTCAAAGTCTGCACAATGGTCTTCGAATCCAAAGTCTCTACAATGGTCTTCACACTTGAAGTCTATACATTCGATGTGCAGAGTTGAAGTCCATACTGTGCCTCAGGCTGAGCAAGTTCACACACTGGTCGGTGGCAAGCCTGTACACTGGCCTCAGCTTTTCAATTCTACACATTGGCCTCCTTGCATAAAGTATATACACTGGACTGTTTGGCAAGTCTATACATCGGCCCTTGTCTTCGATGTCTGTACAGCCCCTTAGCTTTTCAAGTCCATACATTGGCTTCAAGACTTTCAAGTCTATACACTGACGGCTGAACTAAGAACTCTATACATCGTCTGTCTGCACTAGAGTCTCATGGAGTCTATACATTGCACTCGTCTTTTAAAGTCTATATAGCCGTTGCCTCCTTTGTTGAAGTCAATACATTGGGCAAGTCTGTATGTTGCATTCGCCTTCACAAGTCTATACAACGAAGTATATACACTGCAATGTACATACTTAAATCTTATGACTTCATTCTTGTTGCTGAAGGGAACAGGGTCGACGCTGGGAGCTTAAAGCGTCCACGCATCAGTTGACGAAGCCTTCACGATATCTTCCACTGCGTCAACTCCACAAGCAAGCAGCGTCGACGCAGCAGTTAAAGAAGCAGAGACCTTCACAGGCTATTCCACTGCGTCAACGCCACAATTGAGCAGCGTCGACGCAGCAGCTAAAGAGACGAACCTAATGGCTTACTGGAATGCCTCACTGTGTTAATGCCATTGATTGACAGCGTCGACGCAGCAAGTCAGATTGCTGTCATTGAGCACGTGAACTGAGAACTCTATACAATGGACTAAAGAGGCTAATGAAGGGCACGTGATCCGAGGTGCCTGGCTCGTGATCCGAGGTGCCTGCCACGTGGTCCAGATTGCTGGGCGAGAAATGTGGAGAGCACACGCCTGCTGCTGTTGCTGCTATATAAACGAGCTTTCTTCCACAGAGGAAGAGAGATCGAAGGAGAAGAAGAGAAAGTCTATACACTCAGCAGCAGTGAGCCTTCGATCCACAGAGAGAAAAGAGAGAAGAAGAAGATACAGAGAAGAAGAAGAAAAGAAATAGAGAAGAAGAAAACGAGAGAAGAAGAGATCGAGAGAGATGAGCTGAGAGAGAGCTGATTGAGAGTGAGATTGAGAGTGAGCTTGTATCTCAGTCTCGTGGTTCAAAACCAGAGCTGAGTTTTGCTCTTAGGGCTATATTGCTTTTGAGCTTTTCTGTTTTCGTTTTGATTTTGTCTTTCATTTCCGAATACTGTTTCTTCAAGCTGTGTGTCAGCGGTCTTGCAGTGGTAGTCTCCACTGGACGGGTTAAGCTGTATTTCCCCAGCGGTTGCAGAGGATCAGATCCTCTGGTCGGCAAGCTGTAGTGCCCAGCGAAGCTGTGTATCAGCGGATTGTTTGGCCAAGCTGTAAAGCCCAGCGGATGCAAGCTGTGCTGCGCAGCAGGAAGCCATACTCGGTTGAGTGTGGGGTGGACGTAGGTCGTTAACCGAACCACCTAAAAATCGTGTGTGCATTGTGTTTGTGTTTTTGTTTGATCTGTGTGCGATGGGAATTCTTGCTTAGCTTATTTGGTTTCATCGCTCATGCTCATGCCTAACTTTCGATATATATAGATATGGTGAATGGCTTTCATGGGTCGACCCTTTGCTTAGCATTCTTCATTTAGCTTAACTGATGTTTGCCTAAATTCCGCTTTAGAACATACAGTAGTTTTAAATTAGGCAAGTTGATCTATTCACCCCCCTCTAGATCCACACTTAGTGGAGATAGACTACGTCCATCTAACCCAACAAAGTGAATGTGAAATGGAACATGGAGATGAAGCGGAAATGAAGCGGAGCGGACTGAAAAGCGGGCGTTAAGGCAAAAGACACCAGTTTCATTGCCAACAAGCGATAAGAATCTTCCGGAAAACTCCGAACCAAACACAAGGAACGATCGGACCAAAATGATGTCAGTCTGGAGAAACTAACTAAACGAAAAGGAAAACACGCGATCAACCTCATGGGGGACACAATCCCTCGGACCAATGAGGGGACCGGAGCAAGCAATGAAAAGTAAAGAAACGGACTAAAACTCCAGACGGGATCTTCAGTCAATCAAACCAAGTGAACAGACCAGAGAGAACCTTCCAACTCTGAATGGAATTGTTCCTCTTTCTTGAAATCATGAACACACAATCATTCATCACAAATGAGATACTTTCAGATAGACCATAGGTCATGAATGCTCAAAAGATGTGTATGATGCATGTTGGGCAAAAATAAAAGAAATCATTAAAACGAATGCAAATAAAGCCATAAAATAGAAAATATTCAAGAATAACATTGCTAGACTAGGATCATCAAGGTCAAGATACTATCTGCAACCACGACGTGTAGGATAGAACAATCCTCCCCTAATTTTTCCAACCTAATGGCATGTCCGATGATTAAACACGTGAACCTGGATCATCATTATTTTTGTTATAGGGGAACATCAGATCCTGGAACACGTACATAACCAACTAGTTCTCGAGATAATATAGCATAATACCATATAGTAATGCAATAATGGATACAGGGATAGAAGGCCATACCTGACTTACTTGTGCAGGCAAAACGGCAAAGTAGAGCTGCAAAGAATTCATGAACATGGTTTTGCAATATTTCATCATGAAATAATCATTCAAGCCAAAAAAAGAAATCAGCCTTTTAATCACATAATGCAGCCAAGAACATTCTTCACAATTATTTCAGCACATGAACGGTCTAGCGCAAGCCGCTCCACAATGTAAACGGTCCCATGGGGGCCGCTCAAGCAATACCAATTTGAATATGAACGTAAAAGAAACACGGCCCATCAGGAGGCCGTTCAATTAACTGTACGGTCGTACCCTGGCCGTTCAAGGAAGTGCACCGTTAGAGATTAAACGGTCACATGGGAGACTATCCAAACTCACACGGTCTATCGATAGACCGTGCAATTACCGGCGGTTTCAAAAAAATAAAACCCTTTTTCTTCCTCCTCCTCCCTCTACACCGTAACCGACGGAGGAGCCAACCCGAATGCCACCACCCCCTCCACACTCTCACTCTCCATCTCACTGTCTCATCTCTCTCTCACCCCTCATCTCCCCTCTTCTCTATGTGATAGAAACATCAATCGTCAAAGCGTCTCCTCCGTCTAATGGCCGGTGAGGGAAGCCAAGCGCCGCCGCCGGCGGCCACCGCGGAGGAGAACGTCGTGCCACCGCCCGCGGCTGAGGAAGAAGCCGCACCACGCGTTGCTGAGGAGGGAGCGATCGTAGCTCAAGAAGGAGACGCCGGGGAAGCGTCGGCGGAGCCCACGGCGGCGGTGGAGAAGCCAACGAAGACGGACGAGGTTGGTTGCCTAAAACCCTCCCCATTTTCATTTTTTTTAATCCATGCATGTAGCTTATAAGGGTAGATTCGGGGCTCACGACCCCGTTAGGGCTGGTTGGGAGGCCCCATGGGGACCTCACCGCCGGCGGGGAGGGGCTAAAACATCGTCGGGGACGACGGTCGCAATGCGGTTTAACAGTGACCGCTTAACAAAGCAACACGGTTCGCAGAGAACCGTTCAGCCAAAACACGGCCCATGGGTGGCCGTTCAACAGGAACTGAATCGACGGCAAAAACACGGTTTGAGGAAGACCGTGGAAGTTTAGGACGGGCCACATTGGTCTGTTCAGAATATGAAAAGCTTGAGGATAGAACGGTTTCCACCAAACTGTGGACCCTTAGGGCGGCCAGAATTGGTCCGTTCGAGGGTAGGCACTAGACAATAGCACGGTCCTCACAGGGCCGTCAATAGGGCAGAACGGCCCATGGGGGACCGTGAACTTCTGAGGGAGATTATCGGGATGGTTGGAAGCCAACCATTTGAAAGAGAAAATGGCCCGTATGCGACCGTTTAGTGAGTTGAGTGATTTATTAATGAATGAAATATAAGATCCTAAAATAAAATGCAATTATCCTAAATGCATTCAGAGAAAGCACTGGACTCAGATCTCATGGCTACATGTTCGAGCAGTGTATCTTGCACCGCCAGACGTCCAGCGGGCGAGGCTCACGACCATGGGCTTTGCTGAGTTCCTGAGCGTGGAGGTCAGCCGGCTTGACATGCCGCTTCTCTATGCTCTGCACGACCGCTGGGATCCGATGAGCCGGACGTTCCTCTTCCCGTGGGGCCACATGGTCCCCACACTAGAGGACGTTGCGCGCATCACCAGATTGCACGTGCACGGGACTCCGGTCAGCGAGACGACTTACCCCGACTGCCGGGAGCTGGCCCAGGAGCTGCTGGGCTTGGAGTTACTACACCCAGAGCGTCAGTCGACGACGCTGACATGGGCGAGGCTACAGGACAGGCTTGGACTGAGGTGCGCAAGGATAGCGACAGGCGAGCTACCCGAGGAGCACTTGCAGAGATTGATAGAGCTGGTACGATCGAGACTACAGCTGCAGCGGGACCCGAGGCGGACCAGGTGCTGAGATGATTCCTGATGCTGTTCTTTGGATGACTCTTGTTCGTGACGAGAGCTGACGTGATCAGCTGTCAATTCCTTCCTCTACTCGAGGACTTAGGGCATGTCGGGGACTATGCCTGGGGAGCGGCAGTCCTTGCTTTCTTGTTCGAAACCCTCAGCTCTACTAGCCGACGGACTATGCTAGGGGGCTTCTCTCCTCTACTCCAGGTATGACTCTAACTCTTAAACTTAGTTACATGATTCCTATAAGTACTATATGCTGACTTTTGGTGAAATGCAATGCAGGTGTGGGCCTACATGCACTTGCGTGGGCTAGGGAGAGGTGATGAGACATATCCAGAGCAGCTGCCCATCGCCAGGCGGTGGACCGCTCCACGAGAGACTGGGTCCCTCCGGAGATAGGTTCGGGAGATCTAGGATGACCTAGACATGCTACCCTTTGCCTCGGTACGACTTTAAACTCAAACTCTTCATTAAATGCAAATTATATGCTTATAATGCTAATGCAATTTTCTTATTTGGTGGACAGGTTCGGTGGACACCCTACACGAGTGAGGGGCATGAGGGTCAGCCGTGGGTGGTGGCGGCCCTCACCTTCTCAGGCCGAGACGTGTGGCTGCACTGCATGAACATGGTGGAGCCGCTCTACTTCCGACTAGTGATGAGGACGACCGGCGTCCATCAGCCAGCAGTTGAGTTTCCGGCACCTGAAAAGTCAGAGGAGGGCATCGGGCGACACCCCCGAGGGTTGGCCACGGTGATAGACTAGACGGAGTGAGCTACGGAGCAGGTGGCAGACTGGACAGCGCACAGGAAGGTGGTGACCGCCCGGGCGGAGAGTGGGGAGGCCTACTACACGGCCTACGCCCGGCACTACAGGGACCAGGTGTTCCGAGGTGCCCGCCGACCGGTACGACTTCTAACTCTAAATGCTTTCTATTATGCTTTCTATATGATTATGCACTGATGTTTTGGACTTCCTAAATGCAGATTGGCCCCGAGGGGAGGATTGCAGAGCTCTAGGGGCTCCTCCACTCGACCATCCAGGAGCGAGATGAGCTTCGACAGACCCTGACACTTCTGGTGAGTTTCGTTAAACCCTAAACTCTTAATTTATGCAAATGTTTATCATTATGCCTGTGACTGACCTGGAGTTTTGGATGCAGCGAGCTGAGGGAGCCCAGCGCCAGGGGACCGACGCACCATCTTCCTCTTCATAGACCCCTACAGACCGCGCCGAGCGGGAAGCAGATTTTGTACGGATGGTGACGCAGACTGAGGCAGTCAAGGCAGCGCTCTCCGAGAGGGTACGCAACCACTACACCTTCACATGTTGATTACATTTATGAAATGCAATTAACTAACCATGAAATGTGTATGCAGACGATCGAGCTGACCCGGCTGAGGGTGGAGTTCGAGTAGAGCCGAGCAGCGACTCGAGAGGAGGCTGCCTGCCTTCGGGAGGAGATGGCGCGGAGCCGACCAGCAGACCCAGTCGAGACGGCGCTCCTTCATGCAGAGCTAGAGCGTCTTTGAGTTGGAGCCGTGGAGGCGGAGCGTTATCGGACGGAGGCGTTAGAGCTGAGGGGGGAGCTGCGGGCATACAATAAGATGAGTCGACGGTCAGAGCACAGTGGCACTCCGAGCGGCAGCACCCATGCTACCCACGGCTCCGTTAGGAGTTACTTCACGGGGTCCTCCGGCCGACGGAGGAACGAGGAGGAGGAGTGGCGCCGACGATACCGCGAGGAGGCGAGCTCAGCGATGCCTCCACCAAAGAGGCATGCGGGAGCCGGGGACAGTGACAGGCCAGAGGGAGAGGGAGAGGCCTGACCTTTGTACTTTGATAGGCTTTGTACTTATGGATATGATGGTGATATGATATGTTTTTGTTTTGATTTTGTGGATGGATGCAAATGCTAGATACTAACTACCTAATAACAACGACTCCCAACCCGACACGAGTGAGTGGGAGATAGCGATGGACACGACGCGAGTGAGAGGGAGAGAGAGATGACCACGAGTGAGTGGGACGACACGACGATGCGAGTTTGAGAGAGAGAGCGACGACACGACACGAGAGTGAGTGTGAGAGAGCGACGACACACGACACGAGTGAGCGTGAGAGAGCGACGACACGACGCGAGTGAGAATGAGATGACACAACGCGAGTGAGTGGGAGAGAGAGACGCCGATCAGTGAGCGGGAGAGAAAG
This sequence comes from Amorphophallus konjac, assembly GCA_022559845.1. Lineage (NCBI taxonomy): Eukaryota > Viridiplantae > Streptophyta > Magnoliopsida > Alismatales > Araceae > Amorphophallus > Amorphophallus konjac. The sequence continues at coordinate 29,997,974 of CM040120.1, forward strand.
ACGTCGAATAGTGAGTGGGAGAGAGAGATGCCAAATAGTGAGTGGGAGAGAGGGACGCCAAATAGTGAGTGGGAGAGAGAGACGACACGGCTTGAGTGAGATTGGTGCAAGAGGGTGAAAAATGAGGCTTTAGGTTTCTACACGGTCGTCAATAGAACTGCTCCAGTACCCTACACGGCCTTCCTTTAAACCGTTGAGAGCGATTCGGCCAGAACCCACAGATGCAACTAAACGGTCCACTATTGTCCGTTCAAAGGGTAGAATGGTTCATATGTTACCGCGCGTATAACAGAACGACTTATCTGAGACCGTGCAAAATGCCAGGATTCGAACTGTGTGGAAAATTACAGCACGGTCTCCATTAGACCGTGCATTGACCAGAGCGATCTATCGATAGATCGCATACATATACGCCCTGAGAATCCAAACTTGACACTCTTGGAGAGTCCTAACCCGGGATAGGTGTCTCAAACCAACCCAAAACTCTATCTTAACCTGGTCTAGGCTTATCCAACCTCAATTCTAGTAGGTTTAGGCCTCTAACCAAGTTCTATAAGAAATAGGGGATTCCAAATTCATTCTTCACACCTCAACCCTCTTTCAAGCCTTGAAACCCTTCTCCATCTTCCTCTAATCACCATGAAGAGGGCCTTGAAAGGGAGCTCCATGGGAGAGGTGGCTGATCAAGGTCCAAAGCCGGCTAAAAAGGAGCACATCGTGCTACAACGACTGACCACCATCGCTGGGCATTTGAGCTCTAGCCCAATGAGAGAGGTAAGTTGTTGGTCATTCAATTCAATTCATTTAATTTTATACCATTTCCTTCAAGTAGCTTATCCCTTTCTCTCTTTTCTCTTTCCCTCTTTGTTTATTTCAGCTTCTCCCTGGCCCGAGACGATACTCCACTTTGAAATGGATGGCTCCTATGATCCGCGAACTACCCATATCTGTGACATCCATCCTTAGATCCTAGCACCTTCATCCTCTTTTACTGTTAGCCAAGAACTACCCCAAGCTTCCTTAGATTGGCATAGCATTTCGGCCTTGGTAGGGATATGGCACCCCCAGACCCATACTTTCATGTTCCCATCTTTTGAGGCCACCGTCCTTCTAGAGGAGGTGGAGACCTACTTGTCTTTCCCCAGGTCCAAGGTGGGTGAGGATGATGGGGACATCACCCAGAGTTCTCTCTGGCTCGACACCTCTCTCCCTTCTGGAGACAGATAGGCTGCGACTGCATGACTTGATGGGTCCTCGGCGACACTGGAGTTTGTTACTATGGACATCTTGATGTATTTTCTCCTTTTCTTGAGTCATTTTGATGTACTTATCTTTATTTTGAGTCATGGTCCTAGGTCGTCACGTTATTTATCTAAGTCTGCTAGGCTGGGGGATCATTTGGGCCCAATTAGATGGGCCTGGCCCATAGGCGACCTCTTCCTTCCCCAACCCCCTTGCTTATTTGCTTTTAGCAGTTTATCCAAGGACTTTTTGTAAATGTTGGGATCCCTATATATAGGACCCCAACTCCACTTGTGATAGCTAATGAATATTTGAGAAATTAAGCATAATTGCACCCTCCCTCTCTCTCTAGCTCTCTCATTCTCTCTCTCTTTCTCCAAGGGGCGAACCCCCTCTCTCTCCTCCCCCCCTTCTCTCTCTATCCCTTGGGCGAACCAGCCCTTTCACCTCTCCCTTCCCCTGCCACCTCAGCTGCCACCTCACCCTCTAACCCCTCACCTCCCCTAGGCCACTTAACTCTCATCAATTCTCTCCACTTCCCAAGCAACCCTTCCTATTCCCCATACACCTTCCCCACCTCCAATACACCCCTCCCTCTTCCCCAAGCAACCTTCCCACTCCCCCACACCCTCATTCATATCCCTTGACCATCCACAACCCCCACCCCACCACTAGTTGCGCACCAGCCCTCTCTCCCTACACTTCTCCCTTGCCTTGGCCGAACCCACCACCCCCACCTTGTAGCTTCGGCCCCCACTCCCCTCCACCCTCCAACACCCCATTCCACCTGCTCCACCCCTCTCCTCACCCCCACACATTCCTCCCCCATCTGCAAACACCTCCCATTTCCCTCCATTACCAAAACTTCCATCCCCCTTAACCTAACCCCACCTCCATCCCATTCCTTTGGTCACATCTGCAGGTGACAGAAGAAGGTCCATCTTGCAGAAGCTCCCCCGCATTCATACGGCGACATCTGAGGGCGTATCTTACCATTCTGGAAAGGTCGTCCAGTCCACTACGCAGGCGAGAAAGAATCGTCCCAATCCAAGTTCGGGACTGCCCAGGAGAGCCATTCTCCTCCGACTGCTCCAAGATCCATCTGCAGAGCACCTGAGTCCGACCAGAAGCAGAACCACGATCTACAGCGAAAGATTTAGACTGAAGTTCCTTCCTCAAAGATCTTCCTCCCCCTGTTCCCGACCAGGAGCAAGAAGCAGAAGTACATTCGGCGTCCGGGAGCCCCAGTTCTGATTTTTTTCTCCTTCAGTCACGCGGGACTGCCCTCACCAGTCTTCTGCGACCAACAGTCACTCATTGGCGTCCCCCAGGACACCCCGACCTCTGGCAGCCTCCCCGCCAGTTTCTCTGCAACGAGGGCTCGACCACGGTTCCAGAACTTCTGACGGTTTGAGATTCGGAGCTCGGGAGCCCAAGGTACGACCTCTGCATCCTACTGCCTCAGATCTGAAGCCGCCAGCCCCAGATTCCTTCATCCTGTTCGAGCCTCCACCACGACCAGCGACGACGTCAGAAGAATTCGATAAAATTCAGAGGTGTCCCAGCCCCTGTTACGAAGAAATCCCCTCTGGTTTCGTCGCCGGAAAAATTCCTGAGGATGAACTACGACTGCAACAGCGGCATCCTGTCCCTTCGCACAGCAAGTGAACAGATCCACGTCGGCTTCCGTTCCGTCATCCTTGGCGAGTTTCCCCCTCCCCGCCTGGCCGGCTTAGCGCCCCTCCCTGCGTGGAGGTAGTGTTTGATGTAAGTTTAATTTCCTCACCCTCCATCCAACCCTCCTGCGTGAGGAGTAGTTCATGTACTAAACAGCTCAAGCTACATCGGCGCAGTGTGCGGGATCCACACTTCCCCGCTCGCCCACGTCTCCGAACGGGGTTGGTTTCTTCAAACCAACCAGGTGAACTCTAAACTTTGCTCCATTAATCTTAGTGTCTGTTTATTTAATATCCTTAGACATAGCTCCGTTGTGCATGTGAGCGAGTGTTCGATCCCGGAGCCACCATCATAGTGTGGTCACCGTGGTTAAAGTGAGTGAGTGGGACCTAGTGCCCCAATTGGCACCGGCCAGCCCCATAAGCGTGGGCTACGTACCCTCGGGAGGGCAACCCTAGCCCTGCTGGCACTCTACCAGCAAGGGTCTTGATCCATCACCTCCCCCTAGCATCCTTAGTCACCCCGGGCTCACGTGTGTGCGACGGCTTTTTGGCCCCGATTTATCAACTTAATTGTTATGTGATTGTGAATGCGGAGTAGGTCCTAAGATTACTTTTGCTTGCTGCATACCCCGTAGTGGTGTCACATCAGTTGGTATCAGAGCAAGTTTTAGACTTGTCTCTACAAGTCTAGGTCCAAGGGCAATTGCATTTCTATCCCGTTTTATCATCATTGTGCATGTCCACCCGTAGGGGTACCATATATCAGACTGATCCTTCTAATTCCAACCCACCAATGGATCCCAATGCTCATGGTAACCAAAACATCCCAAGGGAAGTTCCCCAAACTTTTATGGATCGAATTGAGGCTGCCATCCAAGTCCTCACGGAGCAAATGAATGGAATTTCCACCCGATTAGAGAGACTAGAAGAAGCTAGGGCCCCACCTAGGAACCATGCCCAAAGAGTTCCTCCTCCGCGGGTTGAACATGAGAGGGAAGACTTAGATGATGAGTGGTATCGTGAGCAAGAGAGAGCCCCACATCCTCGATACTATGAAAGGCGACCACGTGAGGATCATGATGAATTCCTACTAAGAATGATCAAAGTGGAAGCTCCTAATTTTGATGGGTCTCACAACCCTAGTATCTATAAAGAATGGGAGCATGGCATGGACCAATACTTTGAGTGGTACCCCATGTCCGAGGAGAGAAAGGTTAGGTTGGCCAAGATGCACCTCCTTAAACTAGTCAAAACCTATTGGCTAAAGGTAGAAAACCAAAGAAGGATCAGGCGTGAGGAACCCATCAACACTTGGCTAGACATGAAAGATCAACTTAGGAACAAATATCTTCCCATCTCCTATAGCCAACTTCTTCTTGATGAATGGCAAAGCCTTACCCAAGAGGGAAAGACCGTGGAAGAGTATATTGAAAAGTTTGATTCATATCTCCTAAGGTGTGGTGTGGTTGAAGATCCAGCCGTCACTTTATCCCGGTTTAGGAATGGTCTCCTTCCCCACATCAAACGGGAGCTTTTTATGAGGGAAGTGCATAGTTTGGAATTTGCCTATCAAATAGCCCGGGATGTAGAGAGATTTGCTAGGAATCCTAGGTTTGCCCCCCCCAAGGGCCCGGGACCCCGTCCCAACCTACCTCCTCTGTTAAGAACACCTCCTCCTCCCAATGGGAGCACCCCCACTCGACCCTACCCCCAACCAACCACTCCCACCCCCACAAAGACCACTCCACTCAACCCTCCTCCCCGAAGGGAGGAAGCATCCAAAGGGAAGACCCCAGGAAGTAGTATGATTAAATGTTTTCAGTGCCACGGTTATGGCCACATAGCCTCCCAATGCCCTTCCAAGGGGATGTCGAGCCTTGTTATTGAGGGCGGACCTACCACATCCCAAGAAACCCATGAGGATACTATTGAGGAACACGAGGCTACTTTAGAGTGGGAAGAGGAATACGAGGAGCAATATTTTGAGGAGGGTGTAGAAGATGACCCCCACTCCACCCACTTGGGAGTTATAAGGTGCACCCTTACCCAACCACAAGAGAATGATTGGAGGAGGACTTCCATTTTTCACACCTTCATCAAAATCGGGGACCATGTTAGGAAGGTTATCCTAGACAACGGAAGTTGTGTCAATGCCGTGTCCCCGGACACCGTCAAGCTCCTAGGACTTACCCCAACACCCCACCCCAAACCATATCGTGTCTCATGGATAAACAACCATTCCCTACCCGTCAACACATGTTGTCTTATCCCCATCACTTTTTCCTCCTACCAAGAGCCAAAATGGTGTGACATCATACCTATGGCTGTAGGAAGCATCCTTCTAGGGAGACCTTGGATATATGATGTTAATGCTACCATCTATGGGAAAACGAACACATGCACCTTTGAACACACGGGGAAGACCATTCGCCTCAACCCTTCCTCACCCCGAAAGGACCCACCCTCCAAGGGAATTCTTCCCACGCCACCTCAAAACCCAGGGGTCACATCACCCCCAACCCAACCAACAAGTAAGTCGTCCACCTATGAAGGTCCCACCAAAGGCCTCCACCTCATCTCTAGGAAAGAACTCGAGGAAGAACTAGCTCAAGGAACACCCTTGTGTGCTATTGTCCTTTGTCTAGGGGAGGCAACACCCTCCAACCCCCACCCTGTGGAAATCCACCCCCTCCTAGAAGAATTCAAGGATGTGTTCCCCAAGGAACTTCCCGATCAGCTGCCACCCATGAGGGATGTCCAACATGCCATTGACCTTGTCCCCGGGGCCACCCTCCCAAACCTTCCCCACTACCGCCTCAACCCCACTGAGCATGCTGAACTAAGGAGGCAAGTGGAGGAACTCATAAGAAAAGGCTTCCTCCGTCTTAGCAAGAGTCCTTGTGCTGTCCCAGCCCTCCTCACACCTAAGAAAGATGGGACATGGCGGATGTGTGTCGACAGTAGGGCCATCAACAAGATCACGGTCAAGTACAGGTTTCCCATACCTAGGCTTGACGACATGCTTGACATGCTAGCCGGGGCCACCATTTTCTCCAAAATAGACCTCAAAAGTGGCTACCATCAGGTTAGGATAAGGCTAGGGGATGAATGGAAGACAGCCTTTAAAACCAAGGATGGGCTCTATGAATGGCTGGTGATGCCTTTTGGGCTCTCTAATGCCCCAAGCACCTTTATGCGCCTTATGACCGAGGTCCTTAGGCCCTACATTGGAGTCTTCCTGGTAGTCTACTTTGATGACATCCTCATCTACAGCCAGTCCAAAGAAGCCCATCTCAGTCACCTTAGGCAAGTCTGCACCACTCTTAGGAAGGAGAGCCTCTTTTGCCAATTTTGGAAAATGTCAATTCATGACAAAGTCCATTACCTTCCTTGGGTATGTTGTCTCCACCGAAGGAGTATCCATGGACCCTGAAAAGGTCCAAGCCATCCTCGATTGGCCGGAACCCCACACTCTCCATGAAGTCCGGAGCTTTCATGGGCTAGCCACCTTTTACCGAAGGTTCATCCGTGGGTTTAGCACAGTCACAGCCCCTATCACTGACTGCCTCAAAAAGGGGACCTTTGTGTGGACCAAGTCCGCAACTAGAGCCTTCCAAGAGCTCAAGGAGAGGATGACCCAAGCCCCTGTATTATGCCTCCCTGACTTCTCCAAAGTCTTTGAGGTGACTTGTGATGCCTCCGGGGTAGGAATTGGCGGGATCCTTAGCCAGGAAGGACACCCAGTGGCCTATTTTAGTGAGAAGTTGTGTGATGCCAGAATGAGATACTCCACCTACGACAAGGAATTTTATGCCGTGGTACAATCCCTCCGGCATTGGAGACACTATCTCTTGCCTAAAGAATTTGTCATATTCTCTGACCATGAGGCCCTGAAATACCTCAATTCCCAGCAGAAACTGAATGCTCGGCATGCCCGATGGGTCGAATACATCCAGGCCTACACATTTGTAATCAAACATAAGGCCGGAAGTGAAAACCGTGCTGCCGATGCCCTCAGTAGGAGAATTTCCTTGCTAGCTACCATTAGGGTGGAAGTCATAGGATTTGAAAGACTCAAGGAAGAGTATTCTAATTGCCCGGACTTTGGTCCAATCCGTACCACTCTGTCCACCCTCTCACCTAGGGAACATCAAGGATTCATCTTAGAGGACGGGTTCATCTTCAAAGGCCATAGACTTTGCATACCTCGAACCTCTCTACGGGATTTCCTGATCTGGGAGTTACATGCAGGAGGCCTTGCTGGGCATTTTGGGGTGCATAAGACCATTGCTTTGGTTGAGGGTCAGTTCTACTGGCCAAGTCTCAAAAGGGACGTAGCCAAAATTATAGGCCAGTGCCGGATATGTGCCTCAGCCAAACAAACAAGGCAGAACATTGGCCTCTACACACCACTCCCTGTCCCTGACCGTCCTTGGCAGGACTTAAGCATGGACTTCATCTTAGGCCTACCTAAAACTCAAAAAAGGCATGATTCAATCTTTGTAGTAGTGGATAGGTTTTCTAAGATGGCCCATTTCATCCCCTGCTCTAAAACCTCAGACGCCTCTGGCCCGCCTATTCTTCGATGAGGTAGTTCGCCTCCATGGACTACCCAAGACCATCATTTCTGATAGGGATGTCAAATTCACCAGCTACTTCTGGAAGACTCTCTGGCACCTAATGGGGACCCTTCTCAAATTTTCCACGGCCTATCACCCCCAAACTGACGGACAGACCGAAGTCATTAATAGGAGCCTTGGGAATCTACTCCGGTGTCTTGTTGAGGATCGCCCCGGGAATTGGGATCTCATATTACCCCAGGCAGAGTTTGCATACAACAATTCAGTGAATAGGTCGATAGGGATGAGCCCATTTGAAGCTGTGCATGGGTACAAACCTAGAAAGCCTACAGATCTCATTCCTTTGCCACCACATGCTAGAGTGTCTATTAGTGCTGAGTCGTTTGCCCAACACATGAAGGAATTGCATGAAGAAATCCGCAAACACATTAACAAAAGCAATGAGGTATATAAAAAGTCGGCCGATTCCCACCGTCGCCACCAGGAGTTTCACGTAGGTGATTATGTGATGGTAAGAACTGAGAGGCTTTCCCCTGGGAATGTCTCCAAACTGAGGTCGCGTGGATCAGGCCCCTTCCAGGTTCTAAAGAGGATTGGCACAAACGCTTACGTGTTGGACCTCCCCGAGGAGTACGCAGTAAGTCCCACATTCAATGTGGCTGACTTGGTGCCATATAGGGGACCCACGGTGACACCTAGTAAGGAAATTGAGCCTGTTCCACCTTCTGAGGGAGCCACCACCCATGAGAGAGTTCCACCAGTCCAGAGGGGCCAACGGGAGCAAATAGAGCGGATATTGGATGAACAGGTCACTATCACCCGGAGCAAAGCATACGAGCGATACTTGGTCAGGTGGAAGGGCCGGCCCCCTTCAGATGATTCATGGGTGAGCAGGGAGGATCTTCAGCAGCTGGACCCCGACCTCCTGGAGCATTACCGCAGCCGAGAGGACCCTTTCTCGACAGAGTCGAGCTCTCCACAGCCCGGGGGAGTTGATGGGGACATCACCCAGAGTTCCCTCTGGCTCGACACCTCTCTCCCTTCTGGAGACAGATAGGCTGCGACTGCATGACTTGATGGGTCCTCGGCGACACTGGAGTTTGTTACTATGGACATCTTGATGTATTTTCTCCTTTTCTTGAGTCATTTTGATGTACTTATCTTTATTTTGAGTCATGGTCCTAGGTCGTCACGTTATTTATCTAAGTCTGCTAGGCTGGGGGGTCATTTGGGCCCAATTAGATGGGCCTGGCCCATGGGCGACCTCTTCCTTCCCCAACCCCCTTGCTTATTTGCTTTTAGCAGTTTATCCAAGGACTTTTTGTAAATGTTGGGATCCCTATATATAGGACCCCAACTCCACTTGTGATAGCTAATGAATATTTGAGAAATTAAGCATAATTGCACCCTCCCTCTCTCTCTAGCTCTCTCATTCTCTCTCTCTTTCTCCAAGGGGCGAACCCCCTCTCTCTCCTCCCCCCTTCTCTCTCTATCCCTTGGGCGAACCAGCCCTTTCACCTCCCCCTTCCCCTGCCACCTCAGCTGCCACCTCACCCTCCAACCCCTCACCTCCCCTAGGCCACTTAACTCTCATCAATTCTCTCCACTTCCCAAGCAACCCTTCCTATTCCCCATACACCTTCCCCACCTCCAATACACCCCTCCCTCTTCCCCAAGCAACCTTCCCACTCCCCCACACCCTCATTCATATCCCTTGACCATCCACAACCCCCACCCCACCACTAGTTGCGCACCAGCCCTCTCTCCCTACACTTCTCCCTTGCCTTGGCCGAACCCACCACCCCCACCTTGTAGCTTCGGCCCCCACTCCTCTCCACCCTCCAACACCCTATTCCACCTGCTCCGCCCCTCTCCTCACCCCCACACATTCCTCCCCCATCTGCAAACACCTCCCATTTCCCTCCATTACCAAAACTTCCATCCCCCTTAACCTAACCCCACCTCCATCCCATTCCTTTGGTCACATCTGCGGGTGACAGAAGAAGGTCCGTCTTGCAGAAGCTCCCCCGCGTTCATACGGCGACATCTGAGGACGTATCTTACCATTCTGGAAAGGTCGTCCAGTCCACTACGCAGGCGAGAAAGAATCGTCCCAATCCGAGTTCGGGACTGCCCAGGAGAGCCATTCTCCTCCGACTGCTCCAAGATCCATCTGCAGAGCACCTGAGTCCGACCAGAAGCAGAACCACGATCTACAGTGAAAGATTTAGACTGAAGTTCCTTCCTCAAAGATCTTCCTCCCCCTGTTCCCGACCAGGAGCAAGAAGCAGAAGTACATTCGGCATCCGGGAGCCCCAGTTCTGATTTTTTCTCCTTCAGTCACGCGGGACTGCCCTCACCAGTCTTCTACGACCAACAGTCACTCATCGGCGTCCCCCAGGACACCCCGACCTCTGGCAGCCTGCCCGCCAGTTTTGCTGCAACGAGGGCTCGACCACGGTTCCAGAACTTCTGACGGTTTGAGATTCGGAGCTCGGGAGCCCAAGGTACGACCTCTGCATCCTACTGCCTCAGATCTGAAGCCGCCAGCCCCAGATTCCTTCATCCTGTTCGAGCCTCCACCACGACCAGCGACGACGTCAGAAGAATTCGATAAAATTCAGAGGTGTCCCAGCCCCTGTTACGAAGAAATCCCCTCTGGTTTCGTCACCGGAAAAATTCCTGAGGATGAACTACGACTGCAACAGCGGCATCCTGTCCCTTCGCACAGCAAGTGAACAGATCCACGTCGGCTTCCGTTCCGTCATCCTTGGCGAGTTTCCCCCTCCCCGCCTGGCCGGCTTAGCGCCCCTCCCTGCGTGGAGGTAGTGTTTGATGTAAGTTTAATTTCCCCACCCTCCATCCAACCCTCCTGCATGAGGAGTAGTTCATGTACTAAACAGCTCAAGCTATATCGGCGCAGTGTGCAGGATCCACACTTCCCCGCTCGCCCACGTCTCCGAACGGGGTTGGTTTCTTCAAACCAACCAGGTGAACTCTAAACTTTGCTCCATTAATCTTAGTGTCTGTTTATTTAATATCCGTAGACATAGCTCCGTTGTGCATGTGAGCGAGTGTTCGATCCCGGAGCCACCATCATAGTGTGGTCACCGTGGTTAAAGTGAGTGAGTGGGACCTAGTGCCCCAATTGGCACCGGCCAGCCCCATAAGCGTGGGCTACGTACCCTCGGGAGGGCAACCCTAGCCCTGCTGGCACTCTACCAGCAAGGGTCTTGATCCATCACCTCCCCCTAGCATCCTTAGTCACCCCGGGCTCACGTGTGTGCGACGGCTTTTTGGCCCCGATTTATCAACTTAATTGTTATGTGATTGTGAATGCGGAGTAGGTCCTAAGATTACTTTTGCTTGCTGCATACCCCGTAGTGGTGTCACATCAGAGGAGGATCTAGTCTGTCACACTGTTGCCTCTGTGGATCCTGCCCCTATCTTAGGAGAGTTCATACCTAGCGCCAAGGACATTCGCACCATAGTAGGCCCTCACCAGATCCATCTACTACCTCTCAGCCAGTGGGTGATAGCACATTGTAGGAATAAGTGTGGGTGGTACGAGGCCATAGATAAGGCCATTTCCATATGTTTGTGCGGGGCCATACTTTTCCCCTCTGCCAACCATGTCTTAGATGTCCCCATCCTTAGCACCATCAGTGGTCTGTGGCAGGGTCTATCCATTTCCCAGGCCGTCCTTGCTTACTTATATGTGCTGGGTTCGGTGCAATATTCAGAGGGGGGGGGGTGAATGAATATAGCCCTTTAAAAATCTTTCGCCCAATTAAAATATGATGCTCACTAGAATTACTAGTTCGCAAACTAGACAAGCTTAAATGCTAATGGGCAGATGCGGAACTGAACAGACACACATTAAGATCACTAGAGTGCTAACAAGACAGATTTAGACAAAATATAGTTCAACTAGAATTTCGCTCTCTTGACAAATTAAAGCACTCTAAGAAGACTAATTAACTCTTCTGCTCAACCAGAAGCCAAACACCTGGAGCACCCCTATGCATTCATCTAGCGGAAGCAAACCATAAGCAATCAAACCACAATGCAAGAGGGGTTTTTAGGTGGTTCGGTCTTGCAGACCTACATCCACCCCACACTCAAACCGAGTGTGGATTCCGCTGACTCACAGCTTGAACAGCTGGGCATCACAGCTTGCGTTACAACCGCTGGGCAACACAGCTTGCCGTCCGAGGAATCCTCCTTGCCCCGCTGAGCAACACAGCTTGCTGTCCAGTGGACTCCTCCACTGCAAACCGCTGGGCAATACAGCTTAGCCGTCCAGAGGCAGCACCTCTGCAATCCGCTGACTAATAGCTTGACAAAGGAAGTTCAAAAGAAAACAAAAGATGGGCGTAAACAGCATCGGAAAGCTGTAAGCACTAAGCACAGAATATGGCTCTTAAAGAGCTGACTGTAGTGGATTTGATCCAACTTCCAGCAAGAACAGATCTCCCTCGATCTCACTCTCTTTCTTCACTCTCTCTCTTCTCAACTCCTTCACGTCTGCTTCTCTCCTCTTTTCTTTCTCTTCACACTCTGCTCGAGCTCTCTATCTCTCACTTTTTCTCTTCTACTTCTTCTCTCTTTCTTTTCTTCTTCTTCTGCTGGATCGTGGAAGCTCTCTCTCCTTCTAATTCTTCTCTCAGCTTCTGCTCCCTGGCTTCGATCACAATCAACCTCCATCTGAAGATGAAGGCTCTATTATATACCAGCAGCAGCAGCAGCAGCAACAGGGCGCGTGTGGCTTCCACAGTTCCTGCCCTAAGAATTCGGACCACGTGGCAGCATCCAGCAGGCTGTCAGTACACGTGTCCTCATCTGGGCACTCTCCTTATCCTCGGATCACGTGCCCAGCACCAGTACGCTCAGCAACTGGAGTTAGATGGCGTCAACCCACTTGCTCCAAGGAGTTGACGCAGCCTTCAGAGATACTTTATCAGCAAAGCTCAAGTCTGCTGCGTTGACGCTTCCAACCCGCAGCGTTGACGCATCAGAGTAATCCAGTAAGCTTCTTTCTTGATTGATTGAACTACAGCGTCCACGCCACTTGATCAAGGCGTTGACGCATTGGTGTCCAGTGATCAATGTCTTCAGTATATAAGCGTGCTGCGTCGACGCTACTAGCCCATAGCGTTGACGCAGTGGTGTTCCAGCAGCTAATACTTTAGCTTGTTTGCTTGCTGCGTGGACGCTACCAGGCCGTGGCGTTGACGCACTGTAGTATTCCAGTGAGCTATGGACTCTGCCTCATTAACTACTGCGTCGACGCTGCTGTAGCATGGAGTTGACGTAGCCAGGTGAAGCTCTGAAATCCTCTTCAACTGAAGCGTGGACGCATTGAACTCCCAGTGTCGACCCTGTTCTTCATTGGTGTCATCATCTGAAGACAGTGTATAGACTTTAGAACTGGTGCATGATGTACATACTTCATGATACTCGTCCAATGTATATACTTAGCTGAACAAGACACACAATGTATAGACTTGCAGCCATGAACAAATGCAATGTATAGACTCTTCAATCGACATGCAGACAATGTATATACTTGCTCAAACTGAATCAATGTCTAGACTTCAGCTCAAGGCCAGTGTATAGACTTCAAGCTTCAGAAACGAATGTACAGACTTCACTTAAGAAACGTATGGAAAGACCCCAGTGTATAGACTTTGCCTTAAACGAAGGTCAGTGATGAGTGTATAGACTTTCACGATGTGTAGACTTGGATACGTGAAAGCTATAGTGAAGGAATGTATACACTTGACCAAAGCAAGGGCAAATCGAGTGTACAGACTTCATGCCATGAGACGCTGAGCAAGACGCTCCAATGAATAGACTTTGGCTGTACGGACTTGGGAAGCGTGAGCCGCTGGAAGAGATAGTCCAATGTATGGACTTCAACTCATGCGACCAAAGCATCAATGCAATGTGCAAACTTCGCCTGAGACAATGCATGAGACGGACGATGTATAGACTCCAGCAACAATGCATGACTTGTATAGACTTGTGTTCTCAACGAAACACAAACACAACACAATGTATAGACTATGCTGAGTGTCTAGACTTGTGAGATGCATAGAACACACATGAGGCTGTATAGACTTGGAAACCAATGCACACGGCTGACAGACATGAAGTGAACTTGAATGAACATGATGTATAGACTTTGGACTCCAAGGGCGATGTATGGACTTTCATATGAAAGGCTGTACAGACTTTGAAGTTTGGGGGCGTCGACGCATGATGCATGAGACACACTTGCTGCGTTGACGCTGCATGACTTGCGAAATGCATAGAACATACAGAGGCTGCAATGCACCGATCTTAATTCAAGCACAAAACACTTGATGCACTCTCATGCATTCTCCACAGAATATATCAGTTATATGCATTCAGATTGTTATGATTCAATGATTCAATGTCAAGCTATTAGCAAAACAAAATGGTGACTCATTCGTGTTGCTATCATTAAAACACCACATTCATCAAAGCACAAGGGGCACAACAATCTCCCCCTTTTTGATGATGGCAACATAATGAGTCACACTGACTCGTCAAACTATTCTCCCCCTTTGACATAATCAAAAAGAAAGGGAATGGTTTGAGAGACACAATGCAGCACACAAAGACACTTATGACAATGAAACATCACTCCCCCTATCAGCATGCAAGATTAACTACTGTCCCCTAGATGCAAAGAAACCATAACTCCCCCTGAAGCACAGGAATGGATTCAGGTTATCCAATAAATCAATCTGAATTCTGCCTTTTCAAAGAATCTGAATTCTGGTGAAAAGACCACATAATCAGAACTTATTGCAGAACAAGGTGGAAGATTCCAACAGTGTGGAGAGTAAAGTGATTGGTGATAGAAGGGCAATAATAGACAACAATCATCACAAGACATCTCAATGAATAATCAGACTGAATCTGATCAGGCTATCTGGAAAATCTGATCATGAGGGATTTTAATGCATACATCACTTCAATAAGTCTTAAAAGATGTAGACTCTTCTATCATAAAGGGTTATGAAGTGGCAACTTAACCAATCTGATTTAATTTTGAGGTATACCAAATTTGTCAAATTAAACTCAATACTCATAACTGAATCCAAGTTTTAATAAAGGTGAACCAAATATTCAGATAACACCCAAAATCAATCATCTCTTATCTTACACATATGATCTCAATAGCACCTTTGAAAGATACACAGATTAGTACAGAAGTTAAACACTTTTCAAGAACATGAGTTGACAAATTTTTCAAGATAATTTCATTTGAAGCACATTATATTTTTCCTGAGCAATTTAAGTTGATCAACACCTTTTTACATGAGGCACAACAAGTCTTAGTTGAAGTGACCCAGTTACTCAGTGTGATAACTGTCATTACCTTTCACTTTGAGAGCAGAGTTAGCAATATGAGTGTCTTTTTACATGAGAAGACACCTTTATCAGAGGCCAGACTCCCCAGCTACTCAACACAGATAAGCTATTGCTCCGTCAGGTTTTGTTTCACTAAATTTTTATCAGAGATAACTATGGCACCTCATGACATGAGTTGCTTTATTTCATTGATAAAGAACTCAGTTTCTCAGAGACCGAGTCATTGCTTTGAATTCACAATTTCTTCATTTAGTCAACATTTTCAAATTAATGTTTAACAACAGTACACACTATATGCATCTTAGCCAAAGAAGCCTTGAATTCAAATTTTTAGATATCTGATGAGAGAGTCTAAGGTTTACATGAAACATGTGGTTAAAGTTTATTAAACCTTATCATTCAGATATTTTCAATTCATTTAATTACAAATCTGAGAATACATTAATCTTATATCAGTCTGATTCAGTGATAATTCTTAAACCTATATGATAGATATTTCTACAATGTTCTCAGACTGAATTGCATGACATGCAGCTTTAAGTTCCTCAGATCAGAAAAATAAGTTTAGCTGGCCAACAAATCAATAGTAGAGCCAATTCAGTCACACCAGCTGAGAGGAGTGTGAAAGGTGAGTATAGGCTGGAGTATAGACAGATAGTATCATGAAGGGAGTTGAAAGAAACTCTTCTTTAACAGCTCAACAAATAGAAGGCAGAATCCTTTTTCAAGAGAGAAATATGACATCAGATGAGAGTTGATCAATTTTTAGGCAAGAGGTGTTCAAGATGTGACGAACAAAACACCAATTCTAAGTGCTCCCCCTGTCTAGATGCAATTAAATTTCTTTTCAGGTTTTTTAACTCCACTACACTTCATATGCAACATTAGTCAAACTCCCCCTGACAAAGTGCATGAAATACAATTAATGAACTGCTCATGATTTTAGAATATGCTCAAGAAGAATAAATGCTTTGTTCAATCAGAGAGAGAATTTATCAAATGCATCATTTTCATTTCAAATTTTTTCATCATATGATGCAATGCAGCCCTATTATGCATTGAAAAACATGTAGTCTACGACAATGGGCAAATGACAGTCATGCAAATGATGTATGCAAGTACTAGACACATGCATTGACTGTATGCACTAACTGACCCGTTCAAGCTCAGTCCAAGTATGTAATCAAGCATGCAATGCATTGACACCAGACACATGCATTGACTCTAAAAATGATTGTGCAGAGCATCTATCAGCCTATTTATTCAGTGCAATAATCAGTGAGAGAAGAGCATCAGATATGTGCAAAGTAAAACTCAGTAGCTGAGTCTGGAATGAAGACTGATCAGCTAGACATGAAGAGAGTATCAGATATCAAACGAACAGTTCAACAATTTCAGATATCAAACAGACAAATCAACATTTTTAGATGATAAAATTTAAAGACAAGTTCAGAACTAACCTGAAATGTAGAATCCTGGGGCTTCCTTCTTAAGTGCCTTGGCTAAATTACCCCTTTTATTTCTCTCACCAAGGCACACCTGCAACATATCAATCAATATGATCTTGCAGGGACCCAAGCAGTCTTGGGTCCTGCACTACCCCTATCAGGTGTTCTAAATATTCTTTTTGCAACATTATCATCAAATTCCATAAAAGAACAATCAGACATGGAATGTCCAAAATTTCCACAATAATAACATGAAACAACAGATTGTCTGGTCCTATGATGCTTCTCAACAGGAGCATGAGACCTATGACCATAAGCATTAAATGTTCTGTTATATGCATGAAATTTTGACTTACCATTACCTTCCCACCAGCATTCAGAAGCTCGGTGGCCAGGTTTTCCACATTCAAAGCATACAGGTGTCTTTCCTTTAAAAATAGATTTATTTCTGCCAAGAGAATTTCTATTTGAAGGGAATTCAACAAATTTTGAAGTAAAATGATTTCCCTGAGCATACCAGTAGTCCTTGACTGCATGCCCATACTTACCACATTCAAAGCACCTTGGGTGCTTACCTCTTGAGCCAGTAAATCCCCATGAAGGCCTAAACCAACATTCAACAGCTTTATGACCACGTTTGTTACAATTATAACAAATGATATGTTGGTTTGAAGAAGACATGTTTCTTTTGGGGTGGTGATGATTATTTAAAAATATTTTATCATGCATCATATCATCACTTTTCATCACACTGCAGTCATCCATATAATGACCATGCCTACCACAGTAGTAGCAAGAGGCATCAGATTTCCTAGGAGTATGGTTTCTATCATATGAGTTCCTAGATGCATGTGAATGAGTATAGGAAGCATGAACAGTGTGTACACCATCAGACTCAACCGAGCTAGCAGATTTCTGTTCATGAGCAGGAATAGTCTTTACCTTCTTTATTTGACTCTTTCTTTTCAATTTCTGATTATCCTTAACAGGTTTTATTTGTTTTTCTATTTTCTGAGCTTTGAACTGAAAAATAGATTTTGAAGGTGATTTCTGATTTTCATTTTATTTTGGGGATTGCCTTGAAGTACCAGCTACATTAGAGCCTTTCACAAAAGTAGCATATAGCTGGTTTTTAGAAATTTCCTTAACATCAGGACTACAGCTTGTCCCCTTTCTTAAATTGTCATCCTTCCTTTTCACAATAGTTTTTACTTTTCTTTCATTCTTAGCAAAGATGGGTGCCAAATTTTCTAGATCCTGAATCTTATTCTCCAAAGATGTTATGTGAAGTTCATAACTGGCTATTTCCTGTTCACTGCAATTAACACATTCGCTTAGAACTTGGTTTGCAGTTTTATACTTCTCAATTTCTTGTTCTAGACTGTTCAAATTTTTTGAATTTTCATCATAAACAGCTTTTCCTTTTTCTGTGGTGAGAAGTCTTTCAGACAAGCCAGTGTTTAACCACTTCAGTTTTTCAACTTCAGCTTTTAATTCAGTGTTTTCTTCCTCAAGATCTCTAGCCTGAAATTCATTACCCTCACATCTCTCTCTTCCAGACATTAGCTCCAGTTTTTCAATTAATTCCTCTTCTCTTTCCTCCACTCTAATTTTCTCAGCCACCAAGCTTTTGTGATCCTCTTTAAGTGAGATAATTTGTTTACTCAGCCATTCATTCTCACTATAAAGATCTTCATTTCGTTCTCTTAGAGCTGAGCACATATGGCAGGTTAATTCAGCAGAAGAAGAATGTGAAGCCTCCCCATTGATTTCATTTATTCTACCCATAAGATTTTCAATTTTCTTTTGAAATTCTTCATTCTCAAGTTTCAGTTTATCCAATTCAGAATTAACTTGAGTGAATTCCTGCATGCCTTTTAGATGCTCCTTTTTCTTATCATGCAACTGATTCTCTATTTCTGACATTTTATCCAACCATGTTTGTTTTTCAATTTTTAGAGAATCATTTTGTTTCTTAAGATTCTGAACATCTAGCATGCAAGCATCATAAGACTCTTTCATATTTGCACAGTTTTCACAGGACTCTTTTAGATTTATTCTATCACATTTCTTTTTCAATTTCTTATTTTCAGATTTCAATTTCTTGGAAACTTCTAACAAATTTTCATACATCTCTATCAATTCATCGAAAGAGTATCCTTCTGATTCAGAACTTACCTCGGATGAAGTTTCATCATCAGCATTTCTATGATCAGCCATTAAGCACTTGCTGTGATTCCTGATTAGCTTCAGTTTATCCAAAATGTCTTTGGCAGACCTGCAAGATGAAATGCATTCAATTAGAGATCTGTCAATTGATTCTTTTAATAAAACTACAGCTCTATTATTGACAGAGTCTTTCAGCTTGTCCTTCTTGGTCCATTTAGATTTATCCTTCGACAGTTTGTATAGGCCGTGAGTCATTACCTTCCACAGTTTTGGATCAGTAGACTTTACATACCGATGGAGGTTTTCGAACCAAGAGTCAAAGTTATCACCTCTGAATATCGGAGGATTAGCCATCGAATCAGATAACAACCAAATTCAAAGCATAAAACACTAGATAATAAAACCAGATAAGCAAGACACGGTACTAACTCAGTGAAGCTAAATACAGAACACAAGAGGCACACTTATGAAATGCACCAGACAGAAATGCACTAAGACAGTAAATCAAGACGATTCCAAAAGACCCACTCTGAAATGCACTAAATAGTTAGCAGGATCCTCTGCAGATTGTTAGATCTGTTAAGTCAGAGACCGCTCTGATACCAATTGTTGGGTACTGTGCAGTATTCAGAGGGGGGGGTGAATGAATATAGCCCTTTAAAAATCTTTCGCCCAATTAAAATATGATGCTCACTAGAATTACTAGTTCGCAAACTAGACAAGCTTAAATGCTAATGGGCAGATGCAGAACTGAACAAACACACATTAAGATCACTAGAGTGCTAACAAGACAGATTTAGACAAAATATAGTTCAACTAGAATTTCGCTCTCTTGACAAATTAAAGCACTCTAAGAAGACTAATTAACTCTTCTGCTCAACCAGAAGCCAAACACCTGGAGCGCCCCTATGCATTCATCTAGCGGAAGCAAACCATAAGCAATCAAACCACAATGCAAGAGGGGTTTTTAGGTGGTTCGGTCCTGCAGACCTACATCCACCCCACACTCAAACCGA
The DNA here is from genome assembly GCA_022559845.1 of Amorphophallus konjac. Taxonomy (NCBI): domain Eukaryota; kingdom Viridiplantae; phylum Streptophyta; class Magnoliopsida; order Alismatales; family Araceae; genus Amorphophallus; species Amorphophallus konjac. The sequence goes on from CM040120.1 coordinate 30,017,515, forward strand.
GTGTGATTCCGCTGACTCACAGCTTGAACAGCTGGGCATCACAGCTTGCCTTACAACCGCTGGGCAACACAGCTTGCCGTCCGAGGAATCCTCCTCACCCCGCTGAGCAACACAGTTTGCTGTCCAGTGGACTCCTCCACTGCAAACCGCTGGGCAATACAACTTAGCCGTCCAGAGGCAGCACCTCTGCAATCCGCTGACTAACAGCTTGACAAAGGAAGTTCAAAAGAAAACAAAAGATGGGAGTAAACAGCATCGGAAAGCTGTAAGCACTAAGTACAGAATATGACTCTTAAAGAGCTGACTGGAGTGGATCTGATCCAACTTCCAGCAAGAACAGATCTCCCTCGATCTCACTCTCTTTCTTCACTCTCTCTCTTCTCAACTCCTTCACGTCTGCTTCTCTCCTCTTTTCTTTCTCTTCACACTCTGCTCGAGCTCTCTATCTCTCACTTTTTCTCTTCTGCTTCTTCTCTCTTTCTTTTCTTCTTCTTCTGCTGGATCGTGGAAGCTCTCTCTCCTTCTAATTCTTCTCTCAGCTTCTGCTCCCTGGCTTCGATCACAATCAACCTCAATCTAAAGACGAAGGCTCTATTATATACCAGCAGCAGCAGGGCACGTGTGGCTTCCACAGTTCCCGCCCTAAGAATTCAGACCACGTGGCAGCATCCAGCAGGCTGTCAGTACACGTGTCCTCATCTGGGCACTCTCCTTATCCTCGGATCACGTGCCCAGCACCAGTACGCTCAGCAACTAGAGTTAGATGGCGTCAACCCACTTGCTCCAAGGAGTTGACGCAGCCTTCAGAGATACTTTATCAGCAAAGCTCAAGTCTACTGCGTTGATGCTTCCAACCCGCAGCGTTGACGCATCAGAGTAATCCAGTAAGCTTCTTTCTTGATTGATTGAACTACAGCGTCCACGCCACTTGATCAAGGCGTTAACGCATTGGTGTCCAGTGATCAATGTCTTCAGTATATAAGCGTGCTGCGTCGACGCTACTAGCCCATAGCGTTGACGCAGTGGTGTTCCAGCAGCTAATACTTTAGCTTGTTTGCTTGCTACGTGGACACTACCAGGCCGTGGCGTTGACGCACTGCAGTATTCCAGTGAGCTATGGACTCTGCCTCATTAACTACTGCGTCGACGCTGCTGTAGCATGGAGTTGACGCAGCCAGGTGAAGCTCTGAAATCCTCTTCAACTGAAGCGTGGACGCATTGAACTCCCAACGTCGACCCTGTTCTTCATTGGTGTCATCATCTGAAGATAGTGTATAGACTTTAGAACTGATGCATGATGTACATACTTCATGATACTCGTCCAATGTATATACTTAGCTGAACAAGACACACAATGTATAGACTTGCAGCCATGAACAAATGCAATGTATAGACTCTTCAATCGATAGGCAGACAATGTATATACTTGCTCAACCTGAATCAATGTCTAGACTTCAGCTCAAGGCCAGTGTATAGACTTCAAGCTTCAGAAACGAATGTACAGACTTCACTTAAGAAACGTATGGAAAGACCCCAGTGTATAGACTTTGCCTTGAACGAAGGTTAGTGATGAGTGTATAGACTTTCACGATGTGTAGACTTGGATACGTGAAAGCTATAGTGAAGGAATGTATACACTTGACCAAAGCAAGGGCAAATCGAGTGTACAGACTTCATGCCATGAGACGCTGAGCAAGACGCTCCAATGAATAGACTTTGGCTAATGCATGAAGACAGACGCTGTACGGACTTGGGTAGTGTGAGACGCTGGAAGAGACAGTCCAATGTATGGACTTCAACTCATGCGACCAAAGCATCAATGCAATGTGCAAACTTCGCCTGAGACAATGCATGAGACGGACGATGTATAGACTCCAGCAACAATGCATGACTTGTATAGACTTGTGTTCTCAACGAAACACAAACACAACACAATGTATAGACTATGCTGAGTGTCTAGACTTGTGAGATGCATAGAACACACATGAGGCTGTATAGACTTGGAAACCAATGCACACGGCTGATAGACATGAAGTGAACTTGAATGAACATGATGTATAGACTTTGGACTCCAAGGGTGATGTATGGACTTTCATATGAAAGGCTGTACAGACTTTGAAGTCTGGGGGCGTCGACGCATGATGCATGAGACACACTTGCTGCGTTGACGCTGCATGACTTGCGAAATGCATAGAACATACAGAGGCTGCAATGCACCGATCTTAATTCAAGCACAAAACACTTGATGCATTCTCATGCATTCTCCACAGAATATATCAGTTATATGCATTCAGATTGTTATGATTCAATGTCAAGCTATTAGCAAAACAAAATGGTGACTCATTCGTGTTGCTATCATTAAAACACCACATTCATCAAAGCACAAGGGGCACAACAATATGAGGGTCTTAGCTCAACTGCCCTAGGGTGTCCACTGTTTGGCTCTATGATTCTTCTAGAGTGCTGGATGGGAGTTAGGATGAAGTTCATTCCTAGGGAGGATGTCACCTCGGTCAGTAGGATCTTCGGGAGCCATCCCTTGTTCTTCATTGGCGGTTCTTTCAGGTTCTCCCAGGAGGTGGAGTGCAGGACTGCAGACAAGAAGACTAGGGACGAGTGGCACCTCTACATCAACACCTTGCCCCTGGACCGATTCATGATACACCCTTCTTTCCTCCACGGCACTGCTCTCAGGCTTCATTAGAGGCCTGGCTTGGACTTGAGGCTCGTGGGTGACACTGCTCTGGTGATGTACAGCCCACACTGGTGCTTCCTTCAGGTCGGACTACCCCGGACTACACTTCCAGCACTACACCCATCTTCCTGCACTACAGGCGAGGAGGTTCGGGTCAGAGGAGGATGAGCAGGCGATCAGGAGCGCCCTGATCATGTGGGAGGTTAGCAGGGTGCTTACCCTACCGGCGGAGGTGACAGAGCTCCAGGAGGCGTACTAGGCCTATGTGAGAGAGCTGAGAGAGATTAGGCCTCGCGGGGATGCCCATCTGAGGATTGAGTGATTTTCTTATTTTCATGATATAGAGACTCATGTTTTAGAAATGTTTGCATTTGAATGAATAAAACGGATGATTGGATTGAGTTGAGTCTGGCCTTTCTTGCATGTGATTGAATGAGTTTAAGATAGGATCTCAGGATGAAAACAGCCCACAACGAGACTGCTCAGTTAGATACACAGTTAGAGTCTAACCGCGCCAGAGAGTTAAACGGCCAGACCTGGGCCGTATACCAGATCAACGGCAGAGTTAAGAATAGGGACCTTTGGAGGTGGGAACGGTCTATTTATAAGCCGTGGAAAGACTAAAACGGTCAAGAATGCACCGTTCTGGTTTGTGAACGGTCTAGTAAGGACCGTTGATTCCTGAAAGTGCTAGAGATTGGAACGGTCTGAACAAAGCCATGTGAAGTATAGAACGGTTAGATACTGACCGTTGGAAGGGCTAAAACGGTCACCAGAGGACCGTTCAGTGATAGAAATGCTGAATCTTGTCCTCAACCTGCCCCTGTACACATATAAACAGGAAAACATATTAAATCTATTTCAGGCTTAACCCCTTGTCTGTAGCAAGTTAGGAAATGACCAGTTCTCGATTTTTGGTCAATGGGGTAAGTCTTATTAAATAGGCAAATAACACAAAGGAAAATGGATGCAATGCATGCCATGAATGCAAATCATGATGATAAAAATATTTTTTTATGGTTTTGAAGATATTTGATTTTTTTGGGGGGTTTTGAAATATGTGATTTTTTTGGGTTTTGAAATATTTAATTTTTCTTCAGATTTTGAAATATTTGATTTTTTTTGATTTTGAAATATTTGATTTTGTTGGATTTTGAAGCCAACTAAACCCGACGACGGGAGACCTTCATATCTCATTAGGGGGCTTTCCAAGTACAACATGCGTTATGGGTGACCGCCCATGGCCGGGGTCCAATTCTGCTGAACGGTGCCTCTTCCGAGGCCACACCCGGGGTATGATCCAATCCTTGAAAAATAAAAGAGAGAATTTGATGGGAAGCCGACAATAGGTATAGAGATTTTTAGGGCTTGAGTTCTTCTCACGACAAACCCCTTTTCAAAGAATTTTGGTCTGTTGCGCCAGGGCTTTGTGTCCGTCATCGAATTTTCATCCGCTCTAGGCACGCATACGACCGGGCTCATTACGTCCCGCGGGGAAACTGTACTGCCACTCTTGCCATGCCTAGTTTCATTCTTTTGGGAGCATTTAGACTTTTGAGCTTCGAGCTTTTGAGTGAGCTTTTAGCTTTTGCCGTTGATTTTGCCCCTTTTCTTTTATTTCTTTTTCTTTCTTTTACTGCGGAATCAGGTCATAACGAACTGCCCCTATTTGAGACCTTCCTTTTTATCGGGATGTCTAGATCAGTTCTCGCCCCCTTATTCACCACTTGCCCCTATTTTTAGTCGAAAGTGGAGAAAAACCAGGACTTTCACTTTCCCCTAAGCATGGCCAAGGGAGAAATGGTGTTGCGCAAGAAAGGAAAACCGAACCACGGGGGTCGTGTAGTGTGTGAATATTGAATCAGGGACCTCCCTTCATGATCAAGTAAAGGAACACCCCGCCACCGGGCCGTTGCTGGCTTGACTCTATGGATAAAAATGTTTTAAATACAACCCATTCCACGGATTAGGTAATTCTTCGCCCTCTGCATTAACAAGACGATACGCGTTCCCGGGATAGATTTCTTTAACTATAAACAACCCTTCCCAATTGGGCTGCAGCTTAGACCTAGGACCTGCTGATCTAATAAATTTACGTTTCAAAACCATGTTACCCACTTGAAATCTCCTTTCAATAACCTTCTTTTGAAAATGCCGCGAGACACGTTTTTGATAAATAGAGATGTGATTGGCCGCGTTAAGCCTTTTCTCATACAAGAGTTCCCGTTGTACTAGCAATGCCTCTCGACGTTCGTCAAGATTAAGTTCTTTATCGAGCTGCACTCTCAGGGAAGGGATCAAGATCTTGTACGGGAATATCGCCTCCATCCCATAGGTGAGAGCAAAAGGAGTTTACCCCGTGGGAGTACGGACGGAGGTGCGATAAGCCCATAGAGCTTCTATCAATTTATCGGCCCAATCAGCAAATTTATGTGACTCGCATGTTTTCTTAATGATTTTAAGAAGGGTTTTGTTCATGGCCTCGGCCTGACCGTTGCCCTGGGGGTAGTATGGTGATGAATGATGCAATGAAATGTTAAATTTCTTACAGAGGTCCTGGAGTTCTTGAGATACAAATTGAGGCCCGTTGTTGGTGACGATATCGCTTGGTACTCTGAACCGTGAAATGATATTCATGAGGATGAAGTGGCATACTGTGGTAGCTTTGATTTCTACATAGGCTTCAGCTTCCACCCACTTGGTGAAGTACTCCGTAGCAGTCAGAATGAAAGATTTCTGTTTAACCTGGGAGTTCGGATCACCTAGTGGGCCTACAATATCAAAAGCCCACATGGAGAACGGCCAAGGAGCGGAAAGAGGATGGAGAGAGGAAGCAAAAGCATGGATTTTGTCAGCATGGAGTTGGCATTGAAGACACCTACGGACATAGGTGGAACAGTCTTCTTCTAGGGTTGTCCAGTAATAGCCCTGCCTAAGAATCTTCTTCACCAAAGCCTGACTGTTAACGTGCCCTCCACACTCACTTGCGTGAGCTACTTCAACAACCTTCCAAGCCTCATCGTCATCTAAACATCTCATAAGAACTCTGTTGAGAGCCCGCCTATACAACTCTCCTGCAACAATGGTGTATCTAGAGGTGACTCTTCTGATGGCCTTGCGCTGTTCGGCATTGGCCATCTCTAGGAAGGATCCATCCTTACAATACTGCTCTATTTCATGGTACCACAACAATTCCTCCTCTTCTATGATCTCCTCAAGATCAGTTAAAGATACTTTCTTCAAATTCTCCCTTTCAGCTTTCTTCTCTACAGATTTCCTAAGGTTGTCAAACCAGGGATCCTGGAGGGAAGGAACGTCTAACCACTAGACCACAATGGTCTCAGTGGCACGACTAAAAGGGAAAGAAAGGGAAGAAGCAAGCGATGTAAGTGCATCAGCCAGAATGTTATGAGAACGAGAAGTGTGAATGTAGATGAGCTTACGGAACTGCCTAGCCAAGAGCGTGACCAAATCCTGATAGGGCTTGAGTTTAGGGTCACGGGTGTGGTAAGTTGAAAGGACTTGATGTAGCACCAATTGAGAATCTCCTATGATGTTTAGGTATCGTGCGCCCATGATGTAGGCGTGCTTCAGTCCGGCAAGGAGAGCCTCATACTCGGCTATATTGTTCGTGGCAGGGAAGGAGAGCTGGTAAGTGATGGGGATGGTTACTCCTTCCAGAGTGAGGAGAATGGCGCCGATTCCACAGCCTTGAGAATTGAGAGCACCGTTGAAGTGAAGAGACCAAAAGGGGAGATGAGTAAGTACAGCCAGGTGCTCGTCAAGAAACTCGTCTTGGATTGAATCAGTGCGAGGGATAGGAGAATGAGCAAGATGTTCAGCAATTACGTATCCCTTGATCGCTTTCTGAACAACAAAGGTGATATCAAATTGAGAAAGAAAGCTGTGCCAGTGAGCTAATCTGCTAGAAAGGACATGTTTTTCTAAGAGGTAATGGATTGGGTCCATTCTAGGGATCAACTTAACGTCATGGGCTAGGAAGTAATGCTTGAGTTTCTGAGCTACCCATACTAATGCTGCGCAGGTCTTCTCCATGGCAGTATACTTAGATTCAGCAGAATTGAACAATCTGGAGAGGTAGTATGCTGCCCTTTCTCTTCCTTCGTCGTCCACTTGAGCCAGGACAGCTCCTAGGGAGTCATCAATAACAGAAATGTATAATATCAGGGGTTTCCCAGGGATAGGTGGTTGTAGGACCGGGGGATTAGATAAATAAACCTTAAGATCCTCGTAGGCCTTCTGACATTTCTCATTCCATTCAAACTTGGCCCCCGCCTTCAATAATTCATAAAATGGACAGCATCTTTGCGAATGCTGAGATATAAATCTTCAGATAAACTGCAAACGCCCAATCAGACCTCTGAGTTCAGTGATGTTCTTAGGCGGTGGCATTTCCATAACGGCCTTTGCCTTGTTCGGATCAATCTGAATCCCCCTCTTGCTAACTATGAACCCTAGCAATTTTCATGATGCAACTCCAAACACACATTTCTTTGGATTCATTTTCAGTTTATAGTCCCTAGCCCTTTGTAACACCTTGGCTAAAATGGCGGGGTGTTCTTCCTTGGACCTCGATTTCATCAGAATATCATCCACATAGGCTCCCATATACACATTCATCATGTCGTGGAAGATAGCCATCATTGCCCTCTGATACGTGGCACCTGCATTCTTCAATCCGAACGGCATAACGACATAGTAGTATGTGCCCCAGGGCGTGGTGAACGAGATTTTCTCTTGGTCCTCGGGAGCAAGACGTATTTGATTATAGCCTGAATAGCCATCCATAAACGAGAGGGCTTCATACGCAACCGTGTTGTCCACCAACACATCAATGTGAGGAAGCGGGAAATCATCTTTCGGACATGTCTTATTTAAGTCTCTGAAATCAATACAAATTTGAATCTTTCCATCCTTTTTCATTACTGGGACTATATTTGCCACCCATTGAGGATATAACACAACTCTAATAAACTTGGCCTTATGTAATTTATCAACTTCCTCTTTTATCCTTAAGGCCATTTGAGGGTGGAATCTCCTTGACTTTTGTTTAATGGGTGTTGCCCCTGGTTTAAGGATAAGTCTGTGTTCAACCAGAGTGGGGTCAAGACCCGACATGTCCTCGTAGGACCAGGCAAAAGAATCGATGTACTCCCTCAAAATCTTGATTAGCTCCTCTTCAACCTGAGGAGGGAGATCAGCGGAAATAATTATGGGCATAGGGTCCTCTTCAGTTTCGAGATTAATCTCTTTTATGGGTTCATCCACTGCCGATGACGGTTCATCAAACCTCTTTAAACCCTGTGCGTACAAATCGATAGCGTCATCCACGTTGCTTTTCTCATCATCGATAGGGTCCTTCTCATCTATGATTTCATATACACCTAATCCGTCATTGCTCCATACCCCATCTATCTCCTCCTCATCCTCCAAGACTATGGCTGTCTCTACAAACTCAGGGCATTTAAGAAGAGCGTGACAACGCTGAGTAAGATCTTGGAGGAATCTATCTGGGATGGTTTTAGAGGGACGCGCCCTCGGGCGCGTAGCAAGTGTGGATGGATTGGAGACATCAGAACTGGAACCTAACTCACTAGACTCACCTGACTCTATTTCTCTAATCTCAACATGTCCTACATCTAACCTAGGGGACAGAAAATCTACTGGAAAGGAACTAGGGGCCTCGTGCACCTGGGAAGAATGTGGACAGAACATAGCATAATCCTCCATTGAAATCTCCATTTTGAAATTGGCATTTTTTTGGAGATCTGAGGAAATCATGCAGCAAGAGAGGTCAGAGGAAGAAGGAGGAGGAGGAAGTTGCATGGGAAATAGAGACGGGAAGAGACAATCGAAGAATGGGTCAGAGGAAGAAAAACACATTTCGTAAGTTTGGCAGTGGGGGAGGGAGGAGTAAACAGAGTTGAGAAATCAATCCGTGGGCAACGCCCACATGCACATGGCACAAACAGAATCTCAAATGGCCTTTCGTATAGAACGGATTGACCAGGATTGGCGGTGACCGGGGAATAAACCTCAACTACTGAGACAGGGAAGTAAAACGGGAAGGAGGCCAAGAAAAGATAATGATGGAGCTCCCCTCTTCCCGCGACCTCCGGTAAATTGGCTCAACCGGAGAGTGCTTCACAAGCTGCATCTCCGCCTTCTTCAAGCAAACTTCATCTTCGTGAAACAACTTTTCAAAACAGCTACAAAAATCTTCCATATCACCCACCAGCCCCTTCAGTGGTGGCGGTGGGTCAGCAACAGCACAAGTGGCATCATGGTCTTATCAACACGGGACGGCGGGCTCTTCAGAGTGCCAGGTTGCAACGGGCCTTTTACGAAATGCTGGCGATAGTCCCACGTCAGTGGCCCGGAGTACCCCAGTATTGACAATGCGGACTCCCGATAGCCAAGGCCTCTTCGGCTCATCTTTCTGCCCCTAGGGACTGGCTTAGTCCGCCCCTACAATTGTGCGCCGAGGCCCATGCCCGGCTGATAGCCTAGTTTCAATATCATGTGCCATCCTTTCGAATCTCTAATCTTGGACTTGATTTTGACGTTAACTGGTGCAGTGGTGGGCTTGCGTGACGCATATGCTCATGGAAAGTTCAAGTCCATCACAGAAAAAATTGGCTTGTTACTCGGCCATAATGTAGGCAGAATTTTATCAGCAATTGCATCAACAGTCTGGACAGTGGAAACACTTTTCACCTTGACTACCCGCCCTTGAAATGGGAATTTGAGACACTGATGGGTGGTCGAAGGTACTGCATTCAATCTATCAATCCATGAACGACCCAGAATAGCCTTGAACATCGGGTCTATGTCCAGCACATAAAATTCCACGTCCATTTTTAAAGGCCCTAGCTCGGCCTGAACTGTCACAACCCCATGACAAGCTCTCCTGGAGTTATCATATGCTGCAATAGTCATCAGTGTCGGGCGCATCATGTCTTCAGATATGTTGCAGGCACGCAATGTGCTCAAGGGACACACATTAATATAAGCTCCCGTGTCCACTAGAGCTGAATCGACAGCCACCTTGTTCAAAGAAATTGTAATGCATAGTGGCATCTGACGTGCCTCTGGGGGTGCTAACTCTGACTCAGAAAAGGAAATAGATGGCCCCTTTGTGATAGTGGCCAACACTGACGGCAAGCTGTGTACCGCCACGTCCTCGCTAACCATAACTTTCTGCAAAAAAGCCCTCAGGGCATCTTGGTGTAGCGTGGACCTCTTGATTAACTCCAGGACTGATATTTTGGCTGGCATTCGGTCTAGATGCTGCAACAAATCATACTTAGTGCCTGGCAAGGGGTCAGTTTCTTCTGCTTCAACTGTTGAGGAAGGAATTGGGGGGTTGGGTGCATGTGCACTAGTAGAGGGGTAACTTTTGTGGAATAAATGCCCGCTCCGAAGGGTGCAGTTTCTTGCCGGCACGGCATCAGATGGACTCCCGATCGGCCCGATAGGGTGAGTGGAAGGGATAGAAATGGGGGTGAGGATGGCGGAGGCTGGCCTGACGGGCCCTAGCGGAGTGGTGATGGGCGAAGGGTTAAATGGAGGGGTGATGATGGAGGGTAAGGCAGGTGATGGTGGAAGGATTGGCAGAGTGATGGGGAATGTGGCGGGTGCAATAGGTGACCTGGAGGGAAGGGAGGGTGGAGCAGTGGTCAAGGTGGTGGGCCGGAGAATAGAGAGAATAGAAGGTGCGGGGGAGTTTGTGTGGTGGAAGGCCAAGAGATGAGCAGGAGTCTCATCGTCATAAGACCACCCAGCATTAGGGGCTGGGCGGTGAACAACATTTACTTGAGCCGGTGCCGATGGCTGCTGTTGAGGAGTAGGCTGGTGGTCTGGCATGGGATTTTGGTGAATCCCAAGTTCTGGTGGTTGCTGCTGCTACTGAGGTTGAGGTTGGGGTTACTGAAACTATTGCTGCTGTGGCGCCACATGCTGCGGCCTTGCTTGTCTTCTCTTCTCTTTAATGTCTTCTATCAACTTATGCATCTGGGCCCAGTCAATCCTTTGCATCTCATGCAAATCATATACTAAATCTCGAAACTGAAAGCATCTGTCTATAGTGTGCCCAGGCTGCCGATGATATATGCAATATCTTGATTGATGGGCGGTCGGGTTCCAGTTCTGACGTTCCGGCGGGAGATGTATGTCACCAGTGTACATCAAGGCCGAAAATATGTCCGGCAAAGTTTCAGGAAGTGGAGGATAATGGGCTCTTTTTGGATCGGTCGAGCAGGCCCATAACCAGCAGGAGGAGAGACATTGTGGTATTGGGGTGGCTGCTGAGGCTGTTGTGGTGGTGGTGGTTATTGTGGCTATTGGGGAGTTTGGAAAGGGGGTCGGGGGGCTTGCGGAGTGGAGAATTGGAGGTTGCGTGGAGGTTGTTGGAAACGGGGTGGAGCAGACTGGTTTGGGAACTGAACAGCCTGCACCAGCTCATTAGTCTGAACTCCCTCAGTAATAGGGCCCTGGGATTTTCTCGTGGTCTTCGATTTCTGGGCCTCAAATAAGGAATGGATGGGGGAGTCTTTGAACTGGGTTTGTATGAACCGGGCTCGACTATACAACTGGTGCATATTCGATATATCGTTCATTGCCAGAATATTCCAGAACGTAGGTGTTGCATTTGAAATCAATAATTTTACTTTTTCTTCTTCCGGGATCTGCCTGGGCACACGTGTGGCCATCTGCCTCCATCTATCTGCATAAGTGGAAAAGTCTTCATCAGCCTTCATCTTTTCTGCTACCAAGTCGATGAAGGAATACTCCGGGCCCACCCGGTCTTGGAATCTTGTTATGAACTTCTCTTTGACCATCTTGAAACTTTCTGCCTCTCCAAAGGTAAAGTATAAAACCATTCTAATGCCACCCCATCCAATGATCGGTGAAAGAGATACGCCATGAGGCGCTCGTCATGTTGGAACTTCGCCGACTCATATAGGAATTCCCTTATGTGAATGAACGGGTTGCCATTCCCGTCGTACTTACGGTATGTAGGGAGCTCCGATTGAGGTGGGAAGTGAATGTCCCAGAAATTAGGAATGGGGACATCAGCGAGAGACTGCGGGCCGACCCGCTTATGGAGGAGGTCAATTTGCTGCTGCATAGCAGCCCATTTGTCGAGAAGTTCCCGTTCCCGGGAAGGAGGAGACACAGCAGAAGAACTGAACTAGTATATGGAGCTGAAGGATAAACTGACAAAGGGGGAAGCCCATAAGATGGATAATAGGCCAAGGAAGGGCCCGTATCCGCATGAGCCAACTGGGCGGCCCCTGGTTGCAGACGAATGAAATCGACTAGGGCCACAAGGAACTGCGGCGCTGAAGAGACAACAGTGTATAGATCAGAATAAGAACTCAAGGGGATCTGGGTCTTCCCCTTGTCAAGAGGCTGTTGGGCCGAGGTAGAGGCTTGGCCCATCTCCATGCTAGAGAATCGGAGTGTCCGAGGGTGAACATGAGTGAGATCGATGGGCGCAGCAGAGATAGCCCCTGACCTAATAATAGGAGAAGAAGTGGCGACAGCAGACACGTCATGAGACGGAACAGAAGACGGGGCATCCGGCCCCTGCAGATCTTGGCGAAGGAGATTGAGCTGGGTAGGATCTAACTGGGCCATCATGTGAAGAATCTGATTGGCCGAGTTCTGAGAGGAAGAATTAGAAAGGGAGGGTTGAGCACCCTCAACAACAATGGTTGGGAGAGGAGGGGCGGTCCCCTCTCTCCCCTGCACATGGGCGACCCTAGGAAGGTCCTCCAGAAGTCCCTGAGGGAGATAGTCCTCATGGGAGTGAGAGAAATTGTAAGAAGACATGGTGGGTGATGAATCAAATAAAGGATTGAAATAGGAAAAGAAATGAGAGCTGCCCCTAGGAGAAGAACCTGAGAGTGTGAAGCAACTCCACATGCAACACCCACCGACACAAAGGAACAAACCTAAATGACCTTCTAAACAACCAAACAATCAATCAAATGCACCAGAAAGAGAGGAGAGAAGAGGCAATCAATTGACCCACCAATGCACGGCAAGTTTTAGGAGTTCTCCCTTTTACAACCTTAGTGGATTAATCAAAATGACAATTCTCACAACCACAAGGTGCCTAACACGGGTGGAATGGAAGACTTGGCTGACTTCTAAAGAGACTCTCTCTCTCATGGATGCAACCCTAGACTGGTGTAGTAAGGTACAACCTGCCCGACGTCCGTGTGGGAATCCACGGCTCACGAGGGCTTACGGAGGTCCAGGGTAAGGTCACCTAGTCGGCTCCAAGGAATATGGAGACGAGAGGATCCCCTACCTGATGGGTTCGGTGCGGTGGATTCAGAGGGGGGTGAATGAATCCCACCCTTAAAAAATTTCACTCAAACAATATTGCGGAATTAAAAACTCAGATGGCTTAAGCAATTGAGCAAATATGTATAGCGCGCCTAAACAATCATCTAGTGGAAGCAAAGGACAGCAATCAACCCACTGCACAGATGATTTTTTAGGTGGTTCGGTCCACAGACCTACGTCCACCCCTCACTCCAAACCGGAGTGAGGCTTCCACTAGCAACAGCTAGAACCGCAGACTCAGTCTGTAAACAAATGCTGCCTAACAGCTTGACCAGGGGAACAACCTCCCCTCTTCCACCAACTCGGAGGGAAACCACTAGTGACTACCCGTCACTAGCAAAACCAGAGACGAAGTCTCTCTTCCTCCAGACCAGGAGGGAACCCACTAGTGACTACCCGTCACTAGCAACCAGAGACCGAAGTCTCTCTTCCTCCAGACCAAGAGGGAACCCACAAGTGACATCAGCCACTTGCAACCGGAGACACCAAGTCTCCCTTCCTCTGAAACCTAGAGGGAACCCACAAGTGACACCCAGTCACTTGCAACCAGAGAACAAATCTCCCTTCTCCTGAGACCATAGGAGGAACCCCGATCTCAAACCAGAGAATCGGAAAACATAGTGATCAAATGAAAAGGAAAAAGAAAACAAAAGATAGAACCACAGCGACTGAAAGCTGTAAAGAATAATAACAAGATGTGGCTCCCATGGAGCTGACTGGCCTGGATTTGATCCACGGTCCAGCAGGAGCAGATCTTCAAGCAGCTTCCCTTCTTCTCCTCTAAATCTTCTCCTTAAACTCTTTATCTCTCTCTCTATCTCTCTTCTTCTCTGCTGCACTTCTCTTCTTCTCTCGATCTCTGCTCTCAAAGGATCTCTCTCTCTTTCTTCTCGAGCTCTCTTCTATCTCTGCTGCTCTCCTTTTTCTTCTCTCAATCTCTTTCTCTGTTCTTCTTCTTCTTCGACTGGCTAACCTTCTCTTTTTCTTCTGGGGACCTTTCCTCTAGTACCAGCAGCAGCCTTCGAAGGGGTAAAGAGGCTCTTTATAGGAACAGGGCCTTCGTGTGGATCAAGCAGCAGCAGTCTACTGAAATTCCACTGGTCCACGTGTCAGGGAATAGAAGTTTCTTTTCCTAGGATCACGTGCCAATCGTTTGCCCCTTTATCCATGAGCCATTCACCTGTCAAATAGTCAGAAGGGATTATCAGCTTAAGACTGAAAACTTGTACAGACTTCACTATGCACCTTTATACAGACTGCAACGAAGCACTTAAGAACCAATGCGATGAATGTATAGAGTTGCATAACTAACACATGAAACAAGTCTGTATAGACTTGCTTGGCTGACCCACTGACAACACAGCACATGCATGAATAAGCCACACAAATTGTACAGACTTATGTATGCATGAGACAATGTATAGACTTGACAGATACAATGTGCATGCGATGCGATGTACAGACTTTGTATGTGTGCGAGACTTATCAATGTGTAGACTTGCCCATATGCATGAACAAGTGGCGATGTATAGACTTGCTCAGTTCAGCTGGTGGATGTACAGACTTTGCATATGCACATGTGACGCTGAGTGAGACGCAGGATGCACTGGCTGTACAGACTTTCGTATGCACATGAGACGCTGAGTGAGACGCTAAGTGAGACTGACTTTAACAAGCAATGTATAGACTTTGATTTATGCACATCAGACGCTAAGCGAGAGGGTAAGACAATGTATAGACTTGATCGTTGCAGGCAAGGCTAACGAATGTATAGACTTGCTACACTACAGCGCTATGTGAGACACAACATGAGACGCTGAGTGAGACGGTGGATGTACAGACTTGGAAATGAAGGATTGCACAGCCATTGGAACGTACAGACTTTGAACGTGTGTGCTGGCAATGTATAGACTTGATCTGAAGGATTACACAGCCATTGGAACGTACAGACTTTGAACGTGTGTGCTGAAGCAGTGAACGTAGGTAATGATAGGAATGTATAGACTTGCGTTCATGCAGCAATGTATAGACTTGTAGCTGTAGTCTGCACGGACTTGTATGTTCGCAGGCAATGTATGGACTTGAATGCATGATAACGAGTGTATAGACTTAGTGTGCACGCGAGAACGATGTACAGACTTGCTTTGAAGGATTGCACAGCCATTGATGAATGTACAGACTTTGAAGGCGTGCATGCTGTGCGATGTACAAACTTTGAAGATGTGCATGCTGTACGATGTACAGACTTTGCATCTATCAAAGTATGCACAACGAAAATGGATGCTCAGGCATGCAGTCAAAGAATGTACAGACTTAGTCTTGCGAACACAGGCTGTACAGACTTTGAATGATGCATGAGAGACATGAAATGCATTGGCTGTACAGACTTGATCAATGTACTGACTCTGTTGCATGCTTGCATCGACTTTATGTATGCATAATATGTTCGATGAAATGCCATGCAAACAAGATCAATTCATATGCAGACACGCTTGCAATGAACAATGTACTGACTATGCCATGCTCACAGTTAATGCATGTATCAACGATGTACAGTCTTGCTGTAATGATGCACAAACATAACAGAAAGGAATGTGCAGACTTTGTTTGTCATGAAGGGATGTACAGACTTGCCGTGCCTGCAACTGACGATGTATAGACTTCGAATGCCTGCAGGCGAGAGAATGTATAGACTTTGAATGTGTGTGTAATGCAGCAAGGCAATGTGTAGACTTTATGTATGCAGAATGCAATGTGCAAGACTTCCACAAGCAGACTTTATGATCTGACAGAATGACTGAACATATGAATGCTTTATGATCTGGCAAAATGGTAATGACTGAACATCACATGGTGACTCACAGTGTTTGACTCACATCAAAACCAATCATCAAAACCACAGGGGCACAACACTACCAAGGTAGGAATGCAACTAATATGGGAAATATGAATGAATCCTATGCGCACCGGAGTGCATCCAAAATCTAACCTAAATCTAACAAACAATGATCAATCAAGCATAACAAATGAAGCAATGATCATGCACGAAAGAATGACCACCAGGGGAGATCAAAACAACACCCAAATAATATGAAAATGATGTGAAATAATGATCAAAATGACACTCACAGGTGCATTGTAGCACAAAAACATGGTCTAATGGGAGACCACTCAGGGAGGTAGACGGCCTGGGAAGGACCGTGCAGTGACAGGGAGTAATAATAAACAACAAAACAGTAAAGACACAGAACTAAAATTGCTGAGGAGAAGCGTACCTGATAGAACGGTCTATCGAACGACTATGCGACCTGCAGAATGGCCCTAAACAGACCGCAGAGAATCAAGAAACCCACAAGTGTATGCAAGGCTGTAACGTACCTGAGCCAGCAGATGAGAACGGTCTATTGGAAGACCGTGGAGGAAAATGCCTGGTCCGGAGAGGACCGTTGAAGCTAATAGGCTCACACAGAAGCAGACAGCCATGAGATGGAAATGACCGGTCTAGAAGACGACCGTGGAGGCAAAGGAACGGCCAGAACCCGATCGTTCAGGCAATGACAGCGTGATAGAAGGGAAATAGAGTGCACCTGAGGCTGGGACAGAACGGTCTATCGCCCGACCGCAGGGAGACGTGAGCGGCCCTAGGAGAACCGCGTACACCTCCGAGGATGGAAACGCAGGCGGACGAAATAGCGACCTGAAACAACTCAAACAAAACCCTAACCAAGCACAAAACGTAGATCATCAAAATAATAGCACGATGGGCACTAGGCATCCCACCGTGATCGCAAAAAATGGGCTATTGACATGTTTTCCCACCGTTATTTCTTCTTACCTTGCCTTTTCTAAAATCGAAAAGATGTGAAGACCAGTAAAACGAAGGAAAGAAAGAAAGGGTGGAGAAGTGTGTGTGATTGTGATCGCCACCAAGATACTAAAATACAAAAGGATGCACCCGTACCTTGGAAAAGGGAGACACTCGCCTCACAACAGCACTGCAAGAGTACACGGTCCTGGAAGAACTGCCCTATGAATCGCACGGTCGCTCGATAGACCGCTCACAAGTGCTGGGGAGAACACGGAACGAAGCCTGGCTGACGACGGGACGGTCCGAAAGGGGCCGCAGGAAGAAGTAGAACGGCTCGACGGGGATCGCTCTCCTATTCAAACGGACGGAAGAAGACCGTTCAGTGCCGCCAAGTTTCAAGTCATGGGATCTGATCCTCCACCCCTTCCAGATGGCCAGATGGGATGGGCCTTGTGCTATGCTGACCTGGGAGGGTTTTAAACCCCTATAGGGTGTCAAAAACAAATGGGAGGGCGTGAAATGCTGTAAAGTAGTGCAAAAACGTGGGAAGAAATGGGGAAAACAAGCATGCAATGAATGAACTAAAGACTAAACATCGTGACTAAAACTCAAATCAAATGACTACTCCCTTGAACCGGAGGCTTAGGAGGATGTAGAAAGCCTCCCTCCCTGGCTACAGTTCGCTTAGAAATCCGGTAGAGCTTCGTCGTCGACGTTGGATCTCTCTCTTTTCAAGCTTGGACTACGGGTCCTATTTATAGAGCCTCAAAGTCCAATCTCGAAATTGGATTTTTCAATGAATATTAATCCAAGATGATAAAACCAAATTCGTAGATAAACCTTTTATCTTCCACCAGGTTCAAACATCGCCTCATTTGGTTGAGAAACCGCGGAGAAAATGACGGAGGAAGGTGGGGGTTTAACCACGGATAGAGAGAGAAAATCCACATAATCCACAGGTTTCGATCATGTACACGGTCGCACGATAGACCGCTCATACAAGTAAACGGTCCAATGCTAGACCGTCCAATGCTGTTGGTGATAAATAAATAAAAATGGAAATTATCTAATTATCCACCGAACTGACCGTCCATCACGGCGTGGGACTCTTTAGGATAGAACGGTCTACTGCTAGACCACTCAGTGAATAGAACGGTCCAATGCTTGGCCATTTACACATGTCGGTGATAAATCCAGAAAAATAGGATAAATAGATAATTATCTGAAAAACCAACGAGCTTAGGACTCTGGGAGCTGAATGGTCTAAAGACAGGCCGTTCAATGGAATTAAACGGTTGTACTTCGACCGTGGAAAGACTTGTCGATGGAAATTCATAAAATCAACTAAATATCCAATAAGTCATTAAAAGGTTCAAAGCAAACCGCTTAGTCACTGAACGGCCAGTCGCTAGACCGCGTACAGCCTGGACGTTTAAAATTGATAAAATGGGATAAATGAGTCCATTTAACCCAAAACCAAGTGAAACCAAGGCGCATTAAGTCTTAATTTGGGAACAAACCTCGCCAGGGAGGGAGGTACCCATAAAATAAGCCCAAAGACGTGCCTGAAAATAGCCCAATGAGTAATGGACAACTCGAGGCATCAACAAATGATGGTAAGAGGAATGACTCAACTCATAGGCAAAAAATGGGTGTCAACACCCCTATTTCCATATAGGTCAGGTGCTGCATAGGTGGTCGCCAGGCGTTCACGAAAACAACAAAAAAATCTATATACTCAAAATCATCAAAAAAATCCAAATATATCTCCAAACAAAAAACAACAACACAAAATAAGCATAAAATCACAAAACACCAAAAACATATAAAAGCCAAAAGCCAAAAAAATGTCTTGCATATGCATTTGCATGATCGTATTTTCTTTTATTTGCATTCTGCTTGTTTGCATGTGCACATCACGTTTACTATTCTTTTCCTCAATCTTGTAAATAAGATTTAGCCCTCTGACCCTGCATCAAGAAAGGTACTATCTGCTTTCGGCAGGGGGTGAAAATCATACTACACTAACTTTGTCCTTGTTAGTGTGGTTGAAACATGTGAAAAGGAAGACGGCGTCACAAGCCAAGCCAAGCCACGTACACTGAAGATAATTCATTCCACTTCCAAAATATGTCCATTATATTCTAGCGATACAGCATTCTAGGGGCATACCCCCAGTGTACAAAAGGGGCAGCTACTACCCAGCTGTGTCTCTCTCTCTCTCTCTATCTCTCTCCTAATCTGCGTTGGTGCGAGGTCGGCTCCGCCAGCTATCAGCCTCATCTCCATCTCCGCTCCCCATATCTCACAGCCTCGATGGCCGTGAAGCCCTCGAACCTGACGCGGCTGGTTGGACCGCTCCCTGCTTTGCAGGAGACTGCGTCATGCCCATAAGCTCCTCCATCGAGAAATGCACGTCTCCTATAGTCCGTAGTGACTCGGAAGGAGTCGCAGGCATGGCTTCCTCTCCTGGGGCACCTCTGCCCTGGTATCTCCTCAGCACTCGCCATCTGAGAGCCTCCAACTGGTCAAGGGCTCGTTGCTCCCGAACTGCCATCGCCATCTCTCGGGCACGCGCCTCGGCTTCTCTCTCATGCGCCTCGGCAAGGTGACCCTCGACCCTCTCAATGGGGCTCATCTCTCCAAGGTGGCGTGTCAGGTCCTCTATACGGACATCCTGCTCCCGACGAATGGCCAGGGTGGCCGCCAAATCCTTCCTCTGTAGAAAAAGAATCATCGGGTAAGGCAGACAGAGATGTAGAAAAAGAGAATTGTTTTCAACTTGAGTGTTAGGTTCTCACCGCCTCGGCCAGCTCGACCTCTCGCTCCTCGGCTCGCTCAATGGCCCCCGCCAGGCGATCCTCCAGCTCATCTCGGGCGTCAGCTGGGGACGAAGGGCCAGCCTCTCCGCCCGCTCCTGCCCTCACCCGCACATAGGCCAACTCCCCTCGCTGGCAAGACAAGGGGCAAACAGTTAGTCAAATGCAACAAATTCCAAGTTCAAAATCAATTAAGCTAATTTTGGCTCACCAACTCTCAGATCTCGTGGCGCAAGTTCACGATCATCTAGTTAAGGACGACCATCCGATCCTTGAGTATCTTCACAGCCTCAGTCTCAGACATCTGCACATCAAATCCACAAGCTCACTTAGCTATAGTTCTTAAATGAAAACATCACATTTTGAAAGCTAAAAGCAACTCACCGCTCTGGTGTCGAGACGAAGCCATCCGACATACCGGTCCTGGTAATCCGCCAAGTAAGTTTCACTGCTTCTCACGGTCCGATCTCGCTCTAGTGAGGGTCCTCTCTGTAGTGCCTCTGCCTCTCTGCGGTAGCGGGTGGCCCAGTCCTGATTGCTCGCCGAAGTTCATAGGCGTCCCCGGTCTGACTCATGCTCGGCTAGAATCGCCACCGGCGGTTGATGCCACCCCAGCGTCCTCTGTACTAGGCGAAGGAAGAGCGGCTCCCTCAGATTCACGTAAAACAACACTGTGTCTTTGTGGAGCCAAGCTCGTCCCTCCCTCACCCACGGCTGGGGGGTGAGGTCCTCTGTCGCGTAGGGGGTCTAGATCACCTACCACATAAAAATTGAATGTTTTACTAATCTGAGTACATACAATAAATGCTGAAAAATCACACAACTCTTTAGCTTAAACGGTCACCTGGTGAGGAGGGAACTCATCCAAGGCCGTCCTAAGATCAGAGAGTCTAGTGTCCACCAGGCGCCGGTCCCGGATCATTTCCTATATAGCCATGAGAGGGACCACCTGCATCCGGGCTCGCGGGATCTTACCGCGACCTAGAGGGAACCGAGTGTACCCCCAAATATGGAAACACAAAAAACAATCCATCAGTCAATCAAATTTAGAATCAACATGTGTAAAGGGGTAGACTCGTACCTGTAAGAAGGGTGTGAAACCACCCAGGTTACCCGAACCTGGGCGTACAGGATCCAAGTGGGCGAAGAGGTGCGCCAGCATCGCTCTCCCCCATGCGAGTTGGGGTCCCCGCTCGAGATCCCGTACCAGCAAGAGATATTTGGGATTCACCTTGTTCGAGGCCATAGCGAACAGTAGTCTCCCAAAGAAATATAAGAGGAAAAGCCTCAGTTCCTGCTGGTCACTCCTCCCTTCGGCAAGGAGTCTCTATCTCACTCGCCCTAAGTATGCATCCAAATCCTATAGTGGTCCCCGTATCACTCTCGCGAGCCCCATCGTAGCACTGGTCTTCTCGAGGGGAAGAGTCGTCACCGGTCTCTCGGACCGAGCGAGCTGTGGCCCGAGCAGGTTCTCCACCTTCTCTTGATAATTCCTGAGCTCTCGGCCAAGTACCAGGTTCCCTGGTACCGGCAACCCTATCAAGAAAGCCACAACCTCAAGGATGGGGATCATATGTCCCCACGGCATCACGAAAGCTCTGCAATTGTCCATCCATCTCTCCCGTAGCGTCGCCAGAAAGGTAGCATCAACAGGGAAAGGTCAGATCCTGAAGAACGAGACAAAACCCATTCGATCCACCCTCCCCGTTGCCCAGAAGGTAAGGCGTGGTACCAAGCCCATACCAAGTCCCAAGAAACTCGGGCTCTGATCCTTCTCGAACCCTGCACACAACAGAAAAAACACAGAGAATTCATTAGATCTTCCAATCAATCCACCCTCCACCTTCTTTTTCCTAATTTTACTGCCCTGAGAAGAGGGCGGCAAAAGTTCTAGCCGCCCACTTCCTTGGGCTACCAGAACACTGGCCCCCCAAGCCCATCAGTGGACAGCCAGTGACCTGGCCGCCCAGGGCAGTGGACGGCCAGTGACCTGGCCGCCCACTGGTTTCTCCCCCACCCCGCCATCTCCATCCTTCCATTCAATCCCAAACGCACAACCAAGTCTAATGAATGGAAGAGCAAGGTCATAGGACTTACCCTTTCACGCCGTCCTCCCTCCTTCTGGTCGGCTTCGCCCTCATCCGGACCATCTTCTTCCTCGCCTTCTTCTCCATCACTGAGGTCGGCCGGCCCCTCGTCTGGGTGAGCCTCGTCTGCCTCGCCTCCATCTTCTCCACTCTCCTCCAAGTCAGCAGAAGCCATTGCCGGAGAGGATGAGCCCGACGGAGCTTGTACCTCCTCTTGCTCTTCACTCCCACTTGAAGATGAGGGATCGGGAGCAATGTCAAGCCGAGTTCTCCTTCGCCCCATTGTCCAAAGCTATGGAGCTAGGTGGCTAGAACCTCACTCTCGGGAAGAAGGATCGACTCTCTCTAACCCTCACCCCTACAGACGTCCAAGACGAAGGCCGCCCAAATGAGGGGCCGGCCACCCTTTTTAAAACCCTCAATTCAGAGGGCGGCCAAGACCCTGGCCGCCCAGCCCCAAGTGGTGGCGACCAGAACCCTGTCCGCCCTCCCCTTTGTTCAGCCAAAAAAAATGCTAAAAAACAACAAAAATTAATACAATTCCATTTCACATAAAATCCAATTCATGCTACTTTTATTCCATCCATCCATTCTCATAACCATCAACCACTCACCAGTTTAAACACAAAAACAAAATAAACAAAAATAGTCCCTTTTCATCCATTCACTAACTATAAAAAAGGAATGCTGAACAAACATCAACTAGGTGCGCCGCCTCATAAAGAACTCGTTCACAGTTGGTCTGAAACTCTGTAGGTAGCCCACATAACGCTTCAGTTCATCTTTGTTCTCCTCAATGTCAATCTTGGCTTTCGCCACGGCGGCATGACATCTCCATGTCTTCCTGATCCTTTGAAGTCGTTGTCGATCCGCGTCGGTTCTCGGAAGGCGCCTTGTAATCAATGCTCCCTTGGAAGTAGCCCATGGGATCTGTCTAGGCAGCCCCACCTGGCGATGACAGCGGTGTGCTTGGTACAACACTAAGTGCTTGGCACCCACAAGCCATAACTCCTGCTCCGGCGATCCACACATCCTGAATTCTTCATGTCAGTACATCATCGGCATGAACACAAACTCATCCTCAGACAGGAAATTTACATAATCACGCCAATCATCTCTGTGTTGAGTATATCCAGGTGATTTTGATAATAACAAAACCCAGGTTATGTGTTTTCTCACGTGCTATCTATTAACAATCAAGTTCGACCTTCATACGCATTTAAAGCCTAATGTCATCATGCAATGTTTAAATGCTTAATCTCTTCCAAATGCATAAATCAATCTTAGTTTCTAAACCACCCAAGCTAAGTTTAAACCCACTCACCTTGATTGGAATAAGGTAGCCATAAACTATTTCATTCATGTATTATATTGCATTAACTAACCTCTTTAATTTTTGCAGGAATCCCAGCCAGCGGTCGACCGGTTTTCCCAGAACTAAAAAGTCTTATTCCTATAAAATTCTGGTCGACCGCCCCATATACCGGTCGACTGCCAGTCTCGATGCAGCCTATTTTGACTTTGCTTTCTACAACGTGGGAAGCCCTCTTCATTGGGTTTGTTTAATCCAAAAGTCACCAAATTCATCATGATTTGTGGATCTAGTATGTGGACCACCCAAGTTCTATAAATAATCTCATTGGGGTCAAAAACCTAAGTGATTGAAGCAAGAACAAGGGAGGCCATCAAGGAGAAGGAGGGGTGCACTGTAGCTCCGTGAACAGTGCTTCGTGCAAGAAGTTCTTCATCCAAGTGCAAACTTCTCAAGCTGATTTGCAGGCCCTTCAAGTGAAGATCGAGCTGGGAGCTAGCTTCATCCAATACCATCTTCATCCACTAAGGGGGAGCTTGAATTTGTGTCTTCATTTTCTATCTTTTCATTCCACTCTTGCTGAGCTTTATTTGTGTGTTCTTGTAATATTGAAACACCTGTGTGTGTGTGGATCTACGCAGATCCGTGTGTGTGTGTAAGTGACCTCTTTGTTCTTCATGGTTCTTTGTGATTCGGTGCTTGTGCACCTTCGTGGGAGTTCTCAACTCACACGAGTGTGTGTGTGTGTGTGTGTGTGTGTGCTTTGATCTTGTAACCTTCAACAAGATAGTGTGTGAATCCTCACAGTCGGTGAGGGGTGGACGTAGGTTGCAGTTGTTGCATCCGAACCACCTAAAAATCATGGTCTTCTGTGTGGTTTGCTCCTTATCTTCTACCTCCATTCTGCTCTAGCTCTTTTGCATATTATATCATCATCTAGTTTCCTTGTTTAGATCTAGTTTTATTAACCTCTTACGGGAGATCTCTCGTATATCAAAAGGTAGCTTCTGATCAATAAGGTTAGTCCTGTCGGGAAGAAAATACCTTGTGTGAGAGAATCTTCGGATTCCTGGACTCTGCTTGGTACCAAAGAACTGTTGTAGGGGTTGATTTAGCCAGATTTTTTTTGTTATCCATCAGATCTCTACTTGTTTGTTGCTTGTTCTTAATACGTGTTTTAAATCGGGTAAAAGTTTATTAAAATATGTAATCACCCAATTCACCCCCCCTCTTGGGGGTCATTCATCGCGGGACTTCAATTGGTATCAGAGCTAAGGCTCTATTTCTTTCAGATCTAATAATCTAGAGTAAGATCCAGATCAATGGCAAACAAGGGTATGATGCCTGAGGGTCACTCTATTCATCATCCTCCATACTTCGATGGCTCAAATTACTCTCATTGGAAAAATAGAATGCATGTTTTCTTGAGAGCCCAGGAGTATGAGATCCGGAGAGTTGTGGACAAGGGTCCTTACAAACTCTCTGACGATGAAGAGAAATGGACACCCGAGGAAATTAAAAAATGCACTGTCAATTTTAATGCTATGAATATTATGTAATGTGCTATACATCCGAATGAATTTTCTCGTGTATCCATGTGTAGCTCAGCGAAGGAAATGTGGGACAAGTTGCGTCTCATATATGAGGGAACATCCGAGGTCAAGGAGAGCAAGGCCAACCTACTCGTCAGAGACTACGAGCTATTCAAGATGAAATCTGAAGAATCTATCTCTGAAATGTTTGCAAGGTTAACTGAGATTACCAATGGTCTCAAGATTCTCGAAAAAGAATACACCAATTCCGAGCTCGTAAGGAAAGTGTTGAGATCACTTCCATCGGCGTGGCATACAAAAGCCACAGTAATTGAGGATTCAAAAAATCTATCCACACTCACTTTAGACGAGCTCATAGGGTCACTCATGACCTATGAAATAAATATGAAGAGAACAATCGAGGAAGATACGAAGAAGAAGAAGGTAATTGGATTGAAAGCTCATCAATCTGATAAAGAGTTTCAAGAAGAAGAATCCAGCGAAGGAAGTAATGAAGAAGAAGACTTGGCCATGATAACTCACCAAGTAAGAGATTCTTGAGAAAGAAGAGGAATTTTCAAGGCAATTTCAAAAAGGGGCAAAGGAAGCCCATTCAAACCAAGGGCGAGTCAAGCAAGCCCAACAACGTCATTTGCTATGAATCAAGAGGCCCGGACACATGAGAGGAGAGTGTCCAGATCTAAAGAAGAAGTTCAAGAAGGAGAAATTCAGGAAGCCAAAAGCAATGGTCGCTCCATGGAGCGACGAAGAGGAAGAGCTGTCTGAAGAAGAGGTCAGAGAATTCATGGAGAGCCTGTGCCTTATGGCACATGAAGATGATTCGACGGAGATAAATTCTGACCCTGATTTTATTTCCAATGAACAATAGGAGTCGGAATATGAAAAATTGTATACTAAATACAAGAAAATCAGATATGAAAATAAAACTCTCAAAAAGAAACTTGACGATTTGTCACATGAAGATATCTTTGTTAAATTTGAGAAATTGGAACAAGAATGGTTTGAACTAACAGAAGAAAAAGAAAGTCTGCTACAAACAATTTCAGATTGTGAAAAAGCCAAAGACGAGTTATCTTGCAAAATGTCTGAAATGGAGAAAGTGTGTGAAAAAATAAAAACTGAAGAAAAAATTCTGAAATCCAGAAATTCAGAACTTGAAAAGAAAACTGTGAGTTTTGATAAAGAAGTGGCTGAACTTCAGTCCACCTTGTCAAGGTTTGTAAAGGGTAAACAAAATCTAGATAACTTGTTGGTAGTTAAAGTCAATTTTCAAAAAGAAGGATTAGGATACACTTCCCAAAATAAAAAATTCTTTGAGCATAAGATCACTACATCCTTTGTTCATGAAAAAGAAAACAACCATGTTTCATGTTCCAACTCTAAGCCAAAACATGTCCAACCCAAACCACGATAATTTCAAAGAAAGTTTGCACCTGTTAATTGTTATCATTGTAGTATATTTGGTCATGTTGTTGCAAATTGCTGGTTCAAACAAAACTTACCAAGAAATCATGTTCTTTGGACCAAGAAAAGATATGCATAGAATTGGACTAACTCCTACGGACCCAAACTAACTTGGGTACCAAAATCATTTGCATGATAATGTTGTTTCTTGCAGATATGTCTTGAAGCCAGGGGGAGCAAATGGTACTTGGATAGCTGCTATTCAAGACGTATGACAAGAGACAAGAAGGTGTTCTCTACACTACAAGACAATGATGGAGGTTCAGTTACTTTTGGAGACAAGGACAAAGGTAAAATAATTAGAATCGGCAATATAGGTAAGAATTCTGAAATTCTTATCGAGAATGTGTTTTTGGTGAAAGGCTTAAATCATAATCTCTTGAGCATTAGCCAACTATGTGACAAGGGTTTTAAAATTATTTTTGATGAAACCCATTGCCTTGTCATAACAAAACTTCCAATGAAATTAGATTCATCGGCAAGAGAAGCAACAATGTATATACTATTGATCTTGATGATGTTTCCCGTGATGATGTATGCTTGGTAGCAAACAATCTTGATAATGCATGACTATGGCACCGAAGACTAGGTCATGCTAGTTTTGGAGTAATCTCCAAGTTGTCTAAACATGACTTGGTGAATGGCTTGCCAAAGTTAAAGTTTGAAAGTGATAAAATATGTGAAGCTTGCACAAAAGGCAAGCAAACACGCATATCTTTCAATAATAAAAATATTGTTTCCACCTCACGGCCTTTGGAACTGTTGCATCTTGATTTGTTTGGCCTAACTAGAACATCCAGCCTAGGAGGGAAATCCTATAGTTTTGTGATTGTTAATGATTATTCCAGATTTACATGGGTGATATTTCTATCTAATAAAAATGATGCATTGATAGAGTTTCAAGTGTTTTACAGGAAAATTTAAAATGATAGAGGCTACCTTATCACTACCATCCAAAGTGATGATGGTGGTGAATTTGAAAATCATGACTTTAGCAATTTCTGTGAAGAGCACGGGTATACGCACAACTTCTCATCATCAAGGACGCCCCAACAAAATGGAGTGGTGGAGAGGAAAAATAGAACATTGATAGACATGGCACGGACCATGTTAAGTGAAAATTCTCTACCAAAATATTTTTGGGCTGAGGCGATAAGTACAGCGTGTTACATCATCAACAGGGCAATGGTAAGACCCATTTTGAAGAAAACTCTCTATGAGCTCTATAAGGGTAAGAAATCGAATATTTCCCATCTTAAACTCTTTGGATGTTCATGTTTCATCCTGAACAATGGTAAGTCCAATCTAGGTAAGTTTGATGAGAAAAGTGACAAGGGAACTTTCCTAGGCTATGCACTTAACTCTAGAGCTTATCGAGTGTTTAATAAACGGACTTTGGTTGTTGAAGAAAGTCCTCATGTGATTTTTGATGAATCTGAACTAAAACGGACTACTCAGATTGTGGATGCAAGAGAAGCCCCCAAAAATTCAACTAATGCTGGAACATCTAAAGCCAAGGATGAACCAAAGGAGGGAATACCCAGCAAGAGTGAAGAAGATGAAGATCCTTCAATTGAAACACTGCAAGAGCATCAAGTGTAGCACCCCGACTTGCCAAGCAGCTCAAACTTCTTGAAAGATCACCCAGCTAAAAACATCATCGGTAATCCTCAAGATGGGAACAACCTCCAGGTTTTGAAGACCCCAAACATCCACAACATGTGTACAAGCTCCAGAAGTCCCTGTACGGACTGAAGCAAGCACCAAGGGCATGGTATGAACGGCTCACCTCATTTCTGATTGAAAATGGTTTCAAGAGAGGTAAGGTTGATCAAACGATTTTCACAAGGAAATCAGGTAAAGATATATTAGTAGTTCAAGTGTTTGTGGATGACATAATTTTTGGAGCTACTAATAATGCGTTATGTGATGAATTTGCAGAAATTATGCAAGGAGAATTTGAGATGAGCTTAATGGGTGAATTAACATTATTTCTTGGACTACAGGTGAAGCAAACATCTAAGGGTATTTTCATAAGTCAAGCCAAGTACACAATGGAGCTGTTGAAGAAATATGGGATGGTTGAAGTAAAACCTTTGTCAACTCCAATGGCCACAACCTCGAAGTTAGACAAAGATGAAAATGGTAAAACAGTAGATCTTATATTGTTTCGAGGTATGATCGGATCACTACTGTATCTTACAGCATGCCACCCTAACATTCAATTTAGTGTATGTCTTTGTGCCCATTCTCAGTCATGCCCTAAAGAATCTCATTTATCGACTGTTAAATGTATTTTTAGATACTTACTTGGCACAATAGATTTTGGCTTGTGGTTTCCCATCGGCAGTTCTTTTGATTTGATTGCATACATCGATGCGGATTATGTCGGAGGCATTGTAGATAGTAAAAGTACTAGTGGGTACTGTCAGTTTCTTGGTGGGTGTCTAGTCTCATGGGCCTCCAAGAAATAACATTCAGTAGCTCTCTCAACTGCCGAGGCTGAATATGTAGCCGCCGAAAGTTGTGGAGCCCAAGTACTTTGGATCAAAAATCAATTGCTTGATTTAGATATTGAAATGAAATGTGTGCCAATCTTGTGTGATAACACTAGTGCAATCAGCTTGTCTAAAAACCCTGTCCAACATTCTAGGACCAAGCATATTGATATTCGTCATCATTTTCTGAGAGATCATGAAGGAAAATGGGTCTTTGAATTAAATTTCATTGACACACACAATTAGCTAGCTGACATTTTCACCAAACCCCTAAACCAGGATCAATTTAACAAGATAAGAAGAGAACTTGGGATGTACATGGGTGAGAGCATACATGCATAGGTTTGCACTTAGGTTAAGATTTACATTTATAGAAACTCATATGCATCAAGGGTAGGAAAACATGCATATTTTCTTTACTTTTAATACCTTGTGTGTTCACATACACTCCTGCATTCTTGAATGTATTTATATATATATAGCCCTCCTTGAAAAATATTTCTAAGGCCAGATATTCCTTGGATAAATAATTGTGGACTCAGTGATGTCGGACCTAAGGAAACTTCTGAGGGGGAGTTAAAAACTTTTCCCAAATCTGCATCTATTTCCTTCTCTCCATTTCCTGTCGTTGGCTCAGATATGAAGGTCGGTTGATGGTCCCCCCATATAAAAAAAGGGAAAAAGAAATAAAAGAAAAAGAAATAAAAAATTTTCAAAATGGGGAGTTTTTGGCCCTAGCGGTCGACAGCTAGCACCGCACCGGTCGACCGGTGGCGGCGAACCGGCCCGACCGGGGTCCCAACCGAGCCAACTTATAAGGGGGTCTCATACCCCATTCTTTCATTCTATCACCCCCATTCACCCTCATACCTCATTTCCTAACCCTAGAACCAATTTTCTCCACCTCCCAAGCCTCTAAAACCCATCGTTCCTTCATCCGCACAAGATCCGACGTGTTCGTCATGGTTTCGGGACGAACTCCTTTCCGCCATTCGTGCGTTCGAGGAACTTCTTCCTAGGTTCCAAATTATGGAGAAGGCTTTTGCAAGCCCCTGGAGTGTTCGTTGATCTTTCTTCATCCCCCGGGTCGAGGGTCATCTCTTCAAGGGTTTTTCACCGGGTTTCTAGTTCGGGATGCCTCCTAGACGAAGCTCTCGGCCTTCTACCCAAGGGGAAGGGAGTGGCCAGAGACACGAGGCACTGGCTTCTCCACCACAGCGGGCGCCTGCACCGCGTCGAGCACCTAGGTTGCCTCCTCGTCCTATCATCGAACCTCGCCTGGTCGATTTCAACGAGGTGAATGAGCTTTTGCCCGACCTATGTGCTGCCTTTGAGATTCAGCCAGGATGGATTGATTTCGTCACTAGATAAACTGCTATTACCCCAGTCTAGTGCAGCAGTTCTATGGGAATTTGATTGCAAGGAATGAGGTGCTATTTTCTGTTGTTCGAGGGGTTGAGATTCGCATTACTCCCGATCTGTTTGAGAGATGCTTAGGAGTTGCGGTTAGAGGAGCCGACTTGGTTTTTGGTCATGGGGAGGTTGAGGACACATTTCTTGTTATGATTGGCTGTTATTACGTGCGTGGTGTCAGTTATTTGATTGAATTGAATGCAAATCATTTTCAACCACTGCAGTGTGTTTTACATCACATGTTTACATCCCTCATTTATCCCAAAAAGTGCCAGCAGAAATGTAGTGACAGAAGTTCATAAATTTCTATTTTGCAATGTGATGAATCGTATCCAAATCAACATGGGTCGCCTCATGACGACTCTCATTGGAGCTTGCCGAACAAATCTGCAGCGATCTTTGCTGTATGCTTCACAGTTGACCGGGGTATTCATTCAGGTCGGGATCAATTTAGCAGAAGAACATTTTATTTATGTTCGCTAGGATGATATCTATAATAAGCATAAGATCTTCACTGATATGGGATATTACTATGGTCCCGATGGTGAGTTACGCCGGGATGTGCCTACATATGGAGATGAATTTAATAGTGAGGAAGAGTAGGAACAAGAACCGCAGCAGGATCAAGGGGATGCTCCCCCTCCACCCTCACCGCATCATATGGATCCGGAGATGCCTCCTCCACCGCAATTTCATCATGGAGAGTCCTCCACTCAGGGAGCCACACAGCCTTCTTGGGTAGACTATGAGGTTTTTGACAGGCGGTTTACTAGGCTAGAGACACGTGTGGATACTTTTAGGGATCGACTTTCTACTCTCGGGGATCACGCTGACACTCTGGGCAATGTGATTGACACCATGTCAGGTCGCATAGATTCCTTCTCCACTGCTCTGGATTCCCTCTCCACTCAAATGGCCACACTTTCCACTCATATGATTAGCCTCACCGACAGTGTTACTAATTCTAACTAGTGCTTCCACATAATGAACATGACACTTCTTGGCATGGCTCGCCGTGATGCGACTCGTGACCTTTCCATTGGCCGTATTCGGGATACTCTTCACACTCAAGTTCATTATCTTGACGACACCCACCGTCGCCTTGGATACAAGTCTCCTCTTCTAGAGGATCAGCCTCCTGCAGATGTACCTTGAGGATTTTTCCTTTTTTTCTCCCTCTAGATTGCTGAACTTTGGTCTTGTGTCATTTTGGGTCCCCCTTCGTCTATCCTACTCCTTTTTTGATGATGCCAAAGGGGGAGAAGTCGTAGTAGTGCATGCTATATATATTTATGTATGTCAGTGTGTGGTTGTGTGTTTGCATGTTTGATCATGTGAGGATCATGAGTCTGTTCTATTTTTATACATTTGTTTCATCTCTTGAGTCTAGAGTCATGCATTCACTCTCGCATTAATGTACCTTGTAATGGAATGAAGAATTGAATGCAACTAGTGCTTGATCTCAAATGGTTGGCTCTTGTATCTCATTTCTTTTCTACTCGCCAAATAAAGTGTTGAATGGTTTGCGTTCGCTGGCTTGATGGGATGTGAGTGAAATGCTGTGATTTCAAACTTTGATCTCCATTTTCAAACATTGCTCAAAGGCACGTTCATGTATTTCAAAACCCCTTCAGTTATGTCATCATCAAAAAGGGGGAGATTGTTGAGTATATCCAGGTGATTTTGATAATAACAAAACCCAGGTTATGTGTTTTCTCACATGCTATCTATTAACAATCAAGTCCGACCTTCATACACATTTAAAGCCTAATGTCATCATGCAATGTTTAAATGCTTAATCTCTTCCAAATGCATAAATCAATCTTAGTTTCTAAACCACCCAAGCTAAGCTTAAACCCACTCACCTTGATTGGAACAAGGTAGCCATAAACTATTTCGTTCATGTATTATATTGCATTGGCTAACCTCTTTGATTTTTACAGGAATCCCAGCCAGCGATCGACCGCCAGTCAACAGCGATCGACCTATTTTCCCAGAACTAAAAAGTCTTATTCCTGTAAAATTCCGGTCGACCGCCCCATATACCGGTCGACCGCTAGTCTCGATGCAGCCTATTTTGACTTTATTTTCTAAAACGTGGGAAGCCCTCTTCATTGGGTTTGTTTAATCCAAAAGTCACCAGATTTACCATGATTTGTGGATCTGGTCGGTCGTATGTCTCTTGACCACCCAAGTTCTATAAATAGTCTCATTGGGGTCAAAAACCTAAGTGATTGAAGCAAGAACAAGGGATGCTATCAAGGAGAAGGAGGGGTGCACTGTAGCTCCATGAACAGTGCTTCGTGCAAGAAGTTCTTCATCCAAGTGCAAGCTTCTCAAGCTGATTTGCAGGCCATTCAAGTGAAGATCGAGCTGGGAGCTAGCTTCATCCAATACCATCTTCATCCACTAAGGGGGAGCTTGAATCTATGTCTTCATTTTCTGTCTTTTCATTCCACTCTTGCTGAGCTTTATTTGTGTGTTCTTGTAATATTGAAACACATGTGTGTGTGTGGATCTACGCAGATCCGTGTGTGTGTGTAAGTGATCTCTTTGTTCTTCACGGTTCTTTATGATTCAGTGCTTGTGCACCTTCGTGGGAGTTCTCAACTCACACGAGTGTGTGTGTATGCTTTGATCTTGTAACCTTCTACAAGATAGTGTGTGAATCCTCACAGTCGGTGAGGGGTGGACGTAGGTTGCAGTTGTTACATCCGAACCACCTAAAAATCGTGATCTTCTATGTGGTTTGCTCCTTATCTTCTACCTCCATTCTGCTCTAGCTTTTTTGCATATTGTATCATCATCTAGTTTCCTTGTTTAGATCTAGTTTTATTAACCTCTTATGGGAGATCTCTGGTATATCAAAAGGTAGCTTCTGATCGACAAGGTTAGTCCTGTCGGGAAGAAAACACCTTGTATGAGAGAATCTTCAGATTCCTGGACTCTGCCTGGTACCAAAGAACTGCTGTAGGGGTTGATTTAGCCAGATTCTTTTTGTTATCCATCAGATCTCTACTTGTTTGTTGCTTGTTCTTAATACGTGTTTTAAATCGGGTAAAAGTTTATTAAAATATGTAATCACCCAATTCACCCCCCCTCTTGGGTGTCATTGATCGCGGGACTTCACTCTGGTCTTCAGTAGTGCTGTATTGCATATCACCTGACCCTCAGGACCAAAGATAGCCCTCGCTAGATAGATAGCACTCTTCACGAAGATCCGAGAAGTAGTAGTCACCTCATCGTCAAAGTCAAAGCTCAAGTGGATCTCCATCCACATCTGTAGAAGGTAGAGACTCCCCATGGCGTTGCCACCCAGACTCATCTGAGTGAGCCCGCAGTACATGTGAGCCACCACCGCCCGGGAGAGAGAGTGTCCCGTCCATAGGAGAGTTAGTGGTCCCACGTACTCTCGTCTCAACACACCGCCCGACGTAGGGAAAAGCAATGCCCCGTCCAAGCACAATGTTACACCACGCATCGGTCGATCTGCTTTCACTGTCTTGTCTTTCACATGACCCAAGAGCCAACCTGCTAGGCGGTCGACTAGGATCCCTCGATGGTCTGTCATCCGGTGGACTTCGCGCTTATCTCGCACAATCTCTGCTAAGATCTCATCCCAGGGAGGAAGGTCGATCAGCTCACTCACCTCCAAATCACTCCACTGGAAGATGAAATCCAGTTCTTCTACCATCACTGAGGCCTAAAACTCGGGGAAGACAAAAGTATGGGTATCTGGATGCCACAACTCAATCAGTGTTGCTAATGATTCCCAGTTCCACCTCATGTTGCTGAAGCACTTCACCATGATGACCAATCAGATCAGATGCCATTGGTGCATGAATATCCTCATGGCGGGTGTGATTGCCGCCATCAAATCATGGAGCCAGCCATAGCGACGGGCGTGCCTTGCCCCAGGGAAAGTAGGCACCGACTGCACCGTTTGGAAGTAGGAAGAAGAGGAGAGAAAACAAAAATCAATAAACAGGCAAAACATGCCTAATATGAAAAAAGGAAATAAACAAGAAACAAAAAAAATGCATTCCATGTCACGTAAACCATACATTGTTCTGCTTCACGAGGTTGCTCAAGTGGCCGGGCACATCAGAGAGAACGCTAAGTTCATGGCCTCCTGACGGGGTGGAAGAAGACGCCATGCCTAATCTTCTCCTTAGAACTGCTCCTCTTGCTTCAAGTTGATGTTTAACGATGGAGTAGGAGTGCCCCGACGGGGACTTTTGTAGGCCGAGAGTCCTTCCTAGCTCAGACTCCGGAATCGACCCAGGATAAGAGCAGGAGGGCGGCCAAGTCGCTGGCCGCCCGTCCCAAGCCAGGGCGACCACAAGTCTGGCCGCCCAGACCAGGAGAAGGCCAACAATCTGGCCACCCTCATCCCCCACTCGTGAATAATGTATCTTTGCTATGTATGGTCCAAAGGTTCATTAAATGAAATGTGCTTATTGTTCCATTGTTATTATCATTTATGAACTTTACTAACGTGTGCTAATGCAACTGCAGATCTTCACAACTGCGAGACCAAAGGGTGATGCCGCCCAGCTACGTTTGAATTATAGGTAGAATGCCGGAGGCTAATAGCTTCGGGCGTATAAACTTCGAGTTCCACTTTCATAAAAACCATGAAGAGTTTATACTCCTTAAGCTATTCGATGGTCGCATGCTGCCTAAACCCGGGATGACGGACTTCCGAATTCTCGAGTATGCTTAACTACAATGTGGAACGATGGACCCTTACCGGGATCCGGACCACGTCTGTCGCTAAGCATAGGATGACAGACTTCTTGAACTCTTGACCGATCGGTTCGGAGGTAGGCAAATAAACCCTCCGGCTTTGCATTAGATAGGTCTTTTTACTTTAAACCTAGCATGCATCATATAGACCCTTTTAGCCCCATTTGACAAAAAGACAAAAAAATATAAATATATATATATGCATGAAAAGATATAAAAAATGCATGCATCTCATCTTGGGAGCCATGACGCAGAGGTAAGGAAGTCGCATAGCTTTGACCAACCCGTGGACCTTTGGCTCCCGCATTCGATTTTTTGAGTCTCTCGATTTCGCTAAGTTTGAGCGAATGAGACTACGTGATTCCACTCCGATTTGACCAGCGGAAGATGTGTTTTGCACAAGACCATTTTGAGTATTTCGTGATTCAACGAGTCATTGAATTCCCATATCCCGATCTTATACTTATCCTTATTTTAGGTCTTGTATCTCCTTGAGCACTGGATTGCGTTCGTCCCCCCAAGTCCCGTAGTGCCATGCTAGGGGGTCCCATGCGACTGCAGATACAAGTCATCTTAGATTAATTGTCCTTCCTCTCCTTCGCCAATGACTTACTTGATTACTTAACGCATGAATGAAGCCTATTTTCTGCTCAAGAATCTCCTTGAGCGTGTTGCCCTCATTAGACTTGTTTCTTTTTCGAAACACCCATTTATCAGTCCATCGGGCTCCCTTGCAAAACGGATGTTCTGGAGGGGCATTTGTAGATGCCTAATTTCAGTCTTCCCGTAAATCCCAGTGGACCTTCGTGTGAATGACGCATAGTCATTATACCTGGTTTATCATTGTTCCAAGCCTTAAAGCCCACCCCATAGCCATAGAGTTGTTGGGCCTCGTCCATTGGAGGGGCCCAAGGCCCATGGTCTGGGCGGCCAAGGATCTGGCCACCCCTGATCCTGGGCGGCCAGGTCGTTGGCCGCCCTCCCCAGCTAGGTGGCCAGAACCCTGGCCGTCCTCCCCTTCAGGAAGGCCAAATCGATGGTCGCCCTCCTGGTTTTACTTGGTCAAAGAACGTGGCTTAGTTCATGAGCACGTTCTCCCCCCTGTTTTGCACATTTTTCCCCCACGATTTCAAGCCCCCGACAGGGAAGAACAAAACCACCAATCTACGGAGAGGAGGGTGGTGGGCAGGAGGATTGGAAGAGGAGATTCGGAGAGGAGGAACTTCTGAATCGAAGGGGGAGTCGAAAGAAGTGAAGAGAGAGCTACGCACAGCCCCCCTTCCCTTCTTCTTCCTCGATCCGGGTTTGAACTCCGGAATCCCCTGTTCTTTACTTCTCGCATCATGGCTCCCTGGTAAGTACATTCTGCATATAGCACTCTTCTTAGTTCCTATACTTAAGAGGTTTCCTCCCTAAAATAAATGGGAAGGTGGGTGGTCGAAAGCCTAGGCTATCCCTCCTTCCCACCACCCCCAGGTAATCATGCCGCCATCATTCTTGCTACATTAATTTTCATTAGAGTAGATATTACACTTCCTGTTACTAATGGCCTTCTTTTGTTTTCTTATTTGAGTTTCACTGTTTGCAGGACTTCAGTATCAAGGAACTACGCAGGGCTCCTGGTCCTTGGCCGGCCAAGGATGAGGAAGAGGGACCCTACCTTCTCCCTATTTTGAACATCTCCCCGCGATCATCATTCCTGTGAGGTTCAGGTAAACACCTCTGGCGATCACAACTATTTAACCCTTGATTTGTACCCCTATAGGTACTCGTGGTCCAAGAAGGTTGAGGAGATAACCCCGCTAAGTTCATTCTCCAAACCAACTCTCCTCCACCAACCCAACACATCACACAACGTCTCCTGGTCCGACGACCCGCGGCACCTACATTCCCCTATGAGACAAAAAACGGACAAAACCCTGGCATAGGGGGGTTCTAAGCCACGCCCTATCGCTACTCTGCGATAGGAAAAAACATGGGGTGCTTCTCCCCAACAACCATTGCATCACACTCACATCACGGAACACAATAAACACTGGAGAATCGTTCCCCTCCATTCACATCATGAGTACATGATAATTAAATTAAATTAACTAAATTAAACATAATTAAGCATCCCGACCCTCTAGCATGGAATCGATCCTAAAGCATGCATCGGACCCCAATTCAAGCCCAAATCGACGTAAATAAAATATGGAGAGTTTAGGGTTCCGTCTCCCTACCTCGAAGGCTGAGAACCCCGTCCGGATCATTGCCGCTTGCACGCTCCCGTGAAGTCGCTTCCATGAACCTGACCTCGGTTAGCTCACCGGGACGCCACCGTTGCTCCTCTCCTTGCCGGCGTCAAACCGCTACGGCAACTACCCTTTCTCCTCCCCCCTCGCCAGCGTCTAGCTAACGTTGCCGCTGCGGGCGGCAGCCACCACCGCAGTTTCTCCCATGGCCTACGTCGCTCACCATGCTGCCCTCTCGCGCTGCCGTTCGCCGCGGCCGACCGCAGCAGTAGTGGCAGCCGCTACTGCTCCCTGCGGCTGCCATCGTTGCTCTCGCAGTCACCGTGTCACCTGTGCTAGTGCACCCCCGCTGCCACTACGCCCTCCTCCACTGCTTGCCACCTTCGCTCGCCCATCTCCTCCGCGCCACCGCGGCTTCGTCCGTTACCCGTTGTCGCCGGTGGAGGAAGGGAGAAGGGGGAGAAAGGGAAGAGGGAGACAGAGAGATCGAGAGAGGGAGGGAGAGGGAGTTGGGAGATCGTGAGAGAGGGAGAGGAAGAGGAGTGGGGATCGGGGAGAGGAAGGAGGAAGAAGAAGAGGAAGGGGGGTTAGGGCACAGGGGCCCCACCCCCAAAATTTTTTTTCTTTCTTTTTTTTTGGATATTCCCCTTTCTCTTTTTTTTCTTTTCCTTTATTTTTTTTATTTTTTTATTTTTATTTTTTCTTTATCATTTATTATATATATATATATTGAAGATGAGCTAAAATCTCATCAATTTAAAACATCAATATCCCTAAAAACTATTTAATATTTATGATGTGGGGATCCGAAAAGTCGATACTCAATGACCCGAGCATGCAGATACCCGATCTGAAATTCTAGGATATTACACCGATTCCCAGCATGGACAACAAGCTCTGGGTCTTCGGCACTTCAACATCCGATACGGGTACTAAACCCTGGGTTTCTGCCACGCTGGCTTCCAACACAAGCTTCTAGCCTCAGATACCCGGTGCAACATCAACAATGGACTGTGGGGGCATCACACCTTGGGTTTCGGCCACATCAACTCCAAACAACAACATCAAGCCCCAGAACGTGGCTACATCAATGCTCGAGACAGGTTTCTAGCCCCGAGTCCCAACTTCATCAACACCCATGATGGGCATTCAGCCCCGGGTTCCAACTTCACTAGCACCCAAGATGGATTTCCAACCCTGGGTCCCAGCTTCATCAACACCCAAGATGGGCTTTCAGCCCAAGGTCCCAGCATTGTCAACACCCCAGATGGACTTCTAGCCCTGGGTTCCAGCCTCAACAACACCCAAGATGGGCTTCCAACCCTGGGTTCCAGCTCCATCATATCAACACCCAAAACGGGCATCTAGCCCTAGGTCCTAGCTCCATCAACACCCAAGACAGGCATCCAGCCTTGGGTCCCAGGTCCATGAACACCCGAGATGGGCTTGTAGCCCTAGGTCCCAGTTCCATCAACACCCAAGATAGGCATCCAACCCTGGGTCCCAGTTTCATCAACAGTCGAGATGGGCATCTAGCCTTGGGTCCCAGCTTCATCAACACTCGAGATTGGCTTCCAGTCCCTGGTTCCAGTTTCATCAACGCCCAAGACCAGCATCCAGTCTTGGGTCCTAGCACCATCAGCACTCAAGATGGGTTTCTAGCCCTAGGTCCCAACTTTGTCAGCACCCAATATGGGTTTCTAGCCCTAGGTCCAACTTCATCAGCTCCTAGTATAGGCTTTTAGCCCCAAGTACTAGCTTCGTCAACACCCAGTACCGGTGTCAAGCTCTGGGTCACCATTCCTCTAACATCCTCAATTCACAACATGGGTCTCAAACCCTAGGTTCTAGCAACAACTCCAACGGCCTGAGTAAACGCCAAGCTCTAGATCACTACTCTATCGGCCCCAACACGGGTATTGAACTCTTGAGTTTTGGCTATACCGACATTCACTAGAAACATCATGCTTTAGATAGCCCCAGACCGGGTTCGTTCGGTCCACCACATCGGTGCTGAGTCAATCTCGGCCCAGCCAAAAAAATAAGTGCCATGGCAACTGCATAAATAGGTGACCCGCCGCCGCCACCCCTACCTCCGAAAGACAAGGCAAGACTCAAAGAAGCCGATACACCAGTATCACACCGAGGGCAACAACCCCAGACCAGTATCCAGCCTTCCAAGCACAAGCGAGGGGGTAACTCCAAGGAGGAGCATTGGTCCTCCCTCAAATGAGTATGGGTCATTAGAAAAGAGGCCCATCCCATTTTGAGGGCTTGAGTCAAGAGACCCCTCCACTCACCAGGATGGCAGCAAGCTCAAGATCTAGCAGAGCGGTTGCTGGCTCAGGATCTTATTACCCAGTGAAGGACCATCAAGGTGGACTTCAGTCTTTGTCAAACTGGGGGCACCGGTCCACCCTTAGAAGCACCCCAAAAGGGAAAAGGGTATGTGAATCATCAATAATACTGTAAAGGTGTTCACATGCTGCCCCACTGACATCAACCAACAACCTGACAACCAACCATGCCAACACCAGTCAACAATTTGGGATGAATCCCATCGGCATCCACTTGGTAGCTCGGGAGGAACTCCACCAGCGTCGGGTGATGACTTCGAGGGATTCCTGCCAACACTGACTAGTGACACTAGCGAAGCTCCATCCGGTTCCTACCTATGGCTACCAACCAAGCCTGTCCGGATGTCTATGCCTTTGAAATATGTTATGTCCCGAGGGGCAGCAACACCCAAGCGGACGCTCAGTCCAAGCTCGGCTTTAGCCATCAGGCCCATTAAGGCTGAGCCACCCAGATCCTAGTCAAAGTCCCAACCATTTATAGCAAAGACCAGCCAGTCTCCAAATTCACCTTAAAGCTCTAAGCTACTCGGTTAAAGGGTCAATCCCCAACAACTTCTACAATAACCACAAGCCACCAATGACGTAACTTGTAAGCAACATCTCATAATAGCGACAAGCTATGGAGGATAGCCGCAAGGCTCACATGTATTACAAAAAAAGAAAAAAGGAGGGGGGCTAAAAATAGAGATGTCTTAGTAGACCCAATCATTCTCTTCATAAGAAGATGACTAGGGGCAAAAAGGCCATAAACCTAGCTAAGGTGAAAACTCGCAAGGGCGCCTTAGGCAAAATCGGGTAATCCCTAAGTGTCAAAATCTGCAAGGACGCACCGAAAAAAGTAAAAGGGGGGCAGCTCTGGTGAAAACTTGAAAGGGCAATGGATCTAGTAAACGGAAAATAAAAAAGAACTCTCTTCCTCATTAGGAATAACTAACCACCTCACCCTAAATCCCTGATCAATCCATCCCAACAGTGGGTCAGCATACCTTCTTCTGGCCATCACACCGCGATGGTCGGCCTACACCCAGTCCGTGACCAATACATCACCATGATCGGTCATCTCCCAGCACTCGGGTCAATACACCACCATGGTCGACCTACCTATTTCCTCTTAGCATTCCACCATCCTAGTCCGCCTCTTCCCCCCTTGACCAATACGTCTCTATGGCCGGTCAGCCTCCGCCTTGGCCATACAGCTTTATAGTTGGCTTGCACCTACCTTTGACCAAAACACCTCCACGGTTGGTCAAACACCTGATCC
The DNA here is from genome assembly GCA_022559845.1 of Amorphophallus konjac. NCBI lineage: Eukaryota > Viridiplantae > Streptophyta > Magnoliopsida > Alismatales > Araceae > Amorphophallus > Amorphophallus konjac. The sequence continues at coordinate 30,058,145 of CM040120.1, forward strand.
ATGTCTGAAATGCCGCAATGGTTGGCACACACATTAGCTAGTCCCTAGCCAATACACTATCCCGGTTGGCTCAATTTCTAATCTTTGGCCAATACACCTCTCCAGTTGGCCTACGTCAATTCTCAGCCTATATGCCATTACAACGCAGAACCTCAGCCGTTGAACCAGTAATGCCAGATCACTCAAGATCCAGTCCAAGCTCCAACTACAAGGTACGTAGATCAGTTGGCCTAAAGGTCTACACCGAAACTTCAGATCGCTCGACAACATGCCGACCCACAGTAAGCAACTCTAGCATCAACACAACGGATCATCAGCAATGATCCCACCAGCAGTGTCCTTCGACAGCAACAAGCTAAGGACACCCAACATCAGTCACCAGACAACTAAGAGGCTCCCAAGTAAACAAAAAAAATGGGGTTAAAAATAGAGATACCCCACTAGACACAGTCATCCTCTTCCCCAAGGAGGCAGCTAGGGGCAAAAAGGCCATAAACCCAGCTGGGTAAAAACCCACAAGGGTGCCTTAGGCAAAATCAAGTAAGCCCTCGATGTGAAAACCCGCAAGGGCACACTAGGAAAAGTAAAAGGGGGCCAGCTCTGGTGAAAACCCGAAAGAGTGGTAGAGCTGGTAAAGAAAATATAAAAAATCTCTCTCTCCTCCCCCATCCAGGATAACCAGCTACCCACCTTCCAGCAACCATACACTTGTCCAATTATCTGATTAATGCCCTGCTCCAGTTTATAAACCGTGTACCTCCCTGGTTGGCCTACACCAATCCCTAACTAATACACTTCTCCTGTTCATCAATCTTACACTCCCTAGTTAGCCATACACCACCCTAGTTGGCTCACACTTTCTCCGACCTCACACCAATATTGTTGAACCCCCTCTATGTGGTTTTTGTAATGGATATAATGGATTTTGATGATGACTTAATTTAATTTGAATGCCATGACTATTTCTGGAATAGTCTTCACTTGATGAGTTACGGAGCTTTGCAAGTCGGGAATCACTTCAGTTGGTAAAATGTTTAACTTCAGTCTGATATCGCCAAAGCTAATGCAAAATGTATGTTTTCACAGGGACAAGAAGGCGGTTCATGAATCGAACAATATAAGGACTTTTGGTGAGATCCATCCCAATACTTAAACTCTTGATCTTCTATTTTTCAAAGATGAAATTCTTGTTTTAATCCCAAAGGGTGTTTTTGCTCGGGTTTGATCTTAATCCAATCTAGATGGAGTTTACTCATTCTTGCTTAAGGTTCAAACCTCTTCTTGTTTTGAACACTTTGGTGAACACCCAACTTATGTTCCTTGGGCTTAGATCCTTGATATTCATTGTTTTTTTCGATGTTCAGGAGCAAGGGTCGACCCCTGGGGTCGACCCCTTCGTTTATTTTTCCATTCCAACAGTAGGTACCTAAGAGGGTCGACCCCTGGGGTCGACCCCTTCGTTTATTTTTCCATTCCAACAGTAGGTACCTAAGAGGGTCGACCCCTGGGGTCGACCCCCGTCTCCTTTTTTTTAATCCAGCAGCTGGTACCTGCAAGGGTCGACCCCAGGGGTCGACCCATTCTGCCCAGAACAAAAAAACCCCCCGAGGGTCGACCCCAAGGGTCGACCCCTGTGGCATTTTTTCCAAAAGTAGCACGGCTGCTCTTGAGGGTCGACCCCAAGGGTCGACCCATTGCCTTGGGTCCTAAAAACCTATCACGAGGGTCGACCCCTTCCGGTACGACCTCCAGCCGTCTTGTTTGACTTCGGTTTCCTTGCACCGAAAGTCTTCCAATCCATGTCTAATCACCTCTAGACATTCAACAAACCTCTCCACATTTTGTGGATCTAGTTCCCAAGCTGTCTTTGACTGTTTTATTATTTTAATCAAACCCTATTAGCACTAAATATATATAAGAGAGGTGAGATCCGATTTTGAGAGAGGATGGTTATTCTATTGTGTATGTGCAGGTTCGGAGTTGCAGCCCTAAAGCCCCATTCCTCCTTGCTCTGAAGTTGAAATCCAAAGGAAGGAGCTGGAATCCAAGCCCAAGATCCTATACATCGAAGAGCTGCATCGGATATCAAGCTTCCACATCCATTTGTGCTGCCTTGCGTCATACTTCATCCAAACTCGTTCATCATTCTGCTGAAGTATCAAAGTTGATTTGAAGAACACAAAGGGGGAGTTCTATCTAGAGATCCTTTCTAATCTGATCTTCTTTAGTGCTTTTTGGTGAATCTGAAAGTTGTTGTATTCTAAACTATCTTGAAACAGATTCGTGAGTGTGTGTTAGTGTATGGACACGAGCGTGTGTGTGTGTGTGTGTGTGTGTGTGTGATTGGGGTGCCTAGATTGGGTACCGTGTGTGTGTGTGTGCTGTTCATAACGGCGTGTGTGTGTGCTTGGCTCACATCATAGTGAAGTCGTTAATCCTCATGAGTGAGGGGTGGACGTAGGGGACATTGCGGTGTACCCGAACCACCTAAAAACTTTATGCCTCTAGTGGTTTGTTCGCGTGCATATTTTGTCGAGTGGGCGTCACGGTGAGTTGAGTGTTCACCACCTTCTTCTTCACACACTCACCATCTTTCACATGTATTCATGTGTGATCATACACGAGTAAGACCGAGCGTTTTATTACGTCTATTTTGTCTCGCAAGTTCATCTGAAAATAATTTTAATTTGCCAATCAATTCACCCCTCCCCTCTTGATTGCCACCGTTTGGGACCCAACAATTGGTATCAGAGCTTTGGTCTCTGTATAGCCCGATCTCACGATCGTAGAGCAGATCCTTTTCTATGGCAAACAGAGGGATGATGCCCGAAGGGCATTCAGTACACAGGCCTCCATTTTTTGATGGAACAAACTACACATATTGGAAAAACAGAATGTATGTTTTCTTGCGTGCTCAAGATTATGAAGTGTGGAATGTTATCAACAGAGGTCCTTATAAGTTGCCTGACAATGAAGATGATTGGGATGATGATCACATCAATAAGTGTTCAGCTAATTTTAAGGCCATGAATATAATTCAATGTGCTATCCATCCGAATGAATACCACGCATATCTATGTGTTCCTCTGCATAGGAAATATGGGACAAACTATGTTTGATCTATGAAGGAACTTCTAAAGTCAAGGAGACCAAAGCTAATCTATTGGTCCGGGATTATGAGCTGTTTATGATGAAGCCAGACGAAACCATTTTTGAAATGTTCGCGAGACTGATGGAAATCACAAATGGTTTGAAGGCTCTTGGCAAGGAATATTCAAACCGTGATCTTGCGAGGAAGGTACTGAGATCTCTATCACCTCAGTGGCACACAAAGGCTACAGTGATAGAAGACTCAAAAGATCTCAGCACTCTGACCTTGGATGAGTTAGTCGGCTCCCTGATGACATATGAGATCAACATCAAAAGGAGCGAGGACGACAACAAGAAGAAGAAAGTTGCCACAACTTTGGCACTGAAGGTAAATCCTCAAGAGTCGGAAGAAAGCGAGGAAGGTTCCTCAGCCAATACTGAAGATGAGGAGCTTGTTGCTATGTTCACCAGAAGAGCAAGAAAACTTGTCAAGAACACCAGGAAGTTTGGAGGTCAGTTCAGGAATGGGCCAAGAAGGCAAGGTCCTAAGAGGAATGAAAGCAGCAAGAAGGAAGAGATAATTTGCTATGAATGCAAGAAACCCGGTCACATGCGGGGAGAATGCCCGGAGTTGGCCAAAAGGTTCAAAAAGGGAAAATTCAAAAAGCCTAAGGCCATGGTGGCCACTTGGAGCGATGAAGATGAAGAAGACTCCGGGAATGAAGATGGACTAGATGAACTTGTCCAACATCTATGCTTCATGGCAAATGACGACACCAATGAGGTACAATCTGAAACTGAATCACTCACTTGTGAACAATGGCAGATTGCATATGAATCATTGTATGGAAAATGCAAAAAATTGAAATCTGAAAACAAACTTCTGAAAAAGAAAGTCGAACAAGTTGTGAGTGCTGAAAATCCCTGTGAGAATTGCAAATTCATGAAATCTGAAAATGAGAATCTTGAACAAGAAAATGAAGCTCTCATGTCTAAAATTGAATTGTTTGAAGAAGAGAGTTCATGCATGCGTGAAGATCAAACTGCCCTCATCAAAATGCATGAAGATTTGAAACAGGAATTGGAACATGAAAGGATTGAAAATATCTCAAGTAATCAATCCAAGGAAATTGCTGAAAAGAAAGTTGAAAGTCTGTTGGTTGAGATAAATGAATTGAAGAATGCTCTCACCACACTTGAAAAAGGTAAACAAGTGTTGAATACTTGTGTGGGTCCTGATGAAGGATACTCTCCACCCTCTTCTGAGAAAAGAAATAACTTTAAGTCCAAAACATACATAACTCCATGGGTTTCAAGAAGTACATATGCCTCATCTTCTAACACACAGATGCATAATTCATATATGAATGTGAACAGGAGAAGAAATCATGATAAAAGAATCACTACTTGCTTTTACTGTGGAAGATTAGGCCTTGATATGTATGAGTGCAGAACCATGAGGTTTGATGATGACAATTTTATTAGAATGATGAATAGATCATGCCGGCCTCTTGTGTCTAACCAACGAGGACCCAAGCTTGCTTGGGTACCAAAAACCCCATAAGTACTCTATTTGTATTTGCAGGTCTGCCTTAGAGCTCAAAAGAACAAATGGTACTTGGACAGTGGATGTTCAAGGCATATGACGGGCAACAAGGAAATGTTTGCAGACCTGCAAGAAAAGGATGGTGGGGTGGTAGCTTTTGGAGGTAAAGACAAAGGAAAAATCGTTGGAGAAGGTAAGATAGGTAAGAATCAATCTCAAGTCATTGAAAAAGTTTTGCTTGTCAAAGGCCTGCATCACAATCTTCTAAGCATAAGTCAACTTTGTGACAAAGGTTGCAATGTGTCTTTTGATTCTACTCACTGCACTGTGGTAGATAGAAACTCCAATGAAATCAAGTTTATAGGGGTTAGACACAACAATGTTTATATGATTGATCTTGATGATGTTTCACATAAAAACCTTTGCTTAGTTGCTAAAAACACTGATGATGCATGGCTATGGCATCACCGTCTTGGGCATGCTAGTTTCAATGTGATGATGAAGTTGTTCAAGAAAAATCTGGTGGTTGGCTTACCCAAGTTGAAGATGGTCAACGAAGGAATCTGTGGAGCATGCAGCAAGGGCAAACAGACAAGAACATCATTTAAATCTAAAAGTGATGTAACCACATCTAAGCCCCTTGAATTGATCCATATAGATCTCTTTGGACCAAGCCGAACACATAGCTTGGGTGGTAAGCTTTATGGATTTGTTATTGTGGATGATTTTACTAGATATAGCTGGGTGTATTTTCTCTCAAACAAAAGTGATGCTTTGATGGAGTTTGAGGCGTTTTGCAGGATGGTTCAGAATGAAAAAGGGTGGTGCATCAAGACCGTGAGAAGTGATCATGGTAGGGAATTTGACAACCATGAGTTCAGTAATTTTTGCAGGGATCAAGGTTATATACACAACTTCTCTACACCAAGGACCCCTGAACAAAATGGGGTTGTAGAAAGGAAGAACAGGACACTTGTTGAAATGGCAAGAACCATGCTAAATGAGAACAACCTTCCAAGGTATTTCTGGGCGGAAGCCGTCAATACAGCATGCTACATAATAAACCGAGCCATGGTAAGGCCATTGTTAAAGAAAACACCTTATGAGCTATTTCGAGGTAAGAAACCAAACATTTCTTACTTCAAATCTTTTGGCTCCATTTGTTACATCCATAATAACGGTAAGGTGGATTTGGCTAAGTTTGACCCCAAGAGTGACAAGGGGATATTTCTCGGTTACTCCCTTAACTCAAGAGCATATCGAGTGTATAACTTGAGAACTCTTGTAGTTGAGGAAAGTCCCCATGTCATTGTTGATGAATCATCATCCAAGGATCCTAATGAAAAGCCTATCTTGCTGGAAGAAGAATCAGAAGAAGATACCACCAAAGAGCTCTCGAATGAAGCAAACAAATCAGAAGGTGAAGAACAACAAAAGGATGATGAAAATCAGCAAACCCTAAGTGAACTACAGCTGCCTAGACAATGGACTTTTGCAAAGGATCACCCACCAGAAGTTGTCATTGGCAATATGGAAGAAGGAATAAGAACGCGTTCCTCATTCAGGGAAGTTGAAAATCTTGATTATATTGCATTACTCTCACAATCTGAACCTTACTCTATAGAAGATGCCTTAAAAGATGATTCCTGGATCTTGGCTATGCAAGAAGAACTACACCAATTCCAGAGGAACAAAGTGTGGTTCCTTGTGCCTCGCCCTAGAAACCACTCTGTGATCGGAACCAAATGGATCTTTCGAAACAAAATAAACGATCAAGGGGTGGTAACTAGGAACAAGGCAAGGCTGGTAGCCAAAGGGTATAGCCAGGAGCTAGGAATCGATTTTGATGAGTCTTTTGCTCCAGTAGCAAGACTCGAGGCAGTGAGAATTCTCTTAGCATTTGCATGTTGCAATAATATCAGACTGTTTCAGATGGATGTGAAAAGTGCATTCTTAAATGGTTTTATTCAGGAGGACGTATATGTGGAGCAACCTCCGGGGTATGAAGACACAAAGTATCCAGACCATGTGTACAAGTTAGACAAGGCACTCTACGGTCTTAAACAAGCACACCGAGCATGGTATGAACGGTTAAATGATTTCCTTATACAAAATGGATTCAAACGAGGTAATGTGGATCAAACCCTTTTCACAAGGTTGAACGGTAAGGAAATTTTAGTTGTTCAAGTCTATGTTGATGACATTATATTTGGCTCCACCAAGGATACTCTCAGCAAGGACTTTGTAAAATTGATGCAAAGTGAATTTGAAATGAGCCTAATGGGAGAGCTGACATTCTTTTTGGGATTGCAGGTTACACAAACGGCCGATGGGATGTTCGTGCATCAGAGGAAATATGCAATGGAGCTGCTGAAAAAGTTCGACTTGGCATCTACCAAACCACAACCCACACCTATGTCCACATCATTAAAAATTGATAAAGATGAAACAGGTAAATCTGTGGACCAAAAACTTTTCAGAAGCATGATAGGTTCCTTGTTGTACTTAACTGCTAGTCGACCTGATATTCAATTTGCAGTATGTTTGTGTGCTCATTTTCAGTCCAATCCTAAAGAGTCACACTTGTCGGCTGTGAAAAGGATATTTAGATATATTGCTGGCTTAGTGAATTTGGGTTTATGGTTTCCGCGTAATTCGAATCTTGAGTTAATTGCCTATTCCGATGCCGATTATGCGGGTTGTAAAGTGGATCGGAAAAGCACCAGCGGGTATTGCCAGTTCCTTGGAGGATGCATGGTTTCATGGGCCTCCAAGAAACAAAACTCAGTGGCCTTATCAACTGCCGAAGCCGAGTATGTGGCTGTAGGTAGTTGTGTTGCTCAAGTGCTTTGGATCCAACAACAAATGGTTGATTATGGCGAATCCTTCAAAAACACCGCTATACTTTGTGATAACACCTCAGCCATTAATCTATCCAAGAACCCAGTCCATCATTCTTGCACCAAGCATATTGAAATTAGACATCATTTCATTAGAGATCATGTTAGCAAGGGTGATGTAGAAATTAGCTTTATCGAAACGGATCATCAAATTGTTGATATCTTCACCAAACCCCTTTGTGAGGACAAATTCACTTCATTTAGGAGAGAACTAGGGGTTTGTAGAATAGAAGAGTCAACATCATGACTCTGTGTGCTGTTGAGTGCATAGATTACTGCATTGCATCCATATGCATTTGCTTTATCCTAGCTTGCATTTTCCTTCTCATACATAAGCATCAAGGTGTGTGAAAAATCAAAAAGAACAAAAACAAGTGTGTGATAAGTCTTCTATGTGTGCTCTTGCATTCCTTCTATATATATATAATATCCACTCATTCTTGTTGAAAATTCTATGGCCGTTTATGACCTTGAATACACTCTCCTGTCATCAATGGAGTAAAACTGTCCGAATCATGAAATCCGGAGAATTGGATAAAAGCACATCACATTTTGCTCTTAAAATGGTTGTGGCATTTCCCCAATTGTCTAAAACATTTTATCACTCTTATTTTTATTGATTCCAACATGTATGTACATTGGGGGCTCGAGCCTATCCTCTCTCTTGACCATCCGGTGCAAATTTAAACAAATTTTGCTTAACTTCACTGAATGGGTCGACCCCAAGGGTCGACCCTCGCAAAAACCGGTTCTGTCGGGGTTGAGTTCACAGGGGTCGACCCAATGGGTCGACCCATTCCGGCGACGCGGTTCCACCACGTCCGGGCCGTCCGCGAATGGGGTTCTAACCCTATGTTAGCCCCTCCCTTGCCCATATAAGAACTCATAACCCCCTAGAAAGCTAGCCACCATCTCTTGTAAGCCCTAAAAAACTCTCTTTGGCTCCCAAATCGTTCAAACCCTAGCCAGCGGCTCTTCCGGTGGCTCTCCGCGCGATCTTCCTTCCCCGGCTCCAAGCATCGTTCCTTGCTACTCCTTTCACTTGAGGCAAGTTCTTGGTGTTGGTGGAGGATCATAGACTCTCGTTTATAGCTTTCATCTCCACGGTTAAACCATTTTGATCCATACCCAATCTTGCAGCCCTTTTGATCTTTGTTTAGATGGCCCCGAAGAGACGTGCATCTCGCCGAGGAGCCGAGTCTAGCAGGGCTCAAGAAATGCGCTCTAAATCAGTCGCTCAGGCTGCTACTCTACGCGGTCAATCTTCATCCAGCAAGGTGCTTGACAGAAAAGTTCTTCATCCCCGAGCTATGGACTTCGGTAATTTGAGCAAACATATCCCAAGTTTAGTTGATGTCATTTGCAGTCAGCCCAACTTGGATGTGTTCATGTCTAGCCACCGACGGGTGTATCCCAACTTAGTGCATCAATTCTATAGCAATCTCTCCATGGCTGGTGACACTCCGATTACTAAAGTTAATGGGGTTCAGATTCTTGTCTCCACAGAGTTGTTAAGCGAAGCATTTCAGCTCAGTCCCGAGGGGTATGCATTTGGTGATATTCTTGTTCCTGAAGATACCATTTATCTTTACATGACTTCTGAAGATCGAGCAGGCCGATCTGTTGCGGGGTTGAATGCTAATCGTTTCCCTCCGGTTCAACACATTCTTCACAGAATGATTACTACCATTTTGCTTCCATGCGGGGGAGGACATGACAAAGTTACAGAAATTCATATGTTTCTCATTTACTGTCTCTTGGATGGCATCCGTATTGACTTTCCCACAATTATCTTGGAGCATATTTCCACGAGCATAAAGCACAGAATTAGAACTCTACCTTATGCTGCAGCATTAACTGCCATTTTCCAGTACAAGAATATAAATCTCTCTGCAGAATCCTCACAAACTATGCGGGATGCCGACATTTTCACCATTCACTCCATTTGCCACAATATAGGTTATGTTCTCATTGACGGTGAATTAGTCCGGCAACTGAAAACCGCCGTTCCTCTTGCTGGTTCTGATGATGATGATGAGGATGAAGCCGCCGAGTCTGATGAAGAACAACTCCCTCCTCCTGCAGTAGATATACCGTCTGAGGCGGCCAGGCTAATCATCGATCGGTTGGATCACATTGATGAGCGGTTGGATAAGTATGGGGAGGCCTTGGATGACATTGCAAATGAGCTGCATGACCTGAAGCTGTCTCACCAAGAACACACTCACTCTATCACTGATGCCTTGGCTCATCACACCCAAATGTGCCACGAAATTTTGGAGTATGTCCGGCGTGCTCCCAGTCCACCCAATCCGGATGATGACTAGGCTGTTGCCCTCCGTTCTCATGGCACCTTCACAGTCCCATTTTACCCCCTCTTTTTGATGATGCCAAAGGGGGAGAAGTTTTGCCTTCTACTACTACTTGTGTGCCTGGCTACCGGCTACTTATATCTATGTGTGATGTATGCTTGCATGCATGTGTGTTGCATTTTCATCTTCATATTTGATTAGTGTCTAAGGAGTGTTGCATTTTCCTTGTAATCATAGCATGGCATCTTGTTATATTGCACTTTCTCTTCCCCTTGTTACATTGTAATCAGATTGTGGACTGTGGTTGTTTTCCTAGTAAGATATGCTGGTTGTTGGAATATGCCTCTCTTTATCAATCTCATAGCACTCTGCTTCATGAGTTTGAGGTGGTTTATTCACGTCCTTCTTATATTGTTCCGACTCGACTTTTTGTTATCATGGTATGGCTATTGGATTCTGTAATTCCACATTCTGAATTTTGTCATCATCAAAAAGGGGGAGATTGTTGAACCCCCTCTATGTGGTTTTTGTAATGGATATAATGGATTTTGATGATGACTTAATTTAATTTGAATGCCATGACTATTTCTGGAATAGTCTTCACTTGATGAGTTACGGAGCTTTGCAAGTCGGGAATCACTTCAGTTGGTAAGATGTTTAACTTCAGTCTGATATCGCCAAAGCTAATGTAAAATGTATGTTTTCACAGGGACAAGAAGGCGGTTCATGAATCGAACAATATAAGGACTTTTGGTGAGATCCATCCCAATACTTAAACTCTTGATCTTCTATTTTTCAAAGATGAAATTCTTGTTTTAATCCCAAAGGGTGTTTTTGCTCGGGTTTGATCTTAATCCAATCTAGATGGGGTTTACTCATTCTTGCTTAAGGTTCAAACCTCTTCTTGTTTTGAACACTTTGGTGAACACCCCACTTATGTTCCTTGGGCTTAGATCCTTGATATTCATTATTTTTTTCGATGTTCAGGAGCAAGGGTCGACCCCTGGGGTCGACCCCTTCGTTTATTTTTCCATTCCAGCAGCAGGTAACTGAGAGGGTCGACCCCCGTCTCCTTTTTTCAATCCAGCAGCTGGTACCTGCAAGGGTCGACCCCAGGGGTCGACCCATTCTGCCCAGAACAAAAAAACCCCCCGAGGGTCGACCCCAAGGGTCGACCCCTGTGGCATTTTTTCCAAAAGCAGCACGGCTACTCTTGAGGGTCGACCCCTTCCAGTACGACCTCCGGCCGTCTTGTTTGACTTCGTTTTCCTTGCACCGAAAGTCTTCCAATCCATGTCTAATCACCTCTAGACATTCCACAAACCTCTCCACATTTTGTGGATCTGGTTCCCAAGCTGTCTTTGACTGTTTTATTATTTTAATCAAACCCTATTAGCACTAAATATATATAAGAGAGGTGAGATCCGATTTTGAGAGAGGATGGTTATTCTATTGTGTATGTGCAGGTTCGGAGTTGCAGCCCTAAAGCCCCATTCCTCCTTGCTCTGAAGCTGAAATCCAAAGGAAGGAGCTGGAATCCAAGCCCAAGATCCTATACATCGAAGAGCTGCATCGGATATCAAGCTTCCACATCCATTTGTGCTGCCTTGCGTCATACTTCATCCAAACTCGTTCATCATTCTACTGGAGTATCAAAGTTGATTTGAAGAACACAAAGGGGGAGTTCTATCTAGAGATCCTTTCTACTCTGATCTTCTTTAGTGCTTTTTGGTGAATCTGAAAGTTGTTGTATTCTAAACTATCTTGAAAAAGATTCGTGAGTGTGTGTTAGTGTATGGACACGAGCGTGTGTGTGTGTGTGTGTGTGTGTGTGTGTGTGTGTGTGTGTGTGTGTGTGATTGGGGTGCCTAGATTGGGTACCGTGTGTGTGTGTGTGCTGTTCATAACAGCGTGTGTGTGTGCTTGGCTCACATCATAGTGAAGTCGTTAATCCTCATGAGTGAGGGGTGGACGTAGGGGACATTGCGGTGTACCCGAACCACCTAAAAACTTTATGCCTCTAGTGGTTTGTTCGCGTGCATATTTTGTCGAGTGGGCTTCACGGTGAGTTGAGTGTTCACCACCTTCTTCTTCACACACTCACCATCTTTCACATGTATTCATGTGTGATCATGCACGAGTAAGACCGAGCGTTTTATTACGTCTATTTTGTCTCGCAAGTTCTTCAGAAAATAATTTTAATTTGCCAATCAATTCACCCCTCCCCTCTTGATTGCCACCGTTTGGGACCCAACAAATATGGTCAGCCCGCATACACCAGTGATCCATATACGATTCTAGTTGTTCATTCCAACAAACCTCGGCCTACATACCACCTCGGTTGGCCTCTAAATCAACCTTGAATCCATCTATCTTAAAGATCCATCAGCCTAGAACTCCCAGTCACCACCTATCATGGTTAAGCCACCATGATCCCAGTCATGATTCCAGCAATACGCCACCAAGGCTCACCATTTCGTAGTTCCCAGTTATGACTCCAGTAATACGCCACAAAGGCTCACCAATTCCCAGATCCCAATCATGACTCCAGGAGTTGCCACCAAGGCTCTCCAGTTCCTAGATCAATCACCTAGTAACTAGCTATAGCCACAATCATGGCTACAATGGCAACAAGTCATTAATAGCACAAACTTCAGGACACGTCCCCTGGTAGCAGCACATTATGGATGACAGTTACCAGGTTCTCAGGTAAACAAAAATAATAATAATAAATGGGGTTAAAAATAGAGATACCCAGCGGCCTCAGTCAGCTCCTTCCACGGGACTACTAAGGGCAAAAAATGCCACTAACCCAACTGAGGTGAAAACCCGCAAGGGTGTCTCAAGCAAAATCGGGTAACCCCTCGGTGTGAAAACTCATGAGGGCGCACTGGAAAAATAAAAAGGGGACCAACTCTGATGAAAATTGACAAGGATGGTAGAGGTGGTAAAGAGAATAAAAAAAACTCTCTTCCTCTCTACTCCTCACTGACAAAAGCCATCAACTATGACATCTCGCCGACGGCGGGCTCAACATTACTCCACAACAATGGTGGCCAATACATCCCTGAGGATCGGTCATCACCAGCTCTAGTTCCCAGTATTCAGCTACACACCTCAACGGTCAGCTAACCCAGTCCTAGTCCTCCGGCTACTACACTGTAGACACGCTAAAATTGACATCATTTTGAGCATATCGTCTATCACGCTGTGATGCCCCATTTGACCCTTAAATTGACTTATTTGAGTGTTTTTTCTCATTTTTCCTGAATATCCAACTTTTCCAAACTTTTCCACATGTTTTCCTATTTTTTTCAGATTTTTTTGAGATTTTTGTCCATTTTTTCGGCCCTTAAATCAATTTATGGCAGGCTGTAGGTCGCCATTTAATGGGCGCCCATTCTTGGAATTAGCGCCCAGGACCTAGGCACCCATTCCAATTGGCCCCAGGTGATGGGCGCCCATTTCCAGCCGAGTCCTTTTGGTCCGTTTTTTGAAATCTATGGATTAGTGACACTCCGAAAGTCGCCAATTCTTTAAACAGCAACCGTTCGGAAGGTCGCCAGTTCTTTTCTTCACATTTTGACTCGAAATCGGATTATTTTTGATTCCACGACTGTCTGGAAGGTCGTCAATTCATAAATGGGGGCCCGTGCAGAGAGTTGCCAATTTTCTTGCTATATTTTGAGCTTTTAACTCCGTCCAAAACTCGTATTAATTTCTAATTAGCGACCACCTCATGGTCACCAATTCTTTTCAAATTTTAAAAAGTCCTAATCCATCTTGAAATGCCTTGAAATTAGCGACGCTTCCGTCTGCCATCCTTTTAAATAGCGACCGTCTGTGTGGTCGTCAATTCTTATAGAATTTCGAACTCCAGTAGAACCTCTTTCTTTCTCCGTTTTGAGCTTCCTTTTCACTTGGGAAAGGATCCGAATGGTTTCTAAGGTTGAAGGGACACATGGCCATGATTTATCCTCCTCCAAATCCAACTTAAACATGATTTCCTAATTTCTCTTGAATTAAACTCTGAATTTTGGCCCTATAAATAGGACCCCTCTCTCCCTTGTGTTTAAGGCTGCTCAACTAATCTAAGGGGAGGTGATGTTGGACCAAGGAGTCAAGGAGGAGTCTCCTAAGCCTAAAGCTACATCCTTTGGAGCTCTTCTTCCTCCTTGGAGCATATTGAAGATTTGGAGCCCCCTTTTGGAGAATCAACTCATAAGCTTTCTTGTCCCCTTTCTTTATTATTTCTTTAGTTCAATTTTTGCATGCATCATCATCCTCTCTCTTTCTTTGATTTTCTTATCATCTCAATATTGAGATCTCCCACTTGTGCACTCTAGCACACCTCCAATTGTGCAACACTTGCACCCTCCTTTTCATCATATCATCATCTTTTACATACCCTTTTGCATAGGGGTTTAAGGGCCAACACCCAACAAGGTGTGTTCTATTACATGCTTTTCTTGTTCATGTTCATATTATGGATTTGATACTACACACTTGATTTCTAATCAATATCTTTTATTTGGTGTTTATCTTATTTTACAAGGGTAATCTATAAAGAAGAACTCTCTTCATCGGCCGGCCGATAAGAAGAAAAGGTGACATTCACATCTCCCCCGCGCTTTTAAGGTATTTATCGTGATCCCTCCTTTATTTATTGTTATATATTTTAAGGTAACCCCTCTGGCGATCACACTCCATTTAGCATCCCCGTATGCTCCCTATTTTCTTCTATTTTCCCCTCTTTTTCTATCTTATTAACCATATTGTTCTTTTAGTGGTTATTTCCATAATCCACATACACCTTTGTGGTTATCCAGCTAGCCCCAATATTCGGATAATACACCTCAATAGTTAGCCGATCAGTTCCAGTTCCTCGGCTACACCACCTTAGCGGTCAGCCGGCCAGCTCCAACTCCAGCACCAACTGCAGCCCTAGTATTCGGCTAATACACCTCAGTGGTCAACCGACCAGTCCCAGTCTTGTGGCTATCACACCTCAGCGGTCAGCCGGCCAGCTCCAGTCCCAGTCCTAGTTCTTTTGGCTATACACCTTCTTGGTAAACCAACCAGCTCCAACACCAGTCCTCACGGCTATCACACCATGGCGATCAACCGGCCAGCTCCAGCTCCAGTCCCAATCCCAATTCTTTCAGCTATACACCTTCACAGTCAACCAACCAACTCTAGCACCAGTTCTCCCAACTATCCCACTGTGGCAATCATCCCACCAACTCTAGTCCCAATACTTGGCTATCCATCTCAACGGTCAACTGATCGGTTCTAGTGTTTCGGACATGCACCTCGACAGTCAGACAACTTCGACTACATTTTCGGCTAACAACATTTTGGCAGTCAGCCGGCCAGCAGCCAATCATTGGTTAACATACCTCAGGGTCATCCAACAACTCTAGCAATACAGGCCAACACACCCTCAAGGGTCGACCTTCAGCTTCCAATTTCTAGTAACACAGGCCAACACACCCTTATAAGTGGGCCTCCAGTAACCGGCCTCCAGCAACAGGCCATCATGCCCCATCCAAGCCGGCCTCTAGTCTTCGGTACCAGTTCCTAGTAACAGGCCAGCACGTCCTATCCAGACAGGCCTCTAGTATCCAGTGTCCAATATCTGGCCTCCAGTCCCCAGCATCTAGCATCCAATTCCAGCCTCTAGTTCCCAGTCTCCAGTTTCTGGTTTCTAGCTTCCAATTTCCAGCAATTCAGACAAATATGCCTTATTCAGGCGGGTCTCTAGACTTCAGCAATTCGGACCAACACGCCTTCTCAGGCAGGTCTCCGGGCTCCAGTCACCAGTCCCTAGCAACAGATCAACACACGTCATGCAGGTCTATTTCCAGTCCCTAGCAATAGACTAGTACGCCTTATCTAGGCGGGTCTCTCATCCTTTATCCCTAGTTTCCAGCTACCATCTCCAAGTATCCAATCCCTAGTTTCTAGTCTCCAATTTTTAGTTTTCAGTCTCAATATCCAGTTCCCAGTCCCCATTTTTCAGTCCTCAGTCTCAAGTCCCTAATTCCCAGCATCCAGTCCCCAGTTTCCAATCTCTAGTCTCAAGTTTTCAAGTTCCAGTCCCTAGTTTCTAATCTCCAGTTCCTAGTCTCCAGTTCACAGTATCCGATTTCCAGTCTCTAGCCTCCAGTTTCCAATCTCCAGTCCCCAGCCTCCAGCTCCAATACACAACTTCTAGCATCCAGCATCCAGCTTCCAGTATCTAGCTCCAGTACCTCGCTTCCAACATCTAGTTCTAGTCTCCAGTTTTAATATCCAGATTCCAACATCCAATTCCTGTATCCAACTTCCACTATCTAGCACCCAGGTCCAATTTCCAATATCTAGTCTCTAACCTTTAGCTCTAGTTTCCAACAACGGGCTAGCATGCCTCATCTGGGCAGGCCTCCAATATCCAATTTTCAGTATCCAAATTAAGTATCCAGCTTTCAGCCTCCAGTCCTAGTATCCCATTTCCAGCTTTCAGTCTCCAAGATCTAGCTTCCAGCTTCCAATTTCTAGTCTCTACCTTCCAGCTTCCAACTTCTGGTTTTTAGTATCTACCTTCCAGCCTCCAGTCCCAGTATCCCATTTCCAATTGCCAGTTTCCAGCTTCCAGCTTCCAATTCCCAGTATCCCGCTTCCAGTATCCAGTCCCAACACTTAGTTTTTGGTATCCAGTTCCAGCTTCCAGTATTCAGTTCCCATACCCAGTTTCCAGTACCTATTTCCACTATCCAACCTCCAGGTCCAGTATCCGACTCCAGTATCCAACTTCCAACATTATGTTTCTAGCATCTAGTTATAGTATCCAACTTCCAGTATCTAGTTCTAGTACCCAGCTTCTAGTCTCCAGTCCCAGTATCTAATTTTCAGCCTTCAGTTCCCAGTTTTCAGTCCAAGTATTCAGTCTCCAGTCTCTAGCCCCAGTATCCAGTATCTGATATTCAAATCCCAGTCTCCAGTCCTAGTATTCAATTTCTAGCCTTCAGCTCTCAATTTCCAGTCCCAATATCTAGCCTCCAGTACCCACTTTCCAGTCCCAGTACCCAACCTCCAGTTCCCAATTTTCAATCCTAATACCTGGTCTCTAGTCCCAGTGTCCAATATCCAGGTCCCAGTTCTCAGTCTCCTATCCCAGTATCTAGTTCCCAGCCTCCAGTTTCTTGTTTCCCATTCCCATACCCAGTCTCCAATCCCAATATCTAGGTCTTGGTCTCTAGTCCCCAGTTTCTAGTTCCTGGTCTCCAATTCCTAGTCTCTAACTCCCAGTTTCCAGTCCTCAGTCTCTGGTTTTCAGTTTCCAATTCCTATCCTCCACCTCTTAGTCTCATGTCCCTAATTTCCAGTTCCCAGTCCTCAGTGTCCAATCTCTAGTTCCTAGTATTTAGTTTCTAGTCCCCAATCCTCAGTGTCCAATTTCTAATTCCCTATTTTTAGTTCCTAGTCTCTAGTTTCCAGTCCCTAGTCTTCGGTCTCCAGTCTTCAATTTTTAGTCTCCAGTTCCTAGCATCCAATCTCTAGTTTCCAGTCCCCAGTCTCTAGTCCCCATCTCCCAAGCTCTAGTCCCCAGTTTCCAGTCTCTAGTCCTTAGTTCCCAGTTCCTGGTCCCCAGTCTCCAGTCTCCAGTTTTTAGTCACTATTCTCCAGTCTTTAGTTTCTAGTCCCCAATCTCCAATTCTCAGTTTCCAGTTCCCATTCTCCAATCCTCAGTCTCTAGTCTTTAGTTTTTAATCTCCGATTTTCAATGACAGGCCAACACGCTTTACCCAGGCAGGTCAACATGCCCTATGGCGGCGATATCTTCAGCAGCATCCCAGTGATCAGCTAACGGTGACTCCCAGCTAGTACACCTCAACAGTTAGTCGGGACATTTCTGACAACTACACAACATCAGGCAGCCAGCAAGATCAACTATAGGCCTACACACCCTCACCAAGGCAGGCCTGTGTCTCCATCAACATTGGACCAACACACTCCCACGGGTCGGTCCACACCAACACCAGGCCAATACCCTCACATGGGTCAGTCTACATTAACATAGGCCAAAATGCCTCAAGAGTCGGTCTATTCCAACCCCTGACTGTAACACCTACACGGCCAGCCAGCCACAACATCTTCGGTAGTGCCTCAACAGTCTACTAACACACTAACAGGTACCATCCTCCACACTACAATGGTTATCTATCTAACATCACTCTTGGTCATCACACTCTTAAGGGTCATACAACCTTGACTTCGGCTATTACACCACTATGGCTAGTCAACAAGATCAACCTCCAGCCATCACACTGCAAGGGTCAGCCAATGATGATTCCAAGCCAACACGCCTCTCCGAGGGTATGTCCAGAAACTTCAGACTAGGACGCCTCGTCAAGGTAGGTCTCCAGTAACATCAAGTCAAGACGCCTCATCGAGGCTGGCTTCCAATAAACCAGCCGACATGCCTCATCGAGGCTAGCTTCCAGCAATAACCAGTCGACACATCTCACCGAGGCTGGCCTCTAGCAACAACTGACCGATACTCCTCACTGAGGTAGGTCTCCAGTAACACAAGCCCGAGGTGGTTAGCCGAAGTAGTGGCTATCTCATCGCCAACCAGTGGTTCCAGAACCTGAGGGATAAATGGCCCTTCGATATGCAGGATTGGGAAGTCTCAAACTCCCTATGCAGCATCGCTGACTATGGTCACAACCAACAGGGGAACAAGCCAAGGAGTGTGAAATACTCATAGCACTCTAAAACCTGAGAAAACACAACTCTCAGTCTACAAGTCCACCTCCGGGGTCAAGGCATGGCTCCACGCTAGTGCAACATCAGATGATGAAGAAGCCAGTGATGGTCTCCCTCTCTTCACCAGCCCTCCTAGGAGGCGTGAGGTACTCAAGAGTCCTTGCCTCCCCCTATCTCGAATCCTTGATGAAGGAGTGCCCTCCTCAACTGAGCCGCCTCTTCTCGAACTAGTACGCGCTGTCTCCACCAGCCACACGCCCTCAACAGGTTTCGATAAATCACCCTTGGGAAATCACCTTTCAGCAACCCAGACCTCTTTGGGAATTCTGCTATATAACATCCCATGCCAACGGTTTTTTTCAAAACATGCCACAATCAAATGGAAGATCACAACGGGAACATCAACCCCCAGAACAAGTAACTCCCACAATGTTAGTAAGGCCAAGGGAAATCAAACTTGTGAGGCGCATGGGCCGCACGTCGTCGTCTCTACCTCCGATGCACTTCCCGTGCTGGACATTTGTTGGCACCCATTTATTTTCTTGAATTAATCAGGATTTAAGCACAGAGAGTTGTTCCCTAAATAGAGCAAATGGCATGACGCCAAAGGTGCACTGTCGGCCCAGTCGAGCCTAAAAAACAAGACATTTTACTATGTCAAGTGGCACAACACAACAAATGAGGATCATCCCCGAGCAAATACCATCATGCCAACTTATTTCCTAATGGCCTGATTAGACCCGAGGGTTGAAAAAACCTGCCGTACCAAGCTAGCACTCTGTGAAGATTTAGGGATCACTCCTGGATACTTTGCATACGGTATCACATCGTCGGCATTCCAACAACCAGGCCAACCTGGGACCCACCACAACATGTCGTGTCCCACGGCACCCCACCAAGAAGCGAGGATCACCCCCGCCTACCAGACAAATGGCATCATCATGCCGACACCCCAGTTGTCAGGCAAACCCGAGACTCACAGCCATGCATCGCGTCATGTAGTGCATGACAAAAGGCCAGGGAACAACTCCAGACATTCCTTCTACAAGCAGCTTGACAACAGCGACTCCAACAGTCAAATCAGACTTGGGTCCACCATGTTCAAGACAGAGCCCAGACAGACACCAAGTTCGGCCGTTCTGGGTCCAGATTCAAGTGAGCTCTCTCTCTCTCTCTTTTTCACCCAGTTCACCCTATCCTCGTAAACCCCAGTCCACCTAACCCTTGTAAATCCTAGCTCACATAACTCGCCCAAACCCCTGAACCCAGCTAATCATTCCATCCTACATAAATCTCGGGCCGACTCAGCTATGGCCGGTTTAAACCATCTACTCCATCCCGTCGAAATCGAGTGAAAAAAAGAAAGCCCAACCTACATAACCCCCAGGTGGGACCCACACTTTTTTGTCTCTCTTAAACCAGCCCGCCTTAATCCCTAGTGGGACCCACATGACCTTTCTCCCTCCTCCAAGTCAAACCCAGCCATTCTGGTCCGCCTAAACCCCCTGGGGGGGAGGTTTACCCAGAGAAGGAAGTCCTAAATCACTCCAGCCTGCGTAAACCCCCTTTTACATGAACCAACCTGCCAGTCCAGAACCCGGTCACCCTCAGGACTGCGTTTAGTCCCGAACGTAGTCACCATGATGACCATGTTCAGGACCATCACCCTGGTCCATGTAAACCTCATTTACCCGGACTAGATACAATTTCTTGAGCATGGCTACCCTTGTGACCGCGATCAAAATGCGGTTATTGAGGTGACCACGTTCAAGCCCAGACCACCCAACCCCCGACCCAATCTGCATAAACCCCTAGGGGGGTTTACGCGGACCAGGCTGACCCCCATCAGGATGGTCCAAGTAAAGCCCCACTTTCCAACCAAATAATAATAAAAGATGTTTCTTTTCTAGCCCTCAACCCAGTCCGCGTAAAGGGGGGCTTTACGCGGACCAAGTTGATACCCCCAACCTGGTCTACGTAAACCCCACTTTTCAATAAAAAATATTTTTTCTGCCAACCCCCAATCCGGTCCGTGTTAACCCCCCCTTGGGGGGGCGGAGGGGGTTTACGCGGACCAGGTTGATACCCCCAACCTGGTCCACATAAAACTCACTTTTCAATAAAAAATATTTTTCCTCCCAGCCCCCAATGTGGTCCGCGTTAACCCCCCTAGGGTTGGTTTACGCGGACCAAGTTGATACCCCAAACCTAGTCCACGTAACCCTACTTTTCAATAAAAAAAATATTTTCCCCAGCCCCCAATCTGATCCACGTTAACCTCCTGGGGGGGTTTACGTGGACCAAGTTGATACCCCCAACTTGATCCACGTCAACCTCACTTTTCAATAAGAAATATTTTTTCTCCCTAACCCCCAGCCCAGTCCATGTAAAGGGAGGGCTTTACGCGGACCAGGCTAACCCCCCTCCCCCTCTCATGAAATTTTAAAAAAAAGGATAAAAACCTTTTTTTAGCCAACCTAGTCTGCGTAACAGGGGGCTTTACGTGAACTAGGTTACCCCTGCCACCCCAGCCCAGGTTAACCCCCCTGGCCCTTTAATTTCCTCTACAAAAATCCCCTTTAGGAATTCCAAGGGGCATCAATTGATCATCCATCAGATGACAACGGGCACCACACCCGACTCAGCATATAAGGAGCACTTAGCGCATGGAGCTCGGAGGCTTTTGGTTGGTTGGCTTGTTCATCTAAACACACGTTGAGGGTATGCCACATGATCATCCCTCATATGTTGTTTAGCCAAGACACAAGTCTCCACCTCGGACGAGGGTATGTTCACAAGTCTTGATGCGAGATGGAGTGTCAAGTCCCTGCCTTGATGAACGTGCCCTATTCGGATGTCGCTTCACGAGCGCACCCTACCTGGATGATCCTTTGATGAAAGCACACTACCCAGACTCTACCTTAATGATCGTGCCCTACTCGGATGCCATTTCAATGAACGCGTCCTACACGAATGTTGCTTTAATGAAAACACCCTGCCCCTAAAGTGATGGCGAAGGGTCTGCTTTATGAGTCTTGATGCAAGATGGTGTGTCAAGTCCCTACCTCGATGAAAGTACTCGGCACCCAACTGCTAGTCTCAACAACGCCCGACCGCCATGGTCCCACGGCTCCCAGTTACTCCAGTCACAACGGCACCAAAGGCACCCGACTACCTAGTGCAGACGACGTCCAGCTACTTCAGCCTCTATGGTCCCTAGCTACTCTAGTCACAACGGTGCCTATGGCACCCGACTGCCCTGCCCTAATGGTGCCTGGCTGTCCCAGCTCCAACGGTGCTCAACTGTTCCAGTCACAATTGTTCCCCTGACAGGCAGATGCTCCACCTCCAACAGTGCCAACGACACCCGACTACCACAACCTTGATGGGGCCCAGCTACTCCACCCACAGTTGTGCTTAGCCACTCCAGTCATAATGATACTCATGGCACCTGGTCGCTCCTGCAACGGTGTCCACAGCACCCAGCGGCACCCGACTACTTTAATCACAACCGTGCTAATGGCACCTGGTCACTCCAGTCACAACGGTGCCTACGGCCCCGACTGCCACAGTCACAATGGTGTCCACAGCACAAGACTGTTTTAATCTCAATGGCACCTGGCCACTCCAGTCAAGGTGGTGCTTGTGCCATCCGACTACTCCAGTCATGATGGTGTTCGTGCCATCTGGCCACTCCAGTTTCAACAACGCTCAGCCGCTCCAGTCTCAATAGTGCTCGGCCGGCCCAGTTTCAATGGCACTCGATTACTCCAGTCATAGTGGTGCCACGTCGCCCAACCACCTCAGTCTCAATAGTGCCCAGGAGCTTCAGTCACAATGGTGCCCACGGCACCCAACTTCTCCAGTCTCAATGGCGTCTAGCTTCTCCAGTCGCAGCCACGCCGATTGCTTACTTTGAGGCGTGCCCGACTGCCCCACACGAGCCATGCCCGTTAGCTCTTCACTTGAGTAAGGTACGCGACAACAGACAACAATACTCAAGAGGTGAACATCAAGGTACTTGGAAGCCCTCTCATGAGGCACCCTGCCGAGTCACAAGTCCTTTGATGGACATTATGGACAAAGGCGGAAATACCCGCTTGGCAACGCAATGACTCGGTGATCGTCACAAATGATGGAATTGTCATGTGGCTTGTACACACTTGTAAGCGGGCTTTCACGTCCTCATATAATGCCTTTTATGGCATATAGTGAAGTAATCCAGTTGGGGAATTGGTTCCCATCTTGGATGTTTTCATGTTTTCCTACCTGAACGAGCTTTCTGTTTGAGATCGCATCCATCACAGGGAGCGTGTTCTGAATGTGGCATTGTGATAGACCACGCTCTTCTCATCGTGGCACTCCAGCAGACCGCGTTTTGACAAGAAATGCGATATCAGGAGAAATTGCGTTCTTCTTTGAATTTACTTGAAACCCTTGTTTTTCCAAGCATATTATATTTAGTAATTTTGAGTCAAAGTTTTTCAGTAAGTATGTAGTCTAAATGATTAATTGATTACTGATTAGGTAAACTATATTGAACATGATTAAAATTTAAAGTCATTTCTTTTGATCTTATGAAATCTCTCTTATGATTAGTTCTACCCTCAAGTCATCTATCTTCTTCATGTTCAACCTTTTCTAAAATTTGATTTCCTTCATGTTTAAAATACTTAGATGTTGACATATGATTAAGTTATTCCTTGATTAGCCTCTGATTTAATTGTTCCTAGTTAGTGTTTTACTAGAATACTTGATTTTATTATTATTTTATCTTAAAAATCATGTCACTCCGGTGGCATGTATCTACCGCTTCTATTGGTTTCTAGTTCTTGCAAAAGCTTTTCTTGGTGAAGTTAGAACCCTGTGTCGGATATTACTTCTGTCAGACTGAAACTTCTTCACTAAGACCTCCGTAAGTCTCCGTGAGTCATAGATTCTCACATGGATGCCGAGTAGGTTGTACCCTAAAAATCTTAAAAACCCTTAGAATCTCATCCTACAGCTATAAGATGGGGCTCAACCGGCCTTTGGAACTACGAATATGGTTCTGTTCAGGTTCTATTCTATCTAACTTGAACACAGCGGACCCAGAGACTACGTTCATCCCTCTATTCAGGAATGCATCCAGTCTAGAG
Organism: Amorphophallus konjac; assembly: GCA_022559845.1. Classification (NCBI taxonomy): domain Eukaryota; kingdom Viridiplantae; phylum Streptophyta; class Magnoliopsida; order Alismatales; family Araceae; genus Amorphophallus; species Amorphophallus konjac. The sequence continues at coordinate 30,081,882 of CM040120.1, forward strand.
ACTGCGTCCTGATGGACCCCCTTCCTGAATGTGACGGTGACCCCCACCACATACATGTGATCGCGGCCAGTCGCCAGACCACGTTCTACCCAAATTTTTGATTGTACGCGCCTATGTTCATGACGACTTTCTATCATAGTCCTATTAGTCTGGGTTTGATTATTTAGACAAGTTTTCTGTCCATATTTTAGCTTGATTAATGTCAAAATGTCATTAGTATCATCTCTATCTCATGTTCCTTGATTAATTCCAAACTTACTTGAATATTCCTTGAATTTGCTTGAAATTTATGAAATCTCTCACATAAATCTATGCCTTGATTACATGAACTTTATCTTGAAATTCATTAGTCATTTTTATATAATGTGGATGTCTAGATATTTACATGGAATCTATGATCCATAATTTCAATGTCTGGAATTAATAGGGTCCGGTCTGATCCTGGGAGGAGCACCCGAAAGTACATGTGTTGATGAGAATTATAATGACTTGGTGTTGCATTGCATCAAAGTATATGCATGCTAAATTAATCTATGGCATTCCACTCATACATGAATGAACTTGCTTGACTAGTACTTGTTACCCCTTGTGGGACTCTTGGATGATATGGCCAATTCAATATTAATGTGCTTGTTATATACTCTTGATTATGGAAAGGTCATGTCTAGTATACATTATACTTGGAATCTCATTCTTGTCTACTTTTTACTTTATTTATGATTCAAGAGTTGCATTCATTCATCTTTCTAATCATATTCCGCTTATCTCATGGTTTTGTCTCTATTTCTCGACATTAGTGCATTTATATTGTCAAGATATTAATTACTTAAATAATGTCTGATTCAGAGATATAATTTCTACTGAGTTTTTTGCTCACCCAATGTTATTTTAATATTTTTCAAGTAATAATAAAGATGATGCTATCCACTCAAATGGGAAGGGCAAGGTGTGAATGAGTGCTCCTGGAGTTTAGAAGACCCGTGTCTTTTCTATTTTCTTGAGTCTAGATTAGAAGTTTAGAGTCTTGTAATTTGTGTCTTCTTTCTTTTATGTTTTGAAATTATAATTCGAGTCGTTAGGAATTATAATTAGTAAATTTTATTATTAATAAAATTATATTTTTGTCCAAATCTGGTCCTGTTAGAGTTCTCTCTTGTGGTTATTATCTTTTGGTACTTTGATTGACATGATTGTTCGCTACCACGTTCTGAGTTCCTTCCACTACTGCGCTTAGGACGTGACAATGAGCATATTGAAAGGCAAGGTGTAGGTAGTACACAGTAATGACCGCAAATTAAAAACAAGTTTGTCATGTAATTGGGGATTTTAGCATAAGGGTCAAGTATGTTTACCTGCCATGTGAAGATCGAGGCTCATTTACCTGTCCCATCTCTCCTCTACAATTTGTAAGATCGAGAGTCCACATTCTTGGATGTTGCAAGAATCTTTCACTTTGCAGCTTCAATTTTACTGTACACCAATCCCATGGTTGGTACTCTATCCCCGTCCATACATCTCAATACCTCATACAGTGGCTCTATCAACGAAATTAATATGTTGATTCTGTCTCAAAAGTTGTTGGTGTTGATAATCCCTTCGACTTCTACTCCTTCACGTGAAGTGGCAAAAGAGGAACTCATCCAAGTCTCACCCCTAAGCATTTGTTTCAACCCATCCATGTACTTTAGAAGACTTTGCAAAGTGATATAGTTAGTGGCACATCATGGGATGCTAGGCCTCAATAGTTCGCCACCACAATGCTCTCTCATCCATGCCAATAGTGTTGGGGAGTCTTGAACCCAGGGCAAAGAGCCCATGTTGGGAGCAGGCTCGATTGGGGCTCGGGATTGGAAGCCTGAGTAGGAAGCTGAGGAGCCAGGGACCCGGGGCAAGAAACTCGCGTCAGGTGCCGACTTGGCAGGGACTCGGTGTTAGAAACTCGAGTGAAATGCTGAGGAGCCAGGGACCCGGGGCGAGAAGCCCGTGTGGGGTGCCAGCTTGGCTGGGACTCGAGGTTGGAAACTCGAGTGAAATGCTACAGTAGAAGTTGAAGTCCGGGGCGTAGAGCCCGTGTTGGAGATCGGTCGGTGCTGGGCCCGAGAGTTGACGCTTGTCTGGGCAAGAGATGATCTGAGATCCCTACGGGGGTCGGTAGTGGAGGCCCCGAGCCTGACGCTCATCCACCGGTGCTGGAGCAGAGCGCGGCACGTTGGCCGCACGAGTAGGCACAGGAACTAGGATTGGCTGTGGGACAGTCACATGGATCACACCCAGGAAGTAGGGCGATCTGATGACAGGGGTGAAGTCGCCGAAAGCGATCGGCGTCGCCAAGTAGCCCACCCGTGCATGGGTGGCGATGACGATGTAGATTTGTTTTAATTAGATTCATATCCCGCCCCCTTTAAATTAATACATGCATAAACATGTGAATCAAAGACAAGGGGGATGAAAGGATGAGAAATACTAACCATGATCGCCACCAAGGTTCCAACAATGCCAAAGGATGAAGAAAGGAGAGGAACGGCACCGTGTACCTTGGAACTTAAAGACTTGATCGCGCTTGAAACGGGGTGCGGGGAACTTTGTAGGATCAAACCTCCTCGTCTTCCAGCCGGCTAGAAGAAGAGGGCCTCACGTTGTGTTCATGCTCTCCTACAAAACAAAGCCAAAACAAGGATAAAAAAAACCCATTAGAACATGCATGTGTAGTATCAATCCCGGAGTGATAAAATAGGGGTAGAAATTGAAAGAGAACGTACCGGGGGGAGGTTTTTAACCCCTGTGGAAGGGTGAAAAAAATAGGTGGGTGCGTTGTGCATGCATAGGATTTGAAATCACAAGATTTGATTGAGAGAATAGAGAGAAAACGTTGATGCAAAACGTGTAAAAATGCATGTAGCAGAAAATGCAGAAAACTGTGATGATTCGTGATTTTGAGGAGACTAGAACTAAGAGTATAGACAACCAAATTAAGCCCAGAAGGATGGAGTTGAAAGCTAATATTTCCCTCTTCAAGTCAGGGTCGAAGTTGTGAGTTGGAGTTGCAGCATGGCTTCGCCCCACGTCCGGAAAGATCCCTCCTTTGCAACTGTGAACTGGGCAGTTTATATAGAGGTTGTAGAAAACTCAAAAAGTTCTCCCAAGATTTTAGAGGATAGAGTCCACCAAAATTCGTGTTCTATGGATCAATCTCGAGATAATACAAAGGATAAGAGGTAGGAACAAGTGGGACTCAATTTGGATGAAGGATTTGGAAGATATGGCTTCTAGAAGGGAGCCCCGGAGCTTAATCTGCAGAGTTTGTGTTGAACTAGGATGCATAAATCTCCAACTTTTGACCATTATTCCGAGCAAGATAGCCAATGAAAATCTGAGATCTATGGATCAAATTCAAGATAATATAAAGGAGAAACTATAGGAACAAATGGCGCTCAATTTGGAGTAGAATTCAAGAAGTTATGGGCTCTGCAAGAGGGCCACGGCGCATAGAAACAGAGTAGAGTCCAGCACGAATTGGACTCTCGGTGTGTGTAACGGTCTATCGTAAGACCGTCAGAGTCTCTAGCGGCCTAGGGTGGGACCGCCACGCTCTAGGGGTCGAACGGGGTGATTTCGGACAAGTTAGGGTGTGACGGTCTATCATAGGACCGTCACATGTGCTCTGACGGTCTAATAATAGACCGTTACATGGGCTGTGACGGTCTAATAGTAGACCTTCACATGGCTGTAATGGTTTAATACTAGACCTTCACACCGATGGAGGAAGATTCTGAGCAGACTGCGCGCGACTTTGGAATTTGAAGCGTATCTCTCAAATGGTACGGAACTAGCGAAAGTGGTAGAAAAATAAATTATAGATAACGGAAAGAGGAACAACTTTCATAAAGAGAGAAAGTTGAGAAAATGATCATAAGAAGGAGAAAATGGGGCTAGAACAGAGAGAGAAAGTTCTGGGACATAGGTGAGTAGCACAGCATGATAGAAAAGCGCAAATAACTCACAATCGGGGTGGAACTGGCCAATGACGTAGAATAATAAATTGTAGATCTTTAAAAATTGAACAACTTTGGTGAAGGGAACATTTTGAATAGAGGATTGGAAGAGGGTGAAAAAGAACCACTTTCAGGACTGCATAGTGAGAGAGAGCTGATTGCTTGATGGAAGCCGATCTAAATGGGCCGTAAGTCGACTTAGAAGCCGGAAGTTGATAAGATAAGCTCCAGGGACTCTAAGAAATCATGATATCTAGGGCTCAAAGGGAATGGAACAATAAAAATTGGCTCGAAATCTATCCAAGGAAGGCTCCAAAATAATGGCTAATTCGGGACATCAAAAATGATGAATAAGAGAAATGACGTAACTTGTGGGGCTAAAATAGGTGTCAACAGATGCCTCTCTTTGATGTCCGCTTTGCAAGAGAATGAGCGAAAGTGATGCGGAGGTGAAATGGAAAGGAGATGGAGTGAAAGCGATAGTGACGTGAAATGGAGATGAAGCGGAGAGAATTGATAAGCGGGCATCAAGGCAAAAACACACCCGTCACAACCAACAAGCGACAGGAATTCTCCCGAAAATACCGAACTAACCACAAGGAATGATTGACAAGGATGAGACATGTTTGGAGAACTAGCTAAGGGAGGAAAGGAAACACGACCAACCTCATCGGGGACACAATCCACGGACAATGAGTGGGTCGGCAGGAAACACAGCATAAGAGTTGGAAAGGAGAATAAGACTGAGATAAAATCCAGGCAGGAATCACGCTGGCCAACCAAACCGAGCGGGCAGATCGGAGAAATCGTTCAAATTCAGAGTGGAATGAGGAATCTCTTATCCAAGAGAAATTGAAGTGCAATTAACAATTGTTGAGGAGAAACCTTGAACGGATCACGAGACGTAAATGCTCAAAAAATGACATGATGCATGCTGGGCTAAAATAAAGAAATCATCAAAATGAATGCAAAGAAAGGATAAAATAAAAAGTACCCGAGGATACTATTGTTAGACTGAGCCAGGACGGGGTCAATAGTATTCTTGCAACCACGGCGTGCGAGATAGAGTCCGTCATCCTGCACCCAACTCAACCGAGCGGCCTATCCAACGATTAACTGTATGCTCCTAAATCATCATCGTTTTTGTTAAAGGGGAACATCAGATCTCAGAACACACGGGTAACCAACTGGTGATGGGGACATCGAAGCAAGACCGCTCATATTTGTTTGCATTTATGTCCTTTTATATTTGTATGTATACCCTAATGTTATATGGGTACACAATTGTAAGTCTTAGTGGGTTTTTATGTAAATTATCAGTAGGTCTAGCAAAGGGGGCCCCTAGTCCTTCCCCATTGGTCCACTTAAGCCATGTGGGGCTGGTCAAACCATCCTAGGTGGCTTCTAGAAGGGTTGAAGTCAATTAAACACATGGGGGGACAAAGAGGTTAAAATTTCAAAGGGAGGCTACCTACCATGCCCCATGGTCAAGGGGGCCCCCCCCCCCCCCCTTATGGATAATTTTGATTTTTGTTTAAAAAACCTATTAGAACTAATTAGTTCTACACCTTGTATATCCCTCCCAACCCTAGATCTGAGGGCATTAGTGGTCATTTTCCATTTATTATATAAGACTTTTATTTCCCTTTTTCATGAATTAATGAAGAAGAAAATTTGTTGAATGAGCATTGGAGCTGGTGCGCCCCTCCCCTCTCTCCTCTTGGTTCCTCCTTCTTCCCTCTGCATTTCAGGGTTGAGAACCCCTTCTACCTGAGCCCCTCTATCTCTGATTTCATCTTTGGTGCCGTCGCCGCCGTTCGTGCCGCCATCGAGCCGCCGCGAAGCCGCCTCTGAAGAGAAAACAGGTTCTGTTTGGCTGGACGAAGTCCCACTCCGGGATTTTTAACTCCAAACTCCCACCTCATCTGGAGTTGAGATTTTCAGAGTTGGTTTCTCTCTTGATTCCCAACCTCCAGTAAAAAATCACATCATTCAGAGTTCGTTTTATATTTTTCTATTTTCGTGTCTTTCTGTCTTCCTGATCTGTCCCTTTTCAAATCTGTGTAGCAGAAGCTTAATTCTTCCACCTTTCGACCTCCTTTTTGATTACTGTTGGAACCCCCAAATTAATTGGAGGTTCTTTCCATCATCTCCTTCCTCCACAAATTTTCTTCGAATTTCAAAAGCCCTCTACCTAGTTTTAGAAATTGTGCCTTTCCCCAAATTCAGATCTGTTTCTGCTGTCCAGATCCGACCCCGAGTCAGTATAAAATCCACAAAACATCGCAATCTCCACCAAACCTTGCATAAGATATATCCCCGTTTTCCTCTCTTAGGCCTCTACAACTTTCATGACGGGCTCAAAGGCTGCATCGAAGGTCTACATCGCGGTCAACGCCAACTCTCAGAAAAACTTAGTTCTGCCCTGAGTTTTCAGATCCTGTGAGTCAGCAGCTTGAAAATTCGACAAAAGCCATCAATGGGAAACTCAAATTTCTTTCTCCAGCCATAGATCGAAGGATTTCAATTCAGCTTTCCATCAGTACCTCTTGTGCATCTATCCGATGTCGGGAGTGACCGCAGTAGCAGATCTCGCCGGGTCACGCGCTACAAAACAGAACTGCAAATCCGTGGCCAGCAACTCCGGCGAGTGGAGATCGGAGCCGCCCGGCCTTCGACCAGCGAACCAGCACACCGCCGTCCCAGGGAGCGCCCCTCCAGGCGTTTCCAGCATAGTGGTGCCACCCCGGGCCCACACGGCCCCTCGGACTAGCACGTGGGTCCCACGGTCGTGAGTACGTATGCCGTTGAAGCAACACAAGAAGCTGCACGTCAACCCGAAATCGCTACTCCCAGGTCCCATTGTGTCGCCCTTTACCTCCCTGCGTGGAGTGGGCAGTAATTGTATTGCTGTAATTATTGTGTAATATTTATTCCGGGAGTACGAGATCGGCCGGGAAGTCTTCCCCACATCCGGTAGCGTGGAGGTATCGTGTTCGCTCCCTTGACTCGGCATTTTACTTTCTTCGTATATGCTTTATATGTCGCTGCTAGAGAGCATGCTAGGATCGTAGCTCGCTATACTTTTTATATCACCCCTGCTGCGAGAGAGAGCGAGACCGTCCTGTGACCCGATCCGGGCATGAATTGTGAGTTGACCACCCTTGCTCTTTGCCAGTTCCTCAACCGCGCACGTCCAACGCTTCCCTTGAAAAGGGATGATCGCGAGCTTGTTTAGAGTCCGAGGGTTGCATTCCCAATTGGAGTCGAGTCCGTGGTCCGTCCCGCATCAATTTGGTATCAGAGCAAGTTTGAGTCTAGGGTGTCTAAAATTAAAAAAAAAGAGTGTCATTTACGTCTAGTCATCGTCTAAGTCGGTCTAGGTTGCATTTCATCCCAATAACCCGGTATATAAAAAGGTGTTGTCCGAACGTTAGGCTACGCCTATCGGGAAGGCCGCACACTTACGCGAGTGATCTTTGGATCGATTAACTCCGTCACGTACCGAGTCTTGGTGTCTTGTCCTTAGTGTGCATGCATTCCAACCTTGCATAGTCGGTCTAGTGTCTTGTCCAAGTGTTGGCATGCCCATTCATTAGTGTCCCCGTGTCCCATGGATGACCAAGGGGCCGCATCTTCTGCATGGTGGCGATACTATCTAAAATGGAAGGACCACCCGAACCACCCCAAAAGGCCCGAAGCCCGGGACTTCTATGGCTCCGAAAACCCAAGTGACTACTTAGAGTGGGAAGCCGTTATGGACGACTACTTTGAGTGTTACCTTATGTCCGGTCCCACGCAAGTCGACTTAGCCAAAAGGTGACTTTTCCATGAAGCCGCCGAAACATGGAGGGACATCAAGTACTTCCGGGAAGATAGGAGGCTAAGGCCCATCGAGTCATGGTGGGATATGAAGAGAGCGCTTAGGAGGGTCTACCTTCCCCGTCCACCTACCTCCAACCACGGGGGTTATACCACTAGTCGGCCCCACCAACTCGCCCTCAATCAAGTGGGCCACACCTCCAACCAACCCTGCCCCTTCACCCCCATCCAAGCCCTCCAAAGTAACCCCAATCAAGTGGTCCCCCCAGTCACCTCCCGCCAAGTGGAAGCCCCGCTTCTAGCCGAGCCTAGGTCCACACCCGAGCCGAGAGATGAGGAGCGAGTCCTCCCTGAGGTCCCTACTCCAACCCGCACCTTTGATGAAATCGATAAAATGTTTTCGGATTGGTTGGAAAGGACAGGGGCTTCTTCACCACCCGTGAGTGCTCCATTGCTACCCTCTACTTCCGAACTTTATTCGGAACCATCTTATTTGGAGCCACCAAAGCCCGAGCCACCCGTGTTTCTAACGGGTACGCTTTTCATCGCCGAGCCACTACTTAGTTGGCTCAAGGATGGCTTGGTCCCACTTCCTTATCCATCCATGGACCCCACCCTACCACTAGTGCCCGTCAACTCCTTCCATACCACATTCTGATCTAGTCACCATGTTGACACTTTGGATGACTTTATTCTGGGATTAGACGCACAATGGAAGTTGACGCACTCATTGGCCCGAGACTTCGACCAACCCATTAGTCTTAGCTTCACCCATCCGGCCTTAGGGTCCATTACCTCTGAGTGCACCGTGGGTTGTGTCACCACGGAGATCCTCTTATTCCTCCCCTTATCGGTCGAGCCCAACTTCATTCCCTTTTGCCCAAGGGAGGAATCCTATTTTCTACACATGTCGGTCGTCCCACCGATCATAATGTATGACGATGACTATGAATTCCAAACTTGGGACCATGTCATGTTGGAACCCATCTCACGAGGTCATACCTTCTTCGACCCTTTTGACCCCTTCGCTAGTGAACCTCCCGAGCTACCATCTTCACTCCACTTCCTCCGCGGAGTTCACTATCACGCCTTTTCCACTCGGGCCAAGCAACCTCTACATAGCCATAAGTCCGAACCATCATTTGGGGATAATGAAGACTTTGGTTTCCCCGGCCCACCTAAGCCCATCCTCGATACACCCACACCCGGCTCTTCCACACCCGGCTCTCCTAGCCCTCTCAAGTCTCCCAAATCCAAAGGGCAGTCCATGCATGACTGGGTCATACTTGGACGTTTAGGTGTTCCCCATGCCACCCATCTCCGATTACATAACATGCATGCATGGCACACGTTGGGGTGTCCTGGTCCGCCATCACCCATGTACGGGTCGGACTAACAATAGGTTTATCTAGAGTCATGCATGAGTCAGTTTCTTGTTTGTGTGGTTTACATACGTGTGTTAGCACATGGTGAGTCTGCATGTGTCTTGTGTGAGCTCGTTGTCGGTCTCTTATGAGTGAGAGGCGAGTGGACTCGCTCGATGAGTATGGGATCAGTTCTACATCTATGCCCCGGATCTAGTCACCTACAGGGACCCAACGGTGATTCCTAGTGAGTCTTCGAGCCGCCTCATTCCCCTTGAGAGTGACCCCACCCCGGAGTGTTCCACCACTAGCCTTTTCTCATAGCAGCATGCGCATATTGAGTATATACGGAATGAGCAGGTGACGATCACTTGGAGTGGAGCGTACCCGCGCTACTTGGTACGGTGACGGATCCGCCGGAGCTACTCGAGCAGTCACCCCCTTTACTCGACGGGGTTGAGTTCTTCCCACCCGGGGAGAATTGATGGGGACATCGAAGCAAGACCGCTCGTATTTGTTTGCATTTATGTCCTTTTATATTTGTATGTATACCCTTGTGTTATATGGGTACACAATTGTAAGTCTTAGTGGGTTTTTATGCAAATTATTAGTAGGTCCAGCAAAGGGGGCCCCCAGTCCTTCCCCATTGGTCCACCAAAGCCATGTGGGGCTGGTCAAACCATCCTAGGTGGCTTCTAGAAGGGTTGAAGTCAATTAAACACATGGGGGGACAAATGGGTTAAAATTTCAAAGGGAGGCTACCTACCATGCCCCATGGTCAAGGGCCCCCCCTTTATGGATAATTTTGATTTTTGTTTTAAAAACCTATTAGAACTAATTAGTTCTATACCTTGTATATCCCTCCCAACCCTAGATCTGAGGGCATTAGTGGTCATTTTCCATTTATTATATAAGGTTTGTATTTCCCTTTTTCATGAATTAATGAAGAAGAAAATTTGTTGAATGAGCATTGGAGCTGGTGCGCCCCTCCCCTCTCTCCTCTTGGTTCCTCCTTCTTCCCTCTGCATTTCAGGGTTGAGAAACCCTTCTACCTGAGCCCCTCTATCTCTGATTTCATCTCTGGTGCCGCCGCCGCCGTTCATGCCGCCATCGAGCCGTCGCGAAGCCGCCTCTGAAGTTCTGTCCAAGGTTCTATTTGGCTGGACAAAGTCCCACTCTGGGATTTTTAACTCCCAACTCCCACATCATCTGGAGTTGAAATTTTCACAGTTGGTTTCTCTCTTGATTACCAACCTCCAGTAAAAAAATCACGTCATTCAGAGTTCGTTCTATATTTTTCTATTTTCGTGTCTTTCTGTCTTCCTGGTCTGTCCGTTTTCAGATCTGTGTAGCAGAAGCTTAGTTCTTCCACCTTTCGACCTCCTTTTTGATTTCTGTTGGAACCCCCAAATTAATTAGAGGTTCTTTCCATCATCTCCTTCCTCCAAAAATTTTCTTCTAATTTCAAAAGCCCTCTACCTAGTTTTAGAAATTGTGCCTTTTCCCCACATTCAGATCTATTTCTGCTGTCCAGATCCGACCCCGAGTCAGTATAAAATCCACAAAAAATTGAAATCTCTACCAAACCTTGCATAAGATATATCCCCGTTTTCCTCTCTTCGGTCTCTACAACTTTTATGAAGGGCTCAAAGTTTGAATCGAAGGTATACACTACGGTCAACACCAACTCTCAGGAAAACTTGGTTCTGCCCTGAGTTTTCAGATCCTGTGAGTCAGCAGCTTGAACATTCGACAAAGGCCATCAACGGGAAACTCAAATTTCTTTTTCAAGTCATAGATCGAAGGATTTCAAGTCAGCTTTCCATCGGTACCTCTTGTGCATCGATCCGATGTCGAGAGTGACCACAGCAGTAGATCTCGCCGGGTCGCGCGCTGTAAAACAGAACTGCAAATCCGTGGCCAGCAACTCCGGCGAGTGGAGATCGGAGCAGCCCGGCCTCCGGCCGGCGAACCAGCACACCGTCGTCCCAGGGAGCGCCCCTCCAGGCGTCCCCACCACAGTGGTGCCATCCCGGGCCCACACGGCCCCTCAGACCAGCACGTGGGTCCCACGGCCGTGAGTACATGTGCCACCGAAGCAACACAAGAAGCGGCCCGTCAACCCGAAACCGCTACTCCCGGGTCCCATTGTGTCACCCTTTACCTCCCTGCGTGGAGTGGGCAGTAATTGTTTTGCTGTAATTATTGTGTAATATTTGTTCCGGGAGTACAAGATCGGCCGGGAAGTCTTCCCCACGCCCGGTAGCGTGGAGGTATCGTGTTCGCTCCCTTGACTCGGCATTTTGCTTTCTTCGTATATGCTTTATATGTCGCTGCTAGAGAGCATGCTAGGATCGTAGCTCGCTATACTTTTTATATCACCGCTGCTGCGAGAGAGAGTGAGACCGTCCCGTGACCCGATCCGGACACGAATTGTGAGTTGACCACCCTAGCTCTTTGCCGGTTTCTCAACCACGCACGTCCGACGCTTCCCTCAAAAAGGGACGATCGCGAGCTTGTTTAGAGTCCGAGGGTTGCATTCCCAATTGGAGTCGAGTCCGTGGTCCGTCCCGCATCAGCCGGTCCTTGAGAGGCTATAATAATGTATATATCATATAGTAATGCAACAATGAGTAGGGATAGAGAGCCATACCTGACCTACCTGCCAAGGAAAACGGTTTTTTTTCTCTAAATTGTCTGATTTTTGTGGATTTTTAAATAAGACAACACAATATGAATATAACACAAAGATGAACATAACGTAATGAACAAATGAATGAAAAAGACAGCTCAACATAACATATCAATGGACGAACCAACAAAACATGCAAGACACAAACCAACAACATGTATGTATGATGAACATGGTGGGACAAGACAACAATGCAGTGGGACAACACACGGTTCAGATAAGAACACGTGGGACAACAACACATGTGGGATGACAACATAAGATGAGACAACACACGGGACATAGAGGGACAACTAACAACATATGCAAGACAACATATGGTGATGGACAAAACAACATGCGTCGGATGACACGGAGGGACATAAACACGTGACAAGGACACGGCGGGATAAAAGACATAACAAATACGCCCTTCAATCAAAATCCAAGATCAGAATGAAGCAGAACTGCCAGGTTCACAATCATGAGGCAAAGCCCTCTCACGAAAATATGATCAGAGGAAGCGAGAGTTTGAGAAGGACATAAGCTTCAGAACAGATCGAGAGATATAGATTGAAGAAGAGAACAGATCAGAAAATGTGAACAGGAGACATATAGAATAAAATATGGAGCAAGGAAGGCTTGAGTACCTGCAACCTGCACACCTAACAAACAGATTTTGTATCTGTCCTCAAAATAAAATGTAAAAGATAAACATCTTTAGATTCTTCAATTTTCTTGATTTTTTTGGATTTTGAAAATATTTTTTTTTGTTTTTTTAACAATATTTCATTTTTTGGAATCTCATTTTTTGGATTTTTGATAATAGCTCATTTTTTTAGATTTTTGATAATATCTCATTTTTTTATCTTTTTAACAATATTTGATTTTTTTGGATTGTGAAATAGCAATCCGCAGCACCTAAAGACAGGCACGAACTACTGGCCAGGGATCGTCGTCCCTCCCCTCTCATTAAAGACTTCCCTTGAGCAGGGTGTGCATGTGAGGATGGCTTACCACAACCAACAGCTTCTAAAGAACGGTGCTCCTACTAAGGTCATACCCGGGATACAACCCAGCCTAAGAGGGAGAAGCAGAAGGAAAATTGGAGACAAGCTTCGTGCAGGATGGGAGATATCAAGGCTCGAATTCCTTCCAGGGCACTACCCCTCAAAGAGATAGCCTGTTACGCCGGGGCTTTGTGTCTTTGATTTTTAGACCCATATTTATCAGGCACGCATGCGACCGGGCTCATGACGTCCCGCGGGGAACTGTACTGCCACTCTTGCCATGTCTTTGATTCATAATTTTGCATTGATTCATTTTCTCATTTTGGTAGCCCTTATTGGCCAGATATAGCATTAAGCTCACTTTTGAAGGTCAAGACTGCCCCTATTTGAGACCTCTCTCATATTAGAAAGCGCCTAGGTTAGTCATCTTATCCATCAATCTCTTGCCCCTGCACTTGGTCGAGAAGAGAAGAGAAAAGGCCTTCGTGCATACCTAAAGTATGGCCAAAGCAGCAACAGTGTGCCTTAGAGAGAGAGGCTACGGCTCGCCGTGTAGTGTGTGAAAAACCTATATTCAAAAGGTCACCCTTAACAATCGGGGAAAGAACTCAGACTCCCAGCGCGGAGTTATTACCAGCCTAAGGTGTGCTGCAGAAGCGAACTCATTTTACTAAATTGACTAAGCAAACTAAATAAGGCCTAAGTGTGTCTTAAGGAAATAGCATTATAAGCATGTGCATGAAGAAACGTAATCAATAATCATAGTAGCATGTTCTTTGTACAAAATAAATATACCTTTGCATATCCATTGCGTGAAAGTAGCATCTTGAGGCGAACATGATCAAATGAGCTTTGTATTCCTTACTTGACAGGACAAAATGGAGAGGATAGCAAAGTGTCGAGATTCCTTGACACGGAGGAGCGGCAGACATCAAACTGGACGAAAAAGGATAAAAAGGAAGAGAGACAAGGGCTAGAACTCCCTCGTTAAGGCGTCAAGGTCTTGATAACAAGGAACCAAATACAGAAGAAACCAGATTAGCTGAGATCAAGGTGAACTAAAGCCTCGAAAATAGTAAGAGAAAGGGCGAAGACCCTGAAAGGGAGAAGTAGAGAGAATAGAAAGACAACGAGAGGATTGCTGTGAAGATGAGGAAGGAGGAGAATGATCATCCGACATGGGCGGAGAAGGAGAGTAGTAGTCATCCGGTAGGGCCAGAGAAGGAGAATTGTAATCACCCGACAAAGTCGGGGAAGAATCAAAAGCAACATCCGAAAGTCCCGGGGAAGAAGAATCAGGGGAAGTCCCGAGATCGGGATGGAAGGATGACATAGGCCTAGGGCAAGGCCGAGAATCGTGAGAGGAGGGATAATCTGGGGACTCCGGATGGAGAGGAGAAGCGGAAGAGTAGGGGCTTGCGGACCCCAGAAGAGAGGAGAAGATCATAGAAGCTGGATCTGAAGAGGGAAGATACACCACCCAAGGGTGGGAGCTGAGCAAAAGAAACGATGAATAGAAAGGAGAAGAAGAAGAAGAAGTGGACCCCTGAATGCACAACCGACGGCCATTGAATTTGCGTCGCCGCCTCTTCTTGGCAGAAATTTCTTGAAAATGGACCTACCTAGTGCGGACTTGGACCTTCAGGCTTCTTAATCTATAATACCTTCTCAAATAACGGGCCCACCTGGCAGACGGCCTGGCCCGGCTGTGAACATGTAACTTCATCGGGGCGGATGCCCCTAGACACCCGGTGTTAACAGTCTGCGGACATTCTTGAGAAAGTGACTCCTTAGAATGACGAATATCAGAAAACCATGGAGTTTTGTCACTCGGCACAAGCAACATGAGATTTGGCAACTCTACTAGGAAATCAGGCCTGAAGCATAGCTCCCTTGATAGAAGAGACGGATGAAGCTGAGGGAGATCAATGCACGGCGTTGACGTGGCCAGCATACTGATAAACCGAGAGAGATTGCATAGGATGTGCAGAATGTCCTTGGAAAGTGCAGAAGATACGGTAAACTGCTCCTTGAATATAGAACTCATCAATCTTCTGGCAGCCGTACGCATTAACACAATGCGGGTAGAGAACCCTTCTTGACCAACGAACTGAACAGCAATCGAGCGAGAGGAAATAACAACATCAACGATAAACCCACCGGCGAGCAAGGAGATTGTCACCGGCCTTGCTTGTGAAGAAACTAGCACTAGTGCGAGGGAACTCTTCTTGGCAACCATCTTCGGAAGTATAGGCTCATCAGTCCCAAAGTAGCCCGAGACCAGGACCCGGATCGGTATGCGGTAGATGAAATCTTGAATCATGAATGGAACAACCGACACCGAACTACCCTGACTCGGCTCATTGTCTCCCTGGGGACCAGACCCGAGGGGCACCAAAGAGAGCGCACACCCGCTCCGTGGGGTGGAAGTAGATGAAGAAATGGATGTAAAAGACTTGGAGGGCATGGAAGGTTTAATGGGGATGGTGTGTTTAGGTGGAGGCAAAGGGGTTGTGGGTGAAGGCGAAGGCGGAGGTGGAGCTCGCTCAGGCTCATGTAAAGATGATGAAGGGGATGGCAAAGGCGGCGGAGATGGTGGGAGTGATGGAATAGTCAATAGAGATGGTGATGGAGATGGAGGTGGAGAAGGTGATGTAGGCAAAGGGGAAGGTCGTGGTGTCCACCGTCGACGTATCGATACAACACGCAGAGCGGTGTTGGGAGTGGAAGCGGTGGTGGCAATGGAGGAAGCAGAGGCAGTGGAGGCACTAGCTTGAGTAAGAGCCTGGGTTGGTGGAGGTGATGGAGATGGTGTAGGAGGTGGCAAAGATGGGGTAGATAACGGAGAAGGCGATGGAGCGGGTGCATCGCTAGATAAAGAACCACAGCGGTGCCCTGGCCTTGTAGGATGGAGACGGCTGCGGTGCTTCTTGTTGTTGCTGCTTGCTGCGGAGATGTAGAATAACTTCATGAATAATGGCCCAATCAATCTTCTTTTTGGCTTCCAAGCCATAAATAAACTCCCGTAATTTGGGGCAATCCTCAACCAAATGCCCCTGCTGGCGGTGATAATCACATTACTGAAGCATATTCTCAGCCGTGGGTTGGCAAGGAACAACTGGAGGGAGCGACAACGCGTGAGTGGCCATCAAAGCCCTAAAAATGTTTGTAAAAGACTCTGGCAACGGAGGGTGAGGAGCATACTTCGGGCTAGGGGGATACCGAGGGATATGGGATGAAGATGGTTGTGGGGGTTGCGTAGGCAATGACGCATGGCTAAGGGAGGGATTAGGTAGTGGCATATGAGGAGTGGAGTGGGAAGGTATGTAGACGGCATCCACCTGCTCGGGGTGTGGAATTCCCCTGACTGGAGGTGGAGATGGAGACGGGTATGTGGATGCAGAGGGCTGACTCATGGAGGAATATGCGGGTGATTGATATGTGGGGGTGTATGGCTGACTCGTGGAGGGTTGGTATGCAGAAGGTGAATGTTGATATGTGGAGGGAGATACAGATGGCGGGGTGTTAAAAGGCGGAAAAGACTCAGGGTCAGGGGAATCCTGGAGTTGGTGGCGGATGAAGCGGGCTCGGCTATAAAGTTGTTGCCATGAGGTAATATCATTGAGGGCTAAGATAAACCGATACTCGGGCGTCGCATAGGATATCAGCATCTTGATTTGTTCTTGCTCCGGAATGTACCCCGGGACTTGCGCGGTAAGGCGACGCCAACGGTCGGCAAAGGTGTAGAAATCATCTTCAGGCTTCATCATCTCATGGGCCAGATCCACCATAGAATACCTAGGCTCAACCTCGTCCTGATACTCCTGAATAAACTTCTCTTGAACCATATGAAAATTCACAATCTGCTGTTGCGGAAGAGAAAAGAACCAATCTCGAGCCGGGCATTCCAAAGATAGACCAAACAGATAGGTCATTAAGCATTGGTCGTGTCGAAACTGGGCCGACTCATAGCGGAGCTCCTTTAAGTGCACGTATGGGTCACCGACTCCACCATAGCGACGATATGCAGGAATTTGTGAAGATGGCGGGAGCCGAAGATCTTGAAATGTGAATGGAATACTTAAGGAGGACTTGGGATCGATCCGACGTTGGAGTTCACCAAGCTGGCGTTGGGCTTGAGCAATCATCTCCTGAGTAGGGAGAGACCGGGGGTAATGTGGGCCAACTTGAGCAAGAGGTTGTGAATTAGGACCAAGAGCATGGTATTGGGCTGGATAAGAGGATCCGGGCTGAGAAGAAGAAGGGCCCATTTCGGGAGTGGAAGGGTATGCGGGCCTAGAAGAAACATTGGCATATGGACTGAATGGGTCAGCAGCATCATGGGCGGAAGAATGAGGCCCATTAAGAGAATAAGGCCCATTAGAAATTGGGCTCGCGGCACATGAAGAAGAAGAAAGAGGCCCATGAAGGGAAGAGGGCCCATTATGAGAAGAAGGCCCATTAAGATGAGATACAATGAGAAGTTGGGCTTGTGCCGGGTCCATTTGGTGAACAAGGCTTGAAAGATGGGCTATGAGATTAGCATGTTTCTCGGAGGGATCAGAGGGACCACGGGAAGATGGGCCCACGTGGGAAGAGGATTCCACATGGGAATAGGAAGAAGATTGAGAAAAAGAATGATACAAAGGGTTGGAATGATGCTGCATGAGGGCAAATAGAGACTTAATACAAGGATATCAAGGAGAATATAGGTGGGGAAGCAAGAGCTTAATGGGCTTGAGGACAAGAGGGGACTGACCCACTAATGCAAAGACGGATGGACAATGGACCACGGGACAATGGACGCACAAAATGGGCTAACCTAAGTGAGGCCTAACAACAGCAAAATATGTTGATGCAAACAAAACACCACTAATGGACTTGAACAAGCCTAAACAACACAAACAATACAATGTGAGAGTTTTCACCTAAGTCAAACAAGTTGATATGATGGGAAATACTTTAGAAGTTTTAATGGACCTTTTAATGATTTTAAATTAAGAATAATTCCCTCAAGATAGGAATCCTATGGGAATAAGGTCCAAACTTTGGGTTGACTAAGGTTAACTCCCTCACACGGATGCAAATGCAAGCCTAAAGGGTGGAAAAGGTACAACGGGCCCGACGTCCGTGTGGGAATCCACGGCTCACGGGGACTTACGGAGGTCCCTGATAAGATCATCTAGTCGACCCCAAGGAATATGGAGGCGAGAGGATCACTTACCAAAGTAGGAAATGCAACTATGATATGCAATGTATGGCCCTATGTGCACCGGAGTGCATGCAATTTCTAGCCTAAAACTAGAAAATCAAGATAAAATTAAACCATGCAAACATAATGAAATGGGTGCAAACAAAGTGGGAAATCCAAGACAATATGAAGGACAAGAATGCAAGACCAAAAATAGGCACAGTCAGGCACTAAAAGATGTTAAAAATCATGAATGAGCGGCATACCTTTGTGTTTGCCCCTGAACCTGCATGTAGATTTTATGCATAAAATACAAAAATAGAGACAAGATTTGACTATGTAAATGTGACTCAAATGATGCAAACAATATATGGATGGAAAGACAATACAAAGGGCTGAGCAACGGGCCCAAGAACAGAGCAATCCGACCTCGGGAGGTCAATTAAATCGTCCAAGAAAGTTACCCCCATGAACCTGTGCGCAGACCACATGCAGATTTTATGGACAAAATGCTAAAATGATAACAATTTTTATCTAAGAAAATGAGACCCAAATGATGCAAATAAGGTATGGATAGAAAGATAATACAAAGGACTATCCAATGGAACAAAAATCAATGCAATCAGACATTGGGAAGGCAGTCAAATCACTGAGCAAAGATGTACCTGTGAACCTATCCCTGAGCCTGCCTGCAGAACTTATGCAGAAAACTCAAAAAGTTGGACAATATTAGAATATACAAATGTTAACCAAATGATGCAAATGATATATGGATGGAAAGACAATACAAATGGCTATCCAACGGCGCACGAATCAGCGCAATCCGACCCCGGGAGCAAAAGTTATGTCTCGACGAATATGGCCCTGTGAGCATGCGCACAGGACTGCCAGAATCTGTAACGGCCTACAAAATGACCGTTACATTCCTCTAGCGGTCTACTATAGGACCGTCACACTACTAGAGCCCTTAAAACGCCCCAAACAGTGGAAGAATGGATAAAATATCACCTAAACATGTGAATGCACACACCCAACTTATAAAATAGCATTAAAACAAACGTAATGGGCATTGGTGTCCCACCGTGATCGCCAAAAAAACTGTAGATTTGTTTTAATTAGATTCTCATCGCGCCCCCTTTAAATTAATACATGCATAAACATGTGAATCAAAGACAAGGGGGATGAAAGGTTGAGAAATACTAACCGTGATCGCCACCAAGGTTCCAACAACGCCAAAGGATGAAGAAAGGAGAGGAACGGCGCCGTGTACCTTGGAACTTAAAGACTTGATCGCGCTTGAAACGAGGTGCGGGGAACTTTGTGGGATCAAACCACCTCGTCTTCCAGCCGGCTAGAAGAAGAGGGCCTCACGTTGTTGTGAACGTGTCACATAGACATTTTAAAGAGAGGGAAAAGATTTAAAATGGAAATAGGGAAAAATGTGCTAAAATATGAGGGACATGAAGGAAAAGAGGATGAGCATGAGATGCTTTATAGAGGGTGATCGCCAGAGGGGTTACCTCAAAAAAAGAATGATGATCGCATGTACCTTGTATGAAGCGGGTTAGATTGCAAGTTCTTCCTTCCTCCTTCTACCGGCCGGCCGATGAAGGGGGTTTATAGCTTGATTACCCTTGCAACACAAATCAAATAAAAATATGGATTAGCCAAAGATGTGTAGTATCAATGCTCTAAAAATATGAATTCAAGCAAATTAGGCATGAACACACCTTGTGTGTTTTGGTTTAAACCCCTTAAGAAGGAGTAACAAGGTATGGAATATGAATGCAATGCAAAGTTGAGAACATATATGTAATATGGCGATAACTCTAACAGAGAGTTAGAAGGAGTGCGCGATGATGCTGATACGATGATCACACAAAACAAACTAAAAGGGGAAGGGAGTGTCCTTGCTGCTCTGTGTATAGCAGTAAAGGGGAAGCAAGAGCCGTAGCAGCTGCAGCAACAGGATGAAGAATTCATGGATGAAGATGCTGCCTGTGGGAAGGATAACGCCTGTGGAGGAAGAGTTTGGGAGAAATACCTGCAAAAAGAACAAACACTCTCCTTTCTTTGTTGGCTCTCTCGTTCTCTCTCGCGCGTGAGGGATTCAAAGGGTATTTATAGGCCCGAAAATCCTTGCATCAATGGGATTAAAATAAGGCAGTCAATCCTCCAGCAAGAATCCCTCTTCCCAATCGAACACAAAGTGTAAAATGGGGAAATGATCACTACTCGAAGGTAGCAGGCGAAATGGAGACCGAAATGAAAATGACGACCTGACAAGGGACGTTAATTGAAATGACGACATCCACACAGTCGTTAATTCCTATATTTATTTATGGCAATAAAGGATTTTCCTAATTTAAAATTGACAAATGACGCCTATTTGAATGGGCGTCAAATAATCAACGCCCCTCATCCAGGCGTCAATTCTTTGAGTTTCATTTTCTTTAGGATTCGTAAAACCTAGGAAACAACGCTTGTTTGAGCAGTCGTTTATTTGTGAAATCACGACCCCCATCAGGTCGTCAGTTAAATGACGCCCTTCCTCCAGGTGTTAATTACAATTATTATGGAAAATTAGAATTATCATGGAAAAACTAACAAATGATTAGAAAAACTTCATATTAAGCCAATATTAAAGTCTACTTTGGGGCGTCACGTGGTGACATGAGATTTACTCAACATAGCATCGATTTTGGCGTGTCTACAGCTGCCCCGCCTTGGCGTCTGCTTTGCAAGGGAGTGAGACTGAATGAAGCGAAAGTGCAACAAGCGGAGTGAAGTAGGAACGAACTGATAAGCAGATGCCAAGGTGTGATGTGACATGCCTCCGACACTAAGAGTTGAAAATCTTTCCAGGATTTTGAATCAAACAACTTCGGATGATTACGAGAAAGTAATGATTAGCTGGATGAATGAACTAAACTAATAAACAAAATGTGCGCGAGGGCACGGAAGGAAAGACACCATTGGAGAGCGGTTACCAGCCAATGTGGACGTGCTACAACCAAGGTAGGTTTGTAGGAAAATAAAATGAATTTGAGATAAAGATCCAGCAATGAATGCTTTCAAGGAACCAGCCTGAGTGGCTTCAAAGAGAACATAGTACTTGATTTTGAAGGGAATATCTCATGTCAGCTCAGTTAAGAGCGAGCGGCCTTCATTATTGGCGTAATATGAGGATTTTCATCATTAAAGCTCAAAGTCCTACATGATGCATGATGGGCTAAAAGAAAAAATTAAAATAAACTAAAATAGAAAATAATCAAGGATAATATTGTTAAACCATCCAGACTTGGTCAGGAATCTAGATTTCTAAGCTGACACTAAACCGAAGCCCGTCTGTCCACGCATCAACTCAGAAAGCAGAACCGTCGTCCCAAACCTTAAATGACTCAACGGCCTATCAGTGCGATCAAGATTCCCCTGGATTTATCACTGTTTTTGATGAAGGGGAACTCAAATTTCAGGTTCATCAGAACCACAAGGTCCTTGACATGCTATAATAGAGTAAAATACCATATAGTGAAAATGCATACATGAAAGAACAATGAATGGAATGATATTACCAGTGGAGTGCAAATCATCTCAAGACCTGCATAACCCGTGCTTCTCTGTGCTCCAAAAATTATTAGCTCATCAAAGAATCAATAAAGCTCAAAATATGATCATAAGTGCATAATACAATCAACTTCATCAAGATATAATAGCACTTAAGTTCATGAATAAAGTGTAAGCTCAAGAAATGACGACTCTTCATAGAGACGTTATAATTATAAATGACGGCAGCCAAGAGGGCGTTAATTACAATCACCATTCGATTTGGAATCGGACTGCAAATGACGCCCGCCCGAAAGGCATTTAATAAATGACGACATAAATAATGTCGCTAATTAATGAAATGACGCCAAGACATATGTCGTCAATTAACTATCTCACTGGCGCACCGTTCCCTGCTCGGAAACAAAACTCTAGTGACTTAATTCTCACTCGAACACAAACTATGATTGTCTGACAACGGCTAATGCTTCGAAAGTTATAAAAAGGATGCATCTTCTGCTACCCATCAAACGACTAAGAGCTACAGTCGAGTCTTCAATCAGAGAACTGAAGATCAGTACAGCAAGCACCGCAAGACTGAAAGAAAAGATGGACAAGAGGATGATGATGCAGAGGCCTTATAAGAAGCCTAGGATGGGATTTCGTAGGATCTCTGAAGTTGCAAGCCACATTAGCGGAAGGATAGACAAAGGTCAAGTAAGTTCAATTTTATTTCAAAGCTTTTATTTCATTCTTCCTTTTCTCTTTAAAATTTTGATTGCATTCTCTTCTCTTCTTCTTCTTTTTTTATTTCTCTTCAGGACCATCCAAATATACCCGGTCTAAGGAGGTTTTTGAAGATCAAGTGGCTCCCCTTACTCCTCTCTAAACTCTCTTTAGATATGAGGTTTTTTCTTAGTAGATGGCACCTACTTGGCCTTGTAACCCATGCTACCCACTATGATGATATCCACCTAGATTGGGCCTCCATAGGAGCACTTATAGAATTATGGCATCCAAACACTCATACTTTCCTTTTTCCTACCTTTGAAGCCACTATTCTCCTAGAAGAAGTAGAGATGCTCTTTGGGTTAAGAAAGATGAAGCAAAGAGAAGAGTCAAAGATGGCTAGTATGACTTGTTGAGTCCCGAAAGGCGGCAATCAAGAGGGGAGGGGTGAATTGATTGGCCAATTAAAATTTCTTCCAAGGAAAACAATGATAAGTAAACATATAAGCACTAGATCTCACCCGAACATGGATACACTTGTGAATGCGTGTGGATTATGGTAGGTGTTTGACAAAGGAATTGGTGTACGCTCAAATCACCGTGAAGCACACTCGACTATGGATGCGGAAGAACAAACCATAAGTGACACATGGAATTTTTAGGTGGTTCGGGTACACTGCTGTGTCCCCTACGTCCACCCCTCACTTGTGGGGATCAAGACTTCACTATGAAGCAAGCCACACACACACGCTGTGTAGAACAGCAAACACACATATGCGGCACCCGATCTGGGCTACCACACACACACACACACACACACACACACACACACACACACACACACACACACACACACACACACACACACACACACACACACACACACACACACACACACACACACACACACACACACACACACACACACACACACGTTCGTGTTTCTAAACACGAACAACTCACACACATAACTGAATCAAGTTTTACATCAAATGCTCAAGTAGACACAAAGTAAATCTGAGAGTAAGGAGTGAAGAATGATTTATCCTGGTTGAAGCTCCCCCTTTCACTTCCTTGAATGTAATTGAATGCTTCTGCAGGAGGAAGATCAATCCTTGAGGAAGAATGAAGCTTTGTCGTACAAATGAGGTTGCAGCTTTGACAACCCACGCAGCTTGTTGTTGGGGATGATATGGAGGCTTGATTCAAGCTTCTTCCCTTCACTTTCAGGCTTAGAATAAGGTGGAAGAAGCCCATGGAGCTGCTACTGCGAACCTGCACTCACAAGGATTAGAAAAATAACACAACTTTAGATGCCTCTCTCTCCTTAGGGTTTCATACCCCAATAAGATGTATATATAGAGTTTGGAACGTTCAAAGACACCCTAGAGACCAGATCCACAATTCCTGAAATGATTTAGGGAGGTTAGGTTTGATTGGTATGACTTTTGGTGCATGCGCACGCAAGTCAAAAATCACTGCTCGGGTTCGAGACTGAAAGGGTCGACCCTTAGGGTCGACCCTCGTGAGGGATTTGAGGGTTTAAAAGGGCTCTGGGTCAATGGATTGACCCTCGGGCTATCCGGTGCTGGTATTTAAGAAAACGTGAGCAGGGGTCGACCCTCGCATGAATGGGTCGACCCTTGCTGATGTGATGAAGGAACCTGCCGGGTGTAAAAAAATGCTAGCAGGGGTCGACCCTTGTGGTCGACCCTTGTGGCTGGGGGTCGACCCAATGGGTCGACCCTTTCAGTAACTGATTCTGCTTTGGGATTACAGAGCATAGGGGTCGACCCTTGTTCCAGAGCTTCCAAAAGATTGATTAAAAGGCCACTAAGTCCAAGAACAAGCCAAGGGGTTTCAAGGTTGGTTTTAAGCCATTAAAGGGAATGTGCTAGTACATGAATAAGAGAAACCCAGTACAATTAAGCTTAGATAAGACCCAAACCAATTTGACCCTTGAGATCAAAAAAGATGAACATCAAAACACAAGATCAAGGGCCAATAAGTTAAAGTGGATCTCACCGACCGTCCTTGAGCACTTATGCACATTCCTTGCCCTGTCAAGACATAACTTGTGAATTAGATGTAGCCTTGCAATTTGAGTTGAAGAAACTTACCTGTTGAGGTTGTTTTTTAACCTCCTTAGCTCCAAGATCTCAATAGAATGTTTGAGCTTTTTAAGACTCTATATGCTAGAACACTTCAAAGACAATATATATATACATATAGTGTTTGGTCATCATCAAAAGCTATCAAATTAGACATTCACTTAAGGAGGGGGTTCAACAATCTCCCCTTTTTGATGATGACAAAATACTATATGCCTTGTAAAAACATATGACTTCAAAACTGATTTAGCATACATATGAGATTCAACCTTCAACCTCCATATCAAGAAACAAAACTTTCATTCTTCACATGCATCATACCAATCCAAAACATGTGAGATTGACCACAAAGGCATATTCCAAACATATCTACCGACAACTGAATTAAAAAGGAAGCATGGTCTGAGTTTAAAAGCAAATTACAAAATGCAATGGAAATGCTGATTGAAATGCAACACAACTAACTGAGATGCGAAAAATGATGAAAGCATACATGCATGCAAGCACACATCACACAAATACATATAATTAGCCGACTAGCCGGGGCCCATATGTAGGACCAAAGTTTCTCCCCCTTTGGCATCATCAAAAAGGAGGGGGTGAAAGTCAAAAGAGGTGTGCCAATTCGCAGGAGCATAACCCTCTAATCATTACTCGGAGGTGGAGGACTTGGCGGACGCCTAATATAATCAACGATGTCACCAAACATGGCGGCTTGAGTGGCCAAGGCGTCTTGAATAGACTGAGTGCTTTCTTGATGAAAGAGCTTCAGATCAGACAATTCTTGTTGCATTGCCTCCATTGTCTCCCCATACTTGTCTAAACGACTATCAATTGTATCCAACCGATCCATGATTAGCTGTACCACCGCGGAGGGCATTGCTTCAGCAGGAACATCTGGTTGTTGGTTGCCAGCCTATTCTTCTTCATCATCCTCATCTTCTCCCGAGCTAGCAGCTTGTGGACCTCGTTTCAATTGACGCACCAGCACCCCATCTCGCATTTCATAACCCATGTGGTGACATATGGAATGTATGGTGTAGATATCAGAAGCTCGGATGGTTTGAGATGCTTCCCTTGCAAGATTAAGCCCCATATACTGAAAAATAGCAGTTAAGGCCGCAGCATATGGCAACGTCTGATGTTTGTGCTTCACACTTGAACAGATATGATCCAAGATAAGTGATGGAAACTTGATAGGAATGCCACCTATAAAATCGCAGAATAGAAACATGTGTTTTTCAGTGACCTTATCATGGCCTCCCCCTCTTGGCAACAAAATGGTGGTGATCATTCTATGTAAAATTCGTTGCATGGGGGGAAAATGATTGGCATTTAGTCCAGCAACTGATCCATCACCCATATCCTCGGATGTCATGTATCGATACACTGTGGCTTCAAAAACTTCAACATCCCCAAAAGCATAGCCTTCATTTGGTAAATTAAATGCTTCGCCTAACATTTACGATGAAAGCATAATCCACTGCCCATTTACTGTCATAACCAGAACATCACCCGAAACGGACAAATTGCTATAAAATTGATGTACCAGATTCGGATAGATGCGATGATGTGCGGACATAAACCCGTCTATATTTGGTTGACTACAAATGATATCAACAAGGCCGGGAAGATGACGGCTAAGATTACCAAAGTCAACCGCACGTGTACGGAGTACGGTTCTATCCAACACCTTGCTAGAGAGTGTTGGCGCGGCTGCTCTGGATCGACGCCCCCTTGCCGAGCTCGATCCCTCTCCACTACGAGAAGAATGCCTCTTTGGGGCCATCTAAAACACAAATTGAAAGAATCACATGACGGGGTTGTAGATCGAGATGGTTTGACAAGATTGGAGAGCTATAGCCTTGGATTAGTGATCCTCCACACATCAAGAACATACCTCAGAGGGTTTGAAGCTCAAGGAAGACGCGTTGAACCGTTTGGAAGGTGGATGTGCACGGGATGCCACCGGGAGAACCGCGGCTAGGTCTTGAGAGTTTTGGTGCCAAGAAATACTTGGAGGGCTTGCAAGAGATGGTGGCTAGGGTTAGAAGGGGGCTTGAGGGGTTTTTATGAGATGGGAAGGGGGAAACATAGGGTTTCTACCCCTTTTAGGGCAGTTCGGACGCGGCTAAGGCCGCCCGACCGTAACGGGTCGACCCCTGTAACCCCGGCCCCAGCCAGAAATGGATCCCGCGAGGGTCGACCCTTGGGGTCGACCCTTCCTTTGAATTTCATCAAAAAAAGTTGTTGAAATGTGATGGAAGATCAAAAAGGTTCGACTCTATTCCCCAATGATATATTCATGTTGAAATCAAGAAAATTTGAGTTGTTTTAAGAATAAATCAATTGGAGAACATGTTTCAATGAAATCTAAGCTTATAATAGACGTTCATTATCCAATGCTTCCGGATTTCAGATTTCAAGGGGTTTTGCTCGCTTTTTGACAATTAAGAGAATTCAAGGGAATATTGGCCATAGAAATAACTATGACATGGGTGTATACTATAGATAGAAGGAATGCAATACACACAATCATGGTGTTTCACACATATCTATTTTTTGTCTTATTTTTCAATCAATCATAATGTACATGCATGACAAGGGGAAATGCAACTATGCACCATACTAATGCAAATGCATGCTATGCAATGACGTATACACATAGTAATGCAAATGATCATGACTCAGACTTGTCTATCCTACAAACCCCTAGTTCTCTCCTAAATGATGTAAATTTTTCTTCACTAAGAGGTTTGGTGAAAACGTCCGCAATTTGTTGATCTGTTTCAATGAACCTGATTTCTACATCACCCTTGCTCACATGATCCCTGAGAAAATGATGTCTAATTTCAATATGCTTTGTGCGAGAGTGATGGACTGGGTTCTTTGAAGAATGTCAGCTCTCCCATAAGACTCATTTCAAACTCACTTTGCATTAATTCGGCAAAGTCTTTGCTGAGAGCATCTTTGGTGGAGCCAAAAATAATATCATCTACGTAAACTTGAACAATTAAGATTTCCTCACCGTTCAATTTCGTGAAAAGGGTTTGATCAACATTACCTCGTTTGAATCCATTTTGAATGAGGAAATCACTTAACCGTTCATACCATGCCCGGGGTGCTTGTTTCAGACCGTAGAGTGCCTTGTCTAGCTTGTACACATGGTCTGGATGCTTTGTGTCCTCAAACCCCGGTGGTTGCTCCACGTACATGTCCTCCTATATGTAGCCATTCAAAAATGCACTCTTAACATCCATTTGAAAAAATCTAATGTTGTTACAGCATGCAAATGCTAATAGGACTCTCACAGCCTCGAGTCTTGCTACTGGAGCAAAAGACTCATCGAAATCAATTCCAAGCTCTTGGCTATAGCCTTTAGCCACTAGCCTGGCCTTATTCTTAGTTACCACTCCTTGATCGTTTGTTTTGTTTCGAAAAATTCACTTTGTTCTGATCACTGAGTGGTTTCTAGGACATGGCACGAGGAACCACACTTTGTTCCTTTGGAACTGGTGTAGTTCTTCTTGCATAGCCATGATCCAAGACTCATCCTTCAAGGCCTCTTCAATAGAGTGAGGTTCAAACTGGGAAAGTAAGGTAATATAGTCCTGATTTTCAACTTCCCTGAAGGAGGCTCGTGTTCTTGTTCCGTCTTCAACATTGCCGATCACATTCTCCGGCGGATGGTCCTTTTTGAAAGTCCATTGCCTTGGAAGCTGTTGTTCCAACTGATCTTCCGGATTTGCATCATCTTCTTGTGGTTCTTTTACTTCTTGATTTTCAGTTTTTCCTTCCATCATCTCGATATTACCGTCATTCAATTCATCGTTCTGCAATACAGAATTTTCATTAGTACTTTTAGAAGATGATTCATCAATGATGACATGGGGGCTTCCTCAACTACAAGAGTTCTCAAGTTATACACTCGATAAGCTCTTGAGCTAAGAGAGTATCTAAGAAATATACCTTTGTCACTTTTGGGGTCAAATTTAGCCAGGTCCACCTTACCATTATTGTGAATGTAACAAACTGAGCCGAAGGGTCTAAGATAGGAAATGTTTGGCTTCTTACCTCGGTACAACTCATAAGGGGTTTTCTTCAACAGTGGTCTTACCATGGCGCGATTGACAATGTAGCAAGCAGTGTTCACTACTTCAGCCCAAAAGTACCTCGGCAAATTATTCTCGTTTAGCATGGTTCTTGCCATCTCAATTAGCGTCATGTTCTTCCTTTCAACAACACCATTCTGTTCGGGGGTTCTTGGTGCGGAGAAGTCATGCGTATAGCCTTGAGCCCTGTAAAAATTGCTGAACTCATGGTTATCAAATTCCTTACCGTGATCGCTCCGCACGGCCTTGATGCAACACCCCTTTTCATTTGGACTACCCTGCAAAATACTTCAAATTCTGTCAGGACATCATTTTTATGTGAAAGGAAGTAAACCTAACAAAATCTTGAGTAATCATCCACAATGACAAACCCATACAATTTACCACCCAAGCTATGTGTTCTGCTTGGTCAAAATAAGTCAATGTGGATTAACTCAAGGGGCCTTGATGTAGTTACATTATTCTTGCACTTGAATGATGTCCTTGTTTGCTTACCCATGCTGCACACCCCATAGACTCCTTCATAAGTAACCTTCAGCTTAGGCAATCCAACAACCAAATCATTTTGAGACAGTTTTAACAAAACATTAAAACTAGCATGCCCAAATCGGCGATGCCAAAGCTAAACATCATCATTATTCCTTGCAACCAAACACAGATTTTTATGAGAGGGTTCATCCAAATCAATCATATATACATTGTTATGCCTGAGACCAATGAACTTTATCTCATGAGTATTTTTATTCACAACGGTGCAGTAGTTAGAATCAAAAATCACATTGCATCCTTTATCACAAAGTTGACTTATACTCAAAAGATTATGATGCAACCCTTTCACGAGCAAGACATTCTCAATGGCATGATTTTGATTCTTACCTATCTTACCTTCTCCGATGATTTTACCTTTGTCCTTACCACCGAATGCCACTGTTCCACCATCCTTTTCATGTAAGTCCGTAAACAATTCTTTGTTTCCCGTCATGTGCCGAGAGCATCCACTATCCAAATACCACCTATTCCATTGAGCTCTCAAGCAGACCTGCAGTCACAACAACCGTACTTATGCAAATTTTGGTACCCAAGCAAGCTTGGGTCCATGATGGTTAGAAACATGAGATATGTATGATCTATTTCTCATTCTAGCAAAACTTTCATCATCAAATTTCAGAATTTTGCAATCATACATATCATGGCCTAACCTTCCACAATAAAAGTATGTAATGGCTCTATCCTTGTTTCTTCTCCTTCTTTTATTCAAGAATGAATTATGCACATGTGTTTTTGACGTGGATGGAGATGAACTTCTGGGAGGCATGTGAGTTGAATGTGTTTCAGATTGTAAAGTTTTCCCCTTTTTAAAAATGGCAATAGCATCCTTCAACTCATGGTTTTCATGCATTAGAGAGTGGACTTGATTTTCGGCCTTTTCTTTTGCTTGATTGCATGCCATGCTTTCAAGCTTTTCTTGTTCCAGATTATTTTTCAAATCATCATGCATTTTACTTAGTGTGAATTGCTCCTCTCTCATGCATGAAATCTCTTCTTCAAGCAATTCATTTTTTGACACAAGAATTTCTTTCTCATTTATCAATTTCTCAGTTTCCGATTTCAACACATGGCAATTTTCACATGAGTTTTTAGCATGCACTAGATGTTCAATTTTCTTTTTCAAATGTCTATTTTCATATCTGAATTTTTTACATTTTTCATATAACGACTCATATGCAATTTGCCATTGTTCACAAGTAAGAGTTTCAGTTTCAGAATGTACCTCATTTCCATCGTCGTCATTGGCCATGAAGCATAGGTTTTGGACCAGCTCATCTAGTCCATCTTCATTCCCAGACTCTTCCTCATCTTCATCGCTCCAAGTGGCCACCATGGCCTTGGGCTTCTTGAATTTTCCTTTCTTCAGCTTCTTCATCAGATCAGGGCACTCACCCCGCATGTGACCGGGTTTCTTGCATTCGTAGCATATCACTTCTTCTTTCTTGCCACTTTTTCCTCTGTTCGGACCTTGCCTTCTTGGTTTCTTTCTGAATTGACCACCGAAATTTTTGGTCCTTTTGACGAACCTTCTTGCCCTTCTTGTAATCATGGCAACCAGCTCTTCATCTTCAGTGTTGCCGGTTGAATCATTGTCACTGCCCTCTGAATCTTGTGGATTCACTTTTAGAGCCAATGGTGTGACTATCTTCTTCTTTTTATTATCCTCCTCGCTCCTCTTGATGTTGATTTCGTATGTCATCAAGGAGCCAATTAGCTTGTCCAATTTCAAAGTGCTGATATCCTTTGAGTCCTCAATTACAGTGGCCTTTGTGTGCCATTGTGATGATAAGGATCTCAGTACCTTTCTGACGAGTTCCTTGTCGGAATACTCTTTACCAAGACCCTTTAATCCATTCGTGATTTCTATCAATCTTGCAAACATATCAGAAATGGACTCTTCTGGTTTCATCATAAATAACTCATAATCCCGGACTAACAGATTCGCCTTGGTTTCCTTTACTTCCGATGTTCCTTCATAGATCAACCGCAGCTTGTTCCACATCTCCTGCGCGAAAGAACACAGGGAAATACGTGAGTATTCATTAGGATGAATGGCACATTGTATTATATTTATGGCTTTAAAATTTGTTGAACACTTCTTTATATCCTCATCATCCCACTCATCCTCATTTTGAGACAGAGTATACGGACCCTTGCTTATGACGCGCCACACGTCATAGTCTTGGGCTCGTAGAAAAACATACATTCTGTTCTTCCAATAAGGGTAATTTGATCCATCAAAGAACGGGGGTCTTTGGATCGAATGTCCTTCGGGCATCATCCCCTTGTTTGCCATAAGGAGGGATCTACTCTACGACCGTGTGGTCGAGTGAAACAGAGACCAAGGCTCTGATACCAATTGTTGAGTCCCGAAAGGCGGCAATCAAGAGGGGAGGGGTGAATTGATTGGCCAATTAAAATTTCTTCCAAGGAAAACAATGATAAGTAAACATATAAGCACTAGATCTCACCCGAACATGGATACACTTGTGAATGCGTGTGGATTATGGTAGGTGTTTGACAAAGAAATTGGTGTACACTCAAATCACCGTGAAGCACACTCGACTATGGATGCGGAAGAACAAACCACAAGTGACACATGAAATTTTTAGGTGGTTCGGGTACACTGCCGTGTCCCCTACGTCCACCCCCCACTTGTGAGGATCAAGACTTCACTATGAAGTAAGCCACACACACACGCTGTGTAGAATAGTAAACACACATACGCGACACCCGATCTGGGCTACCACACACACACACACACACACACACACACACACACACACACACACACACACACACACACACACACACACACACACACACACACACACACACACACACACACACACACACACACACACACACACACGTTCGTGTTTCAGAACACGAACAACTCACACATAGAACTGAATCAAGTTTTACATCAAATGCTCAAGTAGACACAAAGTAAATCTGAGAGTAAAGAGTGAAGAATGATTTATCCTGGTTGAAGCTCCCCCTTTCACTTCCTTGAATGTAATTGAATGCTTCTACAGGAGGAAGATCAATCCTTGAGGAAGAATGAAGCTTTGTCGTACAAATGAGGTTGCAGCTTTGACAACCCACGTAGCTTGTTGTTGGGGATGATATGGAGGCTTGATTCAAGCTTCTTCCCTTAACTTTCAGGCTTAGAACAAGGTGGAAGAAGCCCCTGGAGCTGCTGTTGCGAACCTGCACTCACAAGGGTTAGAAAAATAACACAACTTTAGATGTCTCTCTCTCCTTAGGGTTTCATACCCCAATAATATGTATATATAGAGTTTGGAACGTTCAAAGACACCCTAGAGACCAGATTCACAATTCCTGGAACGATTTAGGGAGGTTAGGTTTGATTGGTATGACTTTTGGTGCATGCGCACACAAGTCAAAAATCACGGCTCGGGTTCGAGACTGAAAGGGTCGACCCTTGGGGTCGACCCTCGGGCTATCCGGTGCTGGTATTTAAGAAAACGTGAGCAGGGGTCGACCCTTGTTCCAGAGCTTCCAAAATGTTGATTAAAAGGCCACTAAGTCCAAGAACAAGCCAAGGGGTTCCAAGGTTGGTTTTAAGCCATCAAAGGGAATGTGCTAGGACATGAATAAGAGAAACCCAGTACAATTAAGCTTAGATAAGTGCCAAACCAATTTGACCCTTGAGATCAAAAAAGATGAACATCAAAATACAAGATCAAGGGCCAATAAGTTAAAGTGGATCTCACCGACCGTCCTTGAGCACTTATGCACGTTCCTTGCCCTGTCAAGACATAACTTGTGAATTAGATGTAGCCTTGCAATTTGAGTTGAAGAAGCTTACCCGTTGAGGTTGTTTTTTAACCTCCTTAGCTCCAAGATCTCAATAGAATGTTTGAGCTTTTTAAGACTCTATATGCTAGAACACTTTAAAGACAATATATATATACATATAGTGTTTGGTCATCATCAAAAGCTATCAAATTAGACATTCACTTAAGGAGGGGGTTCAACATGACTAAACCAATAAATGCTCATGACATGCTTACTAGCCTCATACCAAGCCCAAATCTAGTGAACCAAATCAAAGCTCATAAGGGGATCAATCTTCTAAAGTTAGCCTCATGGGTATACAAGAATATGGATAAAGCCCAAGAGGATGAGGATTTGTTGGAGAGAGTAATGAAAGGCTTTGTTATATGCATGGTAGGAGCTTTGCTCTTCCCTTCAATGGAAGACCACCTAGAGGAATGCCACTTGAGTGCCATAGCTAGTATTTGGGAAGGAAAAAGGATAGGTCCGGCGGTGCTAGCCAACCTCTACAATGGACTCACCTCCGCTTCTTTGGGACGGCCTCTCTATGGGTCAATGCTACTTCTCTCTTGTTGGGTGGACCTCCACCTAAAGTTTGATCCATGCCAAGAAACCCAATCGGCCTCAAAAATCTTTTCTAAGAGCCCTCTCCGGTATATGACGGATTCTCTAGGCTTATGTGAGAGGGTGACAAATCGGGTGCCAAAGCTAAAGAAGAGAAATGATTGGAGGAACTACTTCAAGACCATGCCAAAGGACGGCTTTATATGCACACCGGGGTTCCTCAAGACCCAAGACCTTCACTCAAGACTCTCCTCCAGCATCGAGCTACGACTAATCGGCGGGACCGACTTCATCCTCTATAATGCCCACCGGTGCCTCCCACAACTTGGTCTACCTCGACACACCTTTGAAGAACCTTCTCACCTTCCACCACTCAAGAGGAGGGAACTAGGCTCAAGTGGAGATCAAGAAGAAGTCAAGACCATCATAGCACAATGGAAGGTTGGACTACTACATAGGTCCAAGCAACATGTTGAAGAGGAAGAAGACAAATGCAAATCATATGCAATAGCACTTAGGAGGATAAGGCCCATGGTGGCTCATTGAATGTAACAATGATTTTCTTTGATGAAATAAAAGAATCTTTCCTTAATTGAGCCAAAAAAGCATTTTATATGATATTGTCTTCCAATCTCATGCAATTCTGTCTGATAAAACTGAGCTTCTGTACTGAGAAGCACCTCCAAGCATGGCGTCATTTCCATAAACAGCGCCTGCCAACACGTCGTCAATCTCTATGAATAAATTTCCCCGAAAATCAATAAAACCCACAATTGACGCCCTCTCAAACTGGCGTTAATTAATCCGCGCCCCAACTTAAGGCGTTAATTGATTTAAATTCTTTAAATTCCTTTCAAAACATTTCCTTGATTTTTCTAAAAGAAACGCCTTGACTCATGTCGTGCCTTATTAAACTGACGCCCCGAATACCGTCGTCAATTTCAAACAACAATTATGACTTCCAATCACATCAATCAATCTTCCATTAATGCCTCTGACGACAATTACAATTTCCCATGCAAACTTAAATGACGACCCATTGAATGTCGTCATATCTATAAATCACGCCTCAATCCGATCAGCCAATTACGAGGGTGACGACACCCATTAGGGCGTCAATTATTTCCGAACGTTAAACCCTATTTCCCTCTTCTCTTTCTCCTTCCTTCGTCCACTTTTTCTCTTCTTTCTGCAACCAAACCCTAACCGAGCCGCAAATCGCTCATCTCCCATCTCTCTTCTCTGCTCTCATTTCTACCCATGGCGGGCGGCGCATACAAGCGTCAACGTGTTTCTACCCCCGAGGTCGTTGACCTAGGCAATGATGAACACGCCGTGGAGGAGGCTCCTCCCACGGCGGCCGAAGACGCTCCGGTGGTGGAGCACGGTGGAGGAGAAGAAGCGGCCAACGAAGAGGAAGGGGGAGATGACGACGGGAGCGATGAAGAAGAAGAAGATGAAGACGATGGTGAGGATGAAGAAGATGACGAGGAAGATGACGACGGGGAGGAGGACGATGAA
The DNA here is from genome assembly GCA_022559845.1 of Amorphophallus konjac. NCBI lineage: Eukaryota > Viridiplantae > Streptophyta > Magnoliopsida > Alismatales > Araceae > Amorphophallus > Amorphophallus konjac. Next base: position 30,116,868 of record CM040120.1, read on the forward strand.
CAAGAAGATGAAGAAGGACAAGAAGAACCCACAGTGGAGACGGTGGCGTCCTCTCGGCCTCACCATGTCCGTCAACCACGACCACCCCGTCAGCCACGGCAACCCCTCCGTGGGGGACTGCTAACACCAGAACGGAGCAAGGTAGGTGCCCTAACCCTCCCATTTTTTTCAATTTATTTAATTTTTATCAATTTTCCATAGCTTTCGGTGAAGGGAGACCTTTGGACTAGCAACACAGTCAAATGACGCCCCGATGGGTGCCGTTAATTAAAACAACGACCCACCTTGGGTCGTCAATTTAAATCATTTTTAATTTCTAAAAATGGACAATTCATGAAACCACGCCCTGTAGTTTGTCGTCATTTAGAATTATCATGTTTAATTTTCATGCCATTTCTTTTATTTTTGATATATGCCTCTGTTTCATTTTTATTTCGTGCACTGTTGTTATTTTAAAAACCCCAGAAAACAATGCCTCCCACTGGGGTGTTAATTCATTAAACGACGGCCAAGGTGTGGTCGTCAATTAAAATTTTCACAATTATGTTTTTAGATAGAAAATTACCTTCAAAACAGCGCCCCCCATAGGGGCGTTACTTTAACAAACAACGACCTAGGCTTGGTCGTCAATTCAAATTTTCCATAATCACCAAAAAAAATATTCTGAAGTAACGCCTGGCCCAAGGGGCGTCAATTAAATAAGTCACGACCGAGGATAGGTCGCCAATTCAAACAGAGGGCAAATTGAAACAGCAGATGAATATCCACATAAGAAACTCATGTCAAAATGTTCTTTGTTGTCAGGGATTGATGAGGACTCGGATCTCCTGGGTCCAGGTTCGAGCTGCCTACTATGGGCTTCCGAATTTCCAGCGGGATAGGGTAGATGCCATGGGATTCGGACCCTTCCTTAGCATAGAGTCTATGAGACCCGACCTACCCTTGATCCAGGTTCTTAGGGAGAGATGGGACAGGACTAGTTGGGCATTCTTTATGCCGTGGGGTCACATGGTTCCCAGTCTAGAGGATGTTGCTAGGATCACCGGGCTGAGGGTGGATGCGAGGCTGTGAGCGGGATTACCCTACCCGACTATAGCGAGTTGACACAGAGGCTGCTAGGGTTAGAGACGATAGCAGGGACACCCAGTGAGTGTAGGACCATCTACCGCACCGACCTTACCATTGCTATGGGGTTGGGTGATTCTAGACAGAGGTCGAGGGAGTCTCTAGAGCAGTTCTCGCAGAGGCTGATTGGGGGAGCTAGGGCCGTCTACTGCCAGGACCCGGCTGAGTGAAAGAGAGGAGATCGAGATTGAGGAGATTCCTTTTCCTGATGCTCGGGAGGCTATTGCTTGGCACGAAGGGCGACATCATCAACTGCCGATTCCTGGGGATCCTCGAGGACTTGGAGAGCGTCGGCAGATATGCTTGGGGAGTTGCTCTGCTAGCGCACTTGATGGCCGACCTGTCCACGGGGACAGGTCGAGAGACGACTGTCAGTGGCTTCTCACCTTTCCTTCAGGTATACATTATTTCTTTTTTCTTCTTCTCTTTTAATGCATGTGAATGCTTTACTAATGCAATGGATGGATGTAGGTGTGGAGTCACTTATACATGCCGATGGGGCGTGTCGACCTTCGACCTAGAGATGAGGGATCTTTCCCACTGGCGCGACGCCGGCTACCAGTCGTGACCAGAGCGGCACTCGCCTACGAGCTGCGAGTTTTATGACGGGAGTTTCGCGACTACCCCGCCTCACTGGTATGCATGCTAAATATGATGCAATTCTTTTTTTTATGAAATATGTATGAAATGATATGAGATATGCATTTTTTTTGTGAATGCAGGTGGTGTGGAGACCCAACGAGGGCATGACCGACGAGGGCCAGCCCTGGGTCGTAGCGGGCCGACCTCGCTTTGGGCATGAGCTTTGGGTTCATTGCTTGAACGAGATTGAGCCGCTACGGCTTAGGTTGGTGATGAGGACCCTCGGCCTGCACCAGGAGTGGGTCGAGGTAGGAGAGCCCCAAGGGATAGGAAAGAAGACCCGTGGTCCCACGAAGGCGACCGACTGGAGAGTCCGGTTCCCTGACCAGTACGCTGACTGGCAGCGCGGCGGGACCCGAGTCACTTCACAGGCGATGGACAGCTCCGAGTACCTCCGACGCTACTGGGAGGTTTACGCCGGTCGACCCCAGATGAGGGTCCTAGGGGTACGTATGGATGCACTTTCTTTTAATTAATTGCAAATGTTATATGTCTATTATGCGACTGATATATGTGATGAATGCAGGATGCACGGGACATAGCGGCGATGGACATGCAGGTTCACCTCCACAGCCTAGAGGCCCAGCTGGCCGCCACACGGGCAGACCTACAGACCCTGGTGAGTGTTTAATTATCTATATGCAAATGAATTCCTGAATTATTGATGATTGGCCACTGACAATCACAATGAATGCAGCGTGCCCAGCCGGGAGAAGCAGTGAGAGAGACAGGAGGAGCCTCCAGCTCGAGAGGGCCTAGTGCAGAGACGACTGCACTAGCAGAGCAGCTTGCCGGAGCGGTGGCACGGGCCGAGGCGGCAGAGCGCGACCTCGCCACACGGGTAAGTTCAAACTCAAACTCAAAATGCACTTGATTATATTTCATTATGTGTGTTCATAAAAAAAAAAATCATTCTTGCAGATTGAGGAGCTCCGAGCCTCGCTCTCCTGCATCGAGGCAGGACAGCGCGCGATGGCTACCCGGGTAAGTTAATAACAAAGATTTTATTTCAGTTGTTTATGAAATTGAATTAAATGTAGAACTGATGATTTGTTTAATTGATTGCAGACCACAGAGCTATAGGCGGCGCTTACCCAGGCTGCACTAGCCGGGACGGAGCTGGCCATCCGCGAGCAGCGAGTTGCGGAGCTTGAGAGGGCCTTGAGGCGGCGAGAGGAGCTACCTCAGGACGTGGCAGAGCTGAGGGTCACCCTCGACATGGAGCGTAGGGAGCGTGCCCGAGAGCGAGAGGAGCATGCGGCGGAGCGGACCTGTGACTAGGAGCAGCACCTGGCGGAGCGGACCCGTGACCGGGAGCAGCAGGCGGCACGCGAGCGGGAGCTCGCAGACTTGAGAACTCAGCTAGCCGTCACTCAGGAGCGGCTACGGTCGACAGAGGAGCGCCTCCAGCGAGGCCGGGATCGGGCGCGTGCTGCGGGGTACACGTTTACCAGTTCTACTTTTGTGGCGGGTTCCTCTCTTCGGCAGAGGAGCGAGGCAGAGGAGCAGGCTCGTGCTCCAGCTACTTCCCGGGGGTCTATGCCCCCTCCACGGGCGCCTCGTCGAGACTTACTTGTACTCCTCCACATTCACATTTGTACTCAGATATTCATTGATATATATATATATGAATTTTTTGTTACCTGAGTTACTTTGAGCAGTTAAGCAATTGTGTACCTGCCTTTGCTTTCGCTTTCTTTCCTTTTGCCCTTCTTCGTTCTCGTTCATTCTTGCCCTGTAGTTCACGCTTAAACAAACATATTAATCCATCTGTTTGGCTTGGCCCCTTGCTCAATAAGCAAGGGGTTGTCACTTCTTTGACCTTGTTGACGGGTCAAGGGGCCAAGCCTCTAATTAATAAAGGTGGATAATATAAATATATAAAGAAATGCAGCATGCAAGCAAGCAGATGTCAACTTAAAATAAAAAATGCCTACACAAAAATGCAATCAAGCATATGAGATGGAAAGCAGCAGGCTTAATTTTTGTTCTTTTCAATTTTTTCTTTTTTCCTTTTTTTTTCATTTTTTTTCGTTTTGAAAATGACGGCCTCGCACACAGGCGTTGATTAAAAAAACATTTTTTTGAATTTTTATTAAAATGACGACATTGACAAAGCCGTGAATTTATTAAATGACGCCCCCTAAGCGGGTGTGAATTGAAAAACTATTTTTTTTATTTGTTTTCTTTATTTGAAAATGACGACGTGGACACTGTCTCTATTTACTGAAATGACGCCCTAAAGTGGGGCGTTAATTATAAAAACATTTTTTGGGTTTTTGTTTGAGACTGAGCATAGCACAAGGGTCTTAAACCTTACACAATCACCACCTTAAATTCATTAATCTTTCTTAAAAGATTTAACAAAAGGGTCAACGTGCTTATTGACTTATGATTTTACTCATATTCTCTCGCGGCCCATCCTTCTTAGTAGGTCTTTGTCATCCTTTGAGCTTATAGTCTACCATGGAGGGAGAAGGGAAGAATAAGTTGAGGAAGCTCACGAGAGGTTATCGAGATCGGGGAAACTTTCCTCCCTTGCCCTAATGCCTGTTGGGATTCGGTCTTCGACTTAGGAAAATTTGTTGCTCTTTTCGCCCTTATTTAAACATGCTTACGACCAAGGTTTTCCCTGCGGGGACTTTGCCCTCTTGACATGCTTTTCTTTTTGGTTTTATAACTTTTTTTGTTTATTTTTTTTTACAAACAAATAAAGACCTAATTGTACTTAGGCTTTAAGTATTTTGTTCCCTTTTGAGCTCTGACTTCCACCTACTGGGGCGGCGGGCAAGTTTGGTTAGCATTCATTGACTCGTACTCCCTCTTGTGAGCCGAAGAGAAGAGAATAGGTAAAGTTTTTACACTCTTAGTTTGGGTCTAACTTTCCTCAAATTTTGAGCCGCTTGATTTTACGAGTAAAGCATGTAGTGTGTGCGGGAATTGACCCCCAAATTAAACTATCAAGACTGAAGAATGAATTAAGGATCTTGATCTTTCGGGCTTACGGCCTATGCACTATGCCAGCCTACAATTTTTCATCATTTTTTCTTTCTTATTCTTTTTTCTTCTTTTTTTTCTTTCCCTTTTTTTCCTCTTTTTTCCTTTTCCTTTTTTCTTCAAATTTTTCTTTTCGAAGACTTAGGGGTAATACTTCTTCAGGTAAAGACCATTCCAGGGGTGCGCTAACTCTTCCCCTTCAGCATTAATCAATTTGTAGGCATTACCAGGATAAACATCTTTTATAACAATGGACCATTCCCAATTAGGTTGGAGTTTTGAACGAGGTCCACCCGATTTTACAAAGATTCTTTTAATTACCATCTCACAGATTTTAAATTTTCTCTCAATTACTTTCTTTTGGTAAAAACGTGAAAGCCTATTTTGATATACACGTGCATGCTCAGCAGCGACCAAACGCTTCTCATCTAGGAGTTCCAATTGAGCAAGGAGGGATTCACGACGCTCATCAATAGGGAGCTCATTGTCCAATTGTACTCGTAGAGAAGGGATAAGAATCTCATAAGGGACTACCGCCTCCATTCCATAAGTAAGGGCGAACGGGGTTTGCCCAGTAGGAGTGCGAATAGAAGTGCGATAGGCCCAAAGAGCTTCAACCAATTTTTCTGGCTAATCTGTAAATTTATTAGCCTCATACGTTTTCTTGATAATCTTGATCAAAGTTTTGTTGGTTGCCTCTGCTTGGCCATTGCCCTGTGGATAATAAGGAGATGAATGATGCAATGCAATGTTATACATGTTGTAGAGGTCCTGAAACTCCTGAGAGATGAATTGCGGTCCATTGTCGGTGATGATGGTACTCGGGATGCCGAACCTTGCAATGATGTTCTTCATTATAAACTTGCAGACGGTTGACGCTTTTATCTCCGCGTATGCTTCCGCTTTCGCCCACTTGGTGAAGTACTCTGTGGCCGTGAGTATAAACGATTTTGGCTTTGTGAGGAGGTTCGAATCACCAAGAGGTCCAATGATATCGAAAGCCCACATGGAGAAAGGCCATGGGGAGGACATAGGATGGAGTGAAGAAGCAGAAGAATGGATTTTATCGGCGTGCAGCTGGCACTAAACACACCTTCAAACATAGATGGAGCAATCCTCTTCCCGAATGTGCCTCTTCCACAACCTTCCAAGATTCATCATCGTCGAGGCACCTTAATAAAACTCCGGTGAGACCTCTTCTATAGAGCACACCTCCAACTAGAGTGTATCGCTGAGCAACTCTTCTAATGGCTTTCTTCTCTTCAACCGTGGCCTCCTCAGGATAGGATTGATCCTGGCAATACTTAGCAATTTCATAATATCACGGCTTCTCCTCATCGTCCAATTCTTCCTCTAGATCCATTAACATGATCTCCTTATTCTCGATGATTACACCTTGCTTAACCTTCTTGAGCACCTCCTCCTTAACACTAAGGAAGGCCAGATCCTTAATAACGGGAGTGAGACGCTTGTGAACAATAATGGAATGGAAATCCTTTTCGGGAAGGAAAACCAAAGAAGAAGTAAGAGAAGCAAGAGCATCAGCTAGAATATTTTGATCGTGAGGAACATGGACAAAGATTAATTTGGTGAAAAGCTTGGCATAAGCAGAAGTCAGTTCCTGGTAGGGTTTGAGTTTAGGATTGAGCGTGCGACACTTGGTGAGCACTTGACGAAGAATAAGCTGACTATCACCTACAATGCGTAATTGGGTAACACCGAATTGATGAGCGGCCTCTAGTCCGGCCAGGAGAGCCTCGTACTCAGCTATATTATTTGTAATTAGGAATGCAAGCTGAGAGGCGAGTGGAATAGTGATACCCTCAGGTGATAGAAGAACAATGCCAATCCCCTTCTCTTTTGAATTCAAAGCTCCATCAAAATGTAACGTCCACATCAAATCGTGCTGATTGACGGACATTAGTTCCTCATCTGGAAACTTTGAGCGAACAGGGTCAAATCTGGGGAGAGGGTGGTGAGCGAGGTGTTCCGCTATGGCATAGCCTTTAATCACTTTTTTGCTGAATGTAGATGATGTCGAACTGAGAAAGGAAGCTTTGCCATCGCGCTAATCGATCGGTGAGGATGGATTTTTCAAGAAGGAACTTGATTGGATTCATACGAGCAATGAGGTGAACCTCATGAGCTAAGAAATAATGCTTAAGTTTCTGAACTACCCAGACTAAAGCAGCATAAGTCTTCTCCATGGCTGAGTACTTCTGCTCACAGGGGTTGAGAAGCTTGGACAAGTAGTAGGCTACTCTTTCTTTTCCTTCTTCATCCACTTGCGCAAGAACAGCACCTACTGAGTCATCCAGAACAGAAATATAAAGAATAAGCGGTTTGCCTGGAACTGGCGGCCTCAAGACAGAAGAATTTGAGAGATAATCCTTCAATCCATCAAAGGCTGCCTGACACTTGTCATCCCAAATAAACTTGACTCCCTGCTTAGTAAGCTTGTAGAACGGCCTACATCTTTGTGAGTGCTGGGAGACAAATCGGCGAATAAATTGCAACCTCCCGATCAGTCCTCGAACTTCTTTCAAATTCTTGGGAGGAGGCATTTCTCTTATGGCCTTCGCCTTGTTGGGATCAATCTCTATACCCCTCTTACTAACGATGAATCCGAGCAACTTTCCTGATGAAACACCAAATACGCACTTCTTGGGGTTCATTTTGAGCTTATATTCTTGTGATCTCTGCAAGACCTTGGCTAGAACCCCGGGATGCTCAATCCTTGTCCTTGATTTCACTACCAGGTCGTCGACATATACCTCTATAAAAATGTGGATCATATCATGAAAAATTGCCATCATAGCCCTTTGATAGGTGGCTCCAGCATTCTTGAGTCCGAAGGGCATGACCACATAACAATAAGTTCCCCACGGTATAGTGAATGAGGTTTTCTTCTGATCTTCCTCAGCCAAGCGAATCTGATTATATCTAGAAAAGCCATCCATAAAAGAGAGGGTCTCATACCCTGCCGTATTGTCAATCAAAACATCAATATGAGGGAGGGGGAAGTCATCTTTAGGACACGCGTGGTTGAGATCCCGAAAGTCTATACAAATCCGAACCTTTCCATCTTTCTTCATGACTAGGACAATGTTTGCCACCCAAATAAGGTAGAGGATGACTCTAACGAATCTAGCTTTATGGAGCTTATCGACCTCTTCTTTCATTTTTAATGACATGTTAGGGTGGAAACGTCTCAACCGCTGTTTGACCGGAATTGACCCTGGCTTAAGTGTAAGTCGATGTTCAACAAGCGCAGGGTCTAGTCCAGGCATATCTTCATAACTCCACACGAACGTGTCCTTGTATTCTTGAAGAACCAAAATAAGCGCCTCTTCTTCGGAGGGCGGCAAGTTCTTACTAATGAGGATGATCCTAGGGTCTTCTTCAGTACCAAGATTTATTTCTTTGGTAGGCTCTTCTACTGAGGCTGATGGTTCATCAAACCTTCTGATACCACTGGCAAAAGCATCAGCCTCGTCCTCATATTCTTCGTAATCTTTATCCCCCTCTTCAATAGGGTCTTCATCATTCATAATTTCATACACACCAAATCCTTCATCTAAAGGACACACATCCTCACATTCTAAATCTGGTAGGAGTATCAGATCCTCCAAAAATTCAGGAAGAGCTAAGCATGCCTGGCACCTTCTAGCTAAATCTAGCAAAAATCTACGGGGAATCTTCCTACCCTTGGATTTCTTATGTGAAGCTACCCCAAAAGTCTTATTAGAAGAAGGGGGAGAGGAACAAGATGGGAAACTGGATGAACTACCCTGACCTAAATGAGGTGGAGGGGAAGAAGATGAAGATGCAATGGATACAGGAGGGGATACATGGAGAGCCTCCTCGTCGGAGGAGAAAAGAAGGTCCACTAATGAACCTTGAAAGAGCGCCCTTGGATCGGGGCGCGCTCGAAGCAAGATAGGAGGTCTCTTCAAAAGAGATGGAAGATTGGGAAGTTTGAATTTTGGTGTTTTTTTTTCGCTTTCAATAATAAAGTAATGAGAGGAAGGAACATGAGGTGGTGTTGAGATTGACAGGTTTGAAAAAGATTAGATGAGTGATTGCCCATGCGGGGGCGTGATGGAGAGTTTAGAGAATTGCTCGAGGAGCAAGGGAGGAATTGGAGGAGAAACTTGAAGTGAATTTGGAGAAAAGGTTATCAAGACCGTGGGCGGTCTAGGGATTCTTGGACAAAACATTTTATCAAGCAAATGGACAAAAATTGTTGGATGGATGGATTTAAGAGAGAAAAGGCCAGCCCACAGCCTATCCACATCGAAGCCTTCTTCATACGGCACATCCGGCTCCCCCGTATCTGTGTAGTTGCTTAACAGCTACCTTTTGTCAGTGATTACTGCTGGCTTTTCAATCAGTTCATGAATCAATGGCGGCCATTCCAGATCAGTCGGCATAAATAGTCGGCTCGGAGCAATGGTAATGTCGTTCATGTCGAACCATCTGTACCAGTCACATTCGGGGTCATCCATCTTTCTTCTTTTATCTGGCCGTAAGGACTCCAGGGCCTTGTATGTAGCCAATGGGGCTATGTGGCAAGCAAATTGCCGTGCATGTACATCTTGACAGTCCAGCATGGAAGTAACTAGTGTAGTTTGCTCATCATTATGAGTGCCCCCTTTCACAAAGTGTGTTTGCAGGGTCCATGTAAGAGGCTGTCAGTCTGTTTTAAGGGTGGAAGTCATGACGGCCCATGGCCCTTCTTCATTTTTGTCTTTGCTTGGCCCTTTGTACCCTAGGCCACCTCGGGGAATCATCTTCTGGTGTCTGACAGGTTTGACTCTGCCTTGGAGATTAATGCCCAGGCCTTTACTAGCCTTATACCCCATTTTTATTAAAATGTTCCATCCAGATGTGTTTATCAAACCCTTTTTCTTCTTGCCTTTGGATGGTTGTGGTGACATTTGCGTGGTAGGAGGGGTTGGAGGAGACTACCTTGCCATGTCTTGCCGCAGGTCGGCAACATCCAAGACCGACAATATGGGCCTATTAGCTGGCCACATAGAAGGAACTGAGGTAGCAGAATGTATGTTGTCAGTTGGCAAAATGGGCATGCTGGTAACTTTGATAATGTGCCTTTTATGTGGAAATTTTATGCATTGATGGTTCGTGGAGGGCACAGCATCAAGTTCATGAATGTAAGGACGGCCCAAGATGTCGTTGAATGTCGGGTCCATGTCTAGAATATGGAAATCCGCTGTGACTGAAACTGGACCCAAACCAACTCTTAAAGTGATCATCCCTAGAGGCGGCTTCTTTGTATTATCGTAGGCTGTGACAGTGATTGTAGATGGCCGGATCTGACTCTCCGGAATGCCACACATTTGGCCGCAAAACATTAATTGATGCCCCAGTATCCACCAAACATTGCTTCACTGCCACTTTGTTGATGTCAATAGTAATGCATAATGCATATTTTCGGGCCGGCTGCGTGGCCAATTCATGTTCATAAAAGGTGATGGCCGGTTGATTGCTGGCTGGACTTCAAACTGCAGTGACTTGTTAAACTGGATATCTTCATTTACCATTACTTTCTGCAGATATTGCTTCAGGGCCAGCTGATGTATGGTGGATCTTCTAATCAATTCTAGGATAGAGATTCGGGCGGTGTTCAGTCCAAATGCTTCAGTAGATCATACTACGTGCCTAGTACAGACTCTTGTTCTTGTTCTCCTTGCTCTTGTACGGGCTCCTGCTCCCGTTGGGGAAACACTCGGTGGAACATCCGTCCACTACGGAGCACCATTATTTTCGACGCCTCTGTCGTGCGCGGTTTAGGTAAAGGGGCAGAGGAGGTAGAGGGAACAGTGGAAGGCGTGTTGGATGCTGGGGCAGGATTGGTAGAATGAGGGGTTCTTATAAGGGCCTTCGCTGGCTGAGGGTTATCAGAAGGTGGAGGTGGAGGTGGAGGCCGGGTGACAAGGAGGGGCCTCGGAAGCATGGTGGTGATAGACAGGGTAGGTTGGGGTGAAATAGGAGGGGAGACGGTTGCCGACGAGGGGCGGATAAGGAGGGGTCTATTTAGTGGGGGGTTTTGAGGTGAAGGAGAATTTATAGGTTGGCGTAAAAGAAGAGGCCGTATGAGGGGCCGTGGCGGTTGGGAGGAGGGTGCGGGTTGAAGCCTTTTTACCAATTGCGGTGGTTGTTGACTTTGGTTAATGGCCCCGACAGAGGCGTGATCTTCATGCCAGCCCTGCCCTCTCTCCACTTCATGGATTGAGGTGACAGGGTTTACCTGTTGATTTTGAACCGGGTGCTCCAGTAGTGGATTATTAACAATCCCCATACTTGGCTGGGGTGCAGGAGCCTGCTGTTGCTGTGGAGGAGGTACTGTTGGTTGCTGAGGAGGCTGCTGAGCCTGTGATTGCCGAGGAGGCCTTCGTGCCTTTAAAGTAGCGATGAATCTCCTTATCTCATCCCAATCAATATCACCTTGATCATTCATATCATATACACAATCCTTGAAGTGAAAACAATTGTCAATAGTGTGCCCCGGCTGCCGATGGAAGATGCAATACCGAGAGGTGTCTACATGTTGCGGCCACACCGCCCTTCTAGGCCCCAATGGTCTTCTTGGTTGCTACGGTTGTTGTGGTGCATAATTGGCTGGCGGGGGTACTTGGTGGTATTGTGGGGGTTGATTTATGGAGTAAAGTGGGGTTGGTGTTGCTGTTGAGGTGGAAGAGGTCGGAAGGTCGGAGGAGGATTAGTATTCGGCTGGTGGACTTGGTTTTGGAAGGCAGACTGTTGTGATCTTTGGTTTGGAGGGTAACAGAAAGGTGTGGAATTGCCAAACGCGCTCACCTGCTCGTTAGTAATAGTGCCTTCGGTAGTGGCGCCAGTATTGCCGACATTGACGTTCTTCCTTATCATCTTCGGTCTTGGTTCAAACATGCCTATAATGGGCGAATCTTTCATCTGTGTCTATATGTATCTTGCTCTTTCATAAAGCTCTTCCATAGTGCTCAACTTATTTATGGCTAGAATATGACGGAATTGCGGAGTGGAGTTTGATACAATCATCTTCACTTGCTCCGTTTCCGATAGTGTGTCTTTCAGTCTTTCGGCCATGGCTCTCCACCTATCAGCAAATAAAATGAAGTCCTCCTCGGGCTTCATCTTTTCGGCAACCAGATCGGTAACAGATAGGGAGGGACCCACACGGTCCTTGTACTTCTGCAGAAACTTTTGTTGAACTACATCAAAATAACCGACATCCACCGGCTCCAGGGAGTAAAATCATTCTAGTGTCGGACCATCTAAAGACTTTTTTTTTTGAAAGCCCTGCCTAGGGATAGGGGTGGGAAGGACCACCAATCTATCACTAGGGGGTGAATTTTATTACTGAAATAGGATATGCACAATTACATCAAACGGATGCTAGGCATGCCTAGCTTGTCTAGGCGAGCAGCTCCCTTTATATGAGAGGGAAGCTCATGAGAGGAATAAAAATTGTTTCATTGCAAAGAGCATGCTAAAGTAGCCAATGAATCCGCCATTGTGTTGCCTTCTCTATATGTATGAGTAATGGTAGCCGATGAAGAAATCAGATTCCAAATATCTCTGACATGCTTGAGGATAGACCATGGACAGCTTACTTGTCCTTTGATGATCTGGACAAGTGTTTTCGAGTCACATTCAATAAAGACAGGCAAAGAAAGAGCAACAGTGTATAGATATTTAACACCGTCAAGGAGAGCTCGGGCCTCCGCTTTAATACTGTTTGACTTTCCGTAGTAGTGTGAGAAAGCAAGGATAATACTACCACTGTAATCACGAATTACTCCACCACCTCCAGAAACTCCATTTAGCTTAGACGCACCATCTGTGTTTAGCTTAATGGAAGGCCAAGGAGGATGAATCCATTTAATTGCCAAGCAAAAATGTTGAGTTGATTTGACATTCTGCAGTCCAAAGGCTTCCAAGATTCTCTTGTGGCTTGGATTGGCTTCTTTGAGGTCTGTTGTACTACATATTTGTCTGACATTGAAGAAAATGTTGTGAACAAGGCTCTGCTTGGTTGTTTGTTTACCATCATACCTGAATTGGTTTCTTACACACCATAATTCCCATAAACCATACCCAACAAGTGCAAGGGTAAAGAGTCTGAAAAGGGACTTTGACTGTGTTCTGTTGATATTTTTCAGAATAATAGATCTGACAGAGTGTCCTTCAATGTGCAATCCATGAGAATCAAAAGAGGTCCAGACATAAGTGGCCAACTCACTTTGAGCAAAGAGATGATTAAAATCTTCAGTCTGGGGCATCTGACAACAGTGGCATTTGGAACAAAGGGAGATTCCAACTTGCTGGACATTTGAGTCAAGGGGGAGGGAGTGAGTAAACACTTTCCATAAGTGAACAGAGATTTTCGTAGGTAACCACTTTGACCAAATCTGAGCCCAAGGAATATGGCTTGGAGTATAGTTGCTGCTGTTAATGAAGTTAATTGTAGAAGAGACACTACAATTACCAGATGATGATAGACTCCAGGCCTCCAGATCTTTCTCCTGATTCAGAGCAATATGCCTTAATGCAGCTTTAATGTCAGTGGCAAAGTACGAATCATGTAGGACAAGGTCAGTAGAGGTGGGGTGCAAGAGGCAATCCCGGACAGAAGCAGTCTGGTTAGGGATTTGGTTGGCAGGCACCAGATCTGCCAGGCTGAAGTTGCCAAACCATTTGTCAAACCAGTAACTAGTGTGATTGCCATCCCCCACAATCACCCTTTTATGCTGTATAATGAGATTTTTGGATGTGGTCCAGCTCCTTCTTGCTAAAGCTTTCCTATTTTTGAATTGAACATTTTCTAGTGGACTGTTTCGGATATACTTTGCTTTGAAGTAGTTCGCCCAGAGAGAGTTTGAGTGTAGAGCATTCCATAGCATCTTGACCCTTAGTGCTAATTCCATGTTTCTGAGTGACATAATACCAAGACCCCCATGAGTAACTGGCTTGCAAATGGCCTGCCAGGCCCTCCAATGCTTTTTCCTTCCATGAACAGAAGAACCCTAGAAGAAATTGGCGAAAGCCTGCTTGAGCTCTTTATGTGTACCAGAGTGAAGAGGGGAGGAGGTCAAGAAATAGATTGGCATTGAGGTCAATACATGTTTAATTAAGACCAACCTGGCACCTTGAGAGAGCAAATGCGATTTCCAACCAGTGATGCGTTTCTGAATAGAATTTATAATGCCTGCATAGTGTACTTTTTTTGCATCTGCCTTGAGTCAGAGGGAATCCCAGATATCTGTGCGGAAAAGTATGCCTAGCAAAACCTGTGAGTTCCTGGACCTTTGTAGCATTATTGTTATTGCCCCTTGATTGAATGAAGAACCCACTTTTGGACACATTTATCTGCTGCCCTGAAGCTCTCTCATAAGTTCTTAGAACTTTGAGCAGGTTTCTGATTGAAGTTTTACTAGCTTTGCTAAAAATCAGTGTGTCATCCGCAAAGACCATCTAAAGACTGCCTAAAGAGATAAGCCAGAGAAGTCTTGTTATCCTGCCAGAATGATGCCTCATATAAGAAATCTTTCAAATGGATGTACAGATTACCCGTTCCATTGTACCGCCGGAAATTCGGCATCTCAGATGGGGGTAAGTGAAAGACTGGCAGAGTGGGAAGAGTAACTTCGGGAGCGGCCTTGGGGTGCAGAGACCTTCTTGAGCTGCTCCTCTATACTAGCAATCTTTTGGAGGAGTACAGTGTGGTTATCAGACTCGGCTGGGGCCGGACGATAAGAGTATTGGTTCGGCATAGGCCTTCTCAAGAATTGAGGAACATGAGGTTGTTGAGGCCTAGCAGCAGAGTGACTTGCCGGTTGGGCCGGCGTAGTCGTAACAGGAGTTGGTGGGCGCGAGGGCACCCTAGGTACGACCGCCTGGTCGTTGGGAGAGTTAACAGAGTGGCCACCCACGGCCTGGGGAGGGTTGGAAGATGAAGGGATGGATTTTCCTTTTAAGACGGCTTAGGCCGCCTGGCATTGGGAATCATCCAATTGAGTGAGAGCTTTGAAAAAATCATTGAAGTTGAAAGAAAGGGAGGTGTCCCCAGAAGTATTTTGGGTGGTAGGTTGAGCTTGGGAAGAAGGCTCAACCTCCGGAGAAGTGGTGTCCACCATGTGGACCAGAGTGGGAGAGGGAACATAGTTTCCCTCGTAGTAGGCGGGATCCTGAGAGGGAACCTCATAAAATGGGTCAAGTTGACCCTCCTCATAACCATCATAAGTGTACCCGTAGTTGGCCATATTGATGATTTTACCTGAACGGAGTTTCATGCTTAAGGAGAGAAAGATATATCTAATAAGCAAGTGTAAGCCAAAGATAATCGCCCAATCAAACAAAACACACACTCAAGTTATGATGGACCCAAAATTTTAAGGTTTTTCTTTGGAGATTAGGTGAGTTTTAAAGTATAATGAATTCTCTCCTTTGAAAGTGGGTCCTAGTTGGGAGTTTGGGTATAATCTCCAGGTTTAACTAGGTTCTTTCTCTCTCCTCACCAACGTATGGGTTAACTATACTCCGGGTGCTTCAAAGGTACAACCTGCCCGACGTCCTTGAAGGAATCCACTGGTGCGGGGACTTACGGAGGCTTCGTTTAGGAATTTTCGGTCCAATGAGACGGAATGCTCAAAGAAGGGTCCTTCCTTCACCAAGAGGGGGTGAGATCCTAAGTGTGTAGAGAGAGGAGGTCTCTCAAGCCAAATGCCCTAAATGCAGTCTAATGCAGGCAAATCAAGAAAATAATGATCAACAGATAGTAATAGCAATCAACAGGTAAATGAACAGCAGTAACCAGGGTTCTGTGGGCACAAAACAAAATGACGACCTGGCTGAGGTTGCTATATTAACAAGCAGTAGAAAGCAACCAAAATGAAATAGCGCCTTAGAGTGAGGCGCTGTATGAAGAAATGACGCCTCTGGAAAGGGGTGTCAGATGGTAGTAAACAATATTCGAAATGATGAATAAAAATAATGATAATTCAAATGACGCCTTGGAGTAAGGTACTGAACCAGTGAACGACGCCTCTGTGAGGGGCGTCAAATATGTAGTAAACAGGCAACAAGAAAAGACGCCTTTGGGTGAGGCATTAAATGAGAAGGTTGCGCCTCTGAAAGGGGCGTTGAAACACAGTAAATAGTGATCAGGGAAGTGGCCAAAATCAATAGCAGTCAAAGAAACTGACGCCTTGGTGTGAGGGGTTAAATGTGAAAATGACGCCTCTGTGGGGGGCGTGAATTATAAAAATAATAAAAATGTAGAAAATAAATGAAAACAGCGCCTATTTGAACAGTCGCTGTATGTAGAAATGACGGCGGAAGGGAGGACGCTATTCAGTTCCAGAGAACCGAATGCCCGGATAACTGACAGAAATCAATTTTCTTTTCTAAAAAAATGCTATGGATACTTCAAAAATTAGCTAATCCAGTGGGGGGTGTGCACGTGGTGCACAAGGGGAGTGCGCTACGTGGAGCACGAAGGAGGGGCACGCGAGGGTGCCGAAGGGAGGGGCACGCGAGGGCGCCGAAGGGACGGGTAATCAAACTAAAAACAAAAAGGGTCTCACCGTGATCGCCAATTTGTGAACGTGTCACATGGACATTTTAAAGAGAGGGAAAAGATTTAAAATGGAAATAGGGAAAAATGTGCTAAAATATGAGGGACATGAAGGAAAAGAGGATGAGCATGAGATGCTTTATGGAGGGTGATCGTCAAAGGGGTTACCTCAAAAAAAGAATGATGATCGCATGTACCTTGTATGAAGCGGGTTAGATTGCAAGTTCTTCCTTCCTCCTTCTACCGGCCGGCCGATGAAGGGGGTTTATAGCTTGATTACCCTTGCAACACAAATCAAATAAAGATATGGATTAGCTAAAGATGTGTAGTATCAATGCTCTAAAAATATGAATTCAAGCAAATTAGGCATGAACACACCTTGTGTGTTTTGGTTTAAACCCCTTAAGAAGGAGTAATAAGGTATGGAATATGAATGCAATGCAAAGTTGAGAACAATATATGTAATATGGTGATAACTCTAATAGAGAGTTAGAAGGAGTGCACGATGATGCTGATACGATGATCACACAAAACAAACTAAAAGGGGAAGGGAGTGTCCTTGCTGCTATGTGTATAGCAGTAAAGGGGAAGCAAGAGTCGTAGTAGCTGCAGCAACAGGATGAAGAATTCGTGGATGAAGATGCTGCCTGTGGGAAGGAGAACGCCTGTGGAGGAAGAGTTTGGGAGAAATGCCTACAAAAGAACAAACACTCTCCTTTCTTTGTTGGCTCTCTCGTTCTCGTTGTTGTTATTGTCATCTCGTTCTCTCTCGCGCGTGAGGGATTCAAAGGGTATTTATAGGCCCAAAAATCCTTGCATCAATGGGATTAAAACAAGGCAGTCAATCCTCCAGCAAGAATCCCTCTTCCCAATCGAACACAAAGTGTAAAATGGGGAAATGATCACTACTCGAAGGTAGCAGGCGAAACGGAGACCGAAATGAAAATGACGACCTAACAAGGGAAGTTAATTGAAATGATGACATCCACACAGTCGTTAATTCTTGTATTTATTTATGGCAATAAAGGACTTTCCTAATTTAAAATTGACAAATGATGCCTATTTGAATGGGCGTCAAATAATCAACGCCCTAATCCAGCCGTCAATTCTTTGAGTTTCATTTTCTTTAGGATTCGTAAAACCCAGGAAACAACGCCTGTTTGAACAGTCGTTTATTTATGAAATCATGACCCCCATCAGGTCGTCAATTAAATGACGCCTTTCCTGCAGGTGTTAATTACAATTGTTATGGAAAATTAGAATTATTATGGAAAACTACCAAATGATTAGAAAAAGTTCATATTAAGTCAATATTGAAGTCCGCTTTGGGGCGTCACATGGTGACATGAGATTTACTCAACATAGCATCGATTTTGGCATGTCTACAGTTGTGTTCATGCTCTCCTGCAAAATAAAGCCAAAACAAGGATAAAAAAAAACCATTAGAACATGCATGTGTAGTATCAATCCCGGAGTGATAAAATAGTGGTAGAAATTGAAGGAGAACGCACCGGGGGGAGGTTTTTAACCCCTGTGGAAGAATGGAAATAATAGATGGGTGTGTTCTGCATGTATAGGATTTGAAATCACAAGATTTGATTGAGAGAATAGAGAGAAAACGTTGATGCAAAACGTGCAAAAATGCATGTGTAGCAGAAAATGTAGAAAATTATGCGACTGGATTAGGGGCGTTGATAAACTCAAAAAGTTCTCCCAAGATTTTAGAGGATAGAGTCCACCAAAATTCGTGTTCTATGGATCAATCTCGAGATAATACAAAGGATAAGAGGTAGGAACAAGTGGGACTCAATTTGGATGAAGGATCTGGAAGATATGGCTTCTAGAAGGGAGCCCCGGAGCTTAATCTATAGAGTTTGTGTTGAACTAGGATGCATAAATCCCTAACTTTTGACCATTATTCCGAGTAAGATACCCAGTGAAAATCTTAGATCTATGGATCAAATTCAAGATAATATAAAGGAGAAACTATAGGAACAAACGGTGCTCAATTTGGAGTAGAATTCAAGAAGTTATGGGCTCTGCAAGAGGGCCACGGCGCATAGAAACAGAGTAGAGTCCAGCACGAATTGGACTCTCGGTGTGTGTAATGGTCTATCGTAAGACCGTCGGAGTCTCTAGCGGCCTAGGGTGGGACCGCCACGCTCTAGGGGTCGAACGGGGTGATTTCGGACAAGTTAGGGTGTGACGGTCTATCATAGGACCGTCACATGTGCTCTAACGGTCTAATAATAGACCATTACATGGGTTGTGACGGTCAAATAGTAGACCTTCACATGACTGTAACGGTCTAATACTAGACCTTCACATCGATGGAGGAAGATTCTGGGCAGACTACGCGCGACCTTGGAATTTGAAGCGTATCTCTCAAACGGTGCAGAACTAGCGAAAGTGGTAGAAGACGAAATTGTAGATAACGGAAATAGGAACAATGTTCATGAAGAGAAAAAGTTGAGAAAATGATCATAAGAAGGAGAAAATGGGGCTAGAACAGAGAGAGAAAATTCTGGGACGTAGGTGAGCAGCACAGCACGCTAGAAAAGCGTGAATAACTCACAATCGGAGCAAAACTGGCCAATGGCGTAGAAGATGAAAATGTAGATCTTTAAAAATTGAACAACTTTAGTGAAGGGAGCATTTTAAATAGAGGATTGGAAGAGGGTGAAAAAGAACCACTTTCAGGACTGCATAGTGAGAGAGAGCTGATTGCTTGATGGAAGCCGATCTAAATGGGCCGTAAGTCGACTTAGAAGCCGGAAGTTGATAAGATAAGCTCCAAGGACTCTAAGAAATCATGATATCTAGGGCTCAAAGGGAATGGAACAATAAAAATTGGCTCGAAATCTATCCAAGGAAGGCTCTAAAATAATGGCTAATTCAGGACATCAAAAATGATGAATAAGAGAAATGACGTAACTTGTGGGGCTAAAATAGGTGTCAACTGATGCCTCTCTTTGATGTCCGCTTTGCAAGAGAATGAGCGAAAGTGATGCGGAGGTGAAATGGAAAGGAGATGGAGCGAAAGCGATAGCGACGTGAAATGGAGATGAAGCGGAGAGAACTGATAAGCGGGCATCAAGGCAAAAACACACCCGTCACAACCAACAAGCGACAAGAATTCTCCCGAAAATACCAAACTAACCACAAGGAATGATTGACAAGGATGAGACATGTTTGGAGAACTAACTAAGGGAGGAAAGGAAACACGACCAACCTCATCGGGGACACAATCCACGGACAATGAGTGGGTCGGCAGGAAACACAGCATAAGAGTTGGAAAGGAGAATAAGACTGAGATAAAATCCAGGCAGGAATCACGCTGGCCAACCAGACCGAGCGGGCAGATCGGAGAAATCGTTCAAATTCAGAGTGGAATGAGGAATCTCTTATCCAAGAGAAATTGAAGTGCAATTAACAATTGTTGAGGAGAAACCTTGAACGGATCACGAGACGTGAATGCTCAAAAAATGACATGATGCATGCTGGGCTAAAAAAAAGAAATCATCAAAATGAATGCAAAGAAAGGATAAAATAAAAAGTACCCGAGGATACTATTGTTAGACTGAGCCAGGATGGGGTCAATAGTATTCTTGCAACCACGGCGTGCGAGATAGAGTCCGTCATCCTGCACCCGACTCAACCGAGCGGCCTATCCAACGATTAACCGTATGCTCCTAAATCATCATCATTTTTGTTAAAGAGGAACATCAGCTCTCAGAACACACGGGTAACCAACTGGTGATGGGGACATCGAAGCAAGACCGCTCATATTTGTTTGCATTTATGTCCTTTTATATTTGTATGTATACCCTTATGTTATATGGGTACACAATTGTAAGTCTTAGTGGGTTTTTATGTAAATTATCAGTAGGTCCAGCAAAGGGGGCCCCTAGTCCTTCCCCATTGGTCCACTTAAGCCATGTGGGGCTGGTCAAACCATCCTAGGTGGCTTCTAGAAGGGTTGAAGTCAATTAAACACATGGGGGGACAAAGAGGTTAAAATTTCAAAGGGAGGCTACCTACCATGCCCCATGGTCAAGGGGGCGCCCCCCCCCCCCTTATGGATAATTTTGATTTTTGTTTAAAAAACCTATTAGAACTAATTAGTTCTACACCTTGTATATCCCTCCCAACCCTAGATCTGAGGGCATTAGTGGTCATTTTCCATTTATTATATAAGACTTTTATTTCCCTTTTTCATGAATTAATGAAGAAGAAAATTTGTTGAATGAGCATTGGAGCTGGTGTGCCCCTCCCCTCTCTCCTCTTGGTTCCTCCTTCTTCCCTCTGCATTTCAGGGTTGAGAACCCCTTCTACCTGAGCCCCTCTATCTCTGATTTCATCTCTGGTGCCGCCGCCGCCGTTCGTGCCGCCATCGAGCCGCCGCGAAGCCGCCTCTGAAGTTCTGTCCAAGGTTCTGTTTGGCTGGACGAAGTCCCACTCCGGGATTTTTAACTCCAAACTCCCACATCATCTGGAGTTGAGATTTTCAGAGTTGGTTTCTCTCTTGATTCCCAACCTCCAGTAAAAAATCACATCATTCAGAGTTCGTTTTATATTTTTCTATTTTCGTGTCTTTCTATCTTCCTCATCTGTCCCTTTTCAAATCTGTGTAGCAGAAGCTTAATTCTTCCACCTTTCGACCTCCTTTTTGATTTCTGTTGGAACCCCCAAATTAATTGGAGGTTCTTTCCATCATCTCCTTCCTCCACAAATTTTTTTCGAATTTCAAAAGCCCTCTACCTAGTTTTAGAAATTGTGCCTTTTCCCCAAATTCAGATCTGTTTCTGCTGTCCAGATCTGACCCCGAGTCAGTATAAAATCCACAAAACATCGCAATCTCCACCAAACCTTGCATAAGATATATCCCCGTTTTCCTCTCTTAGGCCTCTACAACTTTCATGACGGGCTCAAAGGCTGCATCGAAGGTCTACATCGCGGTCAACGCCAACTCTCAGAAAAACTTGGTTCTGCCCTGAGTTTTCAGATTCTGTGAGTCAGCAGCTTGAAAATTCGACAAAAGCCATCAATGGGAAACTCAAATTTCTTTCTCCAGCCATAGATCGAAGGATTTCAAGTCAGCTTTCCATCGGTACCTCTTGTGCATCTATCCGATGTCGGGAGTGACCGCAGCAGCAGATCTCGCCGGGTCGCGCGCTACAAAACAGAACTGCAAATCCGTGGCCAGCAACTCCGGCGAGTGGAGATCGGAGCCGCCCGGCCTCCGACCAGCGAACCAGCACACCGCCGTCCCAGGGAGCGCCCCTCCAGGCGTCCCCAGCACAGTGGTGCCACCCCGGGCCCACACGGCCCCTCGGACTAGCACGTGGGTCCCACGGTCGTGAGTACGTATGCCGTTGAAGCAACACAAGAAGCTGCACGTCAACCCGAAACCGCTACTCCCGGGTCCCATTGTGTCGCCCTTTACCTCCCTGCGTGGAGTGGGCAGTAATTGTATTGCTGTAATTATTGTGTAATATTTATTCCGGGAGTACGAGATCGGCCGGGAAGTCTTCCCCACATCTGGTAGCGTGGAGGTATCGTGTTCGCTCCCTTGACTCGGCATTTTGCTTTCTTCGTATATGCTTTATATGTCGCTGCTAGAGAGCATGCTAGGATCGTAGCTCGCTATACTTTTTATATCACCCCTGCTGCAAGAGAGAGCGAGACCGTCCTGTGACCCGATCCAGGCACGAATTGTGAGTTGACCACCCTTGCTCTTTGCCAGTTTCTCAACCGCGCACGTCCAACGCTTCCCTTGAAAAGGGATGATCGCGAGCTTGTTTAGAGTCCGAGGGTTGCATTCCCAATTGGAGTCGAGTCCGTGGTCCGTCCCGCATCAATTTGGTATCAGAGCAAGTTTGAGTCTAGGGTGTCTAAAATTAAAAAAAAAGAGTGTCATTTACGTCTAGTCATCGTCTAAGTCGGTCTAGGTTGCATTTCATCCCAATAACCCGGTATATAAAAAGGTGTTGTTCGAACGTTAGGCTACGCCTATCGGGAAGGCCGCACACTTACGCGAGTGATCTTGGATCGATTAACTCCGTCACGTACCGAGTCTTGGTGTCTTGTCCTTAGTGTGCATGCATTCCAACCTTGCATAGTCGGTCTAGTGTCTTGTCCAAGTGTTGGCATGCCCATTCATTAGTGTCCCCGTGTCCCATGGATGACCAAGGGGCCGCATCTTCTGCATGGTGGCGATACTATCTAAAATGGAAGGACCACCCGAACCACCCCAAAAGGCCCGAAGCCCGGGACTTCTATGGCTCCGAAAACCCAAGTGACTACTTAGAGTGGGAAGCCGTTATGGACGACTACTTTGAGTGTTACCTTATGTCCGGTCCCGCGCAAGTCGACTTAGCCAAAAGGTGACTTTTCTATGAAGCCGCCGAAACATGGAGGGACATCAAGTACTTCCGAGAAGATAGGAGGCTAAGGCCCATCGAGTCATGGTGGGATATGAAGAGAGCGCTTAGGAGGGTCTACCTTCCCCGTCCACCTACCTCCAACCACGGGGGTTATACCACTAGTCGGCCCCACCAACTCGCCCTCAATCAAGTTGGCCACACCTCCAACCAACCCCGCCCCTTCACCCCCATCCAAGCCCTCCAAAGTAACCCCAATCAAGTGGTCCCCCCAGTCACCTCCCGCCAAGTGGAAGCCCCGCTTCTAGCCGAGCCTAGGTCCACACCCGAGCCGAGAGATGAGGAGCGAGTCCGCCCTGAGGTCCCTACTCCAACCCGCACCTTTGATGAAATCGATAAAATGTTTTCGGATTGGTTGGAAAGGACAGGGGCTTCTTCACCACCCTTGAGTGCTCCATTGCTACCCTCTACTTTCGAACTTTATTCGGAACCATCTTATTTGGAGCCACCAAAGCCCGAGCCACCCGTGTTTCTAACGGGTACGCTTTTCATCACCGAGTCACTACTTAGTTGGCTCAAGGATGGCTTGGTCCCACTTCCTTATCCATCCATGGACCCCACCCTACCACTAGTGCCCGTCAACTCCTTCCATACCACATTCCGATCTAGTCACCATGTTGACACTTTGGATGACTTTATTCTGGGATTAGACGCACAATGGAAGTTGACGCACTCATTGGCCCGAGACTTTGACCAACCCATTAGTCTTAGCTTCACCCATCCGGCCTTAGGGTCCATTACCTCTGAGTGCACCGTGGGTTGTGTCACCACGGAGATCCTCTTATTCTTCCCCTTATCGGTCGAGCCCGACTTCATTCCCTTTTGCCCAAGGGAGGAATCCTATTTTCTACACATGTCGGTCGTCCCACCGATCATAATGTATGACGGTGACTATGAATTCCAAACTTGGGAGCATGTCATGTTGGAACCCATCTCACGAGGTCATACCTTCTTCGACCCTTTTGACCCCTTCGCTAGTGAACCTCCCGAGCTACCATCTTCACTCCACTTCCTCCGCGGAGTTCACTATCATGCCTTTTCCACTCGGGCCAAGCAACCTCTACATAGCCATAAGTCCGAACCATCATTTGGGGATAATGAAGACTTTGGTTTCCCCGGCCCACCTAAGCCCATCCTCGATACACCCACACCCGGCTCTTCCACACCCGGCTCTCCTAGCCCTCTCAAGTCTCCCAAATCCAAAGGGCAGTCCATGCATGACTGGGTCATACTTGGACGTTTAGGTGTTCCCCATGCCACCCATCTCCGATTACATAACATGCATGCATGGCACACGTTGGGGTGTCCTGGTCCGCCATCACCCATGTACGGGTCGGACTAACAATAGGTTTATCTAGAGTCATGCATGAGTCAGTTTCTTGTTTGTGTGGTTTGCATATGTGTGTTAGCACATGGTGAGTCTGCATGTGTCTTGTGTGAGCTCGTTGTCGGTCTCTTATGAGTGAGAGGCGAGTGGACTCGCTCGATGAGTATGGGATCAGTTCTACATCTATGCCCCGGATCTAGTCACCTACAGGGACCCAACGGTGATTCCTAGTGAGTCTTCGAGCCGCCTCATTCCCCTTGAGAGTGACCCCACCCCAGAGTGTTCCACCACTAGCCTTTTCTCATAGCAGCATGCGCATATTGAGTATATACGGAATGAGCAGGTGATGATCACTTGGAGTGGAGCGTACCCGCGCTACTTGATACGGTGACGGATCCACCGGAGCTACTCGAGCAGTCACCCCCTTTACTCGACGGGGTTGAGTTCTTCCCACCCGGGGAGAATTGATGGGGACATCGAAGCAAGACCGCTCGTATTTGTTTGCATTTATGTCCTTTTATATTTGTATGTATACCCTTGTGTTATATGGGTACACAATTGTAAGTCTTAGTGGGTTTTTATGCAAATTGTTAGTAGGTCCAGCAAAGGGGGCCCCCAGTCCTTCCCCATTGGTCCACCAAAGCCATGTGGGGCTGGTCAAACCATCCTAGGTGGCTTCTAGAAGGGTTGAAGTCAATTAAACACATGGGGGGACAAATGGGTTAAAATTTCAAAGGGAGGCTACCTACCATGCCCCATGGTCAAGGGCCCCCCCCTTTATGGATAATTTTGATTTTTGTTTTAAAAACCTATTAGAACTAATTAGTTCTATACCTTGTATATCCCTCCCAACCCTAGATCTGAGGGCATTAGTGGTCATTTTCCATTTATTATATAAGGTTTGTATTTCCCTTTTTCATGAATTAATGAAGAAGAAAATTTGTTGAATGAGCATTGGAGCTGGTGCTCCCCTTCCCTCTCTCCTCTTGGTTCCTCCTTCTTCCCTCTGCATTTCAGGGTTGAGAAACCCTTCTACCTGAGCCCCTCTATCTCTGATTTCATCTCTGGTGCCGCCGCCACCGTTCGTGCCGCCATCGAGCCGCCGCGAAGCCGCCTCTGAAGTTTTGTCCAAGGTTCTATTTGGCTGGACAAAGTCCCACTCCGGGATTTTTAACTCCCAACTCCCACATCATCTGGAGTTGAGAATTTCAGAGTTGGTTTCTCTCTTGATTACCAACCTCCAGTAAAAAAATCACATCATTCAGAGTTCGTTTTATATTTTTCTATTTTAATGTCTTTCTGTCTTCCTGGTCTGTCCGTTTTGAGATCTGTGTAGCAGAAGCTTAGTTCTTCCACCTTTCGACCTCCTTTTTGATTTCTGTTGGAACCCCCAAATTAATTAGAGGTTCTTTCCATCATCTCCTTCCTCCACAAATTTTCTTCTAATTTCAAAAGCCCTCTACCTAGTTTTAGAAATTGTGCCTTTTCCCCACATTCAGATCTATTTCTGCTGTCCAGATCCGACCCCGAGTCAGTATAAAATCCACAAAAAATCGAAATCTCCACCAAACCTTGCATAAGATATATCCCCGTTTTCCTCTCTTCGGTCTCTACAACTTTTATGAAGGGCTCAAAGTCTGAATCGATGGTATACACTGCGGTCAACACAAACTCTCAGGAAAACTTGGTTCTGCCCTGAGTTTTCAGATCCTGTGAGTCAGCAGCTTGAACATTCGACAAAGGCCATCAACGGGAAACTCAAATTTCTTTTTCAAGCCATAGATCGAAGGATTTCAAGTCAGCTTTCCATCGGTACCTCTTGTGCATCGATCCGATGTCGGGAGTGACCACAGCAGTAGATCTCGCCGGGTCGCGCGCTGTAAAACAGAACTGCAAATCCGTGGCCAGCAACTCCGGCGAGTGGAGATCGGAGCAGCCCGGCCTCCGGCCGGCGAACCAGCACACCGTCGTCCCAGGGAGCGCCCCTCCAGGCATCCCCACCACAGTGGTGCCATCCCGGGCCCACACGGCCCCTCAGACCAGCACGTGGGTCCCACGGTCGTGAGTACATGTGCCACCGAAGCAACACAAGAAGCGGCCCGTCAACCCGAAACCGCTACTCCCGGGTCCCATTGTGTCACCCTTTACCTCCCTGCGTGGAGTGGGCAGTAATTGTTTTGCTGTAATTATTGTGTAATATTTGTTCCGGGAGTACGAGATCGGCCGGGAAGTCTTCCCCACGCCCGGTAGCGTGGAGGTATCGTGTTCGCTCCCTTGACTCGGCATTTTGCTTTCTTCGTATATGCTTTATATGTCGCTGCTAGAGAGCATGCTAGGATCGTAGCTCGCTATACTTTTTATATCACCGCTGCTGCGAGAGAGAGCGAGACCGTCCCGTGACCCGATCCGGGCACGAATTGTGAGTTGACCACCCTAACTCTTTGCCGGTTTCTCAACCATGCACGTCCGACACTTCCCTCAAAAAGGGACGATCGCGAGCTTGTTTAGAGTCCGAGGGTTGCATTCCCAATTGGAGTCAAGTCCGTGGTCCGTCCCGCATCAGCCGGTCCTTGAGAGGCTATAATAATGTATATATCATATAGTAATGCAACAATGAGTAGGGATAGAGAGCCATACCTGACCTACCTGCCAAGCAAAACGGTTTTTTTTCTCTAAATTTTTTGATTTTTGTGGATTTTTAAATAAGACAACAACAATATGAATATAACACAAAGATGAACATAACGTAATTAACAAATGAACGAAAAAGACAGCTCAACATAACATATCAATGGACGAACCAAAAAAACATGTAAGACACAAACCAACAACATGTATGTATGACGAACATGGTGGGACAAGACAACAATGCAGTGGGACAACACACGGTTCGGATAAGAACACGTGGGACAACAACACATGTGGGATGACAACATAAGATGAGACAACACACGGGACATAGAGGGACAACTAACAACATATGCAAGACAACATATGGTGATGGACAAAATAACATGCGTCGGATGACACGGAGGGACATAAACACGTGACAAGGACACGGCGGGATAAAAGACATAACAAATACGCCCTTCAATCAAAATCCAAGATCAGAATGAAGCAGAACTGCCAGGTTCACAATCATGAGGCAAAGCCCTCTCACGAAGATATGATCAGAGGAAGCGAGAGTTTGAGAAGGACATAAGCTTCAGAACAGATCGAGAGATATAGATTGAAGCAGAGAACAGATCAGAAAATGTGAACAGGAGACATATAGAACAAAATATGGAGCAAGGAAGGCTTGAGTACCTGCAACCTGCACACCTAACAAACAGATTATGTATCTGTCCTCAAAATAAAATGTAAAAGATAAACATCTTTAGATTCTTCAATTTTCTTGATTTTTTTGGATTTTGAAAATATTTATTTTTTTTGTTTTTTTAACAATATTTCATTTTTTGGAACCTCATTTTTTGGATTTTTGATAATATCTCATTTTTTTATATTTTTAATAATATTTGTTTTTTTTTGGATTTTGAAATAGCAATCCACAGCACCCAAAGACAGGCACGAACTACTGGCCAGGGATCGTCGTCCCTCCCCTCTCATTAAAGACTTCCCTTGAGCAGGGTGTGCATGTGAGGATGGCTTACCACAACCAACCGCTTCTAAAGAACGGTGCTCCTACTAAGGTCATACCCGGGATACAACCCAGCCTAAGAGGGAGAAGCAGAAGAAAAATTGGAGACAAGCTTCGTGCAGGATGGGAGATATCAAGGCTCGAATTCCTTCCAGGGCACTACCCCTCAAAGAGATAGCATGTTATGCCGGGGCTTTGTGTCTTTGATTTTTAGACCCATATTTATCAGGCACGCATGCGACCGGGCTCATGACGTCCCGCGGGGAACTGTACTGCCACTCTTGCCATGTCTTTGATTCATAATTTTGCATTGATTCATTTTCTCATTTTGGTAGCCCTTATTGGCCAGATATAGCATTAAGCTCACTTTTGAGGGTCAAGATTGCCCCTATTTGAGACCTCTCTCGTATTAGCAAGTGCCTAGGTTAGTCATCTTATCCATCAATCTCTTGCCCCTGCACTTGGCCGAGAAGAGAAGAGAAAAGGCCTTCGTGCATACCTAAAGTATGGCCAAAGCAGCAACAGTGTGCCTTAGAGAGATAGGCTACGGCTCGCCGTATAGTGTGTGAAAAACCTATATTCAAAAGGTCACCCTTAACAATCGGGGAAAGAACTCAGACTCCCAGCGCGGAGTTATTACCAGCCTAAGGTGTGCTGCAGAAGCGAACTCATTTTACTAAATTGACTAAGCAAACTAAATAAGGCCTAAGTGTGTCTTAAGGAAATAGCATTATAAGCATGTGCATGAAGAAACGTAATCAATAATCATAGTAGCATGTTCTTTGCACAAAATAAATATACCTTTGCATATCCATTGCGTGAAAGTAGCATCTTGAGGCGAACATGATCAAATGAGCTTTGTATTCCTTACTTGACAGGACAAAATGGAGAGGATAGCAAAGTGTCGAGATTCCTTGACACGGAGTAGCGGCAGACATCAAACTGGATGAAAAAGGATAAAAAGGAAGAGAGACAAAGGCTAGAACTCCCTCATTAAGGCGTCAAGGTCTTGATAACAAGGAACCAAATACAGAAGAAACCAGATTAGCTGAGATCAAGGTGAACTAAAGCCTCGAAAATAGTAAGAGAAAGGGCGAAGACCCTGAAAGGGAGAAGTGGAGAGAATAGAAAGACAACGAGAGGATTGCTGTGAAGATGAGGAAGGAGGAGAATGATCATCCGACATGGGCGGAGAAGGAGAGTAGTAGTCATCCGGTAGGGCCAGAGAAGGAGAATTGTAATCACCCGACAAAGTCAGGGAAGAATCAAAAGCAACACCCGAAAGTCCCGGGGAAGAAGAATCAGGGGAGGTCCTGAGATCGGGATGGAAGGATGACATAGGCCTAGGGCAAGGCCGAGAATCGTGAGAGGAGGGATAATCTGGGGACTCCGGATGGAGAGGAGAAGCGGAAGAGTAGGGGCTTGCGGACCCCAGAAGAGAGGAGAAGATCATAGAAGCTGGATCTGAAGAGGGAAGATACACCACCCAAGGGTGGGAGCTGAGCAAAAGAAACGATGAATAGAAAGGAGAAGAAGAAGAAGTGGACCCCTGAATGCACAACCGACGGCCATTGAATTTGCGTCGCCGCCTCTTCTTGGCAGAAATTTCTTGAAAATGGACCTACCTAGTGCGGACTTGGACCTTCAGGCTTCTTAATCTATAATACCTTCTCAAATAAGGGGCCCACCTGGCAGACGGCCTGGCCCGGCTGTGAACATGTAACTTCATCGGGGCGGATGCCCCTAGACACCGGGTGTTAACAGTCTGCCGACATTCTTGAGCAAGTGACTCCTTAGAATGACGAATATCAGAAAACCATGGAGTTTTGTCACTCGGCACAAGCAACATGAGATTTGGCAACTCTACTAGGAAATCAGGCCTGAAGCATAGCTCCCTTGATAGAAGAGACGGATGAAGCTGAGGGAGATCAATGCACGGCATTGACGTGGCCAGCATACTGATAAACAGAGAGAGATTGCATAGGATGTGCAGAATGTCCTTGGAAAGTGTAGAAGATACGGTAAACTGCTCCTTGAATATAGAACTCATCAATCTTCTGGCAGCCGTACGCATTAACACAATGCGGGTAGAGAACCCTTCTTGACCAACGAACTGAACAGCAATCGAGCGAGAGGAAATAACAACATCAACGATAAACCCACCGGCGAGCAAGGAGATTGTCACCGGCCTTGCTTGTGAAGAAACTAGCACTAGTGCGAGGGAACTCTTCTTGACAACCATCTTCGGAAGTATAGGCTCATCAGTCCCAAAGTAGCCCGAGACCAGGACCCGGATCGGTATGCGGTAGATGAAATCTTGAATCATGAATGGAACAACCGACACCGAACTACCCTGACTCGGCTCATTGTCTCCCTGGGGACCAGACCCGAGGGGCACCAAAGAGAGCGCACACCCGCTCCGTGGGGTGGAAGTAGATGAAGAAATGGATGTAAAAGACTTGGAGGGCATGGAAGGTTTAATGGGGATGGTGTGTTTAGGTGGAGGCAAAGGGGTTGTGGGTGAAGGCGGAGGTGGAGCTCGCTCAGGCTCATGTAAAGATGATGAAGGGGATGGCAAAGGTGGCGGAGATGGTGGGAGTGATGGAATAGTCAATAGAGATGGTGATGGAGATGGAGGTGGAGAAGGTGATGTAGGCAAAGGGGAAGGTCGTGGTGTCCACCGTAGACGTATCGATACAACACGCAGAGCGGTGTTGGGAGTGGAAGCGGTGGTGGCAATGGAGGAAGCAGAGGCAGTGGAGGCACTAGCTTGAGTAAGAGCCTGGGTTGGTGGAGGTGATGGAGATGGTGTAGGAGGTGGCAAAGATGGGGTAGATAACGGAGAAGGCGATGGAGCGGGTGCATCGCTAGATAAAGAACCACAGCGGTGCCCCTGGCCTTGTAGGATGGAGACGGCTGCGGTGCTTCTTGTTGTTGCTGCTTGCTGCGGAGATGTAGAATAACTTCATGAATAATGGCCCAATCAATCTTCTTTTTGGCTTCCAAGCCATAAATAAACTCCCGTAATTTGGGGCAATCCTCAACCAAATGCCCCTGCTGGCGGTGATAATCACATTACTGAAGCATATTCTCAGCCGCGGGTTGGCAAGAAACAACTGGAGGGAGCGACAACGCGTGAGTGGCCATCAAAGCCCTAAAAATGTTTGTAAAAGACTCTGGCAACGGAGGGTGAGGAGCATACTTCGGGCTAGGGGGATACCGAGGGATATGGGATGAAGATGGTTGTGGGGGTTGCGTAGGCAATGACGCATGGCTAAGGGAGGGATTAGGTAGTGGCATATGAGGAGTGGAGTGGGAAGGTATGTAGACGGCATCCACCTGCTCAGGGTGTGGAATTCCCCTGACTGGAGGTGGAGATGGAGACGGGTATGTGGATGCAGAGGGCTGACTCATGGAGGAATATGCGGGTGATTGATATGTGGGGGTGTATGGCTGACTCGTGGAGGGTTGGTATGCAGAAGGTGAATGTTGATATGTGGAGGGAGATACAGATGGCGGGGTGTTAAAAGGCGGAAAAGACTCAGGGTCAGGGGAATCCTGGAGTTGGTGGCGGATGAAGCGGGCTCGGCTATAAAGTTGTTGCCATGAGGTAATA
Source organism: Amorphophallus konjac (assembly GCA_022559845.1). Classification (NCBI taxonomy): domain Eukaryota; kingdom Viridiplantae; phylum Streptophyta; class Magnoliopsida; order Alismatales; family Araceae; genus Amorphophallus; species Amorphophallus konjac. Next base: position 30,148,251 of record CM040120.1, read on the forward strand.
TCATTGAGGGCTAAGATAAACCGATACTCGGGCATCGCATAGGATATCAGCATCTTGATTTGTTCTTGCTCCGGAATGTACCCCGGGACTTGCGCGGTAAGGCGACGCCAACGGTCGGCAAAGGTGCAGAAATCATCTTCAGGCTTCATCATCTCATGGGCCAGATCCACCATAGAATACCTGGGCTCAACCTCGTCCTGATACTCCTGAATAAACTTCTCTTGAACCATATGAAAATTCACAATCTGCTGTTGCGGAAGAGAAAAGAACCAATCTCGAGCCGGGCCTTCCAAAGATAGACCAAACAGATAGGTCATTAAGCATTGGTCGTGTCGAAACTGGGCCGACTCATAGCGGAGCTCCTTCAAGTGCACGTATGGGTCACCGACTCCACCATAGCGATGATATGCAGGAATTTGTGAAGATGGCGAGAGCCGAAGATCTTGAAATGTGAATGGAATACTTAAGGAGGACTTGGGATCGATCCGACGTTGGAGTTCACCAAGATGGCGTTGGGCTTGAGCAATCATCTCCTGAGTAGGGAGAGACCGGGGGTAATGTGGGCCAACTTGAGCAAGAGGTTGTGAATTAGGACCAAGAGCATAGTATTGGGCTGGATAAGAGGATCCGGGCTGAGAAGAAGAAGGGCCCATTTCGGGAGTGGAAGGGTATGCAGGCCTAGAAGAAACATTGGCATATGGACTGAATGGGTCAGCAGCATCATGGGCGGAAGAATGAGGCCCATTAAGAGAATAAGGCCCATTAGAAATTGGGCTCGCGGCACATGAAGGAGAAGAAAGAGGCCCATGAAGGGAAGAGGGCCCATTATGAGAAGAAGGCCCATTAAGATGAGATACAATGAGAAGTTGGGCTTGTGCCGGGTCCATTTGGTGAACAAGGCTTGAAAGATGGGCTATGAGATTAGCATGTTTCTCGGAGGGATCAGAGGGACCACGGGAAGATGGGCCCACGTGGGAAGAGGATTCCACATGGGAATAGGAAGAAGATTGAGAAAAAGAATGATACAAAGGGTTGGAATGATGCTGCATGAGGGCAAATGGAGACTTAATACAAGGATATCAAGGAGAATATAGGTGGGGAAGCAAGAGCTTAATGGGCTTGAGGACAAGAGGGGACTGACCCACTAATGCAAAGACGGATGGACAATGGACCACGGGACAATGGACGCACAAAATGGGCTAACCTAAGTGGGGCCTAACAACAGCAAAATATGTTGATGCAAACAAAACACCACTAATGGACTTGAACAAGCCTAAACAACACAAACAATACAATGTGAGAGTTTTCACCTAAGTCAAACAAGTTGATATGATGGGAAATACTTTAGAAGTTTTAATGGACCTTTTAATGATTTTAAATTAAGAATAATTCCCTCAAGATAGGAATCCTATGGGAATAAGGTCCAAACTTTGGGTTGACTAAGGTTAACTCCCTCACACGGATGCAAATGCAAGCCTAAAGGGTGGAAAAGGTACAATGGGCCCGACGTCCGTGTGGGAATCCACGGCTCACGGGGACTTACGGAGGTCCCTGATAAGATCACCTAGTCGACCCCAAGGAATATGGAGGCGAGAGGATCACTTACCAAAGTAGGAAATGCAACTATGATATGCAATGTATGGCCCTATGTGCACCGGAGTGCATGCAATTTCTAGCCTAAAACTAGAAAATCAAGATAAAATTAAACCATGCAAACATAATGAAATGGGTGCAAACAAAGTGGGAAATCCAAGACAATATGAAGGACAAGAATGCAAGACCAATTATAGGCACAGTCAGGCACTAAAAGATGTTAAAAACCATGAATGAGCGGCGTACCTTTGTGTTTGCCCCTGAACCTGCATGTAGATTTTATGCATAAAATACAAAAATAGAGACAAGATTTGACTATGTAAATGTGACTCAAATGATGCAAACAATATATGGATGGAAAGACAATACAAAGGGCTGAGCAACGGGCCCAAGAACATGGCAATCTGACCTCGGGAGCTCAATTAAATCGTCCAAGAAAGTTACCCCCATGAACCTGTGCGCAGACCACATGCAGATTTTATGGACAAAATGCTAAAATGATAACAATTTTTATCTAAGAAAATGAGACCCAAATGATGCAAATAAGGTATGGATAGAAAGATAATATAAAGGACTATCCAATGGAACAAAAATCAATGCAATCAGACATTGGGAAGGCAGTCAAATCACTGAGCAAAGATGTACCTGTGAACCTATCTCTGAGCCTGCCTGCAGAACTTATGCAGAAAACTCAAAAAGTTGGACAATATTAGAATATACAAATGTTAACCAAATGATACAAATGATATATGGATGGAAAGACAATACAAATGGCTATCCAACGGCGCACGAATCAGCGCAATCCGACCCCGGGAGCAAAAGTTATGTCTCGACGAATATGGCCCTGTGAGCATGCGCACAGGACTGCCAGAATCTGTAACGGCCTACAAAATGACCGTTACATTCCTCTAGCGGTCTACTATAGGACCGTCACACTACTAGAGCCCTTAAAACGCCCCAAACAGTGGAAGAATGGATAAAATATCACCTAAACATGTACATGCACACACCCAACTTATAAAAAAGAATTAAAACAAACGTAATGGGCATTGGTGTCCCACCGTGATCGCCAAAAAAACTGTAGATTTGTTTTAATTAGATTCCCATCCCGCCCCCTTTAAATTAATACATGCATAAACATGTGAATCAAAGACAAGGGGGATGAAAGGTTGAGAAATACTAACCGTGATCGCCACCAAGGTTCCAACAACGCCAAAGGATGAAGAAAGGAGAGGAACGGCGCCGTGTACCTTGGAACTTAAAGACTTGATCGCGCTTGAAACGAGGTGCGGGGAACTTTGTGGGATCAAACCACCTCGTCTTCCAGCCGGCTAGAAGAAGAGGGCCTCACGTTGTTGTGAACGTGTCACATAGACATTTTAAAGAGAGGGAAAAGATTTAAAATGGAAATAGGGAAAAATGTGCTAAAATATGAGGGACATGAAGGAAAAGAGGATGAGCATGAGATGCTTTATGGCGGGTGATCGCCAGAGGGGTTGCCTCAAAAAAAGAATGATGATCGCATGTACCTTGTATGAAGCGGGTTAGATTGCAAGTTCTTCCTTACTCCTTCTACCGGCCGGCCGATGAAGGGGATTTATAGCTTGATTACCCTTGCAACACAAATCAAATAAAAATATGGATTAGCCAAAGATGTGTAGTATCAATGCTCTAAAAATATGAATTCAAGCAAATTAGGCATGAACACACCTTGTGTGTTTTGGTTTAAACCCCTTAAGAAGGAGTAACAAGGTATGGAATATGAATGCAATGCAAAGTTGAGAACATATATGTAATATGGCGATAACTCTAACAGAGAGTTAGAAGGAGTGCGCGATGATGCTGATACGATGATCACACAAAACAAACTAAAAGGGGAAGGGAGTGTCCTTGCTGCTCTGTGTATAGCAGTAAAGGGGAAGCAAGAGCCGTAGCAACTGCAGCAACAGGATGAAGAATTCATGGATGAAGATGCTGCCTGAGGGAAGGATAACGCCTGTGGAGGAAGAGTTTGGGAGAAATACCTGTAAAAAGAACAAACACTCTCCTTTCTTTGTTGGCTCTCTCGTTCTCGTTGTTGTTATTGTCCTCTCGTTCTCTCTCGCGCGTGAGGGATTCAAAGGGTATTTATAGGCCCGAAAATCCTTGCATCAATGGGATTAAAATAAGGAAGTCAATCCTCCAGCAAGAATCCCTCTTCCCAATCGAACACAAAGTGTAAAATGGGGAAATGATCACTACTGGAAGGTAGCAGGTGAAATGGAGACCGAAATGAAAATGACGACCTGACAAGGGACGTTAATTGAAATGACGACATCCACACAGTCGTTAATTCCTATATTTATTTATGACAATAAAGGATTTTCCTAATTTAAAATTGACAAATGACGCCTATTTGAATGGGCGTCAAATAATCAACGCCCCTCATCCAGGCGTCAATTCTTTGAGTTTCATTTTCTTTAGGATTCGTAAAACCTAGGAAACAACGCTTGTTTGAACAGTCGTTTATTTGTGAAATCACGACCCCCATCAGGTCGTCAGTTAAATGACGCCCTTCCTCCAGGTGTTAATTACAATTATTATGGAAAATTAGAATTATCATGGAAAAACTAACAAATGATTAGAAAAACTTCATATTAATCCAATATTAAAGTCTACTTTGGGGCGTCACGTGGTGACATGAGATTTACTCAACATAGCATCGATTTTGGCGTGTCTACAGCTGCCCCGTCTTGGCGTCTGCTTTGCAAGGGAGTGAGACTGAATGAAGCGAAAGTGCAACAAGCGGAGTGAAGTAGGAATGAACTGATAAGCAGATGCCAAGGTGTGATGTGACATGCCTCCGACACTAAGAGTTGAAAATCTTTCCAGGATTTTGAATCAAACAACTTCGGATGATTACGAGAAAGCAATGATTAGCTGGATGAAGGAACTAAACTAATAAACAAAATGTGCGCGAGGGCACGGAAGGAAAGACACCTTTGGAGAGCGGTTACCAGCCAATGTGGACGTGCTACAATCAAGGTGGGTTTGTAGGAAAATAAAATGAATTTGAGATAAACATCTAGCAATGAATGCTTTCAAGGAACCAGCCTGAGTGGCTTCAAAGAGAACATAGTACTTGATTTTGAAGGGAATATCTCATGTCAGCTCAGTTAAGAGCGAGCGGCCTTCATTATTGGCGTAATATGAGGATTTTCATCATTAAAGCTCAAAGTCCTACATGATGCATGCTGGGCTAAAAGAAAAAATTAAAATAAACTAAAATAGAAAATAATCAAGGATAATATTGTTAAACCATCCAGACTTAGTCAGGAATCTAGATTTCTAAGCTGACACTAAGCCGAAGCCCGTCTGTCCACGCATCAACTCAGAAAGTAGAACCGTCGTCCCAAACCTTAAATGACTCAACGGCCTATCAGTGCGATCAAGATTCCCCTGGATTTATCACTTTTTTTGATGAAGGGGAACTCAAATTTCAGGTTCATCAGAACCACAAGGTCCTTGACATGCTATAATAGAGTAAAATACCATATAGTGAAAATGCATACATGAAAGAACAATGGATGGAATGATATTACCAGTGGAGTGCAAATCATCTCAAGACCTGCATAACCCGTGCTTCTCTGTGCTCCAAAAATTATTAGCTCATCAAAGAATCAATAAAGCTCCAAATATGATCATAAGTGCATAATACAATCAACTTCATCAAGATATAATAGCACTTAAGTTCATGAATAAAGTGTAAGCTCAAGAAATGACGACTCTTCATAGAGACGTTATAATTATAAATGACGGCAGCCAAGAGGGCGTTAATTACAATCACCATTCGATTTGGAATCGGACTGCAAATGACGCCCGCCCGAAAGGCATTTAATAAATGACGACACAAATAATGTCGCTAATTAATGAAATGACGCCAAGACATATGTCGTCAATTAACTATCTCACTGGCGCACCGTTCCCTGCTCGGAAACAAAACTCTAGTGACTTAATTCTCACTCGAACACAAACTATGATTGTCTGACAACGGCTAATGCTTCGAAAGTTATAAAAAGGATGCATCTTCTGCTACCCATCAAACGACTGAGAGCTACAGTCGAGTCTTCAATCAGAGAACTGAAGATCAGTACAGCAAGCACCGCAAGACTGAAAGAAAAGATGGACAAGAGGATGATGATGCAGAGGCCTTATAAGAAGCCTAGGATGGGATTTCGTAGGATCTCTGAAGTTGCAAGCCACATTAGCGGAAGGATAGACAAAGGTCAAGTAAGTTCAATTTTATTTCAAAGCTTTTATTTCATTCTTCCTTTTCTCTTTAAAATTCTGATTGCATTCTCTTCTCTTCTTCTTTTTTTTTTATTTCTCTTCAGGACCATCCAAATATACCCGGTCTAAGGAGGTTTTTGAAGATCAAGTGGCTCCCCTTACTCCTCTCTAAACTCTCTTTAGATATGAGGTTTTTTCTTAGTAGATGGCACCTACTTGGCCTTGTAACCCATGCTACCCACTATGATGATATCCACCTAGATTGGGCCTCCATAGGAGCACTTATAGAATTATGGCATCCAAACACTCATACTTTCCTTTTTCCTACCTTTGAAGCCACTATTCTCCTAGAAGAAGTAGAGATGCTCTTTGGGTTAAGAAAGATGAAGCAAGGAGAAGAGTCAAAGATGGCTAGTATGACTTGTTGAGTCCCGAAAGGCGGCAATCAAGAGGGGAAGGGTGAATTGATTGGCCAATTAAAATTTCTTCCAAGGAAAACAATGATAAGTAAACATATAAGCACTAGATCTCACCCGAACATGGATACACTTGTGAATGCGTGTGGATTATGGAAGGTGTTTGACAAAGGAATTGGTGTACGCTCAAATCACCGTGGAGCACACTCGACTATGGATGCGGAAGAACAAACCACAAGTGACACATGGAATTTTTAGGTGGTTCGGGTACACTGCCGTGTCCCCTACGTCCACCCCTCACTTGTGGGGATCAAGACTTCACTATGAAGCAAGCCACACACACACGCTGTGTAGAACAGCAAACACACATATGCGGCACCCGATCTGGGCTACCACACACACACACACACACACACACACACACACACACACACACACACACACACACACACACACACACACACACACACACACACACACACACACGTTCGTGTTTTCGAACACGAACAACTCACACACAGAATTGAATCAAGTTTTACATCAAATGCTCAAGTAGACACAAAGTAAATCTGAGAGTCAGGAGTGAAGAATGATTTATCCTGGTTGAAGCTCCCCCTTTCACTTCCTTGAATGTAATTGAATGCTTCTGCAGGAGGAAGATCAATCCTTGAGGAAGAATGAAGCTTTGTCGCACAAATGAGGTTGCAACTTTGACAACCCACGTAGCTTGTTGTTGGGGATGATATGGAGGCTTGATTCAAGCTTCTTCCCTTCACTTTCAGGCTTAGAACAAGGTGGAAGAAGCCCCTGGAGCTGCTACAGCGAACCTGCACTCACAAGGGTTAGAAAAATAACACAACTTTAGATGCCTCTCTCTCCTTAGGGTTTCATACCCCAATAAGATGTATATATAGAGTTTGGAACATTCAAAGACACCCTAGAGACCAGATCCACAATTCCTGAAATGATTTAGGGAGGTTAGGTTTGATTGGTATGACTTTTGGTGCATGCGCACGCAAGTCAAAAATCACGGCTCGGGTTCGAGACTGAAAGGGTCGACCCTTAGGGTCGACCCTCGTGAGGGATTTGAGGGTTTAAAAGGGCTCTGGGTCAATGGATTGACCCTCGGGCTATCCGATGCTGGTATTTAAGAAAACGTGAGCAGGGGTCGACCCTTGGGGTCGACCCTCGCATGAATGGGTTGACCCTTGCTGATGTGATGAAGGAACCTGCCGGGTGTAAAAAAATGCTAGCAGGGGTCGACCCTTGTGGTCGACCCTTGTGGCTGGGGGTCGACCCAATGGGTCGACCCTTTCAGTAACTGATTCTGCTTTGGGATTACAGAGCATAGGGGTCGACCCTTGTTCCAGAGCTTCCAAAAGATTGATTAAAAGGCCACTAAGTCCAAGAACAAGCCAAGGGGTTTCAAGGTTGGTTTTAAGCCATCAAAGGGAATGTGCTAGGACATGAATAAGAGAAACCCAGTACAATTAAGCTTAGATAAGACCCAAACCAATTTGACCCTTGAGATCAAAAAAGAACATCAAAACACAAGATCAAGGGCCAATAAGTTAAAGTGGATCTCACCGACCGTCCTTGAGCACTTATGCACATTCCTTGCCCTGTCAAGACATAACTTGTGAATTAGATGTAGCCTTGCAATTTGAGTTGAAGAAACTTACCTGTTGAGGTTGTTTTTTAACCTCCTTAGCTCCAAGATCTCAATAGAATGTTTGAGCTTTTTAAGACTCTATATGCTAGAACACTTCAAAGACAATATATATATACATATAGTGTTTGGTCATCATCAAAAGCTATCAAATTAGACATTCACTTAAGGAGGGGGTTCAACAATCTTCCCCTTTTTGATGATGACAAAATACTATATGCCTTGTAAAAACATATGACTTCAAAACTGATTTAGCATACATATGAGATTCAACCTTCAACCTCCATATCAAGAAACAAAACTTTCATTCTTCACATGCATCATACCAATCCAAAACATGTGAGATTGACCACAAAGGCATATTCCAAACATATCTACCGACAACTGAATTAAAAAGGAAGCATGGTCTGAGTTTAAAAGCAAATTACAAGATGCAATGGAAATGCTGATTGAAATGCAACACAACTAACTGAGATGCGAAAAATGATGAAAGCATACATGCATGCAATCACACATCACACAAATACATATAATTAGCCGACTAGCCGGGGCCCATATATAGGACCAAAGTTTCTCCCCCTTTGGCATCATCAAAAAGGAGGGGGTGAAAGTCAAAAGAGGTGTGCCAATTCGCAGGAGCATAACCCTCTAATCATTACTCGGAGGTGGAGGACTTGGCGGACGCCTAATATAATCAACGATGTCACCAAACATGGCGGCTTGAGTGGCCAAGGCGTCTTGAATAGACTGAGTGCTTTCTTGATGAAAGAGCTTCAGATCAGACAATTCTTGTTGCATTGCCTCCATTGTCTCCCCATACTTGTCTAAACGACCATCAATTGTATCCAACCGATCCATGATTAGCTGTACCACCGCGGAGGGCATTGCTTCAGCAGGAACATCTGGTTGTTGGTTGCCAGCCTATTCTTCTTCATCATCCTCATCTTCTCCCGAGCTAGCAGCTTGTGGACCTCGTTTCAATTGACGCACCAGCACCCCATCTCGCATTTCATAACCCATGTGGTGACATATGGAATGTATGGTGTAGATATCAGAAGCTCGGATGGTTTGAGATGCTTCCCTTGCAAGATTAAGCCCCATATACTGAAAATAGCAGTTAAGGCCGCAGCATATGGCAATGTCTGATGTTTGTGCTTCACACTTGAACAGATATGATCCAAGATAAGTGATGGAAACTTGATAGGAATGCCACCTATAAAACCGCAGAATAGAAACATGTGTTTTTCAGTGACCTTATCATGGCCTCCCCCTCTTGGCAACAAAATGGTGGTGATCATTCTATGTAAAATTCGTTGCATGGGGGGAAATGATTGGCATTTAGTCCAGCAACTGATCCATCACCCATATCCTCGGATGTCATGTATCGATACACTGTGGCTTCAAAAACTTCAACATCCCCAAAAGCATAGCCTTCATTTGGTAAATTAAATGCTTCGCCTAACATTTACGATGAAAGCATAATCCACTGCCCATTTACTGTCATAACCGGAACATCACCCGAAACGGACAAATTGCTATAAAATTGATGTACCAGATTCGGATAGATGCGATGATGTGCGGACATAAACCCGTCTATATTTGGTTGACTACAAATGATATCAACAAGGCCGGGAAGATGACGGCTAAGATTACCAAAGTCAACCGCACGTGTACGGAGTACGGTTCTATCCAACACCTTGCTAGAGAGTGTTGGCGCGGCTGCTCTGGATCGACGCCCCCTTGCCGAGCTCGATCCCTCTCCACTACGAGAAGAATGCCTCTTTGGGGCCATCTAAAACACAAATTGAAAGAATCACATGACGGGGTTGTAGATCGAGATGGTTTGACAAGATTGGAGAGCTATAGCCTTGGATTAGTGATCCTCCACACATCAAGAACATACCTCAGAGGGTTTGAAGCTCAAGGAAGACGCGTTGAACCGTTTGGAAGGTGGATGTGCACGGGACGCCACCGGGAGAACCGCGGCTAGGTCTTGAGAGTTTTGGTGCCAAGAAATACTTGGAGGGCTTGCAAGAGATGGTGGCTAGGGTTAGAAGGGGGCTTGAGGGGTTTTTATGAGATGGGAAGGGGGAAACATAGGGTTTCTACCCCTTTTAGGGCAGTTCGGACGCGGCTAAGGCCGCCCGACCGTAACGGGTCGACCCAATGGGTCGACCCCTGTAACCCCGGCCCCAGCCAGAAACGGATCCCGCGAGGGTCGACCCTTGGGGTCGACCCTTCCTTTGAATTTCATCAAAAAAAGTTGTTGAAATGTGATGGAAGATCAAAAAGGTTCGACTCTATTCCCCAATGATAAATTCATGTTGAAATCAAGAAAATTTGAGTTGTTTTAAGGATAAATCAATTGGGGAACATGTTTCAATGAAATCTAAGCTCATAATAGACGTTCATTATTCAATACTTCCAGATTTCAGATTTCAAGGGGTTTTGCTCGCTTTTTGACGATTAAGAGAATTCAAGGGAATATTGGCCATAGAAATAACTGTGACATGGGTGTATACTATAGATAGAAGGAATGCAATACACACAATCATGGTGTTTCACACATATCTATTTTTTGTTTTATTTTTCAATCAATCATAATGTACATGCATGAAAAGGGGAAATGCAACTATGCACCATACTAATGCAAATGCATGCTATGCAATGACGTATACACATAGTAATGCAAATGATCATGACTCAGACTTGTCTATCCTACAAACCCCTAGTTCTCTCCTAAATGATGTAAATTTTTCCCCACTAAGAGGTTTGGTGAAAACGTCCGCAATTTGTTGATCTGTTTCAATGAACCTGATTTCTACATCACCCTTGCTCACATGATCCCTGAGAAAATGATGTCTAATTTCAATATGCTTTGTGCGAGAGTGATGGACTGGGTTCTTTGACAAGTTTATGGCTGAAGTGTTGTCACACAAGATGGAAGTGTTTTTGAAGGAAATGCCATAATCAATCATCTGTTGTTGGATTCATAGCACCTGGGCAACACAACTCCCGACAGCCACATATTCGGCTTCGGCGGTTGATAGAGTCACTGAGTTTTGTTTCTTGGAGACCCATGAGACCACGCACCCCCAAGAAAAAGGCAATACCCGCTGGTGCTTTTTCGATCCACTTTACAACCCGCATAATCGGCGTCAGAATAAGCAACTAAATCAAAGCTCGAATTACGCGGATACCACAATCCTAAATTACTTGAACCAGCAATTTATCTAAAAATTTGTTTAACAACCGACATGTGTGATTCTTTTGGATTGGACTGAAATCGTGTACATAAACACACATCAAATTGAATGTCAGGCCTGCTGGCAGTTAAATATAACAAGGAACCTATCATGCTTCTGAAGAGTTTTTGATCCACGGATTTACCTGATTCATCTTGATCAATTTTTATTGAGGTGGACATGGGAGTTGGTTGTGGTTTGGTAGAGGTCAAGTTGAACTTTTTCAGTAGCTCCAATGCATACTTCTTCTGATGTATGAACATACCGTCAGCTGTCTGTGTGACCTGCAATCCCAAGAAGAATGTCAGCTCTCCCATAAGACTCATTTCAAACTCACTTTGCATTAATTCGGCAAAGTCTTTGCTGAGAGCATCTTTGGTGGAGCCAAAAATAATATCATCTACGTAAACTTGAACAATTAAGATTTCCTCACCGTTCAATTTCGTGAAAAGGGTTTGATCAACATTACCTCGTTTGAATCCATTTTGAATGAGAAATCACTTAACCGTTCATACCATGCCCGGGGTGCTTGTTTCAGACCGTAGAGTGCCTTGTCTAGCTTGTACACATGGTCTGGATGCTTTGTGTCCTCAAACCCCGGTGGTTGCTCCACGTACATGTCCTCCTATATGTAGCCATTCAAAAATGCACTCTTAACATCCATTTGAAACAATCTAATGTTGTTACAGCATGCAAATGCTAATAGGACTCTCACAGCCTCGAGTCTTGCTACTGGAGCAAAAGACTCATCGAAATCAATTCCAAGCTCTTGGCTATAGCCTTTAGCCACTAGCCTGGCCTTATTCTTAGTTACCACTCCTTGATCGTTTGTTTTGTTTCAAAAAATCCACTTTGTTCTGATCACTGAGTGGTTTCTAGGACATGGCACGAGGAACCACACTTTGTTCCTTTGGAACTGGTGTAGTTCTTCTTGCATAGCCATGATCCAAGACTCATCCTTCAAGGCCTCTTCAATAGAGTGAGGTTCAAACTGGGAAAGTAAGGTAATATAGTCCTGATTTTCAACTTCCCTGAAGGAGGCTCGTGTTCTTGTTCCGTCTTCAACATTGCCGATCACATTCTCCGGCGGATGGTCCTTTTTGAAAGTCCATTGCCTTGGAAGCTGTTGTTCCAACTGATCTTCCGGATTTGCATCATCTTCTTGTGGTTCTTTTACTTCTTGATTTTCAGTTTTTCCTTCCATCATCTCGATATTACCGTCATTCAATTCATCGTTCTGTAATACAGAATTTTCATTAGTACTTTTAGAAGATGATTCATCAATGATGACATGAGGGCTTACTCAACTACAAGAGTTCTCAAGTTATACACTCGATAAGCTCTTGAGCTAAGAGAGTATCTAAGAAATATACCTTTGTCACTTTTGGGGTCAAATTTAGTCAGGTCCACCTTACCATTATTGTGAATGTAACAAACTGAGCCGAAGGGTCTAAGATAGGAAATGTTTGGCTTCTTACCTCGGTACAACTCATAAGGGGTTTTCTTCAACAGTGGTCTTACCATGGCGCGATTGACAATGTAGCAAGCAGTGTTCACTGCTTCAGCCCAAAAGTACCTCGGCAAATTATTCTCGTTTAGCATGGTTCTTGCCATCTCAATTAGCGTCATGTTCTTCCTTTCAACAACACCATTCTGTTCGGGGGTTCTTGGTGCGGAGAAGTCATGCGTATAGCCTTGAGCCCTGTAAAAATTGCTGAACTCATGGTTATCAAATTCCTTACCGTGATCGCTCCGCACGGCCTTGATGCAACACCCCTTTTCATTTTGGACTACCCTGCAAAATACTTCAAATTCTGTCAGGGCATCATTTTTATGTGAAAGGAAGTAAACCTAACAAAATCTTGAGTAATCATCCACAATGACAAACCCATACAATTTACCACCCAAGCTATGTGTTCTGCTTGGTCCAAATAAGTCAATGTGGATTAACTCAAGGGGCCTTGATGTAGTTACATTATTCTTGCACTTGAATGATGTCCTTGTTTGCTTACCCATGCTGCACGCCCCATAGACTCCTTCATCAGTAACCTTCAGCTTAGGCAATCCAACAACCAAATCATTTTGAGACAGTTTTAACAAAACATTAAAACTAGCATGCCCAAGTCGGCGATGCCAAAGCTAAACATCATCATTATTCCTTGCAACCAAACACAGATTTTTATGAGAGGGTTCATCCAAATCAATCATATATACATTGTTATGCCTGAGACCAATGAACTTTATCTCATGAGTATTTTTATTCACAACGGTGCAGTAGTTAGAATCAAAAATCATATTGCATCCTTTATCACAAAGTTGACTTATACTCAAAAGATTATGATGCAACCCTTTCACGAGCAAGACATTCTCAATGGCATGATTTTGATTCTTACCTATCTTACCTTCTCCGATGATTTTACCTTTGTCCTTACCACCAAATGCCACTGTTCCACCATCCTTTTCATGTGAGTCCGCAAACAATTCTTTGTTTCCCGTCATGTGCCGAGAGCATCCACTATCCAAATACCACCTATTCCATTGAGCTCTCAAGCAGACCTGCAGTCACAACAACCGTACTTATGCAAATTTTGGTACCCAAGCAAGTTTGGGTCCATGATGGTTTGAAACATGAGATATGTATGATCTATTTCTCATTCTAGCAAAACTTTCATCATCAAATTTCAGAATTTTGCAATCATACATATCATGGCCTAACCTTCCACAATAAAAGTATGTAATGGCTCTATCCTTGTTCCTTCTCCTTCTTTTATTCAAGAATGAATTATGCACATGTGTTTTTGACGTGGATGGAGATGAACTTCTGGGAGGCATGTGAGTTGAATGTGTTTCAGATTGTAAAGTTTTCCCCTTTTTAAAAATGGCAATAGCATCCTTCAACTCATGGTTTTCATGCATTAGAGAGTGGACTTGATTTTCGGCCTTTTCTTTTGCTTGATTGCATGCCATGCTTTCAAGCTTTTCTTGTTCCAGATTATTTTTCAAATCATCATGCATTTTACTTAGTGTGAATTGCTCCTCTCTCATGCATGAAATCTCTTCTTCAAGCAATTCATTTTTTGACACAAGAATTTCTTTCTCATTTATCAATTTCTCAGTTTCCGATTTCAACACATGGCAATTTTCACATGAGTTTTTAGCATGCACTAGATGTTCAATTTTCTTTTTCAAATGTCTGTTTTCAGATCTGAATTTTTTACATTTTTCATATAACGACTCATATGCAATTTGCCATTATTCACAAGTAAGAGTTTCAGTTTCAGAATGTACCTCATTTCCATCGTCGTCATTGGCCATGAAGCATAGGTTTTGGACCAGCTCATCTAGTCCATCTTCATTCCCAGACTCTTCCTCATCTTCATCGCTCCAAGTGGCCACCATGGCCTTGGGCTTCTTGAATTTTCCTTTCTTCAGCTTCTTCATCAGATCAGGGCACTCACCCCGCATGTGACCGGGTTTCTTGCATTCGTAGCATATCACTTCTTCTTTCTTGCCACTTTTTCCTCTGTTCGGACCTTGCCTTCTTGGTTTCTTTCTGAATTGACCACCGAAATTTCTGGTCCTTTTGACGAACCTTCTTGCCCTTCTTGTAATCATGGCAACCAGCTCTTCATCTTCAGTGTTGCCGGTTGAATCATTGTCACTGCCCTCTGAATCTTGTGGATTCACTTTTAGAGCCAAAGGTGTGACTATCTTCTTCTTTTTATGGTCCTCCTCGCTCCTCTTGATGTTGATTTCGTATGTCATCAAGGAGCCAATTAGCTTGTCCAATTTCAAAGTGCTGATATCCTTTGAGTCCTCAATTACAGTGGCCTTTGTGTGCCATTGTGATGACAAGGATCTCAGTACCTTTCTGACGAGTTCCTTGTCGGAATACTCTTTACCAAGACCCTTTAATCCATTCGTGATTTCTATCAATCTTGCAAACATATCAGAAATGGACTCTTCTGGTTTCATCATAAATAACTCATAATCCCGGACTAACAGATTCGCCTTGGTTTCCTTTACTTCCGATGTTCCTTCATAGATCAACCGCAGCTTGTTCCACATCTCCTGCGCGAAAGAACACAGGGAAATACGTGAGTATTCATTAGGATGAATGGCACATTGTATTATATTCATGGCTTTAAAATTTGTTGAACACTTCTTTATATCCTCATCATCCCACTCATCCTCATTTTGAGACAGAGTATACGGACCCTTGCTTATGACGCGCCACACGTCATAGTCTTGGGCTCGTAGAAAAACATACATTCTGTTCTTCCAATAAGGGTAATTTGATCCATCAAAGAACGGGGGTCTTTGGATCGAATGTCCTTCGGGCATCATCCCCTTGTTTGCCATAAGGAGGGATCTACTCTACGACCGTGTGGTCGAGTGAAACAGAGACCAAGGCTCTGATACCAATTGTTGAGTCCCGAAAGGCGGCAATCAAGAGGGGAGGGGTGAATTGATTGGCCAATTAAAATTTCTTCCAAGGAAAACAATGATAAGTAAACATATAAGCACTAGATCTCACCCGAACATGGATACACTTGTGAATGCATGTGGATTATGGTAGGTGTTTGACAAAGAAATTGGTGTACGCTCAAATCACCGTGAAGCACACTCGACGATGGATGCGGAAGAACAAACCACAAGTGACACATGAAATTTTTAGGTGGTTCGGGTACACTGCCGTGTCCCCTACGTCCACCCCCCACTTGTGAGGATCAAGACTTCACTATGAAGTAAGCCACACACACACGCTGTGTAGAATAGCAAACACACATACGCGACACCCGATCTGGGCTACCACACACACACACACACACACACACACACACACACACACACACACACACACACACGTTCGTGTTTCAGATAACGAACAACTCACACATAGAACTGAATCAAGTTTTACATCAAATGCTCAAGTAGACACAAAGTAAATCTGAGAGTAAAGAGTGAAGAATGATTTATCCTGGTTGAAGCTCCCCCTTTCACTTCCTTGAATGTAATTGAATGCTTCTACAGGAGGAAGATCAATCCTTGAGGAAGAATGAAGCTTTGTCGTACAAATGAGGCTGCAGCTTTGACAACCCACGTAGCTTGTTGTTGGGGATGATATGGAGGCTTGATTCAAGCTTCTTCCCTTAACTTTCAGGCTTTGAACAAGGTGGAAGAAGCCCCTGGAGCTGCTGTTGCGAACCTGCACTCACAAGGGTTAGAAAAATAACACAACTTTAGATGTCTCTCTCTCCTTAGGGTTTCATACCCCAATAATATGTATATATAGAGTTTGGAACGTTCAAAGACACCCTAGAGACCAGATTCATAATTCCTGGAACGATTTAGGGAGGTTAGGTTTGATTGGTATGACTTTTGGTGCATGCGCACGCAAGTCGAAAATCACGGCTCGGGTTCGAGACTGAAAGGGTCGACCCTTGGGGTCGACCCTCGTGAGAGATTTGAGGGTTTAAAATGGCTCTGGGTCAATGGGTCGACCCTTGGGGTCGACCCTCGGGCTATCCGGTGCTGGTATTTAAGAAAACGTGAGCAGGGGTCGACCCTTGTTCCAGAGCTTCCAAAATGTTGATTAAAAGGCCACTAAGTCCAAGAACAAGCCAAGGGGTTCCAAGGTTGGTTTTAAGCCATCAAAGGGAATGTGCTAGGACATGAATAAGAGAAACCCAGTACAATTAAGCTTAGATAAGTGCCAAACCAATTTGACCCTTGAGATCAAAAAAGATGAACATCAAAATACAAGATCAAGGGCCAATAAGTTAAAGTGGATCTCACCGACCGTCCTTGAGCACTTATGCACGTTCCTTGCCCTGTCAAGACATAACTTGTGAATTAGATGTAGCCTTGTAATTTGAGTTGAAGAAGCTTACCCGTTGAGGTTGTTTTTTAACCTCCTTAGCTCCAAGATCTCAATAGAATGTTTGAGCTTTTTAAGACTCTATATGCTAGAACACTTTAAAGACAATATATATATACATATAGTGTTTGGTCATCATCAAAAGCTATCAAATTAGACATTCACTTAAGGAGGGGGTTCAACATGACTAAACCAATAAATGCTCATGACATGCTTACTAGCCTCATACCAAGCCCAAATCTAGTGAACCAAATCAAAGCTCATAAGGGGATCAATCTTCTAAAGTTAGCCTCATGGGTATACAAGAATATGGATAAAGCCCAAGAGGATGAGGATTTGTTGGAGAGAGTAATGAAAGGCTTTGTTATATGCATGGTAGGAGCTTTACTCTTCCCTTCAATGGAAGACCACCTAGAGGAATGCCACTTGAGTGCCATAGCTAGTATTTGGGAAGGAAAAAGGATAGGTCCGGCGGTGCTAGCCAACCTCTACAATGGACTCACCTCCGCTTCTTTGGGACGGCCTCTCTATGGGTCAATGCTACTTCTCTCTTGTTGGGTGGACCTCCACCTAAAGTTTGATCCATGCCAAGAAACCCAATCGGCCTCAAAAATCTTTTCTAAGAGCCCTCTCCGGTATATGACGGATTCTCTAGGCTTATGTGAGAGGGTGACAAATCGGGTGCCAAAGCTAAAGAAGAGAAATGATTGGAGGAACTACTTCAAGACCATGCCAAAGGACGGCTTTATATGCACACCGGGGTTCCTCAAGACCCAAGACCTTCACTCAAGACTCTCCTCCGGCATCGAGCTACGACTAATCGGCGGGACCGACTTCATCCTCTATAATGCCCACCGGTGTCTCCCACAACTTGGTCTACCTCGACACACCTTTGAAGAACCTTCTCACCTTCCACCACTCAAGAGGAGGGAACTAGGCTCAAGTGGAGATCAAGAAGAAGTCAAGACCATCATAGCACAATGGAAGGTTGGACTACTACATAGGTCCAAGCAACATGTTGAAGAGGAAGAAGACAAATGCAAATCATATGTAATAGCACTTAGGAGGATAAGGCCCATGGTGGCTCATTGAATGTAACAATGATTTTCTTTGATGAAATAAAAGAATCTTTCCTTAATTGAGCCAAAAAAGCATTTTATATGATATTGTCTTCCAATCTCATGCAATTCTGTCTGATAAAACTGAGCTTCTGTACTGAGAAGCACCTCCAAGCATGGCGTCATTTCCATAAACAGCGCCTGCCAACACGTCGTCAATCTCTATGAATAAATTTCCCCGAAAATCAATAAAACCCACAATTGACGCCCTCTCAAACTGGCGTTAATTAATCCGCGCCCCAACTTAAGGCGTTAATTGATTTAAATTCTTTAAATTCCTTTCAAAACATTTCCTTGATTTTTCTAAAAGAAACGCCTTGACTCATGTCGTGCCTTATTAAACTGACGCCCCGAATACCGTCGTCAATTTCAAACAACAATTATGACTTCCAATCACATCAATCAATCTTCCATTAATGCCTCTGACGACAATTACAATTTCCCATGCAAACTTAAATGACGACCCATTGAATGTCGTCATATCTATAAATCACGCCTCAATCCGATCCGCCAATTACGAGGGTGACGACACCCATTAGGGCGTCAATTATTTCCGAACGTTAAACCCTATTTCCCTCTTCTCTTTCTCCTTCCTTCGTCCACTTTTTCTCTTCTTTCTGCAACCAAACCCTAACCGAGCCGCAAATCGCTCATCTCCCATCTCTCTTCTCTGCTCTCATTTCTACCCATGGCGGGCGGCGCATACAAGCGTCAACGTGTTTCTGCCCCCGAGGTCGTTGACCTAGGCAATGATGAACACGCCGTGGAGGAGGCTCCTCCCACGGCGGCCGAAGACGCTCCGGTGGTGGAGCACGGTGGAGGAGAAGAAGCGGCCAACGAAGAGGAAGGGGGAGATGACGACGGGAGCGATGGAGAAGAAGAAGATGAAGACGATGGTGAGGATGAAGAAGATGACGAGGAAGATGACGACGGGGAGGAGGACGATGAACAAGAAGATGAAGAAGGACAAGAAGAACCCACGGTGGAGACGGTGGCGTCCTCTCGGCCTCACCATGTCCATCAACCACGACCACCCCGTCAGCCACGGCAGCCACGGCAGCCACGGCAACCCCTCCGTGGGGGACTGCTAACACCAGAACGGAGCAAGGTAGGTGCCCTAACCCTCCCATTTTTTTCAATTTATTTAATTTTTATCAATTTTCCATAGCTTTCGGTGAAGGGAGACCTTTGGACTAGCAACACAGTCAAATGAAAAACAACGACCCACCTTGGGTCGTCAATTTAAATCATTTTTAATTTCTAAAAATGGACAATTCATGAAACCACGCCCTGCAGTATGTCGTCATTTAGAATTATCATGTTTAATTTTCATGCCATTTCTTTTATTTTTGATATATGCCTCTGTTTCATTTTTATTTCGTGCACTGTTGTTATTTTAAAAACCCGAGAAAACAATGCCTCCCACCGGGGTGTTAATTCATTAAACGACGGCCAAGGTGTGGTCGTCAATTAAAATTTTCACAATTATGTTTTTAGGGTAGAAAATTACCTTCAAAACAGCGCCCCCCATAGGGGCGTTACTTTAACAAACAACGACCTAGGCTTGGTCGTCAATTCAAATTTTCCATAATCACCAAAAAAAATATTCTGAAGTAACGCCTGGCCCAAGGGGCGTCAATTAAATAAGTCACGACCGAGGATAGGTCGCCAATTCAAACAGAGGGCAAATTGAAACAGCAGATGAATATCCACATAAGAAACTCATGTCAAAATGTTCTTTGTTGTCAGGGATTGATGAGGACTCGGATCTCCTGGGTCCAGGTTCGAGCTGCCTACTATGGGCTTCCGAATTTCCAGCGGGATAGGGTAGATGCCATGGGATTCGGACCCTTCCTTAGCATAGAGTCTATGAGACCCGACCTACCCTTGATCCAGGTTCTTAGGGAGAGATGGGACAGGACTAGTCGGGCATTCTTGATGCCGTGGGGTCACATGGTTCCCAGTCGAGAGGATGTTGCTAGGATCACCGGGCTGAGGGTGGATGGCGAGGATGTGAGCAGGATTACCCTACCCGACTATAGCGAGTTGACACAGAGGCTGCTAGGGTTAGAGACGATAGCAGGGACACCCAGCGAGTGTAGGACCATCTACCGCACCGACCTTACCATTGCTATGGGGTTGGGTGATTCTAGACAGAGGTCGAGGGAGTCTCTGGAGCAGTTCTCACAGAGGCTGATTGGGGGAGCTAGGGCCGTCTACTGCCAGGACCCGGCTGAGTGAAAGAGAGAAGATCAAGATTTAAGGAGATTCCTTTTCCTGATGCTCGGGAGGCTATTGCTTGGCACGAAGGGCGACATCATCAACTGCCGATTCCTGGGGATCCTCGAGGACTTGGAGAGCGTCGGCAGATACGCTTGGGGAGTTGCTCTGCTAGCGCACTTGATGGCCGACCTGTCCACGGGGACAGGTCGAGAGACGACTGTCAGTGGCTTCTCACCTTTCCTTCAGGTATGCATTTTTTCTTTTTTCTTCTTCTCTTTTAATGCATGTGAATGCTTTACTAATGCAATGGATGGATGTAGGTGTGGAGTCACTTATACATGCCGATGGGGCGTGTCGACCTTCGACCTGGAGATGAGGGATCTTTCCCACTGGCGCGACGCTGGCTACCAGTCGTGACCGGAGCGGCACTCGCCTACGAGCTGCGAGTTTTATGACGGGAGTTCCGCGACTACCCCGCCTCACTGGTATGCATGCTAAATATGATGCAATTCTTTTTTTTATGAAATATGTATGAAATGATATGAGATATGCATTTTTTTTGTGAATGCAGGTGGTGTGGAGACCCTACGAGGGCATGACCGACGAGGGCCAGCCCTGGGTCGTAGCGGGCCGACCTCGCTTCGGGCATGAGCTTTGGGTTCATTGCTTGAACGAGATTGAGCCGCTACGGCTTAGGTTGGTGATGAGGACCCTCGG
This sequence comes from Amorphophallus konjac, assembly GCA_022559845.1. Classification (NCBI taxonomy): domain Eukaryota; kingdom Viridiplantae; phylum Streptophyta; class Magnoliopsida; order Alismatales; family Araceae; genus Amorphophallus; species Amorphophallus konjac. Next base: position 30,169,382 of record CM040120.1, read on the forward strand.
CCTGCACCAGGAGTGGGTCGAGGTAGGAGAGCCCCAAGGGATAGGAAAGAAGACCCGTGGTCCCACGAAGGCGACCGACTGGAGAGTCCGGTTCCCTGACCAGTACGCTGACTGGCAGCGCGGCGGGACCCGAGTCACTTCACAGGCGATGGACAGCTTCGAGTACCTCCGACGCTACTGGGAGGTTTACGCCGGTCGACCCCAGATGAGGGTCCTAGGGGTACGTATGGATGCACTTTCTTTTAATTAATTGCAAATGTTATATGTCTATTATGCGATTGATATATGTGATGAATGCAGGATGCACGGGACATAGCGGCGATGGACATGCAGGTTCACCTCCACAGCCTAGAGGCCCAGCTGGCCGCCACACGGGCAGACCTACAGACCCTGGTGAGTGTTTAATTATCTATATGCAAATGAATTCCTGAATTATTGATGATTGGTCACTGACAATCACAATGAATGCAGCGTGCCCAGCCGGGAGAAGCAGTGAGAGAGACAGGAGGAGCCTCCAGCTCGAGAGGGCCTAGTGCAGAGACGACTGCACTAGCAGAGCAGCTTGCCGGAGCGGTGGCACGGGCCGAGGCGGCAGAGCGCGACCTCGCCACACGGGTAAGTTCTAACTCAAACTCAAAATGCACTTGATTATATTTCATTATGTGTGTTCATAAAAAAAAAAAATCATTCTTGCAGACTGAGGAGCTCCGAGCCTCGCTCTCCTGCATCGAGGCAGGACAGCGCGCGATGGCTACCCGGGTAAGTTAATAACAAAGATTTTATTTCAGTTGTTTATGAAATTGAATTAAATGTGGAACTGATGATTTGTTTAATTGATTGCAGACCACAGAGCTACAGGCGGCGCTTACCCAGGCTGCACTAGCCGGGACGGAGCTGGCCATCCGCGAGCAGCGAGTTGCGGAGCTTGAGAGGGCCTTGAGGCGGCGAGAGGAGCTACCTCAGGACGTGGCAGAGCTGAGGGTCGCCCTCGACATGGAGCGTAGGGAGCGTGCCCGAGAGCGAGAGGAGCGTGCGGTGGAGCGGACCCGTGACTAGGAGCAGCACCTGGCGGAGCGGACCCGTGACCGGGAGCAGCAGGCGGCACGCGAGCGGGAGCTCGCAGACTTGAGGACTCAGCTAGCCGTCACTCAGGAGCGGCTACGGTCGACAGAGGAGCGCCTCCAGCGAGGTCGGGATCGGGCGCGTGCTGCGGGGTACACGTTTACCAGTTCTACTTTTGTGGCGGGTTCCTCTCTTCGGCAGAGGAGCCAGGCAGAGGAGCAGGCTCGTGCTCCAGCTACTTCCCGGGGGTCTATGCCCCCTCCACGGGCGCCTCGTCGAGACTTACTTGTACTCCTCCACATTCACATTTGTACTCAGATATTCATTGATATATATATATGAAATTTTTGTTACCTGAGTTACTTTGAGCAGTTGAGCACTTGTGTACCTGCCTTTGCTTTCGCTTTCTTTCCTTTTGCCCTTCTTCGTTCTCGTTCATTCTTGCCCTGTAGTTCACGCTTAAACAAACAGATTAATCCATCTGTTTGGCTTGGCCCCTTGCTCAATAAGCAAGGGGTTGTCACTTCTTTGACCTTGTTGACGGGTCAAGGGGCCAAGCCTCTAATTAATAAAGGTGGATAATATAAATATATAAAGAAATGCAGCATGCAAGCAAGCAGATGCCAACTTAAAATAAAAAATGCCCACACAAAAATGCAATCAAGCATATGAGATGGAAAGCAGCAGGCTTAATTTTTGTTCTTTTCAATTTTTTCTTTTTTTCTTTTTTTTCATTTTTTTTTCGTTTTGAAAATGACGGCCTCGCACACAGGTGTTGATTAAAAAAAACATTTTTTTGAATTTTTATTAAAATGACGACATTGACAAAGCCGTGAATTTATTAAATGACGCCCCCTAAGCGGGTGTGAATTGAAAAACTATTTTTTTTATTTGTTTTCTTTATTTGAAAATGACGACGTGGACACTGTCGCTATTTACTGAAATGACGCCCTAAAGTGGGGCGTTAATTATAAAAACATTTTTTGGGTTTTTGTTTGAGACTGAGCATAGCACAAGGGTCTTAAACCTTACACAATCACCACCTTAAATTCATTAATCTTTCTTAAAAGATTTAACAAAAGGGTCAACGTGCTTATTGACTTATGATTTTACTCATATTCTCTCGCGGCCCATCCTTCTTAGTAGGTCTTTGTCATCCTTTGAGCTTATAGTCTACCATGGAGGGAGAAGGGAAGAATAAGTTGAGGAAGCTCACGAGAGGTTATCGAGATCGGGGAAACTTTCCTCCCCTGCCCTAATGCCTGTTGGGATTCGGTCTTCGACTTAGGAAATTTGTTGCTCTTTTCGCCCTTATTTAAACATGCTTACGACCAAGGTTTTCCCTGCGGGGACTTTGCCCTCTTGACATGCTTTTCTTTTTGGTTTTATAACTTTTTTTGTTTATTTTTTTTTACAAACAAATAAAGACCTAATTGTACTTAGGCTTTAAGTATTTTGTTCCCTTTTGAGCCCTGACTTCCACCTACTGGGGCGGCGGGCAAGTTTGGTTAGCATTCATTGACTCGTACTCCCTCTTGTGAGCCGAAGAGAAGAGAATAGGTAAAGTTTTTACACTCTTAGTTTGGGTCTAACTTTCCTCAAATTTTGAGCCGCTTGATTTTACGAGTAAAGCATGTAGTGTGTGCGGGAATTGACCCCCAAATTAAACTATCAAGACTGAAGAATGAATTAAGGATCTTGATCTTTCGGGCTTACGGCCTATGCACTATGCCAGCCTACAATTTTTCATCATTTTTTCTTTCTTATTCTTTTTTCTTCTTTTTTTTCTTTCCCTTTTTTCCTCTTTTTTTATTTTCCTTTTTTCTTCAAATTTTTCTTTTCGAAGACTTAGGGGTAATACTTCTTCAGGTAAAGACCATTCCAGGGGTGCGCTAACTCTTCCCCTTCAGCATTAATCAATTTGTAGGCATTACCAGGATAAACATCTTTTATAACAATGGGCCATTCCCAATTAGGTTGGAGTTTTGAACGAGGTCCACCCGATTTTACAAAGATTCTTTTAATTACCATCTCACAGATTTTAATTTTCTCTCAATTACTTTCTTTTGGTAAAAACGTGAAAGCCTATTTTGATATACACGTGCATGCTCAGCAGCGACCAAACGCTTCTCATCTAGGAGTTCCAATTGAGCAAGGAGGGATTCACGACGCTCATCAATAGGGAGCTCATTGTCCAATTGTACTCGTAGAGAAGGGATAAGAATCTCATAAGGGACTACCGCCTCCATTCCATAAGTAAGGGCGAAAGGGGTTTGCCCAGTAGGAGTGCGAATAGAAGTGCGATAGGCCCAAAGAGCTTCAACCAATTTTTCTGGCTAATCTGTAAATTTATTAGCCTCATACGTTTTCTTGATAATCTTGATCAAAGTTTTGTTGGTTGCCTCTGCTTGGCCATTGCCCTGTGGATAATAAGGAGATGAATGATGCAATGCAATGTTATACATGTTGTAGAGGTCCTGAAACTCCTGAGAGATGAATTGCGGTCCATTGTCGGTGATGATGGTACTCGGGATGCCGAACCTTGCAATGATGTTCTTCATTATAAACTTGCAGACGGTTGACGCTTTTATCTCCGCGTATGCTTCCACTTTCGCCCACTTGGTGAAGTACTCTGTGGCCGTGAGTATAAACGATTTTGGCTTTGTGAGGAGGTTCGAATCACCAAGAGGTCCAATGATATCGAAAGCCCACATGGAGAAAGGCCATGGGGAGGACATAGGATGGAGTGAAGAAGCAGAAGAATGGATTTTATCAGCGTGCAGCTGGCACTAAACACACCTTCAAACATAGATGGAGCAATCCTCTTCTAGAGTGGGCCAATAGAAGCCTAGCCTAAGGATTTTCTTAGCTAGCATCTGGCTATTCACATGACCACCACATACTCCTGAATGCGCCTCTTCCACAACCTTCCAAGATTCATCATCGTCGAGGCACCTTAATAAAACTCCGGTGAGACCTCTTCTATAGAGCACACCTCCAACTAGAGTGTATCGCTGAGCAACTCTTCTAATGGCTTTCTTCTCTTCAACCGTGGCCTCCTCAGGATAGGATTGATCCTGGCAATACTTAGCAATTTCATAATATCACGGCTTCTCCTCATCGTCCAATTCTTCCTCTAGATCCATTAACATGATCTCCTTATTCTCGATGATTCCACCTTGCTTAACCTTCTTGAGCACCTCCTCCTTAACACTAAGGAAGGCCAGATCCTTAATAACGGGAGTGAGACGCTTGTGAACAATAATGGAATGGAAATCCTTTTCGGGAAGGAAAACCAAAGAAGAAGCAAGAGAAGCAAGAGCATCAGCTAGAATATTTTGATCGCGAGGAACATGGACAAAGATTAATTTGGTGAAAAGCTTGGCATAAGCAGAAGTCAGTTCCTGGTAGGGTTTGAGTTTAGGATTGAGCGTGCGACACTTGGTGAGCACTTGACGAAGAATAAGCTGACTATCACCTACAATCCGTAATTGGGTAACACCGAATTGATGAGCGGCCTCTAGTCCGGCCAGGAGAGCCTCGTACTCAGCTATATTATTTGTAATTAGGAATGCAAGCTGAGAGGCGAGTGGAATAGTGATACCCTCAGGTGATAGAAGAACAATGCCAATCCCCTTCTCTTTTGAATTCAAAGCTCCATCAAAATGTAACGTCCACATCAAATCGTGTTGATTGACGGACATTAGTTCCTCATCTGGAAACTATGAGCGAACAGGGTCAAATCTGGGGAGAGGGTGGTGAGCGAGGTGTTCCGCTATGGCATAGCCTTTAATCACTTTTTTGCTGAATGTAGATGATGTCGAACTGAGAAAGGAAGCTTTGCCATCGCGCTAATCGATCGGTGAGGATGGATTTTTCAAGAAGGAACTTGATTGGATTCATACGAGCAATGAGGTGAACCTCATGAGCTAAGAAATAATGCTTAAGTTTCAGAACTACCCAGACTAAAGCAGCATAAGTCTTCTCCATGGCTGAGTACTTCTGCTCACAGGGGTTGAGAAGCTTGGACAAGTAGTAGGCTGCTCTTTCTTTTCCTTCTTCATCCACTTGCGCAAGAACAGCACCTACTGAGTCATCCAGAACAGAAATATAAAGAACAAGCGGTTTGCCTGGAACTGGCGGCCTCAAGACAGAAGAATTTGAGAGATAATCCTTCAATCCATCAAAGGCTGCCTGACACTTGTCATCCCAAATAAACTTGACTCCCTGCTTAGTAAGCTTGTAGAACGGCCTACATCTTTGTGAGTGCTGGGAGACAAATCGGCGAATAAATTGCAACCTCCCGATCAGTCCTCGAACTTCTTTCAAATTCTTAGGAGGAGGCATTTCTCTTATGGCCTTCGCCTTGTTGGGATCAATCTCTATACCCCTCTTACTGACGATGAATCCGAGCAACTTTCCTGATGAAACACCAAATACGCACTTCTTGGGGTTCATTTTGAGCTTATATTCTTGTGATCTCTGCAAGACCTTGGCTAGAACCCCGGATGCTCAATCCTTGTCCTTGATTTCACTACCAGGTCGTCGACATATACCTCTATAAAAATGTGGATCATATCATGAAAAATTGCCATCATAGCCCTTTGATAGGTGGCTCCAGCATTCTTGAGTCCGAAGGGCATGACCACATAACAATAAGTTCCCCACGGTATAGTGAATGAGGTTTTCTTCTGATCTTCCTCAGCCAAGTGAATCTGATTATATCTAGAAAAGCCATCCATAAAAGAGAGGGTCTCATACCCTGCCGTATTGTCAATGAAAACATCAATATGAGGGAGGGGGAAGTCATCTTTAGGACACGCGCGGTTGAGATCCCGAAAGTCTATACAAATCCGAACCTTTTCATCTTTCTTCATGACTAGGACAATGTTTGCCACCCAAATAAGGTAGAGGATGACTCTAACGAATCTAGCTTTATGGAGCTTATCGACCTCTTCTTTCATTTTTAATGACATGTTAGGGTGGAAACGTCTCAACCGCTGTTTGACCGGAATGGACCCTGGCTTAAGTGTAAGTCGATGTTCAACAAGCGCAGGGTCTAGTCCAGGCATATCTTCATAACTCCACACGAACGTGTCCTTGTATTCTTGAAGAACCAAAATAAGCGCCTCTTCTTCGGAGGGCGGCAAGTTCTTACTAATGAGGATGATCCTAGGGTCTTCTTCAGTACCAAGATTTATTTCTTTGGTAGGCTCTTCTACTGAGGCTGATGGTTCATCAAACCTTCTGATACCACTGGCAAAAGCATCAGCCTCGTCCTCATATTCTTCGTAATCTTTATCCCCCTCTTCAATAGGGTCTTCATCATTCATAATTTCATACACACCAAATCCTTCATCTAAAGGACACACATCCTCACATTCTAAATCTGGTAGGAGTATCAGATCCTCCAGAAATTCAGGAAGAGCTAAGCATGCCTGGCACCTTCTAGCTAAATCTAGCAAAAATCTACGGGGAATCTTCCTACCCTTGGATTTCTTATGTGAAGCTACCCCAAAAGTCTTATTAGAAGAAGGGGGAGAGGAACAGGATGGGAAACTAGATGAACTACCCTGACCTAAATGAGGTGGAGGGGAAGAAGATGAAGATGCAATGGATACAGGAGGGGATACATGGAGAGCCTCCTCGTCGGAGGAGAAAAGAAGGTCCACTAATGAACCTTGAAAGAGCGGCCCTTGGATCGGGGCGCGCTCCGAAGCAAGATAGGAGGTCTCTTCAAAAGAGATGGAAGATTGGGAAGTTTGAATTTTGGTGTTTTTTTTTTTCGCTTTCAATAATAAAGTAATGAGAGGAAGGAACATGAGGTGGTGTTGAGATTGACAGGTTTGAAAAAGATTAGATGAGTGATTGCCCATGCGGGGGCGTGATGGAGAGTTTAGAGAATTGCTCGAGGTGCAAGGGAGGAATTGGAGGAGAAACTTGAAGTGAATTTGGAGAAAAGGTTATCAAGACCGTGGGCGGTCTAGGGATTCTTGGACAAAACATTTTATCAAGCAAATGGACAAAAATTGTTGGATGGATGGATTTAAGAGAGAAAAGGCCAGCCCACAGCCTATCCACATCGAAGCCTTCTTCATACGGCACATCCGGCTCCCCCGTATCTGTGTAGTTGCTTAACAGCTACCTTTTGTCAGTGATTACTGCTGGCTTTTCAATCAGTTCATGAATCAATGGCGGCCATTCCAGATCAGTCGGCATAAATAGTCGGCTCGGAGCAATGGTAATGTCGTTCATGTCGAACCATCTGTACCAGTCACATTCGGGGTCATCCATCTTTCTTCTTTTATCTGGCCGTAAGGACTCCAGGGCCTTGTATGTAGCCAATGGGGCTATGTGGCAAGCAAATTGCCGTGCATGTACATCTTGACAGTCCAGCATGGAAGTAACTAGTGTAGTTTGCTCATCATTATGAGTGCCCCCTTTCACAAAGTGTGTTTGCAGGGTCCATGTAAGAGGCTGTCGGTCTGTTTTAAGGGTGGAAGTCATGACGGCCCATGGCCCTTCTTCATTTTTGTCTTTGCTTGGCCCTTTGTACCCTAGGCCACCCCGGGGAATCATCTTCTGGTGTCCGACAGGTTTGACTCTGCCTTGGAGATTAATGCCCAGGCCTTTACTAGCCTTATACCCCATTTTTATTAAAATGTTCCATCCAGATGTGTTTATCAAACCCTTTTTCTTCTTGCCTTTGGATGGTTGTGGTGACATTTGCGTGGTAGGAGGGGTTGAAGGAGACTGCCTTGCCATGTCTTGCCGCAGGTCGGCAACATCCAAGACCGACAATATGGGCCTATTAGCCGGCCACATAGAAGGAACTGAGGTAGCAGAATGTATGTTGTCAGTTGGCAAAATGGGCATGCTGGTAACTTTGATAATGTGCCTTTTATGTGGAAATTTTATGCATTGATGGTTCGTGGAGGGCACAGCATCAAGTTCATGAATGTAAGGACGGCCCAAGATGTCGTTGAATGTCGGGTCCATGTCTAGAATATGGAAATCCGCTGTGACTGAAACTGGACCCAAACCAACTCTTAAAGTGATCATCCCTAGAGGCGGCTTCTTTGTATTATCGTAGGCTGTGACAGTGATTGTAGATGGCCGGATCTGACTCTCCGGAATGCCACACATTTGGTCGTAAAACATTAATTGATGCCCCAGTATCCACCAAACATTGCTTCACTGCCACTTTGTTGATGTCAATAGTAATGCATAATGCATATTTTTGGGCCGGCTGCGTGGCCAATTCATGTTCATAAAAGGTGATGGCCGGTTGATTGCTGGCTGGAATTCAAACTGCAGTGACTTGTTCAACTGGGATATCTTCATTTACCATTACTTTCTGCAGATATTGCTTCAGGGCCAGCTGATGTATGGTGGATCTTCTAATCAATTCTAGGATAGAGATTCGGGCCGGTGTTCAGTCCAAATGCTTCAGTAGATCATACTACGTGCCTAGTACAGACTCTTGTTCTTGTTCTCCTTGCTCTTGTACGGGCTCCTGCTCCCGTTGGGGAAACACTCGGTGGAACATCCGTCCACTACGGAGCACCATTATTTTTGACGCCTCTGTCGTGCGTGGAGTAGGTAATGGGGCAGAGGAGGTAGAGGGAACAGTGGAAGGCGTGTTGGATGCTGGGGCAGGATTGGTAGAATGAGGGGTTCTTATAAGGGCCTTCGCTGGCTGAGGGTTATCAGAAGGTGGAGGTGGAGGTGGAGGCCGGGTGACAAGGAGGGGCCTCGGAAGCATGGTGGTGATAGACAGGGTAGGTTGGGGTGAAACAGGAGGGGAGACGGTTGCCGGCGAGGGGCGGATAAGGAGGGGTCTATTTAGTGGGGGGTTTTGAGGTGAAGGAGAATTGATAGGTTGGCGTAAAAGAAGAGGCCGTATGAGGGGCCGTGGCGGTTGGGAGGAGGGTGCGGGTTGAAGCCTTTTTACCAATTGCGGTGGTTGCTGACTTTGGTTAATGGCCCCGACAGAGGCGTGATCTTCATGCCAGCCCTACCCTCTCTCCACTTCATGGATTGAGGTGACAGGGTTTACCTGTTGATTTTGAACTGGGTGCTCCAGTAGTAGATTATTAACAATCCCCATACTTGGCTGGGGTGCAGGAGCCTGCTGTTGTTATGGAGGAGGTACTGTTGGTTGCTGAGGAGGCTGCTGAGTCTGTGATTGCCGAGGAGGCCTTCGTGCCTTTAAAGTAGCGATGAATCTCTTTATCTCGTCCCAATCAATATCACCTTGATCATTCATATCATATACACAATCCTTGAAGTGAAAACAATTGTCAATAGTGTGCCCCAGCTGCCGATGGAAGATGCAATACCGAGAGGTGTCTACATGTTGCGGCCACACCGCCCTTCTAGGCCCCAATGGTCTTCTTGGTTGCTACGGTTGTTGTGGTGCATAATTGGCTGGCGGGGGTACTTGGTGGTATTGTGGGGGTTGATTTTATGGAGTAAAGTGGGGTTGGTGTTGCTGTTGAGGTGGAAGAGGTCGGAAGGTCGGAGGAGGATTAGTATTCGGCTGGTGGACTTGGTTTTGGAAGGCAGACTGTTGTGATCTTTGGTTCGGAGGGTAACGGAAAGGTATGGAATTGCCAAACGCGCTCACCTGCTCGTTAGTAATAGTGCCTTCGGTAGTGGCGCCAGTATTGCCGACATTGACGTTCTTCCTTATCATCTTCGGTCTTGGTTCAAACATGCCTATAATGGGCGAATCTTTCATCTGTGTCTATATGTATCTTGCTCTTTCATAAAGCTCTTCCATAGTGCTCAACTTATTTATGGCTAGAATATGACGGAATTGCGGAGTGGAGTTTGATACAATCATCTTCACTTGCTCCGTTTCCGACAGTGTGTCTTTCAGTCTTTCGGCCATGGCTCTCCACCTATCAGCAAATAAAATGAAGTCCTCCTCGGGCTTCATCTTTTCGGCAACCAGATCGGTAACAGATAGGGAGGGACCCACACGGTCCTTGTACTTCTGCAGAAACTTTCGTTGAACTACATCAAAATAACCGGCATTCCCCGGCTCCAGGGAGTAAAATCATTCTAGTGTCGGACCATCTAAAGACTTTTTTTTTTGAAAGCCCTGCCTAGGGATAGGGGTGGGAAGGACCACCAATCTATCACTAGGGGGTGAATTTTATTACTGAAATAGGATATGCACAATTACATCAAACGGATGCTAGGCATGCCTAGCTTGTCTAGGCGAGCAGCACCCTTTATAAGAGAGGGAAGCTCATGAGAGGAATAAAAATTGTTTCATTGCAAAGAGCATGCTAAAGTAGCCAATGAATCCGCCACTGTGTTGCCTTCTCTATATGTATGAGTAATGGTAGCCGATGAAGAAATCAGATTCCAAATATCTCTGACATGCTTGAGGATAGACCATGGACAGCTTACTTGTCCTTTGATGATCTGGACAAGTGTTTTCGAGTCACATTCAATAAAGACAGGCAAAGAAAGAGCAACAGTGTATAGACATTTAACACCGTCAAGGAGAGCTCGGGCCTCCGCTTTAATACTGTTTGACTTTCCGTAGTAGTGTGAGAAAGCAAGGATAATAGTACCACTGTAATCACGAATTACTCCACCACCTCCAGAAACTCCATTTAGCTTAGACGCACCATCTGTGTTTAGCTTAATGGAAGGCCAAGGAGGATGAATCCATTTAATTGCCAAGCAAAAATGTTGAGTTGATTTGACATTCTGCAGTCCAAAGGCTTCCAAGATTCTCTTGTGGCTTGGATTGGCTTCTTTGAGGTCTGTTGTACTACATATTTGTCTGACATTGAAGAAAATGTTGTGAACAAGGCTCTGCTTGGTTGTTTGTTTACCATCATACCTGAATTGGTTTCTTACACACCATAATTCCCATAAACCATACCCAACAAGTGCAAGGGTAAAGAGTCCGAAAAGGGACTTTGACTGTGTTCTGTTGATATTTTTCAGAATAATAGATCTGACAGAGTGTCCTTCAATGTGCAATCCATGAGAATCAAAAGAGGTCCAGACATAAGTGGCCAACTCACTTTGAGTAAAGAGATTATTAAAATCTTCAGTCTGGGGCATCTGACAACAGTGGCATTTGGAACAAAGGGAGATTCCAAATTGCTGGACATTTGAGTCAAGGGGGAGGGAGTGAGTAAACACTTTCCATAAGTGAACAGAGATTTTCGTAGGTAACCACTTTGACCAAATCTGAGCCCAAGGAATATGGCTTGGAGTATAGTTGCTGCTGTTAATGAAGTTAATTGTAGAAGAGACACTACAATTACCATATGATGATAGACTCTAGGCCTCCAGATCTTTCTCCTGATTCAGAGCAATATGCCTTAATGCAGCTTTAATGTCAGTGGGAAAGTACGAATCATGTAGGACAAGGTCAGTAGAGGTGGGGTGCAAGAGGCAATCCCAGACAGAAGCAGTCTGGTTAGGGATTTGGTTGGCAGGCACCAGATCTGCCAGGCTGAAGTTGCCAAACCATTTGTCAAACCAGTAACTAGTGTGATTGCCATCCCCCACAATCACCCTTTTATGCTGTATAATGAGATTTTTGGCTGTGGTCCAGCTCCTTCTTGCTAAAGCTTTCATGTTTTTGAATTGAACATTTTCTCGTGGACTGTTTCGGATATACTTTGCTTTGAAGTAGTTCGCCCAGAGAGAGTTTGAGTGTAGAGCATTCCATAGCATCTTGACCCTTAGTGCTAATTCCATGTTTCTGAGTGACATAATACCAAGACCCCCATGAGTAACTGGCTTGCAAATGGCCTGCCAGGCCCTCCAATGCTTTTTCCTTCCATGAACAGAAGAACCCTAGAAGAAATTGGCGAAAGCCTGCTCGAGCTCTTTATGTGTACCAGAGTGAAGAGGGGAGGAGGTCAAGAAATAGATTGGCATTGAGGTCAATACATGTTTAATTAAGACCAACCTGGCACCTTGAGAGAGCAAATGCGATTTCCAACCAGTGATGCGTTTCTGAATAGAATTTATAATGCCTGCATAGTGTACTTTTTTGCATCTGCCTTGAGTCAGAGGGAATCCCAGATATCTGTGTGGAAAAGTATGCCTAGCAAAACCTGTGAGTTCCTGGACCTTTGTAGCATTATTGTTATTGCCCCTTGATTGAATGAAGAACCCACTTTTGGACACATTTATCTGCTGCCCTGAAGCTCTCTCATAAGTTCTTAGAACTTTGAGCAGGTTTCTGATTGAAGTTTTACTAGCTTTGCTGAAAATCAGTGTGTCATCCGCAAAGACCATCTAAAGACTGCCTAAAGAGATAAGCCAGAGAAGTCTTGTTATCCTGCCAGAATGATGCCTCATATAAGAAATCTTTCAAATGGATGTACGGATTGCCCGTTCCATTGTACCGCCGGAAATTCGGCATCTCAGATGGGGGTAAGTGAAAGACTGGCAGAGTGGGAAGAGTAACTTCGAGAGCGGCCTTGGGGTGCAGAGACCTTCTTGAGCTGCTCCTCTATACTAGCAATCTTTTGGAGGAGTACAGTGTGGTTATCAGACTCGGCTGGGGCCGGACGATAAGAGTATTGGTTCAGCATAGGCCTTCTCAAGAATTGAGGAACATGAGGTTGTTGAGGCCTAGCAGCAGAGTGACTTGCCGGTTGGGCCGGCGTAGTGGTAACAGGAGTTGGTGGGCGCGAGGGCACCCTAGGTACGATCGCCTGGTCGTTGGGAGAGTTAACAGAGTGGCCACCCACGGCCTGGGGAGGGTTGGAAGATGAAGGGATGGATTTTCCTTTTAAGACGGCTTAGGCCGCCTGGCGTTGGGAATCATCCAATTGAGTGAGAGCTTTGAGAAAATCATTGAAGTTGAAAGAAAGGGAGGTGTCCCCAGAAGTATTTTGGGTGGTAGGTTGAGCTTGGGAAGAAGGCTCAACCTCCGGAGAAGTGGTGTCCACCATGTGGACCAGAGTGGGAGAGGGAACATAGTTTCCCTCGTAGTAGGCGGGATCCTGAGAGGGAACCTCATAAAATGGGTCAAGTTGACCCTCCTCATAACCATCATAAGTGTACCCGTAGTTGGCCATATTGATGATTTTACCTGAACGGAGTTTCATGCTTAAGGAGAGAAAGATATATCTAATAAGCAAGTGTAAGCCAAAGATAATCGCCCAATCAAACAAAACACACACTCAAGTTATGATGGACCCAAAATTTTAAGGTTTTTGTTTAGAGATTAGGTGAGTTTTAAAGTATAATGAATTCTCTCCTTTGAAAGTGGGTCCTAGTTGGGAGTTTGGGTATAATCTCCAGGTTTAACTAGGTTCTTTCTCTCTCCTCACCAACGTATGGGTTAACTATACTCCGGGTGCTTCAAAGGTACAACCTGCCCGACGTCCTTGAGGGAATCCACTGGTGCGGGGACTTACGGAGGCTTCGTTTAGGAATTTTCGGTCCAATGAGACGGAATGCTCAAAGAAGGGTCCTTCCTTCACCGAGAGGGGGTGAGATCCTAAGTGTGTAGAGAGAGGAGGTCTCTCAAGCCAAATGCCCTAAATGCAGTCTAATGTAGGCAAATCAAGAAAATAATGATCAACAGACAGTAATAGCAATCAACAGGTAAATGAACAGCAGTAACCAGGGTTCTGTGGGCACAAAACAAAATGACGACCTGGCTGAGGTTGCTATATTAACAAGCAGTAGAAAGCAACCAAAATGAAATAGCGCCTTAGAGTGAGGCACTGTATGAAGAAATGACGCCTCTGGAAAGGGGTGTCAGATGGTAGTAAACAATATTCGAAATGATGAATAAAAATAATGATAATCCAAATGACGCCTTGGAGTAAGGTACTGAACCAGTGAACGACGCCTCTGTGAGGGGCGTCAAATATGTAGTAAACAGGCAACAAGAAAAGACGCCTTTGGGTGAGGCATTAAATGAGAAGGTTGCGCCTCTGAAAGGGGCGTTGAAACACAGTAAATAGTGATCAGGGAAGTGGCCAAAATCAATAGCAATCAAAGAAACTGACGCCTTGGTGTGAGGGGTTAAATGTGAAAATGACGCCTCTGTGGGGGGCGTGGATTATAAAAATAATAAAAATGTAGAAAATAAATGGAAACAGCGCCTATTTGAACAGTCGCTGTATGTAGAAATGACGGCGAAAGGGAGGACGCTATTCAGTTCCAGAGAACCGAATGCCCGGATAACTGACAGAAATCAATTTTCTTTTCTAAAAAAATGCTATGGATACTTCAAAAATTAGCTAATCCAGTGGGGGGTGTGCACGTGGTGCACAAGGGGAGTGCGCTACGTGGAGCACGAAGGAGGGGCACGCGAGGGCGCCGAAGGGAGGGGCACGCGAGGGTGCCGAACGGACGAGTAATCAAACAAAAAACAAAAAGGGTCTCACCGTGATCGTCAATTTGTGAACGTGTCACATAGACATTTTAAAGAGAGGGAAAAGATTTAAAATGGAAATAGGGAAAAATGTGTTAAAATATGAGGGACATGAAGGAAAAGAGGATGAGCATGAGATGCTTTATGGAGGGTGATCGTCAAAGGGGTTACCTCAAAAAAAGAATGATGATCGCATGTACCTTGTATGAAGCGGGTTAGATTGCAAGTTCTTCCTTCCTCCTTCTACCGGCCGGCCGATGAAGGGGGTTTATAGCTTGATTACCCTTGCAACACAAATCAAATAAAGATATGGATTAGCCAAAGATGTGTAGTATCAATGCTCTAAAAATATGAATTCAAGCAAATTAGGCATGAACACACCTTGTGTGTTTTGGTTTAAACCCCTTAAGAAGGAGTAATAAGGTATGGAATATGAATGCAATGCAAAGTTGAGAACAATATATGTAATATGGTGATAACTCTAATAGAGAGTTAGAAGGAGTGCGCGATGATGCTGATACGATGATCACACAAAACAAACTAAAAGGGGAAGGGAGTGCCCTTGCTGCTATGTGTATAGCAGTAAAGGGGAAGCAAGAGTCGTAGTAGCTGCAGCAACAGGATGAAGAATTCGTGGATGAAGATGCTGCCTGTGGGAAGGAGAACGCCTGTGGAGGAAGAGTTTGGGAGAAATGCCTGCAAAAGAACAAACACTCTCCTTTCTTTGTTGGCTCTCTCGTTCTCGTTGTTGTTATTGTCATCTCGTTCTCTCTCGCGCGTGAGGGATTCAAAGGGTATTTATAGGCCCAAAAATCCTTGCATCAATGGGATTAAAACAAGGCAGTCAATCCTCCAGCAAGAATCCCTCTTCCCAATCAAACACAAAGTGTAAAATGGGGAAAGGATCACTACTGGAAGGTAGCAGGCGAAACGGAGACCAAAATGAAAATGACGACCTAACAAGAGACGTTAATTGAAATGACGACATCCACACAGTCGTTAATTCTTGTATTTATTTATGGCAATAAAGACTTTCCTAATTTAAAATTGACAAATGATGCCTATTTGAATGGGTGTCAAATAATCAACGCCCCTAATCCAGCCGTCAATTCTTTGAGTTTCATTTTCTTTAGGATTCGTAAAACCCAGGAAACAACGCCTGTTTGAACAGTCGTTTATTTATGAAATCACGACCCCCATCAGGTCGTCAATTAAATGACGCCTTTCCTGCAGGCGTTAATTACAATTGTTATGGAAAATTAGAATTATCATGGAAAACTACCAAATGATTAGAAAAAGTTCATATTAAGTCAATATTGAAGTCCGCTTTGGGGCATCACATGGTGACATGAGATTTACTCAACATAACATCGATTTTGGCATGTCTACAGTTGTGTTCATGCTCTCCTGCAAAATAAAGCCAAAACAAGGATAAAAAAAAACCATTAGAACATGCATGTGTAGTATCAATCCCGGAGTGATAAAATAGGGGTAGAAATTGAAGGAGAACGCACCGGGGGGAGGTTTTTAACCCCTGTGGAAGAATGGAAATAATAGGTGGGTGTGTTCTGCATGTATAGGATTTGAAATCACAAGATTTGATTGAGAGAATAGAGAGAAAACGTTGATGCAAAATGTGCAAAAATGCATGTGTAGCAGAAAATGTAGAAAACTGTGATGATTTGTGATTTTGAGGAGACTAGAACTAAGAGTATAGACAACCAAATTAAGCCCAGAAGGATGGAGTTAAAAGCTAATATTTCCCTCTTCAAGCCAGGGTCGAAGTTGTGAGTTGGAGTTGCAGCATGGCTTCGCCCCACATCTGAAAAGATCCCTCCTTTGCAACTGCGAACTGGGCAGTTTATATAGAGGTTGTAGAAAACTCAAAAAGTTCTGCCAAGATTTTAGAGGATAGAGTCCACCAAAATTCATGTTCTATGGATCAATCTCGAGATAATACAAAGGATAAGAGGTAGGAACAAGTGGGACTCAATTTGGATGAAGGATCTGGAAGATATGGCTTCTAGAAGGGAGCCCCGGAGCTTAATCTATAGAGTTTGTGTTGAACTAGGATGCATAAATCCCTAACTTTTGACCATTATTCCGAGCAAGATACCCAATGAAAATCTGAGATCTATGGATCAAATTCAAGATAATATAAAGGAGAAACTATAGGAACAAACGGCGCTCAATTTGGAGTAGAATTCAAGAAGTTATGGGCTCTGCAAGAGGGCCACGGCGCATAGAAACAGAGTAGAGTCCAGCACGAATTGTACTCTCGGTGTGTGTAACGGTCTATCGTAAGACCGTCGGAGTCTCTAGCGGCCTAGGGTGGGACCGCCACGCTCTAGGGGTCGAACGGGGTGATTTCGGACAAGTTAGGGTGTGACGGTCTATCATAGGACCGTCACATGTACTCTAACGGTCTAATAATAGACCATTACATGGGTTGTGACGGTCTAATAGTAGACCTTCACATGACTGTAACGGTCTAATACTAGACCTTCACATCGATGGAGGAAGATTCTGGGCAGACTACGCGCGACCTTGGAATTTGAAGCGTATCTCTCAAACGGTGCAGAACTAGCGAAAGTGGTAGAAGACGAAATTGTAGATAACGGAAATAGGAACAATGTTCATGAAGAGAAAAAGTTGAGAAAATGATTATAAGAAGGATAAAATGGGGCTAGAACAGAGAGAGAAAATTCTGGGACGTAGGTGAGCAGCACAGCACGCTAGAAAAGCGTGAATAACTCACAATCGGAGCAAAACTGGCCAATGGCGTAGAAGATGAAAATGTAGATCTTTAAAAATCGAACAACTTTAGTGAAGGGAGCATTTTAAATAGAGGATTGGAAGAGGGTGAAAAAGAACCACTTTCAGGACTGCACAGTGAGAGAGAGCCGATTACTTGATGGAAGCCGACCTAAATGGGCTGTAAGTCGACTTAGAAGCCGGAAGTTGATAAGATAAGCTCCAGAGACTCTAAGAAATCATGATCTCTAGGGCTCAAAGGGAATGGAACAATAAAAATTGTCTCGGAATCCATCCAAGGAAGGCTCCATAACAATGGCTAATTCGGGACATCAAAAAAAATGAATAAGAGAAATGACGCAACTTGCGGGCTAAAAACGGGTGTCAACAGACGATGGGGCCATAAGTCACGGACGCCATAGTTGCTTGAATGATGGCTGCTGGAGAGGCGACGGTCGGAGATGATCGTCGGGCGCGGTCCGACTGTCGGAACCCGAACTGGAAGCTACCGGGAAGTGCGCTCGTGTGCCCCTCTACCTCTCCTGCAGGGACAGGGAAAAAGGATACCACGACTTCAGGGCTGGCACAGGCTTCTCTTCAGTAAAAAGAAGAAAGGCGGGAGAAGTCCCACCGGGCGTGCCATCCTTTGTTCGCGTGCGTCGTGGGGATCGGTGACCGGGATGAGGGAAGGGACAAAGTGAAAAAGGAAAATACGGGGGTTTGATATATCTCAGGTATTCTCCTTCTTAGTCGTATGCCTCTCACGACGGTACCAGATGTAGATCTCTAATTTAGAATAATCCACTTAAGAAGAATATCAAAGAAAAGACATGCAATAATCATCAATATGGAGGAAAATATATGCACGAGGTGCACAAGGGGAGTGTGTGATCGCCAGAGACGCTAGGTCTCAAAAATATAATCAATAAGAACATGGGAGGAATGATCGTGAAAAGTACCTCAAAAGATGCGGGGATGTGAGTGCTTCCTTTCTCTTCAAATCGGCCGGCCGATGAAGAGAGTTCTTTAATTATTACCCTTGTAAAAAGAGACACAAACACCACAAAAGAATTGAATTAGAACATGGTGTGTAGCATCAAATTCTTATATAGAAAGATGAGCATGAAAAGATGTGCAAGACACACCTTAAGGGTGGTTGCCCTTAAACCCCTATGCAAAAAGGGTGTGGGATATGATGCATGAAGATGCAAATATGAGAATAAATGAAGAAGGGGAGGAGTGCAAGAGCGCACTATAGAGAAGTCTCTCAACGTGATTGAGATGAGAAATTAACAGGAGATAAGCATGCGTGCAAATATGAACGACGCAATGATAATAAAAACAAAAGAAGAATAAACAAAAGCAGGAGGAGCCTGTGATTTGGCTTGAATGTTCGTTTGGGAGAATCTTTAAGGGATGGATGCTGTGGAACGTATGAACTCCTCCTTCAGCCTCACAGCGGCAGCACCTGCGTGAGAAGAAAGAAAACAAGAAAAAGAAAAATAGACAAACAAAACAAAACAGAAGGAAGAAGAACGGAGGAAGGGACAGAAAAACAACAAAGAAAAACAATGGGGAAAGAAGCCTCCGGAGTCCCAAAAAATGATTAACAGAGCCATTGGCTCTGTTAAATAGAATTGGATGAAGAGATAAGAAGGCAAGAGTCCTACGGAGGGAAAGGATAAGAATGGGCAAGAGCCCCAATCAAGGCAGGAGTCTAACGAGGCAAGGACTCTCTGGGGAAAGGGCTGCGAAGCCAGAAGATGAAACACGCCCTTGGTCAGGGCGTTAATTCAAGAATTGACGACCTGTCAAGGGGCGTTAATTTAAAACACGCCCTTGGTCAGGGCGTTTCTTCCTGGATTAATTTTAGAAATAAATATTTCTTTTATTTAGAAATTGTGAAAGACGCCTCATGGGGAGGCGTGAATTGAAAAACGCCCCATCATAGGGCGTGAGTTAATATTCTTCAAATATTTATTCTTTTTAAAAAATTGGATAATGCCAGGAATTGATGCCCTTTCCAGCGGTCGTCACTTTTTAAAGAAACGCCCCAGGTCAGGTCGTGATTCAAAAAAGCGCCCTTTCCAAAGGCGTTACTTTCAAAAATCATAAAAGGGGAGATAAATGCCCAAAAAATCTAGAAAAATAGGAAAAAGGAGGAAATGAGGAAATTAGGGGAAATCCATGAAAAAGTGGGAAAAATCACTCAAACAAGCTAATTTGAGGGTCAAATGGGGCATTGCACGGCAATATGAAATATACTCAAAATAATGTCAATTTTAGCGTGTCTACAGCTGTCCCGTCTTGGCGTCTGCTTTGCAAGGGAGCATAGCAAACTGAAAAGTAGATGCCAAGGTGTGATAAGACACGCAATCAACATCACTTGATGAGAATCAAATCAAAAGCACGAGATGAAACAAATTTTGGGAAATCCAACGAAATCAACAATGTTTGGAAAAAAGGGAGAGTGTGCACGCGGTGCACGAAGGAGATAAAATAAATGATCAACTTCCAGCGCGGTGGAAGTACCCCAGGCCACAAACCTGTAAGTTTCACCATTGGGGAGCGGTTACCAGCCAGTGGACGTGCTGCAGCCAAGGTGGATCAAAGGGAGATAAAATAAGATGATAAAAATCCAAACAAGGAGCTTTCGAGAAAATCACCCAAAACAGCAACAAAACGAACTGAAGATTCAATCCGGCATGGAAAATCTCATATCTGGAAAGATTAAGATCAACTTTAACCCTCAAAGTCAGCTCATCAGAATGATTTTTCAACAATTGTTTCAAATTCCTACATGAATGCATGCTGGGTTTAAAAGGAAACTTAAATCAAATGAAAATATAAGATAATCAAGGATAATATTGCTAAGCTGCCAAGACTGAGTCAAGAAATCGATTTCACGAGCTGATACTAAGCCGAAGCCCGTTTATCCACGCACCAACTCATAAAAAGGAACCATCGTCCCCAGTCTCGGACGGCTCAACGGCCTATCCGTATGACTAAGATGCCTCTGGAATCGTCATCGTTTTTGATGAAGGGAACTCAAATTCCAGATTTACCAAAGCCACAAGGTCCTTGATATAATCTAATAGTTTAATAACATATAGTAAAATGCATACAGGAGATGGTGGTGCAATGAGCATGGGGAACTGAGAAAAGGTGCCGGCTCCGTGGGCTTGGATGTTGATGCCCAGTCGGTGGGACCAAGAGCTTCTTATCCTGCGCTCAAAAATTCATCAGCCAAGATATAAAAGATAACAAGCAATGAATAAGGCATTTAAGCATAGCAAGCATAGCACGAAACATAGCATTAATAGCAATCACAACATAATCATCAAAGTAACCAAAGCTTGGTGTGGATAGCATTCAAGCATGTATTAGCAAGGCGAAGCATGTTTAGCATGAATATCATGAGTTAAATCATAGCATTGCAAAGCATCATTGTTTGTTGTTTTGTCATGAGGATGATAATCTTGGCATGTGAGATTGAGATTGGATGATCAGAATCAAGCAAGTGAAATCAGCAGGAGTTGATTAAATGGTTCTGGAGATGAACGATTATCAGGAGATATGAGGAAATGATAATCAAAATGCCCAGGGTGGCACGTCATGAGAATATCGGGAAGAATCAATAGATTGATAGCAATGAGTGGAGAGAGGACTCATCCCGTGCTCTTGCTCCTTGCAAAGTTGTCCCTGCAAAACACCATCAGACAATACAATGCATTTTTTTTTTGGATTTTTGAAATATGCAAATTTTTATGAGTTTTGATAAAGATATTTAAATTTTTATGGATTTTAGAAAATATTTCAATTTTTTATGAATCTTGGAAGAAATATCTGATTTTTTGTTTGATTTTGCTCAGGAAATATTCAATTTTTTGTTGATTTTGCAATATTCAATTTTTTTGGATTTTGGTTTAGACATAGCTAATGCAGCATCAAAGGGTGTTTAAACCATTAATTGGGGGTCCTCGTTCCTTCCCTTTCTGCTAAAATTTCCCAAAGCCGGGCGTGCATTGAAAGTGGCACCCTATGACCAGCTACCCTTGATTAACGGTGCCCCTATCAAGGCCATACCGAGAAACATTCGGTCTTAGAGGGAGAAGAGAAGAATAATTGAGGATAAACTTTATGCAGGATGGGAGATGTCGGGACTCGAATTCCTTCCAAGGTGTTTCCCCTCAAAGAGGTAGTCTGTTGTGCCGGGGCTTTGTGCCTTTGATTTTTAGACCTTTGACATGCATACGACCAGGGTTTTCCCTGCGGGGACTTTGTCACTTTTGACATGCCATAATTCACAATTTTACATTTATCAAAATTCTGATTTGATTTCCATAATAGCCCTTTTGGCGAGATGTATATCATGAAAGCTCATATGAAAACTCATATTAATTTCGGGTCAAGACTGCCCCTATTTGAGACTCCTCTCGTATTGGGGATTACCAAGGTTGGTCATCTCATCCGTCAACCTCTTGCCCCTGCATTTGGCCGAGTAAAGAAGAGAAAAGACTTTCAGATATACTCATGGCATGGCCAAAGTAGGGACGGTGTTTAACCAAAGGAGCCGGCTAAGGACGCCGTGAAGTGTGTGGAATGCCCAGCTAAGGGTTACTCTTAACAAGTGGGGAGAGAATGCCGAATTCCCAGCGTGGGGTTCTTATTAACCAAAAGTGCTGTAAAAGCAAGCCTAAAGACTCTTTTTGAGAATGATTTAATTAAGATAAAGGTTTAAAACACCACTTTTGATTTTGTTAAGAAGCACTTCATTTTGAAAATCATGCGTGAAGTAATGAGGGAATGATATCATAAAATGAGTACTTACGCCAATATGTTACCTTGCAACCTTTGTAGAAGTAGCTGTCAGAGGTGAGGTTGATCATCGTGGGATAGTCCTCTTTGGCAGTCAACAAGATTGGAAGCAAAGGGTTTGAAAGTGGCTTAACAAGAAGGAGTGGTGCCAAGACCAGACTCAGACGAATAAGGAAAAAAAAGGAAAAGAGGCGAGGGCTAGAACTCCCTCACTAAGGCGCGGAGACCCTGATCACATGGAACAGTCTACAGAAGGAGAGGAGAATTAGAAGGAGGAATGAGGACTAAAGCCTCGAAAGCAATGGGAGAAAGGGCAGATGCCCAAGGCAGTGGATGTGGAAGAAGTTGGGTCGGACCCAGAATCAGGAGGAATCAGAAGAAGAAATTGGTAGATAGAAAGAGGCGGATCTGGAGGGTCCGGAGGCGGAGGAGAATCGTGAGAGGAAAAATCCGAAGGCTCCGGAGGGATGACAAAAGAAGGGACGCGATGCCCTGAGACGAAATAGAGAAAAAGATGATGGAAAAGGAAGAAAAAAATGAAGGATGTGATGTTCAGGAATATTAGAAAGATGAATCGGAAGAAAGATGGAGGGTCCGGAGGTTCCGAAGGAATGAAATCAGGAAGGAGAAGGTGGAAAGGGGCGTCGTGCCCGAGGGGAAAGTCCGGAGGTTCCGGAGGAAGAAAATGGAAAGGGGCGCGATGCCCGAGGGAAAGGTATGAAAGATCCGGAGACTCCGGAAGAATAAAGTGGAAAGGGGCGTGATGCCCTGGGGGAAAGTCCGGAGGTTCCGGAGGTAGCAAATGAGAAGGGGCGCGATGCCCTAGGGGAAAATCCGGAGGTTCCGGAGGAGGAAGGTGGAAAGGGGCATGATGCCCGAGGGGAAAGTCCAGAGGTTTCGGAGGAAGGAGATGAAAAAGGTGGAAAGGGGCGTCGTGCCCGAGGGAAAGTCCAGAGGTTCCGGAGGAATCAGATGGAAAAGGTGAAAAGGGGCGTCGTGCCCGAGGGGAAAGTCCGGAGGTTCCGGAGGAAGGAGATGAAAAAGGTGGAAAGGGGCGTCGTGCCCGAGGGAAAAGTCCGGAGGTTCCGGAGGAGGAGAATGGAAAGGGGCGCGATGCCCGAGGGGAAAGTCCGGAGGTTCCGGAGGAAGAAGATGAAAAGGGGCGCGATGCCCGAGGGAAAAGTCCGGAGGTTCTGGAGGAGGAGAGTGGAAAGGGGCGCGATGCCCGAGGGGAAAGTCCGGAGGTTCCGGAGGAATAGAATCAGAAAGGGCGAGATGCCCAAAGAGGAGGGATAAAATTCCTGGAGGTTCCAGGGAGATAGCAGGAAAAGGGACGCGATGCCCCAGGGAGAGTGAATTCGAAATAGATGAAGATGAGAAATGCGGAATATCCGGAGGTGCCGGAAGGCGGGGAAGATACGGGTTTGGAAACCCGGGAAGCAGGAGGTGCAAATGTGTGCAAATATAATGCAATGGATGCAATGAATGCATGAATGCAACAGAATGCATGAAATGCAAAGAATATGAAGAATATGAAGGGCGAGAGGACGAGATCCTCCTCCTAACCCTGGGAATGGCCCATGGAAAAGATGTGATGGACAAGAAGGTGGATGAAATAGCGGAAGGCCTTTCGGCACCAAGATAACTGCCCCTCCACGACAGTGAAGAATACAGCCAATTGGCCCAATAAAAGGAGCTTCAATAAGTGGCAACCCCCTTTGAAGGCAAAGATCAACAATGTGAGGGAGTTGGAGAGTTGGAACGGGAAGCATCGTGTTGCCCATTGAATGTGGTATATATGGAAAGTTGAGCAAAATGGGCATTCGCCCCTTGTAAGGAATAATGAATTCGGAATTCGGAAATTGGAACAAGGGGTGCCCTGCCCGGCCCTTAGACGGCATCAACGCCCGGCATGGCGGCGACTTGACTTCTTTGGCCGTGATTGGCACAATAACCCGGATTGGCATCCGGCAAATGAATTCTTGCCTCTTGAATGGCACGGCCAAATCCTTGCTGCCCGGCTCTTGATTATCTTCGGCACCTGTGCTTGTAGAAGGCCCCCCATTCCGAGTAGTAAGGGGAGGTGAAGCGGAGGCGGAAGGCTCCATGAATGGTGGAGGCATGATGGAAAGCGTAGGCAAATGGGTGAGCGTAAGCGGAGGTTCAAACACGTCGAGTTTCTCCCTTTGCTCGGAAGCAGTTGGGATTGGCTCGGGTGCAAAAAGGGGTGGATCCTGCTCAGGATTAGCCACAGGTAAGGGTAAAGGGTTAAATGGTGGAATAGGCAAAGTGGGTTTTAAAGGGATAATGGAAGGCCGAGGTGGCGGTAATGGGAGGCTAATTGGGGAAGGTTTAATGGTGTAATTAATGGAGGCCGATGGTGTGGAGGTAGATGGCTTAACGGGTGGAGGTTTAATAGTGGAAGGCTTGGGGGAGGCCAGTGTTGTGGAGATTAATGGTGTAACTGGAGGAGGTGTAATGTATGCGGTGTTAAGGATAGGAGGAGACTTACAATGTGCCGGTGTGGGTGATTGAAGTATCGACCCATCATCGTAACACCAATTAGTCTCATAAATAGGGGTTGGATCAGGGATGGTTTCATCCTGAGCAGGAGGTTTATCAAATGACAGTGGAGGGAGCGAGAAATTAAGAAAACTCGGAAGTGGTGCCTGCGGAGCTTCATCATCATCGTACACTGCCTTGGATTCTTCAATTGCCGGCTCTTGATTGCTTGAAATGCCAAAGTCATAATCATCTCTCCTATCTTTCCATTCTTTCTCCATCTTGGTGATATCATCCAGGAAAGCATGAAGGGGATTGACTGGAATAGGAGGAGCCGTGATCCTCTTTAATTGTTCCTCCATCAAAGTGATTTTATCGAGGAGAGTTTGCTGGAGGGGTGTGACCTGAACAACAGAAGGTTGGCAGGGCCTTGAAGGAGGAGGGGCCGTATAAAAAGACCGCTGAGGTGGATTAATGGGCCGACCCGTAAAAGAACCCGGATGGGCCGGATTACAATGAATAAATGGGCCTTGGGGCCGTGAGGGAGGAGGAATAGAAGGAGGCGGGTGATGGGCCACCCGAGTAGAATGAACAGGAGGAGATGGGTAATGGGCTACCCGATCAGGATTGGAAGGAGGAGGTGGGTGATGGGCCACCCGTGTAGAATTGGAAGGAGGGAGGGATGCATGAGATGTACCCTCAACGGCAGCCTTAAGGGCTTGGATCTGTTGAGGGGTAAGATGATCTAATGCATGAATGATCTGGGAGACCTTCTCATCATTGGGACGAGAGGATCCCGAGGGAGTAGTGGCTCGAAATCGAGTTGAAGGACCATTGGATTGGACATTGCCCATGGGTCGGGCATGACCATAAGAATGAGGACGTG
This sequence comes from Amorphophallus konjac, assembly GCA_022559845.1. NCBI lineage: Eukaryota > Viridiplantae > Streptophyta > Magnoliopsida > Alismatales > Araceae > Amorphophallus > Amorphophallus konjac. Next base: position 30,194,785 of record CM040120.1, read on the forward strand.
GCCCTTTGAAAGAATGGTGAGAATTTTGATGAACATGTTGAAATTGAGGGGAATAGGATGTGCTAGGTTGATCACCCTCATGAATTGAATTAAACATGTTGTTTTTCTTATCATGGTAAGCCATTATGCAACCCAAATAATGTGCAAACAATTTGCAAAGAAACACACAAGTTGGAATGGTTACCTTGATTTTTATTTGTGTAAACCTTGGTGAATTAATGAATTTTAGAAAAGTTTGGAGTGATTCACACAAGGGAGGATCCTAGTTTCAAATGATATGAACTCCAATGCCAACTAGGAACCCTTTCTCACCACGTATATGGCCAACTAATCCGGGACTTCAAAAGGGTACAACCTGCCCGGCGTCGTGAGGGAATCCACGGGTGCGGGGACTTACGGAGGCTTGGAAAAGGGATTTCCAGTCCAAAGAGACGGAATGCTCAATGGAGGGTCGTCCCAATTCCAAGAGGGTGTGTGGAATCCTAGTGAGGAGAGAGGAGGTCTCCCAAACCAAATGCAAATGAAGAATGAATGCAACAGGGGAAATCAAGCCAACCACCTAATATGATCAATCAACATGAAATAGCATGAAAACTCACCCACAGGAATGGTTCTGGAAACCCACAGTAAAAAACACGCCCTGGGAGGGGGCGCTACTAACCAAAGACACGACAGTGTAACTGTCGTGAATCAACGTGAGGGGCCCAGGGGCAGGGTAAAAAGTGCCTTAGGGTGAGGCGCTATCAATAAAGGGACGCCCTGATGTGGGGCGCTAATCAACAAATAAACGCCCTGGGAAAGGGCGTGAATTCACAGGCAGCAATATAAAGCAGGAAAACCCGAAATATGCTGGAAAACGCCCTGTCAGAGGGCATAAAATATGAAGAAGACGCCCTGGGTTAGGGCGTTAAATCAAGAAAAACGCCTCTTCTAGAGGCGTGAATTCACTTTCTCCAGAAAAACTTCACGGCCAGCAGTATTAACACTCAATCACACAATCATGGCAATCAATAGAATAAGCATGCTCATCAAGAATTTTAAATAAGTGGAAATTTTAAAGAAAAATCAACAAACTGACCAATCACTTAGGGGAGGGTGTAAAACCAATGGAGGGTGCCCGAGGGGCACAAAAAGGGAGACGCACCGAGGGTGCAATAGGGGAGACGGCACACGCGGGTGCCTAAGGGGAAAGGGGTAATAAAGAGAACACAAAGAGTCCCACCGTGATCGCCAATTTGTAGATCTCTAATTTAGAATAATCCACTTAAGAAGAATATCAAAGAAAAGACATGCAATAATCATCAATATGGAGGAAAATATATGCACGAGGTGCACAAGGGGAGTGTGTGATCGCCAGAGACGCTAGGTCTCAAAAATATAATCAATAAGAACATGGGAGGAATGATCGTGAAAAGTACCTCAAAAGATGCGGGGATGTGAGTGCTTCCTTTCTCTTCAAATCGGCCGGCCGATGAAGAGAGTTCTTTAATTATTACCCTTGCAAAAAGAGACACAAACACCACAAAAGAATTGAATTAGAACATGGTGTGTAGCATCAAATTCTTATATAGAAAGATGAGCATGAAAAGATGTGCAAGACACACCTTAAGGGTGGTTGCCCTTAAACCCCTATGCAAAAAGGGTGTGGGATATGATGCATGAAGATGCAAATATGAGAATAAATGAAGAAGGGGAGGAGTGCAAGAGCGCACTATAGAGAAGTCTCTCAACGTGATTGAGATGAGAAATTAACAGGAGATAAGCATGCGTGCAAATATGAACGACGCAATGATAATAAAAACAAAAGAAGAATAAACAAAAGCAGGAGGAGCCTGTGATTTGGCTTGAATGTTCGTTTGGGAGAATCTTTAAGGGATGGATGCTGTGGAACGTATGAACTCCTCCTTCAGCCTCACAGCGGCAGCACCTGCGTGAGAAGAAAGAAAACAAGAAAAAGAAAAATAGACAAACAAAACAAAACAGAAGGAAGAAGAACGGAGGAAGGGACAGAAAAATAACAAAGAAAAACAATGGGGAAAGAAGCCTCCGGAGTCCCAAAAAATGATTAACAGAGCCAATGGCTCTGTTAAATAGAATTGGATGAAGAGATAAGAAGGCAAGAGTCCTACGGAGGGAAAGGATAAGAATGGGCAAGAGCCCCAATCAAGGCAGGAGTCTAACGAGGCAAGGACTCTCTGGGGAAAGGGCTGCGAAGCCAGAAGATGAAACACGCCCTTGGTCAGGGCGTCAATTCAAGAATTGACGACCTGTCAAGGGGCGTTAATTTAAAACACGCCCTTGGTCAGGGCGTTTCTTCCTGGATTAATTTTAGAAATAAACATTTCTTTTATTTAGAAATTGTGAAAGACGCCTCATGGGGAGGCGTGAATTGAAAAATGCCCCATCATAGGGCGTGAGTTAATATTCTTCAAATATTTATTCTTTTTCGAAAATTGGATAATGCCAGGAATTGACGCCCTTTCCAGCGTCGTCACTTTTTAAAGAAACGCCCCAGGTCAGGTCGTGATTCAAAAAAGCGCCCTTTCCAAAGGCGTTACTTTCAAAAATCATAAAAGGGGAGATAAATGCCCAAAAAATCCGAAAAATAGGAAAAAGGAGGAAATGAGGAAATTAGGGGAAATCCATGAAAAAGTGAGAAAAACCACTCAAACAAGCTAATTTGAGGGTCAAATGGGGCATTGCACGGTAATATGAAATATACTCAAAATAATGTCAATTTTAGCGTGTCTACACCAGACACTCACCTTTTACGGAAGATCGAGAGGGGTCAAATGGCATGAGAGGTTTCTGGGGTTAAGGTAACTAGACCAGAGTGCAGGCGTGCCAGTCGATTTCTCAACAATCACCTGTGAAACCAAAGGTTGACCGGGGAAGCGTCGCCAGGACGCGGCACGTGGGCTCGGGAAGTCGGGGGACACATGGAGAGAGAAGGTTCCATGGGTGCGAGTGCATAGGTGATTGTAGGGAATCGTGTACTAGACGTCTTTCCCCACCGACCGCAAGCAATCGGTGTTTATTTACATCAGGTTGAATCCGAACACCTTTATCCCGTGCTGAAGAGAGCCTAGATATGTCTGAAGCCGTGGATGGGGGACCGGAGGTACCCTGTAGCTATAGGGGGATCATTTGACTGGGAGGTTTGATTTATTGGAGTCAGAGGTACTGGGTATGCACTGGGTAGTGCGGGAGGAAGATGAGACCCAGGTACGGGTGTATGTATTCAACTAGATTTATTACAATAGCCATGTGGGCTTTACGAATGGGCCGAGGAGGCCAAAGTACAACTGGCGCAAGCCACTGGACAATTCCGACACTTGGGTCGGTCCCCAGGTCAATGCTGGACAAGATGGATATCCGCGTGTTTTTATAGAGACTCTCCACAAGGCTAGGATCCCGATTCGCTGAGGGAGGGCTAGATTGGATGGCAGGAAGAGATACTAGTCGTCGCCTGGGGGAGGGCCGGACACGGCTCACGATGAGCAGTTGGGTACGAGTCCAGAGAGGCGAGTATCTTCATGCTGGGGAGTCTGGGCTAGTCCCAGGAATTTTACTTCCCGGTCGGGGTCCAACTAACTCGAGTCATCGGTCAGAGCGGTCGGCGGCCAACTCGGGGCGAGCGGTAGGCACGCGGTTCTATGAGGGAGGTAGGTGCACCATCATGGCGTATGCATAGCCACCGTGGGTTGTCACACGCTGGCTGACCCGGGATGCGGGTGTGTTCACCATTGTCATAATGCCTTATGTGCGACGGAGGTTGGCTTGTGTGCGATGGCTAAACGCCACATGAGGGAAGTGCGAGCGACATAGCCTCGGCGTGTGTGATCCGATCGACAAGCCAACCACACGCACACACTCAGCTCCCTGTGTCCTCAATCCTTGCTGGATGCCTGCGAAAGCTCGAGGGTGCAGCAGTTAGACCATAGGTTGTTACCTTCGTATCCTTGCCTCTATGCATGTATGCCCCTACCCCTTGATCTCCTAAGGGGTCTTTATAAGGGAATATGAAGGGTCAGGGAGGGTTTAGGCGGACCAAGTTGAGGGCCAAACTTGGTCCGCGTAAACCCTTGCAAAAATTATTATTTTTTTTGTTTGCAGAGTGGGGGAGGGAGGGTTTAGGCGGACCAACCTAGGGGCTGGGTGTGGTCCGCCTAAACTCCTCCAGAGGGGGGGGTTTACGCGGAGCAAATGTGGGTTTTTTTATTTTAAAAATCTTTTTTTTTTGGTCTGGATGGGGTTTAGGCGGACCAAACCTGGGTTTGGTCCGCCTAAACCCCTAGGGGTTAGCGCGGACTAGGCTTGGGGGCTGGGTTTTAGTGTAAAAAAAGTCTTTTTTATTATTGTACTAGGGGTTTAGGCGGACCAACCTGAGGGTCAAGTTTGGTCCACCTAAACCCCCTCCCTAGGGGTTTAGGCGGGGTTTAGGCTGACCAAACTGGAGGCCCAGTTTGGTCTGCCTAAACCCCCCCATGGGGGGGTTTACGTGGAGCAAAGCAGGGGGAGAGAGAGAGGGGGCGGTGCCTACCCTATAAAATATCCATTTTTGTTTTCTTTGACCCCACCTTAACCAAGTGTGACTGCAAGAAGATAAAAAAGGATACAGGCGTTGGACTAGTTAGCTGGCCACGTGCGCAAGAACGTTGACGTGGGGACTTTGTTCGATCCCGAGGTTCCGTCATCGAATCCTTTCACGCACGGGTATGTCGGTCGATCTTGCATGAAACTGGGGCATGCTGGGACTGGGAGATGGACGTGGGGCCATTGGGCTGGGAGGAGGGTGTTAGGTTCGGTGCAGTATTCAGAGGGGGGGTGAATGAATATAACCCTTTAAAAACCTTTACCCAATTAAAAGGTTATGATGCTCACTAACTATCTAGAGTGCCAACTAGACAGATGTATCAAATCTGAAATACTAATTAGCAGTAGCACCATTCTTCTACTCAAATAAACTTTCGCTCACTCAACGGATTAAACACTCAGAACAAGATCTGATCAACCACTTGGAGCGCCCCTATGCAAACATCTAGCGGAAGCAAAACATATAGAGAAATCAGACCACTGCACAGAGGATTTTTAGGTGGTTCGGTCCTCCAGACCTACATCCACCCCACACTCAAACCGAGTGTGGCTTCCACTAGCTCACGCTAGAAACCGCAGACTCAGTCTGCAACAAATGCTGCCAAACAGCTTGACCAGGGGAACAGCCTCCCCTCTTCCTCCCAACCGGAGGGAACCACTAGTGACACCAGTCACTAGCTAACCAGAGACACAAGGTCTCTCTTCCTCCAAACCTGGAGGGAACCCCTGGACTTGAATCCACAAGCCCAGAACCGGAGACAAGTCTCCCTTCCTCCAGACCGGAGGGAAACAACAAGTAGCACCCAGCTACTTGCAACCGGAGATAGCAATCTCCCTTCTCCTGAACAAACAGGAGGAACCCACAAGTGACTGCAGCCACTTGGAACCGGAGATGTCAATCTCCCTTCTCCTGAACTAACAGGAGGAACCCCGACCACTCTACAGAGTATCGGAAACACAGCAAACCAGAAAACAAAGGAAAGAACAATAAACGAAAAATGACTTCAGCTAAACAGAAAGCTGAAAGATGAAGTGCACAATGTGGCTCTCAACGGAGCTGACTGGCCTGGATTTGATCCACGGTCCAGTAGACGGATCTTCAGGTAAGATCTTCCTTCTTCTCCACGAGCTCTCTCGCTCACTCTCTATCTTTCTTTCTCTTTCTTCTGCTCTCCTCTTACTCCCTGCTTCTTCTTCTCTACACACTCTTCTCGAGCTCTCTACCTCTCTTCTTCTCCTTCTACTCTTCTTCTTTCTCTTTTCTTCTTCTATCTGGATCGTGGCTCTCTGTATGAGCGTTTCTTCACGCCAACTCGATCACCCTCCATCTGTGGACGAAGGCTCCTATATATAGCAGCAGCAGTAGGTGGATAGGGCACAAACCGCGTGTGCCTCCCACGTTTCCTGCCCTAATATTTCAGACCACGTGGAGGCTCCTCTGCATCTTGGATCACGTGCCAGATGCAGCCTTGTATCACGTACTGCTTCACGATTAGAGCACCTGTAAAACAGAGTATCGGATAAGTAATCAATTTAAGGAACACCTCTGTATTGATTATCAGAAGAACAGTACTTTAGAAGAAACTTGAACGAGGTTAAAACGAAGCAACACGAAGTGACAAATAGCAACGACACGGAGACAACGCGAGGACACAATAGGGAAAACGACACGAAGTCAGTAAAGACTCAATGTACAACAGTAAGTAACACGAAGTAAAACACACAGACATAAACGATAACACGAGATGCAACTAGAGGACAGAGAGAAGCGACACGAGGTTCACACAGAAAATGACACGAGGTATACTGTGACAGAACAGACACAATGAAGAGAACGACACAAGGTGGTGGCACAGAAAGCAACACGAGGTGCTGCAATGTTCTGCACGCAGTGGAACAAAAAATGACACGAAGACACAGAAACAACAGTAACCGACACGAAGTAAGTACGACACCAAGATGAGGTTGACACGAAATGAAAACAACACGAAGTGAAGTTGACACGAAGTGAAAACAACACGAGGTAAAAAGAAGAACGACACGAGATACATGGAGACAAAACAGAAACCAACACGAAGTGTGGTTTCAACACAAGAAAGACACAAGGTCTAGGAAGAACAAAAACGACACGAAGACACAAAACGAAAAACGACACGAGGTGTAACAAACATGAAGACGAAACACAGGTTTCGACACGGAGTGAAAACGACACAAAGACAAAACAGAATTGACATGGGTTGAAATCAACACGAAGTCAAAAACTGAAATCGACACGGAGTGAAAACGACTCGAAGAGAAAATTGCACGAACTTAAGAACGACACGCGGACAACACAAACAGACTCGACTTGATTACGTAAGACCAATACGAAGACAATCAAAATAAAAACAACATGAAGACAATAAAGCAAAAAACAACACGAAGACAAATGAGACAAGGGAAACGACACAAAGTCTAACCTCATACAAGCTTTCCTGTCACGCAAGGAAATCAACACGAAGTGTTGTAAGCTCATACGACACGAGATCTTTTCGTGTTAGTGAGGGGAAACAACACGAAGACTCAAGTACAGAAACAGCACGAAGATGAAGTACAATCTGATGTACAGACTTTGAAGAACAGTGTTGAATGTGTAGACTTGTAGTTTATCATGAAAGAGGGCCAGTGTACAGACTTGCTGTCCTCACAGCAGACGATGTAAACACTTAGCCTATGCAGACCAATGTACAGACTTTGGCGAAGCAAAAGGCTGTATAGACTTGGAGACCCAAAGCCATTGTATAGACTTTGTCTAAGACAAGGCATGAACTGACGTTGTATATACTTAGCCAATGCAAACCAGTCCGATGTATAGACTTTAAGGAAATGCATGCTACAGTGCAATGTCTAGACTTGCGATGTGTTCGCCAAATGCACACTACAGTCCAATGTATGGACTTGGACGAATGATGCATGTGCAGTGAATAGACTTAGGGCATAAACCCCACGATGCACTGTATAGACTATGCACATAACATAAGTCTAACATAAACAATATATCAGTTGTACCAGTCACAGTCATGATGCAATCATCAAGGCACAATTGTCATGAAAACACTATATCATTGCTATCATTAAAACCATCATCAAAACCAAAACCACATGCATGGGCACAACAATCTCCCCCTTTTTGATGATGGCAACACTATCAATACATTGAGTCATTCTAATGATGTGAGGCATTCTGAGGCATTCTGAAGACTCAAATTATTCTCCCCCTTTGACTTCATCAAAAAGAAAAATAATTTGAGAAATTATAGCATGTATAAGAGTTCAGTCAATTTCTCCTCCTTTCAAGAACATGATTCTCCCTTTTTGGCAAACAATATCTCCCCCTTTGATACAAACAAAATAAACCATGGGAAGGGTTAAATGCAAAAATGCAGATGCAACAAGTAATGTAATACTCCCCCTAAGTATGTGAATGCAAGGTCACAAATGATATGAACATGATTCAGTGTGACAAGGAATGCTCCCCCTGAAGAGATGCCAATTGATATGCAAGTGATGCATGACATGGAAGCTCCCCCTCAATAAGTGGACTCTTATGAGATAAATGAGAAGGAGACCACAGGGGCAAACAAGGAGAAGTTCAGGTCATTGAGCCAATGACATGAGCAGAAGAAGTTCAGATGAGCTTCAACCAGAAGGAATTCAATCAGATTTTTCAAGGAAATATCATTCTCATAAATCCAAATCAGAATATTACAAAGTCTTCCATTATAAGGGCTTATGAATGAACTTTATTGAACAGCATGGTTTAATCATGATGTATGTAGAGTTTATCAATAAAATTCTGTATTGATACCTGAAACCATGATTTAATAAAAATGAACCAAGCCCTCATATTTATCTTGATTATCCTCCCTTTGTCTTACACAATCAAATCTATTGACTTCTTTCAGAATTACATGTACTAGTATTGAAATCAAGCAATTATGAAGTCATATGATTTTGTCTAGGGTTGTAGCAATTTGATTTTGGCATCAATATTCAGATATTTCAATTTATTCCATAATTTTCCTTGCTACAAATTTTACGTGCACTCTAGTTCAGTACACACCTTGTAACTAGAGGATATACCTTGATCAGAGGCCAATATCCCTAAGCCCTTAGTGTGACTAACTGTCATGCCTTATGTGAACAGAGTTAGCATTTACACATCATGACACACTACAGCTCAATTTTTAATGAGTGAATTGTATTTCTCAGTGTACATGCCATTGCTCTGCCCGATTTTCAATGAATTCTCATTTTACAGAGTTAACTAAGGCACCTCATGACACAGTCCTTTGGACTTGTGTTTCTCAGTGACCAATGTCATTGCTCTGACAGATATTACCCTTTAGACATTTCAGAAACATTCATTTGCTTCAAAACAATATTAATCTCATGTACTTAACCAATTAAAGTCATGTATTCAAAAGTGCAGATTTCAGAAGTTTTTGCAAGACATAGCATGAAACAGTTGGTTAAGATTTATTAAACATGATTCAGATATGTTAAGAGATTTTGAAGTTAAACTCCATGAATACATTAAGCTTAAACCACATGAGTTATTTCAGTCATTCTTAAGAATGTATAATAGAAGATTTCTAGTTCAAGAGTTTTTCAGATTTATGATCGAGATAGCCCATTGAAATCTTCATGAAAGACTGATAGAGTTCTGAAGTCAAATGATATCAATTGATAGTAGAAGTACCAATTGTTAAGAGAGATTGTGAATCTCAAAGTTTTTTCAGAATATGATTAAGGTTTGTCAACAAAATCAGTAAGAGAGGATATGCAGTGAGCTCTGACCCATGTATGCATTTGACAGCCTATATGCAATGCACTATATGTATGCAGGGACATGCAAAGATTCGACATTTAATTGCTATGCAAAGATATGCAACTAACTCCCCCTGAAAACATGCAGTACACTGGTCTACATGAAGACAAGACCCTTGGTACTTGGCAGAGAACCTGGTCTCAAGGACCATCTCACACATAGTAAGAACCTTTAGGCAGATTTCCTTGCCTTTTAGTAACTTACCATTTGATATACCAGGGTTATGCAAGACAATGCAACTCGAGGCAGAAAACAAAATATGCAGTCTTCAGCAATAGGCAAATGATAGTCATGCAGATGAAATGTGTACCTATGAGACACATGCATTGACAATATACACTGAAGAAGCATTCAAATTCAGTTCAATCATATGTCAAGAGAAGAGCATCAGTTATGCAGAATTGAATTCAATAGTTGAGTCTGGAGTGCAGACTGATCAACTAGACAAGAGAAGATCATACAACAACCAAGTAAATCAGCATGGAATTCTCATTTTTCGTACTCACAAATTCAGATAATGAATTTAAAACAAATTTCAGAACTGACCTGAATTGAATCATGGGGTTTTCTTTTTGAGTGCCTTGGTTAACCCCTTTTATTTCTCCTTCCAAGGCCCTACCTGCGGCAAGTCAATCAATATGATCTTGCAGGGACCCAAGCAGTCTTGGGTCCTGTACTACCCCTATCAGGTGTTCTAAATAGTTTCTTAGCAACATGGTCATCAGATTTCATCAGAAAATAATTATCCATAGAGTGACCAAGTTTATCACAGTATCTACATGAAACAGCAGATTTTCTGGTCCTGTGATGCATATCAACAGCAGCATGAGACCTATGATAATTAGCATGAATTTGTGATTTATCATTACTTGCCCACCAGCATTCAGAAGCTCGGTGGCCAGGTTTTCCACATTCATAACAAGCAAGAGTCTTTTCTTTAAGACTAGTTTTATTTCTGCCCAAGAGATTTTTGTTTGGAGGGAATCTTACAAATTTGGAATTAAAATGATTTCCCTGAACAAACCAGCAGTCCTTGACTACATGCCCATACTTACCACATTCAATGCACCTAGAATGCTTACCTCTTGAGCCAGTAAATCCCCATGAAGGCCTAAACCAACACTCAACAGCTTTGTGACCACGTCTGTTACAATTGTAACAAATGATATGTTGGTTTGAGGAAGACATGTTTCTTTTGGGGTGGTGATGATTATTTGGAAGAGTTTTATCATGCATCATATCATCCCTTATCATTACTCTGCAGTCATCCATATAATGACCATGCCTACCACAGTAGTAACAATAGGCATCAGATTTCCTAGGAACATGGTTTCTATCATGTGAGTTCCTTGGTGTATGTGAACGAGTACAAGAAGCATGAGCATTATGTATTGGCCCAACAGATTCAGCAGAACTAGCAAATTTCAGAGTACAACCAGAAGTATTCTTAGCCTTCTTTGTTTGACTCTTTCTTTTCAATTTCTGATTATTCTCAATAGATTTTGTTTGTTTTTCAATTTTCTGGGCTTTAAACTGAAAGACAGACGAAGGTGACTTCTGATTTTCATTTTGTTTTGGGGATTGCCTTGAAGTACCAGCTACATTAGTGCTTTGGACAAATGTTGTATATAGCTGGTTTTTAGTGATTTTCTTAATATCAGAACAGCAATTTGTTCCCCCTTCAAAGTTATCATCCTTCCTCCTCTCAACAGTTTTCATTTTTCCTTTAATCTTGGCAGACTCAATAGCTGAATTTTCCAGATTATGAATTTTATCTTCCAAGTTAGCAATGTGAAGTTTATAACTGGCTATTTCCTGTTCACTGCAATTTACACATTCGCTTAGAACTTGGTTTGCAGTTTTATACTTCTCAATTTCTTGTTCTAGACTATTCAAACTTTTTGAATTTTCATCATAAACAGCTTTTCCTTTTTCAATTGACAGCCATTTCTCAGAGAATACAGTATTAAGAACCATTAGCCTTTTATTTTGATCCTTTAAGTAGACATTTTCTTCTTTTAGAGATTTTATTTGTTCTTTTTGAAGAATGTCATCAGACTCAAACTCATTAATTATGTCTTCGAGAATGGCACAACCTTTACAAGAATTATCTTCTCTAATGTGCTCCTTTTCAGATTTCAAAGTTTTCACTTCTTTTCTCAATTTCTTGTTTTCAGATTTTAGTTTCTTGGATATTTTGAACATATCTTTATACATTACTATCAATTCATCAAAAGTGTATCCATCTGATTCGGAGCTTACCTGAGATGAAGTTTCCTCACCATCACTTCCCCGGTTGGCCATTAAGCATATGGACTTTCTTCCTTCTCTATCAATGTCCGAGGTGTTCCCTTTGAGTTTCAATACCTCTGGACAATCATCCTTTGTGTGGCCAGCCTTCCTGCATTTGTAGCAAACATTAGTGTCAGCAATCTTGGCAGGATTAGAGTTATACCTTGTTTGCTGTTTGCTACCGTCAAGCTTTCCTTCTCTTTTTCTCAGAAATTTCCTGAAGTTACTAATCATCATTTCAATGTGGTCTTCATCAATTTCAGACCGCGAGAGGCTACTTTTCTTGCTTGATGATCCACTGTGGCTGGATCTGTTTGCTTTGCTGGAGCTAGCCTTCAGCACGATTGGCTCCATTGCAAACAATCTGAAAGCTCAGAACAAACTGAAGCACCTAAACCAAATAAGCAAGACAATGCACTAAGACGGAGAATCAAAGCTACGAACACAGAAAGCACACACACTGAACGGCACCAAACAAACCAGCAAGATCCTCTGCAGATTGTTAGATCTGATAGATCAGAGACCTGCTCTGATACCAATTGTTAGGTTCGGTGCAGTATTCAGAGGGGGGGTGAATGAATATAACCCTTTAAAAACCTTTACCCAATTAAAAGGTTATGATGCTCACTAACTATCTAGAGTGCCAACTAGACAGATGTATCAAATCTGAAATACTAATTAGCAGTAGCACCATTCTTCCACTCAAATAAACTTTCGCTCACTCAACGGATTAAACACTCAGAACAAGATCTGATCAACCACTTGGAGCGCCCCTATGCAAACATCTAGCGGAAGCAAAACATATAGAGAAATCAGACCACTGCACAGAGGATTTTTAGGTGGTTCGGTCCTCCAGACCTACATCCACCCCACACTCAAACCGAGTGTGGCTTCCACTAGCTCACGCTAGAAACCGCAGACTCAGTCTGCAACAAATGCTGCCAAACAGCTTGACCAGGGGAACAGCCTCCCCTCTTCCTCCCAACCGGAGGGAACCACTAGTGACACCAGTCACTAGCTAACCAGAGACACAAGGTCTCTCTTCCTCCAAACCTGGAGGGAACCCCTGGACTTGAATCCACAAGCCCAGAACCGGAGACAAGTCTCCCTTCCTCCAGACCGGAGGGAAACAACAAGTAGCACCCAGCTACTTGCAACAGGAGATAGCAATCTCCCTTCTCCTGAACAAACAGGAGGAACCCACAAGTGACTGCAGCCACTTGGAACCGGAGATGTCAATCTCCCTTCTCCTGAACTAACAGGAGGAACCCCGACCACTCTACAGAGTATCGGAAACACAGCAAACCAGAAAACAAAGGAAAGAACAATAAACGAAAAATGACTTCAGCTAAACAGAAAGCTGAAAGATGAAGTGCACAATGTGGCTCTCAACGGAGCTGACTGGCCTGGATTTGATCCACGGTCCAGTAGACGGATCTTCAGGTAAGATCTTCCTTCTTCTCCACGAGCTCTCTCGCTCACTCTCTATCTTTCTTTCTCTTTCTTCTGCTCTCCTCTTACTCCCTGCTTCTTCTTCTCTACACACTCTTCTCGAGCTCTCTACCTCTCTTCTTCTCCTTCTACTCTTCTTCTTTCTCTTTTCTTCTTCTATCTGGATCGTGGCTCTCTGTATGAGCGTTTCTTCACGCCAACTCGATCACCCTCCATCTGTGGACGAAGGCTCCTATATATAGCAGCAGCAGTAGGTGGATAGGGCACAAACCGCGTGTGCCTCCCACGTTTCCTGCCCTAATATTTCAGACCACGTGGAGGCTCCTCTGCATCTTGGATCACGTGCCAGATGCAGCCTTGTATCACGTACTGCTTCACGATTAGAGCACCTGTAAAACAGAGTATCGGATAAGTAATCAATTTAAGGAACACCTCTGTATAGATTATCAGAAGAACAGTACTTTAGAAGAAACTTGAACGAGGTTAAAACGAAGCAACACGAAGTGACAAATAGCAACGACACGGAGACAACGCGATGACACAATAGGGAAAACGACACGAAGTCAGTAAAGACTCGATGTACAACAGTAAGTAACACGAAGTAAAACACACAGACATAAACGATAACACGAGATGCAACTAGAGGACAGAGAGAAGCGACACGAGGTTCACACAGAAAATGACACGAGGTATACTGTGACAGAACAGACACAATGAAGAGAACGACACAAGGTGGTGGCACAGAAAGCAACACGAGGTGCTGCAATGTTCTGCACGCAGTGGAACAAAAAATGACACGAAGACACAGAAACAACAGTAACCGACACGAAGTAAGTACGACACCAAGATGAGGTTGACACGAAATGAAAACAACACGAAGTGAAGTTGACACGAAGTGAAAACAACACGAGGTAAAAAGAAGAACGACACGAGATACATGGAGACAAAATAGAAACCAACACGAAGTGTGGTTTCAACACAAGAAAGACACAAGGTCTAGGAAGAACAAAAACGACACGAAGACACAAAACGAAAAACGACACGAGGTGTAACAAACATGAAGACGAAACACAGGTTTCGACACGGAGTGAAAACGACACAAAGACAAAACAGAATTGACATGGGTTGAAATCAACACGAAGTCAAAAACTGAAATCGACACGGAGTGAAAACGACTCGAAGAGAAAATTGCACGAACTTAAGAACGACACGCGGACAACACAAACAGACTCGACTTGATTACGTAAGACCAATACGAAGACAATCAAAATAAAAACAACATGAAGACAATAAAGCAAAAAACAACACGAAGACAAATGAGACAAGGGAAACGACACGAAGTCTAACCTCATACAAGCTTTCCTGTCACGCAAGGAAATCAACACGAAGTGTTGTAAGCTCATACGACACGAGATCTTTTCGTGTTAGTGAGGGGAAACAACACGAAGACTCAAGTACAGAAACAGCACGAAGATGAAGTACAATCTGATGTACAGACTTTGAAGAACAGTGTTGAATGTGTAGACTTGTAGTTTATCATGAAAGAGGGCCAGTGTACAGACTTGCTGTCCTCACAGCAGACGATGTAAACACTTAGCCTATGCAGACCAATGTACAGACTTTGGCGAAGCAAAAGGCTGTATAGACTTGGAGACCCAAAGCCATTGTATAGACTTTGTCTAAGACAAGGCATGAACTGACGTTGTATATACTTAGCCAATGCAAACCAGTCCGATGTATAGACTTTAAGGAAATGCATGCTACAGTGCAATGTCTAGACTTGCGATGTGTTCGCCAAATGCACACTACAGTCCAATGTATGGACTTGGACGAATGATGCATGTGCAGTGAATAGACTTAGGGCATAAACCCCACGATGCACTGTATAGACTATGCACATAACATAAGTCTAACATAAACAATATATCAGTTGTACCAGTCACAGTCATGATGCAATCATCAAGGCACAATTGTCATGAAAACACTATATCATTGCTATCATTAAAACCATCATCAAAACCAAAACCACATGCATGGGCACAACAGAGGGTGCGTCCCCCAAGGGGGTTCACCCTCCCCGGGGCGCGGCCGCGCCAGGGGCAAATTCCCCCCAAGCGAGCCGTGGCCCTGAGGGGTAATTCCTGGGGGTCTTCTTTTGTCGTCTGGGGTTGTCCTTCGAAGGATAGAGTGCTCCGGGATGCTGGGATTAGCCCGTGGGGCCTCGTCATCGTGTTGTCACTGCCACTCGCAAGGTGTTCGGGGAAATTCCCGACACACCCCAGGTTGTCGATCGACTTGGGTGAGTGACTGGTGGGCCTTGGATTTGGTCTTGGGCTAAGGACAGGGGCTCACGAGAGCCGACAGAGAGCCTTCTGGGCATGTGGGCTCGGCCTTCGAGGTGTAAGCTGTGTAGTATGGCGGGTTGGCGGGGAGTCCTGGGTTGGCCCGGGAGTTGAAAACAAACGGCTTATCGCCACGTGTCTGAGGGTCGGGGGTGGCCCTGACTTGTTGGAGATTTCATAGGACATGGTTGGAGTGCTGGAGCTGTGGGTTGGCCCTCGGCTTATTGTAGAACGGCTGGGATATGCATGCCCGCAAGGTGTTTGGGAAAATTTCTGACGCGCGTGTACGGGCCGCATACGGATGTTGTGGGATTCTAAAGCCCATGGTTGACCAAGATAGGTCTTCCTTTGACTTTAGAAAACTGGATGGAGGCATCTTGGGGGTAGATCCTGGCCCCATTACTGAGTGCCACATGTCATGGCCTGTTGTCAGGGTGCCCCCGGGTTGGCCCGAGTGGCTGTGTAGAACGCTAGAAAACCCGCAAACTCAGTGATTGGGGGTGTCCCCAATCGATTGCTGATATTGCTGTGGGTCACGGCTAGCTGGTTGGGACCCTTGGCTGAGCCCAGAGAGACATAGGAGGGGCTATGTAGCTGTCACTTTATAGGTGTTCGGGGAAATTCCCGAACCCTTATCTCTTGATATTTTGCAGAGAAATTATCTAGGTACAACAGGCGGCCATACCTTTGGGCGCCTAGGAACAGTGCAGGGTGGCCATCAGTCTGGCCGCCTGTAGCTGGGATAGAAGGGGGGAAAGTGTCACGCCCCGAGATATGTAGCAGAAGTAGTTCGAGAACATGAACAATCGGCATGGTAAGCCTCATGCCAGCAAGACAATCAGAGCGCTATAGCATTCACACATAAGAAAGAATGCTCATGATGTAGCCAAAACCTTCATTTTATTGAATCAAATAATCAAAAATTACAATGTCGTTCACTCTTTTAAACATCCAAATTCGCTAGACTCAAGTAAATGGAAAATTACATCGACTCAACTAGACTCATGACACTTCTAGGTCTCCTCTCGATCTTTAGTCACTCTCGGATCCGTCACTTACATAATCCGAATCCGACCTGCTAGAAGTTCCTGAAAAGATTAGAAAGTAGGAATGAGCACACTTGCCAGTAGGTATCTTCGTATCAACATAAAGGCATAATTTAAGTAATTAACATTTTAGCTCTAGTAGGTAAGGTAAAAGAAATATGATTAAAACATGCGGTATAAAACCCAAGTAACAACGAGTATCAAGATGAGAGTATAATCAAGCAAGAATATAATGTGGCCTTTGATGAACAAGAATGTACTAGCATGTATCGAGAATGTACTTTTCATCACCATAAAGGCTATGCACTAAAAAGTCATGAACAAGAATGTACTAGCAAGCATGTAAATTTAATAAGATAGCCTCGTGGATTTCACTCGTCTATAAAAAAAGTACTCCCGGCAGAATGCGACGCCAGTGTTCATCATACCCCATGGTTTACAGCATGTTTCCGGCCATCCGTCGAGGGGGCAAGCGTCAAGCCCTTGGACACTATCCGTGCCCGCTCTTGCATCTTCAAGTTATAAATCAAGCTACTTCAACGAGATATAAATAAAGTTTCGGCCAATAATATACAATTCAGACAATAGTTTCATGATAGAAAAAATCAAGGTGAGAAGGTACCAAATTGAAATAATGAGATCAAGGATGATTTAGTTGGACATTATGCCACGGAGGAAATCTGACAGCATAATGATACATTTAGAAATTTTTATAATTTATTAATGACTTATGAAACAAGATGTTGGGTTCTAGATAATCAAAGGACCATCTAGGAACAGAGTATAACCAACCCTTGTGTCAAACCTGAGGTTAGGGCACAAGATAGCATAACGCGGTCATGGAAGAATCGCTATTATCAAACTGTGGTCAAGAGGGAACCGCTACTTGATGGAGTCGACACCAGAAGAAAGAAGAGTCGACTCAATAGCACAGCAGGCAGAACGCGATCGCGGGCCCACCGCTACTTGAAGAAGGCAGTCGCCTGGGAGTCGCGACTTGCCCAGAGTGCAAGAAAACGGAGGAAACTCAAGTGCTTTCTAATCCATTGGATTTTTAGGGTACAACCAGCTCAGTGTCCTAGTGGGAATCCCAGGCTCGTGAAGACTTACAGAGGCCTAGAAACAAAATCAGCTAGTCCGACGGAAGGAATATCCGACGGAGAGGATCACAAGTCCAAGAAAGTGTGCCTATCAAGTGCAAAGTGCAACTAATATCCACGTACCGGAATACACGCCATGTACTTAAGAAAGACTGGAGATGAGAGTGATTCGCGATAAAACAATGATCAAAACGTCAATGCAACGTGTTTCACGATCATAGAAAATAGCTTTAATACAAGACTATATGAATTTTGACATGAAAATAGCATATGATTAAAATAAGTTTCTAGAACATGATGGACATGAAACCTAACATGATGGATGCATGATATAATAATAAACAAATCATGGTAATCATGTGGATAAAATATAATCAATAGATAATTTAACTAGGTACCAAAAGGGGTGATTTGGCTACTGTTTAGAGTGAACCGCAGACAGGAAGGAAAATGCGGTCATCATGGAACTGCCTTATGGAAACTGCGGTCATTCTGAGACCGCCTTCTGCCTCTCAGACAGAAGGGTGAAAATCATGCGTGCAACGCCCAATCTAGGGCAATAAATGCATGGAACTCATGGTAAACAAGGAGATAAGGCATAATAGAACCAAATTAAATCCTAGGGTGCATAGATTTGCAAGAATTTGGCCAAAGTTATCATCTTTCCTATTAAGGTGCAAGGTCATGCATGTAGAAATAACCTAACTACGCAGTGATAGTACAACATGAAATATCACGTGTAGGAAGTATGAACTCTTGTGAAACTAGAGGGCTTTTACTCCTAACACGTTATTTTAGCCATCCATAAGATAACCTACCTCTGGGAAACGCTCTAAACTTTGAATTTCTGACTGAAAGATGATGCTAGCTCCTGCACGTCCTCGTGAAACCAGCAATTTTATTGCCTTCTAACTCCTTAACCGCTTGACCTTAATTCATGAGAATTGGAGGGTAGGTAGAAGATATAAAGGAGAATAATTTGTTCCAAAGACTCAACATGAAATTACCTCTGCTAGGGCATCTAAACTTCTGATCTTCGCTGGACAAACACCCTTGTTCCTATGCGATCTGTAGGGAACCAGCGACTTCCGGTCCTCCTAACTCCTCAAAGGCTTGACCCCCTAACACGAGATATGGAGGAATGTTAGACAAAACTAAGGAGAATAAAATCCTCTAAAGGACTAACATGAAATACCATAATCTTACCATCGAACCAGGCGAGCCAAAACAAGGGTTCACACAGGTCGATTCTGGGCCCTATTTATAGGGTTTTGCCTAGGGCTAAGGATTAGATCGATTTGGGAGTCCTAACTGGAGTTAAGATCAATCCCCAAGAGTTCTACACACGTTTCTTCACCAGATAGCATCGCTCTCTGGGGATTGGGATGGGAAAAATCCAAGTTTTCCATGCTTCTTCTTCACCCGTTCACGGAAGTAAGACGCGGTCGTCTGGGAACCACCTTTTGCAGAACACGGTCGCGCGATAGACCGCGTTCTGGCCCTTTATCCAAAAATTTTGGCTTTTTTTTATTTATCCCCTAATTGGCCTATTTATCTATTTTAAATCCAAAAATAGCCCTAATTAAGTTTCTAGATGTGGGCTTGGGCCAAAATGCCTTAGAATTTGGTCTATGGGCCTTCTTTAAGTGGGCTTAACCCTTTAGTTAGTATAGGGTCCATAATTTAGTTTAATTAACCCATAATTCACTTAATAGCCCATTAAGTCTTTTTAAATGCTTAGTAATTTTATTTAATTACTAATAATTCTAGGAAAAATCTGGGTTGCTAAGCCCTCCCCCACTTAAGACAATTTGGTCCCCAAATTCATTATATGGGTTTTATGGAGAGTGTACTTACAAACAAATAATTCGAGGAATCTCTTGTGCATAGCTTCTTCTGTTTCTCATATCGTCTCTTGATCTGTGCTTTTATTCCACCAGAATTTTATCATGGGAATAGTTTTATTGTGAAGTTCACGTACTTCTCCATCAAGTATTTTGAGTGGCTTTTGCTCGTATGTCAGATCCTTCTGAATCACCAGGCCATCATGAGTTATAACATGAAATGGGTCATAGACATACCTCTTAAGCATGGATACATGGAATACATCGTGACTCCAGATAGTTGTGGAGGCAAAACTAGTTGATAAGCAAACTCACTAACCCTTTCAAGAATTTCAAAATGGCCAATGAATCTCGGCATAAGCTTGCCTTTAATGCCAAATCTTCGGATTCCACGATCTGGGAAAATCTTGAGAAACACGTGGTCTCGAAATTCTAAGTCTCATCTTCTATTGTCAGCATATGACTTTTGTCATGCCCTGACGTGAAAAATCAGAACGCATCAGTTATAGTCACTCATG
The DNA here is from genome assembly GCA_022559845.1 of Amorphophallus konjac. NCBI lineage: Eukaryota > Viridiplantae > Streptophyta > Magnoliopsida > Alismatales > Araceae > Amorphophallus > Amorphophallus konjac. The sequence continues at coordinate 30,214,845 of CM040120.1, forward strand.
ACAATCAGAGAAATAAAGTAATTAAATAAACATAAAATGCAAGGAAATTTACTCAATAACTACCAACTTTATTAATCAACAAAGCGCAAACTTCTCCAAGTTTCACCAACATCTTACATTGGCCAAATTGAAAATAAATTAAACCAAATTACAACTCTTCCTTTACTGGACAATGATAAGTTTCCATTTGTTATGATAATTCATTGTATGTACACCATTTTATGTGCATATAATTAGGCAATTATGCATATTTCATAGTTAACCTTAACTCCGCATTTAAATTGGAGCTTTCACGGATATTGATTAATTCGATTATCTTATTTAATAATAAATTAAAGTTGAGGGCCATGAGCATTAATTCTCCATTGCATAATCATGAGCATTTGAGATTTATGTGCACATTGTGCTAATTTTTTATGGACTAAAGTGTAATTATGTGTGTGTAGGACACCGAAGGTAATTACAAAAGAAGCTGAGGCAAAACTGTCACCACTACTTTGACCAAGTCAAAAGCACATATTTTGATTGGAGGAAAAAGAAATTTCAAAAGTTTAAAATTGAGGAAAAGAAACACATATTTCGGTTGGAGGGAAAATTGAATTCAAAGTTTGAAATAAAGGAGAGACATGATGAGCCTTGGGAAAGGGGGTGCCCAAAGTTCAAGAAAGGGGGTGCCCACCTACTTTTCCTCTTCCCCATGCATCATATTCCACTTAAATCTCAGCCATCCATCTCCTTTCGATACAATCTCCACCCTTCATCTACCCAACTTTCCCTATAAATAGCCCATGACAAGGAGGAGAAAGGGAGTTCTTCTTTTGACAATTTTTCTCTCCCTCTCCCTCTCACATCTTCTTAGTTTGCCGAGTTCGCCCTCTTTCGTCCCTCTTCTCCTCTTACTGTCTTCATGAAAGTTCTTTGTTTTTACGTTCTCTACAACTTCTTCTTCTGCATCATCTTCTAATTCCTTCTGGTTTTCAAGGTATTTTATGTTTTTCACTGTACTGTCCTGTTCATCTGTGAACTAGTGTTTCTCTCTGTTCTTCCCCTTATTTCTCCCCCTTCTAGTCATTTTCGTCTCTTACTATCTTCATGAAAGTTCTTTGATTTTAAATTTTCTACAACTTCTTATTCTACCTTATCTTCTAATTCTTTCTGGTTTGAAAGTTATTTCCTGTTTTTCAACTTGCTGTCCTGTGATTGCACTGTTCATCCGAGGTTCTAACTACTGTTATTCCTCAGTTTTGAAACCCTTCCTCTCTTTATTTCTCTCTGAGTTCTTCATCAAAGTTCTTTCTCTTATGTAGATCTAGATTTTATTCTTCTTTCACTTCCTCCAATTCTTCTTCGTTTACGAGTTATATTTATTTTCTCACTATTTTACTCTCTCATCTTCTTCTTTCTTCATCTCCACACAAACCCTTCCACATTTCTCTCTATATTTCTCTCCAAAGTTTGTCCTCCACAACTCCCCTTTCATGGCGGTGTGAACATCAAGACGGGTGACGTTCCAAGGCTCGTGACGTAGACGGCGACGGCTTCTTCATCCACCTCTTTCCACGGCGATCTCTTTCAAGGCGGAGCGATCCTCTCCAAGGCTCGGCGAGGAGGAGACGACGGCGCCATCACCATTGCTACTACCATCTTCACACCTTAGGCTCCTCTTGTTGTTATTACTTTAGTTTCATTTTACTTCATTGTAATTTCGTCACATCTTTAGTGTAAGCTTGTCTTGCATTTCATATACTTGTTACTTTATGTTAATGAAAGAAGTGTTCATTGTATCTAGATCTTGTTTATCTTCCCTCTCTTCCAACTTCTTCTACCTCTTCTTCTCCACTTTATGTAATTGTTTTCTAAAGCATAGGCTCATAGTCATAAGTGTTTTTAATTAAGTGTTTGGTTAGTTCACAATTTCATTATTTTCTTTAAGCAAAGTAAAATCACAAGTGTTTTTCTAAAAGGTTACAAGGTTTTTAACTTTCAAAATCTCTTCTTCCCTGTGGATTCGACACGTGCTTGCCATAGTCCTACGTTCTCTTTTGATCATTTTGTGCGAGTTCAGTTTTAAGATTGTTATACGCGTGTTTTAAACGACGAACTTTCGCGTTACCAATTTTTGGCGCCGTTACCGGGGAGGAATGGTGATTTTTGACTTAAGAACTTTGTTTTCCTTATGTATATAGTGTACTAATAAAGTTCGCTTTTCTTATTTTTTCAGGAAAAAAGAAAAAAAGCAACTTGAAAATTCAAAAAAAAATCAGAGGTAAGTCTCCACCTTTTCCTTAGTCTTTTTGTCATTCATTTTGAAAAAAAAAAAAAGAACGGGGAAACGCTTTTCAAGTAAGTATCCAAACTTTTCCTCCTTCATTTTAATTTCATTTCTCTACATTTCATATCTTGTGGTTAGATAGGTTCACTAAATAAAAAGAAAAAAATCATTATTTGAACTTCAATAAAAATCTTCATTGCAAGAGTAGAAACCACACTTTCATGCTTTAGGTCATGCATCATGTAAGATAGAAGTTCTTCCGTCCTTATTGTTCAGTTTATGTCAATTTCATTTTGGAAGATTGCGAAGGGCAAGGTGAGTTCTTTTCTAATCGTTTTCTTAAATCACATGCCCATGCATACTTGCATAGAACCCCTTGTTTGAATTTGGTTTGTTGCATATCATTTCTAAAATATTCTAAGGGTAACACCCATAAGCAAGATAAGGTGAGGATTTCATCACCCTTCCTTAGCTCACAAACCATAATTCCATTGCATCTTTGCATCACCTAGACCTTAAATAAAATCCAATAGACATTGGCCCTAGGTTCACACTGTGATTCTTGTGTTATTTGGGCTTACCCTCTTGTGAAAACCGGTGCCTAAGGCAAGACAGTCGGACGGCAAACGCCTTAAGCGGGCTAGTGGTTTTTAATTAGGACCTTGCGAAAGCAAGGGGAGCCTCCCACTACCCCACCCCTTACCTGGCCGGTGAAAATATTGAGGGTGAACTCAAGTTACACTTTAGTCATTTTGTGAAACATAATTTGTAGGTTTAGGTCACACATAGGTCATTAGGTAATTTGTGTGACAACTTGTTTGTGTTTGCATAAAAAAAAATCCTCTTCTCTTTCTTCGTCCTATTTTGTGTCAAAAAAATAATAAATAAAAAAATAAAAATCATCATAAAAAATCTCTTTCATCTCTCTCTTCGTCCTAGTTCATGCAAGGTAGAAGATCTCAACATCCAAACCTACTAGGACCCATTCAAGAAATTAAGAGAGTCTTGTATCCAGGGATCGATCTCCAACAAGATCTCATGGCCGACAATCAAGGATCTCACCACCAAAATCTAATGGCCGAAAATCCTGATCCTCCAAAGTAAATGAAGGACTATTTCTTGCCTAATCAATACCAACCGTCCTTCTATGTCCAAGCACCTCAGAACTAGGAGGTTCATTATGAAATCAAGTCTAGTACCATCCAAATGTTGCCATCTTTCTATGGAAATCCCAATGAAGACCCTTACAAACATCTTGATGAATTCCTTCAGATCTGCTCAACTGTTAAAATCCAGAATTTCTCTGATGATGCTCTTAGGCTAACTCTCTTCCCATTCTCTCTCAAGGATAAATCCAAATATTGGTTAGGAGCCTTGGGTAGGACCATTGATACATGGGCGGAAATATAAAAAGAATTTTTGAAGAAATTCTATCCCATAGGACGAACCAATACCATGAGAAGAGTAATTACTGGATTCACACAAAACCCTGAGGAACATATCCATGAAGTGTGGGATAGACTGAAAGATTTATTGAAGAAATGCCCCCACCATGGGTTATCAAGATGGCAAATTGTACAGGCATTCTATGAGGGTTTGACGAGAATTATAGACATATGGTGGAAGCATCATGTGGGGGAGCATTCATGAGTAAGACCGAAGATGAGGCTTACGATTTATTTGAAATACTTAGTGAGAATTCAATTAGTCATACCTCGCTCTCATCCTATGAGAGAATGATTGGGCCGGCTAAGAGGGGTGGACTTTATGAAGTTAAGAGCCAAGGTGAGTGTGAGAACAGGATGGACATTAATGCCTTGACCCAGAAATTGAACAAAATGGATTTGTTGGCACAGAAGATAGAGAAGGTTGATCTTGTAACTCAGAAGCTAGATCAGTTGTTATCTAGGCATGAACCTTCTTCTTCTTTAGCCCCTCGACCTCAACCATTCTCCGCTCCCAGTCATGAAGAGACATGTGCTCTTTGTTCTAGCCTTGATCATGGGGTAACTGATTGCCCCACAGCAGCCCAACTTCCCCCATTCATCCAAGAACAAATCTTTACTGCTCAGGGTGTCTCTAAGCCTCCTTATGATCCTTATTCCAACACTTATAATCCAGGCTAGAGGAACCACCCGAATTTTTTTTGGAAATCTCAGCAAGGTTCATCTACCCAATCTAATCCCTCTTTTCAAAAACAACCCTTTCAAGCTCAAGCCAACCAACATTACCAATCTTCTTTTCAACAAGCTCAGTCTCATCATAATTTCTCTCAATCCAATGCACCTTTCCAACAATATTCTCAACCTCCTTTTCAGCATTCTCAGGCCCCGTATCCTCAACCTCCCACTCAGCATTTTCAGGGCCAGTATCATCAGTATCCTCCAAACCATTTTCAAGCTCAAGTTCCTTTCCAACCTCCTCCTTCTCAACCTCCGCAGCCCAATTTTGATGACAAGTTTGAACAACTCCAACAACTCATCCTTACCCAAGCACAATCCATTTCTAAGTTGGAAAACTGATAGGGCAACTTGCTGCTAATAACATGAGAAGAGAGGTAGGCCAGCTCCCTAGCCAACCGGTGGCCAACCCCCGCAATCAACAACCTCCAGGCTTCCCTCCAAGAGCTCCCTTTCTTCCTCAGCCCAATCAACCTCAGCTGCCCCCTCCTATAGGTCCCCAATTTGAGAATGCAAAGGCAATCTCTTCTCTTAGGAGAGGGAAGGTTTTAGATAATCCTTATAGGATTAAGGAAGTTGGCAGTAGTTCGGGTCAAGATGCCCCCATGGAAAGTGATAGTGAGGATGAGGAGCCGGTGATTGTGCAAGAGAAAAAGAAGTTGGAGGGTGGAGAGAAGAAGTTGGATAAAGGAAAGGTGAAAGTTGATGAAGGACCCCAAGAATATATGCCTCAGGTCCCTTTTCCCGATGCTCTAATGCCGAAGGCTCACAAGAAACTGCCGGTGCAACAGGAAGAATTAGTGGAATTGTTTAAACAGGTGAATATCAATATTCCACTCTTGGATGCAATCAAGCATGTGCCGACATATGCAAAGTTTTTGAAAGAGCTTTGTACTCCAAAGTGGGAGCCAAGGGCGATAACTCAAAAGATCCGCTTGTCTGAGGATGTGAGTGTTGTTTTGATGAATCATCTGCCAAAAAAATTGAAGGACCCCGGAGCCCCTTTAATCTCATGTGATATAGGTGACGTCACTCTTGATCGAGCATTGCTAGACTTAGGTGCTAGCGTGAATCTTTTGCCCACCTTTATTTATGAGCAGTTTGATCTGGGGGAGTTAAAACCCACTTCAATCATCCTTCAATTGGCGGATAGGTCGGTTAAAACACCAAGGGGTTTGTTGGAAGATGTCATTGTTAAAGTGCATGAATGTTATTTCCCGGTGGATTTTCTCATTTTGGATATGAGCTCATCCCAGGATCTAAAGCACACACCTATTATTTTGGGACGTCCTTTTCTAGCAATAGCTAAGGCCAACATCAACTGTGCCACGGGAATGATGGATATTTCATTTGGAGGTGAGAAAGTTTCTCTAAATGTATTTAAGGCATCTCAATATCCAGATCAAGGAGAGGAATGCAATGTCATTGATATCTTTGAGGATGAGATTCTAGATAACATTAAGGACACCCTGGAAGAGGGTGGTATGATTCAAGATTCTCCTCTCTCTTATGCACCCTGGTCTAAGATAGAGTCACTTCCTGCACTTCAATCCGAACCAATCCTGTCATCATTGGAACGTCCTCCAGCTCTGGAACTCAAGCCTCTCCCGGACTCCCTTAAATATGCATACCTTGGACCTAACCACACTCTACCTGTCATTATTTCCTCCAATCTCACTTCTGCTCAAGAATCTCAACTCTTAAATATTCTTAAGGAGCATAGGGGGGCAATAGGCTGGTCTGTTGCAGATTTAAAGGGGATTAGTCCGGATGTTTGTATGCACCACATTTACTTAGAGGAAAATGTCAAGCTGAGTAGAGAGATGTAGCGTCGGCTGAATCCAAGTATGAAGGAGCTAGTAAAGAAAGAAGTTGTCAAATGGTTGGATGCTGGGATCAGATATCCCATTTCTGATAGCAAGTGGGTCAGCCCAACTCAAGTTGTTCCCAAGAAGTCAGGGCTGACTGTTGTAACAAATGAGAAAGGAGATGAAGTGCCTACACGATTACCAACAGGGTGGAGAATCTGCATTGATTATAGAAAATTAAATTTAGTTACAAAGAAAGATCATTTTTCACTACCATTCATAGATCAAATTTTGGAGAGATTGGCAGGGCAGAAGTACTATTACTTTTTGGATGGCTATTCCGGGTACAACCAGGTTGCTATTTACCCGGAAGATCAAGAGAATGTTAAACAGGAGGACGGTGAGCTAGAAGGGGAGGGGATGAATAGATCACCGTTTAAAAAATATTTGTCCGAGCCGAGGAGATATTAGAAGATGAGATTGGCTAGGACGACTGACAATATGTAAAATGATCCGGAACCTTAACCGAGATAAAGCAGGTCACGAGCGCAGAACATATATCACTCAGAATTTCATCAGCACATATGCACAAGCACTAAGCGAGCAGTCAGACCAAGGTTTCGATCATCAACAATCACACTTACTTCATGAAGCCAGACAGAAGCATAAGGAAAATAGATGCGCACAACCACACCACGGAGAACAAGAGATTTAGATGGTTCAGTCTGCAACCTGCAGACTTACGTCCATCCCTCACTCAAGGCAGAGTGAGGCTTCCCTTTCACAAGAAAGAACCGCAGACTCAGTCTGCCAACAACACGCTGATCCACAGCTTGGGGATCGAAATCCCTACAGACGCTGAACTCACAGCTTGCACCCAGGTCTCACACCACAAGACCTGACCCGGAGATAACTCTCCCTTCCTCTTAGACAAGAGGGAACCCAGCAGTGGCCCACCCTCACTACAATTCAGAGACGCTGTCTCTCTTCCTCCTCAGCCGGAGGGAAGAACCCAGGTAGCCTTCTCACTACCTGAGCACAAAACCCCGGAGAACTCCTCCCTTCCTCTGATCTAAATCAGAGGGAAGCCACACTGCGACCCAGAGGATTCACCTCTCTTCCTCTACACCTAGAGGGAACGACAACAGAGTATCGGAATTTGAGAACGAACAAACGAAGACAAAGAAATATTGAAAGACAATCGAACGGAGAAACAATGTAGCTTCTTAAAGAAGCATAGACAAAACGTAGCAGAAAACCATCCTCTCCTTCATCACTCTCTCTCTTCCAGGTACGCTCAATGAATGGATCAGGATGGCTTCTCCTCTCCTTCCGCTTGCTCTGGCCTCACCCTTTTTCTTGTGGCTTCAGCAGCTTTTCAGGAGCAGAACCCTTCCTATATATCCAGACTTACGAGAGACTGAGGGTGTGGGAGACACGCGCGAAGAAGATGCTTCCAGATGAGCCGAGCCACGTGTTAGACGATTATTCCCTCAAATCACGTGCTCATATGATTGGAATAAAGTTCCAATTTGTCTTTAAGTCCCTGTAAGGTTTCAGAGAACATTCAGTCAATCTCAGAAATATTCAAGTCATACATTTGTTCACACAGATTGCACGGGACTTATCAAAGGACTGAAGAACGCGTCAACGCAGTAAAGCCAAGGCGTTAACGTAATGAGTTTATAATGGAGAGCAGGACCCTTCACAATACACACCAATGTGTCAACGCATTAGTGACAGCGTCGACGCATCGGCTTGGTTGTTGATCAAAAGACCTTTGGACATCAGCCCAAGGCGTCAACGCTTCCATCGTGCAGCGTCGCCTCAGCTCCTCAAGCAAGATGCTCACGCCCTTGGCAACTGGCCAATGCGTCAACGCATCCAGTGTCAGCGTCGACGCAATGAACAAAACAGCAAGTGAAAGACGCACAATTGCGTCTACGCAGTCAGCCAAGTGCGTCAACGCACTCAAAAGCACAGAACCCATATAGATGAAGACAGACAGGTACGAGCTAATGGGTGAACGTGTTAGAGGAGCATTTAATCAAAAAAGCATGATGAAGACATTTTAATCAGAAGATGTGCATGCAAACAAGAAATTTCCCAAGGCTCCTTTCAGAACCAAGATCCAGAGATTATCCAGACAATGCAGGATCTTTAACAGTCACCAGGAAGCAACACATAATTTGATTCATAGTGTTAGTCATCATCAAAACTACAGAGATTCAACAATCTCCCCCTTTTTGTTGATGGCAACACCATGAGTCAAATTCAGTGAAAAAGGAACACCAACCTAAAGCAGTCTCAATAACAACAGCAATAGTTCTCGATAAAACAGCAATGGTGACCTCTCAAAAATTGAACTCACAGCACTCAATATCTTTTACCCAAAACATTCCAAAAACTACCTTTTCACTAGCTCAACCTCCTCCTTTCAACCTATTCACTCCCCCTCCTCCTTTCAACCTTCTCCCCCTTTGACATCATCAAAACAAAAGAGAAAGAGAGATGTTGACGCTGGATTGATGAGAAAAGATGGAGAGAGTCCCAACAGTAGAAACTCAGTGTCAAATCTTAGATGCTTAAGTGGGGCTTTAAGGTCAGTGAAGAATCTTGGAGTTCTGGTAAGAGAAAGAGATTCAGAAGAAGCTTGAAGTTTATCAACTTACGATGAATGTGAAAGAAGAGCAAGTGTCAAAAAATATGACTGAGGTAGCTGTTAAGGCTCGTCAAAAGGACAACAAGAGTTTGAACCATGAAAACAGCCTGTAGGCGCTGAGGACAAACATTCCAAGGAGAGAAAGCACTGTTGTAGAGTGTATTTGGCCAGTTACACCTTTGACAGTAAGTATGCACCTTGGTCAGAGGCCAGCATCCTCAGTTACTCAGTGTAAGAGCCTCATACCTTCTCAGTTAGAGAACAGAGATAGTGACTATTGGTTTTTACATGAGGAGACACCTTGATCAGAGGCCAGAATCCCCAGTTACTCACCACATGGCATCATTGTTCTGCCAACCATAAATTTTGAATTGAATTTCTTTCTTTTGTTTTTGTTTATGAGAACTGATACTTCATGACTTAGAAGGTTCCCATTTCATTGATGGGATTCCTAGTTTCTCAGTATACAGTTTTAAACACTGATCAGTTTAACTAGCTCTTCAAGAAGGTTGTTTGAAGACAAAGCCAGGGCAATTACTCGTGGTCTTATCACGAAATCCAATGAAAAGCGTATAACAGAACCCATTTCATATGAGTCTAGCTTGTTCATCAGTGAAGAAACAAAGTAAGAGGATATACTTGTGAAGGTTAATCTTAGCCTCTTAAGACTTACTAGAAGAAGATTCTGGCTGGACTTTAATTGCACAAACTTAAGAATGTAGGAAATGAACGAGGTTCTACTAAAAAGGGATACTCAAGATCAATTCTGACAATTAATCCAGCAACAACAACCATCTTTCAAACGTTTTTAATTAGTCAAGCTCCCCCTCTCTAGTAGCTCTATCTCCCATTCTACCCTGATAACAGTAGAGAAATAGACCTGATACCTCTCAAATCTCACACCCGCTCCCCCTCACATAGTGACCCCATCAGAAAAAGTAAGACAGAACTATCACTAAAATCATGGAAAGACATAAAACTGAATTCATTGCCACATATTAGTCAGAGTTTGTAAATACCAAGTTCTCTTCTCAATGAAGTGAATTTTTCACTATCTAAAGGTTTTGTAAAAATATCAGCAGTTTGATTTGCAGTCCCAACATGAATTAGTTCAAATGTTTTATTTGCAATTTCATTTCTAATAAAGTGGTGCCTGATTTCAATGTGTTTTGTTCGTGAGTGTAAAACAGGATTCTTTGCAATGTTTATGGCACTCGTGTTGTCACAAAAAATGGGAGTGCATCCTGTCTCTACTTGGTAATCCTGAAGCTGATGCTTAATCCAGATAACTTGAGTGCCACAGCTGCTTGCAGCCACGTATTCAGCCTCAGCAGTGGAAAGGGCCACTGAATGTTGTTTCTTTGAACTCCAAGAAACGAGGCATCCTCCTAAGAATTGGCAGTGGCCACTGGTGCTCTTCCTATCTAATTTGCATCCAGCAAAGTCTGCATCAGTGTATGCAACTAAATCTAATGTGCGAGAAGCAAGATACCATAATCCTAATGTGTGTGTGGCAGACAGATATCTAAAGATCCTTTTTACAGCAGACAAATGAAGTTCAGTAGGCCTAGATTGATATCTTGCACATAAGCCAACACTGAATTGTATGTCTGGCCTAGAAGCTGTTAAGTACAAGAGGGATCCAATCATACCTCTGTAGAGTTTTTCATCCACTTGTTTACCAGACTCATCTGCATTAAGGGTCATGCTTGTGCTCATTGGGGTGGATATTTGCTTCAGGTTAGTCATCCCAAACCTTTTTAGGATATCCAGTGTGTACTTGGTTTGGTGGAAGAAGCATCCATATGACATTTGATTTATCTGTAAGCCAAGAAAATAAGTCAGTTCTCCAACTAAGCTCATCTCAAATTCAGCTGACATAAGTTGTGAAAATTCATTACATAGTTCAGGATTTGTTGATCCAAAGATGATGACGTCTACGTATACCTGAATTATGATGAGATCTTGTCTTGAATTCTTAGTGAATAAAGTTTGGTCAACATTACCTCTGTTATATCCTTTATTCAGTAAGAAACTGGTCAGACTTTCATACCAGGCCCGAGGAGCCTGCTTTAGTCCATAAAGAGCTTTGTTTAACCTGAAAACTTGATCAGGTTTAGTCAAAAACTGAAAACCAGGAGGTTGTTCAACATAAACTTCTTCTTTTAGAATTCCATTCAAGAAAGCACTCTTAACATCCATTTGTTGAAGTTTTATGTTGTTTGAACAAGCAAATGCTAATAGAATTCGGATAGCCTCCATTCTAGCTACTGGAGCAAAGGATTCATCAAAGTCCACTCCATACTCCTGACTGATGGGGACATCACCTCCCATGCCCACGTTCACAGCTCCTCTCCTCGCCCCGGTTGCATCCGGCATGGTCTAGTCATTTAATTTTGAGTCCTATGTAATTTTTATTTGAGTCATTTGATGTATTTTCCCTTTTATTTTGAGTCATGTTCCTAGGTCTTGTGTTCATTTCCCTAAGTTTGAGTGTCATTAGGTTGTCTAGTTAGCTATTGGGCCCAATTCATTGGGCTTGGCCCAAGGGCTCTCCCCTACCCCCTCGGTTATTTGTCATTGAGTCAATTGTCAGGGACTTTTGTAGAAATGTGGGTTTCCTATATATAGGACCCCATTCTCCCCCATTTCAACTTAATGAATCAATCAATGAAAAAAATACCATTTGAGAGTCCAAAGCTTAGTTTAGTGGAGTGATTCCAACATTCTTTGGGTGAGAAACCCTAGGGGAGAGATTCCCCACCCTTCTCTCTCTTAATCCCTCTTTTTTTACTCCACTTTCTCTCTCCTCAACACCCAATTTCAAATTTTCTTCTCTCTCCTCCCTTCCCAACCACCCCAACCCCCACCTACCATCATTAAAGCCCTCCACTTCCCCATGGCCTCCATTACTCCACCCCCCTAGTCCCAAGAAGATCCCTCACCATTCCAACACCATCTTCCACATTCCAACACCACTTTCCCCATTCCAACACAATCAACCCCTTCCCCACACAACCCCACAACTTCCAAGGCCATTTCAAATTTGAAATCCACCCTTCCCTCCACTCACTTGTGCCCCCCCCTCACTTTCTCCTCTCACCCACCTTCCCAAATTCGTAGCTCCTCCTCCCACCACCTGTTAGACCCCCTTCCAGACCCCATTCTTCCCTTCCCCCACCTTAGAACACCCCCTCCTAGACCCCCTCACAGCCCGGGCTTTCCCCACACTCATCCACCCCCATTTCCCCTCCCATATACCCCATTCCCCCCCATCATCATCAACCTACAGCTCTCAACTGAAAATCTATAGCAAACCAGCAACTTGCAGCGGCCACCACGACCTCCTCCGGACGAGTTTGAAGACCCAAGAGCCATCGTCGGAAGCGTCTGCCAGTCGCCTTCGTAACCGAAGTGGTTTCGTCTTCTTCCAATCTCCGAGTCGTCCAGGAGGTCCATTCTCCCACAGCTGCGCGGTTCTACCTCGGCTGAGGACCTGAGCCAGATTAGAAGCTCTGCCACGACGAACCCAGAAAGAATCAGTCCTCAAGTTCTTCTTCAAAGTTCTTCATCGGCCTGTCTACTTTCAGAATCAAGAAGCGGAAGCCCATTCAGCATCCGGGAACAGAAGTTACCAATTTTCTTCCACGGTCGCGCGGCTCCGCCTTCCCCAGTCTGCATCGACACCTCCTCACTCTTATGGCTCCTCAGATCGTCTCCGTTTTCTTCTGGCATCCCCGTTTCTTTTTCTACAAAGAGAACTCACCCACGGTTCTAACGGCACTGACGGCATCAAATTTGGAGTTCGGGAGCGGCCAGGACAGCCTCTGCATCCTACTGTTGGTGACCTGTCCCTGCTAGTCCAAGAAATAGAGGCCCTGTTCAAGCTCCTTCCCCGACCTGCAGCGACTCCAGAAGAATTTGCAAAAATTCTGAGGCATTCCCCTTCCTGTTACGAAGATTTCGCCGTCAGTCTCGCCATCAGCGAAATTCCTGAGCAAGATCTACAACAGCAACACCGACCCTCTGTCCTGGTTCACAGATAGCAGGTAGATTCGGCGTCCACCCTTGTTCTTCATTCTTTGCTTTGGTTTCCCCACCCCGCTTGGCCGGCTGAAGGCCCCTCCCTGCGTGGAGGTAGTATTGATGTAATATCATTAACCCCCACCCCAAGTTCCCCCTCCTGCGAGAGGTGTAGTGGTGTAATTTGTTTGGGCAGGTCAAGCGACACCGCCGCAGCGTGTGGGGATCCACTCGCCTCCCCGCTCGCCCTCGTCTCCGACCGGGACCGGTTTCTTCAAACCGGTTGAGTAAGTGCTCAAACCTTCACTCCACTTAGTGCTTGTCTTTCAATATTAGTTCTAATTCCGCTGGTTATGCGAGTGAGAGCCCGATCCTCAAGCCCCATTGCCTTGAGTGATCACCGTGGGAAGAGTGCAACCGGTGCCTTCGGCACTTCGTCGGCCCCGTTGAATTGGGCTTCCAAATCCATTGGGAATCAAATCTTGGCCTTGCTGGTCCTCTACCAGCAAGGGCCCAACCCCTCAACCTCACCTTGGCATTGCCAAGTTACCCCGGGCTTGGGTGAGCGACGAGAGAGCGGCGGCCCAAATTGGCCCATTTAGATTGCGATTGTGCTTGCTTGCATTAGGTCCGAGGTTGTGTCACATCAAGTGGTATCAGAGCAAGTTCATAACTTGTCTCTCCACAAGTTGGTCCTTGGGCATGTTTAAGCATTTAGAGTCCTCGGTTGCATCTCCCATGTCCACTAGAATGGCCACTTCATACCCGTCATATTCATCCCCATCAACTTTCCCAAGAAGTCCAAATCCTCATGGAAGCTCCATTGCCAACAAAGTGGGTAGCAACACCTCTATCATAGAAGCCCTACCTAATGTCCTTAATCGGCTTGAAGATATCATGTCTCGACTCGACCGACTTGAAGGAAATAGCCGTGCACCAAGAGTGAATGAGAGTGACCTTTGGGGAAATCTAGAAACCATATTTTTAGAACACTTGAAAATCAAAACCCCCGCCTTTGATGGATCCAACAGCTCAAGCCTTTACATAGATTGGGAGATTTCCCTAGACCAATTCTTTAAAAGTTGCCCCTTGAACGAAGAAAGGAGAATGAGGCTAGCCAAGGCACACCTCTCCAAACAAGCTAAAACTTATTGGTTAGTTGTGGAAGGTTTAAGAAGGATCCGCAGGGAGGCCCCCATTAGCACTTGGGATGAGATGAAGGTCGAGCTTAGGAAAACCTACACTCTCCAACCCTCTCCCTCCTACTCAAATCACAAAAGCCCAAGGAGTACTTCAACTCCTTCATCCCCACCCGGTCAATCCAAGACCCTAATCACCCATTCCCTACCACTTCCCATCTCTCCCACCCCAACCACTACATTTACACCCCACCTCCAAGTCCACACCACAACCATAGGCCCCCATACCCAATTGGGCCCCATGGCCAACTCTCCACCTAGGCCCATGGTAACCCCCACCACTACCTCTCCATCACCCCCAAAAAGAGACACTCCTCCCAAAACAAATCAACCCAAACCCTTCAACCCACCCATCTTCCTCTCCCTACCCCAATCCAACTCCCACCAAAGCCTCCACTACTACCCTCACCTATCCTAACCCAAGTTTCCCACTACCTACCACCCCGGATACACCATGCCCCAATCATCACCACACCCTCAAAAGCCCCTCTCACCTCCTTGGAAGAAGAACCCATACCCCACCCCATAGTGGTGAACACTCCAAACCCACTCTCCACCTTGGAGGAAACCCAAGCCCAAATTGAAGAAGAAACAACACATGAGGGTCTTCACCTTACATCACCCTCTCTAGTTGGGACCAAGCTCATCTTAGGAGAACCCATTGTTAGTTGGCTAAAGGAGAGCCCAATTGGAGAGATCCGGGCCCATGTTTTCCCTCCCATAGAACAAGACCTTCCCTTAGTGCCCTTCTTCTCCTATCACACCACAATCCAAGCATCCTATCAAGTGGAGACCTTAGAGGACCTTCTCAAGGGCATAGCATGGTAATTAGAGATTACTAGCATGTTGACCCCTATGGTAGAACAACCTAGGAGCCTTAGCCTCCTACACCTATGCATAGGGTCTATCACCTCGATTTGCACCATTGGTTGCTACACTAGCGACCTCCTTCTATTCCTCCCTACACCCGATGAGCCCAACCTTCTCCTCGATTTAGAGCTTCTTATCTCGGGTAGAAAGCCAAGCCCTCCACTCATGGCCGACCCACTTGTCAAGAACATTGGCCCAACTATCATGGAGAAGGATGACTTAGCACCTTTTAAGGATCTTGAGGACATGGAGTTCCTCCCCCTAGATGACCCATTTTATGATCCATATGATCCATTCCAATGGGAGTCAAGGGAGTCATATGACCCAACCATCTTACCAACCACCCACCCTTTCCTACCCTCACCCACCATATTGGGCCAAACCCACCTCATCCATGACTCGGGTTACACCTTGGGAGCCATGACCTTGGGCCATATATCCCTAGGTAATCAGGTTGTACCCCACCCCATGATGACTACCTTTTTAGATCCATTCGATCCTTTCCAATGGGAGTTCAAAGGTTGTCCCACACCTATACACATGGAAGTCACCTTTGGGAAAAGCATGCATGTGTCTAGGCTTACCATACCCCTTGGCATGAACACTATGTTGGGTCCATTCATTCATATCACCCACATGTCAAGTAGAAAGTATGAGTGGTCCACATTCGGATGTCATGGTCCTCCTTCATTCATCATGGATCTTAAGCATGTCAAAAGCATCTACGGATGTCCGGGTCCCCCCACATTCATCACCACTTTGCATGATAGGTTCACCTACGGGTGCCCCGGCCCACCTAGGCCCACCAAAGTCTACATGACAACATTGCATGATAAGTCCACATATGGTTGTCCCGGCCCTCCAAAATCCATCAAAGGCTTCTTGGCATCAAAGCATGATCGGTCTACTTTTGGTTGCCCAGGTCCACCCATCACCCCTAGAATGTCAACATTCACGAAATTGCATGAAAGCCTTTACAAGCACATAAGCAAAAAGAATGAGGCTTATAAGAGGCGGGCCGACTCTCATCGGCGTCACCGAGACTTCCATGAGGGTGACTTTGTGATGGTAAGGACGGAGAGGCTCTCCCCGGGAGCCAACTCTAAACTGAGGCCACGTGGGGCTGGTCCCTTCCAGGTCTTGAGGCGCATCGGTGCAAATGCCTACGAGTTAGATCTCCCTGAGGAGTATGCAATAAGTCCCACATTCAATGTGGCCGACCTAGTGTCATATAAGGGACCCACGGTGGTACCTAGTGAGGAGATTAAGCCTACTTCTTCCCTTGAGAGAGCACCCACCCGTGAGGAGAGATCACCAGCCAAGAGAGCCCAGCGTGAACAAATAGAACAAATATTGGATGAACAAGTCACTACCACTCGGAGGAAGGTATACGAGCACTATCACGGCAGGTGGATGGATCGGTCTCGTTCGGAAGACTTGAGGGCAGTACCACTTCTACACCCTCCAAGGAGGGAAGGACACTTACTCGACGGAGTTGAGTTCTCCGCACCCCGGGAGTATGATGGGGACATCACCTCCCATGCCCACGTTCACAGCTCCTCTCCTCGCCCCGGTTGCATCCGGCATGGTCTAGTCATTTAATTTTGAGTCCTATGTAATTTTTATTTGAGTCATTTGATGTATTTTCCCTTTTATTTTGAGTCATGTTCCTAGGTCTTGTGTTCATTTCCCTAAGTTTGAGTGTCATTAGGTTGTCTAGTTAGCTATTGGGCCCAATTCATTGGGCTTGGCCCAAGGGCTCTCCCCTACCCCCTCGGTTATTTGTCATTGAGTCAATTGTCAGGGACTTTTGTAGAAATGTGGGTTTCCTATATATAGGACCCCATTCTCCCCCATTTCAACTTAATGAATCAATCAATGAAAAAAATACCATTTGAGAGTCCAAAGCTTAGTTTAGTGGAGTGATTCCAACATTCTTTGGGTGAGAAACCCTAGGGGAGAGATTCCCCACCCTTCCCTCTCTTAATCCCTCTTTTTTTACTCCACTTTCTCTCTCCTCAACACCCAATTTCGAATTTTCTTCTCTCTCCTCCCTTCCCAACCACCCCAACCCCCACCTATCATCATTAAAGCCCTCCACTTCCCCATGGCCTCCATTACTCCACCCCCCTAGTCCCAAGAAGATCCCTCACCATTCTAACACCATCTTCCACATTCCAACACCACTTTCCCCATTCCAACACAATCAACCCCTTCCCCACACAACCCCACAACTTCCAAGGCCATTTCAAATTTGAAATCCACCCTTCCCTCCACTCACTTGTGCCCCCCCCCCTCACTTTCTCCTCTCACCCACCTTCCCAAATTCGTAGCTCCTCCTCCCACCACCTGTTAGACCCCCTTCCAGACCCCATTCTTCCCTTCCCCCACCTTAGAACACCCCCTCCTAGACCCCCTCACAGCCCGGGCTTTCCCCACACTCATCCACCCCCATTTCCCCTCCCATATACCCCATTCCCCCCCATCATCATCAACCTACAGCTCTCAACTGAAAATCTACAGCAGACCAGTAACTTGCAGCGGCCACCACGACCTTCTCCGGAGGAGTTTGAAGACCCAAGAGCCATCGTCGGAAGTGTCTGCCAGTCGCCTTCGCAACCGAAGTGGTTTCGTCTTCTTCCGATCTCCGAGTCGTCCAGGAGGTCCATTCTCCCACAGCTGCGCGGTTCTACCTCGGCTGAGGACCTGAGCCAGATTAGAAGCTCTGCCACGATGAACCCAGAAGGAATCAGTCCTCAAGTTCTTCTTAAAAGTTCTTCATCGGCCTGTCTACTTTCAGAATCAAGAAGCGGAAGCCCATTCAGCATCCGGGAACAGAAGTTACCAATTTTCTTCCACGGTCGCGCGGCTCTGCCTTCCCCAGTCTGCATCAACACCTCCTCACTCTTCTGGCTCCTTAGATCGTCTCCATTTTCTTCTGGCGTCCCCGTTTCTTTTGCTGCAAAGAGGACTCACCCACGGTTCTAACGGCGCTGACGGCATCAAATTTAGAGTTCGGGAGCGGCCAGGACAGCCTCTGTATCCTACTGTTGGTGACCTGCCCCTGCTAGTCCGAGAAATAGAGGCCCTGTTCAAGCTCCTTCCCCGACCTGTAGCGACTCCAGAAGAATTTACAAAAATTCTGAGGCATTCCCCTTCCTGTTATGAAGATTTTGCCGCTAGTCTCGCCATCAGAGAAATTCCTGAGCAAGATCTACAACAGCAACACCGACCCTCTGTCCTGGTTCACAGATAGCAGATAGATTCGACGTCCACCCTTGTTCCTCGTTCTTTGCTTTGGTTTCCCCACCCCGCTTGGCCGGCTGAAGGCCCCTCCCTGCGTGGAGGTAGTATTGATGTAATATCATTAACCCCCACCCCAAGTTCCTCCTCCTGCGAGAGGTGTAGTGGTGTAATTTGTTTGGGCAGGTCAAGCAACACCGCCGCAGCGTGTGGGGATCCACTCGCCTCCCCGCTCGCCCTCGTCTCCGACCGGGACCGGTTTCTTCAAACCGGTCGAGTAAGTTCTCAAACCTTCACTCCACTTAGTGCTTGTCTTTCAATATTAGTTCTAATTCCGCTGGTTATGCGAGTGAGAGCCCGATCCTCAAGCCCCATTACCTTGAGTGATCACCGTGGGAAGAGTGCAACCGGTGCCTTCGGCACTTCGTCGGCCCCGTTGAATTGGGCTTCCAAATCCATTGGGAATCAAATCTTGGCCTTGCTGGCCCTCTACCAGCAAGGGCCCAACCCCTCAACCTCACCTTGGCATTGCCAAGTTACCCCGGGCTTGGGTGAGCGACGAGAGAGCGGCGGCCCAAATTGGCCCATTTAGATTGCGATTGTGCTTGCTTGCATTAGGTCCGAGGTTGTGTCACATCACTGACTGTAGCCTTTAGCTACAAGTCTAGCTTTATTCCTAGAGATGACACCTTCTTCATTCAGTTTGTTCTTAAAAACCCATTTTGTTCCTATTACATTAAAATTTTCAGGTCTAGGTACAAGTTCCCAGACATTGTTTCTATCAAATTGCCCTAGTTCTTCACACATGGCAGTTACCCAATTCTCATCACTTAAGGCTTCTTCAATGGTTTTAGGCTCAATTTGAGAAACTAAAGCAATTAAGTCATGATTCTGAACATTTCTGAAATGGGATCTTGTCCTAGGGGGATCATGAAGACTACCAATTATATTGGTTACAGGGTGGTCTTTTAAAATTTTGACATTTGTTGAGGACTCACCTTGTTCGGCTGTACTTACTGGGTTCTTCAGCCGGTTGTACTTCCTCCTCTTGCATTTGATTCAGGAACTCTCCATCATGACTTGTAGACCTGTTATCATCATTTAGACTGTTAGAGATTTTTGTTTCATCAAAAATGACATGAGGGGTTTCCTCTACAGTTCTATCAGTTTTATTAAAGACCTTGAAGGCCCTAGATATTTCAGAGTATCCTAGGAATATTCCTGGAATACTTCTAGCATCAAATTTATCTAAGTCTCTCTTGTTGTTATTATGAATGAAGCATTTTGAACCAAAAATTTTGAATTATGAGACATTAGGCCTCTTATCTTTTAGGAGTTCATATGGTGTTTTCTTATGTATGGGTCTTACCAAAGCTCTATTAAGTATATAACAGGCTGTGTTTGCTGCTTCTGCCCAAAAACTCTTCGGTAGCTGACTCTCCATTAGTAATGTTCTTGCCATTTCCACTATTGTTCGATTCCTTCTCTCCACAATTCCATTCTGCTCTGGGGTCCTGGGAGAAGAAAATTTGTGAGTCAGTCCCTCCTTGTCACAAAAACTAGAAAATGAGGAGTTCTCAAACTCTCCTCTATGATCTGATTGGATAACAGTGATCTTGTGGCCTACAAGTTTTTGCTTATTAAAAAAATGTTCAAATTTTTGAAAAGCATCACTCTTATTAGCCAAGAAAAACAACCATGCAAATCTAGAGTAGTCATCGATAATGACAAAACCAAATCTCTTACCATTTAGGCTCTGGGTTCTGGTAGGACCAAAGAGATCCATGTGCAAGTGTTCCATAAGCTTGTGTGACAAGCTCTCAGTCCTTATTTTAAAAGAAGCTCGGGTTTGCTTGCCTAGAGCACAGGCATCGCAAGGCTTAGAGAATGATTTGAACTTCAAGCTCGGCATGCCTCTAACTAAGTCAAATTTAGCTAATTTATGCAAGGTGTTAAAGCTAGCATGACCTAGTCACCTATGCCAGTCAAACATGTTATTCTCTGAATCAGCAGAGAGACACAGATTAGACTCAGACTCAACATCAAGATCCACAATATAGACATTATTGACTCTATTTGCAATGAACTTTATTTTATCGGAGTTTGGTTCTAAAATTTTGCAAGCATGCTCATCAAAGAGGACCTTGTGACCCTTGTCACATAACTGACTAATACTCAATAAATTGTGTTGCAGACCTTCGACCAACAATACTTTTTCAACAGAGTTGGAGGTTTTCTTACCGATGGTTTCGGTCCCAATTATTTGGCCTTTGTTTTTACCTCCAAACTTGACTGTCCCTCCTGCTTTCAATTCAAGCTTGCTGAACTTTCTTTGATCCCCTGTCATGTGCCTCGAGCAGCCACTGTCGAGATACCACTTGTTGTTCTCGGCTGCTAGGCTCACCTGCACAATAACAATTTAAGTAGTGCGCTTTGGAGCCCAAGGTAAGTTGGGTCCAAAAATACCGCTTAAATGATTAAGCATAGTTTTGGGGATCCAGATCTGCTTCACCCCTTTTTTCTTTCTGTGCTGAGAATTGACAGTTTTGCTATTGATGTGCATTTCAGTTGTTTCCTTTTGTTTCTCAAAGTGTGTCCAGTTTCTGTTGATAAAAGCTTGGGTCCCAGCCAAACCATAATTTCTAAACTGTCTAGATGAAGGCATTTTATTGACAGTATTCTGTGTGTAGTTAGACCTTCCCATGTTTCTTTTAAAATAGCCCATTCTTTTATTAGAGTCATAGTTGTTGAATTGACAGGCACTTTGCTTCTGGTGCGTGGGCTTGTTGAATTTCTTAAAGACATCTTTTCCAAAATCAGGCTGTTGTTTATGGATGTTCTTTTGTTGTTCAGTACTTTTGGAACTGGATGGGATGTCCAGTTTCTCTTTTCCTTTCTTAGTGCAAAATGTGGTGGTTTTTATCCCAAATGCTTCCTTCTTATTTGGGTTGAAACCCAAACCTTCTCTGTTAAAGTTTACTTTGGTGCCTAACAGGGCGTTCAAATTGCTTTCTCCCAAAACAAACCTCTCAAGAGTTTTCTTCTTATCTTCCAACTCCTTCCGCAGAGATATGTTGTTTTCCAGCAATTCATCATTGACCTTTATAACAGCTTCATACCCTTCCTTGATTAAGTCAATTTGTCTCAGGTTTTGTTCAGTATGTTGATTGGTTTCATCAAGCTATTTTCTAAATTTTTTAAGTTCATTCTTAAAAAGATTATTCTCATTTCTTACATTTTCCATCTGAGCTAATTCAGCTACCAGTTTGGAATTTTCTATCTTGACGAGTTCTTGTTCTTCATTAACCATATTGAGTTTACGTTTGATGACTCTATGTTCTTTAGCTAAGCCATTGTACATATCTAGCAGTTCACCATATTTCTCTTCCCAGTCATCAATAGAGTAAGTTACAAAGGGATTGGTTACCTCATTTTCCTCGTCGGCCATCAGACATACTCCTTCAGTCTCCTTTCCTGCGGAATTAGTCTCTGAGTCTTCTTCTTCATCGCTCCAAGTGCATACCATAGCTTTTGGCTTTTTCTTGTACACTTTGGAGCCTTTCTTGTGGTAGTCCGGTGTCTTCTTCTGAAGCTCAGGGCAATCTTGCTTCATGTGCCCAAAGTTCCTGCAATGATAACACATCACACCTTTAGCATTCCTATCCTTGTCATTGCCATTGTTCGGATATTTACCTGATGAGTAGTTTCTTCTTTTCCTATATGAATTTCCCTGCATTTTAAGGAATTTCCTGAACTGACGTGTGAGCAGTGCTTTTTCACTTCTGTCAAGGTCTGGAATTCCATTAGACTCTCCGCTGCTGCTGCTGCTGCTGCTGCTGCTGTGTCGTTCAACTTTAAGAGCAACATTCTTGCCCCTTCTGTCATTTTCTTCTCATGTTTTCTTGAGATTTATCTCATAGGTCATAAGAGACCCTATAAGTTCAGTGACGGTTATGGTTGTTAAATCCTTTGATTCCTCTATCACAGTAGCTTTTGTGTGCCACGCTGGAGTCAAGGATCTTAAGATCTTCCTGACTATATCCCCTTCAGATATTTCCTTTCCAAATCCCTTGAGGCTGTTTGTGATCAGTGACAGCCTAGCGTACACATCAGTCACGCTCTCCTCTGACTTCATATTGAATAATTCATACTCAGATGTTAGGTAGTTTACCTTGGTAGCTCTGACCTGAGAGGTACCCTCGTAAATCAGCGCTAGTTCATCCCACATCTTCTTAGCTGTCTTGCACGTCGAAATTCGGGCATATTCTTCAGGGTGAACTGCGCACTGGATGATGTTGAGCGCAGACCAGTTCAGTCCGGATAATTTGACTTGTTCTTCAGACCACATCTCCTCATTCGGAGGTAAATCATAAGGTCCAGTTGTAATGACTCTCCACAACTTGTGGCTCTGAGATCGGATGAAAACTTCCATCCTATTTTTCCAAAAGAAATAATTAGAACCATCAAAATATGGGGGACGGGAGATTGACTGTCCTTCAGCTATGTAGCTGCGAGGACCACTGGTTCCAAGATTACCCTCGTCGTTGGACCACATCTCGGGTAAACCTGCTCTGATACCAACTGTTAAACAGGAGGACGGTGAGCTAGAAGGGGAGGGGATGAATAGATCACCGTTTAAAAAATATTTGTCCGAGCCGAGGAGATATTAGAAGATGAGATTGGCTAGGAAGACTGACAATATGTAAAATGATCCGAACCTTAACCGAGATAAAACAGGTCACGAGCGCAGAACATATATCACTCAGAATTTCATCAGCACATATGCACAAGCACTAAGCGAGCAGTCAGACCAAGGTTTCGATCATCAACAATCACACTTACTTCATGAAGCCAGACAGAAGCATAAGGAAAATAGATGCGCACAACCACACCACGGAGAACAAGAGATTTATATGGTTCAGTCTGCAACCTGCAGACTTACGTCCATCCCTCACTCAAGGCAGAGTGAGGCTTCCCTTTCACAAGAAAGAACCGCAGACTCAGTCTGCCAACAACACGCTGATCCACAGCTTGGGGATCGAAATCCCTACAGACGCTGAACTCACAGCTTGCACCCAGGTCTCACACCACAAGACCTGACCCGGAGATAACTCTCCCTTCCTCTTAGACAAGAGGGAACCCAGCAGTGACCCACCCTCACTGCAATTCAGAGACGCTGTCTCTCTTCTTCCTCAGTCGGAGGGAAGAACCCAGGTAGCCTTCTCACTACCTGAGCATAAAACCCCGGAGAACTCCTCCCTTCCTCTGATCTAAATCAGAGGGAAGCCACACTGCGACCCAGAGGATTCACCTCTCTTCCTCTACACCTAGAGGGAACGAAAACAGAGTATCGGAATTTGAGAACGAACAAACGAAGACATAAAGAAATATTGAAAGACAATCGAACGGTGAAACAATGTAGCTTCTTAAAGAAGCATAGACAAAACGTAGCAGAAAACCATCCTCTCCTTCATCACTCTCTCTCTTCCAGGTACGCTCAACGAATGGATCAGGATGGCTTCTCCTCTCCTTCCTCTCGCTCTGGCCTCACCCTTTTTCTTGTGGCTTCAGCAGCTTTTCAGGAGCAGAACCCTTCCTATATATCCAGACTTACGAGAGACTGAGGGTGTGGGAGACACGCGCGAAGAAGATGCTTCCAGATGAGCCGAGCCACGTGTTAGACGATTATTCCCTCAAATCACGTGCTCATATGATTGGAATAAAGTTCCAATTTGTCTTTAAGTCCCTGTAAGGTTTCAGAGAACATTCAGTCAATCTCAGAAATATTCAAGTCATACATTTGTTCACACAGATTGCACGGGACTTATCAAAGGACTGAAGAACGCGTCAACATAGTAAAGCCAAGGCGTTAACGCAATGAGTTTATAATGGAGAGCAGGACCCTTCACAATACACACCAATGTGTCAACGCATTAGTGACAGCGTCGACGCATCGGCTTGGTTGTTGATCAAAAGACCTTTGGACATCAGCCCAAGGCGTCAACGCTTCCATCGTGTAGCGTCGCCTCAGCTCCTCAAGCGAGATGCTCACGCCCTTGGCAACTAGCCAATGCGTCAACGCATCCAGTGTCAGCGTCGACGCAATGAACAAAACAGCAAGTGAAAGACGCACAATTGCGTCTACGCAGTCAGCCAAGTGCGTCAACGCACTCAAAAGCACAGAACCCATATAGATGAAGACAGACAGGTACGAGCTAATGGGTGAACGTGTTAGAGGAGCATTTAATCAAAAAAGCATGATGAAGACATTTTAATCAGAAGATGTGCATGCAAACAAGAAATTTCCCAAGGCTCCTTTCAGAACCAAGATCCAGAGATTATCCAGACAATGCAGGATCTTTAACAGTCCCCAGGAAGCAACACATAATTTGATTCATAGTGTTAGTCATCATCAAAACTACAGAGATTCAACGATCTCCCCCTTTTTGATGATGGCAACACCATGAGTCAAATTCAGTGAAAAAGGAACACCAACCTAAAGCAGTCTCAATAACAACAGCAATAGTTCTCGATAAAATAGCAATGGTGACCTCTCAAAAACTGAACTCACAGCACTCAATATCTTTTACCCAAAACATTCCAAAAACTACCTTTTCACTAGCTCAACCTCCTCCTTTCAACCTCTTCACTCCCCCTCCTCCTTTCAACCTTCTCCCCCTTTGACATCATCAAAACAAAAGAGAAAGAGAGATGTTGACGCTGGATTGATGAGAAAAGATGGAGAGAGTCCCAACAGTAGAAACTCAGTGTCAAATCTTAGATGCTTAAGTGGGGCTTTAAGGTCAGTGAAGAATCTTGGAGTTCTGGTAAGAGAAAGAGATTCAGAAGAAGCTTGAAGTTTATCAACTTACGATGAATGTGAAAGAAGAGCAAGTGTCAAAAAATATGACTGAGGTAGCTGTTAAGGCTCGTCAAAAGGACAACAAGAGTTTGAACCATGAAAACAGCCTGTAGGCGCTGAGGACAAACATTCCAAGGAGAGAAAGCACTGTTGTAGAGTGTATTTGGCCAGTTACACCTTTGACAGTAAGTATGCACCTTGGTCAGAGGCCAGCATCCTCAGTTACTCAGTGTAAGAGCCTCATACCTTCTAAGTTAGAGAACAGAGATAGTGACTATTGCTTTTTACATGAGGAGACACCTTGATCAGAGGCCAGAATCCCCAGTTACTCACCACATGGTATCATTGCTCTGCCAACCATAAATTTTGAATTGAATTTCTTTCTTTTGTTTTTGTTTATGAGAACTGATACTTCATGACTTAGAAGGTTCCCATTTCATTGATGGGATTCCTAGTTTCTCATTATACGGTTTTAAACACTGATCAGTTTAACTAGCTCTTCAAGAAGGTTGTTTGAAGACAAAGCCAGGGCAATTACTCGTGGTCTTATCACGAAATCCAATGAAAAACATATAACAGAACCCATTTCATATGAGTCTAGCTTGTTCATCAGTCAAGAAACAAAGTAAGAGGATATACTTGTGAAGGTTAATCTTAGCCTCTTAAGACTTACTAGAAGAAGATTCCGGTTGGACTTTAATTGCACAAACTTAAGAATGTAGGAAATGAACGAGGTTCTACTAAAAAGGGATACTCAAGATCAATTCTGACAATTAATCCAGCAACAACAACCATCTTTCAAACATTTTTAATTAGTCAAGTTCCCCCTCTCTAGTAGCTCTATCTCCCATTCTACCCTGATAACAGTAGAGAAATAGACCTGATACCTCTCAAATCTCACACCCGCTCCCCCTCACATAGCGACCCCATCAGAAAAAGTAAGACAGAACTATCACTAAAATCATGGAAAGACATAAAACTGAATTCATTGCCACATATCAGTCAGAGTTTGTAAATACCAAGTTCTCTTCTCAATGAAGTGAATTTTTCACTATCTAAAGGTTTTGTAAAAATATCAGCAGTTTGATTTGCAGTCCCAACATGAATTAGTTCAAATGTTTTATTTGCAATTTCATTTCTAATAAAGTGGTGCCTGATTTCAATGTGTTTTGTTCGTGAGTGTAAAATAGGATTCTTTGCAATGTTTATGGCACTCGTGTTGTCACAAAAAATGGGAGTGCATCCTGTCTCTACTTGGTAATCCTGAAGCTGATGCTTAATCCATATAACTTGAGTGCCACAGCTGCTTGCAGCCACGTATTCAGCCTCAGCAGTGGAAAGGGCCACTGAATGTTGTTTCTTTGAACTCCAAGAAACGAGGCATCCTCCTAAGAATTGGCAGTGGCCACTGGTGCTCTTCCTATCTAATTTGCATCCAACAAAGTCTGCATCAGTGTATGCAACTAAATCTAATGTGCGAGAAGCAGGATACCATAATCCTAATGTGTGTGTGGCAGACAGATATCTAAAGATCCTTTTTACAGCAGACAAATGAAGTTCAGTAGGCCTAGACTGATATCTTGCACATAAGCCAACACTGAATTGTATGTCTGGCCTAGAAGCTGTTAAGTACAAGAGGGATCCAATCATACCTCTGTAGAGTTTTTCATCCACTTGTTTACCAGACTCATCTGCATTAAGGGTCATGCTTGTGCTCATTGGGGTGGATATTTGCTTCAGGTTAGTCATCCCAAACCTTTTTAGGATATCCAGTGTGTACTTGGTTTGGTGGAAGAAGCATCCATATGACATTTGATTTAACTGTAAGCCAAGAAAATAAGTCAGTTCTCCAACTAAGCTCATCTCAAATTCAGCTGACATAAGTTGTGAAAATTCATTACATAGTTCAGGATTTGTTGATCCAAAGATGATGTCGTCTACGTATACCTGAACTATCATGAGATCTTGTCTTGAATTCTTAGTGAATAAAGTTTGGTCAACATTACCTCTGTTATATCCTTTATTCAGTAAGAAACTGGTCAGCCTTTCATACCAGGCCCGAGGAGCCTGCTTTAGTCCATAAAGAGCTTTGTTTAACCTGAAAACTTGATCAGGTTTAGTCAAAAACTGAAAACCAGGAGGTTGTTCAACATAAACTTCTTCTTTTAGAATTCCATTCAAGAAAGCACTCTTAACATCCATTTGTTGAAGTTTTATGTTGTTTGAACAAGCAAATGCTAATAGAATTCGGATAGGCTCCATTCTAGCTACTGGAGCAAAGGATTCATCAAAGTCCACTCCATACTCCTGACTGTAGCCTTTAGCTACAAGTCTAGCTTTATTCCTAGAGATGACACCTTCTTCATTCAGTTTGTTCTTAAAAACCCATTTTTTTCCTATTACATTAAAATTTTCAGGTCTAGGTACAAGTTCCCAGACATTGTTTCTATCAAATTGCCCTAGTTCTTCACACATGGCAGTTACCCAATTCTCATCACTTAAGGCTTCTTCAATGGTCTTAGGCTCAATTTGAGAAACTAAAGCAATTAAGTCCTGATTCTGAACATTTCTGAAATGGGATCTTGTCCTAGGGGGATCATGAAGACTACCAATTATATTGGTTACAGGGTGGTCTTTTAAAATTTTGACATTTGTTGAGGACTCACCTTGTTCGGGTGTACTTACTGGGTTCTTCAGCCGGTTGTACTTCCTCCTCTTGCATTTGATTCAGGAACTCTCCATCATGACTTGTAGACCTGTTATCATCATTTAGACTGTTAGAGATTTTTGTTTCATCAAAAATGACATGAGGGGTTTCCTCTACAGTTCTATCAGTTTTATTAAAGACCCTGAAGGCCCTAGATGTTTCAGAGTATCCTAGGAATATTCCTGGAATACTTCTAGCATCAAATTTATCTAAGTCTCTCTTGTTGTTATTATGAATGAAGCATTTTGAATCAAAAATTTTGAAATATGAGACATTAGGCCTCTTACCTTTCAGGAGTTCATATGGTGTTTTCTTATGTATGGGTCTTACCAAAGCTCTATTAAGTATATAACAGGTTGTGTTTGCTGCTTCTGCCCAAAAACTCTTCGGTAGCTGACTCTCCATTAGTAATGTTCTTGCCATTTCCACTATTGTTCGATTCCTTCTCTCCACAATTCCATTCTGCTCTGGGGTCCTGGGAGAAGAAAATTTGTGAGTCAGTCCCTCCTTGTCACAAAAACTAGAAAATGGGGAGTTCTCAAACTCTCCTCCATGATCTGATTGGATAACAGTGATCTTGTGGCCTACAAGTTTTTGCTTATTAAAAAAATGTTCAAATTTTTGAAAAGCATCACTCTTATTAGCCAAGAAAAACAACCATGCAAATCTAGAGTAGTCATCGATAATGACAAAACCAAATCTCTTACCATTTAGGCTCTGGGTTCTGGTAGGACCAAAGAGATCCATGTGCAAGTGTTCCATAAGCTTGTTTGACAAGCTCTCAGTCCTTATTTTAAAAGAAGCTCGGGTTTGCTTGCCTAGAGCACAGGCATCGCAAGGCTTAGAGAATGATTTGAACTTCAAGCTCGGCATGCCTCTAACTAAGTCAAATTTAGCTAATTTATGCAAGGTGTTAAAGCTAGCATGACCTAGTCACCTATGCCAGTCAAACATGTTATTCTCTGAATCAGCAGAGAGACACAG
This sequence comes from Amorphophallus konjac, assembly GCA_022559845.1. NCBI lineage: Eukaryota > Viridiplantae > Streptophyta > Magnoliopsida > Alismatales > Araceae > Amorphophallus > Amorphophallus konjac. Next base: position 30,243,655 of record CM040120.1, read on the forward strand.
ATTAGACTCAGACTCAACATCAAGATCCACAATATAGACATTATTGACTCTATTTGCAATGAACTTTATTTTATCGGAGTTTGGTTCTAAAATTTTGCAAGCATGCTCATCAAAGAGGACCTTGTGACCCTTGTCACATAACTGACTAATACTCAATAAATTGTGTTGCAGACCTTCGACCAACAATACTTTTTCAACAGAGTTGGAGGTTTTCTTACCGATGGTTCCGGTCCCAATTATTTGGCCTTTGTTTTTACCTCCAAACTTGACTGTCCCTCCTGCTTTCAATTCAAGCTTGCTGAACTTTCTTTGATCCCCTGTCATGTGCCTCGAGCAGCCACTGTCGAGATACCACTTGTTGTTCTCGGCTGCTAGGCTCACCTGCACAATAACAATTTAAGTAGTGTGCTTTGGAGCCCAAGGTAAGTTGGGTCCAAAAATACCGCTCAAATGATTAAGCATAGTTTTGGGGATCCAGATCTGCTTCACCCCTTTTTTCTTTCTGTGCTGAGAATTGACAGTTTTGCTATTGATGTGCATTTCAGTTGTTTCCTTTTGTTTCTCAAAGTGTGTCCAGTTTCTGTTGATAAAAGCTTGGGTCCCAGCCAAACCATAATTTCTAAACTGTCTAGATGAAGGCATTTTATTGACAGTATTCTGTGTGTAGTTAGACCTTCCCATGTTTCTTTTAAAATAGCCCATTCTTTTATTAGAGTCATAGTTGTTGAATTGACAGGCACTTTGCTTCTGGTGCGTGGGCTTGTTGAATTTCTTAAAGACATCTTTTCCAAAATCAGGCTGTTGTTTATGGATGTTCTTTTGTTGTTCAGTACTTTTGGAACTGGATGGGATGTCCAGTTTCTCTTTTCCTTTCTCAGTGCAAAATGTGGTGGTTTTTATCCCAAATGCTTCCTTCTTATTTGGGTTGAAACCCAAACCTTCTCTGCTAAAGTTTACTTTGGTGCCTAACAGGGCGTTCAAATTGCTTTCTCCCAAAACAAACCTCTCAAGAGTTTTCTTCTTATCTTCCAACTCCTTCCGCAGAGATATGTTGTTTTCCAGCAATTCATCATTGACCTTTATAACAGCTTCATACCCTTCCTTGATTAAGTCAATTTGTCTCAGGTTTTGTTCAGTATGTTGATTGGTTTCATCAAGCTATTTTCTAAATTTTTTAAGTTCATTCTTAAAAAGATTATTCTCATTTCTTACATTTTCCATCTGAGCTAATTCAGCTACCAGTTTGGAATTTTCTATCTTGACGAGTTCTTGTTCTTCATTAACCATATTGAGTTTGCGTTTGATGACTCTATGTTCTTTAGCTAAGCCATTGTACATATCTAGCAGTTCACCATATTTCCCTTCCCAGTCATCAATAGAGTAAGTTACAAAGGGATTGGTTACCTCATTTTCCTCGTCGGCCATCAGACATACTCCTTCAGTCTCCTTTCCTGCGGAATTAGTCTCTGAGTCTTCTTCTTCATCGCTCCAAGTGCATACCATAGCTTTTGGCTTTTTCTTGTACACTTTGGAGCCTTTCTTGTGGTAGTCCGGTGTCTTCTTCTGAAGCTCAGGGCAATCTTGCTTCATGTTCCCAAAGTTTCTGCAATGATAACACATCACACCTTTAGCATTCCTATCCTTGTCATTGCCATTGTTCGGATATTTACCTGATGAGTAGTTTCTTCTTTTCCTATATGAATTTCCCTGCATTTTAAGGAATTTCCTGAACTGACGTGTGGGCAGTGCTTTTTCACTTCTGTCAAGGTCTGGAATTCCATTAGACTCTCCGCTGCTGCTGCTGCTGCTACTGCTGCTGCTGCTGTGTCGTTCAACTTTAAGAGCAACATTCTTGCCCCTTCTGTCATTTTCTTCTCCTGTTTTCTTGAGATTTATCTTATAGGTCATAAGAGACCCTATGAGTTCAGTGACGGTCATGGTTGTTAAATCCTTTGATTCCTCTATCACAGTAGCTTTTGTGTGCCACGCTGGAGTCAAGGATCTTAAGATCTTCCTGACTATATCCCCTTCAGATATTTCCTTTCCAAATCCCTTGAGGCTGTTTGTGATCAGTGACAGCCTAGCGTACACATCAGTCACGCTCTCCTCTGACTTCATATTGAATAATTCATACTCAGAGGTTAGGTAGTTTACCTTGGTAGCTCTGACCTGAGAGGTACCCTCGTAAATCAGCGCTAGTTCATCCCACATCTTCTTAGCTGTCTTGCACGCCGAAATTCGGGCATATTCTTCAGGGTGAACTGCGCACTGGATGATGTTGAGCGCAGAGCAGTTCAGTCCGGATAATTTGACTTGTTCTTCAGACCACATCTCCTCATTCGGAGGTAAATCATAAGGTCCAGTTGTAATGACTCTCCACAGCTTGTGGCTCTGAGATCGGATGAAAACTTCCATCCTGTTTTTCCAAAAGAAATAATTAGAACCATCAAAATATGGGGGACGGGAGATTGATTGTCCTTCAGCTATGTAGCTGCGAGGACCACTGGTTCCAAGATTACCCTCATCGTTGGACCACATCTCGGGTAAACCTGCTCTGATACCAACTGTTAAACAGGAGAATGGTGAGCTAGAAGGGGAGGGGATGAATAGATCACCGTTTAAAAAATATTTGTCCGAGCCGAGGAGATATTAGAAGATGAGATTGGCTAGGAAGATTGACAATATGTAAAATGATCTGGAACCTTAATCGAGATAAAGCAGGTCACGAGTGCAGAACATATATCACTCAGAATTTCATCAGCACATATGCACAAGCACTAAGCGAGCAGTCAGACCAAGGTTTCGATCATCAACAATCACACTTACTTCATGAAGCCAGACAGAAGCATAAGGAAAATAGATGCGCACAACCACACCACGGAGAACAAGAGATTTAGATGGTTCAGTCTGCAACCTGCAGACTTACGTCCATCCCTCACTCAAGGCAGAGTGAGGCTTTCCTTTCACAAGAAAGAACCGCAGACTCAGTCTGCCAACAACACACTGATCCACAGCTTGGGGATCGAAATCCCTATAGACGCTGAACTCACAGCTTGCACCCAGGTCTCACACCACAAGACCTGACCCGGAGATAACTCTCCCTTCCTCTTAGACAAGAGGGAACCCAGCAGTGACCCACCCTCACTGCAATTCAGAGACGCTGTCTCTCTTCCTCCTCAGCCGGAGGGAAGAACCCAGGTAGCCTTCTCACTACCTGAGCACAAAACCCCGGAGAACTCCTCCCTTCCTCTGATCTAAATCAGAGGGAAGCCACACTGCGACCCAGAGGATTCACCTCTCTTCCTCTACACCTAGAGGGAACGGAAACAGAGTATCGAAATTTGAGAACGAACAAACGAAGGCATAAAGAAATATTGAAAGACAATCGAACGGAGAAACAATGTAGCTTCTTAAAGAAGCATAGACAAAACGTAGCAGAAAACCATCCTCTCCTTCATCACTCTCTCTTCCAGGTACGCTCAAAGAATGGATCAGGATGGCTTCTCCTCTCCTTCCTCTCGCTCTGGCCTCACCCTTTTTCTTGTGGCTTCAGCAGCTTTTCAGGAGCAGAACCCTTCCTATATATCCAGACTTATGAGACTGAGGGTGTGGGAGACACGCGCGAAGAAGATGCTTCCAGATGAGCCGAGCCACGTGTTAGACGATTATTCCCTCAAATCACGTGCTCATATGATTGGAATAAAGTTCCAATTTGTCTTTAAGTCCCTGTAAGGTTTCAGAGAACATTCAGTCAATCTCAGAAATATTCAAGTCATACATTTGTTCACACAGATTGCACGGGACTTATCAAAGGACTGAAGAACGCGTCAACGCAGTAAAGCCAAGGCATTAACGCAATGAGTTTATAATGGAGAGCAGGACCCTTCACAATACACACCAATGTGTCAACGCATTAGTGACAGCGTCGACGCATCGGCTTGGTTGTTGATCAAAAGACCTTTGGACATCAGCCCAAGGCGTCAACGCTTCCATCGTGCAGCGTCGCCTCAGCTCCTCAAGCGAGATGCTCACGCCCTTGGCAACTGGCCAATGCGTCAATGCATCCAGTGTCAGCGTCGACGCAATGAACAAAATAGCAAGTGAAAGACGCACAATTGCATCTACGCAGTCAGCCAAGTGCGTCAACGCACTCAAAAGCACAGAACCCGTATAGATGAAGACATATAGGTACGAGCTAATGGGTGAACGTGTTAGAGGAGCATTTAATCAAAAAAGCATGATGAAGTCATTTTAATCAGAAGATGTGCATGCAAACAAGAAATTTCCCAAGGCTCCTTTCATAACCAAGATCCAGAGATTATCCAGACAATGCAGGATCTTTAACAGTCACCAGGAAGCAACACATAATTTGATTCATAGTGTTAGTCATCATCAAAACTACAGAGATTCAACAGAGAAGACAACATTCACGTGCCCCTATGGCACATTTTCTTTTAATTAGAAGAATGCCGTTTGGGTTGTGTAACGCCCCCGCCACATTTCAGCGATGCATGATGTCGATATTTTCTGAAATGGTGGGGGAATGTTTGAAAGTGTTTATGGATGACTTTTCAGTGTTTGGTGATTCGTTCGAAAGTTGCTTGGAGAATTTAACTCAGGTGTTGAGAAGGTGCATTGACTCAAATCTTGTGTTGAGTTGGGAGAAAAGTCATTTCATGGTAAGAGAAGGAATAGTTTTAGGCCATGTTGTTTTAGAGAGAGGAATAGAGGTTGACAAGGCCAAGGTTGATGTGATTTCCAATCTTCCTCCTCCTTCTTCTATCAAACAAATTCGATCTTTTCTTGGCCATGCTAGATTCTATCGCAGATTCATCCAAAACCTTTCCACCATCACTCGTCCTCTCACACAATTGCTCGCCAAGGACACTCCCTTTAACTTAGATGATTCATATCTTAAGGCATTTCATTCTTTGAAAGTGGCCCTTACTCAAGCCCCAATTCTTCAATCTCCTGATTGGGCGCTACCTTTTGAGATCATGTATGATGCTTCAGACTACGCTGTTGGATCTGTCCTGAGTCAAAGAGTCCATAAGAAGCCCGTGGTGATCTACTATGCAAGCTGCACCCTCGCCGATGCACAATTGAACTACACCACTACGGAGAAAGAATTGCTTGCGGTAGTTTTCACCCTTGAGAAATTTTGATCTTATCTGTTAGGGGCAAAAGTCATTGTTTATTCCGATCACTCAGCTTCAAAATTTTTACTATCCAAGAAGGAAGCTAAACCCCGTCTCATTCGGTGGATTCTCTTGTTACAAGAATTTGATTTGGAAATTAGAGATAAGAAGGGGTTGGAGAATGTTGTTGCTGATCACTTGTCTAGGATTGTGGTTCCTGAAAGTGCTCCTATGTTCGACTCCTTCCCCGATGAACAAATTCTCTCCATCTCACATATAACAACCCCTTGGTTCGCTCATATAGTCAACTACCTGGCGGTAGGACAGATTCTGGGAGGGTGGTCTAAACAGGAGAAGGATCAATTCTTTTCAAAGTTAAGGCACTATTTTTGGGAGGACCCGGAGCTGTTTCACATGGGTCCTGATCAGATCATTAGAAGATGTGTCCCCGAGGAGGAACAACAGTCTGTGTTGAATTTCTGTCATAATCTCGCTTGTGGGGGACACTTTTCAGGAAAGAAAACAGCAGCGAAAGTGTTGCAGAGCGGATTCTATTGGCCCACATTGTTCAAAGATGCTTACGAATTTTCCAAAACTTGTTTAAGGTGTCAAGCTGTGGGAAACAATTCAAAAAGAGATATGATGCCGCTCAGTCCCATTCTGGTAGTAGAGATTTTCGATGTTTGGGAAATAGACTTAATGGGACCATTTCCACCTTCATTTGGTAATGAATACATTTTGGTGGCGGTGGACTATGTTTCGAAATGGATTGAAGCTGTTGCTACTAGGACAAATGATCACAAGGTTGTGATGAAGTTTGTGAAGAAACACATCTTTTCTAGAGTTGGTTGTCCTAGAGCTATCATTGGTGATGGGGGCTCTCACTTTATTCATTTTCAATTCCGAGCTCTGCTTCGCAAATATGGCATCACTCACAAGCTCGCTACCCCCTACCATCCCCAAACTAGTGGCCAGGTAGAAGTGTCCAACAGGGAGATAAAAACCATTCTACATAAGACAGTTCGGCCGGATAAAAAAGACTGGTCCGAGAGACTAGATGATGCACTCTGGGCCTACAGAACTGCATTTAAAACTCCCATTGACATGTCACCTTATCGCCTCATTTTTGGAAAAGCCTGCCACTTGCCTGTAGAGCTTGAACATAGAGCATATTGGGCCATCAAACAAGTCAACTTTGATCTCATTCAAGCCGGGGCCCAAAGAGCTCTACAACTCAATGAATTGGAGGAACTAAGAAATGAAGCCTATAAAAATTCAAAAATCTATAAAGTTAAAATGAAAGCCTTCCATGATAAGCATATTCAAAAGAAAATTTTTCAACCAAATCAGAAAGTATGGCTTTTTAACTCTAGGCTGCGCGTGTTCCCTGGAAAGCTCAAGTCCAGATGGGATGGATCGTTTGTAGTTGTCAAAGCTTTTGACCATGGTGCCGTCAAAATTTTGAATCCTAAAAATGGTCAAATTTTCACTGTCAACGGTCAAAGATTGAAATCTTATTTGGAAAATGATCAGTTGCAAAAAGAATCCATTGTCCTAAGTGGTCTGGAATAAAATTTTCGTGAGCTCTCATGCGTCTGGCTGAAGACGGAAAACTTAGCACTTCTGGGAGGCAACCCACAGTTTTTGTTGTTTTGACATTTTTGTTTGAGTGTGTTTTAGTAGTCAGGTTAAGGTCAAGGAGAGGAAGTCATCGCCGCCGATGACATTGATGGAGGTCTCGTCCCGCATATCCGGTTGTCTCTTTCCTACTCAGAAGTATTTATCGATACATTGTTCTTTTACTTTCAATTCTACATGCCATTGAGGATAATGTCATTCAAGTTGGGGGGGAGAGAAATTTTCATGATGCATATAGTACAACCTTATAGGAGTGTTGTCTTGCATGTCATCGTTGCATGAAAGTAGAAAGATGTAAACCCCATTTTGAGTTTCATGATTCATGCTTAAATTAAAAGTAATTCTGGAATAGAAAAGGCTAGGGAGAAGGATGATGGAAAATTTAGTCAATCTAGCCATGGAAAACTGATATAAGAATCCCTTTAAAGTTCATGTGCACTTAAAAAAAAAATATTTACATTACACACTAATGAAACAAGCAAGATAAACCCTCTGTTATTTTAGGTATATTGTCTGATATTCTGCACTTCTTAAGAAAAGAGATCTTTATACAAAACTTTCTGTCAAATTATCTATCAAATAAGTACAATGGCACTATGAAAAAAAAAGAAAAAAAATATCATGAAAAATGCCCCTAGTCTTAGTAACCGGGCCTACTTCACCTAAGATGTGTTGAGGTTCACGTAAAACGGAAAAGGGAACCTGGATCTGTGAAACTGGGCCTGCTTCTCCTAAGGCAAGAGTCGAGGTTCATGTTAAACAGTGAAGGGTAGTGCAGCATCATGTGTGGTATAAAAGATCCCAAAGTGACAAAGCAATAAGGCAGACAAAAAGCTAATATACTTAATGCTCTAATCTAAGAGGTGCAGGGTTGAAAGACATTTGCTTGGAATAGCGAATGGGGGATACAATTGTCTAAGTTGTGGATTTGGTAGTTACACATGCACAAGTGCTATTGAGCTTTGATTTGAATTCTTAATCATGTACTATTAAGTTCCTACATAATGCTAGTGTGCATTAATGATTCCAGATTCATAATCTTTGGTTGATTCTATGAAGGGAGAATTGGATATGAGAGCATGAATTTTACAAACTCTTGTTAGTCCTAAATTTCAATTTATTGGCATTGCTAAGGGACTAGCAATGAGTAAGTTGGGGGGTGTGATAAGTGTCCATTTGTTATGATAATTCATTGTATGTACACCATTTTATGTATATATAATTAGGTAATTATGCATATTTCATAGTTAACCTCAACTCCGCATTTAAATTGGAGCTTTCACATAAATTGATTAATTCGATTATCTTATTTAATAATAAAGTAAAGTTGAGGGCCATGAGCATTAATTCTCCATTGCATAATCATGAGCATTTGAGATTTATGTGCACATTATGGTAATTTTTATGGACTAAATTGTAATTATGTGTGTAGGACACCTAAGGCAATTACAAAAGAAGCCGAGGGTAAAACTGTCACCACTACTTTGACCAAGTCAAAAGCACATATTTTGATTAGAGGGAAAAGAAATTTCAAAAGTTTGAAATTGAGGAAAAGAAACACATATTTCGGTTGGAGGGAAAATTGAATTCAAAGTTTGAAATAAAGGAGAGACATGATGAGCCTTGGGAAATGGGGTGCCCAAAGTCCAAGAAAAGGGGTGCCCACCTACTTTTCCTCTTCCCCGTGCATCATATTCCACTTAAATCTCAGCCATCCATCTCTTTTCGATACAATCTCCACCCTTCATCTATCCAACTTTCCCTATAAATAGCTCATGACAAAGAGGAGAAAGTGAGTTCTTCTTTTGGCAATTTCTCTCTCCCTCTCACATCTTCTTAGTTCACCGAGTTCACCCTATTCCGTCCCTCTTCTCCTCTTGATGTCTTCATGAACGTTCTTTATTTTTACCTTCTCTACAACTTCTTCTTCTACATCATCTTCTAATTCCTTCTGATTTTCAAGGTATTTTATATTTTTCACTATGCTATCCTGTTCATCTGTGAACTAGTGTTTCTCTCTGTTCTTCCCCTTATTTCTCCCCCTTATAGTCATTTTCGTCTCTTATGATCTTCATGAAAGTTCTTTGGTTTTACGTTTTCTACAACTTCTTCTTCTACTTCATCTCCTAATTATTTTTGGTTTGAAAGTTATTTCCCATTTTTCAACTTGTTGTCCTGTGATTTCACTGTTCATCCGAGATTCTAACTTCTGTTATTTCTCAGTTTTGAAACCCTTCCCCTCTTTATTTCTCTCTTAGTTCTTCATCAAAGTTCTTTCCTTTATGTAGATCTAGATTTTATTCTTCTATCACTTCCTCCAATTCTTCTTCGTTTACGAGTTACATTTATTTTCTCACTGTTTTACTCTCTCATCTTCTTCTTTCTTTATCTCCACACAAACTCTTTCACATTTCTCTCTATATTTCTCTCCAAAGTTTATCCTCCACAACTCCCCTTTCATGGCGACGTGCACATCAAGATGGGCGACGTTCCAAGGCTCGTGACGTGGACGGCGACGGCTTCTTCATCCACCTCTTTCCACGGCGATCTCTTTCAAGGCGGAGCGATCCTCTCCAAGGCTCGGCGAGGAGGAGACGACGGCGTCATCACCATTGCTACTACCATCTTCACACCTTATGCTCCTCTTGTTGTTATTACTTTAGTTTTATTTTACTTCATTGTAATCTCGTCACATCTTTAGTGTAAGCTTGTCTTGTATTTCATGTACTTGTTACTTTATGTTAATGAAAGAAGTGTTCATTGTATCTAGAACTTGTTTATCTTCCCTCTCTTCCTCCTTCTTCTACCTCTTCTTCTCCACTTTATGTAATTATTTTCTAAAGCATAGGCTCATAGTCATAAGTGTTTTTAATTAAGTGTTTGGTTCGTTCACAATTTCATTATTTTCTTTAAGCAAAATAAAATCACAAGTGTTTTTCTAAAAGGTTACAAGGTTTTTAACTTTTAAAATCTCTTCTTCCTTGTGGATTCGACACGTGCTTGCCATAGTCCTACGTTCTCTTTTGATCATTTTGTGCGAGTTCGGTTTTAAGATTGTTATACGCGTGTTTTAAACGACGAACTTTTGCGTTACCAGACAACTATACAACCGTACACATTCTATACTAAGACAACCACTAGGCATGACCTCCAACTGGCTCGCTCCAAGATCTTCACTCTCGCCCATCCCCGTCAGTTTGTGTATCCTCGTCAGAGCTACTTGAAAGGGGGAAAATTGGGTGAGCGAACACTTAGTAGGTTCTATATCAGGCAATGTATAAATGATTAGCCAATTTAATAATGTCATGCTGAAACATCAAGTAATAAATAAAGCTGATAACAGTCGACTATAGCCATAATGAAAAGATAGGAATTGGGGGGATAACCAAGAATAGAGTAGAACAGTGAGTAACAATATACCACGAATTGGCCGAACAAGCACGCAAGCAAGTCATGTCGAGTCATAATTTCTTGTGGGAATGAATGTCATAGACAACACGCTCGCAAGTACTCGGTGCAATGACACACCTTGTCATTACAAACTCCCCGAGACACAAGTACTTTGGGGCGCTCCTCCCAGGACTAGATCGGGCCATTTATGATGCGTTGGCATTGATTGGTGGATCCAAGATCCCAAGTAAAAATCTAGACATTCATGGGAATCAGCCATGAATTCCAAGGTTAAGTTTTGTAACTTATCTCTAAGACCAAGTGAAATTCCAATCAATTTGGATGAGAAGTCATAGGAATATGACTTGGAAGTCAAAAGGCGATCATGAATGGGACTAAATCCCAAGCACACAAGAATCACGGAAAATAAATTCTGGAACAGGGTTGCAGTCATGCCCAGACCTCTAAAAGGAAGTGACGGTCTATACTGGACTGCTATTAGGTGGACAGTCAAAATGGCTTCTGTCGACTCAGTGGATCAATAGGTCGACGCACAAGAAGGGGGTAAGATGAAAACGGTCATCAGAGGGCCGCTAAGGGTGTTACGGGCCACGGAAGACCGCTACCAAGCTGGGTTCAGCATAGGCAGTATCGGTCAACTTAGATAGATTCCCAATCTTCCTGAGGCATGGTTGGACCGGCTAGGGTTCAGCCCACGTATCCCAGGTCGATTTAGGGGGCTTAAGTCGACTTGAACAGGGCTTGGTCGACTCGGAGCAAGAGTAAGTCGACCCGACAAACTGGCACACAGGCCAGGCCAAAAAGAATATGGCGGTCACGCCATGGCCGCTACCTGAAGGTAGCAGTCCCAAAAGGGCCGCCTTCTGGTTGGTCAGGGCGGAACAGTCCCGAACTCAGGCTGCCCAAAACGTGAATCGATCGAGTCGGTGGGTTCCGGCTTTAGGGGCACAACCTTCCCGACATCCTAGTGGGAATCTCAGGCTCGCAGGGCCTTAAGGAGGTCTCATAATAGTGGTCCTAGTCCGACGGAAGGAGTATCCGGCGGAGAGTCCCAACTATTACAAGATTGAGGTTAAGAAATGCAGAAAATGAGAGTGATGCGGTCAGTCAACACCGCCGGAGTGGCATGACTGTCAAACAATTCTTAAGTAGTCTAGCATTGATAGAATTACACCGTTTTAATGAAATCATGAATGGATTAATTCACAATTAACTACTTATTTGGCATTGAAAGAACAATCGATAAGCAATGATGTGAAGGGAAAAAAGATCACATTCCAGCAGTCATGAGCCATATATAAATTAGATTTAAATGTTCCATATAACCCTATTCATTAAGTGCATTTCTACCCTAATCATGCTATCTAAACAGAGCTTAATACAAGCGATAAAAGCAGTGATCAGACTGTAACCCGAGCGGTGATGGCGGTCAGGAGAGGCCCGCTACCTGTGGTAGCGGTCAGTCAATGACCGCTATCACACCAGGAAGTGGCGGTCTATCGCAAGGCCGCTACTTACAGCGGTGGTTCATGGTAGGACTGCTACCGAGATTCCACCTTGGCCTTCGGCGAACACCGACACAACTTGCTTAACACTCCAAATTCGTGCAGTATAGTGAACAAAAATTTGGCAAAAGGATATTAATGGAAAGAGCACAAACTTTCGTTCATGATCACATGCTCAATTAGAGATTTAGCCTGCTAGCAACCTAACTTTAGATCGATATAAGAAGAAGGAACGCTAACGGAACCCTAATCTTGACATGCCTGCTTAAAAATCAAATTGTCAGCGCTATACTAGACAGAATTTGGGTGTTTTCGTATTAAAATGAAAGTAACTCGAAGGTGCATACAATGGTACAGGTTAATTGGGATTTTGCCTGCGAGGACCTACCTTAATCGGGAGAAGAAAGGGATACCGATGCTAAAACCCAGAAGGGGAAACCCGCTCCTAACTCGACGTCTCCACCTGCGATTGTGCACGCGGCCGACCGTCTTAGCAAATGGGGACACATGGTGTTGAACATGTGTGCACCGTGATTACTTTTATGGTTTTGATGATGTCTACCTCTGTAGTCATTATACCTACTTTTGATAATGTTAATATTCATATTTTAGGTCATTATACTTCCAGTGCAAAAGATCAACTGGATACGGATACACAGATATCAAGGCATATGACAATATTGAATGCACGAAAATGTAGCATGTTTCAAGCACAGAAATCAAGCTAAATAGCATCACACATAAGGTCATTGCATATTCCTCATATGGTCAGTGCATATCTTGCCTTATGGATGGTTCAAGGTCGGTGCAACTTCTGGATAGCAAGCCACAAGATAATCCAAGGAATGGAGTGGAGTTGGCAAAAGTGAAAGCCTAACGATCGCGTTAACGCACTGAGCCGACTGCGTCGCCTCTGCAGTTCATCGCGTCAATGCGGTGAACAGGCTGCGTCAACCCCTCAGTTCAAATCTACTCAAAATGTAGTCCTGGAATGCCCCATCGCGTTAACGCACTGAGTCAGCTGCGTCGACTCAGCAGTGCATCGCGTCAACGCGGTGAACAGGCTGCGTCAACGCGGTGAACAGGACTGGTCGACCGCCATCCCAGTAGCGGTCGATCGAAAATGCCAGAATTGAAATTTCTACATGATTCTCAGTAGCGGTCGACCGCCAGCTTCCACAGGTCGACCGCCAGCCCCGAGGCATCAATTATTGACTTTGTTTTCCACTTCGAGAAGGTCCATTCTCCATAGATTTCTTTAATCCAAAAGTCACCTAATCACCCACAAAATATGGATCTGGTCTGGGATGTGTTTATTGACCATCCAAAGAGATATAAAACCAACACAAGAGGGTTAGAAACCCTAGTTGATCATTTTGGAGCAAAGAGAGATGAAGAGAGGCTAGAGGAGCTCCAAGGAAGAAGAGGTACTGTAGCCGTGAACAGTACTCCGTACAGAAGTTCTACATCCAATCCAAGGGATTCAAGCTTACATATGAAGCCCTCAATCTCCAAGGAAGAAGAGAAGCAAGCAAACTCACAAAGGAGATCAAAAGGAAGATCAAAGCTACATCCAAACCTCTTCATCAACTCAAGGGAAGATCAAAGCTACATCCAACATTCTTCTTCATCAACTCAAGGTGATTCAAGCTCATATCTCAATCCAGCAACCTCCAAGGAAGAGTAGAAGCAAGCAAGGCTATCAAGGTGAACCATTGAAACTCATTTCTCAAGGGAGATCAAATCTGCATCCTTTATCTTCTTCATCAACTCAAGGTGATCCAAGGAAGATTATTTCACAAGGAAGAAGATACCGTTGAAGCATCGGATTCAAGCTCCAACAATTTCAGACAAGATCTTTTCTCTTTGAGCATATCTCCATATCTTGTTTGAGCATTTTCATCTTGTTCTATTTTCATTTCATTCAATCTATTGAAACTAAAGATCGTCCCTACCGGTGGTTATTAGGAAGGTAATCGGGAGTTCTCCGATCTGCGGTGCAGCCGTCCCTGTCGGCTTTGTGTGTAGGAAGACAGAAAGAGGGTTTTCTCTATTCTGTGATTTGGGGCGTGTCCCCGATCAAGCTGTGAGTCAGCAGGAAAGCCTCACCGGATTTTGGGTGAGGGGTGGACGTAGGTTGCGGGGTTGCAACCTGATGCGGGACGGGACCACGGACACGATAAGCTAGCGGTCGTCCCTTAGCGAGGGAAGCATCGGATGTGCGCGGTTGAACAACCGGCAGTGAGCTAGGGTGGTCGGCTCTCAATTGTGCCCGGATCGGGTCACGGGACGGTCACTCTCTCACTCGCAGCAGTGATATGATAAATTAAAAGGGAGCTAGGTAACCCTACACATGCTCTCTAGCAGCGGCATAAACAAGCATATATAGAAATAAGCGGAATGCCAAGCAAGGAGCGAATACGATACCTCCACGCGCTCGGCGTGGCGAAGATGGCACCCGGCCGAAACTCGTACTCCCGGGAACTTAATACATTAAGATTACAGCAATACAAGTAAGCCCACTCCACGCAGGGAGGTAACGGGCGACACAAGGGGGCCCGGGAGGACCAATTCCGGGTTGACGGGCGGTTTCCGGGCACGGCTTCGGCTTCGCGCGTACTCGTGCTAGTGGGGCCCACGTGTGGACCGGAGGGGTCGTGTGGGACCTGATGCCTCCTCTGGTGTGGGTACACTTGGGAGGCGCTCCCCTAGGATGGCGAGTTGCTGGAACGACCGCCGGACGCCGGGCGGCCCTCGGACGACGCTCGCGGGAAACCGGCCACAAGTCTGCACTTGCTGTCTTCTCGCGCGCTGTCCGGCGAGATCGGCTGCTGTGATCAACCCCGTCGTCGGAATGCAACGAGCTCGGCGCCGTTGGAAAGAGGACTCCAAATACTTCGACGTAGGGCCTTCAGAAAAAATAATCAGATACGTATATCTGACTTATGGAATTTACACCCTTGCTGTAAACAGGCCAGAACTGCAGGGGCAGGTTCTGACTTCTCTGAAAATCACCGTTGACCGGTGGGAGGACCTTGGAATATGGAGATGAGTTCTTCAGAAAAGTTGAAGATATCTGAGATAGAAAACCGGGACTATTTTTGGTTTTTGATTTGGATAGGAAATGGATTTTATGGGATTTTTTGAGTGGACCTGGGTCGGATCTGGGACACTGTGGAAAAATTGCTCACAGGAACTGGTACGAATTTTGAAAAATACCTAGAGACCTTATCAAAAATTAAGAAAATTCATGGTGGTAGACATATGTGGACAGAAGTCTCAGTAATTTTTAGAGCCCAAAAAAATTCAAAACATGGGTCGAACAAGGTAGACTCAGAACTGTTGAACAGTAGACAGAACCTGGACAGAACTGAAATTTGAACTTGGACGAAAATCTAAAAATATCTAAAGGACGAATTTTTGCCTGAAATTTTTTTTGGAGGTAAGGGTTCAAGAGGGGAACCAACCCTGAAAATTGGAGCTTCAGAAGATGAGGGAAGAGAGAGAGACAATTCGGAGAAGAGAGGTCTGTCCAGAGTGGACAGAAAACCGAATTCGTTGGTGAAGACGCGTCGGCGGCGAGACGGCGGCGGCGGCGATCACCGGAGCTGCTTCAGAAGTTGGAGGGGATCAAGAGGGAAGGGATTACACTCTAGAAAGGGGGCTGGAGGTGGAAGAACACCAGGGAGAGAGGGGAGAGGGGCACAAGCTTCAAGGAGGCAAAATGCTAATTTCTTCTTCATTAATTCATGCAATATGAAAAATACAAGTATATATATGCAAGGGATCTAACCTATTCTAAGCCCTTGGATCAAGGGTTGATCAATGAAGGGTTGAGATGTGGTTTGACAACCACATTAAACCCCATTAAACTACTAGGTTCGCCCCCCCCCTTTAAGAAGACAATTGGAATTTGTCTTCTTTAATTAATTCTTGGTCCAAGTCCAAGTTTGGACCATGGACCAGCCACCTTGGACCCAGGAGTCCAGGTGGACCAATAAGGAGGAGGGAGGGGGCCCCTGCAGGGCCTACATGCACATTTGCAAAGAAACCCAATGGCCTTTTGTAAATAAACCCACTAAGACCTACTATTGTGTACCCATATATCACAAGGGCGTACATACAAATACAAAAGGACGTAGATGCAAACACAAAGTGAGCGGGCTGACGTTGATGTCCCCATCAATTCTCCCCGGGTGGGAGGAACTCGACCCCGTCGAGTAGGGGTATGGCTGCTCCGGTACTCCGGCGGATCCGTCACCGTGCTAAGTAGCGCGGGTATGCTCCACCCCAAGTGATCGGCACCTGCTCATTCCATATATACTCGATATGCGCACTGCTATGGCTAAAGGTGGTCACTCCGAAGGGGCACTCTCGAAAGGAAGGAAACAGCTCGAAGACTCACTAGGAATCACCGCTGAGTCCCTATAGGTGACTGATCCGGGTATAGATGTAGAACCGATCCCATACTCATCAAGTGAGTCGACTCGCTTCACACTCATAAGAGGACGACACGAGCTCGCAGAAGACACATGCAGACTCACCATGCACTGACACATGAATGAAAATCACACAAACAATCGACTCAAAATCACCACACAAACAAACCACACAAAGAAAACACACTGACTCAACTATGACCCTAGACACACCTAATGTTAGTCCGACCCGTACATGGGTGACGGCGGACCAGGACACCCGAATGTGTGCCATGCATGCATCTGACGTAACTGGAGATTGACGTCATGGGGAACTCCTAGACATACTACGATGCACCAATCATGGACATTGGGCTTGGATGCGGGAAGTCCGGGAGGTGCGGGTGGTTTAGAGGGATCGGGGAAACCAAAGTCTTCCTTACCCCCGAGGGATGGTTCGGACCTATGGCTATGTGGAGTTTGCTTGGCCCGAATGGAAAAGGTGGGATAGTGAACTCCGCGGAATAAGGGTAACGAGTATGAAAACTCGGGAGGGTCACTAGTGAAGGGGTCAAAAGGGTCGAAGAAGGTGTGACCCCATGAAGTGGGTTCCAACATGACATAGTCCCAATCGTGAAATTCTTGAAGGTGCGGGTGGTCACCTTCCTCCGGCATGGTAGATGGGACCGTGTATAGGAAATATGACTCCTCCCTCGGAAGCAAAGTCATGAAGTCGGGCTCATCCGGTAGCGGGAGAAGTAGAAGAACCTCCGTGGTGACACAACCCACGGTGCACTCGGAGGTAATGGACCCTATGGCCGGATGGGTGAAGCTACGACTAGTGGGTTGGTCGAAGCCTCGGGCCAATAAATGTGTAAAGGTCAACTGCCGGTCTAACCCTTTAAGAAGGTCGTCCAATGTGTCCACATAGTGACGAGACCGGAAGGTGGTATGAAATGAGTTGCTTGACACTAGTGGTAGTGTGGGGTCCATTGATGGGAAGGGAGGTGGGACCAAGCCATCCTTGAGCCATCTAAGAAGTGGCTCGGCTATGTAAAGTGTTCCCGTAAGAAACACGGGTGGCTCGGGCTTTGGTAGTTCCCACTTTGATGGTTTCGAATGAAGACCGGAGGTAGATAACAATGGAGCATCCATGGGTGGTGGAGTAGCTTGTGTCCTTTCCCACCAATCCGAAATCATTTTCTTTATTTCCTCTAAGGAGCGGGTTGGAGGAGGGACCTTGGGGTGGACTAGCTCCTTAACTCTCGGCTCGGGTGTGGGCCTAGGCTCGGTTATAAGCGGGACTTCCACTCGATTGGAGGTGCTTGAGTGGGTTGGGATGGGAGTGCCAAGGGGAGGTTGGTTGGTGGTGCATGGGCGGGCCACTAGGTTGGGGTCACTTTGGTGGGCTTGGACGGCGGTGAAGGGGTGGGATTGGGTAGAGGTGTGGCCCACTTGATTGTGGGTGAGTTGGTGGGGTTGGTGAGTGGAATGACCTCCGTGGTTGGAGGTAGGTGGGCGGGGAACGTAGGCCCTCCTAAGCACTCTCTTCATTTCCCACCATGACTCGATGGGCCTTAGATTCCTATCCTCCCTCCAATATTTGATGTCCCTCCAAGTTGCAGCGGCTTCACCAAAAAGTCGCCTTTTGGCAACATCGACTTGCATGGGCCCGTACATGATGTACACCTCAAAGTAATCATCCATAATGGCTTCCCATTCTAGATAGACACTCGGGTCATCGGACCCGTAGAAATCCCGGGTTTCGGGCCTCGTGGGGTGGTTCGGGTGGTCCTTCCATTTGAGATAGTATCGCCACCATCCGGGAGTTTGGGACTCCATGGGACACGGGGAAACTAGTGGACGGCCATGCCGACACTCGGACCAAAACACTAGACACGACACTAAGTAATGCAAAGTTGGAATGCACTAACTAATGCACACTAAGGACCCTAGACGTAAACCAAGACTCGGTACGCGGCGGAGACAATCGACCCGAAGGTCACTCGCACAAGTGTGCGGCCTTCCCGATAGGCGTAACCTAACGGTCGGACAACACCTTTTTATATACCGAGTAAAGGGATGTATGCGACCCAAAAACGACTCTTTTGTTATTTTAAAAATATGATGATCCTAAACACAACTTAGACCGACTAATGACTCGATGTAAATGACACTCTTTTTTTTTTTGAATGCAAACACCCTAGACTCAACTCGCTCTGATACCAAATTGATGCGGGACGGGACCACGGACACGATAAGCTAGCGGTCGTCCCTTAGCGAGGGAAGCGTCGGATGTGCGCGGTTGAACAACCGGCAGTGAGCTAGGGTGGTCGGCTCTCAATTGTGCCCGGATCGGGTCACGGGACGGTCACTCTCTCACTCGCAGCAGTGATATGATAAATTAAAAGGGAGCTAGGTAACCCTACACATGCTCTCTAGCAGCGGCATAAACAAGCATATATAGAAATAAGCGGAATGCCAAGCAAGGAGCGAATACGATACCTCCACGCGCTCGGCGTGGCGAAGATGGCACCCGGCCGAAACTCGTACTCCCGGGAACTTAATACATTAAGATTACAGCAATACAAGTAAGCCCACTCCACGCAGGGAGGTAACGGGCGACACAAGGGGGCCCGGGAGGACCAATTCCGGGTTGACGGGCGGTTTCCGGGCACGGCTTCGGCTTCGCGCGTACTCGTGCTAGTGGGGCCCACGTGTGGACCGGAGGGGTCGTGTGGGACCTGATGCCTCCTCTGGTGTGGGTACACTTGGGAGGCGCTCCCCTAGGATGGCGAGTTGCTGGAATGACCGCCGGACGCCGGGCGGCCCTCGGACGACGCTCGCGGGAAACCGGCCACAAGTCTGCACTTGCTGTCTTCTCGCGCGCTGTCCGGCGAGATCGGCTGCTGTGATCAACCCCGTCGTCGGAATGCAACGAGCTCGGCGCCGTTGGAAAGAGAACTCCAAATACTTCGACGTAGGGGCCTTCAGAAAAAATAATCAGATACGTATATCTGACTTATGGAATTTACACCCTTGCTGTAAACAGGCCAGAACTGCAGGGGCAGGTTCTGACTTCTCTGAAAATCACCGTTGACCGGTGGGAGGACCTTGGAATATGGAGATGAGTTCTTCAGAAAAGTTGAAGATATCTGAGATAGAAAATCGGGACTATTTTTGGTTTTTGATTTGGATAGGAAATGGATTTTATGGGATTTTTTGAGTGGACCTGGGTCGGATCTGGGACACTGTGGAAAAATTGCTCACAGGAACTGGTACGAATTTTGAAAAATACCTAGAGACCTTATCAAAAATTAAGAAAATTCAAGGTGGTAGACATATGTGGACAGAAGTCTCAGTAATTTTTAGAGCCCAAACAAAATTCAAAACATGGGTCGAACAAGGTAGACTCAGAACTGTTGAACAGTAGACAGAACCTGGACAGAACTGAAATTTGAACTTGGACGAAAATCTAAAAATATCTAAAGGACGAATTTTTGCCTGAAATTTTTTTTGGAGGTAAGGGTTCAAGAGGGGAACCAACCCTGAAAATTGGAGCTTCAGAAGATGAGGGAAGAGAGAGAGACAATTCGGAGAAGAGAGGTCTGTCCAGAGTGGACAGAAAACCGAATTCGTTGGTGAAGACGCGTCGGCGGCGAGACGGCGGCGGCGGCGATCACCGGAGCTGCTTCAGAAGTTGGAGGGGATCAAGAGGGAAGGGATTACACTCTAGAAAGGTGGCTGGAGGTGGAAGAACACCAGGGAGAGAGGGGAGAGGGGCACAAGCTTCAAGGAGGCAAAATGCTAATTTCTTCTTCATTAATTCATGCAATATGAAAAATACAAGTATATATATGCAAGGGATCTAACCTATTCTAAGCCCTTGGATCAAGGGTTGATCAATGAAGGGTTGAGATGTGGTTTGACAACCACATTAAACCCCATTAAACTACTAGGTTCGCCCCCCCCTTTAAGAAGACAATTGGAATTTGTCTTCTTTAATTAATTCTTGGTCCAAGTCCAAGTTTGGACCATGGACCAGCCACCTTGGACCCAGGAGTCCAGGTGGACCAATAAGGAGGAGGGAGGGGGCCCCTGCAGGGCCTACATGCACATTTGCAAAGAAACCCAATGGCCTTTTGTAAATAAACCCACTAAGACCTACTATTGTGTACCCATATATCACAAGGGCGTACATACAAATACAAAAGGACGTAGATGCAAACACAAAGTGAGCGGGCTGACGTTGATGTCCCCATCACAACCGAACCACCTTAAAAATCCCTATGGTGTGGGTTGTTCATTGTGTGCGATTGCTCTATATCTTCTACCCCCATTCACTGGTTCGTGTGCTTCC
Source organism: Amorphophallus konjac (assembly GCA_022559845.1). Taxonomy (NCBI): domain Eukaryota; kingdom Viridiplantae; phylum Streptophyta; class Magnoliopsida; order Alismatales; family Araceae; genus Amorphophallus; species Amorphophallus konjac. The sequence goes on from CM040120.1 coordinate 30,264,125, forward strand.
ATACTTAGTTATCTTGTTTACTTACTCAAGCACTCAGATTTGCACTTTCGATTTTATCTGCACTTTGACTGCATCCCTTGGGTGGCCTGCTGCACCCTTGCACATAGGCGCCAAGGTGAAAGTATTGCTAAGTGTTTCCCTTGCTTAGACTCGCATGCACCTTGGTTGATCACCAGTACATTCACACACATATGCACTTTGAGTGATCAACATAGCACACACACACACACGCACGCTTGTTACAAGCTAATTCATGTTCTAGTGTTATGCTTTATGGTCCCTACTCTACAAGGCTTGTATCTCTCAAAGATCACAAAAGTGCTTAAAGAAGTGTTGACGGTTCATCGCTTGTAATCTAAGTCTTTTCATTTGAGCCACTCTAATTATTTCCGCTATGCATTGTGCCTAGGTGATTCATTCACTTTATAGGAGTGGTTCATACTTCTGATAGCTAAGAGTTTTTAAATAGGCCAAAGCTTTTGAAAGGATCTATTCAACCCCCCCTTCTAGATCTGTTTGCACCTCGCGGGACCCAACAAGTGATATCAGAGCCTGGCTCTACCATTCCCAGATCCTACGATCTGCAGTGAAAGATCCCCGTGTATTCTATTTAAATGACTTCATATGCTACACATGCTTCGATGGTTTCTCTACCCATTTATGATAGTTCAGATTTTTCTACATGGGTAGGGAGAATGTTCATCTATGTTAGCTCCATAGATCTACAATTGTGGACTCTTATATACAATGGTCCTCATGAGCTGCCATCAAATTCAATTGATTGGTCAGTCGAACATGAGACCAAACACAATGATAATCTTCTTGCACATAACTTAATTACTGCTGCAGTTGATCTCAGACTAACTCATCTTGTGTCCTCCTGCAGCACAGCCAAGCAAGTACTGGATAAGTTGGTGAAAATCCATGAAGGGAAGGAACAAGAACAAGAATGCTTCATGGTCGACCGTGCAGAACAGTCCAGCAATACATCCTCATCACAGGTAAACTCTGATTTCGAGGAATTCACTTTTGAAGAGCTTATGGAAGTCTATGATGAGTTGATTACACAATACAAAAAGGTAAAAATCGAAAACAAAAATTTGAAAAAGGATCTCAAGAGAATCAACCAAAATGAAAGCTCGTTTTGTAAAAAGTGTTCTATTTTTGAAGAGCTTAACGACACTCTCTCTTTTGATCTAGATACGCATAAACAAAGCATTGCATGTCTAAGGGATGAAAATGAAAATCTTCATGGTAAAATCACTAGGTTGGAAGAAATTATAATAAAACTTCAAAACCAACATAAGTCAATCTCTAATGATCAAACTATGGCCGATGGGCTAATCTATCATGAGAGGTTAATTGAAGGAAATAAAAATTATGTTTCATGCTCTGCTAATTTTGCATGTGAAAAATGTTCATTCTTGAGAAACATAAATGTTGGTCTCCATGATGATCTTGAATGGCAACAAAAATTGATTGATTCTCTGAAAGAAGAGAATAGAGAGTTGTTGGAAAAGAAAATTGAACATGAAAAAGCTGAAGAAGAATTGCATGAAAAACTGGTTGCACATGAAAAAGGCAAATCTGTCATTGATGATCACTCTGAAACATTGCATGCTCTCGAACAACAAAATCAAAATCTTAAAGCAATAAATGCCATGCTCAATGAGTAATTGGCAGCATGCAAAGAGGGCCTTGATGAATCTAAACAGTACATTTCCTCACTTGAAAATGAAATTCAAGGTCTGAATGAATTCTTGTCATTGTTTGCCCAAATCCAAGATTCTGGCTCACCGGAAGCCACCACTTCCTGTGGTCACCAAAAAAGGCATACTGCTCAAAAGAAAAGTAAAATTCGGCATGCTCATCCAAACATGCACCATAACATGTCCAATGCTAAATACCATACTTTCCACAAGACGAATGTCCATTGTTATTATTGTGGTAAACATGGTCACACTGTGCATGATTGTTTTATCTTGAGAAATGATGAGCTTAGAGCAGGATAGCAAGTGAAAGAGCAAGGAAAGAAACAGGTCAACACTGGCAGAGGACCTACTCAGCAGATATCTACGCAGAACTGCATGGGGAGTCAGTAGAGCCGACACTCCCATACAAGCAGGTCGACACTCTCCATGGCTTTAAACAAAGATCTTCCTCCTTGCTACTCTCATTGTGATAAGTCTGGCCCTACTGTCCAAGAGTGCTGACACTTGAAGGGAAAGCATCACTTTCATGCCATGAAAGGTAAATCCCATGCTCATCCACAAAAACAAAATGCACATGCACATGAACATAAAAAGAATGCTCAATCTTTTGTGCAGTATTTTTACTGTGGGAAAAATGGTCATGACATGTATGATTGTCATACAATGAGGAAGGATGATCTGATTTCCCTGAAACAGATGAACCACATTAGTGAATATGACAAAGCTGCTAACCCACAAGGACCCAAGCAATCTTAGGTACCTAAAAATTCCAAATGAGAATTTTGGGTGCAGGATGCCTTGGAGCTGAACAAAGGATCATAAGGTAAATAAAAGCTCAAGGCACAAGTATGTACATAAACCTTTTAAGTTCAGTCATCTTGCATGTTTAGTCTTGACATATAGATAGTGCATCATACGTCTGCCCAATGTCATTAGATTCTGCAAACTGAATTACTCTTTGAAATGTAAAACCCCCATGGTGTGAGATGAAATTTTGAGCTAGAAAACTTGCTCACACCATGCTTGATTTTAGCTATTTAATTCATGATAAACTTGTTATGCTGATGAAGTTGATGTGATGATGAGTTGCTTAAGTCTTGCTATCAGCCACATGAAATGCTTGGATTTTGGTTTTGATGATGCATACCATGGCTGCATTTTCAACTCGTTATTCATGTTAGCATTGTTCAAAGGGGGTGTCTATTGGCATCATCATCAAGTTGCATTCATGTGTGTTTGCATCATCTTGTGATCACACATACCTTAATGCACAATCATCTTGCAGCATCTTCATTGCATTGTGTATTCACATAAGTCTTAGGCTGCATAATTCATTGCCAACCCATGCATGTACTCAGGGGGAGTCAACATCAATCTAGCTTGAATCATTTCATATCATTTCACTCTTGCACGGCCATGGTATATCAAATGTTGATGTATGGAAAGGTAGGTTATGCTTGCCTAGAAGCACTCAATATGCGTGAGGTTTCACCTCCGCCATGTACCATGCGTCAATGTCGCATATAGGCCATAAAGTAAGGGGGAGTTGTTTCTTTGCAGCATTCATGCATATGTTTCATCTTCATTCTATTAACATCATGGCACAGAATGCTTCTTCTCAGGGGGAGTTTACCCATCATGAAAATTTAGTCAAAACTCTGCCTTGTAGTTCAACAGGTTGACCTCACTCCTTTGACAGGTCGACCCCACAGTTCTATCTACCTGAAAATTAATTCTGTCTGAGCTTCGGGTGTCGACATCACACAATGTCAGAGTCAACACCTCCTTGCACCTGATAACTTTATCTCTTCCATTCCGGTCTGAGCTCAGTGCATAACCTCAGGGGGAGTGTTCACCATTGATTCTCAAGCCTCCACTCATATGTAACACTCTCTTTTTATATCAAACCACTGCATCATATTGCTAACATCCTTTTGTGGTTTAACTTGGATTCAAAGTGCCTTGAACTTCTTGGAGGATTCTCTATCTATTATTGAGGTTGTTTATCAGAGTAAATCTTCAAGAAGAATTTTCTTTTATAGAGTCTTGTGATTGCCTTGAACATGAATGATTTTGATTTAACATTAATGATTTTTTGAGTCTTGAAGTTTGATGGTCTTGAAAATGTTTGTGGTCGGGCTTAATAGACTTAAACTAGTTTCTCATGCTTTGACTTGTTATGCCATCTTGAATCTGAAAGCTTATTTTGAGTACAAAGGCATCCTTGATCGAGAAACTTCAGCTAAGTATTGTTTTTAAATATTTCTTGAATCTGTTTATTTCAAAAAAGTGGCTACACTTAAAGTAAGCTCAAGGCAGAGCAATGGCACTGTTGCTGAGAAATATATCTCCTCATCAAAGAAAATGAGGTTCGATATGTCATGAGGTGACTATGCTATCTCTGTTCTAATTGAGTCAAAATCATGAGCTACACTGAGTAATTGGGGGTGCTTGCGTCTGGTAAACGTGCACACTCACGTCAAAAGGTGGTTGCTACACTTGACTGCTCGTAAAATGATAATAGCCATCTTTCAAATGATTTCAAAAGAAAAATCTGAATGTGTAGCACTCCTGAATCAAATCTAAGTCATCTAAGTGTTTAGCCTCAATACTTATTGTGGTCACTCTCAGGGGAACCAATGAAACTGAATGAGTAAGATAAGAGAAGGTTAATCTTATTTTGACATGAATTTCTAGTTCACTGCTATTAAACTTGCATGTAAATGTCTTCATGTGATTCTACTGAGTAGGCCAGAATTCATTAGCATTAAACCAATCTGAATGTAAGAGCTGGCTCATTTGGGTTCTATAACTGAAAATTCTGAAGAAAAAAAATTTATAACTCTGATTTATGAACTTGGTTTTAGATTAAAGAACCTCCATTCTCTCTTGAGAAGTCATATCTTGATGCTCCTTGTTGTTTACCTTCATCTGCCATATCTACATAAATCATTTAAGCTGCCATGATTACATCACCTTGGTATCATCCAACAAGTGGTATCATCTTGATGCTCCTTTCAAGTCGTATCCAAAATCATTGGTGTCCTCTGTCAAGTGATATCACATTGCTTTCTGATTCATTGGCATGTGGCATAAGTCCTAGCATCATTAGCATCATGCTTTCATGCAATAGGGTGGCATGCATGTCTTAACTTCATACAATTGTAGCTTGCATTTATCATTTCCATGCATTGCATAGAAAATCTAAAAAATCTAAAAACTAGAAAACTACTAAAAATCTTGCAAAATTTAAAATCAACAAAGTGCTCCTTGGCTGCTCTATCCATCTCCTATTTGAGAAATTGAATCCTGCTGCTGTGGCTCCACCTCTCACACTTACATTATCTTTGCCAAGTCACGAGACACCACCATGTTCGTCCTATAACTGGCTTTCCACAATTGGTTGTTCTCTTTGGTTATCTTGTCAGCTTTAATAAGTGTACAACCATTGGCATGTATTTCCACATCATTTTCTGGACTGTTGCCTGCAATGACATGTTTAGTATCTCTTTCTCTTCTCTGGATCTTTTGATGTTATCAAAAGGGGAGAAGTTTATGTGAGTCATTAATCAAAGAATGTGGTAAGATTATGTGAGTCATTAATCAGAATGCACTCTGTGTGTCAAAGGGGATGAGAACCATGTGAGTGACTCATAGTTATCATGTGAATTTATAATGACTCATAGTTGCCATCATCAAAAAGGGGGAGAATGTTGAACATGTGTGCACCATGATTACTTTTATGGTTTTGATGATGTCTGCCTCTGTAGTCATTATACCTGCTTTTGATAATGTTAATATTCATATTTCAGGTCATTATACTTCCAGTGCAAAAGATCAACTGGATACGGATACACAGATATCAAGGCATATGACAATATTGAATGCACAAAAATCTAGCATGTTTCAAGCACAGAAATCAAGTTGAATAGCATCACACATAAGGTCATTGTATATTCCTCATATGGTCAGTGCATATCTTGCCTTATGGATGGTTCAAGGTCGGTGCAACTTCTGGATAGCAAGCCACAAGATAATCCAAGGATTGGAGTGGAGTTGGCAAAAGTGAAAGCCTAACGATCGCGTTAACGCACTAAGCCGGCTGCGTCGCCTCAGCAGTTCATCGCGTCAACGCGATGAACAGGCTGCGTCAACCCCTCAGTTCAAATCTGCTCAAAATGCAGTCCTGGAATGCCCCATCGCGTTAACGCACTGAGCCGGCTGCGTCGACTCAGCAGTGCATCGCGTCAACGCGGTGAACAGGCTGCGTCAACGCGGTGAACAGGACCGGTCGACCGCCAGCCCAGTAGCGGTCGACCGAAAATGCCAGAATTGAAATTTTTAAAGGATTCTCAGTAGCAGTCGACCGCCAGCTTCCACAAGTCGACCGCCAACCCCGAGCCATCAATTGTTGACTTTGTTTTCCACTTCGAGAAGGGCCATTCTCTATGGATTTCTTTAATCCAAAAGTCACCTAATCACCCACAAAATGTGGATCTGGTCTGGGATATGTTTATTGACCATCCATAGAGATATAAAACTAACACAAGAGGGTTAGAAACCCTAGTTGATCATTTTTGTAACACCCAAATTCGTCCGAAACTTAAAGATAGTTAAATATCTTATAGTTAGTCCATATAAATTTTATGTTACCTTAATTAAAGTCTAATATCTTGAACGATATTATTTAACGAACCTTATTAAGTAAATTAAATAGTTATCTTACTTCAATAATGTATAACTTTTTATAGGAATGTCAGAATATGATCAATATTAGGTCCGTTGGATAGAGAATTCAAAAATCTACAAGTTTCATGTTGAACACCTTTTCAAATTTTGACGTTTGGAAGGCCAAAAATAAGATATAGTGAACTAGTTCTTAGAAATTATGTTGTTGTTAATTTTTTAAGGGTTCTCTTATAAAAATCCAAAACAAACCAAAAAAAAAATAATACAAAACCCAAAAATATCTCCCACGTAAGCCTCCCCCCTCCTTCTTATCCTCTTCCTCTCATCCCCTCCCCTCATCCTTATCTCCTCCTTCTTCTTCTTATCTTCTCTTCCCCTCCCCCCTATATAAACCACCCCTCCCCCTCTTCCTCTCCCACAAACACACCCCCCCAACTCTCTCTCATCTCTTCTCCCCACTCACTCTCTCTCTCTCATCTCTACTTCTCTCTTTCTATTTTTATTTTCTCTTTTCTACTCTCTCTCTCTCTACTCTCTCTAATCTTTCCCTACTTTCTCTCTCTACTATTTTTATTTTCTCTCTCTACTTTCTCTCTCTAGTTTTTCTCTCTACTCTCTCCACTTTCTTTATCTACCCTCTCCACTTTCTCTCTCTATTTTCTCTCTCTAGTTTCACTCTCTACTTTCTCTCTCTACTTTCTCTCTCTAGTTTCTCTCTCTAGTTTTTATCTCTACTTCTCTCTCTACTCTCTCCACTTTCTTTCTCTACCCTCTCCACTTTCTCTCTCTATTTCCTCTCTCTAATTTTTCTCTCTACTTTCTCTCTCATCTCTCTTCCCACTCTCATCCTTTTATTAATAAACGGAGAAGATAATACAGCATCAGAATAATATAAATAATTAATAAAAAGTTTGGACGGAGGATTTGAAACTTATTTGGACAATTTCGCCCTTCTTCACGTATCTGGAACGAAAAAATCATCTTTTCCTACGCAAAGATTTTTACAGAAGCTCACGTGAGATACAAAGTCAATTTAGAAGTCTATTCTAAAGGTAGGTATGATAAACCGAGTGCATGTTATCTGTTATTTATATTTCTTTGATTTGATTTTGTTTGAAATGTAATTTAAGTCATTGATTTATTTAACTCAATGATCTATGTTTAGAATCAGTTATTTATTTAGTTACCATTCTGTAAAAATATTATTTTCTATCTAATCTCTCTCTAATTTCTCTTTAATCTCTTTCTACTTTCTCCCTCTACTTTCTCTCTCTACTCTCTCTCTACTCTAATCTCTTCGAATGTTATATATATTTAGTTAATAATATTAAAATATGATCCAGTTATTTTGTAAAGTTTAATGGCAAGTTTTAAGTATTGAGACGACTATGTAATAAGCATCATAATAAGAATAAAAATTTGATTAAGCATATGGACTGTGTCACTTTAAGGAGGTGTGGGGCGACAAACCGTAGTTAGCTTCCGTTACGGGATTAGGCCTATTTCCGAGGACAAACGGACTTTTGAAAAATTCGGAACCCAGAATAAGAAAATTATCTGGGGAATGGTGGAGTATTAACTCCCGATCCTACGTGGTTGATCAAGGCCGATAGGCTCCAGCGTTTAGACCATTTATCTTTATATCGATGTATGGATGCCTAGGTATGTGTTTGCTACTGCTTTTAGTGACGGGATGCATGTCTAATATATGCTGCCAAATAATATGAAGTTCAGATTTGATATATGACCTTTGATATGATCTGAAAATAAGTTCATCTGTATAAGCTCTGATTTAGCTAAGATATGTATTATGTCATTTATATATAAGTCAGATAAAATTTGTTATACGCATTTGCTTATAGATATGAGAATTATTTTGCTCTATTATATTTCCTTCGCATTCATAGTATATGTATAATCCAATGAAATTGTGCTTAGCTTTATATGTCATGGGTTTGCACAGTTTAGTATATGATAAGCATGTGATTGGTTTTAATGCCTACTGAGTCTTTGGACTCACTTTCGTTGCCTAACCATTTCAGGAAATTGACCGGTGTGCGTCTTGACTCTGACGGGCGGTAGGTCGAAGGATGATCCCGGGTTTAGTTTGGATTCCGCCACGCAGAATAAATAGATTTAGTTTTCCTTTAAATAATGAATGTAAATATGACCTTTGGATAGAGATATGTAGTACTCTATATACGATGTAAATTATGAGTGTTTATCTTATGGAAATGGTATGGTTATGTTTTTGGAATATGTGATGGTTTGACCTTTAGCGCCTTGCAAATATTCGGCCCACAACACTTCCGTACATCCGCTGTGACGTCCCCGGACATGATACGGGATCGCGGGAAGGGGGCGCCACAATTTTGGAGCAAAGAGAGATGAAGAGAGGCTAGAGGAGCTCCAAGGAAGAAGATGTACTGTAGCCGTGAACAGTACTCCGTGCAGAAGTTTTACATCCAATCCAAGGTATTCAAGCCTACATCTAAAGCCCTCAATCTCTAAGGAAGAAGAGAAGCAAGCAAACTCACAAAGGAGATCAAAAGGGAGATCAAAGCTACATCCAAACCTCTCCATCAACTCAAGGAAAGATCAAAGCTACATCCAACATTCTTCTTCATCAACTCAAGGTGATTCAAGCTCATATCTCAATCCAGCAACCTCCAAGGAAGAGTAGAAGTAAGCAAGGCTATCAAGGTGAACCATTGAAGCTCATTTCTCAAGGGAGATCAAATCTGCATCATTTATCTTCTTCATCAACTCAAGGTGATCCAAGGAAGATTATTTCACAAGGAAGAAGATACCGTTGAAGCATCGGATTCAAGCTCCAACAATTTCAGACAAGATCTTTTCTCTTTAAGCATATCTCTATATCTTGGTTGAGCATTTTCATCTTGTTCTATTTTCATTTGTTTCAATCTATTGAAACTAAAGATCGTCCCTACCGGTGGTTAGTAGGAAGGCAATCGGGAGTTCTCCGATCTGCGGTGTAGCTGTCCCTGCCAGCTTTGTGTGTAGGAAGACAGAAAGAGGGTTTTCTCTGTTCTGTGGTTTGGGGCGTGTCCCCGGTCAAGCTGTGAGTCAGCAGGAAAGCCTCACCGGATTTTGGGTGAGGGGTGGACGTAGGTTGCGGGGTTGCAACCGAACCACCTTAAAAATCCCTGTGCTGTGGGTTGTTCATCGTGTGCGATTGCTCTATATCTTCTACCCCCATTCACAGGTTCGTGTGCTTCCATACTTAGTTATCTTGTTTACTTACTCAAGCACTCAGATTTGCACTTTCGGTTTTATCTGCACTTTGATTGCATCCCTTGGGCGGCCTGTTGCACCCTTGCACACAGGCGCCAAGGTGAAAGTATTGCTAAGTGTTTCCCTTGCTTAAACTCGCATGCACCTTGGTTGATCACCAGTACATTCACACACATATGCACTTTGAGTGATCAACATAGCACACACACACACATGCTTGTTACAAGCTAATTCTTGTTCTAGTGTTATGCTTTATGATCCCTACTCTACAAGTCTTGTATCTCTCAAAGATCACAAAAGTGCTTAAAGAAGTGTTGACGGTTCATCGCTTGTAATCCAAGTCTTTTCATTTGAGCCACTCTAATTATTTTCGATGTGCATTGTGCCTAGGTGATTCATTCACTTTATAGGAGTGGTTACTTTATAGGAGTGGTTCATGCTTCTGATAGCTAAGAGTTTTTAAATAGGCCAAAGCTTTTGAAAGGATCTATTCAACCCCCCCCTTCTAGATCCGTTTGCATCTCGCGGGACCCAACACTTGGGAGCTCTAGGGTTCATTTTATAGAGCTAGGTTCGACTGTAGCGACCCGAGAATCCGATTACCGGGAAGGCTCGATAATCCGAGACTCGAACCGTCACCCACGAGCCGGGAGGGCTCGGAAGGGCTAAAAGGAGTGTGGAGGCACAAAGAAATAGGAAATAAAGCAGGACAATTCAACAATTAACAGAAATAAATAAATAATTACAGCAGAGTCCAGTCCAACAGAAAGTACAGTCTAAAGCAGTAAAACGTACCACATGCCGAGTGGACACTCAGCCCGGCGGGCTGGCAACTAAGAACCTCAGAACCGCAACCTCGAACCTCGAGGATGAATCGCCACACCTGAAAAGCAGGGGTGAGCCTCCTATCACTGGCCCAGTAGGGATCCCGCAGAACCACAACTGAGAACAACGGTGGCACGGAAAGCTGCAACTACAAGAGCAACAGTAACAGCAGGAATAGTAACCCGGTGGCCGGTCGAAACTCGGCACTACAACTACTCCTACTGTACCGGTCAAGCTGAAAGAGAAGCTCTACCTAATGGGAGTACGGTAGAATCAACAAGCTAAAGTAAATAAACGGAAAAGCCATCTACTCTAGCAGTACCATACTACTGAGCCTCGGCCCAACAAAACTCGAGTCCACACCTGCTAGCAAACGAGAGCACTACCCACTAGAAGAACGACCGGATGCGTCCCCTGACGTCTTACACCGCGTCACAAGTGTCTAGCTACGATGCCCCGGGCGTGAGACTCAGACACGCAACAAGTACCATAACAAGGACTAGCTGGGGTCACGCTCGTCAGCGCGTGTCCTAAGCCCCCAACTACGTGTGCACACACAAACCATCTGCTCTAGGTCAGGTCCTTTACCTAGTTTCCCCCCCCCCACCGGACTCTGGTGGCAAAGGCAAGGGGCCCTACGGAAACCAGCCTAAAAATCACCTCTCACTGGGTCTCGCTCTCCACCACTCCCAGGGGGTCCGCACCCGCGTGCCCAATAAGCTACGACTAGTGGACAGGTCACTGAAAGTAAGGAGTGACTCACGAAAATCACCGTCGAAGAAACGGGACTGCACACACTCGATCATGAAGAAAGCGCAGAAGCACGATTCCCAGGGCAGCATACAAGCCGCCATGCCGATTCCCCTTCCCAGTGAAAGCGGGAAACCTCCAACCCTAGGCCGGATAACTGGACTCGCAGTCCAAGGCCAAACACATGGCCCACAAGGGAATCACCTTCCAAAGAAACTCGAGACATGCGGGGGAGACCCCACCGCACACACACCGATACACGGTGACTCGATCGAGCGTTAACACGAAAGCCCGAAATACGCGGGGTCACCCGGACCCACCACACCTATAGGCACGCTAATCGAGGTAACACGGCCCTCCCGACACCCTCAAAACACGAACACAGAACTCTCGGGGTGTCTGGGATACTCACGAGACCGCAAGTCGACCACTGGGTCCCAACCGGGTCGACCAGGAACCTACACAACGTGAAACAATCGCAGCAAGCACGAAGAACCACTTCGGTGCAACACAGTGCCTGGCGGTCTACCCTTGGGCCGTCACAAGCTGTAATGGTCCAAGCCTCGACCGTCACAGCACTCTAACGGTCCAACACAGGAGCATTATGCGAGAGGGGCAATACCGACTGTGACGCGCCAACCCTGGTGCGTCACATGCCCTGACGCACCCAACATAGTGCATCAGAAGGTAAGAAGAAACCGGCTGTGACGCACTCCACTCGGTGCGTCACAGTCTCTGACGGACCAACACTGGCGCGTCAGAAGAATGGGCTGCGTCGGCTCTAACGCTTCCATTCAGGGGCGTCACAGTGCTCTGACGGTCCTACCTAGGCGCGTCAGAGACTCGTGACCCCAACGGTCATAAACAACGATCAAAACACTATGACGGTCTAGCAGTTGGGCGTCACAGCCCTGTGGCGGTCTATCGTGGGGCCGTCAGGCCCACGAACGCCAACACTCAAGACAAAGGGAGCGTAACGCACCTGCCCAGGCGCGATACACGCTGTGACGGTCACTGGAACGACCGTCACACCGTCTCGAGAACGCTACGGCGGGAAACGACCCAAAAACTTCACCACGCCCCCATGCCTCCACGTGAGAGGAGGAAAACAAGGGGGAAGCCCCCAAATAGCCCCTAGCATGCATCTATGGCCTCGGATCGGCCAAAAACGCAATGAAACGGCGGATCGATGCTCAACCCCAAAAACATAGATTTTTCCCAAATCGCCCCGATTAGCCCGCTCAGCTCACCACGGCCTACGAAACTCGTGGGAAAGGAAGAGCATGAGCTGGGGGTCCATCTCCCTACCTCCACCGAAGAAACGACGCGTCGTGGACACCGATCCACGAAGAAATCACCGTGAAACCGTCACCGGCTCGCGATCGCGCCACCAAGCTTCACCCCGCGTCCACCGCCTCGATCCTTGCCTGTCCTCGCCCGCGTCCTCGCCTACGCCGCCTCCACCTCGCCCCCCGCCTCGCTCCGTCGGCCGCCGGAGAAGAGAGGGGAGAAAGATAGCGTGAGGGAAGAGAGAGGGAGGGAAGAGAGAAATGAGATGGGAGAGAGAGAAAATGTTAATATATATAGAAAACCCAAAAATTCCAGAAATTTAGAAAATTATGAAAAATTACCTCCGTGATCCTCGGAAGGAACACAACGTAGTGGTACAGTCTCGGAGTCGGAGAACGTCACGGTTCGCCCTGCACAGAGTTCCGAAAGCACATTAGAGAAAAACATGTGTAAAGCACAAAATACACTCCGAGGCCCACTAAAATAATCCGAAAAAAATCCGGGGCATTACAGTTCGATTCTAGGGGTGTGATAAGGACAGAAAGAGTTGTGGAAATTGATCGAGCGTGATATTCACGCTTTGACCGAGTCGCGCCGCCTCCGCTCAAAATTGAGCCGCCAGGGTTGGGGTTTTCGTGCAGAAATAGAGGGGAAATGGGTTTCTAACCAAGGCCGATCGATTGGGTCCGGAATGAGCCAATTTGAGCTCGATTTGGGTTCAAATTTGACGAATTAAGGGCTAGTTAATCTAAACTCCGATTTTAACACAAAACTCCCAATTTTGGCCTAATTAGATTTTATTTCGGGGTCGTCCAAGAAGACAAGGTATCTATAAATTTGATCCTTTATGTGATTATGGATTTATCATATTTTTATAAATTGGTCAAAATTTAGCCTAAGGGGAATTTCAATTTAATATTAAGAAAATCTCTAGATTGCTATAGTTTTTTATTATTAAATAATTTCGGGGTGCTACACCCTCTCCCAGTTTAAGGACTTTGGTCCCCAAATTCACTGAACTTATCAAAACGGGGGAAACCATGGTTACCGACCTTAAAACAAATCTGGATATTACTTCTTCCGACTCCCACGTGGCTTCTTCCGTTCCACGCCTACTCCACTGGACCTTGGCCATCGGTATGGACCGATTCCTGAGTTGCTGCTGCTTCCGGTCCAAAATCTTGATAGGCTTCTCTTCATAGGATAGATCTTCCTTCAGCTCTAGGTTCGCATGCTGAATGATATGCGAGGGGTCGTATACGTACTTCCGTAGCATGGACACATGGAAGTCATTATGCACACCTGACAACTGGGGTGGCAATGCCAATCTGTAGGTAACTTCTCCCACTCTCTCCAGGACTTCAAATGGTTCAATAAATCTTAGACTTAACTTACCACGGATGCCAAATCTTCAGACTCCTCTCATAGGTGAGACTTTCAAAAATACATGGTCACCCTCTTGGAACTCCAAATCTCTCCTTATGTTGTCAGCATAGCTCTTCTGTCTGGATAGTGTAACTTGCAGATGGTCTCTGATAATCTGAATATTCTTGGATGATTCTGAAATAAGATCCGGTCCAAGCCATTGCTTTTCACCTATCTCTTTCCAGCATAAAGGTGATCTACATCTTCATTCATATAAGACTTCGAACGGTGCCATCTGAATACTGGACTGGTAACTGTTGTTGTAGACAAATTCTATCAGGGCCAAATGTTCATGTCAGCTACCTCCAAAGTCAATCATGCAAGCCCTTAACATATCCTCTATAATCTGGTTCGCCCTCTCGGTCTGCCCGTCCGTCTGAGGATGAAAGGCAGTACTGAATTTCAAACGGGTTCCCAAGGACTCCTGCAATCCTTTCCAGACATGAGAAGTGAACCTGGGGTCATTGTCAGACACAATGTTCATAGGCACTCCGTGCAATCTCACTACCTCCTTCATGTACAAGGCAGCCAACACATCCACTATCCACTTCAACTTGATGGGCAAGAAATGTGTGGACTTAGTCAATCGATCAATAATCACCCAAATTGCGTTAAAACTGCCACACGTTCTCAATAAACCCATTTTAAAATCCATGTCAACGCTCTCCCACTTCCACTATGGTATCTCGAGAGGCTTTAACTTCTCGACAGGTTTGAAATGCTCAACCTTCACTTGCTGACATACTAAACATCTGCTCACAACTTCAGCCACTTCTCTCTTCATGTTCGGCCACCAAAAGGTCCTCTTCAAGTCTCGGTACATCTTAGTAGCTCCGGGATGGATAGTATATTTGGGCCTATGGGCTTCTTCAAAGATCTTGTTCTTCACTTCAGCTGAATCGAGGACACAAGCTCTTCCCCGGAATAATAATATGCCATCATCGGCCAATAGAAAATCTGGTCGACTATTTAAACTTTCTATGATCTCTACCAGCCATGTGTCATTATCGTGCAAAGTCTTGATATCTGTCAATAGCTCTGGACAAAGTTGAACCTGAGCGATCATAACCCGATCCTTCTTCTCACCAATATTAAGGTCTAAACTTGCTAGCTGTTCTAGCATCCTTCATTCTTATAACATAAGACTTGACAACTTAGCCATCAACTTCCGGCTCAAAGCATCAGCCACTACATTACCTTTCCCAGGGTGATATTCAATAGAGAAATCAAAATCCTTTAAATACTCAAGCCATCTTCTCTACCTCATGTTAAGCTCTTTTTGAGAGAACAAATACTTCAAGCTCTTATGATCAAAAAATACAACAAAGGTCTCTCCATATAAGTAGTGCCTCCAAATCATTAAGGCAAACACCACTACAGCGAGCTCTAAGTCATGGACAGAGTAGTTCTCTTCATGCTTCCTCAATTGTCTAGATGAATAGGCTATAAACCTACCATGTTGCATCAGCACATAGCCCAAGCCAATACCCGAGGCATCTGTATAAACATCAAAACCTCCTTCGCTAGAAGGTAAAGCTAGCACAGGGGTAGTGGTCAAATATTTATTCAGAGTCTGGAAACTCCGTTCGCAATCTTCTGACCACTCAAATCGATTCTCCTTACGGGTCAACCTAGTCAAAGGTACTGCAATCTTGGAGAAGTCCTTAATGAATCTCCGATAATAACCCGCTAGGCCTAGAAAACTTCTAACTTCAGTTATATTTACAAGCCTATCCCAATTTCTCACTGTCTCTACTTTAGAGGGGTCTACTACAATACCATCCTTAGTAATGATATGACCTAGATACTTCTTGCAAATAAAACTCACATTTACTGAACTTTGCATACAATTGATGGTCCCTCAGAATCTGCAACGCCATCTTTAAATGCTCTTCATGCTCTTCTTTGCTTTTAGGATAAATGAGTATATCGTCGATAAATACCATGACCCATTGGTCTAAGTAGGGCCGGAACACATTATTCATAAGCTGCATGAAAGCTGCAGGAGCAGTCGTTAGACCAAAAGGCATTACTATAAATTCAAAATGCCCATACCTTCTTCGAAATGCCATCTTAAAGATATCTTCGTCCTTGAGTCGCAACTAATGATACCCTGATCGAAGGTCAATCTTGAAAAAATACTACGCTCCGGATATCTGATCAAATAGCTCATCTATTCTTGGCAACGGGTATTTGTTCTTGACATTAAGCTGGTTCAATTGGTGATAATCAATACACAGTCTCAACGGACCATCCTTTTTTCTTACAAAAAGCACTGGGGCTCCCTACGGGGATGTACTCGGACGAATGAACCCTTTCTCCAGCAACTCTAACAACTGCTCTTTCAATTCCTTTAACTCCGCGGGGGACATATGATACGGAGCCTTAGAGACTGGTGATGCGCCAGGAACTAAATCAATAGAGAAAATTACCTCCCTCTCTGGGGGAAGTCCTGGCAAGTCTTCAGGAAACACATCAAGAAAATCTCAGACAATAGGAATGTCCTTCAACTCCAACTCCTTTTTATCGGTCAAAGAGACCATGGCCAAGAATGCCTGATACCCTTTCCTTAACAATTTCTCGGCCCGAAGTGCCGAAATAAGTGGCACAGACTTAGAATGCTTAACACCAGCAAAAGAGAGCTCGGGATGCTTAGAAAAAGATATTGAGCCCGACTTGTAATGAACGCTAGCCCCATATCTAGATAACCAATCCGCTCCTAGGATTACGTCATAGTCCTTCATCTTCATACATATTAAGTCGGCTGGTAAGTCCTGACCATTAACTAGGACCTCACTAGAGGGATAATAATACTTGATAGCCGAACCCGAACCAATAGGGGTTGAAATTTCTAACTGAGCATCCATCAACACAGGTTTCATAGATACAGACTTAGCAAAATTCTGAGAAATAAACGAATGAGTTGCTCCCGTGTCGAAAAGAATGAATGATGGCTTAGAGAGAATAGTAAGAGTACCTTCGACCAATCCACCCTCCTCGGTGGCTTCTATTTTATTTTCTTGGAGGGCTTGGAGCTTGCCCTGCCGCCTTTGGCTTCCTTGCCGCTTTTCTGGTGTAGCTTGGTCAGAAATAAGAGGACACTCAGGGATCCGATGGTCCCTGCTACCACAACAGGCGCCAAGCTTGCATCCATCACTCCTCCATCTTGTGACCCGGTCGGTCGCAATACTTGCACACCGCTTTAGACGGGATAGTCAAACCTGCCTTCTTATCATCATTCCTTGGCCTCTTATCCCTTAATGAACTCGACCTCCCATTGGGCCTCTTCTTGCCATTTGTGGGTTTGAAATTCCCAGAACTAGTTGTTGATTCTCTCTTCTTGTCTCTTCCTCAGATCCGCTCCGTCATCTCCATAGTATCTTTAAGAACTTAAGCTTTTCTTACAATCTCGGAGTAATTCTAGATCTCCATCAGCGCCAGCTGGTTGATATAATGAAGCTTCAACCCATTCAAAAATTGCTTGGCCTTCATTTTCTCCGTGGACACCAGATGTGGGACATGCGAGATAATCTAGCGAACATCACCTCGTACTCAGCAACTGACACGTTCCTCTGTTTCAGCGAAGCAAACTCTGCCACCTTCTTCTCCTGTACACGATCTGAGAAATACTTGCTGTTAAAGTATTCCTTGAATTCCTCTCATGTTGCACGCCGATTACCGAGCGTGGCTTCCACGGATTCCCACCAAGCACGTGCATCGCGCTCCAATTGAAATGTTGCCAAGAGGACTCGCTCCTGGTCACTACACTGTATAACTCTAAAGATTCATTCCATCTCCTTCAGCCAATGCTCTGCCTCGGGTCTGTAGAGCCACCAAAACGTGGGGGACTCAAGCCTTGAAAGTTCCGATGGAGATCACCGGTTCCATGATGTGCACCGCCCTGTGCTACTTATTGTAAGGCCTGGGTCAAGCCCTGCACCATGCGTTGCTTGTCTCGCCACTGTGCGCGCTCAGCTGCCATCGCAACATATTCTTACAACGTAGGGGAGTTGATTAGAAACGACCTATCGAAATTTCTTTTAGGGTTTATTAGTTAACTTAACTCGAGTCTCTACCCCATCTCACTGGGTTGGATCCTTAGACTTTACCAAGGTTACGGGGTCTAATGACACTTCTTAGAAACCTAGGGACTTTAGAAAACGTAGGCTCTGATACCACAAAACTGTCAGGCCCCGACGTGAAAAATCGGAACGTGAATGAATGCGACCAAATCCCAAGCACACAAGAATCACGGAAAACAAATTCTGGAATAGGTTGCGGTCATGCCCAAACCGCTAAAAGGAAGTGACGGTCTATACTAGACCGCTATTAGGTGGACAGTTAAAAATGGCTTGCGTCGACTCAGTGGATCCATAGGTCGACGCACAAGAAGGGGGTAAGATGAAAACGGTCCATAGAGGGACGCTAAGGGTGTTGCGGTCCACGGAAGATCGCTACCAAGCTGGGTTCAGCACAGGTAGTATCCGTCGACTTAGACAGATTCCCAATGTTCCTAAGGCATGGGTGGACCGGCTAGGGTTCAGCCCACGTATTCCATGTCGATTTAGGGGGCTTAGGTCGACTCAGAGCAAGAGTAAGTCGACCCGACAAACTGGCACACAGGCCAGGCCAAAAAGAATATGGCGGTCACGCCATGGCCGCTACCTGAAGGTAGCAGTCCCAGATGGGCCGCCTTCTGGTTGGTCAGGGCAGAACAGTCCCGAACTCGGGCTGCCCAAAATGCGAATCGATCGAGTCGGTGGGTTCCAGCTTTAGGGGTACAACATGCTCGACGTCCTAGTGGGAATCTCAGGCTCGCGGGGTCTTAAGGAGGTCTCATAATAGTGGTCCTAGTCCGACTGAAGGAGTATCCGGTGGAGAGTCCCAACTATTACAAGATTGAGATTAAGAAATGCAGAAAACGAGAGTGATGCGGTCAGTCAACACCGCCGGAGTGGCATGACTGTCAAACAATTCTTAAGTAGTCCAGCAGTGATAGAATTACACCGTTTTAATGAAATCATGAATGGATTAATTCACAATTAACTACTTATTTGGCATTGAAAGAACAATCGATAAGCAATGATGTGAAGGGAAAAAAAAGATCACATTCCAGCAGTCATGAGCCATATATAAATTAGATTTAAATGTTCCATATAACCCTATTCATTAAGTGCATTTCTACCCTAATCATGCTATCTAAACAGAGCTTAATACAAGCGATAAAAGCAGTGATCAGACTGTAACCCCAACGGTGATGGCGGTCAGGAGAGGCCCGCTACCTGTGGTAGCGGTCAGTCAATAACCGCTATCACACCAGGAAGTGGCGGTCTATCGCAAGGCTGCCACGTATAGTGGTGGTTCATGGTAGGACTACTACTAGGATTCCGCCCTGGCCTTCGGTGAACACCGACACACCTTGCTTAACACTCCAAATTCGTGCAGTATAGTGAACAAAAAATTGGCAAAAGGATATTAATGGAAAGAGCACAAAAGTTCGTTCATGATCACATGCTCAATTAGAGATTTAACCTGCTAGCAACCTAACTTTAGATCGATATAAGAAGAAGGAACGCTAACGGAACCCTAATCTTGACATGCCTGCTTAAAAATCAAATTACCGGCGCTATACTAGACAGAATTTGGGTGTTTTCGTATCAAATTGAAGGTAACTCAAAGGTGCATACAATGGTACAGGTTAATTAGGATTTGGCCTGCGAGGACCTACCCTAATCGGGAGAAGAAAGGGACACCGACGCTAAAACCCAGAAGAGGAAACCCGCTCCAAACTCGACGTCTCCACCTGCGATTGTGCACGTTGCCGGCCGTCTTAGCAAATGGGGACACTTGGGAGCTCTAGGGTTCATTTTATAGAGCTAGGTTCGATTCTAGGGGTGTGATAAGGACGGAAAGAGTTGTGGAAATCGATCGAGCGTGATATTCACGCTTTGACTGAGTCGCGCCGCCTCCGCTCAAAATTGAGCCGCCAGGGTTAGGGTTTTTGAGTAGAGATAGAGGGGAAATGGGCTTCTAACCAAGGCCGATCGATTGGGTCCGGAATGAGCCCATTTGAGCTCAATTTGGGTTCGAATTTGACGAATTAAGGGTCGGTTAATCTAAACTCCGATTTTAACCCAAAACTCCCAATTTCTGCCTAATTAAATTTTATTTCGGGGTCATAGAAGGAGACAAAGTATCTATAAATTCGATCATTTATGTGATTATGGATTTTTCATATTTTTTATAAATTGGTCAAAATTTAGCCTAAGGGGAATTTCAATTTAACATTAAGAAAATCTCTCGATTGCTACAATTTTTTTATTATTAAATAATTTCGGGGTGCTACAACTTTTGTCTATTTTGAGCCATCTGAAGTCTTTCTCGAATAAGCTTCACTTTTTCGGTTGTATCCCGAACAAGATCCGGGCCTAAAAGTTATCTTTCCCCAATTTCATTCCAGTGAATGGGTGAACGGAAACTCCTCCCATACAGTGCCTCAAATGGTGCCATTTATATGCTAGCTTGATAGCTATTATTGTAGGCGAATTCAACTAAGGACAAGTGGTCGTGCCAACTTCCACCAAAGTCGATAACACATGACCTGAGCATATCTTCTATCACCTGATTTGTTCTTTCAGTTTGACCATCAATTTGTGGGTGAAAAGCAGTGCTAAAATTGAGTCGGGTCCCTAATGAATGTTGTAGACGCGTACCCTTCCAGAATTGTGATGTGAAGCGAGGGTCTCGATCAGAAATAATAGTGACAGGGACTCCAAGTAGTTTGACTATTTCCCTCATTAATGCTGCTAATATATCCACAGACCATCGACTTTTGATAGGTAGGAAGTGTACAGATTTAGTCAATCGGTCTATGATCACCCATATGCCATCATGTCCACCTCTTGTCTTTGGCAGGCCCATGATGAAGTCCATCCCTATGCTCTCCCATTTTCACTCGAGAATTTTCAAGGGATGTAATTTTTCAACGGGCTCTTGATGTTCTGCCTTGACTTGTTGACAAGTGAGGCAGCGAGATACAAAGTCCGCTACTTCTCTCTTCATGTTGGGCCACCAAAAATTCCTCTTTAAATCTTGGTATATCTTGGTAGCACCAGGGTGAATAGCATATTTTGCTTTATGAGCTTCTTCCATGATCAACTTCTTAGTGTCAGCATGATTCGGCACATAAATTTGATCCTTAAACAATAGCCTTCCATCGGTTGAAATAGAAAATTCCGGCCTTTGGTCAATATTAGTCTTGATCTCCATTAGAATATGATCATTTTCTTATAACTTGGCTAGGTCTTCTATGAATGTGGGTTGTGACCGGATATTGGCAAGTATAAGCCATTCTTCTTCTGTATCAATATCTAGATTCAAATGAGCAAAGTCATCTATAAGATAGGCCATACCTTTCCTGAGAGATGATAGAGTTGCTAGTGGTTTCTGGCTGAGCGCGTCAACTACAACATTTACTTTGTCTGGATGATATTGGATAGAGAAATTAAAATCCTTGATATATTCTAGCCACCTTCTCTGCTGCATATTTATTTCCTTTTGGGTGAATAGGTACTTCAGACTTCTGTGGTCCGAAAATATAGTAAAGTTCTCCCCATAAAGGTAATGTCACCAAATCTTCAAGGCAAAAATCACAGCAGCTAACTCCAGATCATGCACTGGATAATTTTCTTCATGTCACTTCAACTGCCTTGAAACATGGCAAATTACCTTGTCGTGTTGCATAAGGACACAACCAAGGCCAATGCAAGATGCATCCGTATAGACTTCAAAACCACCACCTTTGACAGGCATTGCTAAGACGGGTGCCGTAGTGAGATGTTCCTTGAGAGTCAAGAAACTCTCTTCACAATCCTTCAACCATATAAAAGGGTTCTCCTTTGTTGTGAGCCTCGTCAAAGGAACATCATCATCATCATCATCATCATCATCATCATCATCATCATCATCATCATCATCATCATCATCAGAGCCTTATCCCAATTATTTAGGGTCGGCTATATGAATCATGTTCCGTCAAAGATTTCTATCAAGTGCTATATTCATATTTAAACCCAAGAAACTAATTTCCTTATTAATAACATCGCACCATCTCATTTTAGGCCTTCTCCGAGCTCTTTTACTAGCATCCAATAAGATTCGGTCACATCTTTTAACCGGTGCTGAGTTAGGGCGACGAAGCACATGACCAAACCACCTGAGTCTATTTTATATCATTTTACTATCAATTGGAGATATCTCTAAGTCCTTACGGATGCGCTCATTCCTAATCTTATCTTTCTTAGTCTTGCCACACATCCATCTCAACATCCTCATCTCTGCTACACACATTTTATGAATATGTTCCTTTCGTACTGCCCAACACTCGGTACCATATAACAAAGCAGGTCTCACAGTTGTTCTATAAAATCTCCCTTTGGGTTTCACAGGCATATGACGATCACAAAGGACTCCTGATGTGCTTCTCCATCTTAACCAGCCTACCTTAATCTTATGTGTAACATCGTCATAAATTTCTACATTCTCTTGTATTATAGACCCTAAGTATCAAAAGCTACTACTCTTTGGAATGTTATATCCATCAATTAGAACCATGTCTTCCTGTACCACTCTTCTATTACTAAAATTACAATGCATAAACTCTGACTTGCTCCTACTAATTTTAAAACTCTAGACTCCAAGACAAGTCTCCAACGCTATAACTTAGCATTTAAAGCATCAATACTCTCATTAATTAAAATAATATCATCTATAAATAGCATACACCAAGGGATATCATCATGCAATTATTTTGTTACTTCATCCATAACTAAGGCAAAGAGATATGGACTTAGTGCAGAGCCTTGATGCAGACTTATAGAAACTGAAAATTCACCAGTCTCTCCAGCAATAGTTCAAACACTAGTAATAGTACCGTCGTACATATCCTTAATCAAATCAACATATCCTTGAGAAATTCTTTTCTTTCTTAATGTCCACCAAATCAATTCTCTCGGTACTCAATCATACGCCTTCTCTAAATCAAGAAAAACCACATACAAATATTTTCTCATTACTCTATACTTCTCCATTAGCTGCCGTAGTAAGAAAATAGCTTCTGTAGTAGATCTATTCGACATAAAATCAAACTGATTTTTCGATACAGTAGTCATACATCGGAGGCATTTTTTAATTACTTTTTCCCAAAGTTTCATAGTGTGACTCATAAGCTTAATTCCACGATAATTATTACAACTTTGAATATCCCCTTTATTTTTATAGAAAGGAACTACAATACTTTTTCTCCAAACTTCTGGAATTCTCCGTTCCTTTAAAATTTTATTAAAAAGTTTAGTTAGCCATTGAATACCAATGTATCCTAGACCTGTCCATACTTCAATAGGTATGCCATCGGGTCCTAAGGCCTTTCCCACTTTCATTTTCCTCAAAGCATCCTCCACTTCTGACATCTTAATACGCTTGAAATATTGATATTTATCAAATATTGTGGACTCTTGGGTACCTTCTAAAGAGAAATCCTTGACACAATCTCCATTAAGTAACTTCTGAAAATAACTATGTCACCTCTCTTTAATCTCAATATCCTTAGTTAAAACTCTTTGATCTTCACCTTTAATGCAACGAACATGATCTAAATCTCTAATTTCCTATCTCTTAATTTAGCAAGTTTAAATATGTCATTTTCACCCTCTCAGGTTCCTAAGTTATTATATAAATCTTCAAATGCCTTTGATTCAAAGGAATAGCGATCTTTGAAAAATCCTTGATGAACCGCCGATAGCAGCTAGCCAAACCAAGGAAACTTCTAACTTCCGATTCGATCGTTGGTCCGCTCCAATTCTTGACGGCTTCTACCATAGAAGGATCCACATGGATACCTTCCTTTGAAATGATATGGCCAAGGAAATAGACCTCTTTTAGCCAGAACTCACACTTGCTGAGCTTCGCGTAGAGTTGGTGTTCTCTTAGTGTTTGCAAAGCTATCCTTAGATGCTCTTCATGATCCTCCTTGGTCTTGGAGTATATGAGAATATCATCAATGAAGATGACCACAAATTGGTCGAGATAAGACCTGAAGACATTATTCATAAGTTGCATAAATGTTGAAGGGGCATTGGTTAACCTGAACGGCATTACCACGAACTCATAGTGTCCATATCTGCTCCAAAAAGTAGTTTTATAAATATCTTCGTCTTCAATTTTGAGCTGATGGTAACCAGACCTGAGGTCAATCTTGGAGAAATATTCCGCACCAGAAATCTGGTCGAACAGCTCGTCGATACGCGGCAATGGATATTTGTTCTCGATAGTGAGTGGATTTAGTTGACGGTAATCGATGCATAGCCTGGGAGATCCATCCTTTTTTCTGACAAATAAGACCGCCGCACCCCAAGGGGATGTGCTAGGTCGAATAAAGCCCGTCTCTAATAACTCATGAAGTTCTTTCTTCAATTCTTTGAGTTCCGTGGGGGACATCATGTAGGGAGCTATTGAAACAGATGTTGCTCCAGGAATGAGTTCAATACAGAAATTTACTTCCCTTTCGGGCGGTAAACCGGGTAGCTCGAATGGAAAGACATCAGGGAACTCTCTATCAATCGGGATTTCTTCTATAGTGATTTCCTTAGATTCGGTGATAATTACGGAAACAATGAAAGCTTCACAACCTTGTGAAATAAGTTTACAGGCGTAAAGAGAAGAAATAAGGACATGATGCTTCCTATACTTGATGCCAAGGAAAGAAAATCTCGGAAGATCCAATTTGTGGAAAGAAATCCTCCTATTTCGACAATTGATATCGACATAATGGTCACACAACCAGTCTACGCCTAAGATAGCATCGTAGCCTTCCATGTCGAGACATACGAGATTCACGGGAAGATTATGTCCTTCTATAATCACCTTACTATTTAGGTAGTGGGTCGTAAACTTGGTTCGAGGACCTAAGGGTGTTGTAATTGCTAGGTCGGAGGTAAAGGAACATGTGAAACTAGTAAAGTTTTAGCGAAAGCAGCAGATATAAAAGAATGAGAAGCACCAGTATCAAATAGTACAAAGTAGGATGGGAATAAATTTGAATGGTACCTTCCATTAACCCATCATCCTTGGGTGCTTCTCCTCCAGTACGGCATTAAGATGAGCATGCCGCCTATGCCCACCATTAAAAGATTATTCTTTCATAAGGGGGCAATCCGGCATGTAGTGCTCCCGACTTCCACAACGTAAACAAGTGCCGAGACGCTTCCAACACTCTTCGGCCGAATGACCGAATTTTTTACAGAACGAACAAGATGTCATGAGAACCTTCTCTTTTTCTTTGACCTTATT
This sequence comes from Amorphophallus konjac, assembly GCA_022559845.1. NCBI lineage: Eukaryota > Viridiplantae > Streptophyta > Magnoliopsida > Alismatales > Araceae > Amorphophallus > Amorphophallus konjac. Next base: position 30,289,417 of record CM040120.1, read on the forward strand.
ATTTTTTGCTGATGTCGCTATTCTCATTAAGGGACCTCTTCTTATTATCACGGGATTTGTAGGTGCCCGTGATGCTAAACTTGTCTTCTTTCTTTCCGCGCTTGTCAAACCTCTGGCTTGACTCCTCTCCCTTACTCCTAAACTTTTCGACCTTCTCCAAGGTCCTTTCACATAAATGCACCCGGTGGACCATCTCCGTATATGTGCTAATATTTTGAGGCCCAAGTTGCTGCACAAAGATGAAACATAACCCATCCATAAATCGGTTAGCCTTTAAGATCTCTGTAGCCACAAGGTGTGGAGCATACGACGCCAGTTATGAGAATTGTAGCTCGTACTATGCCACGGACATCATCCCTTGCCAAAGGGAGGCGAATTCCGCAGCCTTCCGCTCACGCACATGCTCGGAGAAATATTTCTCTCGGAAGAGTTCGAGGAACTCCTCCCAAGTGATTTGGGCATTATGGAGGTGAGCAGAGGTGGCCTTCCACCACATGTGAGCATCTTTATTCAATTGAAATGTGGCTAAAAAGAACTTCTCCTGGTCCGAGCATTGCATAACATTGAAAATCTGGTCCATTTCGTCGATCCAGTTTTCAGCTTCATCGGAATTAGAGGAACCCGAGAACTGCGAAGGTTTCATACTCCAAAAGTTGCGATGTAAATCCCTAACGCTAGCCCGTACGCCTGCTTGAGCTACAGTTTGGAGGGCCTGGGTAAGACCCACAGCAGTTTGTTGCATAGCTTCCCAGTTAGCACGATTTGCAGCCATCGTGAAAAGATTAAAGTTCCTGCAAAATCAAACAACTAATTATTTTCTCTAGGATTTATGGAATTAACCTAGAGATTACTTTCTAGAATCTAGCTCATCCCGGGCTTTACCCAATCTCACATGGATTTGGGAATTTTCTTCCCTAGTTCATAGGTGTGGGTCCTTAAACCTTGGACTTAGCCTATGACATGATATTTCCCTATGACTTACTTATGCCTAGGCTCTGATGCCAACTTAACTGTCATGTCCCGAGATATGCACCGAAAGTAGTTCGGGAACGTGAACAATCGGCATGGTAAGTCTCACGCCAGCAAGACAATCAAAGCTCTATAGCATTCACAAATAAGAACGAATGCTCAAGATATAGCCAAAACCTTCACTTTATTGAATCAAATAATCAGAAATTACAATGTTGTTCACTCTTTTAAACATCCAAATTCAATAGACTCAAGTAAATGGAAAATTACATCGACTCGACTAGACTCATGACACTTCTAGGTCTCCTCTCGATCTTTAGTCACTCCCAGATCCGTCACTTGCATAATCCGAATCCGACCCGCTAGAAGTTCCTAAAAAGATTGGAAAGTAGGAATGAGCACACTTGCCCAGTAGGTATCTTCGTATCAACATGAAGGCATAATTTAAGTAATTAATATTTTAGCTCTAGAAGGTAAGGTAAAAGAAATACAATTAAAACATGCGGTATAAAACCCAAGTAACAACAAGTATCAAGATGAGAGTATAATCAAGCAAGAATATAATGTGGCCTTTGATGAACAAGAATGTACTAGTATCGATAATGCACTTTTCATCACCATAAAGGCTATGCACTAGAAAGTCATGAACAAGAATGTACTAGCAAGCATGTAAATTTCATAAGATAGTCTAATGGATTTCACCTGTTTATAAAAAAAGTACTCCCGACGCAATGCGACACCAGTGTTCATCATATCCCATGGTTTACAGCATGTTTCTGGCCATCCGTCGAGGGGGCTAGCGTCGAGCCCTTGGACACTGTTCGTGCCCGCTCTTGCATCTTCAAGTTATAAATCAAGCTACTTCCACGAGATATAAATAAAGTTTCAGCCAATAATGTACAATTGAAACAATAGTTTCATGATAGCAAACATCAAGGTGAGAACGTACCAAATTGAAATCATGAGATCAAAGATGATTTAGTTGGTCATTATGCCACGGAGGAAATCTGGCAGCATAACGGTACATTTATAAATTTTTATAATTTATTAATGACTTATGAAACAAGATGTTGGGTTCCAAATAATCAAAGGACCATCTAGGAATAGAGTATAACCAACCCTTGGGTCAAACCTCAGGTTAGGGCACAAGATAGCATAACGCGGTCATGGAAGAACCGCTATTATATCAAACCGCGGTCAAGAGGGAATCGCTACTTGACGGAGTCGACACCAGAGAAAGAAGAGTCGACTCGATAGCATAGCAGGCAGAACGCGGTCGCAGGCCCACCACTACTTGAAGAAGGCGGTCGACTGGGAGCCGCGACTTGCCCAGAGTGTAGGAAAATACGAGAAACTCAAGTGCTTTCTGATCCATTGAGTTTTTAGGGTACAACCAGCTCTGCGTCCTAGTGGGAATCCCAAGCTCGCAGAGACTTACGGAGGTCTTGAAATAAAATCACATGTTCCGGCGGAAGGAATATCCGACGGAGAGGATCACAAGTCCAACAAAGTGTGCCTATCAAGTGCAAAGTGTAACTAATAGCCACGTACCGGAATACGCATCATGTACTTAAGAAATACTGGAGATGAGAGTGATCCGTGATAAAACAGCGATCAAAACGTCAATGCAACATGTTTTACGATCATAGAAAATAGCTTTAATACAAGACTATATAAATTTTGGCATGAAAATAACATATGATTAAAATAAGTTTCTAGAACATGATGGACATGAAACCTAGCATGATGGATGCATGATATAACAATAAACAAATCATGGTAATCATGTGGATAAAATATAATCAATAGATAACTTAACTAGGAACCAAAAGGGGTGATCTGGCTGTTGTTTAGAGTGAACCGCAGACAAAAAGGAAAACGTGGTCATCATGGAACAGCCTTATAGAAACCACGGTCGTTCTGAGACTACTTCTTAGAATCCGCGGTCTCTGTGAGAGCGCATTCTGCCTCTCAGACAGAAGGGTGAAAATCATGCGTGCAACGCCCAATCCAAGGCAATAAATGCATGGAACTCATGGTAAACAAGGAGATATGGCATAATAGAACCAAATTAAATCATGTGGTGCATGGATTTGTAAGAATTTGGCCAAAGTTATCATCTTTTCTATTAAGGTGCAAGGTCATGCATGCAGAAATAACCTAATTACGCAGTGATAGTAAAACATGAAATACGACGTGTAGGAAGCATGAAATCTTATGAAACCAGAGGGCTTTTACTCCTAACACGTTATTTTAGCCATCCATGAGATAACCTATGTAACACCCCAAAATTTTATATAAATTATTTTAAGGTATTTCTAAATTTTTGAGAATTTCTAAGATTTTTCTAAACTAAATAAAGGATTAATTAAAGCTTAAATAGAATATTGAGTGAATTTTGGGTTAAATACATTATTCTTGAAGCCCAAAATAATAACCAGTTAATTTGGACAATTAAATAAGCCCAAAGGACCCAAAACCAAGCCCATTAGTCTTGGCCCATATTCTAGAAGTTAGAAATTAGTGTAATCACGGAATTTAAGGGATAATGACTCTTTAGGAAGATAAATAAAAGGATAATATTAGGGATAATATCAAAAGAGTTTGAAGTATTTCAAATTCGACGCCTGGAATGAAAAATGGTCTATCGCGAGACCGTTAACAGGCAGAAAACGATCGTCCCAATGACCGCTACCCACTGCAGATTCCGTGAGTGTAAGAAAACATGAAAAGGTTGGATTTTTCGTGTCTAAATCATCTAGGATCGACCCTATCAGCTAATTAGATAAGTCTAGAGGGATTTTAGATCGAATTGAAAGTCTAATTGGGACTCTAAGATCGTTCTAGTCCTCAAAACCCGAGCTAACCCTATAAATAGATCCCTGATTTGACGTGTGCGACCCTTACTTTTGGCACGCATGGAACTCAGGTAAGGAGGATGAATTAGAGGTAAGTTTCTTCTAGGAATTTGTTTATTATAGTTAGAACTAACTACCCTCCGAATTTCGTTCTAGGAGATCAAGCCTACAAGAAGATAGAAGTCTCCAAAGTTGTTGATTCTACACAAGTAACTCAGGGAATAGTGCATCCGACCTAGATTGATCAAGGAATTCAAAGCCCTAAACAAGGTATTTAGCAAAGGTGTCTTTAGAACTTTCTCTTACACTTCATATCTTCTATCTACCCTCAAAATTTCACGTCATTAGGACAAGGGAATCAAGAGATAGAAGGACGTGAAGTTGCTGATTTAGTTCATGACGAGCAGAGAATTAGAGTTGACTTGTAGCCTTAAATTCGAAGTTTAAAGCCCAAGACAGAGGTAGGTTATCTCATGAATGGCTTAAACTTTATGTCAGGAATAAAAGTCCTCTTGTTTCAATTATTTTTATGCATTGTACACCGTGAATTTCATGTTTTAGTAGGACTATGCATCTAGTTAAGTCTTCATGCATGAACTAGCCTTAATGAAAATAAAAGGAAATTTCTTGTTAATTACATGAACCTATGTATATTGTTGGCCTATCATTGTTCTATCATGCCATAGAAAGTTTATATATGTTGATTTCCATGCATGATATGCATTAGTTTAGTATTTAGTCTTATTATCTTTTGAACTCGGGTTTACACAGGAAGAAACTGTCTTCCTATCGATCGCCAAGGAAATCTAGCAGTCGTACGATAGACCGATAGCCAAAGATAGACGGTCCTATATTAGACCATTTTATATTTCTGATTCTGTAATATTGTTAATCCGAACTATATTGTAGAATTAACCATAGTTATGGTATACTAAGCCTAGTTAACTAAGTTTTATTCATGTTTTAAGTACTGTTTTCCTATACTTAGTTAAATTTCTGGTTCATCATAATAGATTTCATGTTTTGTGCACATTGGTAGTATTTTTAACTTATGTTAATTTATGACCAAAAAAATATACTTTTGTAATTAAATACATATTTTAAGTAGAGAATTCATGATTTAACTTGATCACTATTTTATCACGATTTTCTCTCTCTTCTAAGAGTCATTTCTTAAGTACATGGCACATATCACGGTATGTTGTCATTAGTTACACTTTTTACACATTAGGAACACAATCTTGAACATGATGACCTCTCATTTGGATATTCCTTCCAACGGACTAAGAAATCATGTTTCAAGGCCTCCTTAAGACTCCGCGAGCCTAGGATTCTCACTAGGACGCCGAGCTGGTTGTACCATTAAAAATCCATTGTCTAGAAAAGCACTTATACCAATGTTTTATATTCTGGACTTTAGCTGCCATTTGGTTGACCGTCTGACTCTGCTAGCGGCCCTACATTTGACCCCTAATGGATCCTAAACGACCATGTATTAGACCGCTAAGACTCTAAATGTTCTGTTTTAAAAATATCGAACTATCTTATAATACGGTCTTGTACTAGACCGCTAGGATCAAGAAACGGTCTGGTAAACGATCGCTAGCATCCTAAGTTTGATTAACCTGGGGTTTGACTCGAGTGGTGATTTTTCTATGTTCCTAGATGGTCCAATTGATTATCTAGAACCTGTCACATTATTCCAAAGATACCTAAGTAATTTTGAGAGTTAAAGAATGTACCGTTATGTTGTCAGTCTACCGCCTTAGCATAATGTACTTTAAATCTTTCTTTGATATCTTATGTCAACTTTGGTACGTTCTATACCTTGGTTACTTGATCATGAAACTTGATATTTGGAATTGAGTTATTGGCCGTACTTTCTTATTATACTCGTGAAAGTAGCTTGATTTATACGTGAAGATGCAGTTTGGACGCTGATTGTGTCCAAGGGTTCTATACTAGTCCTCTCGACTGATTGTCGGAAACATACTATAAACCATGGAGTATGATGATACTGGCGTCGCATTACGCAGGGAGTACTTTCTTTATAAACAAGTGAAATTCACGAGGAATCTAAGTGACTATCTCATGATTGAATTGCTACATGCTTGTTACATGACATTCTAGTGCATAACCTTTATGGTTATGGAAAGTGAAAAGTGAAAGTGAAAGTGCATTCTTGATGCATGCAAGCATATTCTTGTTCGTGAAAGGCCAAATTACGTTCTTGTTATATTCAACTCGATCTTGTTCATATGTCATTACTCATCATCTATCGTGATCTTATAGTCGCTTGCTTTATTCGCATGTTTTCTCGTATTTGCATGATTTATCTTATTCTCTAGAGCCAAAATGTTAATTACTTAAATTTGACTTCATGTTGATACGAAGATACCTACTGGGTAAGTGTGCTCATTACCCTACTTTCCAATCTTTTTCAGAAAATTCTAGCGGGTTGGATTCGGATTACTCAAGTGATGGATCCGAGAGTGATTGATGGTTCGAGAGAAGCCATAGTTAGTCCAGTCAAGAGTCAAATATGTAATTTTCACTTTATTGAGTCTAGTTAGTCAACCAATCAAACTCATGTACTAGATGATTATTATCAATAAAAGTCAGATTCTTGATCAATTATTGTCTCCATTAATCTTATGTGTGAATGATTTACGCTCTGATTATTATTGTCACTTGAGGCTTCTCTTGCCGACTGTTCACGTTCCCGAATATCTTCCGCTATAATAAAAGCTCGGGGCGTGACAGTTAAAGTGGTATCAGAGCCTAGGCATAAGTAAGTCCTAGAAAAAAAATGTCGTGTTATAGGTCAAGTCCAAGGTTAAGGACCCATACCTATGAACTAGGGAAGAATTCTGAACCCATGTGAGAATTGGGTAGAACCTAGGGTGAGATAGTTATATAGAAATTATCTTAGGGTAAAACTTCCCGATTCTAAGGAAATTAACTAAAGGTCTACTTTTTCAGGTACTCAGATTTCTCGATGGCCCATCGTGCGAATTGGGACGAGATGCAGCAAACTATTGCGGGTCTTACCCAAGCCCTATAGACGGTGGCCCAAGCTAGTGCAAGGGCTGGCGCGGGTAGCTTGCACAGTAATTTTCGGAGTTTAAATCATCCACGATTCTCAGGATCCTCTAACCCTAACAAGGCGGAGAATTGGATCGATGAAATGAACTGTATATTCGATGTCATGCAATGCACTAACCAAGAAAAGGTTCATCTTGCCACGTTCCAACTCAATAAAGATGCACGTACGTGGTGGAAGTCTATTCCGGCACCACATGTAGACGCACCACATATGTGGGATGGATTTCTTATTCTTTTTCGAGCAAAGTACTTCTCCGAGCATGTAAAGGAGAGGAAGGCGGCAGAATTTGCCTCCTTAAGACATGGTATGATATCCGTGGCGGAGTATGAGCTCCAATTCTCTTGACTAGCACCTTATGCTCCCCACCTGGTAAGCACAGACTTATTGAAAGCCAACCGATTTATGGATGGTTTAAGGCCCAGGTTTATTCAACAACTTGGATCTCAAAATATCCGAACCTATACGGAGATGGTTCAAAGGGCACATCTATGCGAAAGAACCATGGAGAAGGTGGAAAAGCTCCGAGGAAGGAAGAAAGGTCGAGTCGAAAACATGATAGGCGAGAGGAGAAAGAAGTGGATGAGGATGAAAATCGTCACATTAAGAGGTCCTGCAATGGGAACGGTAATGGTAAAAGAAATGGAAATGGAAATGAAAAGAATAAAAAGGTTAAAGAAGAAGAATGAACGCAAGTCGCCACGGCTTGCTCATTTTGTGAAAAGTTTGGTCACGCGGCCGAAGAAATTCTAGCGGGTTGGATTCGATTACTCAAGTGATGGATCCGAGAGTGATTGATGGTTCGAGAGAAGCCATAGTTAGTCCAGTCAAGAGTCAAATATGTAATTTTCACTTTATTGAGTCCAGTTAGTCAACCAGTCAAGCCCATGTACTAGATGATTATTATCAATAAAAGTCATATTCTTGACCAATTATTGTCTCCATTAATCTTATGTGTGAATGATTTGCGCTCTGATTATTATTGTCACTTGAGGCTTCTCTTGCCGGCTGTTCACGTTCCCGAATATCTTCCGTTGTAATAAAAGCTCGGGGCGTGACAACCTACCTCTAGGAAATGCTCTAAACTTTGAATTTCTGACTGAAAGATTACGCTAGCTCCTACGCATCTTGCATGGAACCGGCAATTTCCTTGCATTCTAACTCCTTAACCGCTTGACCTTAATTCATGAGAATTGGAGGGTAGGTAGAAGATGTAAAGGAGAAAATTTTGTTCTATAGACTGAACGTGAAATTACCTCTGCTAGGGCTTCTATACTTCTGATCTTTGCTGGATGGACATACTTGTTCCTGTGCGATCTGCAGGGAACCAGCAACTTCCAGTCCTCCTAACTCCCCAAAGACTTGACCTCCTAGCACGAGATATGGAGGAATGTTAGACAAAACTAAGGAGAATAAAATCCTCTAAAGGACTCCCATGAAATACCATCATCTTACCATCGAACCAAGCGAGGTAAAACAAGGGTTCGCGCAGGTCGATTCTGGGCCCTATTTATTGAGTTTTGCCTAGGGATGAGGATTAGATCGATTTGGGAGTCCTAATTGGAGTTAAGATCAATCCCCAAGAGTTCTAGACACGTTTCTTCACCAGATAGCATCGCTCTCTGGGGATTGGGATGAGAAAAATCTAAGTTTTTCACGCTTCTTCTTCACCCGTTCACGGAAGTAAGACGCGGTCGTCTGTGAACCACCTTTAGCAGAACGCGGTCGCGCGATAGACCGCGTTCTGGCCCTTTATCCAAAATTTTTAGATTTTCTTATTTATCCCTTATTTATCCCCTAATTGGCCTATTTATCCATTTTAAATCTGAAATAGCCCTAATTACGTTTCTAGATGTGGGCTTGGGCCAAAATGCCTTAGAATTTGGTCTATGGGCCTACTCTAAGTGGGCTTAACCCTTTGGTTAATATAGGGTCCATAATTTAGTTTAATTAACCAATAATTTACTTAATAGCCCATTAAGCCTTTTTAAACGCTTAATAATTTTATTTAATTACTAATAATTATAGGAAAAATTAGGTTGTTATAGGAAGAGAGAAGCCAGGTCGGCCAAGGTCCTGGCCGCCCAACAACCTGGGCGGCCAGACCTCTGGCCCCCCAGTACTGGGCACACGGCCACTCCCATGGCTGCCCACTCCCAGATTTTCTGAAGCGAACAGAACTCCATGCGAAGTTTGATCCGGAGCCCCATTCACCTCGATGCGAAGGGGAAAGCGAGGGTAAACAACCCCCGGGCATTCTTACATCCGGAAAACCAAATCCAAACCACAATCGGGGCCTAAATCAGTCAAAACCATCGCTCATCCCAAACATTAACATTTTCCCCCAAATAAGCAAAGCACCCTCTCTCGACCTCGTCGGAGCACGGAATCGTGAGGGAAAACACGCGAGAGTGCTAGGGATCTGTCCCCCTACCTTATCCGAAGCTTTACCATCATAAACCCCGTGAAAACGATAATCTCCCGTGCGGTCGACTCCCACAGCCGTGATCGCCTCTGCCTCGCCGCACTCCATGTCCCTCGACTTCATCCTCGCCACACGCTATTGTTGCCGCTCCGCCGCACGTCCCCTCGCCACCGCGGTCGGCCGCCGGAGGTAAGAAGGGAGAGGGAAAGAGAGACAGGAGTGTGAGGGAGAGGAGAGACGCGAGGGAGTGAGAGACGAGAGAATGGAGGGTAGAGAGGGGGTTAAAATAGTTTCAAATTTTTTATTTTTTTATTTTTCATTTTTTCATTTTATTTAGAATATTCACATAAACTCAAAAATTCTTGCAAAATCAAATCGGACTTCAAAAAATTCTCAAAAAAATATAGGCCGCTCAACGCGCAGCCGCAGGCTCGAAATAACACACAAATGCCGTTGAAGGGCCCGAAAAACCAATATTCATGTCCGCGACCCACACGGACACGATCCGCAACCCGAGGAAACATGATCTAAAAATTCGGGGTGTTACAATCCTCCCCCCTTATAAAAATTTTGTCCTCGAAATTTGGTACAATGCATAGGACTCACGGGAAGAACTCACCCAACGAGTAAGACCGCACAGCTACGGCACAACTACCATACTTCTCATACAACCTCCTCTGAGGAAAACAACCAGACCAATATAACCAGGAAAGCCTTCTCGCTCAACCACGCCAACTCACGCTGATCATCGGACTGATAGGGACACATAAAATTGACAAGTCTGGCATCACCTCAGCTTCCTGAAACTCTCCAGGGCACGAACCATTCGGCACATTCCAAGTGCAGAAAGAAACACACGAGTCGAGACCCGACTCCACTCCATAACTGGGAACTCCACGCCCAGTAGTCCACTCAAGACCTCGGCTTCCTCAAACGCTGAACGCCGAGTACTCCTCACAAGGAGCACGATCACATCTTATCTCTAAACAACACTGGTGCTGCCATCTCAGTTGACTATGACTCTTCCGCCGACCTCACACAGTCAGCACTGCTCATATTCAGGGTCAACACATCCCAAAGCTCACCAGTTAACACCGATCCCACATCAACGGGGAGTCCTCGAACCAAAATCTTCTCCTGCTCCTCTTGCAGGACCACCAATCGGCTCCTCCGAACATTGGCCACAAAACACTTGGCACCGTCTTGGTCCCCCATGGCCCTCCGGCCAACACCAACATCTCGAGAGGGGAAAGAACGACGAGGTCATTCACGCGAACCTCAAACATCTCCATCACGCTATTCCTGGGCACGAGCCTCCAATTCCTTTCTCAATGGCGGGGCCCCCATCTCGCATACACACTTCAGGGGATTGTTTCGTCGAGGAGATAGCTATTCCATATTACAACCGACCAATCCGCACTTAGCAACCTCATAGTTCCCATGAACTGCCAACTGATAGCAACCAACTCTCAACGCCCACCTGAGCATAACGCCGCTCAGGTTAAACAGTCGCTCGCTTCACACCCGATCCCCTTGCACCACTCCTCCTGAGCCAGGGGAAACGTCTGACCTTAGCACCACAATCCAGTCAGTAGTACCTCAAAAACACAGAGTTCCAAACTCTCTCTAGTCTCACTATAGTCGAGTGCTCCATTTATAGCCAACACCTGAATCATCTAGCCTTGGACACCCCGTCCGCCGAACGACCATTGTACTAAACCACAGATTACCTGGGCGCTTAGATAACTTGATTAGTTCCTTCAACTACTCATGGCATCCTCACTGGGTCACACCCTTGACACCAACTTGCTCCATTCCTCGAATCCACTCCGAGGACATCCACACCGATCAAAGTCAGTCAAACCACTGCCTCAACTCTGGGCAACGCGCACCTACGCCTCATAACCAGTCTGAATGGCCACAACCTATCCTCGACACCAATCACGAACCGACTACACTCTAGGCCACGTGACACGATTCACGAAAAAGACTGGCGCACAATTACTCAAATCCGACAACCCCTATCACCATGCTACTAATTCTCAACACTCAGCACGACACCGTCCACCGCCAACACACGGCAATCAAGGCCACACACATGGCCACCACCGCCTCATATCCCGAGGCAACTCTCTACCATTGACAATGAGCCCTCCATGTTTTGCTCAATGCCCAAACATTTACCATTCTCAGCTACCAATCCGATCCTAGAGCCCGTGGGTTATGCGTCCACCACGCTTCCGCTGCGCAACTCTGCACCAACCATACGCAGGAACAGGGAGAAACCTAACATCCGCCATGACACGGCCCCCAACATAAATCGGCTAAATCCAAAAGTACGGGTGAAAAAGCTCACACCCCTCGATTCTAGAATGCAGCCTTCCTTTCATGCCCAACAACCCACATACAACACTGCCAGTCTCTATACCCAAAATACCTCGGGAGGCTCAACGTCGGCCTCACAACATGACACATTGACCTGGCAGGTAACTTTACACAATCGGCTCAACACCGACTCAACGACACTTACACACCATAACACCAAGAGGGATGGGCACACAACTCTCAACAGGTAGCTCCACTACCGATACACAGAAAACCCTTACGAACCCCGAAACATTTAGAGAGGGATACAGACATAATTAAAGTGAGAAAACCGTGGAATTAATCAAAATACACAGCAAGGAATTAACTCAAAAACACATACCTTCTAAGAGGTGGGATGCCTCACCTACAACCAGGGCCATACATCACATGCCCTAGAAAATCGCACCTCGCTGCATCAAAAGACTACTACCTCAGCTGGGATGACCCCTCAGGGCAATCACGTGCCTTGTGTCTTGCCTGACCACACCTGTAGCACCTCCCAACACTCGAACACGATCTGCCTAGATGCAAACTGCCACAACTCAAACACTGACTCTGCTTACCTCTAGCCACACTCTGCCGCTGAATCTGGACCGAAGACTGTGGCACGCTCTCCTCAGATGCATGCCTCTGACCCGTAAGCCACTGCCTGTATCTACATCCCAATCTCCAAGGATGCCTACCGGAAGGTGAAGATGTTGTCAAGGATGGCTAGCTCGAAGGATGCTGAACCTCCATCTACTGATCATCCATCTGCTAGACCTGACCCGACGAAAACTACTCTGCCTGAGACTCCCGGGTCCTCAAAATGTCCTCCTCTAAAGCCGTCGCTGCCTGGAATGCCGCATCCAGACCTATTACTCGAGTCGCAATCAGAATCTGCCGCAACTCAACTCTCAAGCCTCGGAGAAACTGACGGGTCCTCAAAGTTTCATCTGCCATCACATGAGGAACATAGCGGCCCAATTCCACGAAACAGGCCCGATACTGCATCACTGACATCTCACCCTGCTGCAAATTCAAGAACTGGAACATCCTCTCCTCTCGCAAGTACTCAGGACTATACATTCGCTCAAAAGCTTCAAAAAACTCCTGCCAAGAAATCTGCCGAAGCGGTCGTGACTGAAAGGTCATCTCCGACTCTGAGGTCCACCATGAAAGAGTAGAACCATGTAACCGGTAACTCGCCAGCATGACTCTCTCATCATCCGCACATTCCATCGACCAGAACACTTGTTCCACCGCATCGATCCACGATCTCGCTACATCAAGATCCGGCTGGCCCTCAAATGTCAGTGGCTAAAACTGCATAAACTCTTGCAGAACACTTCCTCGGCCACCATGTGACGAACTACCCTTGCCAGCTCCTGACCACGGTGCTGCCGACTCCACTATTGCACGAATAATTGGTACATGCCAGCAAAAAACTCTGCCTGACTTGGCACACCTTGGGCCGCTACCTCTGGAGGAGGTGACTCACGACCCAGTTCCTCTCTACCTGGCTCCTCCCGAGCCCTCGCTGGCACCCCCAACAATGATCGAACTAGCCTCCTCAGAGCCATCTGTTCCTTAACACGACCACGAAAAACAAGGGGGAGGTGAATAAAACAAAACACCCTATGCCAACTGTTGACTGTACTGGACTCTCTGAACTCTAAGTCACTGCAACTATCTCGAATTCCTATGCATTTCTACAACCACACTCTGATACCATCTGTAATGACCCAAGATCCAGATACCGGGTCAACCCGATACCATTCGGATCCTACGCCGCCACCCACGAGCTGGGAAGCTCGGAAGGGTTAATAGGGATGGTGTGATTATGCATTGAAATTCTAAACAAAGCAGGAATTAAATTACAGAATTAATAATTAACTGACAGAAATAAAATTAACATTTTATAACAGTTTAATATAATTATAGAGTCCAGTCCACAAGTATTGTCAACAAGAAAAGAAACGTACACTGCCTCGGAGCATACCCGAGCACTGGTGAGCTGGTTGCTAAAAGACCTCCGACCAAGACGCACCACCTCGAGGAGAAGCGCTGCACCTGAAAAGGGAGGGAGTGAGCCTCATCTCATTGGCTCAGTAGGGGTCCCGCGGATCCCCACCACAACAAAAGTGGTAACAAAAGTAACAGCAGCAGAAATAACAACAGTAAAGGAAATCAACAGTAGTGGCAAAGCAACTAAAATAACAATGATAACAACAGCGGTGGCTAGCACAATAGAACTGTAAAATGGCAGAACCAAGGAGTCTCTACACTACTCCTACCTCACAAGGGAACCACGATCTCGAGTCAGAATCATCGATCTAAGCGGGGTCACAATCGCACTACCGAAAGAACCTACAAAGCCTCTAACGTAGGAAACATCCTTACGGATGGAAGTCACTATGAAAACCACATCGCCGAAACATCTTATCCTAGCTACCGGGAGAACCCTGGCCACACTGTCGGGAAACCTCAGCCTCGTAGGCGAGAAGTCACGCTAAAGTCACCAGGTCCGAACACACTACCCCAACTCCGGAGAACCGCGGCTCACAGTCGGGAACTAAACCAATGGGTGACTGAAGTACTCTCCCACTAGCACCGGCCAGATGCGTCCACTTACGTCTTATACCACGCCGTCTCTCCCTAACCTCGCTACCTCTCCCAGAGAGTGAGGCAAGGGACTGGGTTGGATGCGTCCCGGACGCCTTACACTGCCCACTATGGTCACGCCTGCCTGCCTCTCCCAGAGAGTGAGGCGGAGACGCAACAACACAAGGACTAGTTAGGGTCACGCCCGTCGGCATAGATCATATGCCCCCAACCACGTGTGTACACACAGACCATGCGCTTTAAGTCAGGTCCTCTAGCTGGTTTTTCCCCCAGTCAGACTCAGGCTACAAAGACGAGGGGCCCTACGGTAACCAACCTAAAAATCATCACATCGGGAACAGCTCTCGACCACGTGGTCGAAACGTGTCGGCACTCAATAAGTAACACTCTCGGCCCAGTCGGTACATGCTCGACACTCAGTAAGCTGAGCCAGTGGAGTACTTCTCGGAAGAAGCTCCAACTCACACACACCTGAAACCACGAAGTGGCACAGCCTGGTACAGGTAGACCACCTAAGGCCGGTAACGGGAACCAGGGAACGCCAGCCAACTAAACTCGCGCGGGAACGGAACTCTACTAACGATAACCCCAAACAGGGGAGAACACTCCCAATAACACATAAATCCCACAGGGATGGCCCATGATAACTTATACAGAAATATCGGATCATCGAGAATCACGTGAACACCTATTCTGCGAAACCGCATTGCATACAGACACCTCGGGGCAAGAAACGGTGAAACATGGCACCCTGGGGCAGGAAGGGACTGGCGGCCAACCTCTTGGCAGCCGAGTGGACTTAGCGGCCACACCACTGGCCTCCCAGCACAGGGCCACCCTGTGCACTGGGCGGCCATCTCCTTGGCCGCCCAGGAGGCCTGGGCGGCAACCTCTTTGGCCGCCCAGTCGAGGGCAACTTCAAGGTCTGGGCGGCCAGAGTGCTGGCCGCCCAACAGACCAGGGCGACCAGACCTTTGGCCGCCCAGGAACAATGCAGGGCGGCCAGCAGTCTGGCCGCCTGTAGCTAGGACAGAAGGGGGGGAAGAGAGAAGCCAGGGTGGCCAGGGTTCTGGCCGCCCAACAACCTGGGCGGCCAAACCTCTGGCCGCCCAGTAGTCTTGGGCGACCAAGGATCTGGCCGCCCAGCACTGGGCACATGGCCACTCCTGTGGCCGTCCACTGCTGGGTTCGCAGAAGCGAATGAAACTCCACGCAGAGTTTGATCCAAAGCCCCATTCGCCTCGGTGCGAAGGGGAAAGCGAGGGGAAACAACCCCCGGGCATCCTACATCCAGAAAACCAAATCCAAACCACAATCGGGGCCTAAATTAGTCAAAACCGCCGCTCATCCCAAACATGCACATTTCCCCCCAAATAAGCAAAGCACCCTCTCTCGACCTCGTCGGAGCACGAAATCGCGAGGGAAAACACGCGAGAGTGCTAGGGATCCGCCCCCTACCTTATCCGAAGCTTTACCATCATAAACACCATGAAAATGACGATCTCCCGCTCGGTCGACTCCCACGGCCATGATCGCCTCCACCTTGCCGCACGCTGCTGCCGTCGCTCCGTCACATGACCCCTCGCCACCGCCGTCGGCCGCCGGAGATGTGAAGGGAGAGGGAAAGAGAGACGGGAGTGCGAGGGATAGAGAGACGCAAGGGAGTGAGAGATGAGAGAACGAAGGGGGGAGAGGGGGTTAAAAGGGTTTTAAAATTTTTATTTTTATTATTTTTCATTTTATTTATAAAATTCACACAAACCCCAAAAAATTCTTGAAAAATCAAATAGGACTCTAAAAAAATCTCAAAAAAAGCCAGGCCGCTCAACGCACCGCCACGGACCCGAAATAACACACATAAATGCCATCGAAGGGCTTGAAAAACCAATATTCAAGTCCACGACCCACAAGGACACGATCTGTAACCCGCAAAAATACGATCCGAAAGTCCAGGGCGTTACAGTTAGGGTCTCACCCGCCTTCTCAAACAGAACCTGAACACGGTGCCTGTGGAGGCCGCGACCAGAACAGAGATAATAGAACACAGACAAAACCCCGTTTTGTCCTTCCAAAGGCCGGTTAAACCCTATCCTACCTAGTAGGACGAGGGTTCAGTGGTTTACATGATTTTTGTGCTACAACCTACTCGGTGCCCTAGTGGGAATCCCAAGCTCACAGAGATTTACGGAGACCTCGATGAAGAAAGTTCTAGTCTGACGAAAGGAATATCCGACGGAGGGTTTTAACTTTACCAAGAATTAGGGCTCATATAACACTACCAAAAATCAAATAAAAGGCTATAGGTTAATACCACCGGAGTGAAAAAACCTTCAAAACATGATATGACATAATCATGAATCACTTAATCAATATAACTAGCATGCGAGAGTTAAACCGTGCAATGATAAATCAATTTTAGGTTAACAGGAAGTTATCTACTCTTTTAACATGCTAAGAATAGTAAAGATAAGATGAGACATGGGATCCAAGGGAAAGACGGACATGGATCATGAACTTAAGATTTTAAGGTTTATACACATTCCCTAGTAACTTTAGTTGGTTTGAATGACGTGTAGACATGAAAAACATGCATCCAGACTTAATAGCACCAACCTAATATGCTGGCAAGACATTAGGGTTTCAGGAAACTCATGATAGAACGCGGTCGACAGAAGCGCCACGATCATGAAGAACGCAGTCGGTATGGGCATCACGATCTTTACAAAATAATTAACTAAAAATATAAAATACATGTTGAACGCGGTCTATCGGGGCACAACGATTAGGAATGCAGTCTCTACTAGGGTCACGTTCACATCCAAAATGGTGTTTCCAGTGAAGGCAAACGCATCTTGACTCAACCATGAAATACATGCAATATGATCACTAAAAATTAGGGGAAATGATGCTAAATCGAAGTAGACATGCATGGGAATATTTTTGATGCATTACTTAGGGGTTTGGCCTAAGAGAACACCTTCCTTAAGTGGCTCAAAGGAATAAGAAAAGAACCATGCGAAGAACACGAAGAACGCCACTTAAATCCTCGATTCCTCCTCCTAGATCGCTCGTCTAGCACCCAAAAACCTTTTCTCATGATCTAGGGTCGACTAGGGAAACTATGGGGTTGATTTTATAGGGTTTAAGGTTCCTATGAGTCTTAATTAGGACAAGAAATCTAGATAGGGAAGAACTCTAAAAAATTAAATTTTTATTTATATCCAGGGTCACCCTCACCCTATCTAGCTCAAATTAGGGTTAGAGTTTCTGTAGAGAATGACCTAAATATTATTGCGTTAAATTTAATTTCAATTTGAGGCCCATTTAATGGAGTTTTAGTTTGTTTAGCCCACTTAGAACTAGGGTTTACATAAATTATGAATTTTAGGCATTTATTCCTAATTAGCCTAATTAGATCCATCTTTTAGTCCAATAAATTATTATATATTAGCCTATGCCAAATTATAGAATTTACAATTTTATTTAGCCCATCATAATATTATGAAAATTATCATTCCGTTAGGCCCATTTCATTATTATACAATTTTTAGTTAGCCTACTTCCTTAATTACAATTATCACCAAATTCCTAATTAGCTCATAATCACCATGTGAAATTTAACCTCATTTTTATCTAATAAGATATGTTTATTTGAACATTAAACTTATTTAAATCCAAGTTACTATAAGGCATCTTAACTGATGGAAGTACAAGAATTTTCTTCATTATTAGTCATTACCAAATTATAAAAATATTGGCTAAATAACATAGTTGATTAACTAATTTAAATGTGATAAATTATACTTTTTATTCCTTACTCTAATTGTGTATTTATGGTCCTTTTTAAAAGAATATTATCATAACATTTAGATAAAAAAACCATTAAACGTTATTAATTAAGTATCAATTTCATTTCACATTAGGAGTGAGTTATTATAAGTTCATTCTCCTTAAGTTTACCCTTCATCTTATCAAATATTTATTCACAAGAAATTTACCTAAATGCAATTTATTGAACTTAATTACAACATTAATCTACTCTCACTTCAATTATATATTTTAGTTTTTATTAATTAACTGGGGTATTACACCATCCAAGCGCCCAGAGGGTGGATCCTGAGTTAGGATTCGATACGATCGTACTACGATCATCCGTTCCTCTCTCACGCGACCATGTCTCCTCCCTCACGGCCGCTTAAGCAGAGACCACCGCTCTCATTGCCGTCTCGCCGGTTATTGTGTTTGCTCCGGTGTATCTGGTATACCACCCCCTACAGTTGAAAGTAGGAGAGGGGGCATCGCACCACCAGACGTCGTCGCCATCACCTTCGGCTCCCGTCACCATCTCCAGCCTCGGGACAAAGATGTGGAAGGCAACTCCTGACGTTGGCGTCAGTCTTATGAGCGTCTCCCACAACCTACCGAGCGAGTCTTCTGCAATGGCGGGGGACAAGCGCAAGACTGTGGATCTGGAAGTCGTGGCGACACTGGATCGCCAATGTCACCAAGAGAAGAGGAAGAAGAGGGCCACGACAATGACCTCGAGAGGGCCGTCAGGGCCCCTATTGTCATCCCCTCCGCCTCCGCTGACTATGCCACCACCAGTCTCGGGTGTTCCCGTATCTGCCTTCACTCTAACACCAGCACGTGAAGACTTCGTGTCGTTGCTCTCCACCCCCACTAGCATACTTTCCCCGGATGAGGCCCAGGGGAGCTTGAACCCCTTCGTCATGTCCTTTAACCTGATGAAGAAGTCGTTGGGGCTAGATGACCTGCCAGTGAACCTCTCCCTTAACATTGATGAGGGTCTCGTATGGCTATAGGTGAAGAATCTAGCATTCATGAGTCGAGTCCTTGGCTTGTGGGGCACCCACTTCTGGTAGGCGGAGTAGCAGCTGAGCCCTAGTCGGAAGGAGCAAGAGGTCCTGGCGAAGCATTCCAAGTGCTGGAGGAGGAGCAGGCTGGCTTATAGACCCTCCTGGTGTCCTAGGGGCATTCTCTGAAGGCGGCCAAGTGGGAGTGGGATGCCTCTCGGGAGCAGCTACGAATGTTGGAGGCGGCGTGGCTGTGGATGAATGCGTGGGCCGAGGAGGCAGAGATGAAGGCAGTGAAGTTGGAGACTACCGTCATGCTAGCGAAGGCGGAGGTGGCATTGACCTCGGAGGAGGCACTTGAGCAATTCCAAGCATCCACGAAGTATGGGGACGAGCTGAATGCTGCGGCCGTGTTCATCTACGGGCCTACTAAGGAAGTCAGCTTCAAAGATGGGTGGACCACAACCCTAAAGGCCATCACCCAAGCCGCTGGTGCTCCAGTGCTCGAGCTCCAACCTCCCTCTTCCCCGTATGAGACAGAGGACGACCGGTGGCAGGCGGCCTACAACACGGGGGTTGAATGGGTTCGGGAGTTACTGGAGGATAGGGACTTGATCACCCTGGTGGACAACCCCCAGCCATCTGGAGCTGCGCCATGGAGCCCAGCGTCGAGCAAGGTGCTGCCATCGACCGGGTTGAGTGGAGTGTGTCGGTCGCTTGAGGGTTCTTCTCCTCTCTCTCTTTTTTTAATCTGCTTGGGCACGCCCAAGGTGTGCCCCACTTTGTACCTTCAAATCTCTCTAGAATAGAAGGATCTTGTATCCTTTCCACTTCTTGGTGACTGCCCTGTATTTCTTCTGTTGTCATATCCTTGATGGGGATGGAGCAATCCTTTGACACTAGGTCTCCTCTCGAGATTTGGAAGGCCAGTTGGGTTTCCTGAGAAATAGCAGGCCATGGCCAGCGCGATTCCTGGGGCCCCTGCCTTGTTTTCAGGTGATCAATTAAGGAATGTAATTAACATAACCTTCTGGAGAGGTCGTTTCCACTATAAATGGGAGACACTTTGGGATCTCTGGAGCACACAATGCCTTCTCTTAAGCCTTCAAGCCCGCTTTCTTAAAGTGATGTCTTAGTAGGGTTCTAAATCTTCCTCGGGGGAGAAGTCCTCTAAGCGTCCCCGCTTCCGCAAGGAGGCTCTACCCAACACTAGCTAGGCCCAGGTAGGAGGGAGTGGGAAGGCTGGAGCTTTGGAGGGTTTCAAGAGGGGTCACATGTGGGGTTACCTTCAAGGTTGGCGCGCCACGCTGACGAAGCTTCCCTGCTTCTATTCTGACTAGGGGGTGCTGAACCTTACCCCATACTTGTATGGCCTTGAGGACAATGACTAAAGCCCTTTGTACTCTCCCTCGTTTGCAAATAATAATAATTCTTTCTCCCTTGCTCTCTTTCCTATGTGTGCTTACTATTGTTCCTGTATCTGAGTGCTCAAGTGGCGATTGTAGTCTTAGTCCTTAGAAGTAGACGTCAACTGGACTTGACCCAGGCTGGTCGATCAAATGAGTAGTTAGTGGTTCCCGACTGCTCTCCTAAAAAGGAGGTAACGTGGGGCATACCATGAAATGATTGTTCCATCCATGGGAATGGTCGGTGGTTCATCAACGCCCTCCTGAAGAGGAGGTGGGGTGGTCCATGAAATGATCGGCTCCAATTTCTGAGGGGCGTGTTTACCTCTCTCTTGAAGAGGAGGAATGCTAGCGTGCCAGCCTCTTAGAAGTACCGAGTTGGGTACACTTGGGGAGTAGTCGATGGTCCATTGTCGTACTTGGCCCCCTCGTAGTGCCATAGCCACTGCGCCATCTTGGGCTTGAAGTGCAATGGGCTGGCGGGGTGCCGTGAGGGCTGGCTGCGTTGGCGAGAGTGTGGGCGATGAAGAGGAGTGAAGATTCGCGTGTCTAGCGTAACTCCGCCACTAAACTAGTGTAACTCCACCATGGTCAGTGCACCTTCATTCTGGGGAGGTGTCGTCAGAGCTTGGTCCTACTTTGCCTACCAATTGAGGAGGCCTTGGCACGCCTCCTTTAGAAACTGAATCTGGCAATGCATCTCTGCCAATTCGTTCGTAGTGGGACTCGGTAGAGCAGTGCCACGGGATGGGTGTGAGGAGGAAGAGGCTTCTTGAGAAATCCGTCGAGAGCTAGGGGCTTCCTAGAGGTTGCTAGTGTTGCGGTAGTTCCCACGAGGTGCCATAGCTTTCCGCTCGTTCCCACAGACGACGCCAAAAAGTCTAGAGACTAAAAAGTGGTACCTCAACCTTGTACTATACCGTTATGATTTATTTGATGGGGAAGAGCATCTGGCTATCCCAAGGAAATCTGCAGACACTAAACAACGCGTCAGAAGGAGCCTTGAGAGTAATCCCAGGGGACAACCATCTGATGCTTAAGTCAGAGATGACCGTGATAGCAAAAAGGAGATGAGAGAGAGAGAAGGAGAAGAAAGCTTGAAGAGAGAAACGAATGCTCAACAATGGGGCGAGTGCTCGGCAACGTGGCCAGGGCCTGGAGAACGATGGGGAACTCACTATCTCCCTTTGAGGCAGGGAAGTTGGAGTGATCTGGAGCTCTATCACCCCCGTGCCTACAGATCTCTCTCTCTCTGGGTATCCCTCTAGCTTTATGGATGGGCCTCTATCCTTGTGTACATGTTCGTCCCTCCTCCTAAGTCCGTTGAGGACCTACTTATACTAGTCACAATAGCGTTGTCTCTTTCCTGGCTCGGTGAGGGCATGGTTAGTGGAGTGATGCCCTGCTTGTTCGGGGGGGTTGTCCATTACCCACTGGTCCGTTCTCTGAGAAGGGCATCATGGTGAGATTCACGGTAGCATGGACATGATCCGGCGTTTATCAGGATTGATCATGGCCTCAATGCTCGACCGTTGGCGAGTCTCACGGTGTCTGGGATGCATGCATGCGGGGATCATGCCTATGGACCGGCCAGTCCTAAGTGGGCCTCAATTGAGCCACGTTCCTGGACTATTAGTCGGCTAGCGATGTCCGCTACGGACCTGGCGACATCGGGTCGTAGTAGTTCTAGCATTATTAGGCCGTACTGGGCCTGACATATTTTCCCCTCCTCACTAGCTCCCCACTCTCGAGCACCGAGAGTGTTCGGTGCTTAGGAGGAATGGTACAAGATTAGGTGAGGGGTATGTTCCATGGAGTTTTCGTGAACCTTCTCACCTCTGGCATGGGGAACCGCACGACCTACAGCCTTTCTTGACACGCAAGGCGGTTTCCATGCGTGTTGGGTGGCGTCACCTTTATCATGACGGCGTCTTTTCATCCCTAGAGAAGTGAAATTGAGCAGCCCTTGGCTTTCCCGCCAAGTGGACTGCCGGTGGCGATTGGGCTCTCAACCGGTTGCTCAATCAGAAGCGTCAGACTGAGGCAGACACGCCATTCTCTGGAGCCTTTAAGTAGGGCAGGAAGCGCCTAAGGTGACACCTCTGCAATCTTCCTCTCCGATGCTGATGCTTGCTGCCTCCTTGCTGCTTGTTTAGCATATGGTGTGGTTCCTTCTTCTATTCTTCTTCCTATAGAATCCATGACTCCTCATAGGAGAATCGTTCTTGATGACTCTTGAGTCTTCTGGTGAAGGGGAGGGCAACCGTGGTGCTGCTTCCAACATCTTGGGCGCCCAACCTAGTATGTATATATATAGATATATAGGGAGAAAGAGTGTGTAGAAGAGGGAGGAAGATGCCGAGTGGGGAAAGGGGAAACTTTCCCATCTTGTCCTTAGCCTTTATATTTTGAGGTCTCGTATCATATATAAAAAGGATTATCATCTTTCCACAGGCTCATGTCTATTCGATCACACTTGGGACTGATGGATAGCCGAGCAGGCTGACACAGGGCCGCCAGCTAAAGAAGTACCCACTTTTGAGCTGTGAAAAATCTGTCAGATGCTCAATACGTGCGTCCTCGGAGCATGGATTCTCTTGGCCTCCAACCCAGCTACCAAAAAACAAACTGATGACGAGTGGTAGCTCACCGAATCTTTTTCCACCCCCTCCCCCACCATGTGCCCGTCCTCGCCCTTTTGATGGGCCAACTCATTCACACCACCTCGTGCCCAGCTGCCGACCCAAAGGGTCAGTCTCCTTTTGTTTACTGGGTAAACTGGAGAGGAAATACATTAAAGGTTACTAAATTTTAATTTTGAATTTGATTAACGAAAATTAGGTTGGGCTTATGATTATTTGATATAAACAGTTTCATTGTCATTTATTCTGCTTCTTCATCATCCTATTTTATTAAGCCCACTAAAATAATATGGTAATATTTCCTTCATTTTATGAAATGTCAGATCTTGATTGTCAAAAGAATGATCACTTGTTTTAGTATATTCTATCACGAGGGCAGAAACTATCTACGTTATATGTTGCACGGTTATCCCGAGAGGTTGAAGAAAAAAATAAAGAAAAAAACACAGTACATAAACATACCATAGGAGAAAGGACACAAATCACCTGAATTGAAGTTTATGTGCCTTTGAACACACGTGATAGTCTTGTTAGATGTAGATGATTTACTTGGTGCATTTGTAATAGGAGACTATAACATATGAAATTATTTTGACATTTGAAGAGAGAGAAAGAGAGGAACTAGTTAACTAGTGAGGTAGTACTCACCCATTTGGGAGAGGTCCCAGGTTCAAACACGGTAATCCAAAAGGGCCAGTTTATTAACCGAGTCCGATTAACACCTTTGTATGTGAGAGAGAGGTGAGATCCATCGCTCGCTCTCTCATCTACTCTCCCACCCTAATCCGTTTTCAAACTGGCCCGAATTCTCCCCGCCCCTTTAAAGAAAAACAAAGGTACTTACCGAAAGAGAGAATTTTGCTAGACGATAAAAGGCTGCACCCCGATTACTAGCTTTATTAATAGCTGAATTGGTCATCAGTGAATCTCCGATTCACGTAGCTTTACAGATAGAAGAATGGTTATCATAAAAAATACCAACTCATGTTAGCTTTACAAATGCAAGAATCTGAAAGCAAACCCAAAAAGAAGAGGAAAAAAATGGAGGAACAAATCAATCTTTTGACAGAAATAAATCTTCGAAAGGCTAAAAGTTCGAAAGAAGGAAGCATCTTCGTCCAGCACTCTTAACAGGTTTCATCTACCATCAGGGAACATGTGGGGCTTTGTAGGTGTGCTGCCTTTCTCCATTCTTCCGTAGTGGCTATTGAAATGACATCCCATCACTGAAGTTCCAACGGGGAAGAGTCTCTTGATTGCTAAAACTGCCGGTATCTTCCTCGTTAGGAGTGGTGGGTTTCCATTGTTCTACAAGAGTAACCAGAACATTGACAGCATGTCCCATGTCGGGTCTCTGAAGAGCCACATGGCTTGTACAGTGGTTTGCTAACTCTGTTACAGTAGAGATGCTCTCAATATCATCTTCGTCAAGTTCAAGGTTTGCATCCACGACCTTTCTAAGGTTCTCCCTGTTGATAAGAGACCGTCGGAACCAAGTGACAAGATGCAAACTTTCATCAGGGAGTGACTCATCGAGTGCTTTTCTGCCGGTGATTAGTTCCATCAAGACAACTCCAAAGGCATAAACATCAATTTTTGTCGTCACTTTTCCCGTAGCTTCAAGAAGAAAGGAAACCTCAAGTAAAATATACTACTTAATCTGCCTTCCATATGATAAATAAAGCTCAGAACTCAAGTCATATGACATGTAAAGTAAGTTTAAAAATTTTGAAGTGAGAGACATGATAGAAGCGCTTTAAAACTTCTGAAGTGAGAGGTGACAGAAGCACAAGTACGACGAAGGAATAGCAACTAGCTAGATCAACATCTTGTGTGAGAATAGAAATGGATATCAGTTCACCAATACAAATTCCATGCAGAAAAAAAAAAGAAAAAATTGAAAGAATTATGGATAAATCATGTGGAATATAGGGTATGCCGGTGCAGAGTAGGAAATACATAATGGTGTCCTAGGCATAGAGGAACCATACCAATCCATCCTGAACTTGGTCATTAAATTCTACTGAGGTGATGATACTGTAAGGGGTGGTCCCGCAGAAAGGAGGCAACTTATGATGAAGACAATTAGGACGATCTTGAATAGATGGAATGTTCTGGGGTGGGATGTCTCAAGATGCTATCAAATTTGTTCAATCAGTATCGCGCCCTATTGTAATAGTATGTGAAGAGGCGTAATCTCGCGCCGATCCTAAGTCGTGAGATCCTGGAAGAATCCTTGATCACAGCCACCACGCATATATGAACTGCAAGGCAAGAAACAGATCAGGGGTGCTCAGGGATGAAACCTTGGAGAAAATCCTCCGATGCTAAAGTCAACGAATATGATAGAGCACGAGTGTGAAGGGAGGTGGTAGGAGAAGAAGAGGGTGCAAGATTGTTCTCCACCAGAAGATGTGGTGGTTCTCACTCAGGATCGTTGCTTACCTCCTCGGAGGGTCTCCCTGGGATTTATATAGCGATCCGTTTAATGTAGAAGCCTAAAGAGTCGAGGGGATTCAGGAGGGTTACGTTCTCGTCGTGGGCTCTTTATGGCATCAGGACTCTTGCTCTCCCTTATCCCTTGGAGTTCCCTGCTCCAGAAGAATGTGTAACGGACGCTTGGATAAGCTTCCGACAGTCGGTCTGAGCTTGGGACGCTTGCTCAGAGTTTTCTCTCGAGCGATGAGTGCGTAGCTCGGATAGGTTGTGCTGGGTCCCCGCGGGGGCCTTCTTGACCGATCTGTAGCTCGGACTTCCAGACCCGGGGGTCGCCTAGGAAGTGCTGGTCTGAGTGAGTTTTGAGCTTAAAATAAGTGGGCCCAAAAATGGGGCTGTCACTTTTGAGGAACTGGGCCTGGTTTGGTCAAAATTGGACCTAGTTGGGCCGTGCTCTTGGGCGGTGGATTTTCCCCCTCTCCCGTATGTATTTGTGAGAGGTTTTTCCCTAATTTTTGGTTAATGAGAGATTAAGAGAGAAGGGGTCATCGGGGCATCTAACCTCGAATCTCTCTCCTTCTTCCATCATCTCCTTTCTTCCAACATGGTATCAGAGCCACCGCCGCCTGGGTGATTAATTCACCTCCGCTGAGTACAGCCCTGCCGTCGCCGGCCATGTCCAGCGCCCTTCGCCCTCCACCCCGCGGAGGACGGTCCGCCTCGCGCCATCAATCCTTCCGCCGCCGTCTCTGGTGCTCTTCGCCGTCTGCAAACCCGACCGCCTCCCCGTCGGCACCGCCGCGCTCCCGGCTCACCCCGCCGGCCTACACAGCCCTTCCCGCCTCCTGCTGGCCGCCCTCGCTGGCACCGCTGAGCTCCTAGCTCACCCTGCCAGCCTGCACAACTTGTCCCGCAGCGGATCTCCCCCCTCTCTGGCGATCGCCTGCACGCGCCCGCCACCTCGCCCCGCCGGCGCCCCGCCTCCGTCCGCCGCACCCAGATGCCCCCGGCCTCGGTTATTGATCGTGCTGCGGCAATAATTGCCAATTAATGTTGGAGGAGTAGTTGTGTGGGTGCGGTTCTCCTTTGCAAGTTCTTTCAAGGGGTTAGGCGGTCATGGCCAACCCGGTTATGATGGATGATATTGAAAGTTTGATTGGGCGTCTAGTTTCAGCCCAGATATCTGTTGTGCAGGCTGTTGCGTCTGCAGGGGGGTCGACGAGAGAGATTGCATCTCTCAATGCTCTACAGGTGACAATGAAGCTTGATGGCACGGCTACATATTTGACGTGGGCTCGGAGTACTCGTCTACTTGTGCAAGGACGAGGTTTGAAGGGGTATTTGGCTGGTGCAATAAAGAAGCTTGCTCATGGTGAGCCAAGTGTTACTCAATGGGAGATGGAAAACTCTGTTGTGTTGGCCTTTCTCCTTAACACAATGGAGTCTAGTGTTGCGAGGAGTGTACAGCTATTGGAGACCGCACATTAAGTCTGGGAGGCAGTGGCCCAGATGTACTCGCAGAATCTCAATTCTGCGTAGGAGTTCGAGATTCGATCGCAGTTGAGGGAACTTCGTCAGGGTGAGTTGTCTGTGACAGAGTATGCTACAACACTGAAAAGACTATGGTCTGAGGCAGATCATTACTGCACCTTTGTTCCTACCAATCCTACCGATATTGAGGGCTTCCAGAAGTATCTAGAACGAGAACGGGTGTAAGACTTTCTTTATGGACTGAACTCAGAGTTTGAGTCAGTTCGTGTTCAGCTTCTGGCGCGAGATGTTCTTCCCACTTTAGGACATGCCTTCTCTATTGTCCTAAGCGAGGAGACCAGACGGCGAGTTTCTTCTACAGTTAGTGTTCCAACGAGATCAGCTCTTACAGTACAGTCTCAAACTGCATCATCAGGAGAGGGTGTGCCACCACCGTAAGAAACCTGAGCACATCAAGGCATAGTGTTGGGAGCTTCATGGTCGTCCTACTCAATTTGGTCATGGTAGACGTGGTCGTGGTGACAGTGGTGGCCGTCGTGGTGGTGGTCGAGGAGAAGGTGCTGGTAGAGGTCGTGATTTTGGGCAGGCCCATTTCTCAGAAGAGATCGAGGACAGTACTTTTGGTTTGTCTACAGAGGAATATCAGCTTCTTCGCCGATTGATGGAAAAGCATGAAGCACATTGTAGCACCACCTCCTCCAAAATAGAGACACCTAGCCAGCCCGAAGGGTATATTGACTCTTCTCACTTTGCTCAGTCAGGTACTATACCTTGTATTGACCATGCCCTCAGTTGTATAGATAGGATGCCCAGCTCCTGGGTAAGTAATAGACTCAAGAGCCTCTAGCCATATGACAGGTACATCTACTTTGTTTCGGTCCTATTCTCCATGTTCGGGTAGGGATAAAGTCCGTATCACAGATGGATCCTTTATCTCTGTTTCTGGTAAGGGATCTCTGGACTATACTCCCACATTGAGTTTGTCCTCTGTCCTACATGTCCCTTCCTTTCCTATCAATTTACTTTCCATCAGCTCTATTATTAGAGATTTAAATTGTTCTGTCACTTTTTGGCCTTCTCATTGTCTTTTTCAGGAGCTGAAAACGGGGAGGACTCTTGGATGTGGTAAAATGCACAATGGACTCTACCATTTGAAGACTGAAGAATGCAATTTGGGCTCTACTGCTGGGGAGAGATCTGCTCTTACTGTTGAGGATGCTCCTTCAAAGATGATGCCACACCGCAGAAGGCTAGGACATATTCCTTTTTCGATTCTTGCTAGACTATTTCCTACTTTGGCAAATAAGTGCAATAAAAACTCGTTGAGTTGTGATCATTGTGAGTTGGCCAAACATACAAGAAGTGTTTATCCTACTGTTGGTAATAAAAGTTCTTTGCCCTTTGAGATTGTGCACTCTGATGTATGGGGACCTTGTAGCACTACTGCTGCTACAGGTCATCGATGGTTCGTGACGTTCATTGATTGTTTCAGTCGTGTTACATGGGTTTATTTACTGAAACATAAAGAAGAAGTCCTCAGGTGCTTTCAGGAGTTTCATCGGCTGGTGGACACTCAGTTCAATATTAAAATCAAAGTGCTATGGTCTGATAATGGGACAGAGTACACTAATAGAGAATTATGTGAGTATCTTCATTTTCAAAGAATTATACACCAGACTAGTTGTGTAGATACCCCTGCACAGAATGGAGTGGCTGAGAGGAAGAACAGACACTTGTTAGAGGTGACACGAGCATTATTGTTTACTATGCATATTCCGAAGTTCTTGTGGGGAGAGGCCGTACTAACTGTAGCATATCTTATCAATCAAATACCTCTTCGGACCCTTGACTTTATGTCTCCACTTCAGTGTCTTATGGGGACCACCGGCTATACCATTCCTCCTAAGGTATTTGGTTGTGTATGTTTTGCCAGAGATCATAGGCCATCTATTGGCAAACTAGATCCTCGAGCAATGAAGTGTGTGTTTGTTGGCTACTCTGCCACTCAGAAAAGATATCACTGCTATTATCCACCTGAGCGGCGCTTCTTGATCACTATGGATGTCACCTTTCGCGAGCATGAGACTTACTATGCATCTGGTCAATGTGATGGTGGGACATCAACTCTGCTTCTTCCAAGGAACTTCCTTAGTATACTTGCTCGTTTCGGTGCCCAGGGGGAGTATAGTGATGGTGTTCAGGGGGAGCGACGACATGGACATGGAGCTGCAGAGGAGGTTAGTGTAGAGGAGGTTAGAGTCCAGTCCTAGGTGCATCCAGATTCTACCATCCAAGTGTCCTCCCCGGGTGAAGCTCCGGTCACTTCTTCAACATCAGATAACGGTAACACTAATTCTCCTGCTCCACTTGTATCTGATCTTGATCTTCCTATTGCACAGCGTAAGGGCACTCGCCCTATTGTTCATCCTGCTCGTTATCGTTATGATATTGCTAGCTATCCTATAAGTCTGTTTCTCCCTCCTACCAGTGCTTTGCAGCTGCACTGGACACTATTTACATTCCCAGTACCTGGCAGGTGGCTATGGAAGATCCAATGTGGAGAGAGACTATGTTAGAAGAGATGAGTGCTTTATCTAGAAATCAAACTTGGGAGCAGGTTCCTCTATCAATTGGAAAACGTCATGTTGGGTGCAGATGGGTGTTTACTGAGAAGCAAACACTTCAAGATAAGGTGGAGAGATACAAAGCACGATTGGTTGCAAAGGGCTACACACAAACATATGGAGTGGACTATGAGGAGACATTTGCTCCTGTGGCTAAGATGAATTCTGTTCGTGTTCTGATCTCGTGTGCAACTAACTTTGGTTGGGAACTACATCAGTTAGATGTGAAGAATGCTTTTCTACATGGTGACCTTCAGGAGGAGATCTATATGCAGGTACCACCGGGCTTTGAGAGTGAAACGACTACTGGGAAAGTTTGCAGATTGAAGCGATCATTGTATGGCCTCAAATAGTCTCCTCGTGCTTGATTTGACAGATTCAGCAGAGCTGTGAGAAACATGGAGTACAGGTAGAGTAATGCAGACCACACGTTATTCTATAGGCATCATGAAGGGAAGAGGACCATTCTCCTTGTTTATGTTGATGATATTATTGTTACAGGAGATGATTACCAGGAGATCAAACAGTTGAAGTCCAAGTTGAAGCAGGCATTTGAGGTGAAGGATTTAGGCCCACTGAGATATTTCTTGGGTATAGAGGTCGCTAGATCAGCCAGAGGGATTTTTCTATCACAGCGCAAGTATGTACTAGACTTGCTCTCACGGACTGGGATGTTGGGGTGTAAACTAGTTGCTACTCCAATAGACCCAAATCACCGTTTACTGGCAGACGGTGGTGCACCTGTTGACAGAGAGAGATACCAGAGACTTGTTGGTCGACTGATCTATTTGTCACATACACGGCCTGATATAGCATATGCAGTTAGTGTGATCAGTCAGTACATGCAAGATCCACGGGAGAGGCATCTGGAGGGAGCTTACAAGGTCCTTCGCTATCTGAAGGGATGCCCAGGTCAGAGTCTATTGTTCACTCGACACAATAACTTTTAGGTAGAAGAGTATGCTGATGCAGATTGGGCTGGCTCATTGGACGATAGACGATCTACCTCTGGATATTGTATGTATGTTGGTGGTAATTTGGTTGCTTGGAAGAGCAAGAAGCAGTCAGTGGTCGCTCGCTCTACAGCAGAGGCAGAGTACAGGGCAATGGCACTGGGTGTTTGTGAGCTTCTTTGGTTACAAAAGTTACCTCAAGAACTGTTACTGTGGAATGGTTTCCCTCTTCGCCTATATTGTGATGGTAAGTTGCGATCGAGATTGTTAACAATCCGGTGCAGCATGATCGTACCAAGCACATTGAGATTGATCGTCATTTTATAAAGGAGTAAATTGATCGTGGTCAGATTTGCATTCCTTTTGTTCAGTCCTCTGGTCATATTGCAGGTATTCTGACTAAAGGACTTAGTTCTTCTACTTTTTCTGTTTTAGTGGGCAAGATGGGACTTCATGATATCTTTGCCCCATCTTGAGGGGAAGTATTGTAATAGTATGTATTTGTGAGGGGTTTTCCCCTAATTTTTGGTTAATGAGAGATTAAGAGAGAAGGGGTCATCGGGCATCTAACCTTGAATCCCTCTCCTTCTTCCATCATCTCCTTTCTTCCAACATGCCCTAACAAGCTTCTTAGATGTGTCTCATTCTGAACAAACAGCTCTACATATAAGTTATCTTAGGGGAAAGTCAATTATTAACTCACAGGAAAAATGAGGGGGAAAATTATCGCCAGACTAGATCATCCACTATGTATTTAATAGGTTTCATGATGCTATCATAATCTAAAATGTAGCATTTCTCAGCGATCTAACTGCAAAACACATGCTACAACTGCAGCTGTAGCCCATTGAAACTGGTATATTAGAACCATAGATTTTCTTAAGTGATGGTGCCATCATAACAGGGATCGGATAAAAATCACCAATTTGTGGATTCTTCCATTCCAAAGGACTACACGTTAACTAGTTAAATAGTTGAAGTACAAAATGCAAAGTACTTCTAAGCTAGAAATGCATAACACTCCTAGGTTATCATGTAGTTTAAGTTTCCCTGTCAAATAAATGTTTGCAAGAATGATAATAATCAGCAACGAGTTTGCACGACTCTGATTTACCTTCCAAGCAATTGTGAGTAAAAACAACTTGAAAATTAATACTGGAAATAGGAGAGTAATAAGATTCATCACCCTGCAGACATTTAAAGACTAGGCACTCAAATTGACTGTATAAAGGTCATCTAAAAGAAGAAAATTATTAGGAGAAAGGTATCCACCATAAAATGTGGATAGGAAACAG
This sequence comes from Amorphophallus konjac, assembly GCA_022559845.1. Taxonomy (NCBI): domain Eukaryota; kingdom Viridiplantae; phylum Streptophyta; class Magnoliopsida; order Alismatales; family Araceae; genus Amorphophallus; species Amorphophallus konjac. The sequence goes on from CM040120.1 coordinate 30,321,404, forward strand.
CAAAACTTTAGAAAACTCAGTTGTATTTCACAAATCTGAAGTACACCGTGTACCTTGGGGGAACAGGTAGTCTAGTCAACCTAGAAACAATGATATGGTAAGAATTTTCATGTAGCATCCAGCAACTAATGATTATTTGATGAAGAAACATTGAAAGAAAACTGAAAGTTAACCCCGATACGCAGAGAAGCAAGTCAATAATGCTAAAGTCATATCCCATACTTTTAGATTACATTATCAGATATTTTAACTGGAATTGGATGCCAAGAAACAAAAAAAAATCAATTTCTATGTGACCTATAATTCATTGACTAGCATCATATTATAAAGCTAAGAAGGAAAACAATCATACTATCTAAGCTGTCCAATCAAAAAAATCTGAGACCAGTCAGAAACATGCATTCAACTTTATCGATACTATTTAAGAACTTATCATCATCATCATCATTGTAGCCTTATCCCAATTATTTGAGGTCGGCTACATGAATCCTATTCCGCCAAAGATTTCTATCAAGTGCTATAATCATATTTAAACCCAAGAAACTAATATCCTTCCTAATAACATCGCACCATCTCATTTTAGGCCTTCCCCGAGCTTTATACTCTTTAAGAACTTATCAGAAGTGCATTCAGCTCTACCAATACTTTTAAGAATTTATCAGAAGTGCATTCAGCTCTACCAATACTCTAAGAACAAATGGATTCTTTTTCTGTAGATATATGATCTATAAGAACATGAACCGACAAAGTTCATATCAGCAAATGTGGAGAAAACACCGCAAAAATAATCATTACAAATTTCATGACACCACAATCTTTGGCAATTTCGATTTCAAATAACAAGAACAGCAATAACAAGCTTTGTGTGGGTTTCTGAAATTAAAACAACCTGAGTCTCTAATGCATCAAACATAATCAAGGTAAGATGATGGTAAATAACATAACCAAACTTACAGGCATATTCAGGGGCAAGATATCCAAAAGTTCCAGCCAGTCGTGTCTGTAAAGAGTTCTTATCATCAGGAGCAAGTTTGACCAAGCCAAAGTCTGAAATCTTTGCTTTCAAATCATTATCTAGAAGAATATTTGAGGGTTTCAGGTCCCTGTGAATGAAACTTGTCTGAGCCAAGCTATGCAAGTATTCCAATCCTCTAGCTACATCAAGAGCTATTGTAAGCCTCTGCTTCCAAGTGAGGGGAGGATATGCACTCTCACTATCCCTAAACAAGTGCTGACCTAATGTGCCTTTTGGCATGTATTCGTATACCAGTAATTTCTCATTTCCATGTTCACAGTAACCCAGAAGTGCAACCAAATGCCGGTGTTTGACCTTCTTTAGCACCTCTATCTCTGCCCTAAACTCACTCATCCCTTGTTTACCCATCTGACTGCATTCCATCCTCTTCACAGCAATTAAGGTTCCATCAGACTGCTCCCCTTTGTAGACCGTACCAAATCCTCCCCTTCCCAAAATGTTTCCCTCACTAAAATTGTTTGTCGCCCGTTGAAGGTCCTGCATTGGCACATACATGTTTTCGGTCTCAACCAAATGCCCACCACTAGTTTGGCCATAAAATTTACCAGGAGGATGACCATTTCCTGGCTTACCAAATCTCTTGAGACGGTCCTTACACTTATAGAAAAGATATGCTGATCCAATAGCCACAACTAGAACACAAAAGATGATCAATGAAGCATAAACGGCTGGCCTAGAGCGCAACCCTTTGGATTGGCCTCGATCAGGTGAAGATGGACTCTCTCCACTAGGAGTAGAACCAGGACCTCCCCCACCAGCATGGCTCCCTAGAAGAGGATTACCTTCAGTGTTCACCTTCACGTTTGGCCCAAAAGCTGGTACAACCCCAGAGAGACTGTTATTACTGACATCAAGAACTTGGAGCTGAGCTAACCTAGTCAAGCCCTGTGGGATGGACCCCGTGAGATTGTTATGATCCAGTTTAAGAACCCTCAATGCTGTGAAGTTGGCAATGCTATCAGAAATATTCCCCACAAGATTCTGGAAACCAAAACTGAGGGATGTGATGCCTCCCTGGGGATCGCAGGACACATGCAGCCAGCCATTGCAGGGGTCATTCCCCTTCCACGCCCTGGCGAGGCTCGAAGGGTACCCAAATCCCTCAGCGACCTCCAGCAGGTCCGTCACCCTCTCATCGCACGGCCCTGGCAGCTGGCTGCAGAAGCTGTTGCCGGGGACGGCGTTCACCACGACGCCACTCCCGAGGCTGGGGAATGGCCCCTGCAGCAAATTGTTAGACACATTGAGGGTCTTCAGACTCGGAAGCGACGCGAGCGACGGCGGGAGTACCCCCGTCAGCTGGTTGTCCCGGAGCTGGAGGTCGACCAGCGAGGTGCATCCGGAGAGGTCCGGCACCGGCCCGGTGAAGGTATTCGAGTGGAGCCATAACACGGAGAGCTGGGCCATGTATTTGAGCACGTCCAGGGACCCCGAGAGCATCCCCGGGCCGGAGGCGCCCTTCTGGAGCTGCTGGTTGTTGAGGTAGAGCTCCCGGACGCTGGAGCCCCCCAGGGAGGGAGGTAGGGCGCCCACCATGTAGTTGTAGGAAAGTCTCAGGTACTGCAAGCTCTGCAAACCGTCGAAAAAGTCGGGTATGGCCCCGGCGACGCTGGCGTTCATGGCGGAGAAGCGCGCCAGGTTGGAGCATTGCCCCAGGTCGTCGCCAGGGAGCCCCCACGGCCCAAGAGGATTGTGGTCGAGGGACACGTTGGTGAGGGTACCCAGGCCGGAGAAGAAGCCCGCCGGGATGGATTGGAACCCGTTGTTACCGAGGTAGAGCTCGCGCAGGTTGGCAAGGCCGGTCAGGGGCGGGAGGTCCCCGCCGAGCTGGTTGTTCTGGAGGGAGAGGGTCTCCAGGGAGGAGAGGTTGGCGACCTCGGGGGCGAGGAGGCCCCGCAGAGACCTCCCCTGCAGGTCGATGCCGGTGACATGGCCAGAGACGCAGGTGACGCCTAACCACACGCCGCCGCAAGGGTCCAGCGTGGGGTCAGTGCTCCATTTGGAAGGCAGCGGGGTGATGGACCTGGCGATGGCCGCCATCGCCGCCGCGTCGCGGGGGTCGGTGTCCCCGAGGAGAGGAGAGACGGGAAGGAGGAGGAGGAGGAGGAGGAGCAGAGGGCCGAAGGTTCCTGGGCTCCCCATCGCGGCCGCCGCCATGGTGGCGCCGCTGCTACGCCGAGGCCGGGGGGAGCAGGGACGGTGTGGACTCGGCTTGTTGCAGAAGCCCCGTTCCTGTGGGTGGGGTGTTCGTTGGCGCCAGCCAGCTTTGCTCGGTTTCCGATTTTTTTGGCCACTTTGATAATAGGGTAGGTAAGTTAGCCTTCCTATATTTTCGAATTTCTAATTTGATATCTATCCTGAGTAAAAAAATCATGCGAGAGAGGTAAAATAAATTAATTTTAAATTAAGGACATTAATCTCATCCGACACAAGTGATATGTTCTAGTTCCCTAACTTAAATAATTCACCCACCCATGAATAACTTATGGTAACCCATCTTATTTCATTATCAAAGTGACATTAGGGTTTCCGCATATACCTCTCTTGGAAGTGAAGCTATATAAAAATTCACCGTGTAATTATATTTAAGATTTTTTATAAATAAATCATAATTAAGTTTAAAATTATAAAAAAATATCTCTAGAAATATATTAATAAATATATATTTACTTTTGTCCAAATAATACATAAATGTCATTGCAGTTAATTTATATCCACAAAAAAAAGAATATTCTTCAAAGATTTACATGTTTTTTTTAAAATTTTTACATAAAAACTATCGTTAAATAGAAATTTACAAAGAAATCTTTCCTACAAATATACTAGTAGACATATCACTGTATAAATTTAAATTATGCAACTTTACCGTCATATTACTTCTTTTTATCAAAAACTTGTAAAAATATTACGCTTAAATGACATTTATATACTATTTGAATTAATACAGTGATATGCCTATTAATATATTTCTATATTTTTTTTAATAAATTCACCTCTAATAATAATTTTCATACAAAAATCCCATCATTTTATTTTGTAACGAAATGATTAAAATATCCCTTTCAAATCTCAAATTCTTCACCCTTATCCACGAAGAGATTAGAAAAACCTATGGAGATAGGAGGGAGAGAGAGAGAGGGGGAGGGGTCAGAGGTGACTTCCCCCTCCAACACCGGCAACAACCCAGTGAGAGGTGAGTAGCACAGGGGGAGAGAGAGAGAGAGATCATTTGCAAGTGAGAGGTTCCAATGTCAAAGGGAGAGACCCCCTCTCACAGCCTCCCCTAATAGAGGGCACAGATACTTAGGTGGGAGCTTTCGGTCACTTTTCATAATGAATTACGAACCCTACTGAGTAACAAACATAAGATCTCTACGGGGCTAAATTCAATGCAATCTTCTTTCCACTATTAACTTGGATCTCACTCAGGATTCCATTTTCCTATGTAACCGACTCAGATTCCCTAAATTTTCATAATTTCATTAGAGCCCCCCGAGGACTTGCCTCATGTTTAGCCCTCAATCATGATTAAGGTGACATCTCCAACTTCACACATCTTTAGACATATGGGCCTATAAAAGGTATAGAACATCGACATCACAATATAGGCAACAACTACTCCTACAGCTCCATAACTTCTTTTCTCCCCCACCGGCCATTGATTTAAACATCAGAGGTTTCTCTCAAAGCACCTCACCCCGAGTTAAACTTTTTTCACAGGAGGATCACTAATTTTAGCGCTCTACGACAATGCTAACTCTCTATGCCTCTTGCCTTCTCCACGGTCATCTCTTTCCAACACATGACAAAGGATCAGCATCCGACGCCCCTCTTCGCACTTGGTTATCATTCGAAACTCTCTTTCTTGGTCTCAACAATAAATAAAAACGTTACACGGCACCTACAAATGTAGGATAATTTTTATGCAAATTTACTTCTACTAAGACAATATATGCAAAAAAAATATTTATTTAGGATTGTGCCCCCACGTGGTATGGGACCACCGATCGAAGGGCCGGTGGTTGTGGAAGCTGTTAGTCAGGAGGGGCAACGGAGTAGAGGGCGATCAGCAGCGTGGCATCCAAGTATTTGCTGAGTATGGAGTCACGACTCCAGAGGGAGAGAGAGAGAGAGAGATAGAAAACGACAAAGTCTAATAATGAAATAACAACGGCTAGGGAGGTTCCCGAAAATAATTCGCGACAGTTTGGGGACATGTACATCATGTTGTTTAGGAACGTCGTTCGGGGCAAAGAAGGATAATTTTAAATACGGAAAAATTTTGAAATAATTTTATTTTAATAATAATTCCCCAGATTGATCCAATCCCAAAATATTTCAATAATATACTTGGTTTTTGCAACCTAATCCTTTCCGCCTCATCCATCACTGTCTCTCACACATCTCTCACTCTCTCTCCTTCTCTCTCTCTCTCTCATATTGCAGTGCCCAGCCGCTAGGTGAGGGGAGGAGGGCGGCCAGTGATTGGCGGTGGAGGGCTGGCGAAGGGCGACGATGCCGGTGGGGGCCGACGGAGCGCCACCAGAGTGAGGGGCATGATGCCTACTAGGTGAGGGGAGTGTTAAATGCGTGTGATTTAACAAAAAAAAACATAACAATTCGTTGTTACGTTCACAAGGTGAACGTTACGTTCACAAGGTGAACGTTACAACGTGTAACGTTTCTAATGAATGGAAACGTTACACCTATTGCAACGTAAAGTTACTTTTAACTTTAAAACGTAAAGAAAATAATGAGTCAGACTATTAATGGATGAACGTGGGGGTGACCTTTTATGGCTTATATATAGACCTCTTTGGCCAACTAAAACTTAATACAATCACAAAAGTAATAACGTAAAGTTCTCCCTTTTTTCTTCTCATTTTTTTTCTTCACAATTTTATTTAATTTGTGTTGAGTTTTTAAAAGTTGGGTTGAGATTCGCTAAGACTCTCTTCGAAGACATGCTGATGAGAGAGAGGGTGTCACCTATCCGGGGTCGTCGTATCTCTAAGAGATCATTGTCACGGGAGCCGCACGTCGGCCGATAATAAATTCTCTTAATTCAGCGACATCGCGCTTCGACCAAAAGGCTACGCTCTCTAAACCTCTCAATTTATTTTATGCTAATAATTTTAATTTTTTAACAAATATTTTCAACAATCTAAGAGAACTTATTTACATTATATTGCTGAAAAAAAAATCCAAGACGTTGTTTCGTATCAACATTTGTGGATAAAGAGTATAAAGTCTATTCTCTTAAAAATTATTATTTTATTATAACATATACGTCAAAATACATATTACACATTATACATCATATATATTATTGGGTTTTTTACATATTAGTCCCTACAAATATGACGAATTATTTTTTAGTCCCTAAAATCTCACTATTGTTTAAAAAGCCCTTAAAATCATGTAACTCTAGCAGAAAGGCCTATGTAGTTCATTGACGTTAAAATAGTTAGATATTCGATGGAATATTCCATCCTTCCGTTAAAAAAAGTTGAAAATCTTAAACTACACTTATCATAACCCTCTCCATGTGAAACCCTTCACCCCACCACCTGCCACCGCACACCTCACCACCCCCATACGCAGTTGTAGATATATTTCTCCTCCCGTCCGTTCTTTTAATGTCCTCCCATGTCTGAAATGAATGAAGACAGAGGGAAATGGAGGAATAAAAACCTGTGATCGCCACCAAGGCGCCGAACGTGATGAACACGCCGTACCTTGGAAAGAGGGAGAGGTACTCGCCTGGTGTGCAGCGCTGCGAAGATGTACGGCTCCAGAAGAACCGCCTATAAGATGCACGGTCTCATGACAGATCGTTTAAGAACGCTGCAGAGGATGCGAGATGAGACACTCCTGACAGTTGAACGGCTCTATAACGACCGCAGGAAGAAGAAGGACGGTCCAGGTAGCACCGCACGTCTCCTTGAACGGATGGTATAGAACCGCGCAAGACCACCACGCCAGAAGTTACAAAGGGTCCAACCTCCACCCTCTCTGGCCGGCCAGAGGGGATGGGCCTCGTGCTAGGGATTGCTGACCTGCAAACATGATGTGAAGAAGACAGAAGAAGCCCAAGATTAGAACTGAAAAGTGTAGTAAATGCCAAAATAAGAAGAAATGAACATGAATAAGTGAAAAGGGGGAAACCTGGGGGATTTTAAACCCCTAGGGTGTCACAAACGTGGGTGGGTGGGTGCATGGCAATGAATGTGAAGAAAAAATGTGGGGAGAAAGTGAGAAGAGTGATGCATGTAGTGAAAAAAATGGACAAAACATATCAAACACACAAGACTTAAAAACTAGACTACTCCCTGAACCGAAGGCTTATATGGACGTGGAAAGCCTCCCTCTTTGGTGCTAGGTCGCTCAAGAATGCGGCAGGGCTTCGTCGTCAACCAAAAATCTCCCCCCCCCCCTTTCAAACCCGGCCTTTAGGGTCTATTTATAGAGCACCTAAAGTCCTAGCTCGGAATTAGGGTTTAGAAACATTTTCAGGTCGAGATTATCAAACAAAAGATGAAGATAATTCAATTATCTTTCATCTGAAAGAAATGGCACTCGAAATGGTTGAGGATTCGCGGAGAAATGGCTGGATAAAGTTGGGGATAAATCCACGAGGAGAGAGAGAAAATCTGTTGAATCTTCAGTAATCGACCAGATGAACGGTCTAACGATAGACCACACATCCATATGGGCGGTCCATTCTGCGCCGTCCAACCCTGTCGGTGGAAATCCAACAATTCACAAAATAATCTAAATTATCCATTGAACCGGCCCCGAATGGTTTGCCGTTGGACTCTCATACATGAACGGCTCATATGAGACCGTTCAAAGGTAGAGCAGCCAAAGACAAACCGTTCTTGCCTTGTCGGTGATAAATAGATTAATTAGATAATTATCTAAGAAAACCACCAAGCGCAGGACTCTGAGAGATGAGTGGCTACCATCCATCAGTCCATCATGTTGAACGGCTATGGGAGGACCGCATAAATACTTGTCGGTGGAAATTCAGAAAATTAACCAAAATATTCCAAAATAGATGGACGGTCCATAGGCAACCGTACATTGATTGAGCGGCCAGGGATGAACCGTACATGTACATGGGTGCTTGAAACTCATAGAAAATCCCAATCAACCAAAACCAAGGCCTATTAAGCCCAGAATTGAAACAAACCTAGTCAGGGAAGGAGGTTACCCATAAAACTGGCCCAAAACATACCTGAAAACAGCTCCAACGAGTGATGGACAACTCGAGGCATCGACAAATGGGAGTAAGAGGAACGACTCAACTTTATCGGCAAAAAATGGGTGTCAACAGAAGTCCCTCCTTAACGTCCTCTTTGCAGGGGAGAGAGCGGAGGTGAAGCGAAAATGACATGGAACATGGAGATGAAGCGAAAATACAGCAGAGTGGACCGGAAAGCGGGCGTTAAGGTAAAACAACACCCGTTTTTACCAACAAGTGACAGGAATCTTCCGGAAAACTCTGAACCAAATGCAAGGAATGATAAAACCAAAAGCGACACCGGTCTGGAGGAACTAAACTAAACGAAATGAAACAAATCGATAAGATCAACCTCATGGGGGACACAATCCCGCGGTCCAATGAGGAAATCAAAAGCAGGCAGCAAAAGTAAAAGAAACAGGCTAAAGCTCCAGACGGGGACCTCTTAATCAACCAAACTAAGCGAATTGACCAAAGAGAACCTTCCAACTCAGAGTGGAATTAGTTCCTCTTATCCAAACACTGAACGCACAATTAACCATCACTGACGGGGTATTCTTCAGGCAAACCATGGGGCATGAAAGCTCAAAAGATGCGCATGATGCATGCTGGGCTAAAATAAAAGAAATCGTTAAAACAAATGCGAAGAAAGATTAAAATATAAAATACTCGAGAATAATATTGCTAAGCTGGGAGAAACAGAGTCAAGATACCATCCGCAACCACAGCGTGCAGGATAGAACCATCCTCCCCATGACATCCCAACCTAACGAACTATCCGAAGATTAAACACGTGAACCTGGATCATCATCATTTTTGTTGAAGGGGAGCATCAGATCCTGGAACACGTAGATAACCAACTGGTTCTCGAGATAATATAACATAATACCATATAATAATGCAATAAGGGTGATAAGGTTAGAAGGCCATACTTGACTTACTTGTACAGGTGAAACGACAAGTGAAAGTTTGATGCTGCACATAAAATTGTTAACAAGATTTACAATGACATCAAAATTCATTAATTGAACACCAAGTGCAGACAACTTCGAACATGAACGGTTAAATACCAACCGCCCAGAGAAGAACGGTTATATGTGAGCCGTATATATATGGAATTTGAACTGACTTAAAAGCAGCATACCGTTAACGAAGAACGGTCACATAGCAACCGTTCAAATGAAGAACGGTCTATCGCTAGACCATTTAACCTCTGCAACTTCGAAAGGCTAAAAACCATTCATCTTGTTGTGCCCCTTAGGCACAAGCATATGTTATTTTGTTTTGATGATAGCAACACATTGAGAGTATCACAGTGAGCCAGTCATTGTGTTTAGCATACATTACATTTGTTCATTTGTTCACTACTATATGCATTTGTTCATATGTATGCATCACTCCTTTGGCAAGTCTATACATGGTGCATTCATGCATATAAAGTCTATACACTCCATTGCATTGCAGCATGCACACACACAAGTCTACACATCATGCATTCAGGCTTAAGTGTTAAGCACACGAAGTCTGTACAGCGGTTGCCTTCATGCCTAGAAAGTCTGTACATCGTGTGTTGCTGAATGTCTGCACACTGTCTCACTTAGCGTCTCATGCTAAGTCTATACATCCGTTTGCACAACACATAAAGTCTATACATTCCTCATTGCCTTGCTTCATGCACTAAGTCTGTACATCGGCAAGTCTGTACATCGGACCAAGCCTTTGTGCATTAGCGTACATCGGCAAGTCTGTACATCGGACCAAACCTTTGTGCATTAGCGTGCATCCAGCAAGTCTGTACATTGAGCGTCTCATGTTGCGTCCCATGCAAAGTCTGTACATCGGGCGTCTCATGCAAAGTCTGTACATCGGGCGTCTCATGCAAAGTCTGTACATCGGGCAAGTCGGTGCACTCAAACACTTGCTCGATGCATTGCATTCTAAGCGCCTCATGTTGCGTCTCATGCAAAGTCCGTACATCGTGTGTTGCTGAAAGTCTATACAGCTTGTGTTCGTAACACAAAGTCTGTACATTGTCTAGACTGCATACACCAAGTCTATTCATTGCCTTGCAGCATGCACGCACACATAGTCTACACATTCATAGCTGTTAAGTCCATACACTTGTTGCTGGCAAGTCTATACATCGCATAGCATGCATGTGTTCAAGTCTATACATTGCTGCTGAATGCAAGTCTATACATTGGTTGCTGCATTGTACGCACACTCAAAGTCTACACATTGCATGTTAGCATGCTCGCACACACTAAGTCTATACATGAGCAAAGTCTGCACATTGCTGTCTTTACCTACGTTCAAAGTCTGCACATTGTTTATACATTGCACGCAGAGTCTACACATTCGTCTGCATGACTGAGCATCCATTGTTGTTGTGCATACTTTGATAGATGTAAAGTCTATACCTTGCTATCTGCATTTGTGCACTCCTTCGATATAAGTCTATACATTGCCTCATGCATTGCACGAAGTCTGCACATTGCTGCATTCTAAGTCTGCACATTGTTTATACATTGAACGCAGAGTCTACACATTCGTTTGGCATGCCTGAGCATTTATCGTCAATGTACATACTTCACCATATGCATACTGCAGCATGTGCTATCAAGTCTATACACTCATAAGCTTAGTTAATGCATTCTATGCTTCACGCATACACTAAGTCTGTACAACGTTCACACACTTAGTTTGTGCATTGTGCTCTCATGTTTTAACACTAGGCATTGCAATGTCTATACATTGCTGTCGCATTGCAAAGTCTATACATTGCAAAGTCTACACAATGCATTACACCCTACAAAGTCTGTACAGGGTTTTAGACTTAAACTGATAACTCTATCCTCTGTCTGACAGGTACTCTTCGTAAAGCTTAATGAAGGCACGTGATCCAAGGATGGACGAGGTGCCCAGATTGTGACACGTGTACAGCAGCAAGCCTGGATGCTGTCACGTGACCAAAATGATTGGGCGGGAAATGTGGAAGCCACACGCCCTCCTATTGCTGCTGGTATAAAAGGAACATTTCTTCTATCTGGATGTGCAGTGAAGATCAAAGCAGAAGAGCAGAGAGTGAACTTCAGCCTACACGATCCACAGAGAAGAAAAGCAGAGAGCCACCGAGAGCAGAGAAGAAAAAGGGAGAGAAGAGAAGTTTGAGAGAGAAGAGTTGAGAGAGATTTGTTCCTCAGATCTTTGGTTCAAAACCAGATCTGAGTTTGCTCACTTGTTTGAGCTTTATTCCCTGCAGGGATACATTTTGTTTTTCGTTTTGTTTCTGTTTTGTTTTCGAAACTCTTGTGTTCAAGCTGTGTGCCAGCACTTGCAATGGAGGATTCCACTGGACGGGTCAAGCTGTAGTCCCCAGCTGTGGCAGAGGTGTATCCTCTGGACAGGTTAAGCTGTAATTCCTCAGCGGGCGAGACTTGGTCTCGGACAGCAAGCTGTGAAGCTCAACGGTCTGTAGGCAAGCTGTGATGCCCAGCGGTTCAAGCTGTGAGTCAGCAGTAATCCACACTCGGGTTGAGTGTGGGGTGGACGTAGGTCTGGAGGACCGAACCACCTAAAAATATCTTGTCTACTGTGTGATTGTTTTGTGGTTTACATCGCTTCCTTATTTCTCTTCTTTGCGCAGTAGATGTTTGCTTAGGACGGTTCTTCAGCTGCTCTGGTTGGTCTTTGGTTTGTGCGCTCCATTTGTTTAGCAGAAGTTCTTACATTCCGCATTTGATTCTGTTGTAGTCACTTTTATCGGGTGACTGATCTATTCACCCCCCTCTAGATCACCTTTAGCGTCCCAACACATCTCCCTCCCTCCACCGTAACCGACGGTGGGAGGGAGAATGGAGGGGGCACCCACACATCCATTCTCTCGATTTCTCACACCCCTTTCCCACTGACGGGAGACGAGCCTCCGGGTCCAAGATTTTTCTTTCTTTTCATTTTCTCTTTTTTTTAATACTTTTCTCCTCTCTTTTTTTCCCATTTTTTCTCTAATTCATTTTCTTTCTTGCACCTCTCATTTTTTTTTCACCAAGCATTACGACTTTGGACCACAAGCCTTGGAATGGACAAAAATCATCTGATGTTCATGTTTTCGGGGAAAGGAATGGATGCACAGTAGTAATAGTATCCACTCTCACCATAAGTAGACCCGTCAGAAAGGTGAGCTTCTCGGATGCGATACTCTCCCCATTCCTCCAAGCCATATCTCTACAATATACTTCTTGCATCAAAGGAATCATATGCCATACTTCTCCCTCTCCATTCCCTATATCTGGTGTTCATCATAGTAGCATGTAGAAATTATATTTCATCACCCATTTCGGCATCACATGTTAACACATCACATAGTTATAGAGCCCTTGAATGTCCGGCGACCATCATTCTCTGGAACAAGACATGCTTCAACATAAGCTTCAATGATGACCTGACATGCACGTAACAAGCGTCCGTCTCCTTTCACTTTTGTTTTAACCAATCTTTGTATTTTCAAAAAATAACTTCTCTCTTTTTTATCACCTTTCTTTTTTTTCTGAACTTCTCTCTCTCTCTCTTTTTATCACCTTTTTTTTCTCTTCACAATCTTCACGAGAGAGAGAGAGAGAGAGAGAGCATGACGAAGAGAGAGAGAGAGAGAGAGACGTAGGAGGTGGGGGGAACGGCAACAACGGCTTGGGAGTCGGTCCGGCGTGCTGGAAGGCTTGCCGGCATGCTCTGGGTGAGCCGCCCTTGTGCTCGGAGGGGGGGGAACGTCGTGCTCGGCTTGCTTGGAGGAGGGGTGCTGGCCGGGTACGGAGGCGAGAACTACTCGCCCGCGCATTTGGGGACGTCGACCGGCAGCTGCTGCATACACGGGGGTGGCGAGGAGACTGCTCGGTGCGGCTGGAGACGTAGTTGGGTGCTCGTCCGACGTGGGCGAAGAAGGTGGCGGGCACGGACCTTGCCGATATGTGGACGATGGTGGTGGCAAGAATGGGCTATTGGAACGCTACGTCGTGCTTGGGCCCTCGGCGACGTCGGCTCTAGGTGAACTGGGCGTGGGTTGCATGGCAGAGTTCCATGCTCATCGTGTGGCCTGGGTGCTCACCGCGCCCTGGGTAGCGCCAAGCTCAAGAGGGGGCCGTGCTCGGAGGGTGAATGCAGATGTGACTCGGATGCGGGTGGGTGGCGAACGGTGGTGGCCTGCCCTGCAACGAGAGCAGATGGCTCGTGGTGGCGATGCAAAGGGTAAGGGAAGTGGGCAGGTGATGCCTGGGGGAGGGGAGGTGCAGGGTGAGAGTTGTGACTGGTCAGGGTGGGGAAACAACAGAGTTACGGTGCTTGGTTGTGGGGATGGGGAAGAGTGACGAGCTCGGAGGCATGGCTTATGTTTGCAAGTGAGGTGGATGAAGGGAGGAGTGGAGAGACAGGTGGGCTTGCATGGCTAGGAGGGGGTCCGCGGTGGAGCAGGGAAGGTAGGAGGGTAAGATGGTGAAACTGTAGCAGTGGGAGAGGGAAGGGTTGGGGCCGCATCTCACGACCGGGTAGCTTGGGCTTCTCACCCACGGGGAGGGGCATCTCACCCCATCTCCTTCTCGGAGAAGAGAACACAAGGAAGGCTTCACACCTCTCGTTGATAATTTTCAAAAATTTCTATTCCACTCATTGTCTTCAACGTGGGGTTACAAGTTCTTTAAATAGAAAAGGATGGGGAAGGGGAGAGGTCACCTTGGGAACCCAAGGGACTTGGGTCTCCACGAGGAGTCCTACTTGATTGCATATATATATTATATTTATATATCTATTCTCTATAACAAAAGAAAACACAACATATTAGGCCCACTAATGTGGCCCATTAAGATAAAACACTTGAAATAGTAAATATAACTTGATGGCTGTTGGCATTGCTTGATGACCTCCAGACGATCCCGTCACCCACTCTCAATCTCCCTCTCCCACATGCGCTCAAAGCACTGCGCGAGACGACCCTCGATGACGAACGTGGACGCGCCACCGCCGTTGACCGCTGCCGCGGCGGAGGTTCCACCGCCGGAGGAAACGCCGGCAACATCGCCGACCGAGCGAGGGGCTCTCCCGCCGCCATCCGAGGCCGAGGAAGGCGCTAAAGCTACCGCGCCCGGAGATGGAGATGCCGGGGAGAACGCGTCGGCGGAGAGGCCGGCCAAGGGGCCCCGTCCGACTGAGGTAGGTGCACCAAAACCTCCTCCTTTTTCATTTTTACACCATGCATGTTAGATTAAGGGGATTCTGGGTGGATTAGGGCTCTTAGGACCAGTTCTGGGGGGCAACAGTGGCCTCCCCACCGGTGGGGAAACCCTCACCGTCGTCGGGGAAGACGACGGTAGGGCGGTTTACACAAAACCGCACAAACGAAAACATACGGCTCACAGAGAGCCGCCCAAAGCCCACACGGCCCAGGGGTAGCCGTTCAAATTCACATAGCATTAGAACCGAACCAAGTAAGGACGGTGAGAGGCTCACCGTACAAACGACAAATGGGCCACATTGGTCCGTTCAACACCCTGTCAACAAAGAACAACGCGGTCCCTATAGGACTACCCAACCTTCCTGCGGCCCATGAGTGGCCGTTTGAAACTAAGAAACCTGAGGGAAGAACGGTGCATGCTCACCCGTTCAAGATAAGAACGGCCAATGCTAGCCTGTTCGAAACACAGAACCTAGGGATTAGAACAGTGCACATGGGACCGTTCAAAGGGACGAGCGGCCTGTGGGAGACCGCTTTTCTGACAGAGAGTTAAACCTTGATGATTTTATTTATATATGAAATAAAATGCTTAAATAAATTACTAAAATGCATTTAAAATGAATGAATGAATGCAGGGAAAGCGCAGGACCCGCACCTCGTGGCTGCAGGTCCGTGCAGTGTATTTAGCACTGCCGGACTTTCAGAGGGAGCGGTTGGCTGCCATGGGGTTCGCCCCATTCCTGAGCATTGAGGTGTATCGGTTCGACACAGCTCTGCTCTATGCCCTGCACGACCGCTGGGACCCAGTGAGTCGTACGTTCCTCTTCCCGTGGGGCCATATGGTCCCCACGCTGGAGGACGTGGCCAAGCTCACTTGTGCACGGGCTACCGGTTAGCGGTACCACTTTTCCCGACTACCGGGCGATGGCTCGGGGATTGCTGGGCTTAGAGCTACGGCACCCTGAGAGGCAGTCGACCCTCCTACCCCGGGCTGGTCTCCAGGACAGCCTGGGATTACGACGGGCGGGAATTGCAGTCGGAGAGCAGCCGGAGGAGCACCTGCAGCGGTTGGTGGAGCTGGCGCGGCCGAGGGTAGCTGCAGGGCCGGGAGCAGAGGCAGATAGAGTGCTGTAACGGTTCCTGATGCTGATGTTCGGGCAACTTCTCTTACTCCAGGTACAACTCTTACCCTAGACTTAATTATGCAACTCTATATGTTTCCTAAATGCTGACACGATGCTGTGATGCAGGTGGGCCTACGTACACCTAGGTGGGCTGGGCAGTGGCGAAGAGACCCGTCCTGGGCTCCTGTCGATCGCCCGGAGGTGGACAGCACCTCGGGAGACTGCAGCCCTGAGACGACAGATCTGAGAGCTATAGGACGACCTGGACGCTCTACCGTTTGCCTCGGTATGCTTCTAAACTCAGACTCTTTAATTAAATGTAATTCTTATATGATGATGCTGATGCGACTCTTATTTCTTGCAGGTACGGTGGACACCTTTCACAGAGGGGGACCAGGCTGGTCAGCCCTGGGTGGCAGGGGCCCTTACCTTCGCTAGACGAGACGTGTGGCTTCACTGCATGAATGTGGTGGAGCCACTACACTTCAGATTGGTGATGAGGACCATTGGGGTCCATCAGCCCGCGGTGGAGTTCACGGCGCCTGAGAAGGCGGGGGAGCGAGTGACGAGGACGACCCGAGGCCTGGCGGCGGCATTTGATTGGTCGACGAGGAACGCTGCGCAGGTGGCCGACTGGACAGCTCTCGGGCGGGTGGTGACCATTCGAGCGGAGAGCGACTCAGTGTACTACACCGCGTACGCCAGACACTACCGGGACCAGGTGTTCCGGGATGCCCACCGACCGGTATGACTTCTAAACTCAAACTCTGTCTATTATGCTTATGATTCCTATATGATGATGCACTGACACATGGACTTCTAAATGCAGATTCACCCTGAGGGACGACTAGAGGAGCTGCAGGGGCTCCTGCACTCCACCATCAGGGAGCGGGACGAGGCCCGACAAGCCCTGGCCTTACTGGTGAGTTTTCTAAACCATAAACTCTCTAAATTATGCAAATGCTTATGATTATGATTGTGCATGTGACTGACCTGGAATTTTGGATGCAGCATGCCAAGGGGGCCCAGCGACAGGGGGCCGATGCTCCTTCTTCTTCTTCTACCCAGACTCCTGCAGATCGGGCCGAGCGGGAGGCCGACTTCACTCGGATGGTAGCGCGGGCCAAAGCGGCCGAGGTGGCGCTCACCGAGAGGGTACGCAAATCACTACACTTCCCCTTTTGTTACTTATGCTTATGAAATGTATGAAATGCAAATGACTGACTGTGATATGTGCATGCAGACGTCTGAGCTGACCCTGCTGAGGGCGGAGCTGGAGCAGAGTCGGGTAGCGGCTCGGGAGGAGGCAGCGCATTTGAGGGAGGAGACCGCCCGACTGCGAGAGGAGCTTGCACAGGGCAGAGCAGACGATACCGTTGAGACAGCACTCCTACGAGCTGAGGTTGAGCGTCTTCGAGCCAGCGCTACCGAGGCGGAGCGCTACAGGACCGAGGCTGAGCAGGCCCAGCGTCAGGTCTCGAGGCTGGAGGGCCAGGTGGAGATCCTCCGGGAGATGAGCCAGAGGTCGAGGAGTGGTGCTCTGAGTAGGACCCATGGTTCTTTCAGGACTTACTTGACGGGTTCCTCTGGCCGGCAGAGGAACGAGGAGGACGAAAGACGGCGGCGCGCCGAGACGAGGTGACTTCTCCGATGGCCCCACCATCGAAGAGGTTGGAGGGAGGAGGCGACAACGACCATCAGGAGGGAGAGGGTCAGGCTTGACTCTTGTACTTGTGACTCTACTTTGTACACATGATATGATATGACAGTGATATTGATATGCTTTTTTGTCTATTTCTATGAATGAATGAATGGATGAATGCGACTACTGACTCGACACGAGTGTGTGAGTGAGAGACGACGACTACGAGTGAGACACGACTACGGGTGTGACGCGACACGACCACGAGTGAGACAGAGGGACGCCGACTCCGAGTGAGAGAGAGAGTGTGATGCCAAATGAGTGAGATGAGCGACGTCAAATGAGTGAGATGAGTGTAGTGCCCCAGAATTTATAAATAATTTTTTGAATTATAAAATAAATTTTTGGAAATTATAAAGGCTTAATTAAATTAATGAAGGGGTTATTAGATTAATAAGTCAATATAAGGCTCAAAAAGGCTAATTAGTTAACCTAGCCTATCTAATAATCGTCCAAAAGGTTTATGGACCAAGCCCATCAAGTTTGGCCCATATTCTAGAAGGGTAATTGGCTTATTCACGTATTTTAAGGATAAATACTAATTATATAAGATAATTATATGGATAAACGAATAAAAGAGTTTTATTAAATTGAAACTCCATACACGTTACATGTAACGGTCTATCGGGCGACCGCCACAGCCATGTAACACACCTAGACACGACCGTTACATCCTGTAGATTCCGTAAGATGAGGAAATTGTAAAAAGATTGGAACTTTGAAATCCTATCTACAAGAGATCGATTTGGGATAGCTTATAACATTACTAAGGGCACTTAGGGATTAGGTTCTGACAAATTAAGGACTCTAGAATCGATCTAATCTTCAAATCCTAACCAAAACCCTATAAATAGGACCTAGTTCTGAACTGAGCGACCCTTACTTTTTGTAATGCCCCGGGTTTTTCGGATCCTTCTTCGTAGGTCCCGGATCTGGTTTCTCGGAGTGTCCAGCTCCGTTGTGTCCGAAATTTCGTTTCGGACGTCTTTCGTGTTCGGATCGACGCGATCCGGAGTCGTTTCGGAGGCCCGGAGGCGTTCCGCGGCTTTTTCCGCGTGTGTTTTCCGATTCCCGGCGTGGGTTTCGGCTTTCCCTTCGGAACCTCGTTGCGGGTGAACCGGGCCGTTCACCAGGGCGCGAGTGGTACCGTTGCGATCGGTGCGCTCCGAGGATCGCGAGGGTGTAATTTTCTATTTTTCGGGATTTTTCCGATTTTCCGGATTTTCCTATAAATAGCTTTTTCTCTCTCTCCCCCTCTCATTTCTCATTTCTCTCCCTCTCTCTTCTCACGCTCTCTCCTCTCTCCCTCTCTCTCCGGCGGCCGACGGGGCGGAGCATGGGCGAGGCGGGGACGGCGCGGGCGAGGCGCGGGCGAGGATGGATGAGGATCGAGGCGGTGGAGGCGCGTAGAAGCTCGGCCGTGAGTTCGTGGAACGGCGAGGCTCCAACGGCGTTTTCTTCGTGGATCGGCGTCCACGGTGCGCGTAATCTTCGGTGGAGGTAGGGTGATGGACCATCAGCCCGTGTACTTCCTTTCCCGCGAGTTTCGTGACCGTGTTTTGGGGTGTCTGGAGGTTCCGTTTACCTCGTTTTACGTGTCCGTGCACTTAAGGGTCCGGGTGACCTTTTAGCGTCCGTTCGCATTGTGTTGGTCTCCGGTCGACCCGGTTGGGACCCAGTGGTCGACCTCCGGCCTTGTGAGTATCCTGGACACCCCGTGGGTTCTGTGTCCGCGTTTCTGGGGTGTCGGGAGGGACCGTGTTTCCTCGATTAGCGTGCCCGTAGGTGTGGTGGGTCCGGGTGACCCCACGTGTTCCGGGCTCTTGTGTTACGCTTGATCGAGTCACCGTGTGTCGGTGTGTGTGCGGTGGGGTCTCCCCCGCATATCGTGGGTTCCTTTGGAAGGCGATTCCCGTGTGGGCCATGTGTTTGGCCTTGGACTGTGAGTCCAGTTGTCCGGCCTGGGGCTGGAGGTTTCCCGCTTGCTTCCAGATGGAAAATCGTCGTGGCGGCTTGCGTGCTGCCTTGGGAATCGTGCTTCTGTGTTTTCCGTGTGGCCCGTGTGAGTGGCCTTAGTCCCTTGCGTTCCCTTCCCGAGGGAGTGGTCTTGGCGACTTGTGTGTTGTCTCGGTACTTGTGCTACCGTGGTTTTAGACCTAGAGATTGGACTAGATTGACGGCATTGTGCTGTTGCGTGCAACGGTCTTGACCCCGAGTCTTGTGACTCAAGGACCGTTGGGTGTAGTGCGTCTAGAGGACTGCCTAGAGTCTAGTGGCTTAGTGCCACTCGAGTTTTCTCGACTCTCGCGCACGGTGCGTGCGTGGCCGTGGACTGTGAGTCCCGTTTCTTCTCCGACTGTGGTCACCGTGCGACGGGGCCGGTACGTGGGGTGGTCCCCGTACGTCGTCGGATTCGGACGTTGTTTTCCGTTGAGTTGAGAGTCTACTCCTTCAGTGACCCTCCACTAGTCGTAGCCTACCAGTACGCGTGTGCTGGTCGCACCAGGGAGTGGTGTACGGGCTTACCCTGAGGACGGTTAGACTGGTTTCCGTCGGGCCCCTCGTCGTAGCCAGAGTCCGGCTGCGGGGGAAAACCAGTCAGAGGGCCAGACCTAGGACGCGTGGTCTGTGTGTGCACACGTGGTTGGGGACTGTGGACGCACGTCGACGGGCGTGACCCCAGCTAGTCACTTGTTGTGGTTACTTGTACGGTGTTCGCGCCTCGGGTAGGACCTACCACGTCAGGCGGTTCACCTGCGGTGCGGTGTAAGACGTCAGGGGACGCTACCGGCTGTGCTTCTAGTGAGTGGTACTCCTGTCGAGTACGGAGTGTCAGACTATCAGTCTCTGTGTCTTTGACCTTTGGGTTTTTGGTCGTGTTGACCGGTGAGTTCGGTTGTTTCATCTTGGCTTGTGTGTCGGTTCTTGCGCTGTGAGATTAGCGCTAGTGGCTTTACCGAGGTTCCGTCTTGTGGTGCGGTACCCGCGATCGGATGGTCGGGGTTGCACCTTGGACAGCGTGTCCAGGTTGGCTGTCCGGGGGACAGGCCTCTACGGCGTGGTTGCCGTGTGTTTTTACTTCGGTAGGTGGTGCTAGCGTAGTTTGGTAGCTTCGACTGCGTGATCGAGGTCTGCCTTCTGGCAGTAGGAGTAGCTGTAGTGCCGAGTTTTGACCGGCCACCGGGTTGCTGTTCCTGCTGTAGTTGTAGCTTCCTTTCCGCTACCGCCGTTGTTTCCGGTTGGGGTTCCGCGGGATCCTTGCTGAGTCTCTGTTTTGGAGACTCATTCCCTGCTTTTCAGGTGTGGCGGTTCTTCCTCGAGGTTCGAGGGTGTGGAGCGGAGGTTCTCAGTTGCCAGCTTGCCGGGCCGAGTGTTCACTTGGCATGTGGTACGTTTTACTGCTTTAGACTGTACTTTCTGTTGGACTGGACTCTGTTGTAGCTGTTGTTGTTCTTTCTTTCAGCTTGTTGTTCTTGGTTGTCCTGCTTTATTCCCTATTTCTTTGTGCCTCCACACTCCTTTTAGCCCTTCCGAGCCCTCCCGGCTCGTGGGCGGCGGTGCGAGTCTCGGGTTATCGGGCCTTCCCGGTAATCGGATTCTCGGGTCGTTACAGCTGGTATCAGAGCGGTGGTTGTGGACGTACATAGGAATTCGAAATGTTCCAGTGATCAGAGTCCGTAAGGTCCGGTACAGTCGGCAGCTGGCTTAGGGTTTTGTGTTCGCTTTCTGCCTTGTTTCTCGCTTGAGAGCTTGAGTGCGCTGTGCGGCGCTGTGAAGGTGGTTGCTGTCCGCGGCTTTCGTGCCAGCATGGGGTCTAAGGATCGAGGTCGAGAGCCTTCTCCCTCATCGGTGGTGGCCCTGGTTGTGCTGCGTTGGGCAGAGGTTGCTGGCAGGCGTGAGCTCGCGGTGCTGCGTTCGAGGAACCTGCAGCGTGGTCAGGTGGCTGATGCGGACTGTTCTTGGTTAAGTGACCGTGAGCGTGCTCTGAGGGAGCTGTTGTCGGTTTTTGGTCACTCCAGCTTGAGGTTTGTCCAGCTCCTGAGGTGTTCTGATCGAGAAGTGTGCTCGGGTGAGCGGAGGATCTTCTCGGTGAGCTGTTGTTTCGTCGAGCCTGATGTTCTTGTCGCGCTCTGTGGCGTCAGAAATGACGTGTCGGTCCCGATTGTTCTACTGATTTCGAGGTGAGATTTGGCAGAGATGTCCCGTTAAGTCTTTGCTCCTGCGCTTATGTCAGTGGATGGGTTGTGTTCGCTCTGGAGTTGGCTTGAGATGTGAAGGCTCCATGGCGAGTTCGGGACTCGGGGATGAGCGTTGGCGGTCATTGTTACGGCTCGTGTTGCGGCTCTTGGCATGCCGTGTTGCAGTTCGAGGAATTGCAGCGGTGATGCATCGAGAGATGCTGTGCTTGTGGTCCGACGTGACACTCGTCGAGTGTGTCGGAGGCGCTGACCTGATGGAAGTGATGGTTTTCCTTGGTGCTGTTTCCAGCGTGCGCGAGGTTCAAGGTCAGGTCGAGCATGGAGTTCTTCCGTTGGTCGAAGTGCGCTGGTTTCTCCTTTGGTTGGAGAGATTGTGTTGGGCTAAGGTTCGTCGTCTTGCGTTGTGTGTTCGGATTGGTTGGCCTTGTGTGCCATGAAGTCCGTGCGAGACGTGCTCCTTGTCTTGGCAAGGCGGTTGTCTGTGAGAAGTTGTGCCCATTCCCTTGTCGTGTGAGGGTGCTGGCGCTGTTCCGGAAGGACGAGTGCTGGTTGGGCGGTGTTTGCTTTCTCGGCTGTGCGCGTGGATTTGAGTGCGCAGCGGAAGCGTGGTGGGCCCATAACCCACTGGTTCAGGATCGTAGCGTTGGTTGCTACCGGCGGATTCCTGAGTTTGCGTTGAGCATCGGAGGATGGGTTCCTCGGTGTGAAACGTGTTGTTGCCGTGCCGTTGCTCGAGGTTTTGTGGTTGTTGGCACTGGCAGGATGGAGTGTTGGGAAAAGTGCTGGCTAGTGCGCCGCATGAGTACCCTGTTCCTGTGTTGGAAGCCGTGTCAGGCGTCGGTGTTGGACCTGGATGAGGTTGTTGAGGATGTCGCCTGACGGAGGTCGAGGGCGTGTTGGTCAGAGTCGGTGGCTTGGTGTCCGACTTGTGTTCCCAGTCGTGTCCTCGGATGAGATCGTCTTTTGAGGAAGCGATCTCTGGCAGGCTGTGGGTTCCTGTTGGTAGCTGCGAGTGACTGGTAAGGCTAGTCTCGTAGCCGACCACGGTGAGATGCTTCTTGCTTAGGGACCCGTGAGCTCTGTCCAGGTGGTGTCCCGTGGCTCTGTGGTAAGGGCGGAATCGGGATTGGCAGGTGTCCACTTGGATTGATCGAAGGATTTGATGAGACCAGATGGAAGAATGACGCATTAGGGCGGAGGCCTCCTGTGAGGTTGGCGTCGGCTTGGTGGTCCCTGATAGGACATTGGTGTCGCAAGGTTATCCCTGGTTTGGTGACTAGCATGGGGTGGTTCCCTATAAGCCTGAGTCCCGTGAGGTGATGACTGAAGACGCCATGTTCTGTCATTTGGTTTCGTCGTGCTTCCCGAGAGGGTCGAGTTGGCGAGCAGTTGGTGACCAGTGGATGGTCTTTTCAGAGACAGAAGATGCTGGTTGTTGGGGCTCGAGCGTGGCGAGAGCCGTGTGCCAGCGAGACCTTTGGTGGTCGTTTCTGTGATGTGCCTTTCCGGATGGGATCTGGACTTTGTCGGAGTTTGTCTTCTGACGAGAGTTGGCACAGTGTTATGTCCGGCTTTCGGCATGCCATGTGTGGGGTGTCTCTTGGTGTTGAGCCGATGTGCTGGTTGCGGTCTGCTGAGATGGCTGCTTGAGCTGGTGGAGGCTCTGTTTTGGTTGCTCCCTTGAGGAGGGTGTGCGACCTGTCAGCTGGTTGTAAAACTGATGTGCGATTTGTCTGCTGACCATTGGTTGGATAGGTAGCTGTTGCTCGTGTCGAGGGTTGTGATTCCCCGGTGAGCGAGATTGTGGCTGCGGTGCCATGGTGGATTCTCGCGTTGTCTGAGGTGATGCCGGACTGTGTCCTTTGCTGTATGCCTGCTCTGTTGGCATGTGTGCTCGGCGCGAGGAGTGAGGTGTTGTGTGTGATTGTAAGTCTGGCTGTGTCCCTCAGGATCGGTTTTTTCGTGAGAATCGAGGTTTTCTGTGCTGGGGCTCTGACAGCGTGTCAGTTGATTCAGCGTTCTTCCCCTGGGACTTCGTGCTTGGTCCTGAATTTCGAGGACGAAATTCCTTTAAGGGGGGAGGGCTGTAATGCCCCGGGTTTTTCGGATCCTTCTTCGTGGGTCCCGGATCTGGTTTCTCGGAGTGTCCAGCTCCGTTGTGTCCGAAATTTCGTTTCGGACGTCTTTCGTGTTCGGATCGGCGCGATCCGGAGTCGTTTCGGAGGCCCGGAGGCGTTCCGCGGCTTTTTCCGCGTGTGTTTTCCGATTCCCGGCGTGGGTTTCGGCTTTCCCTTCGGAACCTCGTTGCGGGTGAACTGGGCCGTTCACCAGGGCGCGAGTGGTACCGTTGCGATCGGTGCGCTCCGAGGATCGCGAGGGTGTAATTTTCTATTTTTCGGGATTTTTCCGATTTTCCGGATTTTCCTATAAATAGCTTTTTCTCTCTCTCCCCCTCTCATTTCTCATTTCTCTCCCTCTCTCTTCTCACGCTCTCTCCTCTCTCCCTCTCTCTCCGGCGGCCGACGGGGCGGAGCATGGGCGAGGCGGGGACGGTGCGGGCGAGGCGCGGGCGAGGATGGATGAGGATCGAGGCGGTGGAGGCGCGTAGAAGCTCGGCCGTGAGTTCGTGGAACGGCGAGGCTCCAACGGCGTTTTCTTCGTGGATCGGCGTCCACGGTGCGCGTAATCTTCGGTGGAGGTAGGGTGATGGACCCTCAGCCCGTGTACTTCCTTTCCCGCGAGTTTCGTAGGCCGTGGTGAGCCGAGCGGGCTAAACGGGGCGTTTTGGGTAAAATGCGTGTTTTCGGGGTGTGAGCCAGATCTCCCGTTTTATGGTGTTTTTGGGCGATCCAGGGGTTTAGATGCATGCCTAGGGGCTTGGGGAAGGTTTCCCCTTTTGTCTCCCCTTCACCTGGGGGTGAACGGGGCGTGGCATGGCTTTTCCCGCGGTTTCCACCGTTTTCGGGCGCGGACTGAGAACGCGCTATACTCCAGTAGCGCGTTCTTGAATGTCGCGCTGCCCCGATAGGGCGCGTTCATCGGAGAAGATGAACAGTAAGGCGGTTTGGGTCGCGCCTTACGGCCCCAGCGCGTTCTGGTTGTCGCGCTATAGGATCATAGCGCGACCTGGCCTGGTCGCGCTATGGTCATGTAGCGTGTTCGTGTTGAACGCGCTAGGCGCGTATAGCGCGTTCTGGCTGAACGCGCTATGCACATGTAGCGCGTTCTTGGAGGTGACCAGCCGGGCTGCCCGGGGCGGGCGGTCTGCGACTGATCGTGCTCCTCGTGGGCCGTGTGTGCCTTGGACACCCAGTGGAGTTTCGTGACCGTGTTTTGGGGTGTCTGGAGGTTCCGTTTACCTCGTTTTACGTGTCCGTGCGCTTAAGGGTCCGGGTGACCTTTTAGCGTCCGTTCGCATTGTGTTGGTCTCCGGTCGACCCGGTTGGGGTGGTCGACCTCCGGCCTTGTGAGTATCCTGGACACCCCGTGGGTTCTGTGTCCGTGTTTCTGGGGTGTCGGGAGGGACCGTGTTTCCTCGATTAGCGTGCCCGTAGGTGTGGTGGGTCCGGGTGACCCCACGTGTTCCGGGCTCTTGTGTTACGCTTGATCGAGTCACCGTATGTCGGTGTGTGTGCGGTGGGGTCTCCCCCGCATATCGTGGGTTCCTTTGGAAGGCGATTCCCGTGTGGGCCATGTGTTTGGCCTTGGACTGTGAGTCCAGTTGTCCGGCCTGGGGCTGGAGGTTTCCCGCTTGCTTCCAGATGGGAAATCGTCGTGGCGGCTTGCGTGCTACCTTGGGAATCGTGCTTCTGTGTTTTCCGTGTGGCCCGTGTGAGTGGCCTTAGTCCCTTGCGTTCCCTTCCCGAGGGAGTGGTCTTGGCGACTTGTGTGTTGTCTCGGTACTTGTGCTACCGTGGTTTTAGACCTAGAGATTGGACTAGATTGACGGCCTTGTGCTGTTGCGTGCAACGGTCTTGACCCCGAGTCTTGTGACTCAAGGACCGTTGGGTGTAGTGCGTCTAGAGGACTGCCTAGAGTCCAGTGGCTTAGTGCCACTCGAGTTTTCTCGACTCTCGCGCACGGTGCGTGCGTGGCCGTGGACTGTGAGTCCCGTTTCTTCTCCGACTGTGGTCACCATGCGACGGGGCCGGTACGTGGGGTGGTCCCCGTACGTCGTCGGATTCGGACGTTGTTTTCCGTTGAGTTGAGAGTCTACTCCTTCAGTGACCCTTCACTAGTCGTAGCCTACCAGTACGCGTGTGCTGGTCGCACCAGGGAGTGGTGTACGGGCTTACCCTGAGGACGGTTAGACTGGTTTCCGTCGGGCCCCTCGTCGTAGCCAGAGTCCGGCTGCGGGGGAAAACCAGTAAGAGGGCCAGACCTAGGACGCGTGGTCTGTGTGTGCACACGTGGTTGGGGACTGTGGACGCACGTCGACGGGCGTGACCCCAGCTAGTCACTTGTTGTGGTTACTTGTACGGTGTTCGCGCCTCGGGTAGGACCTACCACGTCAGGCGGTTCACCTGCGGTGCGGTGTAAGACGTCAGGGGACGCTACCGGCTGTGCTTCTAGTGAGTGGTACTCCTGTCGAGTACGGAGTGTCAAACTATCAGTCTCTGTGTCTTTGACCTTCGGGTTTTTGATCGTGTTGACCGGTGAGTTCGGTTGTTTCATCTTGGCGCGTGTGTTGGTTCTTGCGCTGTGAGATTAGTGCTAGTGGCTTTACCGAGATTCCGTCTTGTGGTGCGGTACCCGCGATCGGATGGTCGGGGTTGCACCTTGGACAGCGTGTCCAGGTTGGCTGTCCGGGGGACAGGCCTCTACGGCATGGTTGCCGTGTGTTTTTACTTCGGTAGGTGGTGCTAGCGTAGTTTGGTAGCTTCGACTGCGTGATCGAGGTCTACCTTCTGGCAGTAGGAGTAGCTGTAGTGCCGAGTTTTGACCGGCCACCGGGTTGCTGTTCCTGCTGTAGTTGTAGCTTCCTTTCCGCTACCGCCGTTGTTTTCGGTTGGGGTTCCGCGGGATCCCTGCTGAGTCTCTGTTTTGGAGACTCATTCCCTGCTTTTCAGGTGTGGCGGTTCTTCCTCGAGGTTCGAGGGTGCGGAGCGGAGGTTCTCAGTTGCCAGCTTGCCGGGCCGAGTGTTCACTTGGCATGTGGTACGTTTTACTGCTTTAGACTGTACTTTCTGTTGGACTGGACTCTGTTGTAGCTGTTGTTCTTCTTTCTTTCAGCTTGTTGTTCTTGGTTGTCCTGCTTTATTCCCTATTTCTTTGTGCCTCCACACTCCTTTTAGCCCTTCCGAGCCCTCCCGGCTCGTGGGTGGCGGTGCGAGTCTCGGGTTATCGGGCCTTCCCGGTAATCGGATTCTCGGGTCGTTACACTTTTGGTCCGTGAAGAATCATGGTAAGGAGTCATAATTTCGGGTAAGTTCTTTAGAAGATTTTGTTTAGTAAATTGTAGACTAATAGTTCTCAAAATTTCGTGCTAGGAGACCAAGCAACCAATAAGATAGAAGCTTCCAAAGTTGCTGATTCAACCTTAGCAACCCAGGAATCTGAACGCAAGACCCCTGAAGATCCAGAGATTAGGACGTCTAAACGAGGTAATTAGAGTTCAATCCTTTATAACTTTTTGTACCCAATAGTCTCATCTCCTTACCCTCAAAATTTCACATCCTTAGGTCAAGAGCCTGAGGAAATAGAGTAGATTGAAGTTGCTGATTTATCACAAGAAGTACAAGGGTCTAAGGGTAGCACCTAGCATTAAATTCGAAGTTTGAAGGTCTTAAAAGAGGTAGGTTATCTCATGATTGGCAAAAATAACTTGTTAGGGATAAAAGCCCACTGATTGTGCTTGATTTCATGCATCATAGACTAAGAATTTCATGATTTCATAGTTTTATACATTCATGCATCTCTTAGCCCTAAATGAAAATTAAAAGGTATTATCTTGTCTATTCACTAAACCCTTGCATATAGTTGGCCTTGTTGGGGTCGGTGCAGTATTCAGAGGGGGGGTGAATGAATATGTCCTTTAAAATTTTTCGCTCAAACTAAATCTTAAGCAATCAGAGATGCGGAATTAAAAAACAATTGCAGATATATAAAGCGAACCTAAGCAAGTCTAACTGTAGATTGTATCAAATCAAAGGAGCTTGTGCCTTAAAGCATTCAGACAGAAAACCCAATTGAGACGCTCCTAGCATTCATCTAGCGAATTCAGATAAAAGAAATCAAACCACAGTCAAACATATAGTGTGCGCAGCAAATAGATGAACACTTATAGAACATCAAACCAAAGCGCCCCTAAGCATTCATCTAGCGCCAACCACACAAGAAATCAAACCATTGCACAATGGGTTTTTAGGTGGTTCGGTCCTCCAGACCTACATCCACCCCACACTCAAACCAGAGTGTGGATTCCGCTGACTCACAGCTTGAACAGCCGGGCATCACAGCTTGCCATACAACCGCTGGGCAATACAGCTTGCCGTCCGAGGAATCCTCCTCGCCCCGCTGAGCAACACAGCTTGCTATCCAGTGGAATCCTCCACTGCAAACCGCTGGGCAATACAGCTTAGCCGTCCAGAGGCAGCACCTCTGCAAAACCCGCTGACTAACAGCTTGATAAAAAGGAGTTCAAAAGAAAATGAAAAACAGACACTACAGCACCGGAAAGCTATGAAGAAATGAAGCACAAATGTGGCTCTCTACAAGAGCTGACTGGCCTAGATTTGATCCACGGTCCAGTTGAGACAATCTTCAGCTGATCTCTTCTTCTCAACTCTCGATCTCTCTTTCTCTTTCTTTTTCTTCTTCTTCTTTGCTCTTTGTCTCTCTTTCTTTTCTTCACTCTTTTCTTCTTCTCTTCTGCTGGATCGAAGTCTCTGCACTCTGCTTTTTCTTCACAGCTTCTGCTCTGTCTATTTCGATCTACCTTCATCTGAAGACGAAGACTCATATATATAGCAGCAGCAGCAGCCAGGGCGCGTGTGGCTTCCACAGTTCCCGCCATAAAAATTCGGACCACGTGGCAACATCCAGTAGGCTGTCAGTACACGTGTCCTCATCTGGGCACCTCATCCTTCTTAGGATCACGTGCCCTTTATAAAGCTTCTCGAACAGTCCCTGTCAGACAGAGTATCGGATTATCAGTTTAAGTATAAACCCTGTACAGTCTCTGAAGAATGCAATGCATTGTATAGACTTCAGACTGTATGGACTTGTGGACTCGAATGCAATGTACAGACTTCATGAATGGAAATGCAATGTACAGACTTTGCCCAATGTGTAGACTTCATATAAGAAGGCAACGGTTGTACATACTTACTGAAGTGTAAAGCAATGTGCAGACTATGAAGAACAGCAGCCAATGTATGGACTTAGGCAATGTAACGACTTTGACAGACAACTGACGATGTATGAACTTCACTGTATGGACTTACCAAAGAGAAGGCTGTTCATACTTGATGAACGATGCAGGGCAATTGAATGTATAGACTTCACGATGTGAAGACTTGCCAAAGACAACTGAACGATGTACAGACTTGAACAAAGCAAGGTCTGTATAGACTTGAAGGTTCACACGATGTATAGACTTTGGCAAAGCAACGATGTACAGACTTCAGGTAATGCATGCACAAGACGATCAAGACTAAGTCTGTACAAACTTTGAGAGACGGTGCATTAAGACGCAACTTGAGACGCATGGCTGTACAGACTTCGACTTCAATGCATAGACTTTGAATGCTTGAGAGACGATGCATGAGACGCAAATTAAGACGATGCAATGTATAGAGTTTGCCTTAGAAACGAATGTACAGACTTTGAGGCAGAAGCCACGGCTGTACATACTTCATGCACTGGAAGGCAGCGAATGTATAGACTTAACATGTGCAACGTCGGTAAAAACCCAATCTATAGACTTCGAAGTGCAACGTAGGTAAAAGGTTGCCAATGTACAGACTTTGGTAAAGGCATGAGACGTTCTCTAAGACGATGAAGTCTGTATAGACTTTACAGTAAATGGATGCTCAGTGAGACGCAAGTTGAGACGATGCAGTGTACAGACTTCGGTTGAGCACAGTCCAATGTATAGACTTAGAAGACTGATGCATGAGACTCCAATGTATGGACTTTGCATAAGACGCTGCATGAGACGCTGAACGTCCAAGACTGTATAGACTTGCGTGACTATAGAAATGTATAGACTTACTATATGCATGAGACGCAAGTTGAGACGATCCAGTGTACAGACTTAGCCGTTACAGACTTAGTCCAATTGAGACGCTGGGAAAGACGGTCCACTGTCTAGACTTGCGATGCCTTCGACACATGCATGAACAATAATGTATATACTTGCATGAGACGGTCAATGAGACGGACGATGTATATACTTGCGTTACTGCAGCAATGTATTGACTTTGCCTTAGACGCTAAATGAGACGGACGTTGTGCAGACTTTAGCCAATGCAATGTATAGACTTAATGTGATGCACAAGGACACAGTCCAGTGTACAGACTTCATGAACAATAGAATGTGCAGACTTTGTGAACAATGCATGAACGAGACGCTGGACTCTGTACAGACTTGACATGTGAGACACAAAGAGAATGCACTGAAGTCTGTATAGACTTTAACAATGAATGCATGAGTCACAAGACCGACAGACTTAGCCTGTATAGACTTAGCATGAAGCACACATGCGATGTACATACTTCAAGTCATGCAATGCAATGTACACACTTCAGCTAAGCAAGCTTCAGTGAATGTATGGACTTCATGAATGATGCAAGCAGGGAGATGCAATGTATGCTGAGACACATTTATACAATCTCTTCAAACAGAATAATGCATTCAAACCATCATTTCAGCACCATTCATGTTGCAATCATATGCAGAATGCTCAAGGATAAGGATGCATAGAAATGCACTTACTTTGTTGCAATCATCAAAACAAAACTAGCATTGCTATCATCAAATCATCAATATTAAATAGCACATGCTTGTGCCTAAGGGGCACAACATTCTCCCCCTTTTTGATGATGGCAACAAAAAGTGACAATGAGTCCACACAGAATTTTCTCCCCCTTTGACATAATCAAAAAGAGAAAAATAGTAAAAAAACATAAGTGCAAAGTGCATTATGCATGCAAATTCCTCTAGAGCAGTAAACTCTCCCTGAAGATATGACTCCCCCTGAACTGGTTCTCCCCCTTAATAATTGCTCTCCCTTTGAGAAGGAATATGAACAGATAAGTAAAGGTAGAGAAGGTAGGAGGGTCACTAGACAACAGCTGAATCATTGGTTCAGAAAATAAGCCTGATTATAAACAACAGTTAAAGTATAAGAATCAGCAACATATAATTTTGACAAAAATTTTAGGTTTAACAGTGATAAATCTAGAGTAAAACACCTGACCCCTGAAAAAGAGTTTATAGACTTCATTTATAGCAGTGAATCTAGGGCACATGGTATTAATAGATAAGTCAGAAATAATACCCTTTTGTGTTTAAACATGGAAGTTCAAGAAAGGCAACTTGAATATGTACTGAGAAAAATAATTTTCACTCATTGACTTTTGATTTTCGAAGGGTTACAGCAGTTTGATTTTCACTTTTTAATTTTCAGAACCTGAACTAAATGAATAGACCTGTGGCATTTATGCTGTTGACATTAGGTGTACACCTTGATAAGAGGCAGGTACCCCCAGTTACTAGGCATAAACTATAAGATCTACTTCAGGTCATGGTCTACAAGGAACAATCTTCACCTTTGACATTAAGGGTACACCTTGATCAGAGGCCAGTACCCCCAGTTACTTGGTGACAACTCCCCCTATAGATTTGACCCTATGAACAGAGATATTCTGAAGCACCTCATGACATGTGAGTTCTCCTGCTTCTTTGGAGGAGTTCACAGTTTCTCAGTGCAATCAGTCATTGCTCTGTCACTATGTTCAGCTCTTTTACATTTATGCTCTTATTTACTGCTGCCCTTAATTCTTTTAGAGTGATTGTTTAAAAAATCATTACATACTCTTATTCACCTGTTCTAGACATTTCTAGTCCAACACATTTAGGCTTTACAAAATCTTTTTCTATTTTAGCCATGAGACAAAGATTAAGAGCTATAAAAGTTTTCTTTTATCTCAAATTCTGAAGTTCAGACACTTAACTCTTCAATTTATAAAAGTTAAACCTTTAGTTCCTTTCAATTTGCAAGAGTGATTCTTATAAGTGAACACTTGCAATAATCACAACTCAATATACTAAACCAGAAACAATTGCTATTGTTCAGTGAAAATGATGGGGAAAAGATAGCAGTTGGTATTTAAGGTTCAAGAGCAACTGATGTCAAAGAATATGAATCATTTGAATGGGAACAATGAGAAGTGAAAAGGAATCAATGTAATGAATAGAAATCTCAGCTCTCTCTGACATCATGATGCAAGAGATATGCTATGCAACACACTGTTCTACATGCAGACTATGCACCAAGGATACATGAGACAAGTATGCAATCAATTCAGGTTTATGCATCCAAGTCATGAACATTTTTATCCTTTTTAGATTTTTCAAAATATGATGCGGTACACTGTTCTACACGAAGACAGGACCCATGGTACTAGGCGGAGGACTTGGTCTCAAATACCATCTCACACATAGTAAGAACTTCCAGACAGATTTCCCTGCCTTTCAGTAACTTACCATTTGATATACCAGGGTTATGCATGACAATGCAACATAAGGCAGTCCTACATGCATTGAACAACTTCATTGACAGTCATGCAAATGATGTATGCAGACATAAGACACATGCAATAACTGTGTGCATTAAAAGAACCATTCACAATCAACAAGTTATGCATTTAACAACAAGCATGCAATGCACTAACACAAAACACATGCATTTACACAAAGTCTATATAGTGCATTAACTGTATACATTAAAAATCATTCAAATTCAGTTCAGCAATTGGCAAGAGATGGCAACAGAAGAGCATCAGATATATGCAGAAATGAATTCAATAGCTGAGTCTGGAATGCAGACTGATCAGCTAGACATGAAGAGATCATCAAACATCAAACAAGTAAATCAACATGAAATTCACACTTTTCATATTCACAAATTCAGATGATGGAATTTAAACATAGAGTTTTGGAACTGACCTGAATTGTGCTATCATGGGGTTTTCATTCTTGAGTGCCTTGGTTAACCCCTTTTATTTCTCCCACCAAGGCACACCTGCAAGATAAAATCAAGTTGATCCTGCAGGAACCCAAGCAGCCTTGGGTCCTGTATTATCCCTAACAGATGTTCTGAAAAGTCTCTTAACAGTATTATAATCATAGCCCATCATCTTATGACTGGACAAGGAATAACCGAATTGACCAGACTTACAATGATAACTAACAGAATTTAAGTTCCTTTTATGCACTTATTGGCATTAAATTCATGTGCATGGACATTAAATTTTCTGTTGTGTGCATGAGCATTTTATTTTCTGAACCCTGCCACAAAGCCTTTGCCACCCAGCACTCAAAGGCTTTGTGGCCAGGTTTTCCACAATTAAAGCATGAGAATTTCACAAATTGTTTAGCATGTAATTTGACAGCATGAGGGTTAATATGATTCTTCTGAACATGCCAACAGTCCTTGACTGTGTGACCATGTTTTCCACATTCAAAACATGAAGAATTCATTCTGTCAAAATTCTTATAGAATGCATGTCTTTTTACAGGGATTTTAGCAGGTTTGGAGTTAATTGTTCTTCCCTTAGCATGCCAACAATTTGCAGCAATATGGCCCAATTTGCCACAATGAAAACATTGAATCTTCTTTTTATGAGATGCATGATTTTTAACAAGAATTTTTTTTTTTGCATTTTCTTAGCATAAAGATTCCTAGCATGCTTTTTATGAACATTCAGATCATCATTCTTCATGATAAAACAGACATCCATCTCATGGCCAGATTTACCACAGTAGAAACATTTCAGATTCTTTCTTTTAGCATGAGTCAGTTTGGCCTGAGAAGTTTTAACATGCAAATTCTTATTCTGTCTTATTTTCTTTTTCTGAATTTTCTTTTATTTTTCCAATTTTTACTTTTCTCTCTGGTTAGAAGGCAAACATGAAGGAGAAGCTGAAGTGCTAGCTAACTCAGAGCTACGCACAAAGGTTGTATACATTCTTTTTCTCTCTTCCTGTTTACTGCCTCCATCAGAGACTTTCTTCTTAGAAACAGCCTTTGGATTTTCTGTGTTTTTAAATGACTCTGACAGAGAATTGTTCAATTCAGTGATTTCATTTTTGAGAGTGGAAATGAGAATTTCAGAATCTGTGATCTTTTTATTAAGTAAGACATTAATGACTTTGTAGCTCTCAATCTCTTCTATTAATGTACTCACTCTCTCACATTCATTTTCAATTGAACTCTTCCCTCTTTCAAGCATTAAGAGTCTCTCAGACATGGCAGAATTTAGAAGCTTCAGCTCTTCATTCTCCTTTCTTATTTGTTCATTCTGAACAAGTTCATCAGTTAGGTTTTGATCATTTCCTAATGAATTCAGCTTATCTTCCAGTTCAGAATTCTTATCTATGAGTTCCTGATTTTTATTTTCCAAAATAGAGATTTGTTCCTTACTCTTATCAACATTTGCTAAGCAGATTTCGTGAGATTTTCTCAGTTCCTAACATTTTTCACAATGAACATTCGAATTAATCTGATCATATTTCTTTTTCAGCTTTCTATTTTCAGATTTCAAATGTTTTCATCTATCAGATAATTCCTCATTTATTTCCCACAATTCATCAATTGAAATCTCTTCGGATTCAGATTCAGAATTTACCTGGGATGAGGAATCTTCATTATCCCGGTTGGCCATCAAACAGCTATCATTCTGTTGGTTATGCGCAGAGATAACTTTGTCATATATCTCTTTTCTAGAATTGCCTGAGAACAAAAGGATATATATCAGTATTGACAACAGCTCTCAGGATATTGAGAATCATGGTATTTTCACGGTCCTTCACTCTGTCCTCTTTAGACCATTTGGTCTCATCATGAGGTAATTTGTGTGGGCCTTTAGATAGTAGACTCCACAGTTTGGGATCAATGGAGTCTACGTACACAGCTAGGCCTCCTAGCCAACTTTCAAAGTTAGAACCATCATAAACTGCAGGACGACTCATATGAACAAGTGGCAAACAGATTCAGCGCAGTAAAACAAATGACACGAAATGCACTGAAACCAGATGATCAAAATAAAGCACAAGTCAATGAAACAAAACACGATTTCAAGAGACCCACTCTGAAATGCACCAACAATTAGCAGGATCCTCTGCAGATTGTTAGATCTGTTCAGTCAGAGACCCACTCTGATACCAATTGTTGGGTTCGGTGCAGTATTCAGAGGGGGGTGAATGAATATGTCCTTTAAAATTTTTCGCTCAAACTAAATCTTAAGCAATCAGAGATGCGGAATTAAAAAATAATTGCAGATATATAGAGCGAACCTAACCAAGTCTAACTGTAGACTGTATCAAATCAAAGGAGCTTGTGCCTTAAAGCATTCAGACAGAAAACCCAATTGAGACGCTCCTAGCATTCATCTAGCAAATTCTATAAAAGAAATTAAACCACAGTCAAACATATAGTGTGCGCAGCAAATAGATGAACACTTATAGAACATCAAACCAAAGCGGCCCTAAGCATTCATCTAGCGCCAACCACATAAGAAATCAAACCATTGCACAATGGGTTTTTAGGTGGTTCGGTCCTCCAGACCTACATCCACCCCACACTCAAACCAGAGTGTGGATTCCGCTGACTCACAGCTTGAACAGCTGTGCATCACAACTTGCCATACAACCGCTGGGCAACACAGCTTGCCATCCGAGGAATCCTCCTCGCCCCGCTGAGCAACACAGCTTGTTGTCCAGTGGAATCCTCCACTGCAAACCGCTGGGTAATACAGCTTAGCCGTCCAGAGGAAGCACCTCTGCAAAACCCGCTGACTAACAGCTTGATAAAAAGGAGTTCAAAAGAAAATTAAAAACAGACACTACAGCACCGGAAAGCTGTAAAGAAATGAAGCACAAATGTGGCTCTCTACAAGAGCTGACTGGCCTGGATTTGATCCACGGTCCAGTTGAGACAATCTTCAGCTGATCTCTTCTTCTCAACTCTCGATCTCTCTTTCTCTTTCTTTTTCTTCTTCTTCTTTGCTCTCTGTCTCTCTTTCTTTTCTTCACTCTTTTCTTCTTCTCTTCTGCTGGATCGAAGTCTCTGCACTCTGCTTTTTCTTCACAGCTTCTGCTCTGTCTATTTCGATCTGCCTTCATCTGAAGACGAAGACTCATATATATAGCAGCAGCAGCAGCAGCCAGGGCGCGTGTGGCTTCCACAGTTCCCGCCCTAAAAATTCAGACCACGTGGCAACATCCAGCAGGCTGTCAGTACACGTGTCCTCATCTGGGCACCTCGTCCTTCCTAGGATCACGTGCCCTTTATAAAGCTTCTCGAACAGTCCCTGTCAAATAGAGTATCGGATTATCAGTTTAAGTATAAACCCTGTACAGTCTCTGAAGAATGCAATGCATTGTATAGACTTCAGACTGTATGGACTTGTGGACTCGAATGCAATGTACAGACTTCATGAATGGAAATGCAATGTACAGACTTTGCCCAATGTGTAGACTTCATATAAGAAGGCAACGGCTGTACATACTTATTGAAGTGTAAAGCAATGTGCAGACTATGAAGAACAGCAGCCAATGTATGGACTTAGGCAATGTAACGACTTTGACAGACAACTGACGATGTATGAACTTCACTGTATAGACTTACCAAAGAGAAGGCTGTTCATACTTGATGAACGATGCAGGGCAATTGAATGTATAGACTTCACGATGTGAAGACTTGCCAAAGACAACTGAACGATGTACAGACTTGAACAAAGCAAGGTCTGTATAGACTTGAAGGTTCACACGATGTATAGACTTTGGCAAAGCAACGATGTACAGACTTCAGGTAATGCATGCACAAGACGATCAAGACTAAGTCTGTACAGACTTTGAGAGACGGTGCATTGAGACGCAACTTGAGACGCATGGCTGTACAGACTTCGACTTCAATGCATAGACTTTGAATGCTTGAGAGACGATGCATGAGATGCAAATTAAGACGATGCAATGTATAGAGTTTGCCTTAGAAACGAATATACAGACTTTGAGGCAGAAGCCACGGCTGTACAAACTTCATGCACTGGAAGGCAGCGAATGTATAGACTTAACATGTGCAACGTCGGTAAAAACCCAATCTATAGACTTCGAAGTGCAACGTAGGTAAAAGGCTGCCAATGTACAGACTTTGGTAAAGGCATGAGACGTTCTCTAAGACGATGAAGTCTGTATAGACTTTACAGTAAATGGATGCTCAGTGAGATGCAAGTTGAGACGATGCAGTGTACAAACTTCGGTTGAGCATAGTCCAATGTATAGACTTAGAAGACTGATGCATGAGACTCCAATGTATGGACTTTGCATAAGACGCTGCATGAGACGCTGAACGTCCAAGACTGTATAGACTTGCGTGACTATAGCAATGTATAGACTTACTATATGCATGAGACGCAAGTTGAGACGGTCCAGTGTACAGACTTAGCCGTTACAGACTTAGTCCAATTGAGACGCTGGGAAAGATGGTCCACTGTCTAGACTTGCGATGCCTTCGACACATGCATGAACATTCATGTATATACTTGCATGAGATGGTCAATGAGACGGACGATGTATATACTTGCGTTACTGCAGCAATGTATTGACTTTGCCTTAGACGCTAAATGAGACGAACGTTGTGCAGACTTTAGCCAATGCAATGTATAGACTTAATGTGATGCACAAGGACACAGTCCAGTGTACAGACTTCATGAACAATAATGTGCAGACTTTGTGAACAATGCATGAACGAGACGCTGGACTCTGTACAGACTTGACATGTGAGACACAAAGAGAATGCACTGAAGTCTGTATAGACTTTAACAATGAATGCATGAGTCACAAGACCGACAGACTTAGCCTGTATAGACTTAGCATGAAGCACACATGCGATGTACAGACTTCAAGTCATGCAATGCAATGTACACACTTCAGCTAAGCAAGCTTCAGTGAATGTATGGACTTCATGAATGATGCAAACAGGGAGATGCAATGTATGCTGAGACACATTTATACAATCTCTTCAAACAGAATAATGCATTCAAACCATCATTTCAGCACCATTCATGTTGCAATCATATGCAGAATCCTCAAGGATAAGGATGCACAGAAATGCACTTACTTTGTTGCAATCATCAAAACAAAACTAGCATTGCTATCATCAAATCATCAATATTAAATAGCACATGCTTGTGCCTAAGGGGCACAAGAGGCCTATGCATCGTTATCATGACTAGGACAGTGGTAATATGTTGATTTCCAGGCATGTTATGTTTTCATAAACCTTCACTTTAGTTTACTGCCAGCAGGTTCTCTGACGCACTAACGTGAGACCGTCATATGCATGTAACGGTCTTACGATAGACTGTCACATTCTGTTGTGTTTTTATTTGTTCTATTGTCTCTGACGCACCATAGCAGGAGCGTTACACCACTGTAACGGCCCCTCGATAAACCGTCACAATACTGTAATGCGCCTATCCTAGACCGTCAGGCCCTGTGTTCTGTCATCCCGAGGCAGAATGATAACCAGTTAGAGTTTACTTATAAATAAGCTTAGATAGTTAAGTTTGGACATGTTATCATGACTTTAAGTTTATTTACTGTTTCATAATCAAATTGCATGGTTAATGTGTCTTAGGATTATTTTAAGTTATGTTGATTTCATCGGCTAAAACTCTATAGTTTTGTATTCTAAATCATGATTTTTCCAAATGTTGTATTGACGGAGTTTTCTCATGGTTTCACATTGTTACACATTCTTTTCCATCCATAGAGTCATTTCTTTAAGTACATGACGCATATTCCGGTATGTTGTCCATTTAGTTCACTTTGCACTATAGGAACACTATTCTTGGACATGAGGACCTCTCTATTGGATATTCCTTCCAATGGATTAGGAAATCTTGTTTCAAGGCCTCCGTAATTCTCCACGAGCCTGGGATTCCCACTAGGACGCCGAGTTGGTTGTACCATTAAAGCCATTGATTAGATTACACTATCGATGTTTTTGGTTATCGGTAAGGTAACGGCTCTACACTGGACCGTGAGGAGCGTCTAACGGCCCAATGTACGACCGTCACATTCAACTGAGTCCGATTTCTTAGTTCTGGATTCAGACTAATGTAACGGCCCAATATTGGAGCATCACATCATGTAACGGCCCAGTACACGACCGTCACACTACTTGAGTATTTTAACCCAAGGATTGACCAAGGGTTGATATTCCAATGTTCTAAATAGACTCTTGATGATCTAGAACTTATCATATTGATCAAGGAACCTAATATAATGAATGAAAGATAAAGAATGTATCGTTATGCTGCCGATTTATTTCCATAAGCATAACATTGCTTAAGTCATTCTTGATTTCTCATGATTCTTATTGAAGCAATCATTTATTGAATTATCGTTATCAAGAGCTTGTTGGAATTATACATTCTTGGCCATACTTTATTGTTACATGCGTGGATAAAACTTGATTTATACTTGAAGATGCGATCGAGCACTGATTGTGTTCAAGGGCTCTATGCTAGTCCCCTCGGCTGATTGTCGGAAACGTACTATTATAAACCATGGGGTATGATGCTACTGGCGTCGCATTACGCTGGGAGTACTTTCTTTATAAATAAGTGAAAATCCACAACATAATACAGCATGATTGATACTTGACTTTCTTGATATTCCACAGAAATTCACGAGGTACTTGCTCATAACCAAAAGATACTGGAGTGATGATTATGTGGCTTGCTAGTACATTCTCGTTATATTCTTGTTCATGAAAGGTCATATCATGTTCTTGTTTCATTCTTGCTAGTTCATACTTGCTCGCATTCTATCTTACATGATCGTCTTGTTACTTGGTTTAAACGCGTGATTGATCGCATTCGCATGATTCTACCTTATTCTTTAGAGCTAAATTGTTAATTATTTTAATAGTGCCTTCATGTTGATGCGAAGATACCTACTGGGCAAGTGTGTTCATTACCTATTTTCAATCTTTTCAGGAGATGAAAGTGATTCGAATTCGGATTCGGGTTATACATGTAGCGGGTCCGAGAGCGAATGAAAGCATTGTCAAGATGAGAGTGAAGACTTAGGAAGTCTAAATTGTTTAGATTGAGTATGTGTAATTTTCCTATTTTCTTGAGTCTGGTATATTGGAATAAGTGGAATTAATGATTGTATTTGAGTATTGAATTTGATTATTATGAAATAAAGTTGGATTAAATATTGTGCAATTGCATTTATGTATGTGATTGTCTTGCGCTCTGATCGTTCTTGTTTGCAAGAGGCTTACCATGCCGGCTGTTCGCGCTCCCTGAGTTAGTCTTCCGCTGTAATAAAGGCTCGGGACGTGACAGTTAAGCTGGTATCAGAGCCTAAGTCTCAGGACTTAGGAAGAAGAATCATGTCATAGGATAAGTCCAAGGTTTAATGACCCCTACCTATGAACTAAGGAAGAAATTCCATACCCATGTGAGAATTGGGTAGAGCCCGGGATAAGATAATTAATTAGCTTTAAGATTGATTTTTTATTTCATGAGAAATAACAAGTTGTTATATTTCTCTTAAGTACCTGATGGCTCATCGTGTAGATTGGGATGGCATGCAACAAACAGTTGCCGACCTTACTCAGGCATTGCAAACCATAGCGCAAGGCGGCGTAGGGGCAAGGGCTGGTTACCTACATCACAATTTCTGGGGTTTAAATCCTCCGCGATTCTATGGCTCTTCTAATCCCGACGAGGCAGAGAACTGGATTGACGAAATGAATCGAATATTTGACGTCATCCAATGCACCGATTAGGAGAAGGTGCATCTCGTAACCTTTCAACTTAACAAAGATGCTCACACCTAGTGGAAGTCAGTTCCGGCACCTCCAGCCAATGCACCTCATACGTGGGATGGGTTCCTCACCCTATTTCGTGCCAAATACTTTTCGGAGCACGTAAAGGAACGAAAGGCTATGGAGTTCGCCACCCTTCGGCAAGGAATGATGACGGTTGCCGAATATGAACTACAATTCTCAAGGCTAGCACCGTATGCATCACATCTAATCAGTACCGATTTATTAAAGGTGAATCGGTTATGGACGGGTTATGTCTCGGTTTCATCCAGCAGCTCGGGATCTAAAACATCCGTACTTATGCGGAGATGGTTCAGCGGGCATACCTATGTGAAAGGACCTTAGAGAAGGTCAAAAAATTGAAAGGAAAGGGAGAAGAATCCAGCCGACGTTCTGATCGGCGTTATAAGAAAGAGAAATTCAGCATCACGGAGCCTTACAAGAGCCGTGATAGTAAGAAGAGATCCAGGAATGAGAATGGTGGAAGTTCCCATAAGCAAAAGAAAGTCAAGGAGGAGAAGGAGCAGGTCGCCACGACTTGCACATTTTGTGAAAAATTCGGCCATTCGGCTGAAGAGTGTTGGAAGTGCCTTGGCACTTGTTTACGTTGTGGAAGCAGGGAACATCGCATGCCAGAATGCCCCCTTATGAAGGACCAGTCATCTGGTAATGGACGCAGGAGGCAGGCTCACCTCAATGCCGTTCTAGAAGAAGAGGAAGCGCCCAGGGATGATGGGCTTATGGAAGTTACTCTTCAAATTTGTTCTCATCCTGCATTCGTGCTATTTGATACTGGTGCCTCTCATTCTTTTATCTCCCCTACTTTTGCTAAAACATTACCAATCGCATCAGTTCCCTTACCTTCAGATCTTGCTATTTTCACACCCTTAGGTTCTGGAACAAAGCTTACCGACTATTATCCTGATAGCGAAGTGATAGTAGAGGGTCATAATCTCCCCGCAAATTTAGTATGCCTTGACATGAAAGGTTATGATGCCATTTTAGGGGTAGATTGGCTTGTAGATCATGATGCTTATATCAATTGCCGAAATAGGATTATAGCCTTTCGAAAGCCCGGTCTTCCAAGATTATCTTTTCTTGGCATCAAGTACAAGAAGCATCCTACTATCATATCTTCTCTTCACGCTTGCAAACTTATCTCGCAAGGATGTGGAGCTTTTCTTGCTTCTGTCATTGTTACCGAATCCAAGGAGATTAACATAGCAAACATCCATGTTGTAAATGAGTTCCCCGATGTGTTTCCGTCCGAATTAGCCAGTTTACCACCCGAGAGGGAAGTGAACTTCACCATTGAACTCATTCCAGGAGTAGCACCTATTTCTATAGCCCCTTACAGGATGTCCCCCATGGAGCTTAAGGAATTGAAAAGGTAATTGCAGGAACTACTAGACAAGGGCTTCATCAGACCTAGCACATCCCCTTGGGGTGCGCCGGTTCTATTTGTCAAGAAGAAGGATGATTCTCTCAGGCTATGCATCGATTACCGACGACTGAATAAACTCACAATTAAGAACAAGTATCCGTTGCCGCGTATTGATGAACTCTTCGATCAGCTTTCGGGAGCAGAATATTTCTCTAAGATAGACCTCAGATCAGTTTATCATCAACTTAGAATTAAAGAAGAGGACATTTATAAATCGACTTTTCGAAGTCGTTATGGCCACTATGAATTCGTAGTGATGCCGTTTGGGTTAACTAATGCCCCAGCAGCATTCATGCAACTTATGAACAATGTCTTCCAGCCATATCTGAACCAGTTCATCGTCGTCTTCATTGACGATATCTTGATCTATTCCAAGATAAAAGAGGAACATGAACAACATTTGAAAATAGCTTTACAAACACTTAGAGAACATAAGCTTTTTGCCAAACTCAATAAGTGTGAATTCTGGCTCGGGGAAGTCTCATTCCTAGGTCACATTATTTCAAAAGAAGGGATTGCTGTGGATCCTTCTAAGGTAGAAGCTGTCAAGAATTGGAGTCGGCCAACGACTGTATCGGAAGTAAGAAGCTTTCTGGGTTTAGCAGGTTATTATAGGAAATTCATTAAGGACTTCTCAAAAATTACGGTTCCTTTAACTAGACTCACAAGAAAAGAAAACCATTTTGTCTGGTCAAAGGACTGTGAAAAGAGCTTTCAAAGTCTTAAGAATCATCTTACAACAGCACCTATTTTTTCACTACCAATGGAAGGTGGTGGATTCGAAGTGTATACGGATGCGTCTGGCATTGGCTTAGGATGCGTTCTCATGCAGAGTGGAAAAGTAATCTGTTATTCTTCTAGACAACTAAAACGTCATGAAGAAAATTATCATGTACATGATTTGGAATTGGCAGCAGTTATTTTCGCCTTGAAAATTTGGCGTCATTATCTCTATGGAGAAAAGTTTACGGTATACTCGGACCACAAAAGCTTGAAATATTTATTCTCTCAAAAAGAGCTTAACATGAGACAGAGGAGGTGGTTAGAATATCTAAAAGACTTTGATTTTGCTATTCAATATCATCCTGGCAAGACTAATGCTGTAGCA
The DNA here is from genome assembly GCA_022559845.1 of Amorphophallus konjac. Taxonomy (NCBI): domain Eukaryota; kingdom Viridiplantae; phylum Streptophyta; class Magnoliopsida; order Alismatales; family Araceae; genus Amorphophallus; species Amorphophallus konjac. Next base: position 30,364,556 of record CM040120.1, read on the forward strand.
GATGCACTCAGCAGAAAACCAATGGGTATGCTATCAAGTCTTATGATTAGTGTAACTAACCTTGTTCCCCAATTTACTCAGTTGAACTTAGATATAGACACAAAGGAAGAAGATTGTTTTATATCTAATATCCGAGCTCAACCTATATGGTGAGGACACCAGGGCTCGAGATCGGCGCGACACAGCAGAGAGACGCTACCGGACGCACAGCACTACCCGGGACATGCAGACTTCACTGTGGCTAGGAGAGGACTTGGAGAGCTATTCTCGAGTTAGATTTTCATCATTTTTTATCCATCTGGATTGTTTGTAGGCCGAGCTATGGCCATTGGACTTTATTTGTAGTTCTATTGCATTTGTTAGGTGATTTAGGGATTAGTGGGCCACTCTGCAAGCCCATTTGGGCTGGGCGCCTAGGAGAAAGCCCTTACTGGGCCTCTCCCACTTGGATCCAGTATCCAGACCCACTTACCAGGGTCCATTAGGGTTAGTAGAGATGGAGGGTGCGCCCCCCATTCCATTCCTTTGGATGGGCGCCGCCCCCACCCCTCTCCCTATTAGGAAAGTCTTGGGCGCACCCCCATTTAGCTTGAATTTTGAATTCCCTCCCCCACTCTTTCGTGTCCCCCCATTTAGGTAAGCTTCTAGGGTTTCCCCTCCCCCATATATATATGTTGTAATCTTTTGGAGGCAAAAATTAATGAAGAAATCAAAAGGAGGATTATTGTTTTGGGCGCAGCCCCCTTGCTCCTCTTGGGTGGGTGCGACTCCCTCCCCTCTCTCCCTCTCCATCTCTTCTTCTTCCTCTTCCTCTTAGGGTGCGACGCCCTAGCCATTTTCTTGCAGGATCGTGGACTTCTTCCACTGCTGGAGGCGCATCTTCATCCACCATTCAAGCTCGGAACATGGGTCAAGTGATGGTTTCAAGAACGGCGGAGAAGATCCATGAACCTTGGCGCCCAGATCTGGTCGCCTGCCTGCAAATCTGAGCCCGGAAGAATAGGTTGGTACCCCCACTTCCGGATTCCAAACCCCATAGACTCCTTCAGCAATTTTGTTCCTCTCCCTGTCCCCTAGATCCCCTCAAAACCCCGCACCCTAATTCGTCCAGAGTCGAAAGTTGGCTTTGTAAGCCTTTTTGGTGCGCTGGCTGCCCTTCTGCAGACCAGCCTGAGACCAGAGCCGCAAAGATCCACCCAGGGCGCCACCCTCCCGACCCCAGGCCACCCTAACCCCTTCACAACATTTCTTCCCCAACCTGTTACCAAATCATCCGCGCAAATCTAGTCCAAAATTTCGTTCATGGTGAAAAGTTCCCTTTGGAACTACTTTTGTTGCGCAGACTGCCCCTACAGTGCCCTAGCGGGACAGAGCCACGAATCCAACAAAGGGGCCCCCATCAAACAATCTCAGATCGACCTGAGATTTTAAGGAATATCTCTACACACTCCAAGCCTCTCCCAAGAATTTTTTGCGACCCAAAACGCCCATCAAGTGTGCCGACCACCTCTCCCACTCCCTGTCTCAGTTCTGACTGCACTGAAGTGCAGAACTGAGACCCCCTGTTTCTTCCCCTCCCACGCCCAAAACCTCCACCGAACCTACCACCACCACTTGGCCTCGACCTAGCTCCCTCAGTCACCCTTTCACCAGAGAAAACCCTGCCCCAAAACCCATCCGGAAGCTCAGGTACCGGCCATTCTTCCGGCCCCTATCACTGTGACAGGCAGATTGGCAGAACGCGCAAGAGTTGTTCAGGAATTCACCACGGGTGCCACCGACGTCGTCAGCGGCTCTCCTTCCACGGGCATCCCTGGGATACCCCAGCCTACGCCCACACCAAATTTCGTGGCCATCGGACGACGTGAAGGTCGCCTACCAGAATCGCCTTCCGGATGTTCTTCGGCGTCTGCGCAGGTTGGACAGCAACCTGCCCTCCTTCGGTACGTGCATCGGAGGACCACTTCAGCCTCGACGGCGTCCATCTTCTTCCTGGAGGAGTGACCTCGCGTCAGCACACCACCGGGGGACCACAGCCACTCAGCATCCCCGGGAGTCGCCTTCCTTGCAGCAGCTCGCAGCGGTACCCGTGGACTCCGAGCGCCACCGACCCCATGCTCGTCAACCCCCGTCGCACAATCCCCGGGTTCTCGTGTAGCCTTTTACCTCCCTGCGAGGAGTGGGCATACTTGTGATTTGTACTTAATAGTTCTTGTACCGGGGTTGTGTGTGACTTGGCCGGGCTTCTTCCCCACGCCCGAGCGTGGAGGTATGCTTCCATTCCCTCCTTGGTAGCACTTGCTAGTTTAGTATCTACTCTTGACGCCGCTGCTAGAGAGCATGCTAGGACCTAGCCATATATATATATATTCACTGCTGCGGTGAGTGAGTGAGACCGTCCCACGACTCTCCGAGTTGTGAGTTTGGAGTTGACTACTCCATACACCGCCGGTTGTCACAACCGTGCGGATCGGCGTGCCTTCATCTTAGGGGCGCTTGTGAGCTAGTAGTTGCTTGTTGCTTTGGCATAGTCCCTTCTTGGGAACGCTAGGTGTCGAGTTCATGCTATTCTATCAACGCCAATTGCTAGTCCCTTTGTCTGTCTTATCGCAATTCCATTTAGTGCCCTAGCTTCCTAGGCGTCCCGCATCAACTTTGGTATCAGAGCGTAGGGAACCGATTTGTCCTAGCAAATTGGGGTCCTATGTCATTTGCGTCTTTAGGTTGTCCAGGGCACATTTGAGTCCTCTACCCTTGCATTATTATCTTTTGGGTTTGTGTCTAGTTAGAGTCTTGGCCTTGTCCCTTAGAGTCTTGCATGCCCACTCGACGTGGTACCGATTACCAATGCCCGGTCCCAATGGCCGACCCTAGGAATCCCGCCCCTAGTGACTTATCCCTACAAAAGTCGCTGCAGACCCTCATGAGAAGCTTAGAGCTAACCAATCAGGCCCTTAGGGATCATACTGCACAAATGGAGGGCCGGATGAAGGCCATGGAGGATCGGATGGGGGGCATGGAGGGCCGGATGGAGGCCTCTAACCGGACCATCCAAGGTCTGGTTGGGCGGCCCAACCAGGAGAGAGCTCCACGTGAGGATGTCCACGGGCAGGACCAAGGCCCACTTGACCCCGCTCCTCGGCCCGCACACCCTAGGCCCGATGATAGGAGGCCGCGTGTTCAGGAGTTAGATGATTTCGGGTCCGATAATGAGGATGCGGGTTATGGTCGTGCTCGGCGTGGTTACCGGCACCATAGGGATGAGGATGATGAGCGTGTCCTTAGGTCCGTACGGGTGGATCCTCCCACCTTCGATGGGTCCCTAGAGCCCAAGGTTTATCTTGATTGGGAGGCCAGTATGGATCGTTATTTTGAGTGGTTCGAGATGTCCGACCACCGGAGAGTCTGATATGCCAAGATGAAGCTGCTTGGTCAGGCCCAAACCTATTGGACCAATGTTGAGAGTCTACTACGGCAGCAACATCAGTGCCCGGTTGAGACTTGGATGGACATGAAAGACAGGCTCAAACAGAAATATCTTCCTACCACTTACAAACATCAACTCATTGATAGGTGGCAGAGTCTTAGTCAGGGGAATCGGGCTGTGAGCGAGTACATCGCTGAATTTGATGAGTACTATCTCCGATGTGATCTCAAGGAGGAGACTATCATGCTTATCTCTCGCTTCCGTCGGGGTCTACGGCGGAATCTTCAGTATGAGTTGTTCCGCCGCCATGTACAGTCCCTAGGGGAGGCCTACCAGGTCGCTCACGAGTTAGAGGATTTTGAGTCCGAGTTTGCTCCGGTCCAACGCCCGGGACCCACATACTCTCGTGGGTTGGACCCGCGTGCTACTGCTGGACCTTATCCTCGGGGACCCATGGCCCGTCCACAGAAGCCCACTCGTCAGGATTTCACTGCTCCTAGGCCGCATCCTCCCCCTCCGAGGGACTACCTCCCTCGACCCCAGGTTCCGACCCCTACCCCTCGGCCTCAGCAGCCCACTATTCCTACACGCCCACAACTTCCACCACCCCCGGCCCGTCGTGATGACAAGGGGAAGGGGCCGATGACCGGTGGAGCACCTCAGGCCTCCGGGTCTTGTCAGGAGTGTTACCGGTGCGGTGGAGTTGGCCACTATGCCGTTAGTTGTGCTACTAGGCCTACTTTGGTCATGGGGGACTCTTCGACCAATGAACCCACACCCGGGATTGTATCTGTCAGTTATGAGGCTGACCAGGAGCTCGCAGAGGAGTTTTTTGATGAGTTGTTAGAGGGCGAGCCGTTAGATGTCCAGGGCACGCAGTGCCATGATGATGTTCAGCTGGGTGTTGTTAGATGTGTTTTGACCCAGCCTTTGGTGAGTGATGACTGGCGTCGCACCACCATCTTTCATACCTTCTGTAGGCTGGGTGGGAAAGCCTGCAAGGTGATCATCGATAGCGGGAGCTGCATTAACGCTATCTCAAAACGCTTAGGGTTGACCCCCGTGGACCACCCCTCCCCTTATCGTGTGTCATGGGTAGATTCCACGTCTATTCCGGTCAGGCTGCGATGTCTGGTGCCATTGCAGTTCCATGCCTACCAGGACGAGATCTGGTGTGATGTGTTGCCAATGGAAGTAGGCAGTATTATCCTGGGGAGGCCTTGGTTATTCGACCGGGATGCTACCCTCCATGGCCGGTCAAACACTTGCACATTCGACCATCATGGCCAGAGGATTACCCTTCACCCCTCCCAGCCGAGGAGTCCATCCATTCAGGGTCCCACTGGGCCTAGTACCCCGAGTCCTGCTATTCCAGGGCCCAGTACCCCATCATTGGCTCAGGCTACGACTGCACCACCAGTTGTCCCCACTCCGAGTGCTCCTTCGACTAGGAGGTTGATGTTAGTCAGTCCCCGAGAGTTGGAGCGTGACTTCGTTAGAGGGGACCCCATTTTTGCCATCGTAGTCCGTGAGGTGGTTAGTGAAATGAAGGGCGATCTCCCATCTGATGTTACTGTTATCCTTCATGAGTTCGCTGATGTGTTTCCCGATGACTTACCTGAGGGTCTTCCACCCATGCGGGACATACAACATGCTATTGACCTGGTTTTGGGGTCCTCATTACCCAACTTGCCACATTACAGGATAAGCCCTGCTGATCACACTGAGCTCCAGCGTCAGGTTGAGGAGTTGATGTCTAGGGGATCCCTTCGTGAGAGTATGAGCCCTTGTGCCGTCCCTGCATTGCTAGCTCCTAAGAAGGACGGTACCTGGAGGATGTGTATTGACAGTCGTGCTATCAATAAGATCACGGTGAAGTATAGATTCCCCATTCCCCGCTTAGACGATATGCTTGATATGATGGTGGGAGCCACCTTGTTTTCCAAGATTGATTTGAAGAGTGGCTATCACCAGGTGAGGATCAGGCCCGGTGATGAATGGAAGACGGCCTTTAAGACCAAGGATGGTCTTTATGAGTGGCTGGTCATGCCCTTTGGGTTGACCAATGCTCCCAGCACCTTTATGCGGTTGATGACCCAGGTCTTGCGACCATTGATTGGGGTCTTTGTCGTGGTTTACTTCGATGATATCCTTATCTATAGCCGCACTAGGGAGGCCCACTTGGACCATCTTAGGCAGGTCTGTCTGATTCTGAGGAGAGAGAGCCTTTACGCCAACCCTAAGAAATGTGCTTTCATGACTTGTCAGGTCACCTTCTTAGGGTTCATAGTGTCTAGTGAGGGAGTCTCCGCTGATCCGGAGAAGGTGAGGGCTATAGTGGAGTGGCCCGAGCCTCGCACTCTTCATGATGTCCGCAGCTTTCATGGTTTGGCGACATTCTATCGCCGATTTATTCGAGGCTTCAGTTCCATCACAGCCCCCATCCCTGATTGTATCCGAAAGGGGGCATTCGAGTGGACGAAGGCCGCATCAGCTGCATTCGCGCTCCTCAAAGAGCGCATGACTCAGGCACCTATTCTTAGACTTCCTGATTTCGGGAAGGTGTTTGAGGTTTCTTGCGATGCCTCTGGGGTAGGCATTGGCGGTGTCTTGAGCCAAAGAGACTCACCCCGTTGCATATTTCAGCGAGAAATTGAGCGATGCTAAACTGCGTTATTCTACATATGACAAGGAGTTTTACGCAGTTGTGCAGGCCCTTCGGCATTGGAGACATTACTTGTTGCACGAGGAGTTTGTCTTATTTTCTGATCATGAGGCACTCAAGTATCTCTATGCCCAGAAGAAGCTCAATTCTCGTCATAGTCGCTGGGTAGAGTTTCTCCAGGATTATACCTTTGTGCTGAAGCACAAGGCCGGTGTGGAGAACCGGGTAGCTGATGCTTTGAGCCGTCGCGCTTATCTTTTGACCACCATGAGTATAGAGGTGGTAGGGATGGATAGGATGAAGGAGGCTTATGCTGATTGTCCGGACTTTGGTCTGATCTATGTCACCCTTCAGGCCGGACCGACCCGAGAGCATATTGAGTACACGCTGCAGGATGGTTATCTTTTCCGAGGGAGTCGCCTGTGAGTTCCGCGGACCTCGGTTCGCGATTTCCTCACTTGGGAGATGCATGCAGGAGGTCTAGCCGGCCACTTTGGTCGGAATAAGACCATCGAGACAGTCGAGCATCGCTTCTATTGGCCTAGTCTGAAGCGTGATGTTGCTCGCATCATGGCCCAGTGTCGCACATGCACTGTGGCCAAGATGAGGAAGCAGGTCTCAGGCCCTTATACTCCTCTTCCTGTGCCTGATAGGCCGTGGCAGGACATCAGTATGGATTTTGTTTTGGGGTTGCCACGGACCGCCCGCCGACATGATTCCATTTTTGTGGTGGTTGATAGATTCTCGAAGATGGCCCTCTTCATTCCTTGTTCGAAGACTTCTGATGCCACTAGGGTTGCCCGTTTATTCTTCTCAGGTGTGGTGAGCTGATTTGGACTCCCTAAGTCCATTGTGTCTGATCGTGATGTCAGGTTCACTAGCTACTTTTGGAAAACCCTTTGGCATATGATGGGCACGCAGCTCAAGTTCTCCACTACGTATCATCCCTAGACTGATGGGCAGACTGAGGTAGTTAATAGGAGTTTGGGGAACCTCTTGAGATGCTTGGTTAGAGAACGCGAGAGGGACTGGGATCTGGTTTTGCCACTTGCCGAGTTTTCATATAATGATTCAGTCAATAGGACCACAAGCATGAGTCCTTTTGAGATTGTCACAGGATATAGACCTAGGAAGCCAGTGGATCTATTTCCCTTGCCTATGCATGCTAGAGTGTCACAGTCTGCAGAGTCATTTGCTGAGCATGTTAGGGGTTTGCATGATGTCATTCGTCACCATATTGAGACTAGCAACGCACGATATAAAGAATTGGCTGACGCTCATAAACACCCCCGTGAGTTCCAGGAGGGAGATTATGTCATGATCCGGGTCAGACCGGAACGGTTTCCTTCTGGAGCCGTGAAGAAACTACAGGCTCGTGGTGCTGGCCCCTTTAGAGTAGTGAGGCGAGTTGGATCCAATGCATACATTGTAGACTTGCCTGAGGACTATGGTATTAGCTCCACATTCAACATCTCAGACCTAGTCGCATATAGGGACCCAGCAGTGATCCCCAGCGAGTTATTTGGGCCTTTTCCACCCCTTGTGAGCAAGCCACCCCATGAGAGTCCACTTCCAACCTTGTCACCACAGCAGCGTGAGCAGATATAGTCTATACTCGATGAGCAGGTGACTACCACCAGGAGTGGCGCGTACCCCCGCTACTTGGTTCGTTGGAGAGGACGGCCCGCGTCTGAGGACACATGGATCACCGGGGCAAAGCTTGAGAAGATAGATCCAGATTTGCTCGAGCGGTACCGGAGCGATAGAGACCCCTACTCGACAGGGTCGAGTTCTTCCCACCCGGGGAGAATTGGTGAGGACACCAGGGCTCGAGACCGGCGCGACACAGCAGAGAGACGCTACCGGACGCGCAGCACTACCCGGGACATGCAGACTTCACTGTGGCTAGGAGAGGACTTGGAGAGCTATTCTTGAGTTAGATTTTCATCATTTTTTATCCATCTGGATTGTTTGTAGGCCGAGCTATGGCCATTGGACTTTATTTGTAGTTCTATTGCATTTGTTAGGTGATTTAGGGATTAGTGGGCCACTCTGCAAGCCCATTTGGGCTGGGCGCCTAGGAGAAAGCCCTTACTGGGCCTCTCCCACCTGGATCCAGTATCCAGACCCACTTACCAGGGTCCATTAGGGTTAGTAGAGATGGAGGGTGCGCCCCCCATTCCATTCCTTTGGATGGGCGCCGCCCCCACTCCTCTCCCTATTAGGAAAGTCTTGGGCGCACCCCCATTTAGCTTGAATTTTGAATTCCCTCCCCCACTCTTTCGTGTCCCCCCATTTAGGTAACCTTCTAGGGTTTCCCCTCCCCCATATATATATGTTGCAATCTTTTGGAGGCAAAAATTAATGAAGAAATCAAAAGGAGGATTATTGTTTTGGGCGCAGCCCCCTTGCTCCTCTTGGGTGGGTGCGACTCCCTCCCCTCTCTCCCTCTCCATCTCTTCTTCTTCCCCTTCCTCTTAGGGTGCGACGCCCTAGCCATTTTATTGCAGGATCGTGGCCTTCTTCCATTGCTGGAGGCGCATCTTCATCCACCATTCAAGCTCGGAACATGGGTCAAGTGATGGTTTCAAGAATGGAGGAGAAGATCCATGAACCCTGGCGCCCAGATCTGGTCGCCTGCCTGCAAATCTGAGCCCGGAAGAATAGGTTGGTACCCCCACTTCCGGATCCCAAACCCCATAGACTCCTTCATAAATTTTGTTCCTCTCCCTGTCCCCTATATCCCCTCAAAACCCCGCACCCTAATTCGTCCAGAGTCGAAAGTTGGCTTTGTAAGCCTTTTTGCTGCGCTGGCTGCCCTTCTGCAGACCAGCCTGAGACCAGAGCCGCAAAGATCCACCCAGGGCGCCACCCTCCCGACCCCAGGCCACCCTAACCCCTTCACAACATTTCTTCCCCAACCTGTTACCAAATCATCCGTGCAAATCTAGTCCAAAATTTCGTTCATGGTGAAAAGTTCTCTTTGGAACTACTTTTGTTGCGCAGACTTCCCCTACAGTGCCCTAGCGGGACAGAGCCACGAACCCAACAAAGGGGCCCCCATCAAACAATCTCAGATCGACCTGAGATTTTAAGGAATATCTCTACACACTCCAAGCCTCTCCCAATAATTTTTTGCGACCCAAAACGCCCATCAAGTGTGCCGACCACCTCTCCCACTCCCTGTCTCAGTTCTGACTGCACTGAAGTGCAGAACTGAGACCCCCTGTTTCTTCCCCTCCCACGCCCAAAACATCCACAGAACCTACCACCACCACTTGGCCTCGACCTATCCCCCTTAGTCACCCTTCCACCAGAGAAAACCCTGCCCCAAAACCCATCCGGAAGCTCAGGTACCGGCCATTCTTCCGGCCCCTATCACTGTGACAGGCAGATTGGCAGAACGCGCAAGAGTTGTTCAGGAATTCACCACGGGTGCCACCGACGTCGTCAGCATCTCTCCGTCCACGGGCATCCCTGGGATACCCCAGCCTACGCCCACACCAAATTTCGTGGCCATCGGACGACGTGAAGGTCACCTACCAGAATCGCCTTCCGGCTGTTCTTCGGCGTCTGCGCAGGTTGGACAGCAACCTGCCCACCTTCGGTACGTGCATCGGAGGACCACTTCAGCCTCGACGGCGTCCATCTTCTTCCTGGAGGAGTGACCTCACGTCAGCACACCACCGGGGGACCACAGCCACTCAGCATCCCCGGGAGTCGCTTTCCTTGCAGCAGCTCGCAGCGGTACCCGTGGACTCCGAGTGCCACCGACCCCGTGCTCGTCAACCCCCGTCGCACAATCCCCGGGTTCTCGTGTAGCCTTTTACCTCCCTGCGAGTAGTGGGCATACTTGTGATTTGTACTTAATAGTTCTTGTACCGGGGTTGTGTGTGACTTGGCCGGGCTTCTTCCCCACGCCCGAGCGTGGAGGTATGCTTCCATTCCCTCCTTGGTAGCACTTGCTAGTTTAGTATCTACTCTTGACGCCGCTGCTAGAGAGCATGCTAGGACCTAGCCATATATATATATATTCACTGCTGCGGTGAGTGAGTGAGACCGTCCCACGACTCTCCGAGTTGTGAGTTTGGAGTTGACTACCCCATACACCGCCGGTTGTCACAACCGTGTGGATCGGCGCGCCTTCATCTTAGGGGCGCTTGTGAGCTAGTAGTTGCTTGTTGCTTTGGCATAGTCCCTTCTTGGGAACGCTAGGTGTCGAGTTCATGCTATTCTATCAACGCCAATTGCTAGTCCCTTTGTCTGTCTTATCGCAATTCCATTTAGTGCCCTAGCTTCCTAGGCGTCCCGCATCACTATATTGATAGAAGATCTGGTCAAACTGCAAAATGATGATCCTATATTACTGGAAGTTAAGGCCAATATTGAACAAAGACTGGATTTTTCTATTTCCAATGACGGAAGATTGTTATTCAAGGGCCGAATATGTGTACCAGATCATGAGGCTACGAAGAAACTGATCCTAGATGAAGCGCATAATTGCAAATACACAATTCATCTAGGAGGAACAAAAATGTATCAAGATCTCAAAAGAAATTTCTGGTGGCCCAATATGAAGAGAGAAATAGCTTATTTCGTGTCTCGATGTCTCACCTGCCAACAAGTAAAGGCAGAGCATTTTAGACTCGCAGGTAAATTACACCCCTTGAGTATTCCCGAATGGAAATGGGAGAGTATAGGGATGGACTTTATTATGGGTTTACTCAAGACCAGAGGTGGACACAATGGAATATGGGTAATCATCGACCGATTGACTAAATCCGCACACTTCATACCAATAAAGAGTCGATGGTCTGCGGATATTCTAGCAGCATTATACATAAAGAAGATTGTCAAACTATATGGTGTCCCAATCACTCTTATATCTGATAGAGATCCTCGATTCACCTCACAGTTCTGGAAGGGTCTACAACAGTCACTAGGGACTAGATTAAATTTCAGCACAGCTTTTCATCCACAAACAGATGGTCAAACGGAAAGAACAAATCAGGTAGTAGAAGATATGCTCAGGGCTTATGCTATCGACTTTGGAGATAGTTGGCATGATCATTTGCCTCTAGTAGAGTTTGCATATAACAATAGTTACCAGGCCAGCATACAAATGGCACCTTTTGAAGCTTTATACGGAAAAAGCTGTCGATCACTAATATGTTGGAGTGAAATAGGGGAAAGACAATTCCTAGGCCCCGATCTCATCAGGAACTCTACAGAAAAGATCAAGATCATTCAAGAAAGAATGAAAATGGCACAAGATAGGCAATAGTCTTCTGCTGACAATCGAAGACGTGAGTTAGAGTTTCAGGTAGGAAATCATGTATATTTAAAGATTTCTCCAGGTCGTGGTATTCGAAGATTTGGCATTAAAGGGAAGTTAACTCTAAGATTCATTGGCCCATTTGAAATTCTCAAAAGGGTTGGTGAAGTGGCTTACAAATTGACTTTACCTCCACAATTAGCAGGAGTTCATGACATATTTCACGTCTCCATGCTGAAGAAGTATGTATATGATCCTAACCATATTATCACTTATGACAATCTGGAGATTCAGAAGGATATGACATTCGAGCAAACGCCAATAAAGATTCTGGAACGAGAAGTGAGTCAACTACGAAATAAAGTTATTCCTATGGTCAATATTCAATGGAAGAAAATATGGCCATATGAAGCAACATGGGAAACTGAAGCAGTCATGCGGAAAAGATTCCCAGAATTATTTAATTGTTAGTACACTCTTCGAAATCCATATATTGAATTTGGGGACCAAATTCTTCTAAGTGGGGGGAGGGTGTAGTGCCCCAGAATTTATAAATAATTTTTGAATTATAAAATAAATTTCTAGAAATTATAAAGGCTTAAATAAATTAATGAAAGGGTTATTGGATTAATAAGTCAATATAAGGCTCAAAAAGGCTAATTAGTTAAGATAGCCTATCTAATAATCGTCCAAAAGGTTTATGGACCAAGCCCATCAAGTTTGGCCCATATTCTAGAAGGGTAATTGACTTATTCACGTATTTTAAAGATAAATACTAATTATATAAGATAAGTATATAGATAAACGAATAAAAGAGTTTTATTAAATTGAAACTCCATACACGTTACATGTAACGGTCTATTGGGCGACCGCCACAGCCATGTAACGCACCTAGACACGACCGTTACATCCTGCAGATTCCGTAAGGTGAGGAAATTGTAAGAAGATTGGAACTTTGAAATCCTATCTACAAGAGATCGATTTAGGATAGCTTATAACATTACTAAGGACTCTTAGGGATTAGGTTCTGACAAATTAAGGACTCTAGAATCGATCTAATCTTCAAATCCTAACCAAAACCCTATAAATAGGACCTAGTTCTGAACTGAGCGACCCTTACTTTTGGCCCGTGAAGAATCAAGATAAGGAGTCATAATTTCGGGTAAGTTCTTTAGAAGATTTTGTTTAGTAAATTATAGACTAATAGTTCTCTAAATTTCGTGCTAGGAGACCAAGCAACCAAGAAGATAGAAGCTTCCAAAGTTGCTGATTCAACCTTAGCAACCCAGGAATTTGAACGCAAGACCCCTGAAGATCCAGAGATTAGGACGTCTAAACGAGGTAATTAGAGTTCAATCCTTTAGATTTTTTGTACCCAATAGTCTCATCTCCTTACCCTCAAAATTTCACATCCTTAGGTCAAGAGGCTGAGGAAATAGAGCAGATTGAAGTTGGTGATTTATCACAAGAAGTACAAGGGTCTAAGGGTAACACCTAACATTAAATTCGAAGTTTGAAGGTCTTAAAAGAGGTAGGTTATCTCATGATTAGAAAAAATAACTTGTTAGGGATAAAAGCCCTCTGATTGTGCTTGATTTCATGCATCATAGACTAAGAATTTCATGATTTCATAGTTTTATACATTCATGCATCTCTTAGCCCTAAATGGAAATTAAAATGTATTATCTTGTCTATTCACTAAACCCTTGCATATAGTTGGCCTATGCATCGTTATCATGACTAGGACAGTGGTAATATGTTGATTTCCAGACATGTTATGTTTTCATAAACCTTCACTTTAGTTTACTGCCAGCAGGTTCTCTGACGCACTAACGTGAGACCGTCACATGCATGTAACGGCCTTACGATAGACCGTCACATTCTATTGTGTTTTTATTTGTTCTATTGTCTCTGACGCACCATAGCAGAAGCATTACACCACTGTAACGGCCCCTCGATAAATCGTCACAATACTGTAACGCGCCTATCCTAGACCGTCAGGCACTGTGTTCTGTCAGCCCGAGGCAGAATGATAACCGGTTAGAGTTTACTTATAAATAAGCTTAGATAGCTAAGTTTGGACATGTTATCATGACTTTAAGTTTAGTTACTGTTTCATAATCAAATTGCATGGTTAATGTGTCTTAGGATTATTTTAAGTTATGTTAATTTCATCGGCTAAAACTCTATAGTTTTGTATTCTAAATCACGATTTTTCCAAATGTTGTATTGACGGAGTTTTCTCATGGTTTCACATTGCTACACATTCTTTTCCATCTATAGAGTCATTTCTTTAAGTACATGAGGTATGTTGTCCATTTAGTTCACTTTGCACTATAGGAACACTATTCTTGGACATGAGGACCTCTCTATTGGATATTCCTTCCAATGGATTAGGAAATCTTGTTTCAAGGCCTCCGTAATTCTCCGCGAGCCTGGGATTCCCACTAGGACGCTGAGTTGGTTGTACCATTAAAGCCATTGATTAGATTACACTATCGATGTTTTTAGTTATCGGTAATGTAACGGCTCTACACTGGACCGTGAGGAGCGTCTAACGGCCCAATGTACGGCCGTCACATTCAACTCAGTCCGATTTCTTAGTTCTGGATTCAGACTAATGTAACGGCCCAATACTGGAGCATCACATCATGTAACGGCCCAGTACACGATCGTCACACTACTTGAGTATTTTAACCCAAGGATTGACCAAGGGTTGATATTCCGATGTTCTAAATAGACTCTTGATGATCTAGAACTTATCATATTGATCAAGGAACCTAATATAATGAATGAAAGATAAAGAATGTATCGTTATGCTGTCGATTTATTTCCATAACCATAACATTGCTTAAGTCATTCTTGATTTCTCATGATTCTTATTGAAGCAATCATTTATTGAATTATCGTTATCAAGAGCTTGTTGGAATTATACATTCTTGGCCATACTTTATTGTTACATGCGTGGATAAAACTTGATTTATATTTGAAGATGCAATCGAGCACTGATTGTGTTCAAGGGCTCTATGCTAGTCTCCTCGGCTGATTGTCGGAAACATACTATTATAAACCATGGGGTATGATGCTACTGGCGTCGCATTGCGCTGGGAGTACTTTCTTTATAAATAAGTGAAAATCCACAACACAATACAGCATGATTGATACTTGACTTTCTTGATATTCCACAGAAATTCACGAGGTACTTGCTCATAACCAAAAGATACTGGAGTGATGATTATGTGGCTTGCTAGTACATTCTCGTTACATTCTTGTTCATGAAAGGCCATATCATGTTCTTGTTTCATTCTTGCTAGTTCATACTTGCTCTCATTCTATCTTACATGATCGTCTTGTTACTTGGTTTAAACGCGTGATTGATCGCATTCGCATGATTCTACCTTATTCTTTAGAGCTAAATTGTTAATTACTTTAATAGTGCCTTCATGTTGATGCGAAGATACCTACTGGGCAAGTGTGCTCATTACCTATTTCCAATCTTTTCAGGAGATGGAAGTGATTCGAATTCGGATTCGGGTTATACAAGTAGTGGGTCCGAGAGCGAATGAAAGTATTATCAAGATGAGAGTGAAGACTTAGGAAGTCTAAATTGTTTAGATTGAGTCTGTGTAATTTTCCTATTTTCTTGAGTATGGTATATTGGAATAAGTGGAATTAATGATTGTATTTGAGTATTGAATTTGATTATTATAAAATAAAGTTGGAGTAAATATTGTGCAATTGCATTTATGTATGTGATTATCTTGCGCTCTGATCGTTCTTACTTGCAAGACGCTTACCATGCAGGATGTTCGCGCTCCCTGAGTTAGTCTTCCGCTGTAATAAAGGCTCGGGGCGTGACAATGAGGGCGTCAAATGAGTGAGATGAGGGATGCCAAATGAGTGAGATGAGAGACGCCAAATGAGTGAGATGAGAGATAGCACGACTACTAGTTGGACAGGTGCACAACTTGTTGGACAAGGGCTTCAGATCAGAAGAACGGTTCTCAGTGGGCCGTTCAAAGTAACACACGGTCCATAATAAGAAGATAAACGGTCTTATATTAACCGTTCTGAATGTTGAACGCTTTACCATAGGCCGCATAAGAAGATAAACGGTCTAGCTCAGGCCGCTTAAGCTCCTGCCCTCGAACTCTCTGGAAGATGATAAGCGGTCTGTTACGGGCCGCTCAATGATATAGGTGGTCTATCGTGAGACCGTCCAAAGGGGCATCCTGTGAACTTGAATGGGACTCTCCTGGAGAGTCCTTAACCCGAGGGCAAACTGCTTTAAACTCATCCAAACCTCATCTTAACTTGCCCTAGACTTATCCAACCCCGATCTCAAGATACCTAGGCTTCCTAACAAGCTCTATAATTTGGAGGGGGAGCCTAAATTCGTGATTCACACATCCTCCTCCTTCTAAGCCTTGAAACTTTTGCTATTCATCACCAAATCATCATAAAGAGGGCCCTAGAGGGGAGTTCCATAGAGGGAGCATCTTTTGAAGGGCCAAAGCCGGCCAGGAAGGAGCGGGAAGTGCTCCAACGATTGACCGCGATCCCACGACATCTCAGCTCGAGCCCTCTGAGAGAGGTAAGCTAATCATGATTTCATTCAATTCTTTCATTTACTTACATGTTTTTCCTTTCTCTCTCTTTTCTTCCATCTTCTTTCTTCTCGCCTCAGCTTCTCCCTGGCCCCGGGCGGTATTCCACCTTGAAGTGGTTGGCTCCCATGGTCCGCGCCTTGCCCCTAGGAGTGACATCTATCTTGAGATCTTGGCACTTACAACCTCTCCTAGTGTTAGGTCAGAACTACCCAAAGCTTTCTCTTGATTGGCACAGCATCTCGACCTTAGTTGAAATTTAGCATCCTCAAACTCATACATTCATTTTCCCATCATTCGAGGCCACTATCTTACTAGAGGAGGTAGAGACCTACTTCTATTTACCCAGGTCCCAGGTGGGAGGGGAAGACTCAGTGTGTCATACTGTTGCCCCTGCAGATCCTAGGCTTATCTTGGGAGGGTTCATACCAGACAGTAGGGATGTCCACACTTTCGTAGGCCCAAAGCAGATTCACCTTCTTCCTCTTAGCCAGTGGGTAGTGGAGCATTGCAGGAACATGTGTGGGTGGGATGAAGCCATAGCTAAGGCTGCGTCCATTTGCTTGTGCGGGGCCATCTTGTTTTCTTCAGTTGACCATGTGCTAGAGATTCCCCTTCTTAGTACCATTAGCGGCCTATGGCATGGTCTTTCCATCTCCCAAGACATCCTAGCTTACTTGTATGAGGGCCTTACTTCGGCAGCCTTAGGCGGTCCTCTATTTGGTTGCATGATCCTTATAGAGTGTTGGATGGGTGTCAGGATAAAATTCACTTATAAGGAGAATGTCACTTCAGCTAGTAGGATCTTTGGGAGCCACCCCCTCTTCTTCATAGGTGGCGCGTTCGGATTCTCTCCACAGGTAGAGTGCAGGATAGTTGAGATGAAGACCAGAGACGAGTGGCGATTGTACATCAACAGATTGGCCCTGGATTGGTTCGTGATGCGCTCGGGCTTCCTCCGTGACACCACCGTCAGAGTTCCCAGGAGGCTGGGCTTGGACTTGAGGCTCGTGAGCGACACCGCACTTGCGATGTACAGCCCGCACCGGTGCTACCTACAGGTTTGACTACCCCGAATTGTTCTACCAGCACTACCCCACCTTCCCGCGCTACAGGCGAGGAGGACTGGTACAGAGGAGGACGAGCAGGCGGTCAGGAGTGGCCTGATCATGTGGGAGGTGAGCAGGGTGCTTACCTTACCAGCAGAGGTTGCAAAGATTCTGGCGACGCGCCAGGCCTACGTTAGAGAGCTGAGAGAGATACGTCCCCGCAGGGATGTCCAGCAGAGGACAGAGTGATTTTCTTTCCTTTCATGATGGTATTGATGTAGAGATTGATGCTTAGAGAGTTTGATATGAATGAATAAAGCTAATGATTTGAGTTGAGTTGAGTTTGGGTTTTGCCAACGTGAATGAGTGAGTTGGGATATGATTCCAGAATGTACGCGGTCACGGACTGACTGAACCTTCAACTTCAACCTGCCCCTGTACATACACAAATGCAAACAAAAAAGACAGATTAAATCTGTTTTAGGCTTAACCCCTTGCCTGTAGTAAGTTAGGAAATGACTAGTTCTTGATTTTTGGTCAAGGGGGTAAGTCTTATTAAATAGGCAAATGAAATGATGATGAATGCAATGGATGCTATGGATACAAATCATAAAAACTCTTTTTGTAATTTTTAAGAATTAATTTTTTTTGGATTTTGGAATGTTTGGATTTTTTTGTTCGAGTTTTTGAAATATTTGCTTTTGAAATATTTGATTTTTTTTGGATTTTTGAGATATTTACTTTTTTTCTTTTCTTTTAGATTTTGAAATATTTGCTTTTTTGTTTTGAAATATTTGCTCTTTTTTTGGTTTTGAAATATTTGCTCTTTTTTGGTTTTGAAATATTTGATTTTTTCGGGTTTTGAAATATTTAATTTTTTTGAGTTTTGAAATATTTGATTTTTTTGGAGTTTTGAAATATTTGATTTTTTTAGGTTTTGAAATATTTGATTTTTTTGGAGTCTTGAAATATTTGATTTTTTTTTTGAGTTTTGAAACTAGCTTAAGCTTAACAACGGAGAACCTCCCATCTCACTAGGGGTCTCCCAGGTCCAACACGTGCTTAAAAGGGATCGCCCGTGGCCGGGGCCAATTTCGCTTAACGGTGCCTCTACTGATCGAGGCCATACCCGGGGTGGGATTCATTCCTTGGAAAATAAAACAAGATTTAGCAGAAAAGCTGGCAGTAGGTATAGAGGTTTTTAGGGCTTGAGTTCTTCTCACGACACCCCCTTTTTAAAGAATTTGGTCTGTTGCGCCGGGACTTTGTGTCCGTCATCGAACCTACATCCGCTCTAGGCACGCATACGACCGGGCTCATAACGTCCCACGGGGAAACTGTACTGCCACTCTTGCCATGCCTAGTTTTATTATTTTGGGGACTTTCAAACTTTTGAGAGCTTCGAGCTTTGGGTGAGCTTTTAGCTTTGATTTTTGCCCATTTCTTTCTCCATTTCTTTTCTTAGTTTTTTTTTGCTCTTTTAACCTGCGGAATAAGGTCATGACGGACTGCCCCTATTTGAGACCTCTTTTATTGGGGGGTCTAGATCAGTTCTCGCCCCCTTATTCACCCTTTGCCCCTATTTTCAGTCGAGAGAGAAGGAAAAACAAGGACTTGCACCCTCCCTGAAGCATGTCCAAGGGAGAAACGGTGTTGTGCAAAAGAGGGAAACCGACCCACGGGGGGTCGTGTAGTGTGTGAAATGTTGAACCGGGGACTTCCTTTCATGATCAAGTGAAGGCGCACCCCGCCACCAAGTCGCTGCTGGTTTGACTCTATGGATAAAAGCGTTTTAAATATAGCCCATTCCACGGATTTGGTAATTCTTCGCCCTCCGCGTTGATTAAACGATACGCGTTACCCAGATAGACTTTCTTAATTACAAACGGCCCTTCCCAGTTGGGTTGCAGCTTAGACCTGGGACACGTTATCCTGATAAATTTACGTTTCAAAACCATATTACCCACTTGGAATTTTCGTTCGATGACCTTCTTTTGAAAATACCGCGAGACACGCTTTTGATAAACCGAAACGTGATTGGCCGCATTAAGCCTCTTCTCATCTAAGAGTTCCAGCTGGATTAGCAACGCCTCTCGACGCTCGTCGAGATCAAGTTCTTTGTCCAGCTGCACTCTTAGGGAAGGGATCAGGATATCGTACGGGAGTACCGCCTCCATCCCATAGGTGAGAGCAAAAGGAGTTTGCCCCGTGAGAGTACGGACGGAGGTGCGATAAGCCCATAGAGCTTCTACCAGTTTATCGGCCCAATCAGTAAATTTGTGTGACTCGCATGTTTTCTTGATGATTTTAAGAAGGGTTTTGTTCGTGGCCTCAGCCTGGCCATTACCTTGGGGGTAGTATGGTGATGAATGATGCAATGATATATTAAACTTCTTACGGAGGTCCAGGAGTTCTTGAGAAACGAATTGAGGCCCGTTGTCGGTGACGATATCACTTGGCACTCCAAACCGCGAGATGATATTCTTCAGGATGAAGCGGCATACTGTGGTGGCTTTGAACTCTGTATAGGCTTTAGCTTCCGCCCACTTGGTGAAGTACTCTATAGCCGTCAAAATGAAGTACTTCTGCTTGACTGCGAAATTTGGGTCACCGAGAGGTCCGATGATATCAAAGGCCCATATGGAAAATGGCCAAGGAGCAGAGAGAGGATGGAGAGAAGAAGCAGGCGCATGGATCTTGTTAGCATGGAGCTGGCATTGAAGACACCTACGGACATAGGTGGAGCAATATTCTTCTAGGGTTGGCCAGTAATAGCCCTGCCTAAGAATCTTCTTCGCCAACGCCTGCCCATTTACGTGCCCTCCACACTCACTGGACTGAGCTGCTTCCACAACCTTCCAAGCCTCATCGTCATCTAGACATCTCATTAGAACTCCATTGAGAGCCCGCCTATACAATTCTCCAGCGACAATCGTGTATCTTGTGGTGACTCTTCTAATGGCCTTTCGCTGCTCGACATTTGCCGTCTCCGGGAATGAACCATCCCTACAATACTGCTCAATCTCATAATACCACGGCAACTCTTCTTCTTCTATGATCTCCTCAAGCTCAGTTAACGAAACTTCTTTCACCTCTTCCCTTTCTACCTTCCTTTCTACAGATTTCCTAAGGTTGTCAAACTAGGGATCCTGAAGAGAAGGGGCGTCCAACCGCTGGACCACAATGGTCTCAATGGCGCGACTGAGGGGAAATGAAAGGGAAGAAGTGAGTGATGCAAGCGCATCAGCCAGGATGTTCTGAGAACGAGGAGTGTGAATATAGATAAGCTTCCGGAATTTCCTAGCCAAGAGTGTGACCAGATCTTGATAGGGCTTAAGCTTAGGGTCACGTGTGCGGTAAGTTGACAGAACTTGACGCAGCACCAATTGAGAGTCTCCTATGATGTTAAGGTATCGCGCGCCCAAGAGGTAGGCGTGCTTCAGACCGACAAAGAGAGCCTCATACTCGGCTATATTATTCGTGGCAGAAAATGAGAGTTGATAAGCGATAGGGATGGTCACCCCTTCCGGAGTGAGGAGTACGACGTCGATTCCACTGCCCTGGGAATTGAGAGCACCATCGAAATGGAGAGATCAAAAAGGAAGATGAGTGATTATTGCCAAGTGTTCATCAGGGAACTCGTCCTGGATTGAATCAGTGCGAGGGATGGGAGAATGAGCGAGATGCTCAGTAATGGCGTATCCCTTGATCGCTTTTTGGACAATGAAGATGATGTCGAATTGGGAAAGAAAGCTCAGCCAACGAGCTAATCGGCTAGAAAGGATAGGTTTTTCTAAAAGATAACGAATGGGGTCCATTCTAGAGATCAACTTGACCTCATGGGCAAGAAAATGGTGTTTGAGCTTCTGAGCTACCCATACTAGTGCTGCACAGGTCTTCTCCATGGCAGTATACTTGGATTCAGCGGGATTAAACAACCTCGAAAGGTAGTATGCTGCCATTTCCCTTCCTTCATCATCTACCTGAGCCAGGACAGCTCCTAGGGAGTCCTCAATCACAGAAATGTATAGGATCAGGGGTTTCCCAAGGACGGGTGGTTGCAGAACCGGGGGATTAGAAAGATAGACCTTAAGATCTTCGTAGGCCTTTTGGCATTGTTCATTCCATTCAAATTTTGCTCCCGCCTTTAACAATTCATAGAATGGGCAGCATCTTTGTGAATGTTGAGATATAAATCTTCTAATGATGTGTAAGCGCCCAATCAAACCTCGGAGTTCAGTGATGTTCTTAGGCGGCGGCATTTCCATAACGGCCTTTGCCTTGTTCGGATCGATATGTTAACATGCCCTAACCCTTTGCAACACTTTGGCTAGAATGGCGGGGTGTTCTTCTTTGGACCTCGACTTTACCAAAATATCATCCACGTAAGCTTCTAAGTAGACATGCATCATGTCGTGGAAGATAGCCATCATTGCCCTCTGATAAGTAGCACCTGCATTCTTTAATCCAAATGACATAACAACATAGCAGTATGTGCCCCAGGGCGTGGTGAAAGAGGTCTTCTCTTGATCCTCATGAGCAAGGCGGATTTGGTTATATCTGGAATAACCATCCATAAATGAGAGGGCTTCATATCCATCCGTGTTATCCACCAGTACATCAATGTGAGGAAGTGGAAAGTCGTCTTTCGGACACGCCTTATTTAAGTCCCTGAAGTCGATATAAATCTGAATTTTGCCATCCTTTTTCATCACTGGGACTATGTTCGCCACCCATTGCGGATATAGAACAACTCTAATAAACCTGGCCTTATGCAATTTATCGATTGCTTCCTTAATTCTTAAGGCCATATGTGGGTGGAATCTTCTCGCTTTTTGTTTAACGGGTGTTGCCCCTGGTTTAAGAATCAATCGGTGTTCAACCAACGTGGGGTCAAGACCCGGCATGTCCTCGTAGGACCAGGCAAACGAATCACTATACTCCCTCAATACCTTGATTAGCTCCACTTCAACCTGAGGAGGGAGATTAGCAGAAATAAGTATGGGCCTGGGGTCTCTTCTGTTCCAAGATTAATTTCCTTAGTGGGTTCATCCACTACCGAGGACGGTTCGTCAAACATTTTCAAACCTTGTGCATACATATCAGCAGTGTCATCCACATCGCTTTCCTCATCATCAGCTAGGTCCTTCTCATTCACAATTTCATATACCCCTAATCCGTCATTGCTCCACTCCCAATCCAATTACTCATTTTCTTCTAAAACAATTGCGGTCTCTACAAACTCAGGGTATCTCAGAAGGGCATGGCACCTCTCGGCCAAATCTTGCAAAAACCTATCAGGGATGGATTTAGGATGACGCATCACAGGGTGCGTCGCAGATGAGGACGGGCTGACTAGACTCGAACTAGACTCTACCCCGACTGACTCTACTAACCTAGGAGACTCTGCACACTGTACATCTAACCTAGGAGATAGGAAATCTACCGGAAAAGGAACATGGGTCTCATGCCCCTGGGAAGCTTAGCAGAACACAGCGTAATCTTCCATTGAAACATCTGTTTTAAAATTGGCATTTTTTTTGGAGGTCGGAGGAGATCACGCAACATGAGGAAGAGGACGGAGGAGGAGGTAGTTGCATGGGGAACAAATCGGGGAAGATGCAATCGAAGAATGGATCAGAGGATCGAAACCACATCTCGTGGAGTTGGGCATTGGGGGGAGGAGGAGTAAACAAGGTTGAAAGATAAATAGGCGGGCAGGGCCCGCAAGCACATGGAACAAATAAAATTTCAGGCGGTCTCTCCATGAAGTACGGGTCGACCAGAATTGGAGGGGAACGGGGGATAAACCCCAATTGTTGAAATAGAGAGGCAAGACGGGACGGGGATAGAGAAATGGTAGTGATAGAGCTCCCCACTTCTCGTGGCCCCCGGCGGACTAGCTGCGTTGGAGAATGCTTCACTAGCTGCATCTCCTTCTTCCTCGGGCGGTCCTCTTCCTTGCTGAACAGCTTTTCAAAACAAACACAAAAATCATCCATATCACCCACCAGCCCCTTCAGCGGCGGCGGTGGGTCAGAATCATCACAGGCGGCATCAACCTTCACATCAGTACATGGCGGTGGTTGCTTCAAAGTGCCAGGCTGCAGCGGGCCTTTCACAAAATATTTTCGATAGTCCCACGTTAACGGCCCAGAGTCTCCAAGTATTGACATTGTTGAATCACGGTAGCCAAGGCCTCGATGGCCCATCTTCCTGCCTTTAGGGACGGGCTTAGTCCGCCCCTGTAATTGTGCGCCGAGACCCAGGCTCGGCTGATAACCTAGTTTCAGAATCATGTGCCACCCCTTTGAATCTCTTATCTTGGACTTAATTTTTACATTGACTGGCGCAGTGGCGGGCTTGCGTGACGCATATGCCCATGGGTAGTTTAAGTCTATTACTGACAAAACGGGCCTATTACTTGGCCACAGTGTAGGGAGAATCTTATCTGTGATGGCATCAACAGACTAGACGGTGGAGATGCTTTTCACTTTAACCACCCGACCCTAGAATGGGAATTTCAGGCATTGGTGGGCAGTTGAAGGTACGGCATTTAAACTGTTTATCCATGGACGACCCAGAATAGCTTTGAACATTGGGTCTATGTCCAACACATAAAACTCCACGTCCATAACCAACGGCCCTAGCTCGGCCTGTACAGTCACGACCCCGTGATAAGCACGCCTGGAATTGTCATATGCTGCTATTGTGGTGGGTGTTGGCTTAAGCATATCCTCTGAAATGTTACAGGCACGGAGTGTACTCAATGGACACACGTTTATCGATGCTCCTGTGTCCACAAGGGCAGATTCAACAGCCACTTTATTCAAAGAAATGGCAATACAGAGTGGCATCTGTCGTGCCTCTGGGGGAGCTAGTTCTGACTCAGAAAATGAAATAGAGGGCCCCCTTGTGACGGTTGCCAACACCGTTGGTAAACTGTCCACCGCCACATCTTCATTTACCATCACTTTCTGTAAAAAAGTCTTCAAAGCATCCTGATGTAGCGGCGACCTTTTGATCAATTCCAAAACTGAAATCTTGGCCGGCATCCGGTCCAAGTGCTGTAACAAGTCATACTTTGTGCCTGGCACGGGGTCTGCATCTTCAGCTGTTGCGGAAGAAGGTTGAGGGGTAGGTGCGAGTGCACGAGAAGAATGGTAAACTTTGTGGAATGGATTCCCGCTCCGAAGGTCGCAATGTGGTGCCGGCACGGCCTGAGATGGACCCCCGCTTGGCCCGGTGGGGTAGGTGGAAGGGGTAGAAATGGAGGTGAGGATGGCGGAAGTTGGCCTGATGGGCCCTGGTGAAGGGGAAATGGGCGAGGGGTTAAGTGGAGGGGTGATGATGGAGGGTATGGTGGGTGATGGTGAAAGGACTGGCGGTATGGAGGGGAATGCGGTGGGCCTGATGGGTGATGCGGAGGGAATGATGGGTGG
Source organism: Amorphophallus konjac (assembly GCA_022559845.1). Classification (NCBI taxonomy): domain Eukaryota; kingdom Viridiplantae; phylum Streptophyta; class Magnoliopsida; order Alismatales; family Araceae; genus Amorphophallus; species Amorphophallus konjac. The sequence continues at coordinate 30,389,021 of CM040120.1, forward strand.
AGTGGTGGTCAGAACGGTGGGCCTGAGAACGGAGGGGATAGCAGGTGCGGGGGAATGGTTGTGGTGGAAGGCCAAGAGGTGTGCGGGGGTTTCATCATCAAAAGTCCACCTAGCGTTGGGGCTGGGTGCTGAACAATATTCACCTGGGCCGGTGCCAGTGTCGGCGGCTGTTGTTGTTGCTGAGGAGCGAGCTGGTTTAATGGCATGGGATTCTGATGGATCCCAAGGTCCTGTTGCGGCTGCTGTTGCTGGGGTTGCTGCTGCTGTGGGGGTTGCTGTTGCGGCTGTTGCTGGGGCGCCGCCTGCTACGGCCTGGCTTGTCTCTGCCTCTGCTTGATGTCCTCGATCAGCTGGTGTATCTGGGCCCAATCAATCCTCTGACCCTTGTGTAAATCATACACCAGATCTCTAAACTGATAGCACCGCTCTATTGTGTGCCCGGGCTGCCGATGATATATGCAATATTGGGACTGATCGGCGGCCGGATTCCAATTCTGACGCTCCGGAGGCAGTTGAATATCACCAGTATACATCAAAGCAGAGAAAATATCAGGCAATGTTTCATGAAGAGGAGGGTAATGGGCCCTTTTCGGGCTCGATGGGGCAAATCCGTAAGCGGCGGGTGGAGGAACATTATGATATTGCGGCGGCCGCTGAGGCTGTTGGGGTGGTGGTGGTGGTTGTTGCGGGTGTTGAGGAGCCGGGAAAGTGGGCTGGGGAACTTGTGGAGCGGTGAACTGGGGGTTGCGTGGAGGCTGCGGGAAGCGAGGTGGAGCGGCTTGGTGGGGAAACTGAATAGCCTGGACCTACTCGTTGATTTGCACTCCCTCAATGATGGGGCCCTGGGACTTTCTGGCGGTTTTGGGTTTCTGGGCCTCAAACAGTGAATGAATAGGGGAGTCTTTAAACTGCGTCTGTATGAACCGAGCCCTGATGTGTAACTGGTGCATATTCGAAATGTCATTCATTGCCAAAATATTTCTAAATGTCGGGGTAGCATTGGAGATTAACAACTTAACTTTCTCTTCTTTCGGGATTTGCCCGGGCACACGTGAGGCCATCTGCCTCCATCGATCCGCATAGGTCGCAAAATCCTCCTCCGGCTTCATCTTTTCCGCTACCTGGTCGGTGAAGGAATACTCAGGACCGACCCGATCTTGGAACCTCTGAATGAACTTCTCCTTGACTGTCTTGAAATTTTCTACCTCCTCCAGAGGCAAGGTATAGAACCACTCCAGGGCAACCCCCTCTAATGATCGGCGGAATAAGTAATCCATCAGGCGATCATCATGCTGGAACTGTGCTGACTCGTAAAGAAACTCCCGATCATGAATGAACGGGTTGCCGTTCCCGTCATATTTTCGGTACACGGGGAGCTCGGACTGAGGAGGAAAACAAATGTCCCTGAAGTTAGGAATAGGGACATCAACCAGAGACTGCGGGCCAACCCGCTTGTGGAGGAGGTCAATTTGTTGCTGCATAGCAGCCCATTTGTCAAGAATTTCCCGTTCCCGGGATGGAGGAGAAGGAGCAGGAGGAGCAGTACCTGGATACGGAGCCAAAGGAAAAGCCGACTGAGGGGGCAGCCCGTAAGATGGATAATGGGCCAGGGAAGGGCCCACATCCACATGAGCCAGCTGGGCAGCCCCTGGTTGCAACCGAGTAAAGTATGCCGGGGATACAAGGGCCTGCGGCGATGGAGAAATAGTGACATAGGGATCAAGGTAAGGAACAGAGGGGATTTGAGACATCCCCTTATCGAGCGGCTGATGGGCCGAGGTAGAAGCATGGCCCGTTTTTATGCTGGAGTATCGAAGGATCTGAGGACGGGTGGGAGTAAGGTCAATGGGGGCACAGAGGTGGTCCCAGCAACAGAAGATGTAGTGGCAACAGCAGTCATGCCACGAGAAGGAGCTGAAGTCGGGGCATCGGCCCCCTGTAAGGCTTTCCAGATGAGATGGAGCTGGGTAGGGTCCAGCTGGGCCATCATGTTGAGAATTTGATTGGCCGGATTCTGAATGGATGGATCGGGAAAGAGAGGGTTGGGAACCCTCGCCAAGAATGGTAGGGAGTGGAGGGGCAGTCCCCTCTCCTCCCTGCATATGGGTGACCCTAGATGGGTCCTCAAAAAGTCTGCGAGGAAGAGAGTCCTCGTGGGACTGGGAGAAGTCGTATGACGACATGGGAGATGATGAATCAAACAATGGATTAAAGTAAGAATGGAAATGAGAACTGACCCTAGGAGATGATCCTGAGGGAAAAAAATAACCCCACATACACTAAACACCTCAAGACTAGGGCAAACAATCCTAACCAAAGCGAAACCTCAAACAATCAAGCATCCAATGGAGAGGAGAGATGAGAGGAGAATCAAGCACTTAAGCAATCAAGTTGTCAAATAATGCACGACAATTTTTAAATTCCTCTTGTAGGACCTTAGTGGATTAATTAATATATGAATTCGCTCAACCACAAGGTACCTAACCAGAGTGGGAAATGAGGAACTGGGTGACTCTACGGGGATCTCTCGCTCGCGGATGCAAACCCTAGACTGGGGGTGGATACGGTACAACCTGCCCGGCATCCGTGTGGGAATCCACGGCTCACGGAGGCTTACGGAGGTCTTCAGCAAGGTCCCCTAGTCGGCTCCAAGGAGTATGGAGATGAGAGGAAACCCTACCTCGGTAGGAATGCAACTACTATGAAAGAGATGGATGCTCCTATGTGCACCGGAGTGCATGCAAAATCTAGCCTAGCAACTATCAACCAATGACCAATCAAATATATAAGCAATGAAAATAATCATGCAACAATGATATTGGAGCAGGGGGAGATCAATAACTAGCACCAAAGATCATGAATATCATGGAACATGGCAATCAAAATGAATTACGGGTGCACTGTAGCACCACAAGGACGGTCTATATAAGACCGCTCAAAGGGACAGACGGTCTGTACAGAACCGTATAATCTAGGGAGTAACAGGGAGTAACGCCAGAATAACTGCAAAAATCAGAGAATGCTGGAAATAAAGGATGGCAGAGATGAGAAATGTACCAGGAGGAACGGTCTGTGGACAGCCGCGTAAGCTCTGGAACGGATCTCCATCAACCGTGTACCTACAACCAGACTAGCCAGAAGCGTACTTGTGCCAGAAAGATGGACGGCCAAGGACAGGCCGTTCGATAGTGTGAACGGTCGATAGGAGGCCGTCCATGACAGGACGCTTGCAGGAGAACTGACACTGTTCGCAGAGAGGGACGGTGGACGTGCAGCCGCACGGGTAATGAACGGCTCTGGGAGAACCGTTCACGTTCCAAAAGGCAAGGAACGCGACCCAACCTGCAATCACTTCAAAAAGAGGACTAACACAACAAAAGAAGGGGTCAGCAAATCACTAACACGATGGGCACTTGGCATCCCACCGTGATTGCCACAAAAGAAGAGTGTAGATATATTTCTCCTCTCGTCCGTTCTTTTAATGCCCTCCCATGTCTATCCTACCACATCCAACATGGGAAATGAATGAAGACAGAGGGAAAGGGAGGAATAAAAACCTGTGATCGCCACCAAGGCACCGAACGTGATGAACACGCCGTACTTTGGAAAGAGGGAGAGGTACTCGTCTGGTGTGCAGCGCTACGAAGATGTACAGCTCCAAAAGAACCGCCTATAAGATGTACGGTCTCATGACAGACCGTTTAAGAACGCTGTAGAGGATGCGGGATGAGGCACTCCTGGCAGTTGAACGGCTCTATCACGACCGCAGGAAGAAGAAGGACGGTCCAGGTAGCACCGCATGTTTCCTTGAACGGATGGTATAGAACTGCGCAAGACCACCACGCCAGAAGTTACAAAGGGTCCATCCTCCACCCTCTCCGGCCGGCCAGAGGGGATGGGCCTCGTGCTAGGGATTGCTGACCTGCAAAAATGATGTGAAGAAGACAGAAGAAGCCCAAGATTAGAACTGAAAAGTGTAGTAAATGCCAAAATAAGAAGAAATGAACATGAATAAGTGGAAAGGGGGATACCTGGGGGATTTTAAACCCCTAGGGTGTCACAAACGTGGGTGGGTGTGTGCATGGCAATGAAGGTGAAGAAAAAATGTGGGGAGAAAGTGAGAAGAGTGATGCATGCAGTGAAAAAAATGGACAAAACCTATCAAACACACAAGACTTAAAAACTAGACTACTCCCTGAACCGAAGGCTTATATGGACGTGGAAAGCCTCCCTCCTTGGTGCTAGGTCGCTCAAGAATGCGGCAGGGCTTCGCCGTCGATCAAAAATCTCCCCCCCTTTCAAACCCGGCCTTTAGGGTCTATTTATAGAGCACCTAAAGTCCTAGCTCGGAATTAGGGTTTAGAAGCATTTTCAGGTCGAGATTATCAAACAAAAGATGAAGATAATTCAATTATCTTTCATCTGGAAGAAACGGCACTCGAAATGGTTGAGGATTCGCGGAGAAATGGCTGGATAAAGTTGGGGATAAATCCACGAGGAGAGAGAGAAAATCTGTTGAATCTTCAACAATCGACCAGATGAACGGTCTAACGATAGACCACACATCTATATGGGCGGTCCATTCTAGGCCGTCCAACCCTGTCGGTGGAAATCCAACAATTCACAAAATAATCCAAATTATCCATTGAACCGGCCCCGAATGGTTCGCCGTTGGACTCTCATACATGAACGGCTCATATGAGACCGTTCAAAGGTAGAGCGGCCAAAGATAAACCGTTCTAGCCTTGTCGGTGATAAATAGATTAATTGGATAATTATCTGAGAAAACCACGAAGCGCAGGACTCTGAGAGATGAGTGGCTACCATCCATCCATCCATCATGTTGAACGGCTATGAGAGGACCGCATAAATACTTGTCGGTGGAAATTCAGAAAATTAACCAAAATATTTTAAAATAGATGAATGGTCCATAGGCAACCGCACATTGATTGAGCGGCCAGGGATGAACCATACATGTACATGGGTGCTTGAAACTCATAGAAAAGCCCAATCAACCAAAATCAATGCCTATTAAGCCCAGAATTGAAAAAAACCTAGCCAGGGAGGGAGGCTACCCATAAAACTGGCCCAAAACATGCCTGAAAACAGCCCCAACGAGTGATGGACAACTCGAGGCATCGACAAATGTGAGTAAGAGGAACGACTCAACTTTATCGGTAAAAAATGGGTGTCAACAGCAGCCGCAGACGCCCCACCGTCGTTGCAATCTGCAGACTGCCCCCTCCGGCCGCCGCAGAAGCCCCACCGCAAGGCCTCTAGAGGACTACCCCAGCCGCAGACGCAAACGCCCCACCGCCGATGCCCCACCGGCCACCGCAGAGCCCCGCCGCAGACGCACTGCCCCATGTGTGCTTTTCCGCGTCTTTTTCTAATTTTGAAAGTGAAAATCTTTTTCCCTTCTCACACCCATTACTTTCTGCAAGTTCTGTAATTTGCATTGCAGGTCATGTAACCCTTCCAAATCGGCCCTTGCCATCACGCCCCTTGCATTTCATGGAAGCGTTTACCAGCCAAAGAAAGCCATTGGGATGCTCTCTTTTTAATAAGAGGGGTTCCAAAACGCTAAGAAATCCTGAGAATCTGGTACCTCCATCACGAGCTCCATTCCATGACAGCTACAATAACAACCCGTCAGATCTTTTGGTCTCTGCCCCACCACCGCTAGCCACTGCATTTACATATTCGCTGATGAGATGCAGAGAGAGCCAGAGGCGATAACTATAACAGCAGCACGAAGAACCTGCCCACCTCTCACCTGTCTGTCTGGGTGCGCCCCTCATCTATGTTGAGATGTTCTTGTCTCACTTATACCTCCATGGATGCCCAGATGAAAATGGAACGCATTACTGCCCTCAAGTGTCCATCTTTGCCCTCTTTCATGGCTTTCTTTGATAATGCGCAGGACTACTCTATTTGATATTTTTATATCACATCGAGTAAGAATGAGTTCTTCTCGAATAAATCAGAATATCTACATCAGTCAAAAATCTCAAAAAAGTGATTATGATAACTAGAATACGATTAACTTTTGGCTATCGGAATCTGTTATTTTATCTATTTCCCAAATAAACTGATTCTCCTCTGAACAAGAGAAGATTTACTACCAACAAAAGTACTCACTCTCTCTCCTCTGAACTGATGGAAGTTCTTTTGGAAGTTGATGGAGAGGTCGACCCTCCTTGATGGAGAGGTCGACCTTTCATGGCAGTGGGCTAGTGAAATCCATCAAGATCACCATCCTTGATGGGGTGTGGGGAGAGGCCGACCTCTCCATCAAGATCACCATATAAAGTATTGCAAGGGATGAACCATTGAATAAAACTGGGTGTTTGCTTGACATTAAACACTGAAACTCAGTGAAATCCCTGGATTCATTTTGCTTGGATTGACGTACAATACTGAAAACTATGAGTTCCTTGTGTCTAGATCGACAAAAATACTTGTTTAACATCAGGATTCACTCTTTTGCAAATGAATCCATCCCTTGTTTTACTTTCCATAAAAAATGACCCTAAAACAGACTCAAAAGGGTTTTGTTTACACTGATTTTAAACCAAGGATTTTAAAAATCAGATTTCAGTCTTTTACATTAATTGGAAGTACTTGAAACGTTCAAGCCTTGGATGAAGAACAGCACAAGATGCATCATAGGAGACACATTCTACAATATTTATTTCTGAACTTTGGAAGCCTGTATGCATACAAGATCCAACTCACGATAACTGTATACAATATATCCACTCTCCACACGACATCAAAAGTAAATAATGTAACGGCAGACTAGGGTACAAGCAACCATGGTAGTTTCTTCTGATGAAAAGCAATCAATCTTTCAAGTCTATGCATGAAAGAGTACTCACTACATCTTCAGCCATTCTAAACAGCAACAAAGTCCCCAGCAGAACTTTGAAGGATAGTTCCTGATGTATACTTCTCTACTGAGTCCAATGATGTAGAAACTGAAGGACCGGTTGCGATGAGCCATTGTTATACGAGTAACAGGGACAACGGGGATTACATGCCTTTCACATATGATCCACAAACACTGCTTTCACATCACCAGCTGCCACCATGGTGGTGAAGAAGCCAAAGTTAATATCAGGAGAGCCTTGATAATGCATTTATATTGTATAATATTAGCACCACTAAAGTCTTTTTCAGTGGTGTCGCCGTGTTGTTGAAGGACCCTTGTGAGGTGTCGACACCTCCTAATGGAGAGGTCGACCTTTCATGGCTAGACAGAAGGTGTTGCTTGCTGGATTGTCCGTGGTGTCGACGCTCCTTGATGGAGAGGTCGACCTCTCCCCACACCCATGCACCTGCACCTCCTCGCTGCGATTGCCCTCCTCCCCTCCCCTTCGCGAACGGCCACTCCACCGCGCCCACGGCCTCCCTGTGCCACACCCGCAACCGCCCCTCCACTTGCACCCCCCTTTCGCCGCCGACCTCCCTCACCGTCGCCCCTCTCCCCACGTCACCGGCCAACTCCCCACCCTCACCCTCTCTCGTTCTCCCTCTCTCTCACTCCACACCACGTCGCCGATCCCCTGCCTCTCCTCTTCCTTCTACCACCCCGCAACCTCCCCTCCGGCCTCCACTCCGCCACCGGCCGTGGCCACGTAGCCACCAACCCACCCCCGGCAGCCTTCTCCTCCTCTAACACCACGTCGCACACGCCACCGCGGCAGCCCCCCTGCCACCCTCAGCACCTCCACACACCTCCGACCACCTCCACCACGGCGACCGCTTCGGGGCCTCCTCTCCTTACGGCGGTGGTACTACAACAGGGAGGAGTCTAGGATGGGGGATCAACAACGGCGGCGAGGAGTCCAGGGAGGGGGAAGAGGATGACGGGGAGGCGGCCGCGGTTGGAGGGGAGAGAGGCCGGGAGGGGGAGGCCAGGAGGAGGAGGCCGGAGGGGGAGGGGAGATGTCGTAGGAGAGGGGGGAGGGAGGCCGGAGGTGGAGAGGGAGGGGGGGAGGGAGGTCGCAGGAGAGGGGAGAGGTCGCGTCGGTCGGAGGGGGAGGGCAGCCGGAGGGGGAGGGGGGAGGGGGAAGGGGGAGGTTGTAGGGGAGGGGGAGGGCGACCGGTGGTGGAGGGGGAGGTCGCAGGGGAGGGGGGGAGGCACCCCTCTCTCTATCTCTCTCTCACACTCTCACACTTAACCCAGGGGTAAGTTAGTATTTTTATTACCTTTAGTATAAGGTAACTATAGTTTAGTTAACTGAATGAATGGTAGGGACTTAAACGTGTAACGACTAAGATTATAGGGACTATTAAAATAATATTCAGAATGGAGGGACTAATCGACAATTCACTAAGTTTATAGAGACTAATATGTAAAAAACCCTATATTATTTAAGCTACAATAACGTCAACACAACTAACGTTATTCTCTGCTTGTGTCATCTAGACAATCACTTTATAAAATAGTGTATTTAACACTTATGCCATATTGATTTCTATTACAATAAAATTTTCAAATTTTGTTTCGATTTATTTTTGTTTGTAAACCTATACTTCTAAAATCAGAATTAAGTTTTTAAAATTTTAGAAATCAGAAACTATCATATTATATTTCTGAAATATAATTGCTCCTGATATTATATTTCTAAAATTATATTTCTGTTTTTAAATATAACTGATTATATTAAAAGGTTTCAGTTTTTTTTCAAAACCTTCTGCTTTGCCGAAAATACTTTCTGTAATTTCTGTTTTACAAAAAATAGTTTCTGTAATTTTCGTAATTTCTGTTTTGCAGAAAAATACAATTTTATTTTTCAAAAAATACAATTCTAAATATTAATTCTATTTTAAACAATCTCTGTTTACAGTAAATCATTTCTGGTTTTTCTGAAAACAATTTCTGTTTACAGATTAAAAAAACAATTATTTTTGTTTATAGAAAAATAAAGTATTTCTGATTTTTCTAAAAATTCATGTCGCTATGAATTATTTATACCATCAGAACATCAGAAAATAATTAAAATCATTTCTGCTTAAATAAATAATTTATGTTTTTAGGTAAATGGATTCTGAAAATCGTTTCTATTGTTTGTAACTTATTCCTATTTTTAGAGAATAAAATTATGATAATTGCATTTTTATGTTTCAATAATTTTTGTGTTTTAGAAAACTACATTTCTGAAAATTATTTCTATTTCTAATAATCATTTTTTAAGAAAATAAATATTTGAAAATTAGTTCGGATTTACTATTTTCAGAAACTAAAATCTTGAAAAACTATTTTCTGAAAACCGAAATAATTTTCAGAAAAAGTTGATCTTCATAAAATCATTAGTACATGTCTATTTAAGTATTCAGTTCTATATTAATATATATATATACCATCTGCTTACAAAAATATTGAGAGAACTAATAATTTATCAAACTTGGAAATAATTTATTTTTAACATTTTTTGATTATATACATATATATTTCTTTGACCTGCTCATTACATTACATCTTGATGCATCTATTTCAATAATATAGTTGTTTGATTGCACTTTCATGTTGACGAAAGTTCAATTAATCTTTCAATAGATTTTAAGGATATTCAATATTTTCTCAATGACTAGTTTAATTAAAAAAAACACTTAGTGTCAAACTAGATAAATTTGATGGTAAAATTATAGAAGATGGTAAAATCAAATAAGGTTTTGGCTAACTACCCTAGTCTAAATCTCAGTAATTAGTGATAGCACCTGGGAACTTATGGGAGGAGGCCATTTTAATAGCCTGTTATATCTTAAACATAATACCACTCAAACAAAATGATACTATACCCTATGAAATTTAGAAGAAAAGAACTAATTTAAATTATCTCAAAGTGTGGGGATATTTTGCTAAAGTAAAAATGCCAAAAAATAAAATATTCATCCGGAATAACTTTATCACAATCTCACTATATAAAAAAAATTCTTAAAAAATTCTACTACTTAGATTGCCAACCTGTATCTACTCTCTATGACCCTAGTATTCACTTAAAGAAAAATTTAGGGCATCCTAACACTACAAAGTGAATATGCACAAATTATAGGGCCACTTGGATTCTTAACAAATTACACCAGGCCTGATATTACATATGCAGTCAACAGACTTAGTAGATAGACCACAAACCCTGACGAGAGTCATTGGAAAACTTTAGAAAGAGTACTTAGATATTTTAAAGGGACTATAACCTACGGATTACACTACACTGGTTATCCCTATGTCTTAGAGGAATATAGTGATGCAAATTGGATTAATGATTCTTTAGATGTAAAATCCACATCAGGATTTATTTTTCTCCTGGGAGGAGGTGCAATATCTTAAAAATCAACTAAACAAACAGTGTTAGGTGGGAGCACTATGGAATCTGAAATGATTACATTAGACACCACCTACACGGAGGTTGAATGGTTGAGACCTTTTAGTTGATATTCCTTTAATAACTAATCAATTACCTCCCATATCTATACTATGTGATTGTAAATCTGCCATTGATAAATGCATGCAAGCTAATGCAGATGTAAAGATGAATAGACACTTAAAAGTGAGACATAAATCAATAAGAGATAAAATGAAGTAACAATTAATTACTTTAAACTTTGTGAAATCAGAAAGAAACTTGGCAGATGCCTTTACAAAAGGCTTATCTAGAATCGTGATTCTAGAGACGTCGAGGGGGATGGAATTGAGCCCATAAGAGAAAGGACTTACCACGACAGCAACCCAACCTCACAGAGGTTCAATGGGTAGAAACAAGCTTGATAGGTAACTTGGAAGAGCACTAATAAATTATGTTCTCATCCCTATGGCGCTAGTGCTCATTTAAAAGCAAGAGGTAAGGGTGAGTGCTATACTCTTAATGAATCTGAGACCCAAGTGGCAGGATGGTTACCTTGCTTCCATCCTTTGTAGGATTCACCGACATGTGTGGAGTCGTGAGGCCGCGACTATGAAAATGTGGGATATTTTCTAAAACACATATGAGATACATGCGCAAGGTCATTAATAGCGTAACCCGCCTAGAATATTGATCTGGCTATACTATGTGTGAATTTGGGAAAGTCTGAACCATAGGATCTGGTTCAAGGCATAGTCCACCAAGCATTCCCACAGATAATCTCAAATATCACTAAGTGAAATTTCAAACCGAAAGGTATTTTCACCCGTTGCGTAGTATAAAGGACTCAGCAGCCTTTTATTCTTCGTTTGCTCATTTTTTTTAATTTAAATTTTTTTAAATCATGTGGGGGATTGTTAAATGCGTGTGATTTTAAAAAGGGTTTTTTGCATGAAAATCATTGTTAAAAGTGAATTTGTAAAAAAACCATTCCTAAAAATACATTAGCAGGTATATCACTGTGTAATCTGAATTGTGTAAAAATGTCATATTTATTTGCATGCATATCACTTCTTTTTACCAACAACTTGCAAGAAAACCTCGCCTAAATAGCATGTATGCACTATTTGAATTAACTCAGTGATATATCTGCTAATGCATTTTTAGGAATGCTTTTTTGTAAATTCACTTTTAACAATGGTTTTCATCCAAAAAATCCTTTTAAAAAAACATAACAATTCGTTGTAACGTTCACAAGGTGAACGTTACAACGTGTAACGTTTCTAATGGATGGAAACGTTACACCTATTGCAACGTAACGTTGCCTTTAACTTTAAAACGTAAAGGAAATAATGGGTTGGCTATTAATGGATGAACGTAGGGGTGGTCTTCTAAGGCTTATATATAGACCCCTTGGCCAACCAAAACCTAATACAATCACAAGAGAGATATAGAGAGAACAGAGGGAGTGAGAGAGAGAGCACAGAAAGAGTTTTGAGAGAGAGAGAGAGAGAAAGACAGAGAGGGAATAGAGAAGGAGAACACAGAGACAGAGAGAGGGAGCAGAGAGAGAGAGGGAACAGAGAGAGTGAGATTGAACGTAGAGGGAGAGGGTCGTCAATAAGGAGAGGATCACCGGTGCCCGTCACTCTAGTGCCACCCCCCACCGGCTCCTACCCACATCGCGACCCTCCTCCCTGTTGGAAATATTTGTTAAAAAATTAAAAGTATTAGCACAAAATAAATTAAGAGGTTTAGAGAGCGTAGCCCTTTGGTCGAAGTGTGATGTCGTTGAACTAAGAGAACTTATTGCCGGCTGACGTGCGGTCCTCGTGGTAATGATCTCCTAGAGATACGACGACCCTGGGTAGACGATACCCGCTCTTCTTTCGGCACGTCCTCCAGAAGAACTTTACGAACACGATCTATCTCACACGTACTTAGCAAAATGAAAATAAGAACAATGAAAAAAGAGAGCTTTCAGATGAGAACTGTGAGAGAAAGAAAGAAGAAAGGATGTGTGAGTATTATGTCCGGATGACCACCCTCGGTGGTCTATTTATAGAGTTATAGTAACCCTTCAAAAAATAGAAATCGGTGGATGGGTAACGTTCGAAACGGACGTTTTAATCTCCAACGGATGAATCCGTCCGTTTTTGGTAGGTTTTTAATCACCGTAAACACGGTGTGTTAACAATCCCCCACATGATTTAAAACCTTCAAATCTTATAAAGTAAGTACATAAAAGAAAATGTTGCTGAGTACCTTCTACTATGTAGTAGGTGAAAATACCTTTTCGGTTTGAATTTGCACTTAGTGATATTTGGTGTTGTCTGTGGGAGCACTTGGTGGACTAGACCTTGAACCAGGTCCCATTGATCAGGCTCCCCCAAATTCACATATAGTATAGATATATCGAGTTTCTAAGCGGGTTGCGCTATTAATGGCCTTGCGCAGGTATCTCATGTGTGTTTTAGAAAATAGCCCATATTTTCATAGTCGCGGCCTCACGACTCCACACATGTTGGTGAATCCTACAAATGGTGGAAGCAAGGTAACCATCATGCCGCTTGGTGTGAACGCGTCACGTGGTGGACTGAGAGAGAGAGATGGGGTTTCTCCCTCTCCGAGTAATAAAGGGTGAAAGAGATGAGGACAAACAATGAAACGCGCGCTATAGAAGATATGAAAGAACGGTGGACAAGTACAACCTACAAATGACACTATAATGGAGACAGAAAGAATTTACACTGACCGAACTCCGGTACATGGCGGAGATAGGGGTCCGAAGACCCTCTCGCGCAAACTGAACCCCTTCCCGGTAGGCGTAACCCACCGTTCCGAGAGCAGCTTTTCAAATACCGAATTCGAGTCCTGGGACTCTACGTAATAGAATTTAACAGACGGGAAGACACGTAGACTCGGAAATTGTAACGATATATCACTTCTCGAACAGTTACAAGAACAATATGAATAAAGGCACACCACCGCAGGACATTGATCTTTGCGGGGTTTTAACAACAATATTACAATATGAGCAGCAATTAATATATGTACATCTAGAAGCCACCGCGAGACATTGGCCTTACGGGATTTTTAATGTAATATAAATAATACATAAGTATATATATAAACCACCACGAGATATTGGCCTCTGCGGGGTTTTTAATGCATTATAAATAATAAATATAAATATATATACACACCACCACGAGACATTGGCCTCTGCGGGGTTTTTACTATAACATAGATAATAAATATAAGTATATAAATATATAAACCACCACGAGACTGTGGCCACTGCGGGGTTTTTACTATGACATAAATAATAAATATAAGTATATATATATATATATATAGAAACCACCACGAGACTGTGGCCTCTGCGGAGTTTTTACTATGACATAAATAATAAATATAAGTATATATATATATAGAAACCACCACGAGACTGTGGCCTCTGCGGGGTTTTTAATGCGACATAAATAATATAAATAATATATATATATATGTATAGAAACCACCACGAGACTTTGGCCCCTGAGGGATCTTTACTATAATATAAGTATATGTGACAGGAAAGAAAATGGGATCAAATAAACCGACGTGAGATGTTGATCTTCACGGGATTTTAAAGCGATGATAGGGGAATACTGAAATTAAATAGTTAGGAGTTAGAAAGTAGGGTGCAGAAAAATAAAATGCTGAAATGGAAACGGTCGCGGGAGGTGACCCACCGCACCAATTAGGAGTTAGATATACAGAGAGTAAATCACAGAAACCGCCGCGGGGAATAATCCTCCGCGCGGGTGAGGCCAGAGACAGAAGAAGATAACCGCTGCGGGAAGCAACTCTCCGCGGGTGTTATTAAAACAAAGATGATCAAAATGGAGCGCGCGTTAGGAGTGTTGTGATCGCCAGGGACCGAGGGTCCCGAGTGGATTGATCGCTTTCGCCTTTGACACGGGGTTATGCGGGCTCCCACTTCCTCTTCTTTCGACAGGCCGAAGAAGAGGGCCTTTTAACTGGTTACCCCTACACAAGGAACAAACAGAGAAAAAAAATAACTAAATGAGAATGACGGCGGTGTAGTACCAATCCTTAGGTAATGAAACTGTAAATAACATAAACGAACACGTACCTGGTTGGTGTGTTTAAAACCCCTTTAGAATTAAAAGGGTGGGAGAATGACATGATAAAATGCACAAACACACAAAAGCACCCACAAGCGAGACCCTCTCAGAGAGAAAGGTATGGCACATATGCTAAATGATGCATGCAATGTAATTAACTGACTAAATAAAAATAAGAGAGGGGAGAAAAGCTTATCGGTGGAGGATCGGCGACGAGCTTTGAGAAGGGCTTCAATATCACGAGCACAGCATGACCGAAAGACTTCAGAGCGGACTTCATAAACTAGTTAAGCCGGACATAAGAACACACACACGAGCATATACATATGAATGATAAATATACTTATGTAGCCATATACTTAAACATATTAAATATATTTAACATATACATAAACACACACATATATAAACATATTCGTAAATTGGTCAAAATAAAAGAACAAGAATTTGAGAAAGAGGACGAGAAAGGGAGAGAGAAAACTCTTTTTTTATTTATTTTTAAGACTTTGTTTTAGACGAAAAAGGATAAGATATATATATATGATACATATGTGTATATATATCCTGTATATATATAATATATACAGGAGAAAGAAAGAAAGAGAGAGGGAGAGAGAGAGAGTGGGGGAGATGATTAAAAAAATAAAAAGAGAGAGAGAGATCGAGAGGTAAGAGAGAGGATTAAAAAAATAATAAAATATGGGAGAGAGGGAGAGATCGAGAAAGAGAGAGGGAGAGAGAGAGAGAGAGAGAAGAAGTGAGAGAGGGAGAGAACTGGGAGAGAAGAGAGAGAGGGGGGGGCGCGGTGAGAAGAGAGAATAAAAAAAATTAAAAAAGAGAGAGAGAGAGAGAGAGAGAGACGGAGAGAGGAGGGGGGAGAGAAAGAGAGAGTGGTTGAGAGAGAGAGAAAGAGGGAGAGAAAAGAGAGAGGGGGGGACGCGACAGAGAAAAGAGAGGGGGAAGAGAAGAGAGAGAAGAGAATAAAAAATAAAACAAATGAAGAGAGAGGGGGTGGAGGAAGAGAGAAGAGGAGAGAGAGGGAACCGAGAGGGGGAGAAACGGCGAGAAGAGAGAGAGGGAGAGAAGAGAGAGAAGAGAATAAGAAATAAAACAAATGAAGAGAGAGGGGGTGGAGGAAGAGAGAAGAGGAGAGAGAGTGCACCGAGAGGGGGAGAAACGGCGAGAAGAGAGAGAGGGAGAGAGGGTGAGTGAAAGAACGGGGGGGAGAGAAAGCAGAGGGAGAGAGAGAGAGTGTAACGACCCGAGAATCCGATTACCGGGAAGGCCCGATAACCCGAGACTCGCACCGCCACCCACGAGCCCGAAGACTCGGAAGGGTTAAAAGGATGGTGTGGAAACTACACAAGTATCACAAATAATTACAGAAATTAAACAGTTATAATATTAAGCAGGAAATAAATTAACAATTTACATGGTCCACAATAGAAACTGACAACAACAGCGACAGTAGTCCACGACTAGTGCAGTGACAAGAAGAAAAGTACAGCTACACGGGGCATACCCCGGCTCTGACCTCTGGCACTACCACTGGGCACCCGCACCACGCTGCGCTCCTGACGCGCTCCCCGAAGGTGGCGTCTCACCTGAAACACGGTGAAAACACGCAGGGAATGAGTCTCGGAACAAGACTCAGTAGGGATCACTCGAAACCTACCTCGAAAAATGAGAAACCACTACACTAGCGGTAGGAAAGTACCTCGGAAAGGAAAGCCCTGTGATCTACAGAACTAGACCCTATGGCACGCAAACTGACACACGTGCCTCGGTACGAGAAGACCGAAACCAACGGTCGAACCGCCAAAACCCGAAGGTCGGAAACACACGACTGACAGTCTGTCACTCCGTACTCGACAGGAGTACCACCCACTAGAAGCACAGTCGGTAGCGTCCCCTGACGTCTTACACCGCACCGCAGGTGAACCGCCTGACGTGGTAGGTCCTACCCGAGGCGCAAACACCGTACAAGTAACCACAAACAAGTAACTAGCTGGGGTCACGCCCGTCGACGTGGGTCCAACCGCCCCCAACCACGTGTGCACACACAGACCTTGCGTCACTAGGTCTGGTCCTCTGACCGGTTTTCCCCCGTAGCCGGACTCTGGCTACCGACGAGGGGCCTACGGTAACCGGTCCACAAACCGTCTCGAAAGGTGGGTGCCCGTACACCACTCCCAGGTGAGACCAGCACCTCGTACTGGTGGGCTACGACTAGTGGAGGGTCACTGAAGGAGTAGACTCTCAAGTCAACGGAAAACGACGTCCGAACCCGACAACAGGTGGGAGTCACCCCACGCACCAGCCCCGTCGCACGGTGACCACGGTCGGAAAAGAAACAGACGCACTGCCCACGGTCAAATGCCTGACCGAGGCAAACGGGACTTCCAGACACCAAAGACACGGTCACGGAACTCCACGGGGTGCCCGGGACGCACACACGGCCCAAGGGAAACACCCAACAACGGATCAAATCGCGCTAGGGATACCTAGCGCGACAAGGAAGAACGCGCTAGGGAACCCTAGCGCGACAGGGAAGATCGCGCTAGGTCTCCCTAGCGCGACAGGGACCATCGCGCTAGGGAACCCTAGCGCGACAACGACCATCGCGCTAGGTCTTCCTAGCGTGACAAGGATGATCGCGCTATGACCCCATAGCGCGACAGGAACCGCCTCCTGTTCATCTTCTCCGATGAACGCGCTCGGTCGGGGCAGCGCGACCTCCAAGAACGCGCTACTGGAGTATAGCGCGTTCTCAGTCCGCGGCCGAAAACGGTAAGAACGCCCAAAAATTCTAACCACGCCCCCATGCCTCCATAGGAGAGGGGGAAAACAAAGGGGAAGACCCCAGGGGACCCCTAGCATGATTCTAGGCCCTCAAAACACGAATCCATGCATTAAATACATAGATCGGGCGAGCTCTCCCCAAATCATGGAAAAACCCAAAAACGCTCAAATGATCCCCTCTCGGCCTCCCCGCGGCCTATAAATCACGGAAAAGATCGGCATGAGGTTAAGGAACGTCACCCTACCTCAATGGAGCAAATGCTCCGCCGGATCGATCACGAATCACGAAGAATGCTCGAAGCTTCACGAACTCCCCACGCTTCCCACGCTCGCCGCACGCCCACGAGATCGCCTCACCGTCGCACACGCGTCCGCGCCGTCGCCCCGCCGCCGTCCGTAGCCGGAGAGGGGCTCGCCGCGTCTGAATGGGAGAGAGGGAGAGAGAGGGGCTCACGGTCGCGAGAGAGAGGGAGAGGAAGAAGAAAGAGAAAAAGGGAAAAGAAAAGAAAAATATTAGGCTTTATAGAAAATCCGAATTTTTGGAAAAATACCGAAAAATAGAAAAATACATTTCCGGAATCCTCGGAACGCACCGATCGGAACGGTACCACTCGTGCCCGGGTGAACGGCCCAGTTAACCCGCAGCGAGCGTCCGAAGGAAAAGCCGAAACACACGCCGGGAATCGGAAAACACGCGCGGAAAAGCCGCGGAACGCCTCCGGGCCTCCGAAACGACTCGGGATCGCGCCGATCCGAACACGAAAGATGTCCGAAACGAAATTTTGAACATAACGGAGCCGGACACTCCGAAAACCAGATCCGGGACCCACGAAGAAGGATCCAAAAGGTCCGGGATATTACAGCCCTCCCCCCTTAAGGAATTTCGTCCTCGAAATTGAGAACAACCGAAGGGGAAAGAAGAGGAAGACTCACTCAAACAGATACGGGAACTGCTGACGCATCTCGTCCTCACGTTCCCACGAAGCCTCACCACCAGAGTGTCGCTGCCACACGACCTTAACCAAGGGAATAACCTTGTTCCGCAGGCGCTGCTCTCGCCTATCCTCCACGCGGATCGGAAACTCTGGGAGAGAAAGATCTGGAGTCACCTCAGGCCAAACAGAAAATTCGAGTACATGAGAGTCATCGGGCATATACTTCCGCAACATCGAGACGTGGAACACGTCATGCACCGACGCCAACTCAGGAGGTAACTGCAACCGGTAAGCAACCTCACCGATGCGTTCCACAATTGCGAAAGGACCAATATAGCGGGGACTCAGCTTCCTACGCCGTCCAAAATGCATCACCCCCTTCATCGGAGAAACTCTCAAGAATACATGATCGCCCACGGCGAACTCGAGAGGCTGCCGCCTACGGTCAGCATAGCTCTTCTGCCGACTCTGGGCCGCCAACATGTTCTGACGAACCAGGTGCACAACATCCACACATTGCTGCACCAATTCCGATCCCGTCAAAACACGCTCACCCACCTCAAACCAATCGAGTGGAGTCCGACAAGGACGCCCATACAGAGCCTCATAGGGAGCCATGCCGATGCTCGAATGATAGCTGTTGTTATAGGCAAACTCCACCAACGGTAGGTGATGAATCCAACTCCCCTGCCACTCCAGGCAGCAGGATCTCAGCATGTCCTCCAAAGTCTGAATGGTCCTCTCGGACTGACCATCTGACTGTGGATGATACGCCGAGCTAAATGCCAACTCCGTGCCAAGAGCTCGCTGGAAACTCCTCCAGAATCCAGAAGTGAAGCACGGATCCCGATCTGACACGATCGAAATGGGAACCCCATGCAACGGCACGATCCGCTCCACATACAAACGAGCCAACTTAGACACGCTCCAGCTGACCTTGACCGGTAACAGCCGCGTCACCTTCGTCAGCCGATCCACCAGCAACCAAATACTGTCCTGCCCACTCGGGGTCCTCGGCAACCCCACCACAAAATCCGTGGTCACATGGTCCCACTTCCAAGCAGGAACATCCAAAGGCTGGAGAGTACCGCCTGGTCGCTGATGCTCTGCCTTCACCTGCTGACAGATCAGGCACCTGGCCACAAATTCTGCGACATCTCTCTTCATGCCAGGCCACCAGAACTGCCTCCGCAAGTTCCGATACATCTTCGTCGCACCCGGGTGTACAGTGTACCTGCTCCCATGAGCCTCGCGCAGCACCGCACGACGAATCTGCTCCTCGGCTGGGACGTACAACCTGCCACGAAACCTCGCAGCACCGTCCTCACCGAGCTCCACATCAGCCATCACCAGAATCCGGGGCAACTCAGGGTCCGCATGCTGAGCCTCTGTCACCTGACGACGGATAGCAGGAGTGACAGTCAGACTCGCAAGCACCGCCAACCCTGGCTCCTGGGGAATCTTGAGCCTGAAAGATACTTTGGGCACCTGTTCCAAGAGCCTCCACTTCCTCAGCATCAAGGTACTGACCGCCACCTTCCGACTCAAGGCATCGGCGACGACATTCATCCTGCCCGGCTGATAAGACAGGGTGAAGTCATAGTCCTTCATGAACTCCATCCAACGCCTTTGTCTGAGGTTTAGATCTCTCTGCGAGAACACATACCTCAAACTCTGATGGTCAGTGAACACCTCGAACTTATCGCCGTACAGATAATGCCTCCAGATCTTCAGCGCGAAGATCACTGCCGCCAACTCAAGGTCATGGGTAGGGTAGTTCTCCTCATGGGGCTTTAGCTGCCGAGATGCATAAGCCACCACTCTACCATGCTGCATCAGAACAGCACCCAATCCGACGCCGGAAGCATCTGTACACACCACGAAACCTCCCGATCCAGAAGGTAAAACCAACACCGGAGCCGAGGTGAGCAACCTCTTCAGTTCACTGAAGCTCTGCTCACACTCCTCGGACCAAACGAAAGGCACATCCTTCCGCGTGAGCCTCGTCATCGGGGTCGCAATGCGGGAAAAATCCTGGATAAATCGGCGATAATAACCCGCAAGCCCCAAGAAACTCCGGATCTCCGTCACCGACCTCGGCCTCGGCCACTGCATTACTGCCTCGACCTTGACGGGGTCCATGGAAATACCATCACCAGAAATCATGTGCCCCAGAAAGTGCACCTCGCTGAGCCAAAACTCGCACTTGCTGAGCTTCGCATACAACTGGTGATCTCGCAACGTCTGCAGCACCACACTCAAATGGTACGCATGCTCCTCAGCAGACTGCGAATAAACAAGGATGTCATCCACGAAGATGACCACGAACTGGTCCAAATACGGATGAAACACTCTCTGCATCAAGTCCATGAAGGCAGCTGGGGCATTGGTGAGCCCAAACGGCATCACCAGAAACTCATAATGCCCGTACCTCGAACTGAATGCAGTCTTCTCCACATCGGACTCGCGAATTCTCAGCTGATAGTAACCGGACCGCAAATCAATCCGCGAGAACACTCGCGCAGACTGAAGTTGGTCGAACAAATCATCAATCCGCGGCAACGGATACTTGTTCTTAATGGTCACTTCATTCAGCTGCCGATAGTCAATGCATAGCCGCAGACTACCGTCCTTCTTCTTCACAAACAACACGGGCGCACCCCAAGGGGAAAAGCTCGGACGAATATACCCCTTGGCCAACAGTTCCTGCAACTGCGCCCTCAACTCCCTCAACTCAGCGGGGGCCATACGGTAGGGAGCCTTCACTAATGGTCCCGTACCAGGCACAACCTCGATCACGAAATCGATCTCCCGCTGGGGAGGTAATCCAGGCAACTCCTCAGGAAAAACATCGGGAAACTCGCACACCACCGCAATGTCCTCGACATCCGGCTCCATCCGGTCAGACACAACCACTGACGCGAGAAAACCCTGACAACCTGAATCAAGCAACCGACGGGCTCGAATAGCAGAGATAAGAAATCGAGAAGAGGTGGAACAGATACCTTGGAAATAGAAGGTCCTCTTGCTCGGATGCTGGAAGTAGACCCTCTTCATTCCACAATCCACCACCGCTCCATGAGTCTCGAGCCAATCCATGCCTAGAATCACGTCGTAATCCCGAAGCTGCAACGCATACAACCTGCCTGGCATACTCCGCCCATCGATCCACACCGGAACCTGGTCGAAGCAATACGGAGTGACCATAAAGTCACCCGAAGGCAACTCCACTGCCAAATCACAGGACAACTGGGTCACCGGCTCCTCGACGCTCGACGCGAAATCCTCCGAAATAAACGAATGAGACGCGCCAGAATCGAACAAAACCCGAGCCGCACAACCTAAAATCTGAACGGTACCTTCCACGAGCTGCGACGCCACTGCCTCTGCCCTGGTCAAGTGCGTGATCTGGCCACGAGCCCTCTGCCTGCCTCCCACGCTAGCTGACCTGGGTAGCGGCGGATACTGTCCCTGTTACTGCTGCTGCTGCTGGGGAACCTGCTGCTGCGGCCTCTGAGGACAGTCACGCGCCATGTGCCCTGGCTGGTCACACCGAAAACAGATGATCAGTGCCGTGCACTGCCTGCCTGGGTGGGTCCCACCACACCGTGGACAAAGTCCTCGTGATCCACCCACTGATCCCTGACGCTGCAAAGGAATCGGCTGCTGTACACTGCCCGATGAAGCCTGCCCCTGATCCTTGTGCTTCTTCCGGAGACTCTTCTTCAAGAACTTCTTGATCTTCGAGCCGAAGGACGCAGATCCTGCCACTGACGCTGCCGGTGCTGGTACTCCTGAACCACCCGACGCATGCTGGAAGGAACCCTGCTGCTGGGTAGCCGACTGCTGGCTGCGACCTGACAAAGACTGCCCCTGGCTGATCGGTCCTCGAGTCCTCTGCATATCCATCTCCAGGGAAATCGCAACACGAGACGCTGTCTCTAGATCAGTGGCCCCATTCGCGATCAAATGGTGCCTCAGCTCCAGCCTCAAGCCCTGTACAAACTGCGTCGTCCTCACCCTCTCATGCTCCATGATATGAGGTGCGTACCGACCCAGCTCGACAAATCGGGCCCTGTACTGCAACACGGACATGTCACCCTGCACCAGCTCCAGAAACTCCCGCATCCGCTGCGTAGCAACGACGTCTGGACAGTACGTACGCTCGAAAGCACTGACAAAGTCACCCCACTCGACCTGCTCAAGTGGACGAAGCTGAAAGGACGTCTTCCACTCGGAAGACCACCACCTCCGAGCCGTACCCTGCAACTGGTTGTAGGCCAACACCACTCTGTCCTCGGCAGCACTCTTCGCAGAACTGAACACCCGCTCCATCTCATCAAGCCAATCACGAGCCGCATCAGGGTCTGCCTGGCCGCTAAAGTAAGGTGGATGGAACTGCATGAAGTCTCTCACCGCTCGGCCCGGCCCACCCCTGACTGACGAGCCCTCACCAGTCTCTCCGCCGAACTGTTGAGACATAAGATGGTACATGCCACGAAAGAAATCCTCGGCCCTCGGAACTCCCGCAGCATCCGCGGCCTCAGTGGCTCCCGGAACTCTGCTATGCTCCTCCTGGTCCCTCTGGACCCCCTGCTGGATCTCCTGACCTCCAGCCGACTGCCCCTGCTGAGAGCGAGAACTCCTCCTCGGCGCCATCCTCGCTCCTGAAGCACAAGACAGAAAACACGGAAACGGCAATGTCAGAATAAAACACGCGGTGCCCAATGCCAGCGTCACCTGTACATCATCGCAATGGACTAGTGGACCACTACAACTACCTATGATTCTCATGTAATTCCACAACCGCGCTCTGATACCAGCTGTAACGACCCGAGAATCCGATTACCGGGAAGGCCCGATAACCCGAGACTCGCACCGCCACCCACGAGCCCGAAGACTCGGAAGGGTTAAAAGGATGGTGTGGAAACTACACAAGTATCACAAATAATTGTAGAAATTAAACAGTTATAATATTAAGCAGGAAATAAATTAACAATTTACATGGTCCACAATAGAAACTGACAACAACAGCGACAGTAGTCCACGACTAGTGCAGTGACAAGAAGAAAAGTACAGCTACACGGGGCATACCCCGGCTCTGACCTCTGGCACTACCACTGGGCACCCGCACCACGCTGCGCTCCTGACGCGCTCCCCGAAGGTGGCGTCTCACCTGAAACACGGTGAAAACACGCAGGGAATGAGTCTCGGAACAAGACTCAGTAGGGATCACTCGAACCCTACCTCGAAAAATGAGAAACCACTACACTAGCGGTAGGAAAGTACCTCGGAAAGGAAAGCCCTGTGATTTACAGAACTAGACCCTACGGCACGCAAACCGACACACGTGCCTCGGTACGAGAAGACCGAAACCAACGGTCGAACCGCCAAAACCCGAAGGTCGGAAACACACGACTGACAGTCTGTCACTCCGTACTCGACAGGAGTACCACCCACTAGAAGCACAGCCGGTAGCGTCCCCTGACGTCTTACACCGTACCGCAGGTGAACCGCCTGACGTGGTAGGTCCTACCCGAGGCGCAAACACCGTACAAGTAACCACAAACAAGTAACTAGCTGGGGTCACGCCCGTCGACGTGGGTCCAACCGCCCCCAACCACGTGTGCACACACAGACCTTGCGTCACTAGGTCTGGTCCTCTGACCGGTTTTCCCCCGTAGCCGGACTCTGGCTACCGACGAGGGGCCTACGGTAACCGGTCCACAAACCGTCTCGAAAGGTGGGTGCCCGTACACCACTCCCAGGTGAGACCAGCACCTCGTACTGGTGGGCTACGACTAGTGGAGGGTCACTGAAGGAGTAGACTCTCAAGTCAACGGAAAACGACGTCCGAACCCGACAACAGGTGGGAGTCACCCCACGCACCAGCCCCGTCGCACGGTGACCACGGTCGGAAAAGAAACAGACGCACTGCCCACAGTCAAACGCCTGACCGAGGTAAACGGGACTTCCGGACACCAAAGACACGGTCACGGAACTCCACGGGGTGCCCGGGACGCACACACGGCCCAAGGGAAACACCCAACAACGGATCAAATCGCGCTAGGGATACCTAGCGCGACAAGGAAGAACGCGCTAGGGAACCCTAGCGCGACAGGGAAGATCGCGCTAGGTCTCCCTAGCGCGACAGGGACCATCGCGCTAGGTCTTTCCTAGCGCGACAAGGATGATCGCGCTATGACCCCATAGCGCGATAGGAACTGCCTCCTGTTCATCTTCTCCGATGAAGGCGCTCGGTCGGGACAGCGCGACCTCCAAGAACGCGCTACTGGAGTATAGCGCGTTCTCAGTCCGCGGCCGAAAACGGTAAGAACGCCCAAAAATTCTAACCACGCCCCCATGCCTCCATAGGAGAGGGGGAAAACAAAGGGGAAGACCCCAGGGGACCCCTAGCATGATTCTAGGCCCTCAAAACACGAATCCATGCATTAAATCCATAGATCGGGCGAGCTCTCCCCAAATCATGGAAAAACCCAAAAATGCTCAAATGATCCCCTCTCGGCCTCCCCGCGGCCTATGAATCACGGAAAAGATCGGCATGAGGCTAAGGAACGTCACCCTACCTCAATGGAGCGAATGCTCCGCCGGATCGATCACGAATCACGAAGAATGCTCGAAGCTTCACAAACTCCCCACGCTTCCCACGCTCGCCACACGCCCACGAGATCGCCTCACCGTCGCCCACGCGTCCGCGCCGTCGCCCTCGCCGCCGTCCGTAGCCGGAGAGGGGCTCGCCGCGTCCGAATGGGAGAGAGGGAGAGAGAGGGGCTCACGGTCGCGAGAGAGAGGGAGAGGAAGAAGAAAGAGAAAAAGGGAAAAAGAAAAGAAAAAGCTTAGGCTTTATAGAAAATCCAAATTTTCGGAAAAATATCAGAAAATAGAAAAATACATTTCCGGAATCCTCGGAACGCACCGATCGCAACGGTACCACTCGTGCCCGGGTGAACGGCCCAGTTAACCCGCAGCGAGCGTCCGAAGGAAAAGCCGAAACACACGCCGGGAATCGGAAAACACGCGCGGAAAAGCCGCGGAACACCTCCGGGCCTCCGAAACGACTCCGGATCGCGCCGATCCGAACACGAAAGATGTCCGAAACGAAATTTCAGACACAACGGAGCCGGACACTCCGAAAACCAGATCCGGGACCCACGAAGAAGGATCCGAAAGGTCCGGGATATTACAGAGAGAGAGAAAGAGGGGGAGAGATGGAGGGAGGAGAGGATTAAAAAAAAACTAAAAAAATGGGGAAGAGAGATCGCGGGGAGACGCAGAGAGAGAGGGAAGAGAAAGACGGAGAGAGAGAGGGGGAGCCGCGACCGCAGCGGTCACGGCGGGGGGGAGGAAAAGAAGACGGGAAGAGGCAGAGGGAGAGAGAGGAAACGGGAGAGGAGAGAGAGAGATCGCAAGGGAGAGGGGGGGCAGAGAAGGAGGCTGGCTATGGGCGGCCGATGGCGACGGCAGACGGCGAGCAGCGGCCGGCAGGGGACGACGACGGTGACCCGGTGAAGTCGCGGCAGAGAGAGGTGCGCCTGGCGGGGTGCTCTGGCGTGGGGAGCGGAGGTGGAGGCGGGGCGCTGCGGACGTGGCCGGGGGGTGACGGCGTGCTCACGGTGGAGGTGCAGGTGGCCGGCCGGAGGTGGCAACGTGGGCGACGTGGAGGCCGGCGTGGGTGACTACGGCGTGGCAGAGCGGACGACGGTGACGCCGGTGACCGGCGGTAATGGACGAAGATGGTCACAGCAGGGTGCAAGGGGTCGGCGACGGCCCAGGCGGTGTTGACGCGGTGGCGGTGCTGCCTGGGGGACTTTGCAGCGGGCGGAGGCGCGGCGGTCGGAGAGGAGCTCGGACGTGGAGCTGGTGCGAAAGAAGGCAGAGATGGGGGCTGCAGTGGTCGGAGGTGGGTTGGCCTGTGGTGCAGGTGGTGGAGAGGGGGGCTCACGATGGTGGCGTGGTCGTGGCTGGGCGGTTGGGCTGTGGGACAGAGAGGTCACGGCCGTGAAGAGAGATAGAGGGGGGGACGAGCGGCTGTTCGGCGGACTGTGGAGGGCTTGTGGGCGACGTGGGTGAGGATGCTGGCGTTGCATGTGAGAGGAAGTGGGAGGTGAGGGGGGTAGTGGGGGTTGGTGTTAGCAGAGAAATAGGGAAAAGGGAGGTCTGCGGCTGGGGGGTTGGTGTCGCAAGGAGATGAGGGGGTGGTTCACGTGGCCGGGTGTGGATGTGTAATGGGTTTGTGGGCGAGGAAGGAGATGGTGGGCAGCCGTGGATTGTTAGGTTTCGGAGAGAAAGTCGGAGTGTGAGAGTCAAGGAGAGGGTGGAGAGAAATGAGAGTGGGATGGGGATGAGTGTGCATGTGTGTGTGCCGTGAGGGAAAGGGAAATGAGCAGAGAAGTGAGAGGGGATTACGTGAGAGATAGAGAAGAAAATAGAGAGAGAGAAAGAGACGTAAGTATTAATATGTATATATATATATGAATTATTTTTATTTATTATTATTTTGTTTCTGTAGTTATTGAGCATTTTTACCTTTTAAGAAATATATAGTTATCAATTATATATATATAGTAATCACATACATATATATTTACAAAAATAAATTTATCATTAAAGAAAATCAACTACATATTTTTATGTAAACATAATTATACACACACATTTTTTTGGATTTCATTTTCTCTTTTGTTTATTCATATGTATTCATATTTTAATTTTCTCCCTCTCACAAAATAAATGTAATTTAACCAAAATTACGGAAATCACTCAAATAAAAGAAAATGTAAGCCACTTCAGGGCATTACGGTACAATATGGGATTTACTCATCGTAACGTCAGAAATGGCGTGTCTACAGCTGCCCCGCCTTGGCATCCACTTTGTAGGGGAAGGGCGTGTAATGGAATGAAATGAAGTGTATTGGAATGAAATGGAGTGGACTGAAAAGTTGATGCCAAGGTGTGATGAGACACGCTTCTAACATCACGCGATGGGAATCTTTCCCGAGTTCAACGAAGCAACCTTGAGGAAGGTTCTCCGAAATCAACGATTGTTTGGATGGTAAACAAACTAGGAAGGATATTGTGTGCACTGGGGCACAAACAAATTAAAAGGACCAACTTCACGGTACGGAAGTACCTGGGTCGTAAACCTCAGGTTTCACCATTGGGGAGCGGTTACCAGCCATTGTGGAAGTGCTGCAACCAAGGTGGGTCCGAAGGAAATAAACGGATGATTAGAGACAGATCCAAACAATGGTTTCTTCCAGGGAAACATCCCAAGGTAACCTCGGAAAACTCAGTACTTGACTCAGAATGGAATATCCCATATAAGTAATTAAGCACAGTGGCTCACACAATCAAAGTAAGTGAATGATTTTTCACACTGAACTCAAAGTCCTACATGAATGCATGCTGGGTTTAAAAAGAAAAATAAAACAAACTAAAATAGAAACTAGCCAATGATAATATTGCTAAGCTGTGGAGAGTGGGTCAGGATACCGATCCAATGAGCTGATACTGAGCCGGGGCCTGTTTATCCACGTATCGACTCATCGAAAGGAACCATCGTCCCCATTCTATCACAACTTAACGGCCTATCCATACGTTCTGAACTCCTCCGGGATCATCACTATTTTTGTTGAAGGGGAACTCAAATCCCGGATTTGCCCAAGGCGTAAGGTCCTTGGCATGCTCTAGTAGCGTAAATATCATACAATACAATGCATGATAAGGGGGGACCATAATGATTGAATGATTAGGGGACAAGGCGGGACGAGGTGGGACATCGGTGGGACAATGGTACCCCACTCGATAATTAACATAACAAAACAAAATCACAACTATACAAGCAAATTATCACACACAATAAAACGAAACTGCCAACACTGCTCCTAGATTCCTTTCCTCACTATAAGTATCGCCCCTTTGGCCTTAAGAAAATGCATTCAAGGGCGAGTTAAGAAAGTTGAAGCTTAGGAGGAGATCAGAGTTCGAGATGGAAGGCGAGTCTTCCCGTCCCGTAAAGAAAAGCAAGCCCAGCAATGAGTGCAAGCAGCTTACCGACCTCGAAGGGCATCTTACCGGGAGAATTCAGTCTCGAATGGTGAGTTAACATTTCTTTTTTGTCTTCCTGCAAGACCTTCTTACGCTCATTTTTGCCTTCTCCACTTTTCTATTTCCAGCCGTATCCTCTCTTTCCTGGCCCGAGGAAGTTTTCAAGGTTGCCATGGCTGTCGAGACTCACTTCGAACATCTCGATCAGCATGAGGGCCATCATCAGAAAGTGGCACCTCCAAAAGCTCGTAACTCATGCCAAACATTATAACGAGATTCACATGGATTGGGCGGCTATGGGTGCACTGGTAGAGCTTTGGCACCCTCAAACCCATACATTCATTTTTCCCACTTTCGAGGCAACTATTCTTCTCGAAGAAGCAGAACTTCTTCTTGGCGTGAAGAAATTCCAGAGAAATGGCAAGGTAAAGGTTATGCGCATGCTAAGAAGGGTGACTTCCGAGGAGGTGCTCAGAAGCTTCATGCCGTCCGAAGCCATCAAGGGCGTCCAGACTCAGAAGGGAATCCATCTGCAAAAACTTACAGATTTGGTCATAAATGCTCTTGAGAGGTTGACAAGTGATGATGATCGCATTGAAGGGCTTATGAAGGGATTCACCATCTGCTTAGCGGGTGCTCTCTTATTCCCTTATACTGACAACATAGTGGAGGAAGATCAGCTAAGTGCCATCTGTGGAATTTGGGAAGGAAAGAGAGTGGGACCGGCTATCCTTGCTTATCTCTATAGCGGACTCACGGCTTCCAGTATGGGTAAGCCTCCTTTTGGTTGCGCACTCCTTTTAAATTGCTGGACTGACTTACATTTCAAATTTAACCATCGTGAGGGAATATCGTCTACTTCAAGACTCTTCCAACAAAGCCCGCTTCACCATATGGTCAATGTGTTAGGCTCTAGTGGTAGTATAGCAAACTGCGTTCCCTGGCTGAAGAAACGAGAAGACTGGCGGGCTCACTTCAGTACCATTGAAGAGTATATGTTCACTTGTGCACTGACATGCTTACTCCCATAAGGTCTTCTCTTAACATGGAGCTCCAGCTTGTTGGCACGTCTGAATTCATCCTTTACAACACGCACCGGTGTCATACTCAGATGGGCCTCCCTCGCCATTCATTCCCACTGCTATCCAACCTTCCTTTAATCAGAAAAAGGGAGCTGGGCACAGGGGGTGACGCAAGAAATGTGAAAATAATCAAAGCGTCATGGAAGGCCAGCATTATACTGAGGGCAACAGAGTCTGTGAGTGAGGACGAAGAACTGCTGAAAGCTTATGTAATTGAATTGGGGAAATTGAGGCCTGAGATGCCCAAACCCTAATGTATCTTTTCTTGTAATAAATATGGAAGCTTTAATGCCATTTACATCCTTTGAGTCTTACTCTTTTCTTCTTCTTCTTCTTCTTCTTCTTCTTCTCTCTTCTTCTCTCTTCTTCTTTTTTCTTCTTTTTCTTCTCTTCTTCTCTCTTCTTCTTCTTCTTCTTTTTCTTCTTTTTTCTTCTTTTTCTTCTTTTTCTTCTTTCTTTTTTTTGTCTTTGGCACAAACATCTGCAATGGCCAGTGCTAGGTGGTAGCCAACCATCCCGGACAAGAGCCAAAAACTCAAGGCAACTAGCATGAGGAGTTGCCCTGAGATGCCCGGGAGCTAAAGATTTCTCTCCGAATGGCTAAGAGAGAGATAAAGCAAGAGATAGTAGAGAGAGAAAAGGCAAAAATAGAGCAGCACAAGAGGCGTAGGAGATGGAGCTCTGAGAGAAAGAGCATCCAGACATGGCTCGCTCTGCAGATTGAAGGGGATTAGAGCTCGCAACAGATGAGCTCTTGGAGTTGGTAGCATCTTCATCGGCAGAGCATAGGGCAGCTCAACTAGCGGCCTCGACTTCAAGAGCTTCGCGGCCATCAGGGTCGCGAGAGAGACAGAAGGACGGCGAGGAGCACTGCCGAAGAGCAGGTGGGAACGCATGGCGCGACAAAGCGATTGCTGCGTCACGGAATTATAGAAGGCCTCCGAGGGACTGCTTACCTTCGGAGAGAGAAGAGATGTAACCAAGAGGGTGATGAGGGTTAGTGAGTGACTTGTTCACTCACTCCCTTCTCATGACGGGCACAAACCCTTATATAGATGTGTGAGAGGAATGGTTTAGTTTGAACACGACTTGTTTGCCCTGAATGTGTTCCTTCTGCTCTACAGCTCTTCTCTACCACATGGGTTCCCGCGAGACGTACTCGACGAGATGTCTCCTTAAAACACGGGGCGGTGACTCACCATAGCCATGATTTTCAAAGGGGATCAGCCATGGATTTCAACAATATCGGCCCGTGGTGCTCTTTTCCCACGTGAATGTCCCTCATTTCCTCATTTGCGCTAAAAGTAGTCGCAATAGGACAAGGGACACGGGGAATCTTTGGACCGAATAGGAGTGGCGGGTCAACAAATCAGAGCTCTGCTCCATTTACTCCATGTTGGGTCCCGTAGTGCAGGAACACGGATCTAGAGGGGGGGTGAATAGATCCTTGTGCTAAAAACTATGTCCAATTAAAAACACAAACTACCACACAACGGAATTTACAAGATTGATAGGATTGAGGAAATTAATCTAAACAACTTTAAACTTAATTCACTCAATCTCACCGAGCTCACACGATTACATAACTAGATAGTAGAGAACACACAATCACACAAATCAAACCACAAAACACGGGGATTTTTAAGGTGGTTCGGGACCACGACGGGCTCCCTACGTCGACCCCTCACCAAACCGGTGAGGCTTCACTACACGTTACAAAGTGTAGCAACACGGGGAAGAACCCCAACACACACACGCTGCTTTCGCAGCAAACCACACACGAGGCCTCGCCTCAAACTACTGCCACAGCAGCACACAGACACACACGTTGGGGAACACACCCCGAACTGTATACTTCACACGGAGACACAACTCTGTCCACACACACATAGGATAATGCCTACACAACCACACGGGAGAAAACTCCCAACAACACACGCAGATATACTCCGCACCAATCGACACACAACAGACCACACACACACTCGGAGACCCCTTTCTCCGAACACCCACACAAAGTATTATTTCAAATGTATATGAATCAACACACATATATGCTATGACCCCCAAACAAAATATATAGATGAAAACTAGAAAGTTGCATCAAGTATAAGGCTCCCCCTTCTTCAGCAGAATCTGATTCTCCTTGCTCGTTGATGGATGATCATGATTTAGACATCATCTTCTTCGTCTCCTTGAAATGCACGTCTTTACCTTCTTCCAATTTCTTCTTCACCTGAAAGAACAGATAGAAATGATAAGCTTCAAATCAAGCCTGCATATATCAGAAAATTGATTTGGCTCATAAACCCCTCTACTCTCATCCTTGTTGGTCGCACTCCTCCATCTTCTTCTTCTACAAGAGAAATGAAAGCATTAGTTCATCTTGTTGCTTAGGATGAAAACGTAGTACTAATAAGAGGCCAATCAATAGATGAACAAATGAACATGTATATATATATTGCCCCTCTTAGATAATCATTCAAGAACTTGAGCAATCTCAAACAAAAACACAAAAGTGAGAGATCAAGATAACTCCCTCAGATTTTTGATGAAAAGCTTCTGCAGGATGAGGAACGTTCTTGAAGAAGGATGATCGATTCTTGCTAAAACATAGTTGTAACTTGATTTCCTTCGCAGCTTCTAGTTGTATATGATCTTGGGCCTTGATTCAAGGTTCTTCCTCTCAATTTCAGCTTCAGAGCAAGGTGGAAGAGGGCTTGGAGGCTTCAACTCCGAACCTGCACACCAAAGAATAGTTTTCAGCCCTCTTCTTAGGTTTTTCACTCCAATAGGATGTTTTATAAGCTTAGAACGGTCAAGGGACAGGTAGGAGACCAGATCCACTAATTAGGGAGTGATATAGGGCATTAGGATGTGATTAGTTGGACTTTCGGAGCAAGAAAATGGCGGTCAAAAAGTGCGGCTCGAGGTCCTACCGGAATGGGTCGACCCTTGGGGTCGACCCTCGGGCAAACAGAAGCCAAACAGAACTTATTTCATGTTCTGTTTTATAGGGGTCGACCCCAGGGGTCGACCCTCGGGCTTCCAGAACCCAAACAGAACTGATTTTATGTTCTATTTTACAGGGGTCGACCCCAGGGGTCGACCCTCGCGTTCCAGAACCCAAACAGAACCAATTTTATGGTTCTGGGTTCCAGGGGTCGACCCTTTCAGGCAGATTACAAAAAAATAGCTCTGCGCGCTTCGGAGAAAAGAATCAATTCTCCTAGCTCCGAACTCCGATTGAAGCAAGATCGGAGGAGTTGGAAAGAGGACTCACAGAGATACAACATATAATTTTTATGGGGAGATCCAACGGTTGGATTGAAAATGGTGAAGACTGTAAGATAGTTTGAGTTTGAAAAATAACTAAAACCTCCATCAAACCAAAGGGAAACAATTGATTAAATGTTACCATAATCCCATGAAGATCAACCATGATTTTTCATCCTGAAAAACATGATAAAGCAAGGTGTTAGTTGACAATTAAGATCTTTACATCAAGCATTAACACTATGACCATGTTCATAATAAATTGCTTCGTTGAACCTATTCCAAGAGTGAATGATGAACGAGATATCCATTTAAATCCACATAACAACACTTACCTCATTGTTTTACCTGAATTCACATTTCTTGTTGATTGGTTGAATCATTCATACACATAGTCATGAAATTCAAAATCTCATTCTCCATTGACTGATGGTATGCATGTAGAACTCAAAGAGTAAGGAGCCAAGCCACATAGAACAATGTTGAGTCACATTCAATTTGATCATCATCCAAGCTTTCAAACCACACATCATTACCTTGGGGGCAAGCAATGATATTTGCATCTCAATCATTCATTTAGCATTACCAAAGTCCACATTCATACTATGAGGCTCAATAAGACATGATGCTTAATATGACATGATGCTCGGGTGTGATTTTCACAAAGGCCTTTCACATTGAAGATAGAGCAACCACACCAAGTGTAGATGGATTGTATATGTAATGTGCTAACCTCAAAGCACGTATGAATCTCAAAGAGTCATAGATACATTGACATGATGATAAGCCTTGTAGAATTACAATGCATCCACATGATGATATCCCAATAGAAATAGTTCATGATCATTTCCACAACCAATTCAAGTGAAGAGCATTCACGCACAAGGCTAAGCAACAAAGTCATTTTGTAATCATCAAAATCACATACACAATAATCTCCCCCATTTTGATGATGACAAAATATTATGCTATAATGCTCTCTCCCCCTTTGATATAATCAGAAATGGGGATCATGATGGGGAATCCAGAATGGCAAGAACCTATGGACAACCGGAGTATGAAGAGAACCAATGAGCACAATATGCATGAACGAATTGTAGAACTGTGGGATACCAAATGTTGATATGAAACTCTTATACCAATTGTCTGATACCAATTGTTGAAAGTGGAAATGCAAAGCTCCCCCTTAGACATATACACATTTGAAGACTGTTTTTGATTTTCAAATTTTTGATTTTTAATTTTCTTGTGAGATGCATGATACAGGATGTATGAAAATGATGAGACATGACATGCATACAATGTAATCAAGCAGATATCTATAGATACATGCAACATAACTCCTTCACAAGAAGTGATGCCAATTGATTTACAGTAAGGAGATAGGTGTAGGAAAAGTACAAGTGAGTCATTAAGTTCAGAATGCTCATGATTACACCTAGAGGATTGTGCAGATAAATAGGAGAAGACGTATAGCAGGTCATTGCAATTAATCAAATTTTCAAAATACATATCAAATCAAATTACCATGTGCAAGTGAGTAACATGAGAATGAAGTTTAGCCATATGGATAACCAGATTTTCAAGTAAACACAATAGTAACTGCATAGACTACATTTCAATGTAGAGAACAACGTATTGGAGGCTTCGCTCTACCTCAATCGAATATATCATCAGAAATTTTCATACTGACAATCTGAATTTTTTCAAGAAGGATCAGGTTCAACATAATTCCTTTTTACGCGAGGAGACACATGGAGCTCATGCCAGAATCCTCGGTTACTCAGAATATTGAACCTTGTCACCTCATTTGAACAGAGATACTTTAGTCAACACTTTTCAGAAATGAACCACATCACGTCTCAGGTGACATGTGCCCAGTTTACTCAGTGAGACTTAGCATTGCTCTGCCTTTCATTTCAACCAATTTTTTATGCGGAGGCAGGCAGCTTTTTCCTCAACTGTCTCTTATCATCCATGCAGCAAGTTGAATTACTTTAGAGTGTTGAAATGAAATTCCTATATCCTTATGAATAACACTCAATTTCACATTAAAGTGCATAAAGTGTACAAATTTGATTCAACATGTATGGAGAAAATTTAACTCAAAACAAGATAGTGCAGCTCCCCCTATGTAAATGTAATAAGCATGAAATGCTCCCCCTGAGAGTTTGACATGAAGCACACTTATTAAGACTCAGATGCAACATTATTTAACAATGGAGTATTCGGTCTTAGAAGTTTCAAAGGAAGGGGTTGAATATCATATAATAACATGCAAGCATACAATGGAGATATGCATATGCAATGCAAAATGAAAAGGTATGCAATTTCAATGCTTGAAATATTGGCTCCACAGATATGATGACCAATGTTGGAAGTATTCTTTTTGGCATTTATGCAACATGAAATGTTCAAGATGATGCATTTCAAAATATGCACTATATGCATGCTAGAAATGCCAGCTATGCAACAAGACACACGACGAGCTTCATCTTCCAAAAATACTATGTGAATGATATGTAGAGAGTGATTTACAAATATGCAATGTGATGCACGATTCTAGATTTGACATGACACTCTATATGCACCTAATGCAACTAATGCATGACATGCATTACCAAATGTTAAAATGTGAGGACACCACTTTATTCTGAAAAGAGAATTCAAAAAATTTATTCAGAGCATCAAAATCATCACATGTTAACTTTTCTTGAAAACAGTTGTGCTTTTAACCAAAAAGATGAGTGGCACATTGGTAAAGACCATGGAACATTGATCAACTTCAGTCCTCAAAAAGTTCAGCCACAGAATGGAAAACATCAATCTCAAAATTTTCAGCATGTAAAACTCCCCCATAATCAATGCATGATTTTAGAAAATTCATTTAAGTTGGATACCATGTGCATAGATGATTCATGGTACCGGGCAGAGGAATGTTCTCACGCATGGTGATAGCTTTCAGACAGGCTTGACCTGCCCTTCCACATGTCACCATTTTATATACCATGTAATCATTGAATTGATGATCAGAAAAATACAATGCATTCCCATATGACATCGGGGGTTTAGCAAAAGGCATTCAATGGCTACACTCTCATATATACTGCTCAGATGTTTCAATACCATTCAGCCAAACATTCATTTTTCACATGGTCAAGAGCAACCAAAGAGTATTCAAGATTTCAAAATCACTGTCTGTCAAGAGATAGCACTAGCATCAAGACCATAGAACTTCAGCCGAACACTTTATTTTCTCACCTTTACTTTTATTGACATCTTCAAATTCTTTGCTTTATTTTGCTTGTGTAATCTTCATCAATAGCTCCTTTCTTTCTCTCCTGCAAGAAATAGAATGATATTAGCCAAAAGAAATGGAAGCAGATCAAATCTTGCATTGAAGTCCTCTTGACCCCCTTTCTTTCTCTCCATTATTTCAAGGGTTGATGGTCATTATCAATTAAACCTGTACTGTAAAGAGTTTAATTCATGTCAATGTTAAGCCAATACATATGAAGAAACTAACTTCAAGGCTTTTCATCACATGTGACTCTCTCTCTCTCTCTCAACCTGCAAATTAGAGAGTTAAATTCCAGCAACATAAACTTAGAATTCACAACTTGATGTGCACAAACCTGAACAACAAACTTACATATTAGTGTCAATTCAAGGACAAGCCCATGTTAACCAAGGCATCACACCAGAACTGGCCTAGTAGACTTAAAGCCTTCCTCTTGGTCACATGGCAATCTTGCAACAAAGTTCTCATTTGGTTATTTTGGGTACCCAAACCTTCTTGGGTCTCGGATAGTTAGTTGCACCTCTAGTGGGTGCCTTCCACTATTTTTGGGCATTCATATCATCAAAATACTTTAAGGAGCAAACATTC
Organism: Amorphophallus konjac; assembly: GCA_022559845.1. Taxonomy (NCBI): domain Eukaryota; kingdom Viridiplantae; phylum Streptophyta; class Magnoliopsida; order Alismatales; family Araceae; genus Amorphophallus; species Amorphophallus konjac. The sequence continues at coordinate 30,425,555 of CM040120.1, forward strand.
ATGGTGTGCCCAAACTCACCACAATAATGACAACAACCAAGAAACCTCACAGAATTCTCATAAACATGACAATCAAATTTCGGTGATTTGGCATGAATGTTATCACTATAAGCATGAAAATATTTCTTCTTCACAACAGGATGAGCATGAAGTTTTTGTGGGTTTGCAAAAGTATAATTATTTTTGACTTTGAAAATCTTTCTTTCATTTGCTTGCCAACACTGTGACACACGGTGTCCTAGCTTTCCACATGTAAAACAACCACCCATTTTTCTTTTGGAAACAAGTTCATTTTTGCATGCTTTAAAATCATCCGATTTTATCAAAAAATAATCATGCATCATATGACCAAGTTCACCACAATAAAAACATGAGATTTTCTTTATGGATGCATGTGTGTGTGCAACATGATTTTTCATGGCATTCATCGTGACACCAACAACATTTTTAGCCTTTTGATGCAGGTTTTGTTTCTTCTTCAGACTTTCATTTGATTGCTTTGTTGTTTGAGGAACAGATTGATTTGGAGACCCATTTGATGTGCTGACTATATTAGAACCATGGACAAATGATGTGTAGACTTTATTTTCAAAGTTCTTTTTGTTCACAGGATTATAGCCCAGCCCTTCTCTTTGGAAATTCACTTTAGTCCCCAATATCTTGTTCAGATTTTCTTCCCCATTCACAAACTTAGACAAAGAAGCATTCAGATCAAGAATTTCTTTTTCAAGAGATGAAATATACAATTCATAGGAAATGATCTCATTTTCACAAGAAATGACTTTTTCATTCAATTGAGCATTGATGGTTTGGTAGCTTTCCATCTTTTGTTCTAACACAAGCATCTTGTCAGATTCATCAACAATCACAGATTTCCCTTTTTCAAGTTTTTCAAGATTTTTCAATCTACTTTCAAGCAGGGAGATCTGAATTAGCATTGCACTATTCTCCTTTTTGAGTTCTTCATTTTCATATGCAAGTTTATCATTCATAATCAATTCATTACAAATATCATGATCAATAGAGTTTGACTCCATTTTGTTTCTTAGATCTTTTTCAATTTTCTCCAATTGATCAATTGTGTTTTTGAGGGCAACATTTTCATTTCTCAAACAAGCAATGGTTTCTTTGTGACATTCAACATCATGCTCTAAAAAATCATTGAAGTTAACAAGCTCAGAACATTTATCACAAGAACCATTTTCATGGACCAAGTTTTCAGATTTCTTTTTCAATTTTCTATTTTCTGACTTGACTTTCTTATATTGTTTTGCCAACTCATCATAAGCTTCAACAAGATCGTCAAGAGTAAATTCTTCAGAATCAGAATTTACCTCTTCTGCATTTTTGTCACTTTGTTGATTAGCATCATCGGCCATGAGACATTTTTATCTTTCCTTTTCTTGAGCTTTAATCAACCGGTCTATAAGCTCCTTTTCCGTCCTACAAGAAGATGCAAATGGATACTTGTTACTACTTACAGAAGCTTTCAATAAACTCAAAGCAGTAACATTATCATGATGCATCATTTTATCCTGATTAGACCACTTGGTCTCATCTAGAGGTAATATGTGTGGACCATGATAAATCAATTTCTAAAGACTAGGATTAATAGAATTGATCACCACACATAGTTTGCCTAGCCATGAATCAAAATTCAAACCAGTGAAGATTGGCAAATAGTTCATTGATATATGTTCAGTAGAAAAATTCATGATTGTGGAATGCACTGGGATCACTCTGTAGATCGCAAGATCTAGGGACAACAGAGCCTCGCTCTGATACCAATTGTTGGGTCCCGTAGTGCAGGAACACGGATCTAGAGGGGGGGTGAATAGATCATTGTGCTAACAACTATGTCCAATTAAAAACACAAACTACCACACAGCGGAATTTACAAGATTGATAGGATTGAGGAAATTAATCTAAACAACTTTAAACTTAATTCACTCAATCTCACCGAGCTCACACGATTACATAACTAGATAGTAGAGAACACACAATCACACAAATCAAACCACAAAACACGGAGATTTTTAAGGTGGTTCGGGACCACGACGGGCTCCCTACGTCCACCCCTCACCAAACCGGTGAGGCTTCACTACACGTTACAAAGTGTAGCAACACGGGGAAGAACCCCAACACACACACGCTGCTTTCGCAGCAAACCACACACGAGGCCTCGCCTCAAACTACTGCCACAGCAGCACACACACACACACACGTTGGAGAACACACCCCGAACTGTATACTTCACACGGAGACACAACTCTGTCCACACACACATAGGACAATGCCTACACAACCACACGGGAGAAAACTCCCAACAACACACGCAGATATACTCCGCACCAATCGACACACAACAGACCACACACACACTCGGAGACCCCTTTCTCCGAACACCCACACAAAGTATTATTTCAAATGTATATGAATCAACACACATATATGCTATGACCCCCAAACAAAATATATAGATGAAAACTGGAAAGTTACATCAAGTATAAGGCTCCCCCTTCTTCAGCAGAATCTAATTCTCCTTGCTCGTTGATGGATGATCATGATTTAGACATCATCTTCTTCGTCTCCTTGAAATGCACGTCTTTACCTTCTTCCAATTTCTTCTTCACCTGAAAGAACAGATAGAAATGATAAGCTTCAAATCAAGCCTGCATATATCAGAAAATTGATTTGGCTCATAAATTCCTCTACTCTCATCCTTGTTGGTCGCACTCCTCCATCTTCTTCTTCTACAAGAGAAATGAAAGCATTAGTTCATCTTGTTGCTTAGGATGAAAACGTAGTACTAATAAGAGGCCAATCAATAGATGAACAAATGAACATGTATATATATATTGCCCCTCTTAGATAATCATTCAAGAACTTGAGCAATCTCAAACAAAAACACAAAAGTGAGAGATCAAGATAACTCCCTCATATTTTTGATGAAAAGCTTCTGCAGGATGAGGAACGTTCTTGAAGAAGGATGATCAATTCTTGCTAAAACATAGTTGTAACTTGATTTCCTTCGCAGCTTCTAGTTGTATATGATCTTGGGCCTTGATTCAAGGTTCTTCCTCTCAATTTCAGCTTCAGAGCAAGGTGGAAGAGGGCTTGGAGGCTTCAACTCCGAACCTGCACACCAAAGAATAGTTTTCGGCCCTCTTCTTAGGTTTTTCACTCCAATAGGATGTTTTATAAGCTTAGAACGGTCAAGGGACAGGTAGGAGACCAGATCTACTAATTAGGGAGTGATATAGGGCATTAGGATGTGATTGGTTGGACTTTCGGAGCAAGAAAACGGCGGTCAAAAAGTGCGGCTCGAGGTCCTACCGGAATGGGTCGACCCTTGGGGTCGACCCTCGGGCTTCCAGAACCCAAACAGAACTGATTTTGTGTTCTGTTTTACAGGGGTCGACCCCAGGGGTCGACCCTCACGTTCCAGAACCCAAACAGAACCAATTTTATGGTTCTGGGTTCCAGGGGTCGACCCCAGGGGTCGACCCTTTCAGGCAGATTACAAAAAAACAGCTATGCGCGCTTCGGCGAAAAGAATTTATTCTCCTAGCTCCAAACTCCGATTGAAGCAAGATCGGAGGCGTTGGAAAGAGGACTCACAGAGATACAACATATAATTTTTATGGGGAGATCCAATGGTTGGATTGAAAATGGTGAAGACTGTAAGACAGTTTGAGTTTAAAAAATAACTAAAACCTCCATCAAACCAAAGGGAAACAATTGATTAAATGTTACCATAATCCCATGAAGATCAACCATGATTTTTCATCCTGAAAAACATGATAAAGCAAGGTGTTAGTTGACAATTAAGATCTTTACATCAAGCATTAACACTATGACCATGTTCATAATAAATTGCTTCGTTGAACCTATTCCAAGAGTGAATGATGAACGAGATATCCATTTAAATCCACATAATAACACTTACCTCATTGTTTTACCTGAATTCACATTTCTTGTTGATTGGTTGAATCATTCATACACATAGTCATGAAATTCAAAATCTCATTCTCCATTGACTAATGGTATGCATGTGGAATTCAAAGAGTAAGGAGCCAAGCCACATAGAACAATATTGAGTCACATTCAATTTGATCATCATCCAAGCTTTCAAACCACACATCATTACCTTGGGGGCAAGCAATGATATTTGCATCTCAATCATTCATTTAGCATTATCAAAGTCCACATTCATACTATGAGGCTCAATAAGACATGATGCTTAATATGACATGATGCTCGAGTGTGATTTTCACAAAGGCCTTTCACATTGAAGATAGAGCAACCGCACCAAGTGTAGATGGATTGTATATGTAATGTGCTAACCTCAAAGCACGTATGAACCTCAAAGAGTCATAGATGCATTGACATGATGATAAGCCTTGTAGAATTACAATGCATCCACATGATGATATCCCAATAGAAATAGTTTATGATCATTTCCACAACCAATTCAAGTGAAGAGCATTCACGCACAAGGCTAAGCAACAAAGTCATTTTGTAATCATCAAAATCACATACACAACACTCCACATGGCGAAGTGGCACGCGAATGTACCGTGGCCATGACTTTCCAAAAGGATCTACCACCAATTTCAGAAACGTCAGCCCCGAGTCCCTTTTTTTTTCGTATAAATGTCCCCCACTTTCTTCTTTGCGCTAGCAGTAGTCGCAACAGGACAATAAACACGGGGAATCTTTAGACCGCATGGGGAGGACAAGTCAACAAATCACGCCTCTGAATTGATCATTCCAGATGACAGAGTGACATGCGAGAGTAAAGAGAGGGTGACTTGTCGTAAAGGCTGTTGCTGGGGTGATGGTGATAGATCCAGATCACCTTCTTTCCGATCCTATAAATACCTCCCCTTTCGCTCGACTTGGAAACACCGAAGTCCTGAGAGCAGACTTGAGGAGTGCAAATTTGTAAGGAAGGGAGGTTGCGAGTGTTGCTCATTTTTTTAGGATGGAGGGTGAATCCAGCTTTAGAGCAGAAGGTGAGTCTTCCCGCTCCTTGAAGAGGAGCAGATCAGGTAGCAGTTCCAGGAGAATCTCAGAAGTCGAAGGACAACTGAGTGAGAGGACCCGATCACAGCTTGTAAGTGGCTTCTTTGGTTTCCTTCCTTCATCCTTTTCTTCTCCTTTCTTGCTTAGCAATGCTCCCCTTTTCACCTCTTGTATATGTGCAGAGCATGATGCGCTCGCACATCTCTTGGGAGCTGGTAGTGGCAGCATATCGAGGTCTCCCAGATTTCCAAAAGGTCAGGCTAGACGTGATGGGGTTCGGTGCCTTCCTCCGAATCGAGCCGATAAAGCTCGACCTTGCCCTGATCCAAGCATTACATGAAAGATGGGATCCGAAGAGTCGGGCATTCCTGATGCCTTGGGGGCACATGGTGCCCAGTTTGGAAGATATGGTCCGCATTACGGGCCTCAAAGTGGATGGAGAGGCAGTGACCGGCGTCACTTATGCGGATTACCGAGAAGGTGCCCAGAAACTGTTAGGACTGGAACTCGATGGACGGAAGAACATGTCAGTAGCCAAGACATCGATCCTGGAGGTGTTAGGGCTTACTGACATTCGTCCACGGGATGACGAGTCCTTGGAGGAATTCATGGAAAGGGCAGAAAGAGGTGCCCGTGCTGTATACTGTGCGGATGCCAGCAACTGGGAGAGGACCAACATGGACCTGAGGAGGTTCCTCCTCTTTCTGCTGGGTAGGCTGCTATTGGGCTCCAAGGGAGACAACATACACTGCCGCTTCCTGGAGCTGCTCGTAGATTTGGAGAGAGTAGGATAGTATGCCTGGGGAGCTGCCGTGCTGGCACATCTATTTACAGGTCTGTCGCAAAGGACAGGCCGAGAGGTGACAATAAATGGGTTTACGCCCTTCATCCAGGTAAACAATTATTTTTTTGTGGTTTTCGTTTTATGCTTTTTTCTTGTATTTGTTGATGCCAATGACACATGATGGTGTAGCTGTGGAGCTACTATTATATTCCAATGGGGAGAGCTCGACACTGTCGGCCAGTGACGATCCCGTTGGCTAGGCGGTGGCAACCCATCATGAGTACAGCACCATTATCCTACCAGCTGATGGTATCGAGACGGGAGCTGCAAGAGTTCCCTGCAGCGATGGTAGGATACTTTTTTCCTCTTTTTTATATGTTTTGTTCATTCTCTTTTTTTTCTTTTTTTTTGTATTTTTGAGTAACTAAGAAGATATGTACAACCCAACATAGGTGAACTGGAGGCCTTACTTGAATATGGTCGATGTCGACCAGCCATGGGTAATTGGAAGCCGTGCTCGATTCGGACGGGACCTCTGGCTCCATTGCTTGAATGAAATTGAGCCACTAAGGCTACGATTAGTCATGAGAACCCTCGGGCTTGCCCAGGAAAGGGTGGATATAACCTCCTCACCCAGCGTCGGGAAGAAGACGCGTGGGCCGGCAACCTGCGTTGATTGGAGGGTGCGCTTCCCCGAACAGTATGAAGACTGGCAGCGGGGTGGCACGCTCCTGGAATCACAAGCGCAAGACAGTGAAGATTACCTACGGCTCTATAGGGCAATGTATGCGGAGAGGCTCCAGCTTGGAGGGCTTGTAGAGGTAAAGTAAAACACCATTTTTTTGTCTTTTATAATTTTCATTTTTTTTGATTTTTGTGAACTCAAGAGCCATAATTGTAGGATGCCCGTGACACGATAATAACGAACTTACAAGCTCGTTTAGTGGACACGGAGCGAGAGTTAACTGACACCCGAGCGGCTCTGGGTTCATCAGTAAGTGTGTATATACATACTCCTGACATGATTTGAAATTCATGGCGTTAACCATTTAAATGTCACCTCTCGTATGTGTACACAGCGTGCCCAGCTCGATGTAGTTTCATCGGCAATGGGGGCAGACGGCGTTTCTTCCAGTCTATGGACTCCCACTTCAGAGTTAGATTTACTCCACGAGCAACTTGCTCATGCCACCCAGCGGGCTACGGAAGCAGAAGGGATGCTTTCTGTACAGGTGAGAGTCTCACCATTTAATATCCCTTGTTCAAGCATTGCCATATGCTTGAGATGAAACGTATGGCAGGAGAAGGAAACGGAGGAGGCACTCGTGCATGCCGCCCAAAAGGAAGCTAGAATAGCCGAGCTGGAAGAGGAACTGCAGCGTCGTCCAGGTGATGACTTTTCTAGGGACGCTATAGAGCTGAGGATCACCCTTCAGCTGGAGAGGGAAGACAGAGCGAGAGAACATGCTGAGAGGGAAAAAGCCAAGGAAAGAGAGAAGGCCAAGAGGTCGGCCGAGAAAGAGGAGAAGAGGGCCCTAGAGGCCCAACTATTTGAATTGAAGACCAGTCTGGGCCTCGCCGAGCAGTGGCTAAAGGACGGTGAGGAACGCTACCGAAGAGCACGAGAGCGTGGCTTTCGTGTCAGCAGCTTCTTTGGTGCCCCCGCAGATCGGCGCCGGGGAGTAGAGATGGAAAGAGGCTCACAAAGCGGTAGAAGGACCGCTTTCCATGATTGGGTAGCACCCTCAAGAGTGTCTCGCCCGGAGGGTGGCGGGACAAGTAATGTGGAGAGAGAAGGTGAAACCTGATGTAATCTCTTTGTTGTTTATTTTTATTTTGAATAGAAGTGAAAATAAGTGTTTTGTGTTTGATTCTCTGCTTCTTCTTGAGCTCTCGAATCCCTGCACACACCTAAGCAAACAAGTCAGTATTTCTGCTCTGACTTGCCCCTTGCTCAACAAGCAAATGAGGTTTTGAACTATCCTTGATGACGAGTCAAGGGGCAAGCCCTTATTAACAAAGGCACTGATAAAAGATAATGATGAATGCGACAGACAAGCACACGGATGCAAACGATAATTTAAAATGAATGCTGCATACAAATGCGATCATGCAAAGATGTGATCTTTGTTTTTTTTGTAGGTGTATATTAATTTTTTTGTGTTTTGTTGTTTGTTTATTATTATTATTTAGTCTTTTTCATTTCCATTTTTTTTGTGCATATACATTTTTCTACCCCTTTTTTTTGGATTTTTGATTTTATCATTTTTTTGTTTTTTTTGGCTTATTTATTATTTTTTTGTTTTTTTACTAATGCATGATGACCAACCCCTATAACATGTAAGGTGCACGAGAACAAGGGTTTCTTACTAACCTCCCAGGTATCCTAAGTGCACATCTAGGTTGATTTGGGCCTCTAGACTCCTCGAATGATAATCCCGCCGGCTAAGACTTATCCTGATGACAATGCCGTCATGCCATGCTTAGGCGGAGCCAGTTGCTTCCGACCACAGGGATTCACCCAAAAAATATTCGAGGTAAATGATTTGCCTGACCCGGGTCTATTTCCTCACAACTCTAGATGGTATGTAATGGAACACCTTGGAACCCAAATGACCAACCACGCGACGCTGACCCGGAATCAGACGCCGTCGCACCTATAGGTGACGCACTTGCATTGGTCTAAGCCCGAGGTTATACTAAGCAGACATTAAGGTGGTAGATAAAGGTCTTGACCAGCCAGAAACACGGAGACTCCTTCACGACAATGACTTCTGCTTTCAAAATAGACAACCATATGTTTGCAAGCTTTGGTGAGTTTCACTCTTCGGGAACTCCATTGAGCCTTTATCTTCCGGGGAAGAAGGAAGAGTATTGGGGGTAAACCTCCTGAGAGGACCGGCAAAGCCGTTAACCCGGCGAGCCAATAAAGGTCCATTTAACTCTCCCATTTCGGGCAACTTCGGACTAACTCTCGAGCATTTACATCTCATGACCCCTTTTGTGTAGAATTTGACTTTCAGTCAAAGGGGTTTCATTTAGTGGAATCAGGCACGGTCACGGCCAGGCCTTTCTTTTGACTTTGATTTCCTGCTTTTCTTTTTCTGATTCTTTTGATGGATTTTTTGCGAGGGACATAGTATTTTGACATTATGGAATCCCTCTTGGGTGCCTGCGGGGACACTGCCCTCTTCTCGTGCTCTGATTCATGCTCGAAGAATTGGATCCTACTCTCACCCTAGGGGTTGTGTTCATGTTTCCCATGCTCAGCGTTTTAAGGGCGCCGACTGTCTCATTCGGTCGAGAAGAAGAGAATAAAGATTTGAGCTTTCTTGGAGACCTTTTGAGTGATGCCCTACCATAAGCGATGCTATCAATTTTTTTATAACACATATGTGTATACATGTTGTCTTCTTTTGAGGGGGCATAGGCCGAACTGGCCGGACAGGGGTCTCCACGGTTCTGGCAAACCAAGACTTGAGACCTACCAAGTCTTAATGGGCCCTTTCCTAACATGGGGTTGAATGCAATGACTTAACTACATGGTGATCTCCAAGCATTAGTATTTTGAATTTTCCATTTTTTTGGGTCTTTTCTTTTTTGTTTTATGTACATATTTTTGTTATTTTCATTTTTTTCATTTTTTTGTTGTTTTTCTTTTTCATTTTTTTCTTTTCATTTTTGACAGTATGTACACCTATCTAAGGGTAGTACTTCTTAAGATAAAGTCCATTCCAAGGGTGGAATAACTTAACTCCCTCAGCATTGACTAGTCTGTAGGCGTTACCAGGATGCACAGCTTGAACCACGTATGGTCCTTCCCAATTGGGTTGGAGCTTAGAACGCGGCCCGTCAGGTTTTACAAAAATTCTTTTTACTACCATTTCACCAACTTTGAACTTTCTCTCAATAACCTTCTTCTGGAAAAAATGTGCGAGTCTATTTTGGTAGACGCGAGCATGCTCGGCAGCAACCAGACGTTTCTCGTCTAAGAGTTCCAACTGGGCAAGGAGAGAATCGCGACGTTCATCGAGGGGAAGGTCTTTGTCCAATTGTACTCTCAGAGAGAGAATCAGAATCTCATATGGAACTACCGCCTCCATCCCGTAAGTGAGGGCGAACGGAGTTTGCCCAGTAGGAGTTCGGGTTGAAGTGCGATAAGCCCATAGAGCTTCGATAAGCTTCTCTGGCCAATCCGAGAATCTGCTAGACTCACAAGTTTTCTTTATGATTTTGATCAATGTTTTATTCGTGGCCTCTGCTTGGCCATTGCCTTGTGGATAATATGGTGATGAATGATGCAATGCAATCTTATACCTTTTGCAGAGGCCCTGAAAGTCCTGAGAAATGAATTGTGGCCCATTGTCGGTGATGATAGTTCTTGGAATGCCGAACCTGGCGATGATGTTCTTCATGATGAACTTGCAGACTGTGGATGCCTTGACTTCTACATAGGCTTCGGCTTCAGCCCATTTGGTGAAATACTCCGTTGCAGTGAGGATGAAGGATTTTTGCTTAGTAAGGGAGTTAGGATCACCAAGAGGACCGATGATGTCGAATGTCCACATGGAGAAAGGCCATGGGGAGGATACTGGATGGAGAGAGAAAAATGGGGAATGAATCTTATCAGCGTGAAGTTGACATTTGACACACCTACGGACATAGACGGCACAATCTTCCTCCATGGTGGGCCAGTAAAAGCCTTGCCGAAGGATCTTCTTAGCAAGCATTTGGTTGTTCACATGGCCATCGCACACACCTGAGTGTGCTTCCTCTACACACTTTCAGGACTCGTCATCATCAAGACACCTTAGGAGAACACCAGTGAGGCTTCTTTTGTATAGAAATCCTCCAACCAATGTGTATCTCTGGGCAACTCTCCTTATAGCCCTCTTATCTTCTGCTGTTGCTTCTGTAGGGTAAGACTGGTCTTTGCAATATTTGATAATCTCATAGAACCATGGCTTCTCCTCATCAGCCAGTTCTTCCTCCAATTCAACCAACATAATCTCCCTCTTCTCAACAACTTCTCTATCCTGAGCCATCTTTGACATTTCCTCCTGAACCCTTAAATAGGAAGGGTTGTGAATAGCAGGGAGGATAAGCTTGTGGATAGAAACGGACAGAGCCCTTCTGCCCAGAGGAAACCTTAATGATGATGCCAACGAAGCAAGAGTGTCGGCCAGAATGTTCTGATTGCGAGGAACATGAACAAAGACTAACTTGGTGAACAGTTTAGCGAAAGCAACAGTAAGCTCTTGGTATGGCTTGAGCTTGGGATCACGAGTGCGATATTTGGTGAGCACTTGGTGAAGGATAAGTTGACTATCACCTATGACTCGCAATTCGGTGACCCAGAAGGAATAGGCAAGATTCAGACCTGCCAAAAGAGCCTCGTATTCAGCCACGTTGTTGGTGACTAGAAATGAGAACTGGAATGCCTCTGGGATAGCGACACCTTCAGGTGACAAAAGAACGATACCAATACCTCTCCCCTGGGAATTCAAAGCTCCTTCAAAATATAATGTCCACATCGGATCATCAGACTGGGTAATGGACATTAGTTCCTCATCTGAAAACTCTGATTGAACAGGATCAAATTTGGGGAGAGGGTGGTGAGCAAGATGCTCAGCTATAGCATAGCCTTTAATCGCCTTTTGCTGGATATAGATGATGTCAAATTGAGATAGAAAGCTTTGCCAACATGCTAGCCTATCAGTAAGGACAAACTTTTCCAAGAGAAATTTGATAGGATTCATGCGAGCAATTAAATGGACTTCATGAGCAAGAAAGTAATGTTTTAATTTCTGCACTACCCACACAAGGGCGGCACATGTCTTCTCCATGGCTATATACTTCCGCTCACAGGGGTTGAGAAGTTTAGATAAGTAATAGGTTACCCGTTCCTTACCTTCTTCATTGATTTGTGCCAGAACGGCTCCCACAGAGTCGTCTAAGACTGAGATACATAGGACCAAAGGCTTATCTGGAATAGGTGGAGTGAGAACAGGCGGGTTGGCTAGATATTCTTTTAATCCGTCGAAAGCATTCTGGCACTTAGAATCCCAACAGAATTTGGTCCCTGCTTTGGTCAACTCATAAAAAGGTCTACACCTTTGCGAGTGTTGAGACACAAAGCGGCGGATGAACTGCAACCTCCCGATTAATCCTCGAACTTCTCTCAGATTCTTCTGGGGTGGCATATCCCTAATCGCCTTAGCCTTGTTAGGATCTATCTCAATACCCCTTTTGCTCACAATGAAGCCAAGTAACTTGCCCGATGATACACCAAACACGCACTTTTTTGGATTCATTTTCAAATTGAACTCACGCGATCTTTGCAACACCTTTGCAAGGACCTCGGGATCTTCTGCCCTAGTTTTGGATTTTACCAACAAATCATCCACATACACTTCCAAATATATGTGCATCATGTCATGAAATATTACCATCATAGCCCTTTGATAAGTGGCTCCAGCATTCTTCAGTCCAAATGGCATGACCACATAACAATAAGTTCCCCAGGGAGTAGTGAATGAGGTTTTCTCCTGATCTTCTTCTGCCAGATGAATTTGATTATATCTAGAAAACCCATCCATGAATGAAAGGGTTTCATATCCTGCCGTGTTATCAATCAACACATCAATATGAGGTAAAGGGAAATCATTCTTCGGACACGCACGGTTAAGGTCCCGGAAGTCAATACAAATTCTTACCTTTCCATCTTTCTTCATGACCGAGACGATGTTTGCGACCCACTGAGGATAAAGGACGACTCTTATGAACCTAGCTTTGTGGAGCTTGTCGACCTCTTCCTTCATTTTTAAAGCCATTTGTGGGCGGAAACGTCTTAACCGTTGCTTTACCGAGATGGATCCTGGTTTGAGAGTGAGACGATGCTCAACCAGAGTAGAATCCAATCCTGGCATATCCTCATAACTCCATGCAAACGTGTCCTTATAATCCTTAAGAACCTTAACTAGTGCCTCTTCTTCAGATGATGGTAAATTATCACTTATGAGGACAATCCTAGGGTCTTCCTTAGTTCCCAGATTGATCTCTTTGGTAGACTCTTCTATAGCGGCTGACGGCTCGTCAAATGTGCTCATTCCACTAGCATAGGTGTCAGCCGCGTCCTCATATTCTTCATCCTCTTCTTCAATGGGGTATTCCTCGTCAGTGAGTTCATAGACCCCATACCCTTCATCAATCATGCAATCATTCTCACATTCTATTTCTGGCAGTTGGACGGGATTTTCTAGCAATTGGGGAATGGCTAGAAGGGCTTGACACCTGGTGGCTAGATCCAAAAGGAATCGATGGGGAATCTGCCTACCCTTGGATTTCTTCTTAGGCACTACCCTTGACTTATTATTGCTAACTAGACTGACATTTACAGAAGAAGAAAAAGAAACTGAAGAGGATGGTGAAGAATGTATAGGGAAGGACCCCTCAGATGAGGGGTAGAGAAGGTCGCTCAGGGGACCTTGAATGAGTGGCCCGTGAGTCGGGGCACACTCGTGGGAGATATAGGAGGTTTCCTCAAAGACAATGCGCTGTTGAGGAGTTGTGGAATTGGTATTTTTTTTTCATTTTTATTTTCATGTTTAATGACAAAACAATGGAAAGGAATTAAATGAGATAAAAATGGGATTACAGCTAGAGGGTTGTGTAGCCCGTAGAGCAAATCATGATTGAAAACCTGGCGCGAGTTGAGAAACTCACGCAGGTAAATGAGTAAAGAAGGAGACCTGGGAAGATCATCAGACAACTGTCTGGCCCAGGAAGGAGACAGCAACAGAGGCTGTGATAGGTGGGTAGAGAAAATGACGGCTAATGAGCCGTCGGTGACAATATTGATGACGGATGATGATCCGTCGATGACAACACCCTCCTGACAAGGAGGATGTAGAGTTCTAGCATTAGTAGTGATATCCCCTGGCATTTCAGAGATCAAAAGTGGGCCTTCTAGATGTGAAGAAGAGAACATTCTTTCCAGTGCAATGGATATATCTGGTATGTCAAACCATTTATACCATTCACAATCTAAGTGGACAATCTTTCCTTTTTTTGGAGTTTTTGAACATCCTTCAGCCAAGAATACATTCTGTAACCCCCCATGTGATTCTGGTGGAAGATCTTCCATCTGGACGATGGGCCCCTTTTTGAAATGTGAGGACAAAGTCCAAGTGAGGGGTTTGCCGTTTGATTCGAATGGCCCCTTAAAACCCAAGCCAGCTCTATGGATTGGCTTTATCTTTTGGAGTGGTCTCAGCCTTCCTTGCAGTTGTGCCCCTAAACCTTTGCCATCTTGGTAGCTAATATTTCTCATAATCTCCCATCCTTTGGAGCGGAAGGGGAGACGTGAGTTTAACATAGGGAATGGCTTTTGTTGTGCGAAGGGAGAACAGCAGGGGTCATACACATCCAACAAGGATAGTATGGGCCGATGAGTCGGCCAGACCGAAGGCAAAGAAGTGTTGATGGCATCCACCGTAGAACAGAGAGGCATGCTCATTACCTTAATAACCTATCCTTTGTATGGAAATTTCAAGCACTGATGATTGGTGGATGGTACAACACTCATGGCTTCAATGTAGGTACGGCCTAGTATAGCCTTGAAAGTGGGATCCATATCAAGGATATGGAATTCCGTGAAGACTGATACAGGGCCTAGTTCTACATTGAAGGTAATCATCCCCATTGGCGGTCTTTTACTATTGTCATAGGCCGTGACTGTGATTGAGGAGGGCATGAGTTGTTCTTCATCAACCCCACATGCTTGAAGAGTACTCGGGAAAATCACATTTATAGACGCGCCCGTGTCTACCAGGCACGGATCCACTGATACGCCATTGATTTTCACCGCAATACACAACGCCTATTTTCGAGCTTCCTTGGGGGCAAGCTCGTGATCATGGAACATGATGGGCGGTTGTGTATCGGTGGGCGTCAGGACTGCCGAGATTTTCTCCGCAGGGAGATCCTCATTCACCATGACTTTTTGGAGATATTCCCTTAAAGCTTCTTGGTGAGATGTGGATCTTTTGATCAACTCGAGGATGGAGATACGGGCAGGCGTCTTATCCAGATGTTTCAACAAGTCATACTGGGTCCCAGGGATGGACTCTTCTGACTGCTCTTCCTTATCTTTCTCGGGCCGAGATTGTTCAGAGGCCTGACTATTCTGGGGAAATACCCGGTGGAACATCCTTCCACTCCGGAGCACCATTGCTTGTGGGTCTTGCTGCACCTCTATGGTATTGGGTGTGGATTTTAACAAGGGTTTAAGGGGTAATAGTGGAGGAATGGTTGGTGGGATAGGGGTTATGATGGGTGTAGGGGTTTTGATTAGGGGTTTGCTTGGTGGAGGTATAGTAGAGGTAGAAGGAATCTCGGGTGAATCACGGATGATAAGGGGCTTAGAATGTGAAAGAATAGGGGAAGTAGAGGGAATCTCGGGTGAATGGTGGATGATAAGGGGTTTAGATGGTTGAGGTAGATTATAAACGGAGGTGACTTGGGGTGGATGATGGACGATAAGGGGTTTATATGGTGGAGGGGGTATAGTGGAAGTAGAGGGGACCTCAGATGAGTGGTGACTGATAAGAGGTTTAAATGGTGGAGGAGGAGGTTCAATGGGGGTAGAGGTGGATGGTGTGTCATACGGGTAATGGGCGGTAAAAAGATTAAAAGGCGGGGGTAAAGGTGCGATAGAGATAGATGGTAAATTAGAGGAATAAGAAGTGATCAGGGGACTTAGGGGTGAAAAAGGAGTGGGAGATGGCCTTTGGTGATGGACTAACGGTGAATTGACGATAGGGGTACGAATAAGAGGGCGTGATGGCTGTGGAACGGAAGAAGGACCAAATAGAGGTTGTGAGGGGGTTGAATGGTAAGAAGATGATGTTCGAAGGAGACGAGGAGGTTGATTGGTGGTATGACTGGTAGCAAAGACGGAGGTGCTTTCCAAATGACATGTTTGCTCTCTTCCAACTTCCGAGAAGGAGGAAATCGGATTAACCTGGTAGTTGGGCTGTTGGTGCTCCGGAAGCGGGTTATGGATGATGCCCATATTAGGCTGCTGTTGTGGGGCCTGCTGAGACTGTTGTTGTTGATGTGGTTGTTGTGGTAACTGTGACCTAGGTGGAGGTCTCCTGGCCTTTAGGGTGGCGATGCATCGCCTCATTTCATCCCAATCGATTTCATCGAGATCATTCATGTCGTAAATGTAATCTTTGAAGTTGAAACAATTCTCCACCGTATGACCCGACTGTCTGTGATAGACACAGTACCTGGAGGTATCAGCATTTGGGGGCCATGCAAACTTTTCTTTGGGCAAAGTAAGTAGGTTGGCAGCCATGAGGGCATTAAAAATGTCCGGCAATGCCTCGGGCAATGGTGGATAATGGGCTCTTTTGGGTCCAATGGGCCTCATCCGTTGTTGTGGTGGGCCGTAATTTCCCGGGGGTGGAACTTGGTGATACTGAGGTTGTGGTTGTTGTTGTTGTTGCTGGGGATGAAAGGGTTGAGGCATGTTGTTTTGAAGGGGGTTATTTTGGGGTGGAGGACGATAAAGAGGTGGACCTTGTTGAAAGGGAGGTCGTGAAACCTGAGGAGGCCTTGGGTTAACTGGTTGGTTGGGGCCGCCAAGCACACTCACTTGCTCATTTATGACGACTCCCTCAGTTGTTCCTCCTTGGACACCAGTGCCCGTCTTCTTAAACACCCTTGGCTTTGGAGGTTCAAACATGTGCATGATGGGGGAATCTTTTAATTGGGTCTGGATATACCGAGCCCTCTCATAAAGTTCCTCCATCGTGGTAAGCTTATTCATGGCTAAAATGTGTCTAAACTGCGGGGTTGCATTAGACACAATCATCTTGACTTGCTCGGGTTCTGAAAGGGTATCTTTTATCTTATCGGCCAGGGACCTCCATCTATCAGCATACTGGACAAAATCTTCGTCCGACCTCATTTTCTCAGCCACTAGGTCGGTGATAGAAAGAGAGGGGCCGACCCTATCCTGGTACTTTTGTATGAATTTAGCTTTGACAATGTCAAAATCCTCAACCTCACTTGGCTCTAGAGAATAGAACCATTCTAAGGCAGGACCATCCAATGACCTCCGAAAAAGGTAAGCCAGGGATTTTGGCTCATTCTGCTAGAAGGAGGATTCATACATAAAATCCTTGATGTGAATAGAAGGGTTACCCGTGCCGTTATACCTACGGTATGTAGGCATTTCGGAGGGAGGAAGATGAAATGTGAGAAGGATTGGCTGGGAAATCTCAGGGGCGGACCTCCCATCCACCACTTTCTTTAAGTGCCGAACTTGCTGGTCCATCTCATTGTATTTGTTGAGGAGTGACTGGGTGAGCTCCTCGGCGGGTGGAGGCGGGGCCTGCCACTGAGACTGAGAAGGCCTCACAGGGGCCTGAGAAGGGAGCCCTGAACTAGAAGGGTATGGTGGCCCACCAGTGGACGGACCCACTTGGGGTACCGTATGAGGGACGGCAGGGGTTTGAGACTGTAGAGGGGGGAATTGGTTAGAGGCGGGCTGTTGGCTCGCCTGTCCTTGAAGTGAGGAAGAAGGAGCGACATATACATGTGATGGAGATGTAGTAGCCTGGAGCGGCTGTTGGTAGGATGTGGGAGCCGGAGTTGACTCCTGAGGAGGGGGAGAAACAGACTTCCCCTTTAAAATGGCCTGAAAGGCCAGAAGTTGCTCAGGACTGAGCTGTGTACTAGCGAGGGCACCCAAAAGGGAGAAGATATCCTGGGGTGGAGCTACCTCCCGTGGAACAACGGGGACCTCTTGTGAGGTCTCGCGGGAGGGGCCTGAGTCCATTGCGTGGCCTGAGTCCCGTTGGAACAACACCCCTCTCTCTATCTCTCTCTCACACTCTCACACTTAACCCAGGGGTAAGTTAGTATTTTCATTACCTTTAGTATAAGGTAACTATAGTTTAGTTAACTGAATGAACGGTAGGGACTTAAACGTGTAACGACTAAGATTATAGGGACTATTAAAATAATATTCAGAATGGAGGGACTAATCGACAATTCACTAAGTTTATAGGGACTAATATGCAAAAAACCCTATATTATTTAAGCTACAATAACGTCAACACAACTAACGTTATTCTATGCTTGTGTCATCTAGACAATCACTTTATAAAATAGTGTATTTAAAACTTATGCCATATTGATTTCTATTACAATAAAATTTTCAAATTTTGTTTCGATTTATTTTTGTTTGTAAACCTATACTTCTAAAATCAGAATTAAGTTTTTAAAATTTTAGAAATCAGAAACTATCATATTATATTTCTGAAATATAATTGCTCCTGATATTATATTTCTAAAATTTTATTTCTATTTTTAAATATAACTGATTATATTAAAAGGTTTCAGTTTTTTTTTCAAAACCTTCTGCTTTGCCGAAAATACTTTCTGTAATTTCTGTTTTACAAAAAAAAGTTTCTGTAATTTTCATAATTTCTGTTTTGCAGAAAAATACAATTTTATTTTTCAAAAAATACAATTCTAAATATTAATTCTATTTTAAACAATCTCTGTTTACAGTAAATCATTTCTGGTTTTTCTGAAAACAATTTCTGTTTACAGATTAAAAAAACACTTATTTTTTTATAGAAAAATAAAGTATTTCTGATTTTTCTAAAAATTCATGTCGCTATAAATTATTTATACCATCAGAACATCAGAAAATAATTAAAATCATTTCTGCTTAAATAAATAATTTATGTTTTTAGGTAAATGGATTCTGAAAATCGTTTCTATTTTTTGTAACTTATTCCTATTTTTAGAGAATAAAATTATGATAATTGCATTTTTATGTTTCAATAATTTTTGTGTTTTAGAAAACTACATTTCTGAAAATTATTTCTATTTCTAATAATCATTTTTTAAGAAAATAAATATTTGAAAATTAGTTCTGATTTACTATTTTCAGAAACTAAAATCTTGAAAAACTATTTTCTGAAAACCGAAATAATTTTCAGAAAAAGTTGATCTTCATAAAATCATTAGTACATGTCTATTTAAGTATTCAGTTCTATATTAATATATATATATATACCATCTGCTTACAAAAATATTGAGAGAACTAATAATTTATCAAACTTGGAAATAATTTATTTTTAACATTTTTTGATTATATACATATATATTTCTTTGACCTGCTCATTACATTACATCTTGATGCATCTATTTCAATAATATAGTTGTTTGATTGCACTTTCATGTTGACGAAAGTTCAATTAATCTTTCAATATATTTTAAGGATATTCAATATTTTCTCAATGACTAGTTTAATTAAAAAAAACACTTAGTGTCAAACTAGATAAATTTGATGGTAAAATTGTAGAAGATGGTAAAATCAAATAAGGTTTTGGCTAACTACCCTAGTCTAAATCTCAGTAATTAGTGATAGCACCTGGGAACTTATGGGAGGAGGCCATTTTAATAGCATGTTATATCTTAAACATAATACCACTCAAACAAAATGATATTATACCCTATGAAATTTAGAAGAAAAGAACTAATTTAAATTATCTCAAAGTGTGGGGATATTTTGCTAAAGTAAAAATGCCAAAAAAACAAAATATTCATCCGGAATAACTTTATCACAATCTCACTATATAAAAAAAATTCTTAAAAAATTCTACTACTTAGATTGCCAACCTGTATCTACTCTCTATGACCCTAGTATTCACTTAAAGAAAAATTTAGGGCATCCTAACACTACAAAGTGAATATGCACAAATTATAGGGCCACTTGGATTCTTAACAAATTACACTAGGCCTGATATTACATATGCAGTCAACAGACTTAGTAGATAGACCACAAACCCTGACGAGAGTCATTGGAAAACTTTAGAAAGAGTACTTAGATATTTTAAAGGGACTATAACCTACGGATTACACTACACTGGTTATCCCTATGTCTTAGAAGAATATAGTGATGCAAATTGGATTAATGATTATTTAGATGTAAAATCCACATCGGGATTTATTTTTCTCCTAGGAGGAGGTGCAATATCTTAAAAATCAACTAAACAAATAGTGTTAGGTGGGAGCACTATGGAATCTGAAATGATTACATTAGACACCACCTACACGGAGGTTGAATGTTTGAGACCTTTTAGTTGATATTCCTTTAATAACTAATCAATTACCTCCCATATCTATACTGTGTGATTGTAAATCTGCCATTGATAAATGCACGCAAGCTAATGCAGATGTAAAGATGAATAGACACTTAAAAGTGAGACATAAATCAATAAGAGATAAAATGAAGTAACAATTAATTACTTTAAACTTTGTGAAATCAGAAAGAAACTTGGCAGATGCCTTTACAAAAGGCTTATCTAGAATCGTGATTCTAGAGACGTCGAGGGGGATGGGATTGAGCCCATAAGAGAAAGGACTTACCACGACAGCAACCCAACCTCACAGAGGTTCAATGGGTAGAAACAAGCTCGATAGGTAACTTGGAAGAGCACTAATAAATTATGTTCTCATCCCTATGGCGCTAGTGCTCATTTAAAAGCAAGAGGTAAGGGTGAGTGCTATACTCTTAATGAATCTGAGACCCAAGTGGCAGGATGGTTACCTTACTTCCATCCTTTGTAGGATTCACCGACATGTGTGGAGTCGTGAGGCCGCGACTATGAAAATGTGGGATATTTTTTAAAACACATATGAGATACCTACGCAAGGTCATTAATAGCGTAACCCGCCTAGAATATTGATCTGGCTATACTATGTGTGAATTTGGGAAAGTATGAACCATAGGATCTGGTTCAAGGCATAGTCCACCAAGCGTTCCCACAGATAATCTCAAATATCACTAAGTGAAATTTTAAACCGAAAGGTATTTTCACCCGTTGCGTAGTATAAAGGACTCAGCAGCCTTTTATTCTTCGTTTGCTCATTTTTTTTAATTTAAAATTTTTTTAAATCATGTGGGGGATTGTTAAATACGTGTGATTTTAAAAAGGGTTTTTTGCATAGAAATCATTGTTAAAAGTGAATTTGTAAAAAAACCATTCCTAAAAATGCATTAGCAGGTATATCACTGTGTAATCTGAATTGTGTAAAAATGTCATATTTATTTGCATGCATATCACTTCTTTTTACCAATAACTTGCAAGAAAACCTCGCTTAAATGGCATGTATGCACTAGTTGAATTAACTCAGTGATATATCTGCTAATACATTTTTAGGAATAATTTTTTGTAAATTCACTTTTAACAATGATTTTCATGCAAAAAATCCTTTTTAAAAAAAACATAACAATTCGTTGTAACGTTCACAAGGTGAACGTTACAACGTGTAACGTTTCTAATGGATGGAAACGTTACACCTATTGCAACGTAACGTTGCCTTTAACTTTAAAACGTAAAGGAAATAATGGGTTGGCTATTAATGGATGAACGTGGGGGTGGTCTTCTAAGGCTTATATATAGACTCCTTGGCCAACCAAAACCTAATACAATCACAAGAGAGATATAGAGAGAACAGAGGGAGTGAGAGAGAGAACACAGAAAGAGTTTTGAGAGAGAGAGAGAGAGAAAGACAGAGAGGGAACAGAGAAGGAGAACACAGAGACAGAGAGAGGGAGCAGAGAGAGAGAGGGAACAGAGAGAGTGAGCTTGAACGTAGAGGGAGAGGGTCGTCAATAAGGAGAGGATCATCGGTGCCCGTCACTCTAGTGCCACCCCCCACCGGCCCCTACCCACATCGCGACCCTCCTCCCTGTTGGAAATATTTGTTAAAAAATTAAAAGTATTAGCACAAAATAAATTAAGAGGTTTAGAGAGTGTTGGCCCAGATAGAGATGGCGGACAAGAAGGGGGGTTGAATTGTCCCCTTGACCTTGATGGCGGATTTAAAAAATTCTCTTAACTGACCACGGTGGAATTAAAACCAACTGTTTGATTAGCCTAAACAAACAAGAGATTTAACAAGTTCTCTCGATCTTTCCGATCTCACTCGTAATAACAATGCAAATGTTAGAGAAAATTATGCCTAGTACGAATAACAGAAGTAGCAGTGTGCAGTGGTGTAGTGAGTAAAAATCTATTAAACTAACCTGTGAAGCGAGATAGAAGAAAGGGACAAACACACAGGCAATCACAAAGGACACGGAGATTTTTAGGTGGTTCGGGACCACAAGGGCTCCCTACGTCCACCCCTCACCCAACCGGGTGAGGCTTCACTACACGCTACTTTCGTAGCAACACGGGGACGAACCCCAACCACACACACACACGCTGCTTCCGCATCAATATCCACACACGGGGAAAATCCCCCAACAAGCTGCCACTGCAGCACACACACCCACACACAAAATCGGGGAACTCGCCCCGGACACTGAAAACCACACGGAGTCGCAGCTCCGTCAACACACAACAATCCACAGGGAAACTTTCCCACAATAATGCCCAGCACACGGAGACGCAGCTCCGAACACGATCCACAAGGGACGAACAATCACACACACACAAGCCGCAATGCCCGCGGCACAATAACTCCACAACCGTTCACCGACGGTTCACACACTCACAGACATGATGTTTAGAAACGAAGGATATGATCAATATAACTTTAGAAACCTAAAGAGATTGACTCCATTAAGCACAAAAAGGATGTAGAAGGAAATTCCTATCGAAGAACAAGGGCTATCGAATGTCTTCTCTATGCCACGGGTCGGAGGGTAGCCGGATGATGACGTTGAGAGTGTCCTCTTGATCCCCTTGATGATCCGCTCCTTTTCTTCTTCTTCCACGAGCTCCAAATGTCGAGGGATGTAGATCGAATCTAGCGTTGAAGCTTCCTTGAGCTCTCTTCTTTCTCTCCTACAACAAATAGAACAAGGTTAGCCAACGGAGATAGTTAAAACCCCAAATTCGTATGTTATATATACAAGAGGGATGAGTTGTGCAAAAGACAACAATACCCATGCAAAACCCTAGCAAAACCACCCCAATATGTTCATTAATAACCCAAGGGTCTTAGTTTAAAATTTCAGCCCAATCGGAGGTCATTTGGATGGGTTTCGGCAATTTACGGAAAAGCCGCGCGTTGCTGCGAACAGGGGGGGTCGACCCACTTTGGAGGGGGGTCGACCCATCTACTCCAAGAAGCTAATTTTTAGCATGTTTTACAGGGGGGTCGACCCACTTTGTGAGGGGGGTCGACCCACTTTCAGACAGGGTGCTGAAAACACCCTGTTTAGCCCAGGGGACGACCCATTGAGCTTGGGGGGTCGACCCACTGACCTAGGAACATGATAAAAAGGTTTCTAAACCAATTCTAATGTTCTAAGCATGTAACCCAATGTAATCAATCATGAATTAAAAATATTTGGATCATGCATCAACATTTGGAACTCGTTTTGAGTCCAAGACCCAAAGGACATGAATTATGATTATGAAAGCATTGGTATGAGGCACATAAATATTTGATCACACTTTCAACTCAAGAACTTCCTCAAGAACATGCATAATTCACTTGGTAAAGTAACACCAAATCCAATCAAATATTGCATGAAAGAATAGAACTCAACATGAGCATGATGGAATATGAACTACAATTATCAAATTGACAATTTGGAAGCCAATTAACCCCAAAGCCATGAAGCATGAAGTGAGCCTAATCTCCCCACATGGAAACCTATCATAAGAGGGTTCTTACCTCGATTTTCAAGATATGTGGGCAGATCAAAACCTGCACTATCAAGTAACCCAGTTTTATGAGTGATAATCCAATATAGCTCAGAAACACATTTTCAACCTAAATCATTCCATTCACATTGTAATGCGACATATTTGAGCCTTGCATGCTTAAGAACCTCAATATCATTTTAATACACCTAAGAATCACTCAATGCATTTTATCATGTCTATGCTTATAAGTACATGGTCAATGCATATGAGAAGATTTGGTAGGTGCCATGAAGAACAAAGTCCAGTGCATAACTTGTTTAGCATAGACAAAGCAAGTTGATGCATAACTTGTTTAGAAAGCCAAGATGGTGCATGAGAATTCATTCTAAACCCGAATGGCATCAATTTATGTCCAACCAAAAATCATTCCTCCTCATTCAACATGTAAATCAAATGACTATGCATTGAAAACAAGATGTTAGCATCAAACACATCATTTTCACAATAAGAGCAAACTTCCCACTTGAAATGCAGTCAATATAAGTCAAGTGCATGAAAAAGGGATTTTGACCCCAATCAAAACACTATGAATATGATCCATATTGTATATGCATGAAACTGAATGTATAGACATGGAAACTTGAAGGCACAAGACAATGTATAGACTTGGTAGAAGGCCAACGTATAGACTTGGAAGATAGAAGCCCAATGTATAGACTTTGAACTATGAAGGCCAATGTATAGACTTGAAGTGTGAAGGCCAATGTATAGACTTGGATTGAAGAAGGCCAATGTATAGACTTGAAGTGTGAAGGCCAATGTATAGACTTGGTGTGTGAAGGCCAATGTATAGACTTGGATTGAAGAAGGCCAATGTATAGACTTGAAGTGTTAAGGCCAATGTATAGACTTGGTGTGTGAAGGCCAATGTATAGACTTGGTGGCCAAGGGCGAATGTATAGACTTGATGGCCAAAGGCCAATGTATAGACTTGATGGCCAAAGGTCAATGTACATACTTTGATTCCAAGAGGCAATGTGTAGACTTGGAGGATAAAGGCCAATGTATGGACTTGGCTGATGAAGGCCAATGTACAGACTTGGCTGATGAAGGCCAATGTACAGACTTTGAAATATAAAGCCCAATGCAACAAAAAAACCAATGCAATCCAATGCATGTCAATAATATGCATGAAGGCCTAGTCATCATTTTACCAATGAAAAACATCATGTATGAAATACATCAAGAGACCAAGGTCAATGCATATGACCCAAGGTCTAAGAATTTGAACCAATCATCAAAAGTGAGGTTGACTTCACATAGCACATTTTCCATCTAAAGAAGTTATCCACCAAGCATCCAAACCTGCAAAATAAGATATTGCGACATAAGCTCCAAAGTGATCAATGAGTATTTTTCACAATACTTACATACATTATATAGTTATCATCAAAACCATTGTCAAAGACAGCGAGGGGACGCACAGAACCCAACAATCTCCCCCTTTTTGATGATGACAATATATTGTGACAATGTTAAAGTTCTCTCCCCCTTTGGCATTATCAAAAAAAATGGGGGACTGAAAAGCAGCTGGAAACCTTCCAAAAATGAGTTAGACATGAACGCACGAATCCAGTAATACACCTACCATGAGAGGAAGGTGTGGAGACCAAAAACAAGCAGGAATTTGAAATTTTATTTGTAATTAGCAGATGTGTGAAATTAGTGCATAAGCTCAAT
Source organism: Amorphophallus konjac (assembly GCA_022559845.1). NCBI lineage: Eukaryota > Viridiplantae > Streptophyta > Magnoliopsida > Alismatales > Araceae > Amorphophallus > Amorphophallus konjac. Next base: position 30,450,803 of record CM040120.1, read on the forward strand.
TTTTTGTGATTTTTGCTTTATGTATGACTAATTATGCACTTGTAATGAAAGTAAATGATATGTGAAGCCTGAAAACTATGTTAGGCCAAAAAGTGTATTATGCTAAAAAGCACATTATTCTCCCCCAATTGTCAAGAACAAAAGCCAATAGACAATGGGATTAAGTGACCTGAAGATGCATCTATGCAAACTTAATGTGAAATGAAGTATGCAAGCAAGCAAACACGCAAGCATGCATTGGAGTTAAGCACATATACAGGACTATAGCTCCCCCTTAATGGGGTAAGGGGATAGCAAAAGAACAGTTCATTCAAAATCAAAATGTGAGATATGAACCATAATCAAAAAAGGTAGTGCATTCATATATGCAAGGTACTACATAAACCATGATAAGAACAAATTCAAGATATACGATCATCACAAAAATACCCAATTGAAATTTATGTAAATGAGCAATGAACTTCAAGTTTATATGGATATTAGCAGAGTTTCTAGAAAACACTAGAGGGTTATTTCCTTCCTACACTTCCATTTTGATCCTCGACTATTGGTAGCTTCGCTCAACCCCTTTTTGTCTTTCTTTTATTGGATTTCACTGTTCGGCGCGAGTCACCTCATGTGTCTCAATAGGGTTTCCCGGCTTACTAGGATTCATCACAAAATGTGGATTTTGTTTCACCTTTCGACGCGAGTTTCCTCATTTATTTCAGTGGGGATTCCCGGCTACTCAGTTAGACATACCACTTATTTAAGCATGCGGGGTAGGCAGCTTTTTCCTCACGATTCTCTCAATTTCCATGTAGAAATTTGTTTCCCATGAAGTGTTAAAAAGAGTTTCTGAAATCCTTATCAATCAAAGTCATATGCATCATTTTGGAATAATGTATGGGTAATTGCTTTGGATGTAGAAGATGAATTTGCCTATACACAGTTATGACTCCCCCTAAATGTATGCACAGTTGAAATGAATCATCCTCCTTTGTATATGTCACTTTTCACAAATGATTAAAATCACTGCATTTTATATATCAAGGAGGTGAGGTCTTAGAAGATTTGCAAGGAATTGTGTTCTAAAATTATATACATGCATTCAAGCAAGGATATAGCAAACTATTCAAACAAAGTGATTCTCGGTACGCGGCGGGGAACATAGGTCCGAAGACCACCATCACGCATAGTAAAAGCTTCCGGCTAGACATAATCCAACCTTCCACAAACACCATTTTATATACCGAAAAATCATAGCAATCATGCACACGAATATGAGGAATATGCAAATGTATGCAAGCAAGTGCAAATGTATGCAAGTGAGGATGTATATGATATGTGCAGCATGTTTTATGCAACTTAAGCATGTGATCTATGTATGCACAAGTGAGTGATTATTTACAAAAAGTAAGTAAGAGTTTGAAAACTCTATGCACAATGAGAAGCATTCAAACCAAATTTTATTTACAAGAGTTGATTATAAGTGTGAAAACACTTTATGAGAAGAGTAAAGCATTTGAAGACAGAATTTATTCACATGGAGTGAAAATAGAAGTGATCAAGTCATTCTGACATGGAACTCAAAAATTCTCAAGATTTCCAAAAGATACCATAACCAGTGAACCAAGTTGGAAGCATTTTTCTCAAAACATAAATTTTACCTTTTTCAGATTTTTTAAAGAGAACCAAGTGAGACAAAGTTTCAAAACAAATCATTTTTGTTCCTCACCTTGAGATCCTAATATTTATTAATTTCTTCGACCTCAAGGTACCCCTGCAAAACAGATTCTCAAGTTGGATGTTTGGGTACCCAAACCATCTTGGGTCCCGAGGGGTTAGTCCTAGCATGAACAAATATATTTTTCTTGTTCTTCCTTTCATACCACTCATCATCGATTTTCATTGTGGAACAATCATCCATAGAATGACCATTCTCACCACAATAATAGCAGTAGAAAGATATTCTTTTCATGGACAATTTCTCATCATTTTTCATTAAGAAACAATTATCCATCATGTGTCCTTGTTCACCACAATAATAACATGAAAAATTCTTGTTTGCAAACCATTCATCATCATCTTTCTTCGTGAAACAGTCCTCCATAACATGGCCATGTAGACCACAGTAATAGCAATGAACATGGAGGTTTTTCTTCTTTGATTTTTCAGGAATTTTAAAATCATCAACAACTTTTAGTTGTGACTTTATTGCCTCATTATCATCAGATTGCATTAGAGAGCATTCGTACATATCATGGCCAAAATTGCCGCAATAGTAACATGAGACATTCCTTCTTTTTCTTGATGCATAAGCATGTTCAACAGATGGATGTTTTTCATGCATACAAGAGTGATGATCAACAATTTTCTGATTTTGATTTTCTTTATCATGCACGGACAATGATTTAGTCAAAACTTTGATTTCATTTTGCAAAGACATAATATGGATTTCAGAACTAGCCAATTCTTCTTCACAAGATGTAATTTTCTCATTCAACAAGGAATTGATAACTTTGTGACTTTCAATTTCTTGTTCAAGACCATGCGAATTGTCACAATCATCAGAAATCACACATTTACCTTTTTCAACTTTTTCAAGACTTTTTAATTTACTTTCAAGCAATGAAATTTGAAACAATAAAGCACTATTTTCATTTTGGAGTTTTTCAAATGAATTTGTGTTCATAGAGGTGTGTTCGAGTTCACTCATTTGAAAACTCACATTTTCACCAACAATTTTGTTCAAGGCTTTATCACATTCAAATTTATCATTTATGTTCTTGAGGCTTTCAATTTCCTTTCTTAGTTCTTTCAACTTTTCAGATTCAGCATTCAAAGTAGCTTTTCCATTGTCTTCTTCAATGAGTTGAAGTTCTGAAATTTTATCCTGTAAGGATTTGTTTTCAGCTTTCAGAATTACAATAATTTCTTCATGCACAGCAACATCATGCAACAAATTTTTATTCAAGTTCCTAAGCTCTGAGCATTCCTCACATGAAAGATCATCAACACATGTATTTTCAATTTGAGAGCATTTAGCACATGGAGGGTTAACATGTGAATGATCATTAAGTTTCTTTTTCATTTTTCTGTTCTCAGATTTTAATGCCTTATATCTATCAAGCAAGTCATCATAGGCATCCATTAGTTCTTCCAAGGAAATCTCATCGGTTTCAGAACTTACCTCCTGATTTCCTTCTCCATCAGAATTTTCTTTGCTCGAAAGAGCACTGTCGTTTGCCATCATACATGTATCCTTCAGCCTTCCTTCATGAAACTTAATCAGTCCATCCAAGATTTCTTTGGCTGAGCTGCAATCAGAAACAAATGAAATTTGTTAATGCATACTGCAGCTTTAAGAGTATTCAAAACAAAAAAATTATCAGAATTCATCTTCCTATGTTCATCGGTCCATCTTGACTCATTTTTTGGTAAAACATGAGGACCATGACTTATTAATTTCATAAGCTTAGGATTAATCCCAGAAATCCAAACACACAATTTTCCAAGCCATGATGTAAAATCAAAACCATCAAAGACAGGAACTGAATTCAGACTAGCCATCATAAAAAGATCTTTTCTCCTAGACCGTGAGGTCCGCTGAATAAAAATCAGAGACTGGGCTCTGATACCAATTGTTGGCCCAGATAAAGATGGCGGACAAGAAGGGGGGTTGAATTGTCCCCTTGACCTTGATGGCGGATTTAAAAAAATTCTCTTAACTGACCACGGTGGAATTAAAACCAACTGTTTGATTAGCCTAAACAAACAAGAGATTTAACAAGTTCTCTCGATCTTTCCGATCTCACTCGTAATAACAATGCAAATGTTAGAGAAAATTACGCCTAGTACGAATAACAGAAGTAGCAGTGTGCAGTGGTGTAGTGAGTAAAAATCTATTAAACTAACCTGTGAAGCGAGATAGAAGAAAGGGACAAACACACAGGCAATCACAAAGGACACGGAGATTTTTAGGTGGTTCGGGACCACAAGGGCTCCCTACGTCCACCCCTCACCCAACCGGGTGAGGCTTCACTACACGCTACTTTCGTAGCAACACGGGGACGAACCCCAACCACACACACACACGCTGCTTCCGCAGCAATATCCACACATGGGGAAAATCCCCCAACAAGCTGCCACTGCAGCACACACACCCACACACAAAATCGGGGAACTCGCCCCGGACACTGAAAACCACACGGAGTCGCAGCTCCGTCAACACACAACAATCCATAGGGAAACTTTCCCACAATAATGCCCAGCACACGGAGACGCAGCTCCGAACACGATCCACAAGGGACGAACAATCACACACACACAAGCCGCAATGCCCGCGGCACAATAACTCCACAACCGTTCACCGACGGTTCACACACTCACAGACATGATGTTTAGAAACGAAGGATATGATCAATATAACTTTAGAAACCTAAAGAGATTGACTCCATTAAGCACAAAAAGGATGTAGAAGGAAATTCCTATCGAAGAACAAGGGCTATCGAATGTCTTCTCTATGCCACGGGTCGGAGGGTAGCCGGATGATGACGTTGAGAGTGTCCTCTTGATCCCCTTGATGATCCGCTCCTTTTCTTCTTCTTCCACGAGCTCCAAATGTCGAGGGATGTAGATCGAATCTAGCGTTGAAGCTTCCTTGAGCTCTCTTCTTTCTCTCCTACAACAAATAGAACAAGGTTAGCCAACGGAGATAGTTAAAACCCCAAATTCGTATGTTATATATACAAGAGGGATGAGTTGTGCAAAAGACCACAATACCCATGCAAAACCCTAGCAAAACCACCCCAATATGTTCATTAATAACCCAAGGGTCTTAGTTTAAAATTTCAGCCCAATCGGAGGTCATTTGGATGGGTTTCGGCAATTTACGGAAAAGCCGCGCGTTGCTGCGAACAGGGGGGGTCGACCCACTTTGGAGGGGGGTCGACCCATCTACTCCCAGAAGCTAATTTTTAGCATGTTTTACAGGGGGGTCGACCCACTTTCAGACAGGGTGCTGAAAACACCCTGTTTAGCCCAGGGGACGACCCATTGAGCTTGGGGGGTCGACCCACTGACCTAGGAACATGATAAAAGGGTTTCTAAACCAATTCTAATGTTCTAAGCATGTAACCCAATGTAATCAATCATGAATTAAAAATATTTGGATCATGCATCAACATTTGGAACTCGTTTTGAGTCCAAGACCCAAAGGACATGAATTATGATTATGAAAGCATTGGTATGAGGCACATAAATATTTGATCACACTTTCAACTCAAGAACTTCCTCAAGAACATGCATAATTCACTTGGTAAAGTAACACCAAATCCAATCAAATATTGCATGAAAGAATAGAACTCAACATGAGCATGATGGAATATGAACTACAATTATCAAATTGACAATTTGGAAGCCAATTAACCCCAAAGCCATGAAGCATGAAGTGAGCCTAATCTCCCCACATGGAAACCTATCATAAGAGGGTTCTTACCTCGATTTTCAAGATATGTGGGCAGATCAAAACCTGCACTATCAAGTAACCCAGTTTTATGAGTGATAATCCAATATAGCTCAGAAACACATTTTCAACCTAAATCATTCCATTCACATTGTAATGCGACATATTTGAGCCTTGCATGCTTAAGAACCTCAATATCATTTTAATACACCTAAGAATCACTCAATGCATTTTATCATGTCTATGCTTATAAGTACATGGTCAATGCATATGAGAAGATTTGGTAGGTGCCATGAAGAACAAAGTCCAGTGCATAACTTGTTTAGCATAGACAAAGCAAGTTGATGCATAACTTGTTTAGAAAGCCAAGATGGTGCATGAGAATTCATTCTAAACCCGAATGGCATCAATTTATGTCCAACCAAAAATCATTCCTCCTCATTCAACATGTAAATCAAATGACTATGCATTGAAAACAAGATGTTAGCATCAAACACATCATTTTCACAATAAGAGCAAACTTCCCACTTGAAATGCAGTCAATATAAGTCAAGTGCATGAAAAAGAGATTTTGACCCCAATCAAAACACTATGAATATGATCCACATTGTATATGCATGAAACTGAATGTATAGACATGGAAACTTGAAGGCACAAGACAATGTATAGACTTGGTAGAAGGCCAACATATAGACTTGGAAGATAGAAGCCCAATGTATAGACTTTGAACTATGAAGGCCAATGTATAGACTTGAAGTGTGAAGGCCAATGTATAGACTTGGATTGAAGAAGGCCAATGTATAGACTTGAAGTGTGAATGCCAATGTATAGACTTGGTGTGTGAAGGCCAATGTATAGACTTGGATTGAAGAAGGCCAATGTATAGACTTGAAGTGTTAAGGCCAATGTATAGACTTGGTGTGTGAAGGCCAATGTATAGACTTGATGGCCAAGGGCCAATGTATAGACTTGATGGCCAAAGGCCAATGTACATACTTTGATTCCAAGAGGCAATGTGTAGACTTGGAGGATAAAGGCCAATGTATGGACTTGGCTGATGAAGGCCAATGTACAGACTTGGCTGATGAAGGCCAATGTACAGACTTTGAAATATAAAGCCCAATGCAACAAAAAAACCAATGCAATCCAATGCATGTCAATAATATGCATGAAGGCCTAGTCATCATTTTACCAATGAAAAACATCATGTATGAAATACATCAAGAGACCAAGGTCAATGCATATGACCCAATGTCTAAGAATTTGAACCAATCATCAAAAGTGAGGTTGACTTCACATATCACATTTTCCATCTAAAGAAGTTATCCACCAAGCATCCAAACCTGCAAAATAAGATATTGCGACATAAGCTCCAAAGTGATCAATGAGTATTTTTCACAATACTTACATACAATATATAGTTATCATCAAAACCATTGTCAAAGACAGCGAGGGGACGCACAGAACCCAACAGAGAGCATAGCCCTTTGGTCGAAGTGCGATGTCGTTGAACTAAGAGAACTTATTGCCGGCTGACGTGCGGTCCTCATGGTAATGATCTCCTAGAGATACGACGACCCCGGGTAGACGATACCCGCTCTTCTTTCGGCACGTCCTCCAGAAGAACTTTACGAACACGATCTATCTCACACGTACTTAGCAAAATGAAAATAAGAACAATGAAAAAAGAGAGCTTTCAGATGAGAACTGTGAGAGAAAGAAAGAAGAAAGGATGTGTGAGTATTATGTCCGGATGACCACCCTCGGTGGTCTATTTATAGGGTTATAGTAACCCTTCAAAAAATAGAAATCGGTGGATGGGTAACGTTCGAAACGGACGTTTTAATCTCCAACGGATGAATCCGTCCGTTTTTGGTAGGTTTTTAATCACCGTAAACACGGTGTGTTAACAATCCCCCACATGATTTAAAACCTTCAAATCTTATAAAGTAAGTACATAAAAGAAAATGTTGCTGAGTACCTTCTACTATGCAGTAGGTGAAAATACCTTTTCGGTTTGAATTTGCACTTAGTGATATTTGGTGTTGTCTGTGGGAGCACTTGGTGGACTAGACCTTGAACCAGGTCCCATTGATCAGGCTCCCCCAAATTCACATATAGTATAGATAGATCGAGTTTCTAAGCGGGTTGCGCTATTAATGGTCTTGCGCAGGTATCTCATGTGTGTTTTAGAAAATAGCCCATATTTTCATAGTCGCGGCCTCACGACTCTACACATGTTGGTGAATCCTACAAAGGGTGGAAGCAAGGTAACCATCATGCCGCTTCGTGTGAACGCGTCACGTGGTGGACTGAGAGAGAGAGATGGGGTTTCTCCCTCTCCGAGTAATAAAGGGTGAAAGAGATGAGGACAAACAATGAAACGCGTGCTATAAAGGATATGAAAGAACGGTGGACAAGTACAACCTACAAATGACACTATAATGGAGACAGAAAGAATTTACACTGACCGAACTCCGGTACATGGCGGAGATAGGGGTCCGAAGACCCTCTCGCGCAAACTGAACCCCTTCCCGGTAGGCGTAACCCACCGTTCCGAGAGCAGCTTTTCAGATACCGAATTTGAGTCCTGGGACTCTACGTAATAGAATTTGACAGACGGGAAGACACGTAGACTCGGAAATTGTAACGATATATCACTCCTCGAACAGTTACAAGAACAATACGAATAAAGGCACACCACCGTAGGACATTGGTCTTTGCGGGGTTTTAACAATAATATTACAATATGAGCAGCAATTAATATATGTACATCTAGAAACCACCGCGAGACATTGGTCTTACGGGATTTTTAATGCAATATAAATAATACATATAAGTATATATATAAACCACCACGAGACATTGGCCTCTGCGGGGTTTTTAATGCATTATAAATAATAAATATAAATATATATACACACCACCACGAGACATTGACCTCTGCGGGGTTTTTACTATAACATAGATAATAAATATAAGTATATAAATATATAAACCACCACGAGACTGTGGCCTCTGCGAGGTTTTTACTATGACATAAATAATAAATATAAGTATATATATATATATAGAAACCACCACGAGACTGTGGCCTCTGCGAGGTTTTTAATGCGACATAAATAATTTAAATAATATATATATATATATATATATGTATAGAAACCACCACGAGGCTTTGGCCTCTGAGGGGTCTTTACTATAATATAAGTATATGTGACAGGAAAGGAAAAGGGATCAAATAAACCGCCGTGAGATGTTGATCTCCACGGGATTTTAAAGCGATGATAGGGGAATGCTGAAATTAAATAGTTAGGAGTTAGAAAGTAGGGTGCAGAAAAATAAAATGCTGAAATGGAAACGGTCGCGGGAGGTGACCCACCGCACCAATTAGGAGTTAGATATACAGAGAGTAAATCACAGAAACCGCCGCGGGGAATAATCCTCCGCGCGGGTGAGGACAGAGACAGAAGAAGATAACCGCTGCGGGAAGCAACTCTCTGCGGGTGTTATTAAAACAAAGATGATCAAAATGGAGCGCGCGTTAGGAGTGTTGTGATCGCCAGGGACCGAGGGTCCCGAGTGGATTGATCGCTTTCGCCTTTGACACGGAGTTATGCGGGCTCCCACTTCCTCTTCTTTCGACATGCCGAAGAAGAGGGCCTTTTAACTGGTTACCCCTACACAAGGAACAAACAGAGAAAAAAAATAACTAAATGAGAATGACGGTGGTGTAGTACCAATCCTTAGGTAATGAAACTGTAAATAACATAAACGAACACGTACCTGGTTGGTGTGTTTAAAACCCCTTTAGAATTAAAAGGGTGGGAGAATGACATGATAAAATGCACAAACACACAAAAGCACCCACAAGCGAGACCCTCTCGGAGAGAAAGGTATGGCACATATGCTAAATGATGCATGCAATGTAATTAACTGACTAAATAAAAATAAGAGAGGGGAGAAAAGCTTATCGGTGGAGGACCGGCGACGAGCTTTGAGAAGGGCTTCAATATCGCGAGCACAGCATGACCGAAGGACTTCAGAGCGGACTTCATAAACTAGTTAAGCCGGACATAAGAACACACACACGAGCATATACATATGAATGATAAATATACTTATGTAACCATATACTCAAACATATTAAATATATTTAACATATACATAAACACACACATATATAAACATATTCGTAAATTGGTCGAAATAAAAGAACAAGAATTTGAGAAAGAGGACGAGAAAGGGAGAGAGAAAACTCTTTTTTTATTTATTTTTAAGACTTTGTTTTAGACGAAAAAGGATAAGATATATATATATGATACATATGTGTATACATATTGTGTATATATATAATATATACAGGAGAAAGAAAGAAAGAGAGAGGGAGAGAGAGAGAGTGGGGGAGATGATTAAAAAAATAAAAAGAGAGAGAGAGATCGAGAGGTAAGAGAGAGGATTAAAAAAATAATAAAATATGGGAGAGAGGGAGAGATCGAGAAAGAGAGAGGGAGAGAGAGAGAGAGAAGAAGTGAGAGAGGGAGAGAAGAGAGAGAGAGGGGGGCGCGGTGAGAAGAGAGAATAAAAAAAATTAAAAGAGAGAGAGAGAGAGAGAGAGAGAGAGAGAGAGAGAGAGAGAGACGGAGAGAGGAGGGGGGAGAGAAAGAGAGGGCGGTTGAGAGAGAGAGAAAGAGGGAGAGAAAAGAGAGAGGGGGGGGACGCGACAGAGAAAAGAGAGGGGGAAGAGAAGAGAGAGAAGAGAATAAAAAATAAAACAAATGAAGAGAGCGGGGGTGGAGGAAGAGAGAAGAGGAGAGAGAGGGAACCGAGAGGGGGAGAAACGGCGAGAAGAGAGCGAGGGAGAGAAGAGAGAGAAGAGAATAAAAAATAAAACAAATGAAGAGAGAGGGGTGGAGGAAGAGAGAAGAGGAGAGAGAGGGAACCGAGAGGGGGAGAAACGGCGAGAAGAGAGAGAGGGAGAGAGGGTGAGTGAGAGAACGGGGGGGAGAGAGAGAGAGAGAGAAAGAGGGGGAGAGATGGAGGGAGGAGAGGATTAAAAAAAACTAAAAAAAATGGGGAAGAGAGATTGCGGGGAGACGCAGAGAGAGAGGGAAGAGAAAGATGGAGAGAGAGAGGGGGAGCCGCGACCGCGGCGGTCACGGCGGGGGGGAGGAAAAGAAGACGGGAAGAGGGAGAGGGAGAGAGAGGAAACGGGAGAGGAGAGAGAGAGATCGCAAGGGAGAGGGGGGGGCAGAGAAGGAGGCCGGCTATGGGCGGCCGATGGCGACGGCGGACGGCGAGCAGCAGCCGGCGGGGGACGACGACGGTGACCCGGTGATGTCGCGGCAGAGAGAGGTGCGCCTGGCGGGGTGCTCTGGCGTGGGGAGCGGAGGTGGAGGCGGGGCGCTGCGGACGTGGCCGGGGGGTGACGGCGTGCTCACGGTGGAGGTGCAGGTGGCCGGCCGAAGGTGGCAACGTGGGCGACATGGAGGCCGGCGTGGGTGACGACGGCGTGGCAGAGCGGACGATGGCGATGCCGGTGACCGGCGGTAATGGACGATGACGGTCACGGCAGGGTGCAAGGGGTCGGCGACGGCCCAGGCGGTGTTGACGCGGTGGCGGTGCTGCCTGGGGGACTTCGCGGCGGGCGGAGGCGCGGCGGTCGGAGAGGAGCTCGGACGTGGAGCTGGTGCGAAAGCAGGCGGAGATGGGGGCTGCAGTGGTCGGAGGTGGGTTTTCCGGTGGTGCAGGTGGTGGAGAGGGGGGCTCACGATGGTGGCGTGGTCGCGGCTGGGCGGTTGGGCTGTGGGAGAGAGAGGTCACGGCCGTGAAGAGAGATAGAGGGGGGGGCGAGCGGCTGTTCGGCGGACAGTGGAGGGCTTGTGGGCGACATGGGTGAGGATGCTGGCGTTGCATGTGAGAGGAAGTGAGAGGTGAGGGGGATAGTGGGGGTTGGTGTTAGCAGAGAAAGAGGGAAAAGGGAGGTCTGCGGCTGGGGGGTTGGTGTCGCAAGGAGATGAGGGGGTGGTTCACGTGGTCGGGTGTGGAGGTGTAATGGGTTTGTGGGTGAGGAAGGAGATGGTGGGCAGCCGTGGATTGTTAGGTTTCGGAGAGAAAGTCGGAGTGTGAGAGTCAAGGAGAGGGTGGAGAGAAATGAGAGTGGGATGGGGATGAGTGTGCATGTGTGTGTGCCGTGAGGGAAAGGGAAATGAGCAGAGAAGTGAGAGGGGATTACGTGAGAGATAGGGAAGAAAATAGAGAGAGAGAAGGAGACGTAAGGATTAATATGTATATATATATATATATATGAATTATTTTTATTTGTTATTATTTTGTTTCTGTAGTTATTGAGCCTTTTTACCTTTTAAGAAATATATAGTTATCAATTATATATATATAGTAATCACATACATATATATTTACAAAAATAAATTTATCATTAAAGAAAATCAACTACATATTTTTATGTAAACATAATTATACACACACATTTTTTTGGATTTCATTTTCTTTTTTGTTTATTCATATGTATTCATATTTTAATTTTCTCCCTCTCACAAAATAAATGTAATTTAACCAAAATTACGGAAATCACTCAAATAAAAGAAAATGTAAGCCACTTCATGGCATTACGGTACAATATGGGATTTACTCATCGTAACGTCAGAAATGGCGTGTCTACACTTGGGTCTCGGATTCATTAAGAGTATAGCACTCACCCTTACCTCTTACTTTTAAATGAGCACTATCACCATAGGGATGAGAACATAATTTATTAGTGCTCTCCCAAGTTACCTATCAAGCTTGTTTCTACCCATTGAACCTCTGTGAGGTTGGGTTACTGCCGTGGTAACTTCTTTCTCTTATGGACTCAATCCATCCCCCTCGACGCCTCTAGAATCACCATTCTAGATAAGCCTTTTGTAAAGGTATCTGCCAAGTTTCTTTCTAATTTCACAAAGTTTAAAGTAATTAATTGTTGCTTCATTTTATCTCTTATTGAGTTATGTCTCACTTTTAAGTGTCTGTTCATCTTTACATCTGCATTAGCTTGCATGCATTTATCAATGGCAGATTTATAATTACATAGTATAGATATGGGAGATAGTGATTAGTCATTAACGGAATATCAGCTAGAAGCTCTCTCAACCATTCTGCCCTCGTGCAGGTGGTGTCTAGTACAATCATCTGCGCAAGGCCATTAATAGCGCAACCCGCCAAGAATCTCGATCTGGCTATACTATGTGTGAATTTGAGAAAGCCTGAACCATAGGACCTGGTTCAAGGCATAGTCCACCAAGCGTTCCCATAGATAATCTCAAATATCACTAAGTGAAAATTCAAACCGAAAGGTATTTTCACCCATTGGGTAGTAGAAAGGACTCAGCAGCCTTTTATTCTTCGTTTGCTTATTTTTTTAATTTAAAAGTTTTTTAATTTTTTTAAATCATGTGGGGGATTGTTAAATGCGTGTGATTTAAAAAAAAAATAACAATTTGTTGTAACGTTCACAAGGTGAACGTTACAACGTGTAACGTTTCTAATGAATGGAAACATTACACCTATTGCAACGTAACGTTGCCTTTAACTTTAAAACGTAAAGGAAATAATGGGTTGGCTATTAATGGATGAACGTGGGGGTGGTCTTCTAAGGCTTATATATAGACCCCTTGGTCAACCAAAACCTAATACAATCACAAGATAGATATAGAGAGAACAAAGGGAGTGAGAGAGAGAGAGAGAGAGAAAGACATAGAGGGAATAGAGAAGGAGAACACAAAGACAGAGAGAGGGAGCAGAGAGAGAGAGGGAACAGAGAGAGTGAGCTTGAACGTAGAGGGAGAGGGTCGTCAATAAGGAGAGGATCACCGGTGCTCGTCACTCTAGTGCCACCCCCCGTCGGCCCCTACCGGCATCGCGACCCTCCTCCCTGTTGGAAATATTTGTTAAAAAATTAAAAGTATTAGCATAAAATAAATTAAGAGGTTTAGAGAGCGTAGTCTTTTGGTCGATGTGCGATGTCGCTGAACTAAGAGAACTTATTACCGGCCGACATGCGATCCTCGTGGCAATGATCTCCTAGAGATACGATGATCCCGGGTAGACGATACCCGCTCTTCTTTCGGCACGTCCTCCAGAAGAACTTTACGAACACGATCTATCTCACAAGTACTCAGCAAAATGAAAATAAGAACAATGAAAAAAGAGAGCTTTCAGATGAGAATTGTGAGAGAAAGAAAGAAGAAAGGATGTGTGAGTATTATGTCCGGATGACCACCCTCAGTGGTCTATTTATAGGGTTATAGTAACCCTTCAAAAAATAGAAATCGGTGGATGGGTAACGTTCGAAATGGACGTTTTAATCTCCAACGGATGAATCCGTCCGTTTTTGGTAGGTTTTAAATCACCGTAAACACGGTGCGTTAACAATCCCCCACATGATTTAAAACCTTCAAATCTTATAAAGTAAGTACAAAAAGAAAATGTTGCTGAGTACCTTCTACTAGCAGTAGGTGAAAATATCTTTTCAGTTTGAATTTTCACTTAGTGATATTTGGTGTTGTCTGTGGGAGCACTTGGTGGATTAGACCTTGAACCAGGTCCCATTGATCAGGCTCCCCCAAATTCACACATAGTATAGATAGATCGAGATTCTAAGCGGGTTGCGCTATTAATGGCCTTGCGCAGGTATCTCATGTGTGTTTTAGAAAATAGCCCATATTTTCATAGTCGTGGCCTCACGACTCCACACATGTCGGTGAATCCTACAAAGGGTGGAAGCAAGGTAACCATCCTGCGGCTTGGGTCTCGTATTCATTAAGAAGAGTATAGCACTCACCCTTACCTCTTGCTTTTAAATGAGCACTAGCGTCATAGGGATGAGAACATAATTTATTAGTGCTCTCCCAAGTTACCTATCAAGCTTGTTTCTACCCATTGAACCTCTGTGAGGTTGGGTTAATGCCGTGGTAACTTCTTTCTCTTATGGTCTCAATCACATCCCCCTCGACGCCTCTAGAATCACCATTCTAGATAAGCCTTTTGTAAAGGCATCTGCCAAGTTTCTTTCCGATTTCACAAAGTTTAAAGCAATTAATTGTTGCCTCATTTTATCTCTTATTGATTTATGTCTCACTTTTAAGTGTCTGTTCATCTTTACATCTGCATTAGCTTGCATGCATTTATCAATGGTAGGTTTACAATCATATAGTATAGATATGGGAGATAGTGGATTATTCATTAAGGGAATATCAGCTGGAAGGTCTCTCAACCATTCTACCCTCGTGCAGGTGGTGTCTAGTGCAATCATTTCAGATTCCATACTGCTCCTAACTAACACTCTTTGTTTAGTTGATTTCCAAGATACTGCACCTCCTCTTATGAGAAAAATAAATCATGATGTAGATTTTACATCTAAAGAATCACTAATCCAATTTGCATAACTATATCCCTCTAAGACAGAAGGATAACTAGTGTAGTGTAATCTGTAGGTTATAGTCCATTTTAAATACCTAAGTACTCTTTCTAAAGCTTTCCAATGGCTCTCGTCGGGGTTGGTGGTGTATCTACTAAGCATGTTGACTGCATATGTAATATCAGGCATGGTGTCATTTGTTAAGAATCCAAGTGACCCTATAATTTGTGCATATTCACTTTGTAGTGTTGGATGCCCTAAATTTTTCTTTAAGTGAATATTAGGGTCATAGGGAGTAGATACAGGTTGGCAATCTAAGTAGTAATTTTTTTTAAGAATTTTCTCTATGTAGTGAGATTGTGATAAAGTTATCCCGGATGAATCTTTTTTGATTTTCGTGTTAAGAATTAAATTTGTTTCACTTAAATCTTTCGTGTCGAAACTTTGAGAAAGAAATTCTTTAACTTCTTCTCATTTTCTTTCCTCCACAATTTTATTTACTTTGTGTTGAGTTCTTGAAAGCTGGGTTGAGATTCGTAAAAAAAGCATAAACTGGTAAAAAAAATGTAAACTGAGCAAGAAAAATGTAAGCTAGGCAAACAAGTGTAAATTGGGTGAAAAATGATAAACTGGGAAATAAAGAGTAAATTGGACAAAAAAGTGTCAAGTAGGCAAAAAAAGTGTAAACTGGGTGAATATTTTGTAAATTGGAAAAAGTGTAAAATGGATGAAAAAAATCATAAACTGGTAAAAAAATGTGAATTGGCTGAAAAATCTGTAAATTGGTGATTGATAGACCAATCCGATGCTTCCGGTCGACCAAAAACGTCGGATTGGTCGACCAATAACTAATTCACAGTTTTGTAACCCAGCTTATATTTTTTTACCCAATTTACATTTTTTTGCCCAATTTATAACTTTTTCACCCAGTTTACATTTTATTCTCTGTTTACAATTTTTTCACCGAGTTTACACTCCTTTATCTGGTTGACAACTTTTTCAGCTAATTTACACTTTTTACTTGATTTAATAAATCATCTCAATTTAAAACCAACTCACCTAAAATATAATAACGGAATACCCGTTATTTTTAATATAATGTATTATGTTTATAACCTAATATTAGTTGAACGAGAGATTTTAAATTTTATTTGATCTTATCGAACATGGTACATGATAATATATATATATATATATACATGTTATAGATGAGTATGGACAAATTATTATGACGTGTTGGAGCTAGACAATCAGTCGCAAATCTCTAATATATCATCACATGGCATTTACATGTACGTCATATGTGTAGCAGCACTTATATAGATCCCCATAGCACATAAGTTACAACTTGATTTAATGGTAGCTCATGTCGACGAATCATCGTTATTATCACGTACTCGTCTCCACAACGTCTTCAAATATATGTATCAAAGATTTCAGATCAATTATGTGAATTTTACATATAAAATAATAGAAGATATCTTATGACGGGTATATAATCTAGAGTGATATAGAATTTATATTACATAATTCAATTAGAATTCAAAATCCCTCCTCAATTAATGTTAAGTTGTGAATTTGAGATAATAGGAATGAGTTTAGGTGAGCTGATTTTGGACCGAGAAAATTTATTGACTGGGTGAAAAAACTGTAAGCTATAAAAAATATAAACTAGGCAAAAAAGTGTCAACTCGGTGAAAAAACTGTAAACTGGGTAAAGAAAAATGTAAATTGGGCAAAAAAATGTAAATTGGCTGAAAAAACTAAAAACAGGGGAAAAACATAAATTGAGCAAAAAATGGAAACTCGGTGAAAATACTTTATATTAGCCCAATATTCTACATTTTTTTGTCCAATTTATGCTTTTTTCGGTTTACCATTTTATCACCCAATTTATATTTTTTGCCCAGTTTACAGTTTTTTCAACTAGTTTACATTTTTTATCCATTTTACGATTTTTTTGCCTAGTTTACAATTTTTTCACGTGGTTTACACATTTTTTTTTGTCTAGTTTACACTTTTTTTAACTTTACAGTTTCTTCATTGAGTCTACACTTTTCGCATATTGCGATTTTTTAATCTGATCTAATCTTGAGTCTTATAACAGTATCCAATATCAAATATTCATAATTTAAGATCATTTATTTATTAAATATTTTCTCTCTCCTCCTCTCTTCTTCTTCTTTACGATGGTAACCCTAGCCGCCCTGCCAAACTGCCAACAGCTCTCCGACTGTCGCTTCCGCTAGAGTTCTGATGAGAGAGAGAGAATATAGACAAAGAGGGGGAGGAGAGAGAGAACATAGAGGTCGAGAGAGGTAGGTCTGACAATTATCCGTTTAAAATTCGATTCGAATTCGAATTCGTATTCGTTTGGTCGGATAATTATCCGAATAAAATATCCGACGGATAATTTAATCGGATATCGGATATTCGATTATTAATCGGATACGAATTCGGATATTTAAGTATCCACATCGGATATTATCCGACCGAATATAAATATGAGTTTTTTTAATAAAAATGTGAGAAAATCACTGAGTCATTAAGAAATGGCGATTGCGTAGGATTGCATTGATTGCATTGTTGCTCATGTTTTAGATAGAATTTATTATGATAATAAATGGTCATTTTATCCTGAGTAGGACACGAAGAGTCTGGGTAAGAGATGAAGAGTCTCTAGACTCTCCTCCTCTCTCGGTGTCTACTGTCTCTTATGCTTCACACACGATAAACGGGGAAAGATGCTTGTCTGACAACATTCCATTGGCCTTTAGCTTCTTTCTAAGTTGTTTGCATACAAAAGGGGGTTGTTTGTTTGTTCGGTGTATTTTATGGTCAAAATTTTCATAGGTGAAAATATCATGTGAAAATACATGATAATGACATGTTATCTCTTCCCCGCCCCTCACCTTCTTCTTCTCCTTTCCCTTCCTCTTCTTCTCTCATTCCCCTCCTCTCTCTCCTCTTTCCCCCCCTTCACCTGTTCGCTGCAACGGAGCCCCTGTTCAAAACAGGGGCGCCGGCCAACCTCTCCCCTCTCTTTTCCTCTCACTCCCCCCTCTCTAATCTCTCTTTCTCTTACTCCCCCTTCACAACTGTCGCTCTCTCCATCTAGCCCTCTCTTTTCTTCTCCCTCTCCCCCTCCCCTATCTGCTCTTCTCTTCTCCCTCCAGTCTCCCTGTTCTCCTCCTTGCACAACCTCCGAAGCAACTCTCCTCTGCCTTCTCTTCTCATCGCACACACACTCACACACATTAACCTGCACCACTGCACCGCACAGCCAGCAGGTCATTCGCGCCAGCTGCTATAATTTTTATTTAGGTGCATCTTTCTTTATTTCCATTTTCACTCTAGGTTAGCTTAGACTAGTCAATTAATAATTATATTTTATATTTATTATATTTTTAATTCATTATATACATATATATATTTAAAATTTTAAAAACTATGAACATATAACATATTTTTATACCTAATCGGATAGTCGTATATATCCGAATCGGGATGATATTCGACTATTCGATTACACCCAGTCTGATAATTGGATATATCCGAATCCGAATAATATCCATCGAATTCGAATTCAGATAGTGGCAAAAATACACCCTAATAGAATGTGTCGGATTCGGATATCCGACCGATTATAATCGGATACGAATTCGGATATCAGACTATCCGCTCCGTATCCGCTCCGTTTACAGGTCTAGAGATAGGGAACAAAGAGAGTGAGAGAGAATGGAGAGATAGAGAGAGAGAGTCACCATCAAGGAGTAGATCACCTTCGCTCATCACTCCGGTGCCCCCCTCCCGCTAGCTCCCCCCGGCATCACGGCCCTCTGTAAGTCCCCCGCCATTCGCTGGCTGGCATTGCAGCCCTCCTCCCCTCACCCAGCGGGCACCGTGCCCCTCACTCTGGTGTCATCCTTCGCCGTCCTCTCGTCGGCATCCCCGGCCTTAGTCGGTCCCCCGTCGGCATCGCTGCCCCCCGTCAGCCTCCCGCCCGCCGGCCACCAACCGCCCCCTCCCCTCACCCAGTTGCTAGGCACTACAATCTTAGAGAGAGAGTGCTGGATGAGGTGGCAAAATAGGGTGAGCTGGCAAATTTGACTGGGTGAGCAAAATCAAGTATGTTCTTGTAAATATTTTGGAATTAGATCTATTTAGAAAATCATTTATTAAAATAAGATTATTTGAAAAATTCCCTTTTAAATATTCGTGTTCTATCCATCTTTATCTAAAAGGTACATAAAAATGAGTTTAAAACGAAGATAAATGTATTACTTTTAATTTTTACTTTAGGTAAAATAAGAAAATGACTGTTTCTGTAGATTATAGCGTGATTGATGTTGCGCATTAGAATATAATAAATATTTAGAATAAGAGAGGGAAAAAGACTAGCATGTTTTTA
Source organism: Amorphophallus konjac (assembly GCA_022559845.1). Lineage (NCBI taxonomy): Eukaryota > Viridiplantae > Streptophyta > Magnoliopsida > Alismatales > Araceae > Amorphophallus > Amorphophallus konjac. The sequence goes on from CM040120.1 coordinate 30,470,075, forward strand.
ACGCCCTCGTATTAAGATCTTTCATCTTCTCGTTTGTACTCTTTTACAACTTTACGCTTGTATTTTAAGTGGAATATTTCTTCTAACTCTGATGTTGTTAGAACGAGAGAAATATTCCTCGCTACGGAGAAATGCACAACAATACATGAATTACGGGGGTATAAGTAAAATATCAAAGTTTTTGAAAGTATATTTGTAGTTACTTAACATATTTGAATATCAAATCGTGCGATGACATGTCTCAACAGTTTACCGTCATAATGTTCTCTCATCCATATCAATACAAGTGTGTGGTTGTAGATATATTTCGTGATTTTTTGTACCACCTTGACCACAGATTTGACTACACGAAGCTGACCAATCTCTATCAGCATCAGATCTACACAGTGTGCTGCACATGGGGTCCAAAAAATGTGTCGTCTCGTCCTCATCAGCTCCTCCCCATCCTTCTTATAGTTCGAGCTATTATCTGTCACCACTTGAACAGATCTCGGTCACCACTTGTTCCATCAATGACAAAATATATTGGTAACTGTGGACTTGGTCTGACGCATCAACTGATATGTGAAAGAAAATCTATCTGTCACAATAAATAAGGAAGTTGATCAGACTACCCTTTGTGGTACCTGACCATCCATCACACATTAGTGTGACTCCGTACTTTGACCATTTTTATTTGAATGAGTCAACATAACTCTTGATCTCAGCAACTTGTTCATCAAGATATATGACGGCCAACTCTCTTACTGGAGGTAGTTGCACGTGTAACCCAAGAACTTGTGCTTCGTGAAATATTGGCTTGTAGTAAGGGCTGTTGACCGCATTGAAAGGCAGACCCGCGTGGTGCCACCATTTTACAACGGCCTATCCAAGTTTTCATTTAGACCTCTTCTGGCCATATGCATCATCCACCGTAGTTTGCTTGCCATGCTCTCAGGATAGTGCACCGGACTCCACTTCTTCAATGTTGATCGATTGTGTCCTTTTTCTTTGTGAACTCGAGTCACCAGTGAAAAAACTCCTCATGCCCCGTGGTTGTCGAGTCATAGATGAACCACGACTGCCTGATGCTCCGGTCCTTGCCGCCTCGCAGCTTCGCACTCTCGTCTCCTCGAGATGTCTTGCATCATCTTTACTCTGACGTACTGCCTCACGAAACTCCGCTTCATATAGATCATTTACCGTGACAAACACGTTAGGCTGGTGAGTACGCGCTTGTTGGTCTTCGTCACTGGCTGTCCATGCGCATTCATATATCATCGTCGCTGTTGCTTGCTCTTCCGCTAACTGCCGCTTCATCTCTTTTCTTCTTTTTTTCCTTTTCTTACATCTTAACTCTCTTCTCCCGCATGTGTCTGGCCATTGCAAGTTTCACATCTATAGGCACATGGGTACACCTAGCAACCTCAGAGTATCCCGCACCGGCTCCTCCTGTCAAGTGTTTCTTCAACCGAGACACACCTCCTCTCCGGTGTTCTGTTTTACAGTAGTTGCAACGCCAACACCTATGGTTGCCATCCAACATAATTTCGTGTGACCATCCAATGTCATTTGGACATTCCTTAGGAGCCATAGAGTGCTTAAATGTATCTCCTAAATTTAAGAAATATAAATTATAAATATGAAATTTTACTATTCTACATCTACAATTAAAAATTTTAAATAATACTTCTAAATTCAATCTACAATTTTTGTTACAAATATAATTTTAATGAAAATAATATCATTATTTCTACAATATGTAAAACTAAATGTATTATTTAATACATCTAAATTAAATCTACAATTTTTGTTACAAATATAATTTTAATTAAAGCAGTAAATTTAATTATACAATATGTAAAATTAAATATATTATTTAATACATCTAAATTAAATCTACAATTTTTGTTACAAATATAATTTTAATAAAAATAATAAATTTAATTCTACAAGTAAAACTAAATGCATTATTTAATACATCTAAATTAAATCTACAATTTTTGTTACAAATATAATTTTAATTAAAATAACAAATTTAATTCTACAACATGTAAAACTAAATGTATTATTTAATACATCTAAATTAAATCTATAATTTTTGTTACAAATTAAATTTTATATAGAACCATCGAATACAATTTACAATCCGTAAATTTATCTAAAATTTTAAAATCATTTGTAAAATATTTATCACTGAATTTAAATTTAGAACATCTACAACTAAATGAATTAAATAATACATCTAAATTAAATTTTAAATATCTAACAAAATCTATTCTAAAATTTCTACAACTAACAAAATTAAATTTAATTAAACTAAAATTTTAATTAAATTTTTTTAACCCCACCCCCACCGCCCCCCACCGCCCCCCCTGTCTCACCCCCAGCCCCGCCCCCTACCGGCTGACCCCCTGCCCCACCCCCACCGTCCCCCACCGACGCCACCGGCGCCCAGCTCCCCCCTGCCCCACCCCCACCTCCCCCACCCCCCTATCTGGTCGGCCACTGTACCCCATCGGCACCCACCGCCCCCTCCGATCTCCCACCGGTAAGATCTGGCCAGTGGTGTGGTGGGCGCCGGTGGCTCCCCCCCGGTCCCACCGCCCCCCCAACCTCCCACCCGTCCCACCCCAACCTCCCTCCTCCCTATTTCCCACGGCCCCCCCATCCCCGTCCGGCCTCCCACTGCCGCAGACCACCTCCACCGCCCTCCCACGCCCCCCCATCGGCCACCCTCCCCCATATAAATTTGTTTTTTCAAAAACTGAAGCTTACCTCCGATGGCCGGTCCCCGCCGCCCGTCGCTACCGCTGGCCGCCGTCCACCGCCGTCCACCGCCGCTCGCCGCTCGCCGCTTGCCATCGCCCCTGGACGTCCTCCACCGCTGCAACCTACGCCTCCCACCGCCCCTGGACGCACCCCCACCGGCCCGTTAAATGGGCGGACCGGCACGAGCCGGCCGACCCGCACGTACCAGGCCGTCTCGACCACAGATTGGTCTGGTACGTGGCGGGACGCACGGGACCGTGAGGTCTAGTCCGTCCCGGCCACGATTCACGGCCCGATCATCCCGCTCACCGCCTGAGACGGGCCGGGTCGTGCGGATCGGGCCGTCCCGGACCGAGATGGCAAACCATGGTTACCTTATTGTTTTACAAAAATTGTTCTACTTTTGTCTTTTCTTTCTTAGGTTCATGTTTTATATACATCACATTTCAGTATATTGAAATCAAGAGTTCAAATAGAGATGTGAGCAATTAGCACTTCGCATTGTTGCAGTATAAGTTCTTTTTTATTACTTAGTAAACTTTGTACATGTGATACAAATGTGCTGTATATTCATCCACATGATATATTTGGGGAACATGCAGAGTAATTACATGTTCAAATATATGATAATTTGTACATTCGTACAAATATCTAAAAATTATAATCATATCTTTATTTGGTAATCTTTTGTGGTGTAAGAAGCCCAAGAAAAAATGCAAGGAAAATCGTGCAAAGATGAAGTTTTATCTAATAACTCAATACGTATTCGTTTCTAATAAAGTATTATCATAAGAATAAGGATAAGTATGTATACACACAAAGAGAAGGTTAAATTGAAGAATAAATTTATTCATTTAAAGGGTAAAAATAAAATTTCTATTCCACTGTTGTTACTTTTGGCATCCTTACTTGCTCAGTTGCTCTGATGAAAACTGTGGAATCAGCATATCCATGCATGCAATCTGAATCGTGTTGGTAGGTTCCTATGACAATTGAGATGATAATTAATTCATCTGACTAATTTACCTAATCTACAAACATATTTTATTTCTTTTGTGAGATTCCCTCAGAGTTTGTAAACTTGCGAACATGCAATGGGCTGGGAGAGGATCCATCTGTCCTCCATCTACGTTGGAGTCTCTCACCATGCCAAATTTGCGTCATGATAGAGAGGAATATCAGTCGGAAAAAAAGAGATATCTCATCATGGGCAACCTCGTAAGCCCGTCTCGACCACAAAAGCTGGAATTTTTTTTCTTCCTTTTTTCTGACATGGGAAGTGGATTTTTTATTTTTTATTTTTAAATAGGGTCATTCTTATTACTCGTCCGGGACGAGTATCTAACAACACTTTTTTGAAAAATTTAGAGCAACTTCGGACTCCACGTAACGTACATATTTGTATAAGTTACATCATGATCGGTCGGCCTAAAAAAACAATTGAAAAAAATCAAATGAAGGCCGACCACTTTAGACTTATTAAAGACATCTGATATTTTCTTTGTTTGAATATTTTAGGCCGTGTGTACCTCATATAGATGTGTATCTTAAATGGATCCTAAAATCAAATTAAAAATTTAAAAGATTAAAAAAATCACTGCATATTAATCACGTGGAATAATCTTGGATGTACTGTGAATATTACTCTTTTTTTTCCCCTTCTGACTCAGCATGAAGACCAAGGCTGGGCCATACGCCGCAGGCCTCCACGCCACTGTACAATTGGGCTAACGGATGGCCCGGGCCCTGGTCACACAGGACAGAGCCGCTTTAGGCCCATCCGTGCAGAGGAGCTAGTAAGCATACGCCCGCGCAGCGCACCCGGGCTCCGTGGGGGTGCGTTGGTGGGGCGCAACCCCCCGCATGGGTCAGGCACGTCGACCCCGGCCACAGCCCTGCGTAGGTATATGCAGGAGCGCCAGCCATCACGAGGCCCATGTAGGGCCTACGCCGACGAAGCATTTGGGTAACGGTAGGTTGGGCCAGCCCGATGGATAAGTGGGTCTGACCCGACTTCAAGCTGGTCTGTTAAGTCTTTGTCAGCACGTAGGTCCTTAGTCGAACGTAAAAATTTGATATGTGAAGACTCATGATTTGAGCTCAGACTTTTAATTCTACTTACGAGCTAACTCGACCCGTTCTTTTTTTTATTTTTTATTTTATTTATTAATAAATTTAAATTTTATATTTTATTTTACTAAACAAATTTAAAATTTTAAAATTAATTTTTTTAAATAAATTAACCGATAAAACTCTAATTAATTTAGTGAGATGGTAAATTTTATATTTTTATTTAAACTATTTTTTATTAGTTTTTTCATTAAATTAGTTAGGTCGAACTGTGCTTAAGTAAGGCTTTATACTTAGGTGAAGTAGTCGGGCCCAACCCGACGCGACCCGACATAGCCTTGGCTCGGGCTAAGCTCTGACTTTAAAATTAAGGAGTTGGGCCCCGGTCGGGCCGACCTAAGCCCAACTTGGACTGAAGAATAGGATTCAATGTTCAAGCTCTTTCATCAGCACATATGTCAGGTTCTTCCATTGTGTATTCTCCATATTGTATGCCTAGTGATTAAGTGGGCGCACATTGGCTTTCAATGTAATAAGAAAATAAGCGAGGAGGGGCCAAGCTCTACTCCTACTTGCATAGGGTAGAGAGCGAGTAAGATGAAACCTCTCCTCTTCTTATTATATTAACATCCTCCTCCTGTGGAGACTGCTACCAAGATGGCCATTACAAAGCTTAGGATGAGAACTCTATGTAAGAAGGGAAATGCTAGCTGCCCGTCCTAGACGAGAAGGTTTCCTACTCGTCTAGGATGGGTATTAAGCATTTCTCATGTAAGAAACTCACGGCCAAGGGACACTGTCGGAATCAGCCAGTTAAGTTGGGTAGCAGTGACTCACTTTCTCTCCCGAAAGAAGACCGCTCCTACCTCTGGGAAATGATGGGCATGCAGACTAACCACTTTTCCAACAAGTGGTATCAGAGACAAGTTCTATTAAGGAATGCTTAAACACCTAAGAGAGTTCCATGGCGCATCCCGGAGCTCCATTTCTCTTTAGTGAAGGTCAATCTGCTCGTACAAGTGGCATCAGAGACAAGTTCTCTTAAGGAATGCTTAAACACCTAAGAGAGTTCTATGGTGCATCCCGGAGTTCCATTTCTCTTCAGTGAAGGTCAATCCGCTCATAGAACATCTCTTTTTAATGGTTCAAACTATGGCTATTGGAAAAAATAGATGATTTTTATGAAGTCTATAGACTATGAAATATGGTTGATCATTGAGAAGGGATCATATATACCCAAAGGGAAAGAGGAGGATTGGAAAAATGATGATTTTCGAAAAGTTTCATTGAATGTTAAAGCTATTATTGTTTTACATTGTGTTCTTGATGGTCATGAATATAATAGAATTTCTACGTGCGAGACATCAAAAGAGATATGGGAAAAGCTCCAAATCACCTATGAGAGAACATCTAAAGTGAAGGAGACAAAGATCAACCTTCTTGTGTTCAAGTACGAGTTGTTCAAAATGAATCTGGAGCAATCTATTGGTGAGATGTTTACTCGCTTTGATGATATAGTGAATGGGCTAAAATCTTTGGATAAGATCTATTCCAACTTTGATCTTGTGCATAAAATTCTTCAATCTTTGACATCCTCATGGAGTCCAAAAGTCATCACAATTTAAGAAGCCATGGATTTGTCTATCTTATCACTTGATGAATTAATAGGTTCTTTTATGATATATGAGATAAACAAGATGAGAATGCAGTATAAAGACTCTAAGAAAAGGAAGAGCACTGCACTTAAAGCCGTTTTGTCATCCTCATGCTCGAGTGATGAAAGTGAATGTGAGGTGAGATCAATGAAGATGAAATCAACTTGTTAGCAAGGCAAATGAGAAAATTCAGGCACAAGAGATTTACTGGCTTAAGAAACAAGAACTACAAGGGATCATCTCCTAAGGGCGAGGGTTCTAAAGAAGCTAAGTTTGCTTGCTATGAATGCAAAAAGGTTGGTCACATGAGGAGCGAATGTCCTAAACAAAAAAAAAGAAGTTAATGTGTGACAAAGGTCGTAGAAAGAAAGAAAAAGACAATGATCAGTGTATGGAGTGACGAGGACATATCATCCTCCAAGAAGAAGATAGTGATGGCATGACAAATCTTTAGTTCATGGCCAATAATCACGAAGAAGAGGTAACTTTTGAACCTTGCTTAATTCTCATTGAAAAACTTCAATATGCTTTGGTGCGATGAACTCTAGAAATAAAAAATTAAAATTTAAAAATAAAATTTTGAAAAAGGAACTGATTGCCATGCATAATGACTTAGTTGTTAAAGATCAATTGAAATGCATTCATCTTGAACATGAGAAATTAGAAAAAGAGAATGCTGTTGAAATCTGAGCTTGAAGTGGCAAAATCTAAAATTAAAGAGAATACATTATTAAAATCTGAGCATGAGTAAGCCGAATCTAAAATTTCTTATTTGGAAAATAAGATTGCATCATTTCAACTTGAGATTGACAACATGCCATATGCACTTGATAGAGTTGTTAAAGCTAGAGATAGCCTGGATGCCATTCTTGGATCTTATGTGGGTGTTTTTTCGCAAAGAATGTCTTGGATATGTACCCATTGAACAATCTACCTGGAAGAATGTGAATGGTACTAACATAATTGGACCCAACAAACTGTCTGTTGGCCTGATATATGAATAACCCTGGGGGGGTTGAATTGCGTTATTGGAAAAATCAGAACTTTTTAATCTATTTTAACAATTTAAATGACTTTCAAATCTAACCAATCTAGATCGATCGAATCATAGTTGCATAGAATGGGGGGTGAGAAGAAATGGAGCCTTCACACCAAGAGACTGTGATTTTTATATATAGTGGTTTGTGTTGGAATTTGTGTTTAAATTTTAAAAGGTTTGAGTCTCTCTAAATATTGTTTAGTCCCACATTGAAAAATGGAAATAGTTTCCATTTATTTTTAAGTTGGGACTTGTGTCTTTATTGTGTATACCTTTGAGGAGACTATGAAGGTTGGCCCGTTTGGGCTAGTGGGCTCCTTGGCCCGTATCCTCTATTTCACACACGCACGAATTGCCTTGCCTTGCCGTGGCCGTGTGTTTCTCAATTGATTATTTTATTTTTCTTTTCTTTTATTTTTTGACCGTTTGACTACGCGTCTCTTGGATTCTCTCCGCATCTCTTCGGATTCCTCTCCTTGGGCGGTTGTGTGTGACTCGGTCTAGGGTCGCTTCCCAAGGAGGTATTTGAAGAGAGTCATTTTCTGTGAGAGGCACGGTTTTCGATTCTCTCTAACCCGAAAGCTATCTCTCACGAACTCCTCTCTCCCACCGTCTTCTTCCTCTTGCAAGAGCCGTCGGTCTCTGTGGTGTTCGCCCCCGGCAATGCGAGTTGGAGTGCACCTTCGCGTCGCCACCGGTTCTGGGTCATCGTATCTTGGGGGAAGTTCCGTCGCGAAGCCTATCTGCACTGGAGTAGGGGCGGAACGACTCTAAAGAAAGCGAATACGCGCTTCGACCTGTGTTTGATCCTCTTGATCTTAATTCCCGTTGATTTCTGTGCTTCGATCTAGTAGAATATCTCTACCCGTGCAATATTATATTCTATCAGTTTAGAGTCGTTCCTTTCTATTAGATCATTTCAATGGCACCTGAGATTGTTGCTCGTCCCGATAAATTTTCTGGCCCATTCTTTAAACGTTGGCAACAAAAAATGCGCTATTGGTTGACTTCTTTGGCTCTGTTCTCTATCATTGAATCTGCCCCTCCTGCGGATGATGAAAATGAACCCGCTAGGTCGGTAGATGTAGCCAAGTTTAAGGAGAAGGATTACTTGTGTACTGGTAGCATCCTCTCGTGCCTTTCTGATAAACTCTATGATATCTATTGCACTGCTAAATCCGCCAAAGACCTGTGGCTCGCCTTAGAGAAAAAATATGGTTCCGAGGATGTTGGTTTAGATAAAATTATGGTAGCTAATTATTTTGACTACAAGATGAAAGATAGCGCATCCATTGTTGACCAAGCCCATGAAATCCAGTCCCTTGTTCTAGACATTCAAAGGTGTGGAATGTCTATTGATGAGAAATTCCAGGTCTGTGCTTTGATAACAAAACTACCGCCTTCCTGGAATGATTTTTCTCTATCTCTGCAACACAAACGTGATGAGATGACTGTTGAACAGTTGATCTCTGCTATTCAGGTTGAAGAGAGAAATAGGGACAGGAATAAAACTAGAAATCCTCCACCTGAACCTGAATTCCAATCTAAAGCCAATTTGATTGAAAAACCTACTTCTCATTCCTTCAATAAAACTTTCAAAAAATCCAATGACATCAAAGGGAAGAAAAAGATCAAGAAGGAATCAGAGAAGATTACATGTTATGTGTGTGGGAGGCCTGGACATAAAGCGTACAGGTGTTATGAAAGGAAAGGCAGAAATATCAAACCCTACAAAGGAAAGAAGTCTGCTGCTACTGATCAACAGGTCAATGTGTTGACTGTTGGCACCACATCTGATGAAAGGTTTATTTCCTTTAATCCTGAAATTCATGTGGCATGTCTACCAACAGATTGGTTAGTAGATACGGGAGCAAATGTCCATGTCTGCTCAGATAGAGCTTTGTTCTCTTCTTATCAGGGCCTCGAAGGCAGGAGCGTGACAATGGACAACTCCACTGCTGCCAGAGTAGAGGGTGAAGGACGTGTTGACCTGAAGCTTACTTCGGGGAAGACCTTAAGCCTCTACAAAGTGCAGCATGTGCCAGATGTTAGGAGGAATCTTGTTAGTGGGTCTTTGTTAGTGCAGCAAGACTATGAACTTGTGTTTAAATCCAATAAAGTTGTAATCACTAGGCATGGAAACTTTGTAGGAAAAGGATATTTATGTAATGGTTTATTTGTGCTTAATGTTTTAGACAATGGTTCGTTTAATGAATCTTATTCTTCAGTCAATTTTCATGTAGAAATTAGTGATTTATGGCATGCTAGACTTGGTCACGTTAATTTTAATACCATAAAAAGAATGATGCATTTAGATTTAATTCCCAAGTTTGATGTGAAGCATGCTGATAAATGTCAAATATGTGTGCAAGCTAAACAACCAAGGAAGCCTTTTAAGTCCGTTGATCGGAACACCTCTATATTAGAGTTAATACACTCTGATATTTGTGAAGGGACATGTTCCTTAACTAGAGGTGGGAAAAGGTATTTTATTACATTTATTGATAATGCTTCCAAATTTTGTATTCTGTATTTACTTAGAACTAAGGATGAAGCTCTGAAAAAATTTATGACTTTTAAGTCCTTATCTGAAAAACAAACTGAAAGATTACTTAAAAGATTGAGATCTGATAGGGGTGGTGAATACATGTCTAATGCCATGACTGATTTTTGTGTCAAAAATAGAATCATCCATGAGTTGACAGCTCCATATTCACCTGAATCAAATGGAGTGGCTGAGAGGAAAAATAGGACATTGATGGACATGGTAAATTCCATGTTATGTAGCTCAGGATTACCTGAGAATATGTGGGGAGAAGCTCTGCTTTCTGCATGTCATGTCCTTAACTGTGTTCCTCACAAGGCAAAAGATAAATCTCCTTTTGAAATGTGGTTTAAAAGAAAACCAAATTATAAATTATTGAGAGTGTGGGGCTGTTTAGCTAAAATAAAAATTCCAGAAAATAAGAAGAGGAAAATTGGTTCTAAGACAGTAGATGGAGCTTTTATTGATTATGCTGAAAATAGTTCTGCTTATAGATTTCTCATCATCAAATCTGATATTTCTGATATTTCTGTTAATACTATTTGTGAATTTGGTGATGCAATCTTTTATGAGGATATATTTCCTTTTAAATCTAAAGATACTGTATGTATAGATTCATCTTTTATTTCTTCATCTAGCACTTCTAGTCATATTCCGCATGATCATATAGACATAGAACCTAGAAGGAGTAAAAGAACTAGAATAGAAAAATCATTTGGAGATGACTTCATTTTATATCTAGTAGAGGATGATCCTTTAACCTTTAAAGATGCCATGTTGCCTAGTGAGTCTACATTCTGGAATGAAGCAGTTAATGGAGAAATTGAATCCATTAGAAGCAACCACACTTGAGAACTAGTGGATCTTCCACCTGGTGCTACAACAATTGGTTGTAAATGGATTTTCAAAAAGAAATTGAGACCAGATGGCCATTGACAAATATAAGGCTAGATTGGTTGCTAAGGGCTTCCGACAGAAAGAGGGAATATATTTCTTTGATACCTATTCTCCCGTGGCTAGGATGACTACAATCCGAGTGCTAGTTGCACTGGCTTCTATATATGATCTAAAAGTTCACCAGATGGATGTGAAAACTGCATTCCTGAATGGTGAACTTGATGAGGAGATCTATATGGATCAGCCAGAGGGATTTATAGTTTCCGGCCAAGAGCATAAAGTATGCAAGTTGGTGAAGTCCTTATATGGACTTAAGCAAGCCCCTAAGCAATGGCATCTTAAGTTTGACGAAGTCATTTGTTCTAATAGTTTTTCTATATGTGAATCTGATAAATACTTGTATGTTAAAGTGTTTGATTATACTTGCATTATTTTGTGTCTTTATGTTGATGATATATTGATATTAGGCAATGACTTGATGTTGATAAATGAAACCAAACAGTTTCTGAGTAGAAAGTTTGACATGAAAGATCTGGGAGAGGCAGAGGTGATATTGGGGCTTAGGCTTCTAAAGTCACCTGAGGGCTATTCCATATCACAATCTCATTATGTTGAGAAGGTGTTGAGAAAGTTTGGTCTATATGACTGTAAACATGTGAGTACTCCTTTTGATCCTAGTGTCATACTTAAAAAACACCATGGTGAATGTGTTGAACAATTTAGATATTCACAGTTAATTGGTAGTTTAATGTACTTGTCAAATTGCAGTAGACCTGACATCTCTTTTGCTGTGAATAGACTTAGTAGATATACACATTGTCCTAACAAAATACATTGGCATGCACTTGAAAGAATCTGCAGATATTTAAAAGGTACCTTATTTCATGCACTGCACTATGGAAGATATCCTCCTGTAATGGAAGGATACTGTGATGCCAGTTGGGTGACTGGAAAAGCCCAAGGGAAGGGTACCACTGGCTTTGTGTTTATGATGGGTGGTGGGGCAGTTGCCTGGAAATCCACCAAATAAACTATATTAGCTCGGTCTACCATGGAGGCCGAGTTAGTGGCAGCAGAAGTGACTGGGAGAGAAGCAGAATGGCTGAAGAACCTTATGGTTGAGCTTCCATTGCTGAGTAAGCCAATTCCTGCCATCTCTATTCACTGTGATAGCCAAGCTGCAATAGCTAAGGCTAAAAGTGAGAAAATAAATGATAAATTGAGTACTCATATAAGATTAAAATTAAAATTTGTGAGAGAGTACTTGAACAAAGGAATAGTCTCTTTAGACTATGTGAAATCAGTAAAGAATCTTGTTGATCCTCTAACCAAGGGATTAAATAGAAATTTGGTTGAACAATCATCGAGGGGGATGGGGCTTAAGCCCATGTTAAACACCATCACTAGTAATCCAACCTGATGTTTGGAGATCCCATAACACAGGTTCAATGTGAAAACTAGTTGAATGAGTGTATACTAGAGAGCACTTGTTGGAGACTGGTGTCTCAATGTCCATCCCTATGATGAAGTGCTTATTCTGGAATGGTAAAGGATGAGTTACAACTCTTAATGAGTCCAAAGGCCTACGTGGCAAGGTGTAGATACGTTTCAATGCACCTTGGAGGACTCACCTATGTGAGTGTGATTGTGTGGCCGCAATCTATGGGATATTTTGGGCTAATCCCTAGAGCGCTCATGAAACAAGATACATAGCACATGGCCAGAAAGTGCTACCCCGTGAGAACACCACTATTGACTAATGATATGTGTGTTGTATGAAACCTTCTTCATAAGGGTCTAAGTTCAAGACATAGTTCACTTAGATCTGTGGAGGAGGGGAAGTACATCACTATGTGAAGGTTCAAGTCGGAAGACACCTTCACTTATGCGTGTCATCTCAGGCTCTTGTTAATTCGTGTCTCAACCTTTTAAAATTTTTCTTGGTGGGCGAATGTTGGAATTTGTGTTTAAATTTTAAAAGGTTTGAGTCTCTCTTTATATTGTTTAGTCCCACATTGGAAAATGGAAATAGTTTCCATTTATTTTTAAGTTGGGACTTGTGTCTTTATTGTGTATACCTTTGAGGAGACTATGAAGGTTGGCCCGTTTGGGCTAGTGGGCTCCTTGGCCCGTATCCTCTATTTCACACACGCGCGAATTGCCTTGCCTTGCCGTGGCCGTGTGTTTCTCAATTGATTATTTTATTTTTCTTTTCTTTTATTTTTTGACCGTTTGACTACGCGTCTCTTGGATTCTCTCCGCGTCTCTTCGGATTCCTCTCCTTGGGCGGTTGTGTGTGACTCGGTCTAGGGTCGCTTCCCAAGGAGATATTTGAAGAGAGTCATTTTCTGTGAGAGGCACGGTTTTCGATTCTCTCTAACCCGAAAGCTATCTCTCACGAACTCCTCTCTCCCATCATCTTCTTCCTCTTGCAAGAGCCGTCGGTCTCTGTGGTGTTCGCCCCCGGCAACGCGAGTTGGAGTGCACCTTCGCGTCGCCACCGGTTCTGGGTCGTCGTATCTTGGGGGAAGTTCCATCGCGAAGCCTATCTGCACTGGAGTAGGGGCGGAACGACTCTAAAGAAAGCGAATACGCGCTTCGACCTGTGTTTGATCCTCTTGATCTTAATTCCCGTTGATTTCTGTGCTTCGATCTAGTAGAATATCTCTACCCGTGCAATATTATATTCTATCAGTTTGGACTCCTCTTGGAGGCATATGTCCAGTCCCTCATGTTGTGAGGTATTCCGCACACACTAAGGAAACTTACAAGCCACACACGAGTAGCACGCAATGAAATGCACCCTTAACACAATGATTTCAGCACCCCCCCACACACACACACACGCACACACACACGGGCGCAGCACCCTAACATAAACACTATATCACTATTTACAAATAGATATTCAATGAAAACACGAGAGAAACGAGGTAGAAAGATGTCAGCCGGATTGATCCTTCAAGAATGTCTCCCCTGAGTATAATAGCCATTTAGAGCACTAGGAAGATGTCCACTATTTGCCTTCTTTCTCTCTTCTCAAATATGCTTAGCACAAAGCAACAAGTTGGAGCATAGTGGGGTGTGTATGCTTGACAACATGAACCCTAATTCTTATGCTTGAATCCATTGTTGATGTATTTATAGACCAAGTCAATTGTTGGAAGTATTCCCTGGACATTCCCTTTAAAATGATCCATTTTATTCTCCCTCAAATCGGAGCAAGAAAGTCTAAAATGGTCAGAAGATTCAGTTCATTGAATCATGGAAACCCATATCAGTTGACCAATTCAACTGGATCGATCCACAAGTGCACTGATTGGGTCATTGTCTGACAATAGCATTGTACTGGAATTTTTGGTTGATCAATATGATTCGATCGGTCGATCGATCTCGACTTTGAGCCATTTTCTGAGAAAAACACATGTACTGGATTTTTCGGTTGACCTATCGGTCTGGGTTGATCGACCAATCCCTGTTATGACGATTTTAAGTCTGCGTCTTTGGCCGATCTTCGAATGTTTGTTTCTCCTATTTGCCTTCAACATCTTTTGACTAGTTTCTCCTTAAATACATAGACTCACAAGCTTGATTAGATACTTTGATTAGGTTTTGGAATCATCAAAACATGGGCTTGGAAACAACAATATGGGTACCAAAAGACAACGTGTGAGAATGTGATTTTTGCATGTATGCCTTGGAGCCATAGATGGTAAATAGCATCTTGATATAGAATGCTCAAGGCAAATGATGGGAGACAAGCGACAATTCATTTCCCTTGAATCAAAGATGGTGGTATGATCACTTTTGACGATAATGGAAATGGTAAAATAATTGGCATTAGAAACATTAGTAAGAACTCTTCCACATCTATTGAAAGTGTACTTCTAGTGGAGGGTCTTAAACATAATCTCCTTAGTATTGGTAATTGTGTGACAAAGAATATAAGGTAATCTTCGAACCTTCTCATTTCATAGTCATAAATTGCTCTACTAATGAAATTAAATTTGTAGGAGAAAGAGCTGGAAATGTCCACATCATTTGCGTAGTGACTTGCATAAGGACATATGCTTTAAAGCTAGCATGGGTATTTTCACTAAGTTATCAAAGCATGATCTAGTAAATGTACTGTCTAGAGGTAATCTGAATCAAATAAAATTTGTGATACTTGTGCAAGGGATAAGCAAACTGAGATTTCTTTCAAATCAAAGACTATTGCGTCAACTTCTAGACCACTGCAATTACTTAATATTGATTTGTTTGGTCCTAGTAGGACTAGAAGATTAGGAGGAAAATACTATGGCTTTCTAATTGTAGATGAGTTCTCCAAATTTGCATGGGTCTTATTTTTGACACATAGAAATGATGCTCTGACTTGGTTTGTTAAGTTTTGCAAGAAAATTCAAAACCCAAAGGTTATGCCATCACCGTCATCTATAGTGATCATGGAGGAGAGTTCTAGATTTTATTGCTCCTTCATTTTGTGATGAGAATGGTTTCATCACAAGTTTTCAACCTCTCAGACCCCACAATAAAATGGCGTTGGGGAAATAAAAAAGTGGATTTTGATTGATATGGCCCGAATTATGCTATGTGAAGACAATCTTCCAAATTACTTTTGGGCCGAAGCTATGAGTACTGCTTGTTATGTGACTAATCATGCTTTGATCGGGCCCATCTTACATAAAAGTCCATGCGAGGTGTTTAAGGTTAAGAATCCTAATATTTCTTATCTAAGATCCTTTGGTTGCAAGTGCTTCATCCTCAATAATGACAAGAATCAATTGGGTAAGTTTAATGCTAGAAGCGATGAAGGTATCTTTCTCGGTTATGCTCTTGATTCTAGTGCTTATAGAGTCTTTAATAAAATATCATGTGTTGTAAATGAAAACATTCATATTATCTTTGATGAATCTACCAACTCCAAATGGAGAGAATTTGTTGATGATGATGAGGTCAACCAGGTTGGGGAACAAATGAAAGATCTAATCATGCAAGAAAAGGAAGAGCAACCCTCACAAGAAGAAGGTCAAGAGATGGAGAATATGCAAATTGATTTTGGTGGACAACAAACTGATGTTCCCATTTAAGAACCACAATTACCTCCACCACATCATGAAGATCCAAAAAAGGCATAGATGATTATGGATAGGTATCCCAAACAAAATATAATTAGGGATCCCATTGAAGGTTTGCATACGCATTTATCTTTTAAACCCAATTCTAATATGCCTTTGTATCAAATTGAACCTAAATCCATCCGTGAGACCCTCTTAGATGTAAATTGGGTAATCGAAATGCACGAGGAGCTAAATCAATTTGTGTGGAATGAGGTATGGATCTTAGTACCACATCTTGAGGACCACCCCATCATCAGAACCAAATGGATTCTCAGTAATAAATTGAATGAGATGGGTGTAATAGTAAATAACAAAGTGAGATTAGTTGCTCAAGGCTGTTGTCAAGATGAGGGTATTAATTTTGAGGAAACATTTGCTCTTGTTGCTTGCCTAGAAGTTATTCATCTTCTACTTGCTTTTGCTTATTTAAAGAATTTCACCTTGTTTTAAATGGATGCGAAAAGCACATTCTTCAATGGCTTCACCAAGGAATAAGTATACGTGGAACAATCTCCCAACTTTGAGGACTTCAAATTCCCTCGTCATCATCTTTAGATTGAGAAAAACATTGTACGGGCTAGAGCAAGCCCCACGTGCATGGTATGAGTAGGGGTGTTCATAATTTGGTTCAAATCGAAAAATTGAACCGAACCATTCGGTTCAGTTCGATTCGATTCGATTTGAACCTAAATTCGGTTCAGTTCGATTTCATAACTTGTGAAATCGAATCAAATCGAATAAATTAAATTTATTATTTATATTTATATTTATATTTATATTTATATTTATTAATATCATATATTATAAATATATTAAATTATTTAAAAACTTAATTGCATACACATATAAACATACAAAATATAAGTATTTTTATTTTTATTTTTATTTTTATGTTATATACATATAATTTATTATATTCATATATATTATAATAAGATATAAAAAATTCAATTTGAATTGAACCGAACCGAACCAAACCGAATTTGTTCAGTTCAATTTGATGCTTTGGTTTGACTCGGTTTGGTTTGAAAAAAAAACCCTCAAACTGAACCAAACAGAACCGTGAACACCCCTAGATATGAGAGGCTAAGCTCTTTTTCCTCTCCAAAAGGTTCTCACAGGGGGAGTGTTGACACTACTCTTTTCATTAAACATGTGCACTGTGATATGTTGATTATGCACATTATGTAGATGATGCTATTTTTAGTGTAACTAATCCCTCTCTGTGTGAAAATTTTTCAAAAGACATGTACATGAGTTTGAGATGAGTACGATTGGAGAGTTATCATACTTCCTCGGCATGCAAATCAAGCAAACAAAAGGAAATGCTAAAGAAATTGAGTTTTGAAATTGTGAAGCCGTTCTTAACTCCCATGGCCTCTCACAAAATTTGATGAAGATGAGCATGGTAAGAAAGTGGGTGAGAAACTTGATAGAGGAATCATTGGTTCAATGTTATTTTGATCTCTAGTCGGCCTCATATTCTTTTCAATGTTGAATTGTGTGCACGACTTCAATCGAATATAAGATAATCCAATTTAATTGCTTTAAAGAGAATTTTCCACTGTCTCACACTACATCTTTTGGCTTGTCGTATACTGGTGAGTGTGAGTGAGTTTGATTTGTTGGCTTATTCTGATTCGATTAATACTGAGTGTTTCAAAATTGATCGGAAAAATAACAAGCAGAACCTATCAATTCCTCGGGGTATGTTTGATTTCCTGGTCATCTAAGAAATAGAATTCCGTGACAATTTCAATGGCCGAAGCCAAATATGTGACTGTCAGACGTTGTGCTTTAAGTAAATATTAAGTTGAAGATTATGATTTCTCTAAAATTCCGATTTTGTGTAATAACATCAACGTGATAAATCCTTCAAAAAATTCAATCCAACACTCACGCACAAAACATGTTGAGATTCAACATCATTATTTATGTGATCATATTTCTAAAAATCATATCATTTTAAAATTCATTGATATTGTGCATCAATCGGCCGACATCTTCAATAAACTATTTAGCGAGGACCATTTAACTCCCCTTTGCTGAGAATTAGGGATGTGTTCCTCAACTAATCACGATTAAACCAATTCAAAGGTTGGGTAACTCAATTTGGGGTATAATTCCAGTCAACGGTTCATCTAGAATGATCTTCTTGCACCTATCTCCGGCCTCCCCTGGGCTTTTGCCAGTGGCAGCGCGCCCACCTGCGGCCGTGCCACCACCACCCCTCTCTAGCCCGCCGCTGCCATCCCCTGCTGCTCATCATTCTCCTCGGCCACGGCCTCCTATCATGACAAAGGAAGGCTACGTAGAACAGTCTGGCGTGCACGTCGCCATACTCCAACGATCCCAACAACGCGAGGACTCCAGTAGTCTCCCACGAGCGCTGTTCCAAGCGCCGTGAATATGAACTTGATTAGTCAACCGCCCACTCTTTGATACTCGGTGTTTTCCAAACCTCACTGCCGCCTCACGGTTCAACACAGATTTTAGTTCATGTTAACTGTTCTTGTCGGTCGGACACAGTATCGACCTCGATCACTTCGCTACAAATGGGTTAAATTTATATGGGCATTTTGACACGACGGATCGTTGGCTTCCATTTCTCGTGACGACGATATTGCCAGGTTATCTTATCTTGTTCCAACTAAGGTTCGCCGACTCGGTGATCTTTATCGGATTGGGGTCGCTCTAATCCGGCCCGAGTCTCATGTGACTCGGATCGACTCGATCGTCTCCCACTTCACCCGGTAGGCATTTCTTCTCCCATCCTAGCCCGACGTTGGTTTCTTCTCCCATTCCGACACCCCCGCCCCATCCCCGGCAGTCCCCCACCACGGCCGGCAACATCTCTTTTGGCCGGATCATCGTCGTCACCGTCGGATCTCATTTACCACCGCCGGATCCTCGCCACCACCATCGGATACTCACCGGAGCACACCTAGAACTAGAAAGTCACAAAGAAGGGTAAAGAGAGAGGGAGGAGTGACAGTCTACCGGATCATGTCTCGAATTTTCGTGGATTCAAGTAGATCCGTCCGAGTCACCCCGACTCGGACCGAGTCGACAAACCACGATTCTTCCATCACTTTTGTGTGAATTTGACTATCGTTGAGGAGGGCTGTACCACCACCTTCGTCAAAGGTGTGCAGATCTTGTTGCTGTGTGATCTTCTAGAAATTCCACTAAATAGATATTACATTTTGCACGAATTAATTCATGTTTAGCATCCTCTGCGCCGGGTCACAGAGCGTAATGGCTTTCACCAAACTACGACTGCAGCTTATACGTAGTACATCAACTGCTTGACGGAGGCGCCATTGACTTATGCTCTCTCATGTTAAATCTATCAGTGCAGGTGAACATCTCATTATGCCAACCAGACCAGCGAGATATTTGCTGGGCATTACATCTCGTATAACCATCACCTAGACATTGTAAATGCAGAGATGGTTCGAATCTCCTGGCCGACGTCAGGGGGAGCAGCAGGATGTGCCCGATGATTATCTTGTAGAAAATTACCGGCTGTTGCTTGAAGACGTCCCCGGTCGATTAAAATCACTTCACGCCACAATATATATGGCCATCGATCGCGCTCAGGCTGTGGATCTTTGTGAAGCTCATGGCCAGTTTCGGACAGATGTCATGACAAAGCTCCAAGATATTTTCTCTTGATGCCTCTGAATAGTTAGCATAAATTTTAAATTAATTGTGCACTTTTTATGAAAATATTCTCATTAAAGTCATCATTTTGTATGCAATCCCTATGAAAACTCACTCTCGTATACTAGGGCTCTGTTGCAAAAATAGCATTTATTAGGCATATTCATACACGAGCATTATTATGAATTATTTAAGTGCATAAATTAATTTCTATTTTCTTGGCATTTAAAAACAAAGAGAGGATGATGTTGCTTGTCATTCTGTCTTTGTTAGAGAGGCCGGGCCATTGTGGGGGAACTGATGTTGCATCACAAGAATGCCCTGAGCCAAGGTTTCTCTAGCTGCCAAAGCTTAAATAGGAAAATGATGTTGGTTTTCAAATCAAATTTAAAAAAAAAGAGAAAGTAAGAAAGGGTGGATCGGCCATAAATAAAGAGGGTGTTGGTTCGGCTAAGTCACATATTTAAAATGAATTAAATAATAGAGTTTAATTCTTTTCATCCATTAAATGTAAGATTTATGATTGTAGTCATACCATTATTAAAGTTTTTTAATTTTTAAAATTTGTTATATTATTTTTAATTATTATATAATTATTTAAATAGTTCTTAATGACTCAATGAGATTCGTCCGACTCATAATGATTCAGAATCCTCTAGGTATGATTTGAGTCGCTCGAGTCAAGATGACTCGAACCGAGTTGACAAACTAGGGTTGAAACTATGGGCAAGTCCTCTATCACTTACATGCATCACGTCAACGCACGATGAAATGACCTCCATTTGTTCTGAAGGCTAGAATTCGTTGAATAAGATTTGGTACAAATATCAAATGCAAAAATAGGCCGAATGATCAGAGTATGAAAAGTGAGAAAATTTGAAAGAAAGGGTTTCTGAACTAGATGGTGAAGAGGGAATTTTTTTCTCCTTTTCAAAAAGCCCAATAATAAAGTTTGGCCTGATGGGCCAGAGGTAAACTCACTATATATGGCCGCCTCACTCATTCAATGTGCCATATATTATATGAGGCCTCATCTCGATCTCGAGCCATGGGAGAACTTTGGCTTGGCCCCGAGCCATCACAAGTTTAACTTAGCCAAGTAAGGCTTGATCAACAGCTCAGCTAGAGGAGGTCATTGCCCCACCAAACCTCCATGGCTCATCGCATACTAAGCGATCACAAAGGCCTCGACCTATGGTAACATTCGCGCGCCCATGGTGAAAGTCATAATTGCATACAATAGCACTTTGTTCAAAGCTATTTTCCCCGCGCAAATCCCCTTCGAAGGATTATGAGGTGTCACGTTAAAAGCAAGATCCTGGCCAGGCACGTATCCCTCAAGGAGTGCAACCACCGCTAGCTCTACGTATCGTCGGCCTTGACCCAAGACACGTGTCGCACATCGCACCACAAAGTGACATGTGTACTGCACCAATCCTGGCCACATGACCTGTATTATGCCAAATCTGGGGCCCTACATGGTTATGATGCCCCCGTGTGGTATCGAGGGTTCAGAGTGCCATCATAGCCAACCGACGTCAGTAGATCATATCATGCGAAATACAAAAATCTGCCATCTTTATTGCTCCACCGGTTGCACCATCCCGTGTTGTCTCTTCAGGTCTGCAACTCTTGTCACCACTAGAACACCTCAACATCCATAAAAGGAGGTCTCCGCGACCTCCTCTCGGTATGCAAAAGGGAGATATGTAAGAGAGAGATACAAGAAAAGGTAGTATGATGGAGAACTCCTAGAAAGACTAGGGCGAAGTTACGATAGCAATGGCCCTCCTTCTTTTCCTCCGCTAGGCTACTCCTACACGCCCTGTGCACCCTCCACTCCTGAGAGCCCTCTCTCCTTCGTCATGTCCACTTATTGACTTAGGTATCGAAGGGTTCTCCTGAGACACCCTCACTTCGGTGAGAACTTCTTTTCTTATATGAAGGAACTTGCCAAGATCCTCTCATGGCGATGGCCACCTTGGATGGCCCAAAGAAGGAGCTCGGTAAGATCCTCTCAGAACCCCAGTCGAAAGTTCTCACACAGCTAGTCCCAACTCCATCGACGACTAAGCATCTATGCCTCTAGCCACCAGCAATGGCCCAATCCCGGAGGGCCCTCCAGCATAGATCCCCATGCGCATCACCTATAATAGTGACACCACCTGTGCTGGACCTCCAAATGCACCTTGGGGCATGGCTCTCGACTTGTGCTCACTGCCGCCATCCAGTACCTCCAATTGGGTCTTTCCTCGAAGAAAACCCATGCACCGGTCGTTCAAGCGCCCACCTGTCACGCTTGGACATCTGGTTTGGCCACCCCGTGGCCTCACGTTCCCCCAACTCTTGACCCAAGACATGAGACCAATTAGCCATCAGCATGGAGCTTGTCTAGAAGCGTTCTCAACGTCACCAAACACAGCTCTCAACTCCAGTGGCCCACCCACCTTGAAGACTTGATTCTGAAGCTCAACAAGCAAAGGCCGTATTCTCTCCCGTTCCAGGTTCTATATTTCAACTTTTCTTCCCCTTTCTCAAGCTATGTATGCTGATTCACCTAGACTATGTTACCCGATTCCATAAAAAAAAACAAATTCAAATGTCGTGGCAGTACAAAGCGCTCTCTTCCGGTGACAGGTCTTTTGATTAAGGCGTGATCAACTCCCTCTATATCATCAATCTCCGAGCCCCTCTAACGTTCCCAAGAAATTGTGACATTCCAGCATCTTTGTCGGGGGTCAATCCGACGGTCCTAGGCCACGGTGAGATCGGAGCATCTTCAGATGGTTTCCTTAATCAAGGATCAGCAATGAATTTGAATCGGCAGCCTCACGTGAAATACATATGCATTACATTCCTAAGTATAAAAGTATAGATACTTGAGTGATAGAATCTCAAATACAAAGACATGGAAGGATAATATTCTCACGATATTCTCATCTTCATCCGGATAAACGTATCTACATCATTCCTTCCAGAACGTTGACAAGGAGACGGAGGCTTCTTGGGGTCTTTTGTTTTCCTACTTTGGTTACTCCACGAGTCGATGATTCCCTACTATCCACTATGTGTCTATACATCGATTGGACAACGAATATCAACCCCCCGTCCCCCGCCCACTAACTTTTCCGAGGTCCACCTTGCTCCTGAAGGCTGAAAAATGTTTCCAGATCACATAAAAAGGAGCTTCTAAAATGATAAGATCATCCATTTCACGTGGCAACTTAGCACGGCGAGGACACGCTACCACCTTTGAGATTGTGAGATCTTGGAAGCGTACGTCTTTTATCCACGTAGAAAGTCCACTTCAGACTCATCCACCCTTTGCAGGCGATCCGTGTCTCTGTCCTAAGCGTGGCCCAGCCCTTCCTCAGTCCAAAGAGGGTGTGTATCCTTATCCACAAAGTGTACCCTCTGTTTTAATCCATCGTCCAGGGAATCCATCGCTGTCGACCGGACAGATCCTACCCTCCTCTTACTATTCTTTCGGGCGATGCCAAACCCCCCACCCCATCTGGCACGAGGTCAAATAATATGAAATGTCAATATTTACATTATTATCTTAAAATTTATAACAATATTGTTTTTTATAAGTATAATATTTTTAACATGCAGTGAGAAACCCAAGATTGAACTTGAAATCTCTTTTTTGGAAATGGAGAAAGTGTCCACTCCGACGAGCGAGGTACTTATAAGCAGGGTTTGATAAATCGGTTCGGGACGACTCGAATCGCCCGTCCCGGACCGTCCCAGTCACAGACCGAGACGACCGATCCGTGGGACGCAACCGAGACGATATATATAATATATTATATTTTATAATTAAATTTGATCGATAGGTCGGTTGGTAAAAAGCGTTTCAAGCTAATTGGAGCGCCTCGGGTTCGAATCTTAAAAACACATCAAATTTTACTTTTTTAAAAACCTTTTTTAACTATCGAATGGAAAAAAAATGTTAAAATCCTTTTGATGCCGAGGAGAATCAAACCCGGGTCGTTTGATTTACAAATGACAACATCTAACCAACTAAGTTAATGAACACTTTGAGATATTTTATTTATAATTTTTATATTAAAGTCTTTATTTTAAATCGGTATAAAACGATCCAGTACCGTCCCGTCCCGTCCCAGGCCGTGACCGAGACGGCAGGGACGGTCGGGACGACAAACCCTGCTTATAAGGGTGTTGTTTGTTTTGCATTAAAAATAATGTGATCCTATAATTTTAAATTGTCGGTTTAAAATTAGTGTATCCCTTAACGTTAAAATTGGGAAGGAACACAAAATACGGTATTTTTATTGGTTTGTTATAATTCGATCATTATTTTACCTCCATTTTTGATGTATGATGTGTATAACCTGGAAAATAAAATTCAGAAACTTTTAGTACCGTGTGGGCCAACACCTTCCGATAGTAATTTTTTGAGAGTTTTATATAAAAATTATTGTTAGAAGTGAATTTATAAAAAAATCATTCCTAACATTAAGGGGCATATCAATGGTTACTTCAAATAGTATATAAATGTCATTTAAACATATTTTTTTATATAAATTTTTGACAAAAAGAAATGATATGTATGTAAAAAAATGTCATTTTTAGATTTATACAGTGATACGTTTGCAAAAATATTTACAAGAATATCTTCTACAAATTTCTGTTTAACAATAGTTTTCATGTATTTTTTTTCATTTTATTTACACTATTTTATAGTCTAACAAATAATTGAAAACTATTTTTAAAATAAAATAATTAAAAACTTTATAATATTTTATATAGAGAGAGAATGATGTGGAGAGAGATTTTCTGTGGGGTGAAAAGAATTTTTTATTATTATTTTGAAACCATTTTAGAAAGAGTGGGGAGGGCACTAGGGGATGTCTTCCCCTTTGACGTTGGCGGCCCTGACATGCGTGCGCACATGTGCAGAGAGAGAGAGAGAGAGAGAGAGCAGGGTGGTGTTGAGGCGTGGGGTGAGTAGGGAAGAGCAGTCCACTCGTTCGCCCGATTGGAGGAGGAGCTGCCCACATCAGAGCTCAAGCCGCTCTCCCAATCCCTAATCACGCCAGACCTCGCCCTGGCCTTCAACATCCCCCATGAGCCCCACCAGGTCCCCCAACCCCACCGCCCTCCTCGGTGGCAAAGCAGCCACCACCTTCCTTACCACAACCCCCCACCTCCTCTCCCTGCTCCAGCTCCACTAGGACGGCCAATCCCTGCCACCATCTTACCATCAACTCTCAACGCTACAACCAGACTTCAATTCCAGTGAGCTTCGGGGTAGGGGTGGTGGAGGCAGGGGCGGGCCGGGGCTCCCCCGGGGAGGAGCCCGCCCGCACGTCAAAGAGGCCCAGGCTGGTGTGGACGGCGCAGCTGCACAAGCGATTCGTGGATGCGGTGGCACACTTGCAGATGAAGAACGTCGTCCCCAAGTGTTAGAAATGGTAGTGGGTGGTGCATTAAATGCACTGCGACATATTTATGTTACAGTAAAATAAAACCTGTCATATCTTAATAAAAAAACCTTCTCCTTACAGAACTTCCCCCGATCACTTCATTCCCAAACTGAACGAATGCGGGCAGTCAACGGAAGCGTCCATCGCGGACGAACATCCTCCTTCGAACTAGACTTCTTTATTTTCAACGGACTTCTCCGACACTATAAATATATCATCATAGGTGATCGTTCGTCTTCTGCGCTCTTGCTTCCTTCTTCCTCATCTTTTCCTTCACTTTTGTTGAGTACTTGAGAGTAGGGTCGGGGTTCGTAAAACTCTCCCTCGAGAAGGTGATGACAGGAGAGAGTGGACCGTGTACTTGAAGGTCGTCGTGTATCTCTAAGAAGTATTGCCAAATGAACCGAACGTCGGAAAATAATAGAACTCTTACTTCTAACGATTACCGACTTCGACTCTACACACTATGTTTCTAACTTCTCTCATTTTTATTATTTATTTGGAGCATGTGTTTTAATTTTTAGCAACGGTTCCCAACGATCTAAGAGTTCTATTTCTTTATTCTGTTGCAAAGAGGAAAAAAATCCACGATAGTTGACTATCTCTAACCGAGCAGTTGGGACGGTTCAACGATAGTTTACTATCTCATTTGCTAGGCGCAACCATCCGACTATCTCTTGACTACGATAGTGGACTATCTTAATTGTTAGCCGCGACTATCTTAGCTGTTAGTTGAAACAACGATAGCCGGCTATCTCAGTTAGCCACGACGATAGTCGACTATCTCATTTGTTAAGCGCGACTATCGTAATTGTTAGGTAACGACGATAGCCGACTATCTCAATTGTTAGCCGTGACTATCTTGATTGATTAGTCGTGACTATTTTGGTTGATAGTCGACTATCTCAGTTGATTAGCCGTGACTATTTTGGTTGATAGACGACTACCTCAGTTGATTAGTTGCGACTATCTTAGTTGATAACGGCTATCTCAATTGTTAGCCGCGACTATCTCAATTTATGAATTATATTTATTTCTATCTTCGGAAAGTAAAATAATTATATATTCTATTCATATTATTTCTAATATTATATTTCTATTATAAATAGTTTTTGGTTACAGAAAATAAATTTCTAAATTTTGTTTACAGAATATAGTTATTTCTATTTTACAGAAAATACAAATTAAAAAATCATTGCTATATATTATAATTTCTATTTATAGTAAAACAATTTCTGCATATTTACTACTATGTACAGAAAATAAAATGTTACTGTCCTTTCAAAAAATTTCTGAATTTCTTACTGTTTAAAGGAATTATTTCAGTTTTTAAAAAATCAAAAAATTCTTAATATTGTTCCCGCTTAAGGAAATTAATTTTGTTTTCAGAAAAATAAATTCTGAAAAAAATTACTTCTATTTACAGAAAAAAATGTAGTTCTATTTTTTGAAAATAAAATTCTATAAAGCTCTATTTTCAATTAGTTTACATAAACTAATTGATTTTTTTGCTGAAAATAACTCTTAAAAATTACACCTTGCTGAAAAAAACATTACTATTATTCTGTGCTGTTATTAAGCTATTGTTGAGCTATCAGTTACTCTGTGAGAAATGACTTATTAGTTACTTTGTAAGAAATGATTATTTATTAATTTTAAATATTCAAATGTATTGACAAACATAAAATACTTCATTTACAGATTGTGTTTACCCTACATTATTCTCGAATGACTAACCTAATCACCAAAGACACCCTTAATGCTAAATCGGATAAATTTGATGGTGTAAACTTTAAAAGATAGTAAAATCAAATGAGGTTTTGGTTGACCACCTTAGGGTTAATCTCCACTATTAGTGACATCACCACCGAGAGTCGGGGGTTAGGTTCCTCCCAAAACACCACTTAGGGTTCGAGTAAGGAGAGAAGAGGAAGAAGAATGCGAAGACGCCTAAACCCTCGATCCTCCTCCATACACGTCCTAGCATGACGCCTAGCCTCCTCCACGATCTATTAAGGATGTCTAGAAGGGATTTAAGGTTCTATTTATAGATCTAAGAGATCCAAGAGTCCTAATTCGACCATTTTCTCAAAGGATAAATTCTGCCCCAAAAATTTTGAGCTCTATCTAAATCTAGCGTCAGCTAGCGCCAATTAACTGTAATTAGTTTAGGGTTTCACAAGAGAACGATCCTATCTAAGTAGATTAAGATTTAATTACTATTTTAGACTCATTTACTTAAGTTTTAACCTATTTAACGTAATTAGAATTTAGGGATTTAAGACATTACGAATTTTAAGGATTTTTTCTTTCTTTTTAAGTCCAATGAAATTAGCATACTTCATTTTAATCTCAGTTAATTAAAGATTTAAGCCAATTATTGTAAGCACACATTTTAGTTGTCATCATATTTATTTAATATTTCATAAAAATAATATTTTAATCTATCATTATGATATTTTATCACAGGAAAGATTAGTATTAATTATTTTCTTTAATCTTTATCACATGCGATCTTTTATTCTATCATTTTATTTTATTTATATATATTTTATTATCAAATCTTTATTTATTAATTTAGACGAGTTATTACAATGCATCTTGTGACTTATTAAAAAATAATTATCGAAGATCATGGGACGCTCGATCTTCAGCGTTACGGGAGGCGCAAAAGCGGCGTGAGTTGCCCCTCTACATCCATTAGCCGCGAGACACGGGCTTAGATCTTAAGCCCAATCACTGTTAGGCCATGATGTGACCTGGCGGATTCTTCCCTTATAGCTCATACCCATCGAGCCGGCGCTCCCGTCGGCCGCGTACACCGACGGGAAGGACCGCGCACACACGGCCTTCCATGGTGACTTGCTCCAGCCCCATGTCCAGGAGGAGTACATGCCATGGCTGAACGCCCAGCCCAAGGAGTAGGTGGTCTACGTCTCCTTTGGCAGCATCTCGGTGGTGCCTGTTTGGCAGCGAGAGGAGATCTCCCGGGCTCTGGTGGAGAGCTGCCGGCCATACCTGTGGGTGGTGCGGGGCAGCCAGGAGGGGGTAGAGGAAGGTGCCCAGGGGAAGCTGGTGGAGTGGTGCTCCCAGGTGGAGGTGCTCTCCCACTGCGCTGTGGGGGTGCTTCGTCACCCACTGTGGCTGGAACTCCACGGTGAAGAGCCTGGTGTCCGGCGTGCCCACGGTGGGGTTCCCGCGGCAGACGGACCAACCCACCAACGCGGCAGTGCCGGAAGTGGCGTGGGGCGTCGGGTTGCTCGCGGAGGCGAACACGCTCCGCGGCTGCTGGAGGCGGCGAAGCTGCGGCGGTGCCTGGACCTAGTGATGGTGAAGGGGAGCGCGGGGAGGCATCCGTCGGAGCGCGGCCGGGTGGAGCGATAAGGCACGGGGGGGCGTGAAGAAAGGGGGATCGTCCGATTGGAATCTAAGGGCCTCCGTGGAGGACATAGAAATTCCAAACTTGATGTTTTTAGTTGAAAAAGTAAAAGCTATATAAGTGGCTTCAAAATTTAAGGGAATCTTCTGCGCTAAAACAGACTAAAATTAAGGTTCGTGGTCTCGATCGAATCGATCGTCCCGATCATGACTCGAGATAGAACGAGATAATATTGTACCGCTCCATACTACTCTGAAATAAAAACTTTAATATAAAGATTATAAGTAAAATTACACATTATTTTTTAGGTTAATTAGTTAAACGTTGTTTTGCGTACATGAGATGGTCGGGGTTCGATTCTTGTTAATGTCAATAGGATTTTAACATTTTTTCCCTTTAATAGTTTAAAGAAAAGTGAAAAAAATTAAAAATTTAATGCGTCTTTGGGATTCAAACACGGGATGCTTCGATTACAATGAAACGGTTTAAACCAACCAGCCTATCAATCAAATTTTATCATAAAATATAATATATTATATATATTGTTCCGGTTGCGTACCACAGACCGGTCGTCTCGATATGTGATTGGGACGGTCTGAGACGGACGGTTCGGACCGTCTTGTCCTGATTTGACAAACCATGTTAAAAATTAATACTTTTTGCGGAGATACTTTCCTTAGAAGTGAAATTACACGAAAACTATTTTGCATTTATAATTACAAATATACCCTCTATATATGAATTTATATCACTTATGTCAATTTTAGTTAAGAAACTCTTCAAATCTCTCAAAAGGAGATGAAGAAGATGAAATATTCTGTAAATATCTTCACGAAAGTTAATCTTAAGGACATAAGTTTATGTATGGAGAATATTTATAAATGCACATGTAAGATTATTTTTTATATATTTTACTTTTAATAGGGGAGTAAATGATCAAACAAATGAAGGGTTGAATTTAAGAGCACAAGTGATGTAATTGCGTTTGAGGACACGTTTTTGAATAGATTCTAATCATTGGATGACTAGAAGTGGGAAATATGGGAGAATGACTAGAAGGGGGGAAATATGGGAGAGACGAGTGAATTTATTGCCCTTTTTCAAAAGTTAATATCTTTAATCTTCTCCTTGGATAAGAGATGACAAAGGCGAAGTTAGGAAAGAAAGAGTTTTTGAAGATTTTAGGTGGATTTTAATCTTTGAGAAATGCATAGTCTAACCTATGCACTAATTACATCAACTAGTGTAATTAGTGTAATACTTATTTATTTTTTTTAATTTGTTTAAGTGACCTCCACCTCAAGTTATTTAGGTGTAGATGTCACGTCATCAAATGACGTGACGTGCATGCCAAGTAAAAATAAATTTACCCGCCTGTAAATAATAAAAATACTATTTTTTATTATTCACAGGGTCAGATTTTTATTTTTTCTTCATCCTCACATCACGTCACCTAATTATGTGGCACCCATGCCCAAATAACTTGAGGTGGGGGCCACTCAAAAAAATTTAAGTGTTGCACTAACTACACTAATAAGTGTAATTAGTACATGTGTTGCACTAAATATTTCTCCAAATCGCATATGTTACACTAAGTATTTCTCCAAATCTTTTATGGGATTCACATATGGCAAAATCTCAACATCTTACAATCATCTTTTCTCGCACCTCTCCCTAAACATGCCCTAAAAGGGGAGTAGAGTGTCACGTTCTCAACATAGGGAGTGGAAGAAGGGTGTGAAATTAAGGGGGCAGTCGGGCTCATCCAAGTATGTGAGATCTTTATTTGTCGTATTGTATGATATTTGGGTCAGATCGAGATGATCGACTTAGTTCAAGACGCTCAATTCTATGAATCAAACCATATCGTATCATATCTCTAGATTGGATCGGGTCAATATGAATGGTCGATATGATGAACCTTGCATGAGATTGCGAAGGCAAGCCAAGAAAGCAAAAGATGGGAGGTGAGAACTCAGATTTTCCACTCCATTTTATATACACCACTGTTGTTACTCCAATTCATATCAACTCATGTCTATCTATTTTCTATTTTATAAGAATTAGATTTCCATAATCTTAATAAGAAATAAGTAAACATCAAGATTGATGAAGTGAAGTATTGGACTGTAGGCCTTGGCAGGCTTCATACTGGACTGTAGACCCGCTGATGTTGGGCCCCAGATTGTAGGCTAGTCGAACTTTCCCCTCCTCGCTAGCCCCCTACTCTTAAGTAGTGAGAGTGCTCGGTGCTCGGTGCTCGGGAGAAATTTTGTAGGCTTTGCCGAGGAGGTCTTGCATCACGCCCGGGACGTGCCTTCCAAGGGATGGTTTGCGGATCATGAAAATCCATAAAATATTTTTAGAAAATAAAATAATAAAATTAAAAAAAGGGAGGGAGGAGGGAGAGAGCATGTAGATATTAAATAGGAGTTGTGATCGCTAGAGATATGCGTGCCTCAAAGAAATATAACAATAAAAATAAGGAGGTGATCGCGATATAAATATCCTTAGAAGTAGAGAGGTTGTGAGTGTTACCTTCTCTTCCAATCGATCGGCCGATGAAGAGAACTTTCTTTGATTACCCTTGCAAAATAAATAAACAACCAACAAAAGGATATGGATTAGAAATTGAAGGTGCGTAGCATCAAATTCTTAATAGAAATAAACATGAACTCATGATTAAGAACACACCTTATTGGTGTTTAACCTCACTATAAAAAATTGGCTTTTACTTACGTTTTAAAACGTAAGTATAGGTCCAAAAAATATAGGTAAAGCCTTTAGCCACGTTTGCTTGCCACGCTTTCAAAGCGTGGCGCTTGCTCGCGTGACTATAGAAACATAGGTATAATTCGACCTATCCCTACGCTTTCAAAACGTAGGAATAGTTTCAGCAAAAAATGTAGGTAGATATAGACCTATACCCACACTTTGAAAGCGTAGGAATAGTCCAACAAAAGCGTAGGTTAAAAATATATAAACACACGCATATTATTGGCTATACCTACGATTCTAGAAACGTAGATATTATTTTTTACCACGTATTAAAAGAAACGTATGAAAAAATATTAGTGTTATTGTCTTAAAAACGTAGGAAAAAGAACTAGTCTCATTTTTTTAAAAAACCTAGGTATATTATTCTTTTTTTTTACTCATTGTGCAATCATATTATACATGTATACATTCATGTAATGTTTTTCTGTATAAATCTCATAATGAACACATCAATATCAAGTGATACATTCTCCTAAAATCACATTAATAAAAACATCAAAACCATGCATTCATTCTCAAAAACTAGCTATTAACTAAGAACGCTTATTAGAAACAAATTGTCACTACAACAAAAAAGACTTTTACACTTATTGAACACATCAATATGAACAAAAAAACTTCATCTGAACTCCAATAGTCTTCCATTCCATCAAAGAAATAGTCAAAACAAATTGGTTGAGAAGTTTTAGACGAGAGAATCCTAGGATATACATTTGCTTTATCTGAATCACTATAAAATGTAGATCTGTCAGCATGGAGAATTTTTTTAATAATATTGTAATCGCAGAATAGATGATCGATAATAATAGTACCAACACATAGCAGGCATGACATTAAACAGCACCCTCCAAGGCCTTATGAAGCATTGAGGAAAACTCTTTATGATCTGATTCCTAAAAATGGGCAACAAATAATGATGCTTAATGCATTGTTATAATAGAGGAAAATCTTGGACTAAAGGAGACCAGAATACCTGTCCGCAGGTCAGAGTGGAAAAGGTTATAAAGCTCACAATGCAGTTCAATCAACCAATATCACTGTACTTCGTAGCCTTTTTACTTTCCCTAGGGCCAAATCTGAATTATATAGAGAAGCAAACAAGAAAATTTTACGAACTAAAATTACAAGCAACAAGAGAAGGTCTATAAAACCTAAATGATAGAATACAGAGTGAATATGAAAGCTTCAGGTAGATGGATCATAATATATCTAAAATAAAACCCTACATCTAATTACACATATGACATAACTGCAAGGGAAAAAATGAGTGACTAAAGGCACTGAGAAAAATATAGATCAACAAATGTAACTAACAGACTTAAAAATTTGGAGTTTAACTATTAAAAATTTGAGGTCAAAGTAATATCTAAAACAATAGATAGGGTTTGTTATAACAAGCATACACTCAGGTATATAGCAAAATTGCCCAAATGGTTAAAGCTTAAAGATTACACAAAATGGCAAGGTCGTAGAACTTGAAAAAAGGAAATGGCAACACCAGAGAAGACTGCTTGTTTTAGATCTACTGTTGATTTGGGCAATGTTTTGAAGAAGCTTGAGCTGGCAGTGGAGATTATAGATCCATTACCAATGAATGTAACAAGGATTGCACTTGTTATATTTTGTCTGTTCTACTAGCTTGCAGAAGTTGAGAAAATGAGGAATACGGCAGTCTTGTAGACCACAATATATGAAAAGTGGGAATCTTTGAATGATCATGCAGCAACATTTCTGATGGCTCTCAACACCAGAGAAGACTGATTGTTGAACTTCTATTGGTTTAGCCCCTCAACACTAATATGCAGACATCCGGGGATCAGGAAATTCAGTTATGTGGATGCATCCACACCTTGGACAAATCATAAAGAAACGACAACAATTATTCATATCTGCCAATCAAAAGTTGACACAAAACCTGAGAAGCACAATACAGGCAATCCATCTACCAGACTACAATATGAGTAGCAAATCCCCAAATAATGCATCTCCATGCTAATTTGATCAATGAGCAACAAACAAGTAGTCATTTTATTCCTCATCTGCTTGGCAGCAAAAGAAATAGAAATGGGAGCAAAAGAGAGGCAGAATCAGGTTGGACAGCTAAATTCAGATAAAATGGCCAAGTCAGTAGATCGGGGTAAAAAAGATTGATTCTGGAAAATTCATTTTATTCCTCATCAAGATACACAGTTGGGCTCCTCATAGTGCAGCAGAGGGGGAGTGCAGCAGTAGGGATACAACATCACCAATCAATGCATGAGAAACGGATGGAGAGTAAGCCCTCCTTTCTAAAGCCAAAAAAGCAAGGTATAGCATTAATGAGAAGCAAGCAGTGACTAGAGATTACTACCATCCGCAACGCATGACAGAAACACATACAAAGCAATAAAGGGAAAAAAATAAATTTCCCTTGGGATTGGGGGAGGTCCCGAGCAGCTTCCTGGTTTTGAAAGGTCTCATAGTCAAGCTGGTGCATAAAGTTAAAGTCTCGGACATCTCCAAGGGTGAAAGGACAACTGTGCCTAGAGATGATAGGTACAATTGAAAATTAGTGATGCCATTTCAGAGTTTGGCGCACTTTTTCTGCAACAGGATCCAATAGATTCTTTTTAGCCTCCATGAAGAGCATTGAACACCCTCTGACGTTTCTTTAAGGCAGGATATGGTCATTCTTCTCCCTTGGGAATTCTTTTTCTCGGCCTCTTCCATTTTTTCATGGCACTCCATAGCAAATGATTTAATCATTATGCTACCATACTAGAATTCTTCCATAAAGGCTTCACAAAATGCCCCAGCATCATTCTACCAAGAGAATTTGGTGTTCATGTAAATAGAATCGAATACTACAATGGATATATAGACTATTCAGCAATTACATTTAAGAAGGGGGGAAAAGGCATTTAGATGCCTGCTATGGATTTTTTTTACAGAACATGTGGGTTAAACTCAATCTTCAGGAGATGCTTGCATGCCAAGATTTTTATCAATATCAGACAGAATTATTTAAATTCAAAAAGGAAGCACATTTTACCACAACAGTGAGAACATTGCTATACTAAGATTTCAGCAAGAAACAATCTTTGACATACACATTGATCTGAGCTCTACGGACAAACAAATACCGTAACAAGTACATTACACATTAGAAGATAAGGTTTTCCAACATCCTGTAAATTTTAGTCACCTTTTACGAAAAACCACAGATAGATTAACTTGGTCTTTACATCCACAAGGCGAAGAAGATTAAATTTGAGAGAAGTAAGTGCGGGTCATTACCAAGTGTGCATTCAAAGGTGGAGGGTAGTTCCCATCTATAGTGTCTATCCAGCTGAATATCATGTTATGATAATCATAAGGCTTCCCTGCCATGCTCCTAGCATATTCCCATGCAGCAATCTCATTAAATTTTGCTCGAAGGTCAGGATGAAGAGGAAGTAGTGCAATATGAGGATTAGAGTCATCCTTATTCAACTCGAAGTTCCACCATTCATCCCATGGCAGGATAGCAATAATATCTTCTCCCTGCATATTAGAAACAGAAAGGTCAATGTGGTTTATTACCAACCATATTACCATCTTATTTCCATGTGAGTCCTTGTATATGCCAAATACTGAATACATGAAATATCGACAAAATATTAGAAATAGAAAGGTCAATGTGGTTTAATGAGTTACACAGCCTGTCAATTATCTTTGATCATCCTTCAAATTATATTAGCATATTTGTTTGACTTTCAAGCATGACATTTGTTCAAAAGGTCTAATGAGTTTATATGGCCTGCAAATGACCTTAGCCAATTTTCTTCCATATCAGGTCAACATATCAAAGATGTTCAAGCATATTTATAAATAAATAAATCAAATGACAGTCCATGTAAAGCTTCTAGACATGGGTCAATGATATCTTCTAGTAGGGGGTTCAGATGCATACACCAGCATTTCAAATAAAGCAGGAATATCTTCACTTGCATGCTTACCATAGTCCTAATGGCTAATAGACACTGACATAATGATCAACAAACAAGATAGATTGTGCAAACATTATCTAAATCTAAATTTCAACAAAACAAAGAAGATTGTGCAATAAATCCCTGTAATTTCAGCCTAAAGTTAGGTATGTCCCCGGTGTTATATTAATTTTAGTTGCATGTGCCCTTTTATGATAACATGAGAACTATATATAAATAAAAAACAGAATATATGGACATCAAACAAGATAGAACATGAAGTCAACCCTTATAAGACCTCTCTGTGACTGTTTGGAACCAATAACAAGAACAAAACACAACTAGCTGACATCTTTCAATGAGTATGTAACCAGATGAGCATGTCCTTTTCCAGGGAAGTGCATTACAAGAGCAGTCTAGCAAAGAATATATAGTCCTGGACATGCATTCAGTGGACTGCACCAGCCAAGCCACATTACTGGCAGATATCATGAAAAGGAAGTTGTCAAGATTGGCCCATAAATCTTTTGGAGATATAGATAACCTTGCTGTTGTAACACTGTAATGTCGTAGTTACTGGTATATACTGCTTCAAGGTCATGTGCAATAACAGATTGACAGGGGAAAGGAAAGGGATACAAGAGATACTTATCAAGAAACATTATCAAGAAAGAGGCCAGTATTCTAGAGAGGATTGGGGATTTTGCTCCAGATAGTGTAATAGAGTGGGCTAAATTCCTTTGTAATGAAGATACAAACAATTCTTCTCTTTTGTCTTTGTTGAAGGGCTAGAAGATTCAGCATCTTCTTGATGTGTCCTTTGTGTATAGGGGTGTATAGGGAGTTTTTGTGAGGATTCCTGACACAATTGTAAATTCCTCTTAGTTTACTTTAATACAATGGTACCATGCACTATCAAAAAAAATATTGATGTGATAAGTTACTGTCATAGCTTATACGTAAGCTATATATCCACTTCCTATACTGTCAATGGCCCTAGATAGAACATTTTTATCTTTTGGTCTGTTTTTGGGAAGCATAATCCTTGAAATAATATAACAAAAAAAAATCTAAGTGAACCAAGGACAAGGAGACAGTGAAGAAAGACATGAATAATACCACATACACTTCTTGGATATTACATTTCTAAGAGCTATCATTTGGAAGCCCACATAAATGGAAAATTCCTTTATGGTTATAGGCGGGATTAGGAGTTGCTTGCCACAGTTTAGAAGTTTGACTTGCTTTTGTTCATTGTTTCAGGGTCTTAAATCTGATAAATACAAGGCAATTGGGTTGGGAAAGATCTACATTACACCATACATACTTTTACTTTTCATTTATGGTATGGGGCAACGACCCTATATATGCATCGCTATGTATACACTTACAAATAATATGGAAAAATGCATGAACGGTGAGAATGGCAAGCCAGACAAAAAGGTTCCTGATAGAGGAAGGAATTACTTGGCTACTAATTAATATCCATATATATGTAAATATGTTTTAGAGACATCCATACACTTTCTACACATTTATTACAGTTAGCACATTCCTACAAACAGAAGACAGAATCAGAAAGAGCAAACAACAGAAGTTTAGCAGACGAGGTTAAACATGTTATATTTTATTAAAGAAAAGAATTCTGGATCAATAACTTCTTTTTTTTGGCTAATCGAACCAATAACTTATTAGCAGAAAGCTTCCTGATTCCTCTAACGGAATTGTTCGTAGGTGAACTATGAAGTAGGTACTTTCTTGAACATCCCTTCTCTTTCCCTTTTTTTTTTTTGGGGGGGGGGGGGGGTTTCCTCTGCTCCAACCTTCCGATTTTCCTGTCTGGTTACCGGAATCAAAGAATCTTCTACATGTACTGCCCAACAATAAGACATGAGTCCAAAGCATTACCAAACAAAAGAGGAGATTTCTTTCCTTAGGTGGGCAACTTGAAACTAGTTAAAAGAGTGGAGGCCCCATCATGGAACATGCGAACTCAAATTGGGCAGTTGATTCAGATGTTTCTGCAACTGCCCTGTTGCCGCAAGTATAAGGCCTGCATGAAAATCGATAGTCTCATTATTAGAGTAGAATTATATAGTAACAGTTGACTTTTCCCTTGTTTCAAGAATGCACACAATATATATACATATATATATATATATGACCTATTTTACTTTTGTAATTAACAATTACCCACATATTCAGTTAATCATACTTAACAGTCAAGAAAGGGTGCTTCAATATTCAGTTCATCAACTAAATGCAGTTTACTTTTCTAGGTTGGCTTTGCACCAGCGAAGGCAGCCAAGTGAGAATGACAAACGTATGTGTTTTGAAGAACACATTAGCCAAACCAGTCTAATAAGCAGTAAGTGGACTATCCACTCTAAGACTTACCTACAAATGGAGGTGAAGGTCTGGTAGGTCTGGATTTAAATTCTGGATGAAATTGCAATCCAACATAATAGGGATGATTTGGTAGCTCTAGAATCTGTTTGGAATATGCAAAGAAGGTATTTTTTGTCATATGAAGAAAAGTAGAAGATATCATTTTCAGTTAAGATACCTCCATTCTTTTTCCACTTTCATCCCTCCCAACAAATTGTACACCTGCATCTTCCAGTTTGCCAACTATATTTGGATTCACCTGCAGTTCATGTCATCATCAGAGAAAGGGATGAGATATATTAAAGTTCATTAATTTTGATCATAAGCAAACATTTGACAAAAAAAATAGCATGATGGCTCACATATGCTACTAACCTCATATCTATGACGATGGCATAAGCAAACATTTGACAGAAAAAATAGCATCACTCACATATGCTACTAACCTCATATCTATGACGATGGCGCTCATCCACATAGACAGAACTTTGATATCTGCATATAAAACATTGTTAATAAAGTCAAAGACTGGTGGCAAATTTACTGTGCAGTATGTGGAGTCCAAAGAAGAATAAGCTTCATAAAGTGAAAATATTTACATTCTGTTATCATTAATCTAGTTACTGTTATGCAAGGCACAAAAAGTGAAGACATGACCTACATTTAACACCTTAGTTTCAGCTTATATGTCTTAAGGCATAACTTAAACTTTACCAAGCTAGATAAAGAATCAAGATAAAGAAAGGTGCAGCGCAATGGAAGTAAGCTTTAAATCGATCCCAACCAATCACAAAGGATATAAGATAAAAAAGAATACATGAAAGTTCTGCAGAACCTAGGAGCTTTAAAAATGGGATTGCATGTGGACAATATAAAACAATGTGTTAATCCAATTTAGCCTTCAGGCTAAATAGAGAATAAATTTAGACTCAAGGATCACAGCTCAGATCTGCGCAGGTGTTTGAAGCCTGGAGGCCTGCAAGTGAGACTTTGTACTGATTTGGAATCTACTAAACACCTAAACTAGGTCAAGACCAACTTTGGTCATGTTTAGTTCGCCGAAGATTTTTACATTTTGAGTTGGCTTCAGTTTATCAAACTATACAAACTAAAACCCTAGATCCATGCCCCAAATCCAAAAAGGAGAATAAAAAAAATAAAAGTTGCTTCCCCAGATCCACCGCAGACAGAGCCGGAGTAGTTGGGGCCACTATATCTGATGCAGGGGAACCCGGAGCAACATGTGAAGTCACCTAAGGTTGTTGATGTAGGGGAGTTCTTCGAGGTCGCCGACCTCTGCAGCTGCTTCCTCATCAGCGACAGCGCCAACTACAACATCGCCCACTACGTCGCTCACCGGTGGACCGCCGGGGAGGCCCCCCCTCACGCAAAGCTCGCCCTGACAGGCCTCGTGGCCATCCAGACGTTCTTTGGTGGGGAGGAGCGGGTGGACTCGAAGGTCCGCCTGGCGAGCACCCCCATTATAATGACGGAGCGCATTGGGTGTGGAGGGCCTTCCTCCCGGAGGGCGCCAGGCGCGACCTCGAGGCGGTGAGCATTGACGGGGCGGTGACCGGTCTGGGGGAGGGCTTCCAGCCGGCACCGGTGGTGGTGGGGGGTTTCGACCCGCAACTAGACTGGCAGAGGAGGTACTACGAGGGGCTGAGGAGGGCGGGGAAGGAGGCGAGGCTGGTGGAGTACCCACGGCTTCTTCGTGTTCTCGGAGATCAAGGGTTTCGTCCAGGAGCACCAACAGCAGCAGATGAAGAAGAACTAAGGGCATCGGGAAGAAGGTGGATGAGGTTTTTGTGGGGTTTCGTCCAGGAGATAGGAAAATGAAAACTATCGGGCTCTCAAATATGAGTTACAATGGCGCCAACAAGGTCGTTTTAATTATTTTTTTATTTTTTTATGAATCACCTTGTTCCTACGTTTCATTATAAGTAAAACAACATATAATATATATTCTCACGTTCACTCGATATACGTAACAATAACTCAATTTTTCCTACATTTCTCATAAAACCGTCAGAATAAGATAGACCATATAACTACGCTATAATAAAACGTAGGAAATTTATCAACATTAATTTAAAAATGTCGGAATAGGTTGCCTATACCTACATTTTTTGAAAGCGTAGGTAAAATTCGTGACTATAGGCCAATTTGCTTGTAGTGCCTTAAACCCCTATGCAAAAGGGTAGGATGAAAATATGATGATGATGAGAGGGAGGGTGCAAGTGTTACACTATGGAAATCTCAATATGATTGAGATGAGAATGAATAGAAGAAAAGGGAAATATGATGCATGAATTAATTCTAATGAAGTAAAAGAAAGAGAAAAAAGAGGAGATATGGCTTAGTGATTTTTCTCCAAAGAGATGCTTCAAGATCTTCAATGTTCTTCAAAGAGAAAGGAGCTCCAATTGGATGTAACTTTGAGCTTAGGGGAGACTCCTTCTCCCTTCTTAGCTCCTCCTTCCAATAGAGCTTCCCCAAGGATCAGAAAATTCAGCCTTCAACACTTATAGGAGAGGGGTCCTATTTATAGAGTTAAAATTCTGAGGTTTAATTCCCTCAAAAATATAAGATGTGGTTCTAATAGGATTTGGAGAGCGGAATACTTCCTCCAAGTGTCCTCACTGTCTTAAAAAGTCATAGGAACCCTTTCCCAAGTCGAAAAGAAGATCAAAATAAGGAAGGAAATGGTTAGTTTCCGGAACGGATTTCTGGAAGAATTCGCGTCCAACATAGTGGTCACAAATTAAATATGTGTCAATTGGGAAAGGCGCCAATTTAAAATAAATTATGCAAAGTTTTAAAGTTACCAAAATTGGAAAAGAATTGTCGTCTTCCTTCCAGATGTAAATTAAAAAAAATACATCCTTTTGGAAAGGTGCGAATTCAAATAATACAAATTTTGGTAGGAATTAAATGATTAAAATATGGAAATAAAATTTGCGTCATGGGGGTCTGACACGAATTTTTAAATGGCGTCAGAGGGGCTTGACACGAATTTTTAAATGGCGTCAGGGGGTCCTGACACGAATTTTGGGTTAAATGGCGTCAAGGAGTCCTGACACGAATTTTTTAAATGGTGTCAGGGGGTCTTGACACGAATTAATTCGCGTCCACCTGGAGAGACTCTAATTTGAAAAGGTCCCAAAAAATTGGAGAAAAAGTTGGAAAAAATCTAGAAAAATAGGAAAAAGGATGATAATCAATAAAATTGGGGAAAATCATCCAAATAAGTCGATTTGAGGGTCAATTGGGGCATTATAAGGTGCTAGGAGATTTACTTAAAATGATGTCAATTTTGACGTGTGTACAGCTGCCCCGCCTTGACATCTGCTTTGCAAGGGAGTGATATGGAGTGGAATGAAATGGAACAAAATTGAATAAAGTGTAAAGAAGTGTAATGTAATGGAGTGAAGTAGGAGTGGACTGAAAAGTAGATGCTAAGTTGTGAGGAGACACATAATCAACACCACCTGATAAGAATTGTTCCAAAGTTTAAGATGAAGCAATCTTGATAAGGTTCAATGAA
Organism: Amorphophallus konjac; assembly: GCA_022559845.1. Taxonomy (NCBI): domain Eukaryota; kingdom Viridiplantae; phylum Streptophyta; class Magnoliopsida; order Alismatales; family Araceae; genus Amorphophallus; species Amorphophallus konjac. The sequence goes on from CM040120.1 coordinate 30,511,310, forward strand.
ATCAACAATTATTTGGATAAAGGAAGGAAAAGAAATGTGCACGCGGGCACGAAGGAGAGAAAAAAGAAGTAGATCAACTTCCAGTATCAAGGAAGTACTCCAGGTCGTAAACCTATAGGTTTCACCATTGGAGAGTGGTTACCAGTCATGTGGACGTGCTACAACCAAGGTTGATCAAAAGAGTAAAGAACGAATTGAGAGGATGGTGGTCCAAACAAATGAGTTTTCAAAGAAACAGCTCAAAATAGCAACAAGACAAACTGAGGACCCAATACGGAATGGAATATCTCATATCGAGAATTAAAATCAAATGACTCTAAAAGTGAATTTAAAGAGGGATTTTCTAAAGTTAAATCAAGGTCCTATATGAATGCATGTTTGGTTTAAATAGAAAATATAAAAAATAAAATAGAATGTAATCAAGGATAATATTGTTAAGTTACCCAGATTGAGTCAAGATACCGATTTCATGAGCTGACATTAAGTCGAAGCCGATTTATCCACGTACCAACTCACAAAAGGGAATCATCATCCCTAGTCTTAGATGGCTCAACGGCCTATCTGTGTGACTAGGATTCCTCTGAAATTATCATTGTTTTGAAGGGGAACTCAAATTTAAGATTTACCAAAGCTACAAGGTCCTTGATATAATCTAATAGCGTAGATAACATGTAGTAAAAATGTATACAGAGAAGATGGTGAAGGAAATGAGTATGTTGGGACTAAGAAATAAAGTATAATGCAATCACCATGAGACTTGAAATTTAATGTCCAGACGGTGGGACCGAAGAGCTTCTTTTCTTGTGCTCAAAACTTGTTAGCCAATATATCATGAAATATAACAAGCAATGAATAAACGACATTTTAAGCATATCATGGATTAGTTGAAGTATATCATGGCATCAAAGTATTAAAACATGCAAAGTATCTCATTTTTGTTGTTATGTTAGACTATGAGGATGACAAACTTGGCTAGGCATAAGATTTGCACTTAAAAGGATCAGGATCAGAGTGATGATGTCCATAATGGTACGAATAATCAGAGAAATTGATAATGATTGACATTGTTTGAGTGCAATGGGAAGAATCAAAATTGATGTAAGTGAAAGAGAGGATCCATCCCATGTTCTTAGTCCTTGCAGCAATAGTTCCTGTAAGACACCATCTGAACAAACAGTTAGCAGTAAGATACAATACATTTTTTTTTGGATTTTGAACTTTGATAATTGTTGTGACTTTAAATTGGATATTTGACTTTGGTGAGCATTGAAATTGAGAATAAAGTCATAATAGACTGTCCCTATTTGAGACTTCTTCTTGTCGGGGTGTGCTTAGGTCGGTAGTTTTGCCCAGACTATCTCTGCCCTCATATTTTGGCCTAACAGAGAAGAGAAAAGACTTTGTGCCCTCGAGCATGGCCAAAGTAGCAACGGTGTTTTCCGTGAAAGATGACTGAGGACGTCGTGAAGTGTGTGCGGTGCCCATACTTAGAGTTGCCCTTAATGAGCGGGGAAAGAATGTCGGACTCCCAACGCGGGGTTCTCATAACCAAAGGTGCTGCAATAGCAAGCTAAAACTCATTATTTTTTCTCTTTTTTGACATTGACTTAAATAAAGACATAGGGTTAGGCCTAGACTACTACTCTTAATCATGTTAAGAAGTACTTCATTTTTAAAATCATGCGTGAATGAGGTAATGAAACACAAGGATGCATATTTACGCAAATTAATTACCTTGCGACCTTGTTGTAGAAGTAGTTGCCGGAGGCGATGTTGATCATCATAGGAGTTGCAATCCTTATTTAATAGATAAAAGAGAAGGCAAAGATTAGAAGTGGTTTAACATGAAGGAGTGGTGCCTAGACCAGACTCATACGAATAAGGAGAAAAGGAAAAGAGGTGAGGGCTAGAACTCCCTCACTAAGGTGTGAAAATCTTGATCACATGAAAGGCTTACAGAAGGAAAGGAAAATTAATGGGAGGAGTGAGGACTAAGGTCTCAAAAATAATGGGAGAAAGGACAGATGCCCAGAGCAATCAATGCTGGAGAAATCGGGTCGAATCCGGGATTAGGAGGAATCAGAAGAATGAATTGATAGATAAAAAGAGGTGGATCCGGAGGGCCCAGAGACATAGGATGAGAATCATTGTGGAAAATATCTGGAGGAAGAAAATGGCGAAGGGTGCGATGCCATGGGAAAATAGATGGAGAGAAATCGGGAGGTTTCGAGGGACAAGGGAGATGAGGTTTCAAAGACCCGAGAGAGAATGAATGCAAATGCACGAGACACCAAGAATGCAAGGAATGTAAAGAATGTAAGGAATTCAAAGAATGCAAAGAACAAAAGGATGAGAACCTCCTTCTCACCCAATGGATGGCCTATAAGAAGAAGTTAATGATTAATAAAAGAAATGATGGAATGGAGTAGGGAGCGAATGGTTCGATGGAAGGCCCCTAAATATGAGAATCCTCACCCCTCAAGGGCCAATGGCATGCCAAGGGAGATGGCTCAATTGGTGTAGATAATATCCAAAAGCTCTCACTTGATAGATTTTCAATAGCTATATAATCAAAAATGAGCGACAACTCTCTTGGCAAGTAGTAACAATGATAATTTGGGAGATCCATTTGCAACAAGGGAACCTTGGCATAACAAGGCTTCTTCAAATTAAGATAACTCCCTTGGTAGGTGAGCAATGTCAATACATGGAAGTCAGACCTTCGACATTGGAAGCGTTACAGACAACATGTTGCCCAGGACTCTTGGAATATCTTCTTTAAAAGAATTTGGTAACATGGGCACCTGCCCCTTGTATGGAAGTAAAAATGGAGTAGACATGACGTTGATGGCTTCTAGCAAGGGATGCCCTGACCTACCCTTGAGCATGAACCTCATCATCTTCGTTGGCAGCAGAATTTGCCATTAGAATACTTGAGGAGAACCCTTTCTCTTAACTAGGTACTTGCACCATGACGGAACAATGGATAATGAGAGTTTCAAAAATATTTTTACCAATGATTAGTGTGACCTTAACAATGTTAGCCTTTGGTCGACATGATCAATTCATAAGTTTTGCTTGGTGAGTGTTGACACTCGTTTTTATCCTGCAAGTTGAGTTCTATCTCTTATTTATCTTTCATGATGTCCCAAATTACCCATTATTTTGAAGTCTTCCCTGAGCATATTTTGAGCCCATTCTTGATCATTCTTCAAGCCAACAAAGCCTTGGAGGATATTACCCTTTATTACCACTTTTTCGGGCTCATTTCTTATTGAAAAGCTCGGTTTGGTTGACCGATTCCCAATTTCAGTCGACCGATTTCTAACTTCGATCGACCGGACAGAAGAGTGCTGGCCCCCTCTGGTAGTAGTCTTGGGATGAGCAGGTAGCAGTCATCCCAAGACCGCTACATGCCTCCTTCCTGGGTGCATTGACCCCGTGCCCGTGGTTGCGTCGACTCAACTGGTCTTCCTTGCCAAGTAGCGGTTCTCACTTGACCGCTTTCCTCAGGTGGCGGTCGCACGACTGAATGCGTTCTGGTTGCAGAGTCCTGACTGCTTCGGGCTCCGTTTTCTCTAGCCGAGGGCACTTTGGAGTCTTTGTTTGCACCATTTTCACCAAGGATAGCATGCCACATCGATTTCTATCCGTCCTTGGTGTTAGTGTTGGTGTGCTACAGGCCAATTTTGGGTCGGGTAGGCCCGATAGATGTACGAGCTTGTTCATTATTAATAAAGTGATATTTGAGCGTAAATATGTGATTGTATATTACTTTACGATGTCCCTAGGATATGTGGTTATAAAGTCAACTCGAGATGAGATCTCAATCATGAGACTGACTTTACATGGACACATACCTTAAACTGTTCCTGGTTGGAGGGTAATCACTCGGGGACTTTGATTACCTATTAAACCAGTACACATGATGTGTTAGGGACCAGTCTCATGGTCACTGGTGCGGGGCACCAACACATATGTGTAGGTGTACGTCCTGGGAGGAAGTGTACTGAACTGATCCGCTATTGGATCTTCAGATAGTTGATTATACCTAATGTCAACTGAAGATCCAACGGTCTCAGTAGCATCGTTGGTCTTTTGACCTGAGACATTGATTGGATCTTACACGAGGACTGGAATGGTTTAATTACTTGACTAAGTGACTTTAACCATAAGTCATGAGTTACCGAGTCATTAACCACTTCAGGATACGTGTGAAGATCATCAATAGTCAAGAGGGGATCGCTCACTGTCGGGTATATATCAGACAGTTAATTGGTCATGACATTGACGCTCCATTAAATCCCTGGCCAGGGTCGTGTGAGTTCGTTTAGAACGGACGTCATACACTTTAAGGAGGTCATGGTCAAATGGCACGATCATGGGGTTTGACGGAAACCATACCCTAGATCGTACCAGACTCATAGAAGGAGCGATGGATTATATCGATGCTATAACTGTGGACTTACAGGTACCAGACATGCTGGTTTAAACCCGACATCCTCTAGGATCACACGGATTTGCTTGACCCAACGTGATCAAAGGTTCGGAATAAATTAAACTATTATTCGACTCTAGTAGAAGTGAATAATAAGTTTAATTTACTTCTAATTAGGAATTAGAAGTTAATGGGCCTTAAACTAGAGTGACTATGGGCCTAGAGGATCACACACAATGGATTCTTGGGTGACGAATTATTATTGTACAAATGCATATATTAATTCCCTTTAATTCCTTTTGGAAAGGAATATAAAAGGGACTTAATACATATGTACAATAATGAGGACATATATATAGTTTTGGTCCTTTGGAGCTTTTTTTAGAAATAGCCAAATCCTATATATATGGATGTTACGAGAGCTTCTTCTTCTCTCAGAGCTTCTGTAGTTAGGGGTTGGGGTGATTAAAACGTCGATCAGAGTTTGGATATGAGATTCCATGAAGCCGGGATCGGGCAAATAATTTTTTTTTTATCCGCTGCTGTGCCCGAGGGTGCTGTGTGGAACCTTACAGTGGTATCAGAGCCAAGTTCGCGCTCTGATCGATGTATTATCGCCGTATAGAACCATATTTTAGGGGCAATCTAAAACCTTCAATTAATATTAGAAGACAGGGGTGCTGGGTATTTCTGTTCTTCCTGGATGCAGGACATCTGCAGTAAAAATTTTTTTATAAAAAAAAAAATTATTTGGCGCGTTGGGCGCACTGCGCCATGTGGCGCAGTGCGCCCGCCCGCCTGCGTCGCCCTCGCGGCGCACGCGGGCGCCACGCTGGTCAGCGCCCGCCCGCGGGCGCTAACCCGCGTGGCGGGCGCCGCTCGCGGGCGTGTCAGTGCCCGCGGGCTGGCGCTGTCGGCGATTGCCGATAGGATGTTTTTTTATTAAAAAAATTTGTTTTTATTTAATTTGCTTGTGCTGTTATATATATATATATATATGATATATATATACGATAAATACACAATAAATTAATTTAATTTTTATCTCAGATATTAATTATCTTATCTCAACAAAAAAAGTCAAATGTTAAATTTTATTTAACTTTGAAATTTACCAAGGTGAGATAATTACTATTTACCTTGAGATAAAATGGTAATAATTGAAGTTACTTCTGTAAAAAAGTTTAATTTTGAATTTTTAATGATTAGATAATTAGTAAATTCAGAATTTGAATTTCATTGAAGTTAAATGTATAAAATTTAAATATTTGAATTTTTAATTATTAGATAATTATTAAATTCAAATTTTAAATTTCAGAATATTGATAATTGAGAATAATTACATTATTTAAATTTACTTTCAAATAAAATTATTAGACAATTAGTTTGAACTTAAATTTAAATAATTGTCACATTTAAATTATTATTTTAAATTTGATTATTAGATAATTAAATTTAAATTTAAATTTAGATAATTATCTCAATTATCTGACTTATTTGAATCAGATTCAAATATGCATGCCCCTATTATGAATGATGGTTTTTTACGTTGTTTGCTTAATTAACCTTGCTTTGGCTTGCCTATGTGTTTAATTTTAGTTAATCCTGCTTCGGTTTTTAAAATTAAACAAAGCTAGCTTATTTTTGTTTGCACATCCCATTTTTAAATCCAAAAGTAAGGATTATTTTCAGAAAATAACCCTTGATTGATTTTGAATGAATGGGTTGGCAAGTGATCATGGACTTGGTTAATGTAATTAATTGGGGTCTGCGAACCTCCTTTCTCTCTCTGTTAAAATTCCTATGTACTTTTATCTCTCTTTACAGTTGTACTCGCCCTAAGGGCTTCTGGAATTTTATTGACATGTAATTTAAATTTTCCCGGCCTGCGTGCCGTGTAAAAGTTGTAATTAATGCGGCGTGGGAGTTTGAAAGCGCGGAGCACACCCGACGAGGATGATCAGCTACTTTAGATGTGGGCCAGATGTCTTAGTTACATTAGGATTAAAGTCCATGATCACTTGCGATTTAATTTTGCATTGGATGCATTTATTTTGTGCAAACTACTAGGTACGGCAAATATATTGGATATATTTATATTACCACCTAGGGTGAGATCAAGATAAAATCAAATTCCCTGGCGATTTAATTTTAGATCTGTAAGCGTGGCTCTAGGAGTCGTCGTGGCCCTCCATCATTATGGAGTGAATGAACGTCTTCGTTTCATAGATTTGTTGTGCTTTCCACAAGGTCCATGAGTTTGGGGGCGAGATATAAGTCCAAGGCTCGGCCTCAATAGGGTGAGGAATTGAACTCGGTCTTGTTGTACTTTCCACAAGGGTCGGGTCATGAACTCATTGCTATGTAGTAATGATGGTTAGATCTAACCGAGAATATCCTTTGTTGTGCTTTCCACAAGGGGATGATTTCTCGGGGGCCGAATATCGGATATTGCATTAGATGCAAGTGCCTGTTGACTGCCCTTGAGATGGTGTATGGCTTGTTGTGCTTTCCACAAGGTCGTGCCTCAGTCTCGTTGGGATTCTGACCCACTAGGTTGATCTCGCTGATCTCCTGTTCTATATACTGAGGGTTATATAGTTCGATCGAAAAATAGTGAGACTAACTAAGATAGAAAATCACATCTATGTTAGAATTTGAACACATGCTAAGTTATCTTTTATTTCTTATCCAGATTACAATGTCGTCGTCCAACCCCCTCCGCGGCATCTTGGATGCCAACAGACTGACTGGACCGAACTACTCGGATTGGCTGCGTAATCTACGCATAGTCCTCACCGCCGAAAAAATAGCTTATGTGTTGGACACGGTTCATTCTGAACTAGCTCCTGATGTCGATGAGGGTGAGTTAATGACTTATGCCAAATGGTCTGAAGACTCTTCCCTTGCCCAATGTTACATGTTGGCCTCTATGGCTCCCGAGCTGCAGAGGTAATTCGAAAAGACTGATTGTAGAAGCATACTTCTTAATCTACACCAGCTCTTCGGAGAGTAGGGTAGGATTGAGAGGTATGACATCTCCAAGAGACTTTTCAAGACACGGATGTCAGAGGGTGCTTCAATACAGGCTCATGTACTGAAAATGATAGAGTGGATAGAGAGACTCAATGCACTGGGGTTCAAGTTGGATCTTGAACTGTTCATTGATCTTATACTCTAGTCATTGCCCGATTCATTTTCTTCCTTCATCATAAACTTTAACATGAATAGAATTGATGCAACTCTCCCGGAGCTGCTCAACATGTTAAAGAGTGCTGAAGGAACCATGCAGAAAGATAAACCATCTTCTTCTATAATGATTGTTGACCGGGCCAACAAGAAAAGGAAGGCCACCCAGATATCCACCAAAGGTGACAACGGGAAGGGAAAGAAGAAGGCCATGGGTAAGCAACTCGCCAAAGTTGACAAAGGGAAGCGCAAGAAGAATGAAAAAGAAGACAAGTGTTTTCGATGCGGGGAAACATGGCATTGGAAAAGGAACTGCAAGGCAATTCTAAATGAATATATTTTTGTCATAGACCTTAATTTGTCATATATGGAATCCACATCATGGGTATTGGATACTGGATGTGCATCTCATATATGCAATTCTGTGCAGGTGCTGGCAAATAGAAGGCAACTGGGCAAAAAGGAGATTGAACTGAGGATGGGCAATGGAGCTTTAGTTTCTGCCAAGGCTGTCGGGACTGCACGTCTCAGTTTATCTTCAGGAGTCATTCTGGAGCTGAATGACTGTTATTATATTCCTAATATTATTAAGAACATTATTTCAATCTCTGGTTTGTATAACATTGGATATACATTGGCTTTTAATAGCACTGGGTGCTCTATAATGAATAATGGTTTAGCTATAGCCAATGGTTCATTAGTCAATGGTCTTTATGTATTAGATACACGTTCTAATGTTATGCAAGTTTCCAATGCTGATGAAGTGAATTCTGCATATCTATGGCATTGCAGGCTTGGTCATGTAGGTGAGAAAAGAGTATCTCACCTACACTCAAATAGGTATTTGAATAGATTCAAATACAAGCCATTTGATACATGTGAGTCGTGTCTCATGGGGAAGATGACCAAGGCTCCCTTTAGTGGACATGGTGAGAGGGCTGTTGACCTTCTCGAGCTCATACAAGATGTGTGTGGACCCATGTCCATGGAGGCAAAAGGGGGTCACCTCTATTTCATTTCTTTTATTGATGACTTCTCGAGATATGGCTATGTGTATTTAATGAGACATAAATCACAAGCCTTTGAGAAGTTTAAGGAATACAAGAATGAAGTAGAGAAATAGACTGGCAAGAGTATTAAGACTCTTCGATCGGATCGGGGAGGTGAATACCTTAGCCATGAATTCACTTCTTATCTTAAAGACAATGGAATTATTTCTCAGTGGACTCCACCGTATATACCACAACACAATGGTGTATCCGAAAGGAGAAATATGACCTTGTTAGACATGGTCCGATCCATGATGTCTATGTCAGGACTACCCTTGTCTCTTTCGGACTATGTCTTAGAGACTGCAGCCTATTTATTGAATAGGATCTCAAGTAAATATGTTCCTTCTATATCATATGAGATATGGAAAGGTAGGAAACCAAATTTTAATCACATTAAAATTTGGGGGTGTCCTGCTCATGTAAAGAAGAACGATAGTGATAAGCTTGAGTCGAGAACCAATAAGTGTAGGTTTGTGGGATATCTAAAGGAGACATTTGGATATTACTTCTATCACCCTTCTAAGCAAAGGGTCTTAGTGGCTAAGAGAGCTATATTTCTTGAAAGAGAATATCTTCTCCAGAAAAATAGTGGGAGCCAGATAGAATTGGACGAGGTCCAAGAGCCACAACCCATAGACATAAACTCATTAGATGAGACTGTATCGGTTGATCCTATTCAGAGTGAAACACAGACACTGCGGAGATCTGGTAGACTACCAAGAGAACTTGAGAGATATGTTGGATATGTCTCAGAGAGGTCCTCTAAGGTATGTATCGATGAGGATAAAGATCCTCAATCGTATCAGGATGCAATCCGTAGTACGGACTCCGAGAAATGGCAAGAGGCAATAGATTCAGAGATCCAGTCTATGTACACCAACAATGTTTGGAACTTAGTTGATGTGCCCGAAGGGAAAGTCCCTATCGACGGTAAGTGGATTTTCAAAAGAAAAATCGGTGCAGATGGACAGATTGACACATACAAGGCTAGACTAGTGGCGAAAGGATATCGTCAAAGATAAGGCATTGACTATGACGAGACATTTTCACCAGTAGCCATGGTTAAGTCAATCAGAATCCTTCTCGCCATTGTTGCATACCTGGATTATGAGATCTGGCAAATGGATGTGAAGACAGCTTTTCTTAATGGAAATCTGTCAGAAGAGGTGTACATGGTACAGTCTGAAGGATTCACCTCCAAGCTACATCCTAATAAGGTATGCAAACTTCAAATGCCCATTTATAGATTAAAGCAGGCATCTCGAAGCTGGAACTTAAGATTTGATGAGGTTGTCAAATCTTTCAACTTCATTCGGAATGAAGATGAACCATGTGTTTACAAGAAGGTCAGTGGGAGCTCTGTGACCTTCTTGGTCCTTTATGTTGATGACATCTTACTCATTGGGAATGATGTAGGGATGTTAACATCAACTAAGTTTTGGTTGTCCAAGACCTTCTCCATGAAAGATTTGGGAGAAGCATCCTATGTGCTGGGCATAAGGATCTACCGAGATAGATCTAAAAGGATGCTAGGATTATCCCAATCCATGTACATAGACACTATCCTCAAAAGATTTAGGATGGAAAATTCTAAGAGAGATCTCATTCCCATGAGACATGGAATTTACCTATCCAAGGGGATGAGTCCTAAAACTTCTGAGGAGGTGGCACACATGAATAAGGTACCCTATGCTTCGGCGATAGGGTCAATCAGGTATGCAATGTTATGTACGAGTCCTGATGTTGCCAATGCTTTGAGCATTGTCAGTAGATATCAGGCAAATTCAGGCGAAGAGCACTGGAAGGCAGTAAAGGGCATCCTTAAGTACTTGCGAAGGGCTAAGGATCTTTTTCTATTTTATGGAGGAGAGGACCTGCAGCATAGAGCTTACACAGATTCTAGTTTCCAGTCAGATCCAGATGACTGTAAATCCATGTCAGGGTTTGTACTCATGTTGAATGGAGGGGCAGTCAGTTGGAGGAGCTCCAAGCAAGATACGACTGCAGACTCGACGGCGGAGGCAGAATATATTGCTGCAGCTGAAGCTGCTAAGGAAGCCGTCTGGATGAAGAAATTCATCTTGAAACTCGGCGTAGTTCCCGAGATATCAGCTCCCATCCCATTATTTTGTGATAATAATGGGGCCATCGCCCAGGCGAGGGAACCTAGATCTCATCAAATGTCGAAGCATATTCTCAGGCGCTTCCACCTTATTCGGGGGATTGTTGATCGTGGAGATGTGGCGGTAGAGTGTGTACCGTCAGAAGATAACATAGCAGATCCACTGACTAAGCTTTTGACACAGACTGCATTTGAGCACCATCGGGATAAGATGGGCCTAAAAGTTGTGGGTAATTGGCTGTAGTTTAAGTTGGAGATTGTTAGTGTTGGTGTGTTACATGTCAATTTTGGGTCGGGTAGGCCCGATAGATGTACGATCTTGTTCATTATTAATAAAGTGGTATTTGAGCGTAAATATGTGATTATATATTATTTTATTATGTCCCTAAGATATGTGGTTATAAAGTCAACTCGAGATGAGATCTCGATCATGAGATTGACTTTACATGGACACATATCTTAAACTGTTTCTGGTTGGAGGGTAATCAATCGGAGACTTTGATTACCTATTAAACCAGTACACATGATGTGTTAGGGACCAGTCTCATGGTCACTGGTGCGGGACACCAACACATATGTGTAGGTGTACGTCCTGGGAGGAAGTGCACTGAACTGATCCGCTATTAGATCTTCAGATGGTTGATTATACATAATGTCAATTGAAGATCCAACAGTCTCAGTAGCATCGTTGGTCTTTTGACCTGAGACATTGATTGGATCTTACACGAGGACTGGAATGGTTTAATTACTTGGCTAAGTGACTTTAACCATAAGTCATGAGTTTTCGAGTCATTAACCACTCCAGGATACGTGTGAAGATCATCAATGGTCAAGAGGGGATCGCTCACTGTCTGGTATATATCAGACAGTTAATCGGTCATGACATTGACGCTCCATTAAATCCCTGGCTAGGGTCATGTAAGTTCATTTAGAACGGACGTCATACACTTTATGGAGGTCATGGTCAAATGGCACGATCATGGGGTTTGACGGAAACCATACCCTAGATCGTACCAGACTCATAGAAGGAGCGAGAGATTATATCGATGCGGTAACTGTGGACTTACAGGTACCAGACATGCTGGTTTAAACCCGGCGTCCTCTAGGATCACGCAGATTTACTTGACCCAACGTGATCAAAGGTTCGGAATAAATTAAACTATTATTCGGCTCTAGTAGAAGTGAATAATAAGTTTAATTTACTTCTAATTGGGAATTAGAAGTTAATGGGCCTTAAACTAGAGTGACTATGGGCCTAGAGGATCACACACAATGGATTCTTGGGTGACGAATTATTATTGTATAAATGCATATATTAATTCCCTTTAATTCCTTTTGGAAAGGAATATAAAAGGGACTTAATACATATGTACAATAATGAGGACATATATACAGTTTTGGTCCTTTGGAGCTTTTTTTAGAAATAGCCAAATCCTATATATATGGATGTTACGAGAGCTTCTTCTTCTCTCCTGGCCTAATCAAGCATTAAGGCTAAGAGAAGAAGGATTAGCTCCTCTCCCCTTCCTCCCTTTTGCTCTCTCCCTCTCCAGAAGGTGAAATGGTTGGGGAAGTGTGGACGTATAAAATTGTATGTCCATATGTCCCACCAAGCCCCGCATTAATGTCAAAGTCAAAAGGAGAAGACTCGGGGAGACTGGCCATCCAGGGCTCCGGGAGAATACTACCGTCCGGCAAACCCCACATTTGCAGGGGCGCATTAAACGACAGAGAAAGCATATGATCTCCTCCTGAATTTATACACTGCTATTGACCCACCCTCGGGTCCCTAACGGTGATGAAATATCCCAAAGAATGCACAAATTCAAGTTCCTGAAGCAAAGGCAGAGGCCCCTTTCAAAACCGCACACTCCGTGACCCTTCAGCGGCACACTGCCTGAGGAGCCCCAGCGGCACACCCAAATGGCCGTTCAGCGGCACACTGCCTGAAGAGCCCCAGCGGCACAGCGGTGAGGTGCCTCCAGCGGCACACTCCACAGCTACCCCAGCGGCACACCCCAGTGCCCTTCAACGGCACACCCCTCAGGTGCCTCCAGCGGCACATATCTAGGTGCCTTCGGCGGCACACCCTCCGCTGCTTCCAGTGGCACACCATCAGTGCCCTCTCAACGGTGTAGCCCCAGTGCCCTTCCAACGGCACAGCATTCATGCCCCTTCAGCGGCACAACGCCTGGCCCTTCTAGCGGCACAGCGGTGAACTCCCCCGAACGACACAAACCGGCAAGATACATAACGGTCACTAAAGGAGTCCCTTGGCGCGCAGTGTGGCCATTTCAACGCCAGCTAATCCCAAGCCTAGGTGTCGTCCTCCGGTTGGATGAAGGAGACTTCCACTTGACAAAGATGGGACTCGGGTCAACCTCGGATGGCAGTGCCATCATGAGGTTCCCCCGTCAACAGCACACATATAAAAGGCCCCGGGGAAGAAAAAAAGAGGAGGAGAAGCAGGCGAAGGCACCCGTTCGAAAAAGCAGCACCGCAGAGAAGAAGAGAAAGGAAGAAGAAGGTAGAAGATAGCGGGGAGATTGAGGGAGTGAGCCACCTGTATAGGGAAGAGAAGGAACGGGGTGAAGGGAAGCATTCTCCCTCATTCTAACTCTCCCCATTACTGTTTTATGTTGTTCCCTTCTTTTTGCTTCTCGACTGTCTCTTCCCTCTCCATGCTCTTCTATTCTGCAACGTGATGTAGCTGGCCCCGAATCTTGGCCTTTGTCTTTTTGCAGTTCTGATCATGAATAAAAGTGTCCTTGGGCTCTATCTTTTATTGTCTCCGTTGTCTTCCCCTCGCCGCTAAGCTGTGATTTGGTATTTTTCTCTCCGGTCTTCTGGTTGTGTTCTGATTACCCCTCATGCCATCGGTTGGCTTGGCTCTACGTGTGGTATTCTTGGCTCGACAGTGCAGGGTTGCCTCCCGTCCTGTTTGACAGTCTTAATGGCGTGAGTGTTACCCCACTCCCTCCATCTATGGGTTAGTTAGCACCCTCCATCCCTGCCTGGCCGCTGGAACTCATCTACTGGTCAGGAGGCTCCTTTGCCCCTCCTTCAGAGACCACATCATACATACATTCAAGCTCCCAGTCATCCTACCGCTCAGGCTCCGCCAGCAGCACACCCCTCCCATTTATCCGTCTGGCGGCACGGCCTTCCCTATACTTGCCCAACGGCACACCTTCCTTGGCCGCCCAGCGGCACACTCTCCTTGGCTGCTTCAGCGGTACACTCCCCCCTACGGGCCTGTACATCGGCACACCTCCACTATTGATATGCTTAGCGGCACACTCTTAGGCTGCCTTAGCAGCACACCTTGATTGTCACTCCTCCGGTGCATTCGTGGCTTGTATTAGCCTACTGGTTTCCCGACGTTTTCTCCGAGTTTTTCAAAGTTTCCCCAAAGGTGGCTGCTTAGGCACACACCTCAGTTGTTGGTTCATGTCACTCCTTGTGGGCATGTTCCTTGTTATTCCCTTACCATCCGGGTCAGGGGGAGATGCTGCCGAATTTTTGTCAGAAATAACAACAAATTAAAAGACAAAAGGGAAGCAACAAACAAATGAAATCAACAACAATGAAACATTCTAATCAACTAAGAGAACCATTTAAGGCTCCGGGAATTGGCTGAGTAAGACTCCGAGGACTGCACTGCTGAACATGACTTGGGACTCAACCTCATAACAAAAAAGGTGAAAGTTGAACCTCTGAGGCTCCATCAGACCTGCATAGGCAAGGGCTCTCTCTCTCTTGAACTCTGCTCCACCCAGCTAAGATATGTCCTGACCACTTTAATTCTCCACCTCCCTCAACCCTCCAACGACACACTCCTGAGCCCTCCAGCGGTATACTCCCTTCAACCCTCCAGCGGTACACCCCTGCACCCTCCAGCGGCACGCTTTCCATTCTCCAGCAACTACGCGCTCCCTGACTCGCCAGTGGTACACCCTAGTTCACTCCTTTCAGCGGTACACTCTCACCCGAACCTTTCAGCGGTACACTCGCTCCTGAACCCTCCAGCGGTACACCCTAGCCTCCTCACTCCAGCGGTACACTTCCAATCCTCAAGCGATACACTCTTCAGTCCTTCAGTGACACACTCCTAGCTCCCCAGCGACACACCCCTAGCTCCCCAGCGGTACACTCCATCATTCCTCCGACAAATGTATGAAAAAGAATGTATATGATAAAAGGGATAATAAATAATAATAATAATGATAATAAAGGGAAAGGGAGTAACGCTAATAGACAAATAATAATGACGAATGGCACTCGAAGCAACCCACGAGCATAACGACATGGCCTTCGTCTCTCCTTCTTGGATTCTGAACCCAGGAATATTAATGATGCCCTCGTAGGCCGAGCTTCACCCTCGGGAGTCACCTCTCTCGTTATGGTCATCGCCCGGCCCTGTCTCGAAGTCAATATCTCATCAGGGTCCCCTCTCTCGTCGGGATCTGATTTCCCCCCCTTTTTGCATTAAAATTGCCACCTCCTGGCAGACATTTGCTTTCCGTACAGACTTCTGTTCAAACATGGAATGGTCCATCGGTGACCAACATAATCTGAGTGTTCATGCCCTCACCACGGGCTCACTGCATAGCACGGCTACCTTTTTCTTCCTGTATCAATTAGTATTTCTTTCGACCGTGGAGCCCTTATTTTCGGCAATTAATCAAGGGTATTCCCCTCTCTGGGGGGATGTAAATGACATTGTGACCTTTATGGCATAACGGGTCTCAGTACCGACACGAACCACACAATTGCCTGACTGAGTCAGATCAAGCGCACCCGTGGCTCTTCGGGGCCTAAATAAATCGTCACTTTGTGACTAGCACGCCCACGCACTTAATAAACCAACAAACGGACCAAATAATTTGTTAAATAAGAAGTGCGTCTACAAGTCTGGCACGTCCGGTGGGACTGGATCACCCTTCATCTCTCTGCCGGAATTAAGGGCTCAACGCCCCCCTTCTTGTAATACTAATTCCCTAATTTGCAAATGCAGGTTGTGTTACGGATGTCGGGATGGCGCTCACTTTCGGCCGGCAACCCGTCGAGAGCCACGCGCGGAACGGCTACTTGGCCGTCCCTCTCGCCTTCGGGAGCTTCCCTCCTTCAGTTGGCTTCCCCAACTTTTTGGGAGTGGCCTTTGCGAACCTGCTAGACGTTGAGGCGTCTGACGGGATCGAAAGTAACGCCTCCATCTAGGGGGCCACCAAAGCTGCTGCCGGCCGACCAATGGCCAAATCCCCCAAGACTGTCCCCGTGAAGACGCTGGGCTGCAATGTGCACCATGTGCACCAGAATGCCAGCCCGTCACGCCCAGGCTCGGCTTCCCACCAGAGATGGCTCCGGAGGAGCCATGCCACTGCGTCACCTCGAGGCCGGGTCTCCAGCACCGGCAAGTCTACTGTCGTCGAAACTTTCCGGGTGCATCTTTCCGGGCAACGCTCCGAGGTGATCCCAGATCGCATCATACCCACTGTACCAGTGCGCAACTCTTTCCAGCCACTGGGGAAGATGAAGGGCAGTATGACGCCCGCATCTCCAGCCACAGTTCCGCGGCACCAACCGGCCCCTAGGCCGACCAAGGGTAAACGGGCATGGGTTCCCAAAGCAGCCCGAGGCACTTCACCAACCCGAGCAGGGCCCAGCACCTTTTGCCCGACAAGGGCTCAACAGGCAGACTGGGTCAAGACATCGGCCCCCGTCTACCAACCGGCATTGGTCACACTGGCCCCGCCGGAGAACACCCGCCGTCGACACCACCGACGTCACCATCAGGCTTCCCGTGCGGAGCCTGTAGCCCACATGCCCGTTGCTATCAACAGGGCGGTATCACCCGTCTCTCCTCCTGATCAAGACTGGGAAGGAATGGAGCAGGCCATGAGAAATTACTTACGGGGCCCGGGGAGCACTCCCCTGGGTCGCCAGAGACTACTGGGGGCAGTGGCCTCTGCATTTGAAGAAGAAGAAATCTGACCCGCGCCTAGTGCCGAGTCGAGGAACTGCTCTAAGGAGCACCATCAGTCCCCGCTGAGGGAAGAAGTGAGGCCGCGGGGGTCGGTCTTTGACAGATTGGTCTTCCCAGGTAGGCCGTCGGAAAGAACGGCAAGAAGAGGCAGAGACCTAAGGGTCTATACTTGCAACATGGCAGGGGTATTTGGCCTGTACGGGGCCTTACCGACCGAGCCTGAGGAAATGGCCAGACTTGCAGCAAGGCCAGGGCCTCTCACTAGAAGAGGGAAAGCAGCAACCGAGAAGACACAAGCCCACACTGAAGAAACTGACTATGGGGAATCATCAATGGCCCTGGCTGCCAATGTCATTACTGAAGGCATCACGGAAGGACCATCCACGTCGTCCGAGGAGACGCCAGTTGAAGAGAGAGGGGGCACCCCCAGCCTCTCCATGAGTGACCCAACTGTACTACTTATGATGCAGCAATATCAAAGGGAGATCGAGTTGCTAAGGAAGCAGTTAACCGACAGGACTGCTCAGCCCTCGACATCCGAGCAAACCAAAGTATTACCAGAGACCCCTGGAGGCAATGGTCAGGCCTCAAAAGCTTCTCCACAGGCGACGGTGTCTCCACCGGTCCCAAGCTACACCGGGGGCATACCCCTGCACCAGCCACATCATATAACTCCCGCCCCGCCACAGAGCCTGCCGTTCCAGGGATCCACCATTGCACCTCAGGCGACAGTGTTAACAACGCCACTGGCGCAACCAGCTCATTTCTACCCGAACCCAGTGGACCCGGCGACGGTGAACAGACTGATGCTGGAGCAGATGATAGACATGAAGCTGGCAGAAAGGAGCGATAGTGATCACACGCCCTTTGATGTGTATCGGGTACCCTATCCGGCGCATTATATTGCCAGGAGGCTCCCGGCCGGCATCACCAAGCCACCGAAATTTGAGAAGTTTAATGAACAAGGGTCTCCCAGGGAGCACATTGCCTACTATGTGAACGTTATGGGGGATCTAGCTGCAGATGAGGCCTACCTCCTCAAATTCTTCGGCTCGACACTCACCGAGCTTGCTTTTGAGTGGTATTCGAGCTTGCCCGCCGGGTCCATTACAGACTGGCCCGACATGCAGAAGAAATTCAAAGAAAGGTTCTATATAGCTGAGCGGGAAGTAACCGTGGCAGAACTCTATGCCACGAGATAAAGAAATAATGAGTCGGCTCTCGACTACATAAAAAGGTGGAGAAATCTCAACATGAGATGTAGACGTCCCCCGCATCAGGAGGATGCAGTGCAAATTTGTAAGCAGAACCTGAAAAAGGAAATCCTTGAAAGGATGATCGGCACTGAGGTGCGATCATTTGACCGTCTAAACAACATAGTAGCAGAGATCGAGGCGTTCCTTGCTCGATACTCCTCTACTCCAGCTACCTCAAGCCAGAGGGCCAGGCAGGCCGAAAAGAGACCGATACCGTCAGAGGTCCACACCTTGGACTTTGAATCTTTCGAGAAGTAGGTAGAGAAAGCTAAAGAGGCAGCCAACCCTCCTCTGCCCAGGTCTGCTGAACGGCGGGAATGTCCTTCCCTGCGGGAGAAGATGAGGAATAAGTTGTATTCTTTTCCTCGAGATAAGTCCCGGATCCTATTTGAATGGGCCACCAGATACAATAAAATCACATTGCCAGAGCCGAACAGGCCCGGCGATATAAAGAAAAAGGATGACCCTCGTTTCTACCCGTACCACCAGATGCTGGGGAACACTATCGAGGAGTGCTATATCTTCAAGGATGTCGTTGAGTCCTTAATCAAGAAGGGAGAACTGGACATGGGGGAGCACAAGATAGATCCTTCGCAGCCGCACGAGATGCCGAGGCTCGGTACTAGTGTCAACATGGTGTCTCTATACCAGCAGCTACCTGAAGAATGGGCGGAGGCCAGCACAAAGGCCACTTATGAAGCCTTCGTCATGGCGCCGGCTCAAGACCAAGGGGGTTGGCAAGCTGCGCCAGCGAGGAATAGAAGAAGAAGACAAGCTCCTCGGCCCGAGCCGGAGGTTCACATAAGGGGCGTCACGCCCCGACCAGCACCACCACCAGCGACGCCTGTTTGGCCTGACACAGCCCCCCGGCTAGTCATGAGGCGCCCCACTCACAATAAGAAAAGGCACATCCCGATGCGGGTACTCAAAGAAACTAGCCCTGCGGTGGAAAGACTCCAGGCCATTATTGATGGGCTCGAAGATTATGAACAGTCCAAAATCAAGCCTGTGGAGCTGAAGGAGTATGTCCCTTGGAAGGAGTTCGAGTCACTTGAACTAGCCCTGGGGGCAGAAGCCGAGGCAGAGGAAGAGCCTCTCTTATGGGGTGAACCTTCCCAAGGCCAGTTGCCATCCACTGAAGAAAAGAAGAAAAAGAAGTAGAGAAGGCCCAGGAACAAGAAGAAGAGCGGCGTTGTTCTTTCTTGCAACACCCTCTCAGCATTATTTGACACTGCCCTCTCCCTGGGGGAAGAAGAGCAAGAGTCCCTCGTTGAGCCGTCAGAAGTGAATCAGGCCGAAGCATCCACCTCCCAGCATGCCACCAGGTCGGGAAGGAAGTGGGGACGCCCTCCTCAGGCCAACCATAACATCCTGCTCAGGGGAGAACATCCATATCATATCCCTGAACCTAGGGTCCAAGGCATGGAGATTCCCCCTCCCTCGGGTCTCTATCCCGGAGAGCCGGTCGGCCGGAGTATACCTTCATTTATTGAGTTTCTCACGACTCAAGGGGAAAGGCAGCCATGCCCCCGCGAGTCTCAGCGGACCAAAGAAGCAAGTAGCCTCTCGGCCCCACTGGTAGTAATTCCTTCTCGATTAAGGGAAGAACCTGGCGACATCCCAAACCTTGCCGAGTTCATGCAAGAGAAGGAAGTGACCCAACAGGCCCCGCAGGCTCAAATGATACCTGGCCCGGTGGAAGAAGCACCCGTTGAGTCGGCTCCCCAGGCCCAGACTGGGGGCAGGCGCAGTAGGGCCGAAGAGATGAAGTTGCTTGAGGTCCGAGCTGGCAATAGAATAGTCAAGCACTTGAAGAAGATCCCAGCCAGGTTCACCGTCTGGGAGATCCTGTCCCTGGATGAAGAGACACGACGGGCCGTCATCACAGTGCTCCAGACACCAGCATATGTGGAAGCCTGCCTTGCAGAAATGTCACCCGAGGTAGCTGTGGCTTTTACAGAAGAAGATATGCTCCTACCCACCTACAGTCACAACATGCCACTCTATATGAGGGGGTAGCTGAACGGGCATCCCATCAACAGAGTACTGATTGACCCTGGGGCGGCAGTGAACATACTACCCTACCGAATATACCAGAAACATTACTTTGATGTACACTTGATCGAGGTCAAGAATGTAAAGATTACTGGCTTCAACCAGAAGTGTGAGGTCCCTATGGGGATTGTAGAGATTAACCTCTCTCCTTGCGATTTCACGACTAAGGTCCAGTTTCATGTCATTAACTCCAGCACCTCCTACAAAGCATTGCTCGGCCGGCCTTGGCTACACCAGAACAGGGTAGTGCCGTCTACACTACATCAATGCATCAAGTATCCCAGCAACGGGAAGGAGGAGAGGATCTTTGTTGACCTCCACCCTTTTGAGGTGTTCGAATGCCATCTCTCAGATGCCAATTTGTATTTAGAGAAGTCAGAGCAAACTTCCCATGTCACCATGGACAAGGGAAAGAAGAAGGTAGAGCCCGACAGTTGGTTCCCCCCACCGCCGCCGGGCTATGTGGCTCCGCGTCAAGTGTCATTTGTTTCTGGGGCAGAGGGAGTATTTAAAGCCACTCCCCTTTCCATCTACCCTGCACCGGGGCTGCCACACCTCGAAGACTTGCTGGAGGACATCAGGGTCCCGTTCGGGATTATCAAGCCTCTCGTAGAAGCTGACTACCAAGTAGTCGAACCATTGAAGACCTTTGAGGTGCCTAACCCTGGAGGACGGTCTACTATTTTCTATGTGGCTGACGAGCACCCGATCAGAGGGGACGATGATTGTAAACTCCTCGACGAACTGCATGACCCACTCGTCCCGATCACGGGACTGCCTGACATAACCGGCAGGGTAGCCAGAATGACCAGAAAATAAGGGATTCCCCTTTGCCAGCTCTCCAGTCGGAAAGACATGTTCAAAAAGATGTGGAACCCACCAAATCTGGACCGGAGGTTGCTGTAAATCACCCAGCACCCGGGATTAGGTTTCTCATCGGAAGATTCCTATGAAGTCGACGTCATATCAGTCTCGGCTTCGGATGGCAATAGCCTCACAGGCGCCGCGGCTTCGCAAAAAGGTGAAGGTCGCTCGCGCCTCAAGCCCTCGGCTGATGAAGAACAGGATGAAGAGGTATTCCTATGGAATCCACCTCCCTGCAGGAATAAGGGGAAGGCCCCGTCCTCCTCTGAAGGACCAACCCCGAATGACTACAGCAGCGGTGCGCCATTGCTCTCGTCTGACACTGATGCAAAGGATGTGGAAGCAAGCCAGACCCCGGGCCTCCCTCGGTGCGACTCTGCCATATTTGCCCTATGCTATCAACATCAGCGAGAAATTGAAATGTTGAAGGCTCGCTTGGCCGAAGTGATTGCACTCGTGTCCGACCTCATCGGGGGCATCCTTCGTCAACAGAGCATCGGCACGCACCAGTCCCTGAGCACCGTCCCGAATGCCCCCGCGCACCTGAAGAGGGAGGCTGGGGATGTGGCCGCTCCCCCGGCCAGACGGTCGGCCGAGCGAAACCCTACGCTGCGGGAGAGGATGCAGAGACCCTACTCTTTCCCGAGGAATAAAACCCGAGGAATTTTTGAGTGGGCTTGCTACAATGGCAAGGTCTCCCTCCCAAAGTCCAAGAGGCCGCAAGATGCTCGCAAAAGCGGTGACCCCTTGTTCTGCCCTTATCACCAAATACTGGGCCACTCCATCGAAGACTGCTACGTCTTCAAGGATATTGCTCAAGACCTGATTGAGAGAGATGAGCTCAGAATGGGAGATTACGTGGTGGCTCCGCCACGCCCCCATGTGGCAGGCAGTCACGAAAGAAGTGTTTACATGGTGTCAGTTGGGCACCAGATTTTTGAAGATATAATTGAGAACGAACTATCCCGGCCGCCGGTAGTAGAACAGTCCCCAGTGTGGCAGTAAATCACCTCGGCTTCTGCATGAGCCGTCTATGATAGTTACCAAGAAGATCCCGGAGAGATCCTTTACTTCTCCGCATGGCAGGACCCCTCGAAGCCACCGCCCGCGAGCCCGGAGGCGGGGGATGCCAGCAAAGTCTCATTGTCCGACGAGGCTGAGCAGGGTGACACCTATGGTGTCCTTGAAGCAGAAGATGGCGAAGATCAGGACTTCGTCGACCCGTTTCCAGCACCGCCGGAAATTGAAGATGGCGGCCAGGCCACGGTAGATGAACTTATTGAGATTAACTTGGGCATGAAGGGCGACCCCAGGCCGACCTTTCTAAGTGCCCTTCTTCCTCCACAGGAGAGGGAAGAATATATCAAGTTGCTGCAAGAATTTCGGGACTGTTTTACCTGGAACTACAAGGAGATGCCCAGCCTAAGTCCCGTTGTGACCCAACATATTCTGGCCATCGATCCCAAGGTGGAATCGGTGAAGCAGTCTCCCTGGCGTATGAGGCCGGAGTTAATAAACCAAATTTGCAAAGAAGTCGACAAGCTCATAGACGTCGATTTTGTAGCTGAAAACCAGTATGCCACTTGGCTGGCCAACATTGTGCCGGTGAAGAAGAAGAATGGACAGATCAGAATTTGCGTGGACTTCCGCTACTTGAATAAAGCATGCCCGAAAGATGATTTCCCAGTGCCCATCACTGAAGTCATGATTGATGCAACTACTGGCCACGAGGCCTTGTCCTTCATGGACGGATCATCCGGCTATAACCAAATCTGGATAGCTGAGCACGACCGAATTCATACGGCCTTCTGGTCACCCAAAGGGATATTCCACTACAAAAGAATGCCCTTCGGCCTTAAGAAAGCCGGCGCTACTTACCAGCGGGCGATGACCAAAATATTCGGCGAGCTGCTATACAACAAAGTCGAATGCTACATTGATGATTTGGTTGTCAAGTCGAAGAAAAGAGAAGATCACCTGAAAGACCTCAGAGTCATCTTTGAAAGACTCCGGCAGTATGAGCTGAAAATGAACCCGATGAAGTGCGCCTTCGGCGTCTCCAGTGGGAAGTTCCTCGGATTCATTGTCCGATATAGAGGGATCGAGGTCGACCATTTTAAAATAAGAGCCATTCAAGAGTTACCTCCTCCGAAGGATCTGGGGGAGTTGAGATCCCTGCAAGGTCGGCTGGCTTACATCCGAAGATTTATCTCCAATCTATCGGGGCGCTGTCAGCCATTCCACAGATTAATGATGAAAAATGCACCTTTTGACTAGAACCGGGAGTGCCAGAAGCCCTTCGATCAGCTGAAGGACTACTTAAGGACCCCGCCCGTGCTGGGGGCACCTGTCAAGGGGAGGCCGCTTATTCTGTACATAGCCGTCACCGAATATTCCCTGGGGGCAATGCTCGCCCAGAATAATGATGAGGGGAAGGAGCAGGCTCTCTACTACCTCAGCCGGAGGCTGGTGGGGGCAGAAGCAAAATACACCCCGATTGAGAAGGTCTGTCTCCCCTTGGTCTTTGCAGTCAAGAAGTTGAGGTATTACATGCTCTCCCATGAAGTGAGCATGATCTCCAAGGCCGACCCAGTTAAACACATTCTCTCCCAGCCAGTCCTGAAGGGACGTCTCGGCAAGTGGGCCGTACTGCTATTGGAATTTGATATCACCTACGTGTCGCAGAAGGCCGTTAAGGGTCAAGCAGTGGCCGAATTCTTTACAGCGCATCCTGTGCCCGAAGATTCCCCATTGGCTACAGAGCTGCCCGAAGATGAAACACTGGAGGTGGACCAAGTTCAACAGATCACTTGGCAGCTGCACTTTGATGGAGCTTCAAGAACAGAAACAACCCCACCCGGACATATAAAAGTACGGGCAGGGGCCGGCATCATCCTCAAATCCCCAGAGGGAGAAGTATTGCGTACATCTTGTTCTATCAATAAACCCTGCACAAATAATGAGGTAGAGTATGAGGCTCTGATCATTAGTCTTCAAGTCGCTTTGCAAATGGAGATTAAAATGCTGCAAGTGTTCGGCGATTCGTTACTAGTCGTCAAGCAAGTCCAGGGGCAGTTTGATGTCCGAAAGCCTGAGCTGCTCCCTTACCATGCTAAAGCGAAGCGGCTCATGGAGTGATTCTACCTTATTGAGATAGGCCATGTTGCCAGGGGAGAAAATGCACAAGCTGATGCACTGGCAAAACTGGCAAGCTCACTAGCAGTCCCGCCTGATGGAGCTCTTAGCATCCGGGTGGTGAATCAGCGCCAGGTGCCTAGCATGATAGAAGAACAAGAAGAAGAAGAACTAGAGGTCGCTACATCGGAAGCCGTCAGCCTACCTGACTGGAGGGACCCTCTTATGCAATGGTTCAAACACCAGCAACTACCCAAGCATAGAGAGGAGAAGATCAAGCTGATCAGAACAAAGGACTCCTATGAGGTCCGGAACGGGATCCTATTTCGAATTATGGCAGATGCCAAACGGAAGGTGCTCCTGCGATGCCTATCCACTGAAGAAGCTTAGAAAGTCATGAAAGAGGTCCACGCTGGGACAGTCGGTGCACACCAGGCGGGACCAAAGATGAAAATTGAAATAAAGAATCTCGACTACTACTGGCCGATAATATTCGATGACTGCTGCAAGTATGCTAAGTCTTGTCAGAAATGCTAGGAGCAGGCCACGGTGCCCAGGAGGCCACCCGTGCCGCTGCATCCGACACTACCCAGCTGGCCTTTCGCCCAGTGGGGAACAGCCGTCGTGGGCCCACTACCCGCGTCATCCGCTGGGTGCAAGTACATTTTGGCGGCAACTGACTACTTCTCCCGTTGGACGGAAGCCGTCACTTTGAGGGAAGTGACTGGGAAGATCGTCGCCAGATTCATCCATCGCAACATCATATTCCGGTTCGGCACTCCAAACCGAATCATCTCGGATAATGGAAGCCACTTCCGCAACCAAAAAGTCTATCGGCTGGCAGAGAAGTATAAGATCTACTGGAGGACGTCAACCCCCTACAACCCGCAAGCCAATGGTTTGGCTGAAGCTTTCAACAAAATTCTTTGTACTCTCCTCTCCAAAATTGTTAATTCTAACAAAAGGGACTGGGAAGAAAGAATGTAAGAGGCCCTCTGGGCATATCGAACTGTTTACAAAACTCCGACGGGTTGTTCACGCTTTTCCCTGGTATATGGTTCAGAGGCGATCGTCCCCATCGAGCTGGAGATACCCTCCCTTTGGGTTGCAATCCCACACGGGTTGGTCCGAGAAGACCAAACAAATGTCGAGCGAAGGCTCGAAGAGCTCTCCAACTTAGAGGGAAGCGGCTCCAAGCCCAGCAGAACATCCAGGTCTACCAGACCCGCATGGCTCGCGCCTTCGACAAGCTCGTCAAGGAGCGTGAGTTCAAGAAGGGTGACCTCGTTATGGTCAAAAGGAGGGAAGTTATGGCTTCCAACCCCAAGGGCAAGCTGAATGAGAATTGGCTTAGATCCTATGTAATCCAAAAGGTTTATGAAGGCGGAGCATATGTGATAGTCGATCATTGGGGGAGGTCCAATTTCCACCCCTTAATGGTAGGCATCTAAGGTTGTACCATGCTCCGATTCCCCCTTTCAATGAAAAATACATTCTCTTGCCCCGTAGCGGGCAAACTTGCATTCCAATTGCTCGGATGGTTTGTCATTATTCACTGTGCATTTCAAAAAAAAGAAAAAAAATATAAAGAAAAGAAAAAGAAGGAAAGAAAAGAGAAAAAAAGGGAGAAGAAAGAAAAGAAAAGAAAAGAAAAGAAAAGAAAAGAAAAGAAAAGAAAAGAATAGAAAAGAGAGAAGAAAAGAAGAAAGGAAAAGAAAAGAAAAGAAAAGAAAAGAAAGGAAAAGAAAAAAGAAGAAAAATGATGCTGATGAAGAAAGAGAGGAAAAGAGGGGGGGCGACGACTCTCCTTCATCGACCCTCACCTCCGTATCAACGAATATTCTAATAAACGAATCAACCACGTCAGCCCTTGACATTCTATCGACATTGACGAAAAATACCCCACCCGGACCTTTCGTCTGAGATTAGGGAATCAACCCGTCTCCTTGCGTTGGCACCAACCCGTACCGACGAATATTCCAACAAATGAATCAACCACGTCAGCCCTTGACATTCTGTCGGCACTGACGAAAAATACCCCAGCCGGACCTTTCGCCCGGGATCGGGGAATCAACCCTTCTCCTCGTGTTGGTACTCACCATACCAACGAATATTTCAATAAACGAATCAACCACGTCAGCCCTTGACATTCTGTCGGCACTGACGAAAAATAACCCAGCCGGACCTTTCGCCCGGGATCTGGGAATCAACCCTTCTCCTTGCGTTGGCACTCACCCGTACCGACGAATATTCCAATAAACGAATCAACCACGTCAGCCCTTGACATTCTGTCGGCACTGACGAAAAATACTCCAACCGGACCTTTTGCCCGGGATCGGAGAATCAACCCTTCTCCTTGCGTTGGCACTCACCCGTACCAACGAACACATCAAGAGACACATAAACCACACCTGTCCCTACCATTCTGTCGGCGTAAACAAACAACCCTCTTTTGACCAAGACCTCCCGTCAGGGTCATCAAATGAACAAACTCTTCTCTCCGTCCCTTCGGGCGACGAACGACCCCTTTTAACCAAGACCCCATGTCTAGGTCGTTGGACGAACAAACTCTGCTCTCCACCCCTCCAAGGTCGGATCAGCCTAGTCGGGTCAAACATACCGGTGGCATCATTCGGCTGAGTCGCTGGGTGGACATGGTGGAGTGGTCCCCTCGTCCCTCCTCTGGAAGGGGCGAGCACTCTCCTATGCTCCTCTGCGAACCTCCCCGGGTTCCCCCTGGATAAGCTGTTAGTATGAACTTGCGTGCCATCACGTAGCAAGAGGAAAAAAGGGAAAAGGGAGGAAGAGATTGCCCAACACCACACACATACAGGAGGCACATGGGATAATTGCATTGTATTCCTGTTGAAAAAAGAATTACACTGGCCTTGGGGCATACCCCGGTGTTACATGCAAAAAAAGGGATGGAGGGGGGACTGGCAGCTAGTCTAGCCCCCGGAAGATGTCCTCAAAAGGAAGGATCCCGACGCAAGGGAAGCTCATCATCTCATGCAGATGGTCTTCCTGCGCGTCGAGGCGTTCCAACTCTGTCGTCACAGAGGCCACCGCTACTTCGGCGACGGCCAGCTCTTCAGTTTCCTGGGTCTTGTCCGTCTCGGCCTCGAGCAGGTCGAACTCAGCCTGGGCAAGCCAACCCCGGAGCTTCTCTATCCGGTTCTCCAAGGCGTGGATGTTGGCATTGCACCCGTCCAAGGCCCCCTGGTGTAGCTCCCTGCTATCCCTCCGCGCCGCCAGAGCCTCCAGATATTCGTCCCTCTGAGTGCCGATAGCTGTAAGCTCAGTTGGAGCCTGCGTCTCAAGGAATGCACGACAGTTTACGTATTTCAATAATAACAGAACGCGTCGCGACCACTCTTCCAGCGGGCAGCCCATCATCTGTAGTGCTTTGGTCAACTACTCCACGATAGCCCTTGCGTCTCGATATGTGAGCGTTGGGTCGGTAACGACCATAGAGCGCAATACCAATAGGGTCTAGCGGACTGGCAGATCCGAACTCACGTGGCTGATAGAAGGGACGGCTGGTGGGTCGAAGCTAACTTCACTGTCCACGACTGCCCACAGCTCTGCGTCAACCACGGCCGAGTAACCCGGAAGGGTCAGGGCCGAAAGGAGGGACCTCTCGGGCTCCGGGGTCGACCCCTGGTCAGCTACCACCATAGGTGAGGGAGAGACCATAACGGAGATGTCTGGCGCCGCCATGATGAGCGACTACTCTAGCTCCATCGACCTGGCAGGTTCCGAGCCTGACAATGCCGCCTCCTCCGTCAAAACTAGAGCCGCGGCCCTGTCGGGAGAATGGACGGTCGCAGAGGCCGGATCTGGTGCCGCAGCAGACAAAGTTGCTTCGGCCTCCGCCGCCTTGGCAGACAAAGTATCGATGGTGGGCGGGTCCGATGTCGTTCTCGGGAAGTCCTCATCTCCGCCCGCCTAGAATTCCCCCGAATGTTCATTAAGGATCGCCAATATCCTCCCCAGGAGTCGGGCTTCTTCGGGTACGATCGGCCTCGGAATTGGTGACAGTGGGATCACGAGTCGGGGGACGGCCCCCATCTGCAGAAGAGACGCCAAGGACCCCGCGTCCGGCCCCAAAAGCATCTTCAATCTTTTGGCCGCGTGCACGCGGAAGGATGAGCTCCACCTGGGGACGGCTTTGCGAACCCGAGGTGCATGCGCTCCACGGGGCGTCGTTGTTACCTGATCATGTAAAGAAGGGTTAGCCGCTCACCGGGTAAAGTAAACTGCTGAATCCTCAAAGAGGCCGGATGGGTCCTCATGCTTACCTCGCCCTCTGGCACGATGCTGCTCCCCGGCGTCGTCTCCTCCCGGGTGTCGGCTTCGGGCACCGTCTCCTTTTGAGTCTCGGTCGCCGGCGATACCTCCCCCTCTTCCCGAATCTCAGCTTCGGGCACTATCGGCTCTCGCACCTCAATCTCGGGCGCTATCTCCCCCTCTTCCAGGGCTTCGGTGGCGGGGATAGTAACCTCCATGGCTCCTTTGGAGGCGTGAGCCTGTATTGCCTCAAATAAATCAGCAACCCCAAAGGAAGACTTAAGGACGAGAAAGGAGGAAGAAAAAGGAAGGCGTACACTCACAGCCACTACCACTTCTTCTCGGGGTGAGATCTCAGCGGTCGAGATGGCAGCATCCGAGCTTACCCCGGCTTCTTCCTACTGCAAGACCTCAATCAGGGACGCCAGTCTATCCAAACCAGTAGTGGTTGTCGCTTGTCTGACGGCTTCTAAACCCGGGATGTGGATTGCTGCATCTTTTGACGGGGCATGTTCCTATCGGAAGCAAAAAAAAAAAACAATAATGATATCAAGGAGGTTAGTCGACGGCCTTAAGAAAGAAACCTGAATTAACAGGTTCGCACTTACGGATGCCCGCTTCACCAGGCTAAGAGAAATAGGTAGTACCGGGGCTTTCCAGGTAGGAACTTGAAGGCTGGGCTGCCCGGGGATACCCTCAGTTGAAAGCACTTCATTTGAAGAATAGCCGTAATCTACCCTCTCGCCCGACGAAGACTTAGTCCTAGTAGACACCTCTTTCGCCGTCAAGGCAGCCCCCGTCTCAGCATCCGAGGTCGGCTCACCATCACGCCGGACAGGCAGCAGCGACTTCCCTGACCGCCACCCCTTTTTCCGGTATGTCTGCCCGAACCGTGTGTTGTGCCCCTGTAGTTTTGATGATAGCAAACACTATGAGTCACAAGTTAGTGCATTCGCCACATCATTCTCGCGTGCACACTAAGTCCATACACTCGTTGCTGGCATGTCTGTACATCGTCTTGTACATTGCACACAAAGTCTATACATTCAAATGGCATGTCCATGCATATGCAAAGTCTATACAGCCAGTCTGTACATCGTCTGCCCGCACACACAAGTCTATACATTCTTTGCAGTTATGCTCGTGCATCACTTTAACAAAGTCTATACATTGTCTGGTTGCTCCAACACAAAGTCTGCACATTGTTGCAAGTTGAGTCTGCACACTCGATAATGGCATGTTCGTGCATTCATCTTCAATGTACACACTTTGTTAAATACAGTCTACATTACATCCCAAAAGTCTGAACACTCTTCGGTGAAGTCTGTACACACTTCAGGTGGCAAGTATGTACATCGTCACTGTCGTATGCACGCTAAGTCCCTACACTATGCATTTGTGCATCGTTCAGAACACAAGTCTGTATATTCTTCAAATGGCATGTCCATGCATTCATTCTTGATGTACATACTTTGATATATGCATGCTGCATTACACACGTTCAAAGTCTGTACATTCCTCAATGGCTTGTGCAATTCTTCAAAACAAGTCTGTACATCGCCCTGTGTCATGCACTCAAAGTCCACACATGCACACACTTAGTTTGTGCATTTTGCTCTCATGCTTTAACACTAGGCATTGCAAAGTCTGTACATGGTTCTGCACACATATACAAAGTCTATACATGCTTTGTTCAAAACACAAACTTACTCAGTGCATCCTCGTCTGACCTGACAGAATATCTGCTCGAGGAAATTGAGAAGGGCACGTGATCCAAGAAGCCAAGATCGTGACACGCGTAAAGCAGCAAGCCTGGATGCTGCCACGTGACCAAAATGTTGGGCGGGAAATGTGGAGGACACACGCCCACCTATCTGCTGCTCTATAAATATGAAGCTTCTTCCTCAGAAGAAGACCTGATCGTGATAAAAAGAGCAGAGAGTGAATTTGAGCCTACACAATCCAGTGAGTAGAAGATCGAAAAAGAAAAGCAGAGAGAAGAAAAAGAGAGAGAGAAGAGAAGATTGAAAAGATAGAATTGAGAGTTTATTTGAACGATTGTTCCTCAGTCTCTTGGTTCAGATACCAGAGCTGAGATTGCTCATTGTGAGCTACATTCTCTTTTGAGATTTCTTGTTTTTGTTTGATTCTATTTTTATTTTCTGAACTCATGTCTTCAAGCTGTGTGTCAGCGGTTTGCAGAGGTGTAGCCTCTGGACAGGTGAAGCTGTAATTCCTCAGCGGGCGAGACTAGGTCTCGGACAGCAAGCTGTGAGGCTCAGCGCAAGCTGTTAGGCAGCGGATGGCTAAGCTGTATTACCCAGCGGAAGCAAGCTGTGATGCTCAGCTGTTGTAGGCTAAGCTGTAAGACCCATAAGATGCAAGCTGTGTTGCGCAGCAGTAAGCCACACTTGGGTTTGAGTGTGGGGTGGACGTAGGTCTGGAGGACCGAACAACCTAAAAATATGGTGTGTTATGTGCTTGTGTGATTGCCTATGATATGGTGTGTGGTTGCTTCTCTTGATTCTCTTCTCAGATCACTTCATTTCTGCTAAGTTCAAACACTCTAGCTAGTGATCTCGTAGATCAATTTAATTTCCGCATTAGAGTCTCATTGAACTGTTAAATTAGGCCATCGATCTATTCACCCCCCTCTAGATCCACACTTCATGGTGACAGAGTGCTTCCATCTAACACAACAGTTGGTATCAGAGCCTAACTCTTCTACAGGGACTTACAGCCCGAAGAGGAAGGTACAGATGGATGCAAGAGGGTTGATCGCTGAAGGACATTCTACCACCAAGCCCCCTTACTTTGATGGATCAAATTATGCATAATGGAAGAACCGTATGCAAGTCTTCTTGAGGGCGAAAGATTATGAGACTTGGAAGGTGGTGAGCAAGGGACCTTTTGAGCTGTCCCCGAACGAGGATGTCTGGACCAAGGAAGAGATCCGAAGGTCCACTCTGAACTGGAGCGCCATCAATGCGATTCAGTGCGCCCTGCACCCCACAGAGTTCTCTCCTGTATCGTCTTGCACTTTAGCTAAAGAGATGTGGAATAAGCTGGAGGCTATCTACGAAGGGACCTCTCAGGTCAAAGAGACGAAGGCAAACCTCCTGGTGTCAGAGTATGAAGCTTTCGGGATGAAGCCCAATGAGACCATCAAGGAGATGTACGCTTGACTGACAGTCATCACAAACGGTCTCAGAGGTCTTGGGAAGACATATTCAGAATATGAGACTGTAAGGAAAATCTTGCGTTCCCTGACTCCTATTTGGCACACTAAAGCTACTGTAATGGAAGAGTCAAGGGATCTGCACAACACCAGGGCAGATGAGTTGATTGGATCGCTGATGGCTTATGAAATACATCTGCCGAAGATATAGGAAGCTGAGAGGAAGAAAAAACCGATCGCTCTGAAAGCTGGTGCCAGCAAATCCATCCGATCCAGCTATAATGGATCATCATCCGAGGAGAGCATGTCTGGAGAAGAAATAGAAGGTGATGAGATAGCAATGATCACCAGGGAATTCAAGCGGTTCCTCAGGAAAGAAGGAAGGCGATTCAGCCGAAGGAACCTTAGTGGTGGCCGACAGGATACAAGGTATAAATCTAATCCTGTAAGGAGAACTGAATCTAATGTGTGTTACCAATGCAGGAAGACCGGCCATCTGAAAGCTGATTGTCCGGAGAATCAGAAGCTCAAGAATAAGTCCAAGAGAAAGAACACTAAAGGGAAAGCCATGGTGAGTACCTGGAGTGATGAGGACGAAGGTACCTTGAGCAATAGCTCGGACAGTGAGGAAGAAGCTGAAAAGCCCATTTGCCTCATGGCAACTAGTTCTGAAGACAGAGAGGAAGATTCTGATGAGGTACCCTCTCGATTTGATAATTTTACCATTGCTGATTGGGTAGATGCCTATCATGATATTGCTGATAAAGTAGATGATATTAGAAAAGAAAATAGGCATCTAAGAAGAAAAATAAATTCCATGCAAAACGACAAAACATTGACTGATAAAATTGCATGCCTCGAATCTGAAAATGCTAAGCTGAAACTCACATGCTCAAAAATTGAAGAAATCAAGCATGAGCTAAAAATTTCTAAGGAAGAGAATGAGAGGCTAGAAAATGCAATTGATGAATGGAAATTGAGAATACAAAAATATGAGAGTGAAATGAAGATTGTAAATGAAAAGTATGAAGCTGTCCTAAGTGTGAACACTGAACTGAAGAAATATGTTGAAAATGTTCAGAAAGATAATGAGGACAAGCTGAGAACAATAGAAAAAATGACCCAAGGTTCAGAGAACCTAAATGTCTTATTAGGGTCCAAAGTCAATTTCAAGAGAGAGGGTCTTGGATTTAACTCCAGTGCAACTAAAAGTCTTGCAATGAAGACTATATCATTTGTTGCACAGAAAGAGAAAAGACCTCTCATTAACATGAATTCAGATAATTCTGTAAATAAAACTGTGAACCTGAAGAAGCCCAGTGCTGAGGAGAAGGGCAAACAAAAGATTGGTGAGCACAGTAGAGCTGGTACAACCAAGCCAAATCCTAAAGCTCAGTCTCAAGTTAGGGGTCAGCCTACACATGCATATAAACCCCATGGTAAGGCCACCAAGTCTCCACCACCACCACCATCTCAGAAGAAGACCCAACACACACCTGTAAATAGGTCAGCAGGGTCGAAGGTGCAAGGGAGACAGAATACATTTAGAAGTCAATCCAAACAATTCTACCAACCTAGAGTTCAGTCTCACTACACTGCACAGTCAAACTATTCCAATAGATCAGGGTGGACTTAGACTCCGGGGAGGTACAGAGGTCATGCATATCAGGCTACACGATTTTACAGACCTTACACTCAAAATTGGATTGGTGGGTATGGCATTTGGGCACCCAGGAACTTGCATTTCTTCTGCCAGCCCAAAAACTACTATGGCCACAATTTCTTGAATGCACCTTGGTCAAGGCACTGGCACAAAAGCTACAAATCTTTAAATAATCCTGCTGGTACTAACAAAAAGAAAAACAACAAAGAGAAGAGGAATAATAACAGAAAGGAATCTGGAAAATCCAATGAATAGAACTCTTTTAAACAAATGTGGATTCCTAAAAGTTTGCTTTCATGTTTTACCTATATTTCATCTGCTCTGGAGCCCAAACAGACTTGGGTTCTAAAATTCTCTACCTAATTGTGTGTGCAGGTATGCCTGGCAGCCAAGAACAACCTGTGGTACCTGGATAGTGGCTGCTCCAGGCATATGACATGAGATAAGGCCAAGTTCTGCATGCTGACAGAGAAACATGGAGGCCTTGTCACCTATGGTAGCAACACAAAATGTCGAATTGTCGGGTCAGGTAAAGTAGGTAAGTGTACTACATGTTGCATTGAAGATGTCATGCTGGTTGAAGGTTTAGCATATAATTTACTTAGCATCAGCCAGTTATGTGATAATACTAGTGCTATATGTTTAGCTAAAAATCCTGTTCATCATTCTAGGACTAAGCATATTGAGATCAAACACCATTCTCTTAGAGATGCTGTCAATAAAAAGAAAATTGAATTGAATTTCATTGAAACAGAAAAATAAATTGCTGATATCTTTACTAAGCCACTAGGGAATGAAAGGTTCAAATTTCTTAGAAGAGAACTTGGCTTGTGTAAATTTCAGTATGATGAATAAACTCTCAGGTGGTTTGAACAAAATTCTGATCTGGATTTACATCTGGTAGTCTAAATAAAACTCTGTGGTTGTTGAATGTTGCACCAGACCATGCATGCATAACATTCATATTTTTCATGACATATCAATTGGCATCACACTCATGATCCTCATTGCATATCACTCAGCCATGACTATGTCTAAGCTCTCTCTCCTATAATTCTTCCCATTCATTTGTAAAACCACATGCATATAGACAGGGGGAGTGTTGTATGTAATTCAGAGAGGTCATCAACTTCATTGAAACTCAAATTCTTTTCTCTCTTGATTTCATTAAACCCTTTGACCCTGAATGAGTTAAGTCTGACAATATGGTAATTTGTTAGTCAGTTCTAATTCTTAAGCAATAGAAAACAGACTTCTTCCTTTATAAGAATTTTAATTACTTAAAGACTGACTTAATGGTTTAAATTTTATAAACTTTAGAGTTTAAAGATTACAATCAGTAAATAAGAATGCTGATAATTGATAAAGCTCTCAACCCTTATTTCATTACATGTCAGACAAAGTCAACTGTATCTGAAATCTGAAAACTCACCTGAAATCCTGTTAGAGAAGGCTAAGTATGTGTATTGTTCTTAAACAAGTCATTCTGAAACAAATAAAAGACAGCTAAGAAAAATATTGAAAAACCTTGAAAAATAATTGAAAAATAATGTTGGCAGAGCAATGACTGGTAAAGCACTGAGAAACTGAGTGATCCATCAAAGAAATGGATAACACTTATGTCATGATGTGTATCAGTTATCTCTGTAAAAATGATCAAAACAGTAGGGTGGTTTCACTGAGTACCTAGGGGTACCTGCGTCTCATAAACGTGTACCCTCACACAAAAAGGTGCAAATCAGTCCTGTTGAATTTGATCATAGGCAGAATGGTACATCATGTTGAGTATCTAGGGGTACTGGCGTCTAATAAACGTGTACCCTTACGTAAAAAGACAAATGGTACCTGAATGCCCTTAATGAAATAAAATTGAAAATGCTGTTCCTTCAAAAAGAAAACTCAGGTATGCCAAATTGTTTAATTTCAATACATGACCTGGTATCTCTTAACAAATTTTACTTAGTCTAAGAAAGTAAGATACTTTGAAACTAAATCTCTCATACAAATGTGATTCTGGTTTATTGCTTTTATCATGCACAGCAAACTCATTCAATGATTGTAGTGCATGAACTCTAACTTTTATAACCTTCAAACCAGAATTCTATCTCTAAGCAGTTTCTAAATTCATATGACTGAAGGCTCTGTGCTTTAGAATGCTTAATTCCTGAACTACTTGCTCAGAATGCCAGTCAGATATCCTTCTTCCCTTACACTTTCTTTCCCTCCTCTTTGTTGATGGCAAAGGGGGAGAATATATTGTCTGTTTTTTGAATTCCAGGGAGAGTATATACATTGTTATGGCAAAGGGGGAGTGTATGCATCATGTTATGACAAAGGGGGAGATCTTGTTAGAACTTTGATGCGGGATGGATGACCGACTCGGGCTAAGACGTACGACCGACTCGATGTGCGACCAGCACTAGCACACTAAGGCAAGCCGGGCGGCTGACCACCGTGGTATTCTCCGGGTGGAGACGTCTCTCAACAGCGACTCTCATGAGCCCGACGATCGTCCCTTGCAAGGGAAACGTGGGGATCGCGGCGATTAAGAAACCACCGTCGCCTAGGGTGCTAATTCGCGCTCGGTGCTCGATTGGAGCCACGGAACGGGCGCTCACAACTCACAATCGCGGTGAATTTGAACTGGCTAACGGCCCTAATCTCACAAAGGCAGCAATATAGAAAGTATACTAAACAGCAAATGTGAGGATCGGAACGAGCACGTACCTCCACGCCTAGGCGTAGGGAAGACTCCCGGCCGATTTCCGAACAACCCCGATATACAAATGCAATAAGATTACACTTTCAGAAATATATGCCCACTCCACGCAGGGAGGTATAGGACTACAAATTCCAATTTTGGGGTTGCTGGAACCCGGGTTGACGGGCCACACTCGCAGGAGGCGAGGGACGCGTGCCGGAGCCGCTCGGGTACGTCGACGGAAAGCCGACCCGGTTCTGCCTGCGCTGGTCACCCTGCGCAGCGAGCTTGCGGAGGCCTGTACGGCTAGATCTGATGCCCGATCGGAGCGCCGTTTGTTGGAGAATGTCGGCGACTGGATGTAGTATCTGCACTCCGAAGATCGCAAACAGATGCCTTCAGATCTGGGTGCAGTGACAAATCTTCTGAGGTTCTAGTTTTATGCTCACAGAACTGCACAGAAACACGGTAAAATATTGGGAAAATGGTTGCCGATGTTGGATCAGTGCGTTTCTTGTGGGAGAAGGTAGCAGGTGTCCAGAGGAAGAAATACTCCGAAGACCTCTCACACAGATCTTGGCCGGATGAAGGTGGGGCAGGCTCTGAAAGTCGACTCAGATCTCAGCCGGACCTGCTCAGACCAGCCCGCGTGATCCCACAAGATATGTCGTCACGATCAGTACCGGTCACGGATCGAGGCGAGATCAGCGGCGACGCGAAGGTGACTTGAAATACTACGATTGATCTTCAGGAACTAGCTTTAGATGGTGTTGGGGTCGGGCTGTAGAATTCAATACACAGTCACCTTCAATTCTACGCAGCAATCTGGGGCAGATCTGCGCGGCTCCACGAGAAAAATTGCCACCATTGCTCATGAACTCGGATCGACACGAAACCAAAGCTGAATCCTTGCTAACTCGTAGTAGTATCAAGGATAAATCAGGTGAAGCCAGAAGATAAGAGGAAGAGGGGGGTAGATGGTCGAGTCTCACGACCTGAATACTGTCCAGTCACAGGACAGGGTTGGGAGTCACACCCAAGGAGGAAGAAGTGAATCACTCACTTAATGTAATTTCTCACAAAATCTTTTCATTCTATTAAGCATAAACACTATACATGCCTTCTTATAGGGAAATGGAAGGGGTAGGGGGGAGGGAACTTGCGCAAGATGTAAGTATGGGGAGGGGGCATGCGCATGGAATAAGACTCTTGGTGAAAGGGAAATGGAGAAGATGACAAGGGGACATGGTGGCTCACCTACCCTTTGAAATTCAAAGGTAAGAAGGTAGGTGGCAGCCATTGGAATTTGACCAGCAGCCTTCTATTACTCCATGTGGTGAATGGAGGTGGAAGAAATACAAAAAAAACACAACTCCTAGCCTAATAAGCCAAAAGAGGGGGCGCCCCTAGCTTGGGCCCTTCTTGGGCCAAGTTTGGTCATGGCTTAACCAAGCCCAACCAACCAATATGGCTTAAGGCCAAATGTGGCCATGGCTTAACCAAGCCCATGAATGAAGAGAGCCCACTCTAGATTATCCAATCTAGAGAACCCATGTAGGAAGGAAGCCCATATGGCTTATGGATCCATTACAAATGGACCAAGGCCATTTCTACTTATGGAATGCTTAAGGGGCTTTAACAAATTGGCCCATTAGGAACCTTACAACCAGCCCTTTAGTAAATTACACATACAATAACCATTACAAGTCCAATTCAATGCCAAAAGGGTCTAAATTCAAGCCAAATTATCCCCATTTGAACTGGAAGCCGATGTAGTCCACTTGGCGCTCCGCGTATGGCACCGTCGGTTCGCCGACGTGTCACGTGATTGCCCTGGTGTCCGCACCAATTCTCCCCGGGTGGGAGGAACTCGACCCCGTCGAGTAAGGGTCCCGAAGCTTGTGCTCTCCGCATGTGATCAAGGCGTTGGTCATCGTGGGGCATCCTCGCCAACGCACTAGGACGTGTGGGTATGCGCCATTCCTTGTGGTGATCACCTGCTCATCTAGTATACAATCTATATGCATGCGTTGAGGCTGGAAAGGTGGACTCTCGGGTGAGGGGTCACTCCCAATAGAAAGATAAAGCTCGAACTTCACTAGGGATCACCGCGAGTTCCAATAGGCTACCAAAGGAAACATGGAACGTCGAATTGACACCATTATCATTCGGTAGTTCAATATCGTACGCTTTCGGACCCACTTGTTTCTTAACCCGGAAAGGGTGGGGATCATGGACTTAGAGTGGCCTTCGGTCTCCGGGCGGAAACCTGTCAGGTATGACCCTGATCTAGATGTACTCTCCCTTTGAATCCACGGATATGTAGCATGCATCGGCTACCTCCTTATATGTGCTTTGACTGGCCGTTTATTGACACGACTTAATGCAAACCATATGAAAGAAAACAAACCATAGAAACAAACACACACACTTGAACTTAGACAAACCTATGGTTATGCAGACTATGCATATGCAATGGTGGACCAGGACACCCGAACATGTGCCCCGTATACACTAGTGGCAACTGGTGGTTGGCGGAAAGTGGGACTCCTAGACATCCTACTTTGTCCCTAGCACGCGGCTGCCCATTGGATTTGGGAGACTTGGGAGGGCTAGGAGGGCCGGATGTAGGTGTATCGGGCATGGTGGGCGTAGGTGGCCCGGCCCGTGGGAAAGGGATGTGAAAGTGGACTTCCTCAAAGAGGTGGAGTGGAGGTTGTGGGCCAAAGGGCCCATGAAGAAAGGGATCGAAGGGATCAAAGAATGTGTGGCCCCTCGATATGGATTCCCTCATCTCAAGGTCCCATGTGTGGAATTCTAGAAAGTGTTGATGGTCACCTTCATCCATCGACGTAGATGGGACTGTGTATAGCAGATAGGGCTCCTCCCTCGGGATAAAAGGAGTGAAGTCAGGCTCGGCCGGTAAGGGGAGGAGTAAAAGAACCTCCATGGTGATATGGCACACAGTGTACACGGAGGTGATAGACCCTAAGGATGGATGTGTGAAGCTACGACCTATAGGTTGGTCAAAGCC
Organism: Amorphophallus konjac; assembly: GCA_022559845.1. Classification (NCBI taxonomy): domain Eukaryota; kingdom Viridiplantae; phylum Streptophyta; class Magnoliopsida; order Alismatales; family Araceae; genus Amorphophallus; species Amorphophallus konjac. Next base: position 30,550,273 of record CM040120.1, read on the forward strand.
TGGAGCCAACAAGTGCATAAAAGTTAGTTGCCAGTCTAACCCTTTAAGAAGGTCATCCAATGTATCCACACGGTGACTAGACCGGAAAGTGGTGTGAAATGAATGGATTGGCACTAGAGGTAGGATAGGGTCCATAGATGGGAGGGGAGATGGGACCAAACCTATCTTAAGCCAGCTAAAGAGTGGCTCGGCTATGAGTAGCTTTCCCGTTAGAAACACGGGTAGCTCTGGCTGAGAAGGCTCCAAATAAAGATCGGAGAGTGAGGCTTCTCCAACCCTTTTGTCCCCTAGAGCTCGAGATGTCCGAGTGGGACACTGTCCTGCAAAGTGGCCGAATCCCAGGCAGCGATAACACTGCTGTCGTGAACCACTACGCTCCTTGATAAGTGCGTCCTTACCCTTATCCTCCTGACGGACAGGGGGTATAGGCAAAGGGGCTCTCGTGGGTGGGGAACGAGGATCCACTATGATGGGGAGGGGACCATGGGATGGAACCATAAATGACACCGGATTAGGACTACCGGCTGTTACCTCCTTAGGTTCGTGTTTGGTTCCTCCCTGGCTAGGAGGTAGGCAAGGGGGAAGTGTTGTGCCTCATGTAAAAAGGTGTTGACTGAACCAAACTTGCTCAGGAAAAATGAGTGATGCTCAATAGAAAATTCTGAAAATTTAAAGAGAAGTTCAGTCTCATTTATTTATGTTTAATCTCAATACTATCTTGTGTAACTTCCATAGGAGTCATTGAATTTAAATGAGTAAGATGGAATGAGGTTCAACATGAATAACAGATGAGTTGATGGTTCATTTTTATTAAAAAATGCTTCTGATATGAGTAATGAATTTTCCTGATAAACTTTAAATACATCACTCTTAAATCATGATGGTAAGTTTAAACTCATTCATAATCTATTATAATTGAAGAATCTGAAGTTCGTTTATAAAGATTTATGAATTTGGTGTGCTAATGAAAATCCTGCTTTCTCATTTATTCACTGTAATTACAGACTGTGGTAATTCTTGAATACCCATGTGCTTTGCTAATAGATGCTCATCACCTCTTTCACTCCATCTAATCAGGGGGAGCCTCCTTGTCATATGCATCATGCTGCATAGAAGGAGAAGAATTGTGCTCTTGCATTCATATTTCTGGTATCTGCATCTACATTCACACCCCTTCCCATGGTTTATTTTGATTATACCAAAGGGGGAGATTGTTTGCCAAAGAGGAAGAATATCATTCAATCAGTGCATGCAGACTCCTTTTGATCATTTCTAACTCATGTTTTTGCTGCAACTCTTAAAGGGGGAGAATGTTGTTCTTGCAAGGGGGAGGAATTGACTGAATTTTTATACATGCTTTAATTTCTCAAACTATTTTCTTTTTGATGAAGTCAAAGGGGGAGAATAGTTTGTGTCATCAGCATTACTCACAGTGTAGTATTGCCATCATCAAAAAGGGGGAGATTGTTGTGCCCCTATGGTTTTGATGATTGGTTTTTGATGTGAGTTAATCACTGTGAGTCATCTTGCTGTGTGTGTCATCATGCTATTATTCAGTCATTCTCTGATCATAATGCTTTCCTTTTTCTGCTCGATTAATTCATGTTTTATCATGTAAGTGAATGGAGTTCATAGGGCTGTCAGATAACATGCTCTACTTAATTCTATCTACACTCTGTCTGCACAGTCTCCACAACAGTGCGTCAACCCCTTGAGCTGATGCGTCGTCTCTTCAGTTCAATCTCTCAAGTCTATACACTGCTGGATGTTCATGTCTGCACATTGGCCAAGTCTACACATCGGCCTGTGGCCTACTTAGCTGAAGTCTGTACAGCGTCCGTTGTCTAGAGTTCTTGAAGTCTGTACATCGGACTGTTTCAGCAAGTCTGTACATCCGATTGTTCAGCTTGCAACCAAGTCTGTACATCGGACTGCTTCTTTTGAAGTCTATACATTGGCTCGTTCACTTTTGCAAAGTCTGTACATTATACTGTGGGAAAGTCTATACATTCGTTTCCTTGGGCAAAGTCTATACATCGTGGCCTTGAACTGCATCAAGTCTATACACTGCCTTTGTTTCAAAGTCGATACATTGTCTTTGTTTCAAAGTCTATACATTGCTGCTTTGGCCAACTCTGTACATCCGTTTGCCTGACTCCTGTTTCAAAGTCTACACATTCATTGTTAAGGCAGGTCTATACATTGGCTCATGGTCTTCAAGACGATACAAAGTCTTCATCTTCTGAAGTCTGTACAGCCAGTCACTTGACAAAGTCTATACAGTGTCTCATATTGGCAAAGTCTGTACATCGTCTGTTCTGTGGATGCTTTGTCCTTTGAAGTCTATACACTCGATTGTTAGGCCTTCAACTCTATACATTCGAGTGTTAACCTTTAAGTCCATACACTGCTTTTGTGCATCGTTCAGAAAGCAAGTCTATACATCTATTAGCTGCACATAAACTAAGTCCGTACATTGTTGCATGAAGAGTCTATACAGTGTGCATGGTTTAACAAGTCTGCACAGTCATTGTCTGTTGGCATCAACTAAGTTTATACACTCAGGTTGCTGAAGGGTTTCAAGTATGTACACTGCATGCTCACTCAACTAAGTCTATACACTCGTTCGCTAACATGAAGTCTATACATTCGTTTGATAAGCTTCAACTCTATACACTCGATATCAAGCTTCAAGTCTATACACTCTTACTTCACATGAAGTCTGAACATTGCCTTAAGCTGATACTATCTTCAACTGATTAACTGACAGGTTATTCAACTGATTATCTGACAGGTTTAATGGATGAGGCCATCAAGGCTTGCACGTGATCCTAGAGGCTGAAATGCTGACACGTGGACCACTGAAGCTTGGGCGGGAATCGTAAAGAGCATAAGCCCTAGCTGCCTGCTGCTGGTATATATATGGAGTCTCCCCCATCAGATGAGGGGGATTGAAATGCAGAGAGTGCCTCCACGATACAGAGAATGGAGAAGAAGAAGAAAAGAAGTGAGAAGAAGGAGAAGGCTGAAGCAGTGAGAAGAAGAAGAAGAAAGAAAGAAGAAGAAGAAGAAAAGAGAGTTCGTGCTGGGAGAAAGAGAGAAGCAGAAGAAGAAGTTTCTGCTGGACCGTGGATCAAATCCAGGCCAGCCGGCTCCTGCGAGAGCCACATTTGATTTTATCTTTTCAGCTTTCTGTTGCTGCGTTTTTATTTTTCCTTTGAACTATTCACTTACTGTTCTTCCGATCCTCTAGTGTGAGGTCGAGTTCCCTCTGGTGTGGAGGAAGAGAGAGTTGCGTCTCTGGTTGCCTTTGACTGGGTGTCATTGGTTGTTTCCCTCCGGTTGGGAGGAAGAGAGGTCCGAGACCTCTAGTCTGCAGGTGACTTGGTGTCACTTGTGTTTCCCTCTGGGTTTCAGAGGAAGAGAGACTTGGGTCTCTAGGTTCCCCTCCGGTTTGGAGGAAGGGAGGTTTGGTCCTCCGATTCTGGGCTTGTGGGTAGCAAGTCCAGGGGTTCCCTCCGGGTCTGGAGGAAGAGAGACCGTGTGTCTCTGGTTTCCAAGTGGCTGGGAGTCACTTGGGGTGTCCCTCCGGTTGGGAGGAAGAGGGGAGGTTGTTCCCCTGGTCAAGCTGTTTGGCAGCATTTGTTGCAGACTGAGTCTGCTGTGCTAGTGTTACTAGTGGAAGCCTCACTCCGATTGGGAGTGAGGGGTGGACGTAGGTCTTTGGACCGAACCACCTAAAAATCCTTGTGCAGTGGTTTGTTTGATTGCCTGCTTACGCTAGATGCATGCTAGGACCGTGATTTAATTGATTATCTATATCCTAGAGTTTAATTAAGTTTGCATATCTTATGTTTGATCAATTGTCCACTGATCTTGTTGTTATCATCTCATGCGAATTTTAAATTGGTTAGAATTCTTTGAAAGATCCATTCACCCCCCCTCTAGATCTGTGTTTATCAATCGCACCTAGCTAACAGGAAGCAGGGACTCGATATAAACACACTTCCTATCCACTTTATCCAAAATGAGTTGGAAGAGTTCGGCAATGGTGGGGTTTGGAGTAGGAGTAATGTGGTGGACTCTCCCATATGAACTCGGCTTAGTCGTGGACCTCGGCTCTTCTACATGCGCGGCGCGTTGCCTCCGATTATGGCCCACTTGGGTGGATGTGATTTGGTGGGGTCGGTTGGAGGTGACCGGGTCGGGTAGGTAGACCTTCCTAAGTTCGTCCTTCATCTCATGCCACGACTCGATGGGCCTTTGCCTCCTAACCTCTCTCATGCGCTCAATGCTCTCCCATTTCCAGGCGGCTTTGTGGACAAGCCTCTCTCGGGAAAAACCAACTTGCATGGCATCGGACATGGTGTAACATTCAAAATATTTGTCCATCGCGGCCTCCCAATTGAGGTAGTCACGCGGATTATTAGAGCCATAAAAATCAGAGGCTTCGGGCCTACGGAAGGGGAGAGGATGGTTACCAAGCCCATGGGTGGACCAATGGCCATATTACCCGGGTGATGGGGATTCCATGTGAATTCGGCGGAACTACATGCTAGACATGACTATGTGGGAATGCACTAACTAGGAACCTAGACTTAACCCACTATTCGGTACGTGGCGGAGCTAAGCGATCCGAAGATCACTCGCGCAAGTGTGCGGCCTTCCCGATAGGCGTAGCCTAACGTTCGTGTCGCACCTTTTGATATACTGAGTAGAGGAATGAAAATGCAACCTTGGACTTAAATGACCCTAGACTTGAACGACGCTCTGATACCAATTTGATGCGGGATGGATGACCGACTCGGGCTAAGACGTACGACCGACTCGATGTGCGACCAGCACTAGCACACTAAGGCAAGCCGGGTGGCTGACCACCGTGGTATTCTCCGGGTGGAGACGTCTCTCAACAGCGACTCTCTTGAGCCCGACGATCATCCCTTGCAAGGGAAACGTGGGGATCGCGGCGATTAAGAAACCACCGTCGCCTAGGGTGCTAATTCGCGCTCGGTGCTCGATTGGAGCCACGGAACGGGCGCTCACAACTCACAATCGCGGTGAATTTGAACTGGCTAACAGCCCTAATATCACAAACGCAAAAATATAGAAAGTATACTAAACAGCAAATGTGAGGATCGGAACGAGCACGTACCTCCACGCCTAGGCGTGGGGAAGACTCCCGGCTGATTTCCGAACAACCCCGATATACAAATGCAATATGATTACACTTTCAGAAATATATGCCCACTCCACGCAGGGAGGTATAGGGCTGCAAATGCCAATTTTGGGGTTGCTGGAATCCGGATTGACGGGCCACACTCGCAGGAGGCGAGGGACGCGTGCCGGAGCCGCTCGGGTACGCCGACGGAAAGCCGACCCGGTTCTGCCCGCGCTGGTCACCCTGCGCAGCGAGCTTGCGGAGGCTTGTACGGCTAGATACGATGCCCGATCGGAGCGCCGTTTATTGGAGAATGTCGGCGACTGGATGTAGTATCTGCACTCCGAAGATCGCGAACAGATGCCTTCAGATCTAGGCGCAGTGACAAATCTTCTGAGGTTCTGGTTTTATGCTCATAGAACTACATAGAAACACGGTAAAATATTGGGAAAATGGTTGCCGATGTCAGATCAGGGCCTTCCTTGTGGGAGAAGGTAGGCGACGTCCGGAGGAAGAAATACTTTGAAGACCTCTCACACGGATCTTGGCCGGATGAAGGTGGGAAAGGCTCTGAAAGTTGACTCAGATCTCAGCCGGACCTGCTCAGACCAGTCCACGTGATCCCATGAGATCTGTCGTCACGATCAGCACCGGTCACGGATCGAGGCGAGATCAGCGGCGACGCGAAGGTGAATTGGAATACTACGATTGACCTTTAGGAACCAGCTTCAGATGGTGTTGGGGTCAGGCTGTAGAATTCAATACACAGTCACCTTCAATTCTGGGTAGCAATCTGGGGTAGATCTGCGCGCCTCCACTAGAAAAATTGCCACCGTTGCTCACGAACTCGGATCGACACGAAACCAAAGCTGAATCCTTGCTAACACATAGTAGTATCAAGGATAAATCAGGTGAAGCCAGAAGATAAGAGAAAGAGGGGGGTAGATGGTAGAGTCTCACGACCTGAATACTGTCCAGTCACAGGACAGGGTTGGGAGTCACACCCAAGGAGAAAGAAGTGAATCACTCACTTAATGCAATTTCTCACAAAATCTTTTCATTCTATTAAGCATAAACACTATGCATGCCTTCTTATAGGGAAATGGAAGGGGTAGGGGGGAGGGAACTTGCGCAAGATTCAAGTAGGGGGAGGGGGCATGCGCATGGAATAAGACTCTTGGTGAAAGGGAAATGGAGAAGATGACAAGGGGACATGGCGGCTCACCTACCCTTTGAAATTCAAAGGTAAGAAGGTAGGTGGCAGCCATTGGAATTTGACCAGTAGCCTTCTATTACTCCATGTGGTGAATGGAGGTGGAAGAAATACAAAAAAAACACAACTCCTAGCCTAATAAGCCAAAAGAGGGGGCGCCCCTAGCTTGGGCCCTTCTTGGGCCAAGTTTGGTCATGGCTTAACCAAGCACAACCAACCAATATGGCTTAAGGCCAAATGTGGCCATGGCTTAACCAAGCCCATGAATGAAGAGAGCCCACTCTAGATTATCCAATCTAGAGAACCCATGTAGGAAGGAAGCCCATATGGCTTATGGATCCATTACAAATGGACCAAGGCCATTTCTACTTATGGAATGCTTTAACAAATTGGCCCATTAGGAACCTTACAACCAGCCCTTTAGCAAATTACACATACAATAACCATTACAAGCCCAATTCAATGCCAAAAGGGTCTAAATTCAAGCCAAATTATCTCCATTTGAACTGGAAGCCGATGTAGTCCACTTGGCGCTCCGCGTATGGCACCGTCGGTTCGCCGACGTGTCACGTGATCGCCCTGGTGTCCACACCAAACTTGCATTGGTTATTTCATCTCATAGCATGCATTCGGAGTCAGTGTAACCCATAGTGTTGCCATCATCAAAAAGGGGGAGATTGTTGTGCCCCTGTAGTTTTGATGATAGCAAACACTATGAGTCACAAGTCAGTGCATTCGCCACATCGTTCTCGCGTGCACACTAAGTCCATACACTCGTTGCTGGCATGTCTGTACATCGTCTTGTACATTGCACACATAGTCTATACATTCAAATGGCATGTCCATGCATATGCAAAGTCTGTACAGCCAGTCTGTACATCGTCTGCCCACACACACAAGTCTATACATTCTTTGCAGTTATGCTCATGCATCACTTTAACAAAGTCTATACATTGTCTGGTTGCTCCAACATAAAGTCGGCACATTGTTGCAAGCTGAGTTTGCACACTCGATAATGGCATGTTCGTGCATTCATCTTCAATGTACACACTTTGTTAAATGCAGTCTACATTACATCCCAAAAGTCTGAACACTCTTCGGTGAAGTCTGTACACACTTCAGGTGGCAAGTATGTACATCGTCACTGTCGTATGCACGCTAAGTCCATACACTATGCATTTGTGCATCGTTCAGAACACAAGTCTGTACATTCTTCAAATGGCATGTCCATGCATTCATTCTTGATGTACATACTTTGATATATGCATGCTGCATTACACACGTTCAAAGTCTGTACATTCTTCAATGGCTTATGCAATTCTTCAAAACAAGTCTGTACATCGCCCTGTGTCATGCACTCAAAGTCCACACATGCACACACTTAGTTTGTGCATTTTGCTCTCATGCTTTAACACTAGGCATTGCAAAGTCTGTACATGGTTCTGCACACATATACAAAGTCTGTACATGCTTTGTTCAAAACACAAACTCACTCAGTGCATCCTCGTCTGACCTGACAGAATATCTGCTCGAGGAAATTGAGAAGGGCACGTGATCCAAGAAGCCAGGATCGTGACACGTGTAAAGCAGCAAGCCTGGATGCTGCCACGTGACCAAAATGTTGGGCGGGAAATGTGGAGGACACACGCCCACCTATCTGCTGCTCTATAAATATGAAGCTTCTTCCTCAGAAGAAGACCTGATCGTGATAAAAAGAGCAGAGAGTGAATTAGAGCCTGCACGATCCAGTGAGTAGAAGATCGAAAAAGAAAAGCAGAGAGAAGAAAAAGAGAGAGAGAAGAAAAGATTGAAAAGATAGAATTGAGAGTTTATTTGAACGATTGTTCCTCTGTCTCTTGGTTCAGATACCAGAGCTGAGATTGCTCATTGTGAGCTACATTCTCTTTTGAGATTTCTTATTTTTGTTTGATTCTATTTTTATTTTCTGAACTCATGTCTTCAAGCTGTGTGTCAGAGGTGTAGCCTCTGGACAGGTGAAGCTGTAATTCCTCAGCGGGCGAGACTAGGTCTCGAACATCAAGCTGTGAGGCTCAGCGCAAGCTGTTAGGTAGCGGATGGCTAAGCTGTATTGTCCAGCGGAAGTAAGCTGTGATGCTCAACTGTTGTAGGCTAAGCTGTAAGGCCCAGCGGACGCAAGCTGTGTTGCGCAGTAGTAAGCCACACTTGGGTTTGAGTGTGGGGTGGACGTAGGTCTGGAGGACCGTACCACCTAAAAATCTGGTGTGTTATGTGCTTGTGTGATTGCCTATGATATGGTGTGTGGTTGCTTCTCTTGATTCTCTTCTCAGATCACTTCATTTCTGCTAAGTTCAAACACTCTAGCTAGTGATCTCGTAGATCAATTTAATTTCCGCATTAGAGTCTCATTGAACTGTTAAATTAGGCCATCGATCTATTCACCCCCCTCTAGATCCACACTTCGTGGTGATAGAGTGCTTCCATCTAACACAACATTGAGATGTCTCGGGCCCCGCCTCCGGTTGAGGGGCTGCCACATCAGCTCCTGCAAGGCAAAGTAGGGTCCGGGTTAGTCAGGCCCGTAAAGCTTCAAGAAAGTTTTTTTGATCAAAGCAGCTAGCAAAGAAAGTGATATGCCTCCTTCAGCTTCGATGGCGGGAGTCAGGGGTGAAGAAGGTCTCTTCGACAGATTCTATGGCCCCGTGGGTCACAGCTTCACCTACGCCTGGGATAGATATGAGCGTGGGCCTCTCGGCGACAGCTGGAACAAAGAAACATGTGTGTGTTACAAGAAACGCCCCTCTTAATGTCTAAATAAATCTCGAAGAGCCTCGAAGAAGAAAAAACCCAACCTGCAGGCCGACTCGGCTCGAACATCTTCGAACTCCTCGAATGAAGAGATCGAAGGCGCCGGGGGAATGGTCGACGCAGCTTTGGCGGCCTCCGTTTTTCGTCGCTTTGCCTCCCGTCGCCCGGCCGCCTTAGCAGCATCCGCCGCCTTCTTCACGGGTGATTTCGCCCGAGGCCTCTTCGCAGGCGGAGGTAGAGGGGTCGTAGTCGGAGCCACTGGCGCCTCCTCGAAGTAAGCCGGCTTGCCTGCCTGCCGAAGGAGATTGTGATACGTCGCCATCTGGACGCTATCGGGGTGGTCTATTTGAAGAAAAGAGGAAGAAGAACGAGGGACCCGATCAGCTTCCGGCACCCAAGGAAAGGGCAACATTGAAAAGTACAAGTAAAAGAACAAAACACTAAATACCATGTGGGCCGGTGTACAGCCGTAGCGATATCGACCAGTAGCTGAGGGACGGTTCCTTGTCCCAGCGAGCTGCCTCCCGGACCAGCCAGCATACATCCTCGATTTTCTGGCAGCGGTCGACGAGGGCACCCAGGTCCGCGTGCTTCTTGGCGGCTAAGTGGCAGAAGAGGTCGAAGTGGTCCATCCCCCATCCCTCGGCATAATAATAGGCGATGTGGAGGCGCTTGCCCAGGATGGCCGCCCCCGGATCTTCAATCTTCAACTCATGCACCCGGAGGAGGACGTAGTGCCATGTGGTGTCCTTGTAATTCTCTGGGTTTCGTTCGTCCCTCCTCACGAACGTGCGGTATGGACAGATTGGGTCCCTCTCCGGACGCCAGCTCCTCGCGGGGGTGCCTCCTTCCTCCATGGGAAACAGATAGTTGGTCAGCTCCAGGTGGTCACTTTCGACGTGGCAAAGGTCCCGCAGGGTCTTCTTGAAATCATCCTTCGCCACCGGAGGCAGCTTAACCTGCGGTGCAGGCTTGGCCTCGCGAGCTCCCTTGCGCGCGATCATGTAAGCGGCCATTTCCTGTTCCTTGCCGCGCCTCAATCGGAGTAGGTGCTCCGGGTCAATATCAAGTACCGGCACTGGCTGTCGGCTCAGAAATTTCCTCTCTACCCCATCCCAGCAGTCGGTCCGGCATAATCGATAAAAGGCGGTCCAGGCAGTCCACCACTTCACATACTCCGGGGTCACCCGTAGAATCCGACCCGGGGCTGGCACCCTGAAGGAGGCAGTGTCTGCCCGATGAAAGAAATCCCACTAGGTTCGAGCAGTCTCAGCAGTGGGGCTCCCCCGGAGACTTCGCAGCGGCAGGTCAAAGCGAGCACTGTATGTCGGGATATGTTGATCATACCCAAAATTCCTGCCGAAGCGTAAGGGATAGTACGGCTCCAACAGCAGACTGTCCCCCTTTCGGAAAGCTAGCACGCTGGGACGAATGGACAGTGCCCAGGCCCTAAGCTCTGGCTCCAATAGTGGACAAACCACGTTCTCCTGGCTGATCGGATGCACGTACTTTTCCACCTGGTCATCCCTACATTCCTGGTTGCTGTTTACCAATGGGCTTGAACGAGCAGCTAGGGTCGAGAAGTGAATAGTGCCGGTAGCGTCAAGGGGCACCGTCGTCAGCCTGCCCCGAATGTCGTATAATCGCATAGACATCGAGGCTGACTCCACGCTCGCAAACTCCAGCATCTGTGGAACTAACCCCCAGCCATGGATGGTGCGTGGGGGGAACTCCGGAAATAGGGAACAGACCCACGCATTGAAGAAATGCAGTGGGCACACATACCTCACCTACCGCGGGAACTGGTGAGCTCTGACATCCCCGAGCGTCTTGTATATCAAGCATAGAGTAGCCGGACACAGAGATAGCTTAATACCCCAGGCCATCTGGTGGGCCGGGTAGATCACGTCCGGCCGAATGACGGTCTCGTCCCCGTACGGCATGGAAAACGAGCACAACCAGTAGGTCAAGAACGCTGCACAATGCGTCAGCGGGTCGACCCCTGCCGGGTTGGGTCCACTTCGGCGCCCTCGGGAAGAAATCTTCACGTCAGCCTTCGGCTTAGCACGCTTCTTGCGGGCGGCGGCGGTGCCAATGTGTGGGAAGTCCTTATATTGTTTTAGGCCATCATAGAAGTACTGCAGCCACAAGGTCATGCGGACTCTCTTCCGGTCTCCACGGGGGGGTTGCTTCCCGCCATGTGCCAACTGATACAGGTCCCGGTACACCTTCATAAGATACCGGTATGAATAGCCGAGGGAGTAGTAGCCGTCCCCGTTGGTCTCATCCTTGATTAGATCTGGGAGGCAGACTTCTTCATAAGGCTCCCCGTCAATGGGCAAGCCACTGAGTTGACTAAGACTCCACAAGTCCAATGAAGTCTCACCCTCTACTGTATAAAACGTATTAGTCTCTGCATTGAATACTTCAATCATCCCACAGCAGAGGCCCCTGGAAATGGGGTAGCTGTACCGGGAGGCATAGACACTGTGATAAACGCCAGCCTGGATAAGGATTGAGGCGTAGTTGAACAGCACATATTCGGTGAATTCCACACCCCCCTCCCAAAAGGTATGCGCGTCCTTGAGCCGTAACTCCCCGAACCAGCCCAGCGCCAGTTCATGCTTGAATCGGATGGCCAAGCAATCCAGCAAGAAGGGTTCTTCTCTATACCCCCACTTTAAGGGAGCAAAGAACCGACCAAACCAGGGATGCTCACCCAGAACACGCCCAGCGGATGTGTCCCACCGAGCAGGGGTGAACTGGGGCGCCCGCACCAACTTGTCCTCTGCCGGCAGCACGACTTCAAGTCCCAAGATGGGTTTCCATTCTCGAGCCTCTCCCACCAGATACATCAGGATACTCCACAGAACACTGTAGAGCAGGCTGTCCCGGGATCGCAAAATCGCTTGCTCGGCCTCCCTGACAACTCGGAAGTTCCGCCTCTCCTGGTGACTGAGATGCTTCAGAAAGTGAATGAGATGCCTGTCCTTCGGGTAGTCCTTCCGGTACTCCCACGTGGCCCGATCAAAAGTCATGCTACCTTCAACCCAAGTGAGCCTGTGGAAATCCATCGTCTCAGTGTCGGAGCCCGACGATCTAGCCAGTGCCGCTATCTCAGCATGCTCCATGTCCAAGTCCTCCACGTTAAACCATGTGATCCCCGGCACTGGGGGCGGGGGAACGTGCTCGGCACCAGAAGTAGCAGAAGTAGCAGAATCTCTCGGGGCAACCATCTCTCTGCAGGGTGTAAGGTATCTCAAGTCAGAACAAGATACAAATAAAGAAAAAGAAAGGAGGTTACGAAGGGGCTACGCTACAATTGAATTAAAAAGAATGCCAATGATTTCTGACGAAATTTTGGCAGAGTTTCCCCTAGGCCGGAGGCGTACAGGGAAAACACGGGTGCACGCCCACAAGGAGTGACGCCCCCAATAAAGTCACGGTGTGCCCAAGGGTGACACCGAAGGTCCTCCGGTTGAAGAAGTCTTCTTCTCCCCTTTAGCGGCACACCCCGTGCCTCCCTTCAGCGGCACGCTCCGTGCCCACCCTTTAGCGGCACGCTCCGTGCCTACTCTTCAGCGGCACACTCCGTGCCTACTCTTCAGCGGCACACTCCGTGCCTCCCTTCAGCGGCATGCCCCGTGCCTCCCTTCAGCGGCACACTCCATGCCTACTCTTCAGCGGCACGCTCCGTGCCTACTCTTCAGCAGCACGCTCTGTGCCTCCCTTCAGCGGCACGCCCCGTGCCTCCCTTCAGCGGCATGCCCCGTGCTTCCCGTCAGTGGCACACTCCGTGCCTCGCTCTAGTGGCACACTCCGTGGCCCCCTCCAGCGGCACACTTGTGCCCTTTCTCCAGCGGCACACCCGTGCCCCCCCTATCTCTAGCGGCACGCCTGTACCCGCTCCCAGCGGCACACTCCGACGCTACGGCAGCCTCCACCCCATGCCAAAGAAGAAGAAGAGATGAAGAAGAAGAGATGAAGATGAAGAAGAAGAGAAGAGGAAAGAGGAAGAGGACGACGGAGAGCCTAGGGCTCCGTTGTCCCCCGAGCGAAGAAAGAACGGGAAGAAGAAGAAGAAGAAAAGGGGGAGGAGAACGGAAGAGAAGAAGAGAGGAAGATGAAGAGGAGGAGAAGAAGGGGGGCCTCTTAGCGCCCTCACCAGAGGAGGAAGACGACGGCGAGCGGCGGTGGTCTCCGGCGGTGAAGAGAAAGAGAGAGGGAGACGACGGGAGTTAAAGAGACAAAGAGAGAGAGAGAGGGAATTTGAAAAAAGAAGGGGGGGAGTTTCGAACTCCCCCTCCCCTTTTATAGCCGCCTCAAGAAAAAGGAGAAAGAGAAGAAAAAAAGGGAAACAAACGAACAAAAAAAACAAAAGAAAAAAAAAGGGGAGAAAAGAGGGAAAAAAGAGAAAGGGAAAAGAAAAGAGAAGAAAAAGAAGAAGAGAAAAAAAAGAGAAAAAAAAAGAAAAGAAGAAAAAAGAAGAAAAAAAGGAGAGAAGAGAAAAAGAAAAAAGAGAAGAAAAAAAAGAAAGATGGAATAAAAAATAATAATAGTAATAATAATATAATACATATATGATAGTAATACAATAAATACACAATAGAGATAACAATGTCTACCTTCACACATCTTAGGAACGTACGCCCAATAATGTACGTTAATCCCACAGATACACTCGCGAGCACCGTCCGGCTCATCCTTCGCCCGCGCTTCCCGCGGGTGGGGGGCATTTGTGGACGTATAAAATTATACGTCCATATGTCCCACCAAGCCCTGCATTAATGTCAAAGTCAAAAGGAGAAGACTCGGGGAGACTGGCCATCCAGGGCTCCGGGAGAATACTACCGTCTGGCAAACCCTGCATTTGCACGGGCGCATTAAACGAGAAAAAGCACAGGATCTCCTCTTGAATTTATACACTGCTATGGACCCACCCTCGGGTCCCTAACGGTGAAGAAATATCCCAAAGAATGCATAACTTCAAGTTCCTGAAGCAAAGGTAGAGGCCCCTTTCAAAACGGCACACTCCGTGCCCCTTCAGCGGCACACTGCCTGAGGAGCCCCAGCGGCACACCCAAATGACCGTTCAGCGGCACACTGCCTAAAGAGCCCCAGCGGCACAGCGGTGAGGTGCCTCCAGCGGCACACTCCACAGCTACCCCAGCGGCACACCCCAGTGCCCTTCAACGGCACACCCCTCAGGTGCCTCCAGCGGCACACCTCCAGGTGCCTTCGGCGGCACACCCTCAGCTGCTTCCAGCGGCACACCATCAGTGCCCTCTCAACGGTGCAGCCCTAGTGCCCTTCCAACGGCACAACTTTCATGCCCCTTCAGCGGCACAACGCCTGGCCCTTCCAGTGGCACAGCGGTGAACTCCCCCGAACGGCACAAACTGGCAAGATACATAACGGTCACTAAAGAAGCCCCTTGGCGCGTAGTGTGGCCATTTCAACGCCAGCTAATCCCAAGCCTAGGTGTAGTCCTCCGGTTGGATGAAGGAGACTTCCACCTGACAAAGATGGGACTCGGGTCTGTAGACACGCCATTCTTGACGTCTCCTGAGAAAGTCTCATATTACTATACAACGCCCCGCAACGGCTTACGCATTTTGAATCGCTCGAGTGCTTCCTTTGCTTGGGTCTTCTTCTGCCTTTTTTGGCATCCGGAATCGTCTCGTCACGGCATTCGGACGACATCAACACCAGTCGGACGCATCAAGAGGTTCCGGAATCAAGAAGGGGGTCTACCGGGCGGTCGTCGACACCTGATTTGAGGACCCGGGTGGGTCTTAATGGGGGCGTCCAGGCCCCTGGACGCCCCCATCTTTTTAATTTATTTTATTATTTTATTATTTCCTCAGGGCCCAAAAATAAATAAATATATATATATTTTAATGGAGGCGTCCAGGCCCCTGGACGCCTCCATAAAAACTAATAATAATAAATATTTATAAAATGCCACTTGGCATAAAAAAGATAAAAAAATAATTAAAAATATATATATATTTGGAGGCGTCCAGGCCCCTGGACGCCTCCATAAAAACAATTATAAAAAATCAAAATGCCAGCCTTGGCACAAAAGATAAATAAAAAATAATAAAATAATATATTTATGGAGGCGTCCAGGCCTCTGGACGCCTCCATCAAAACCCTCACGGGCGCCGGCCACCGAACGACGGTTTGTCGTGTGTGAAAAAATCCAAAATATGGAGACGTCCAGCCAGCTGGACGCGCCCATTTCTGAATCACGAGGCGCCGCTCACAAAACCACGCGTTGTGCCAAACCGCGTGCGGCCGTTGTCGGCTTTCGGTGGACCTGCTTGAGGCGTCCGGGACCCTGGACGCCCCCACAAAAGTATTCCAAAAAAATTAATAAAAATAGAATAAAATATTATTTCGGCCCTGATGGAGGTGTCCAGGGTCCTGGACGCCTCCACCCTCCGGAGCCCTATAAATAGAGGCCCACCCCCTCAGTTCTGGGGGAGCTCAGAAGTGATCCGATAGGCTGCCGGAGCCCAGAGGCTACGGAGTCATTTTCTAACCCGTGGGTTCTTTTGTAGGTGGAGGTTCTGCCGGCTTCTCGGGTGCTCACGCTCGCGAGAGGAAGGTCGTCTTCATCCACCGCGCTTCCACGTCGTCCCCACGCTACCGGAGCTCCGCCGGATTTCACCCTCGGCTCATCCAATAAGCCTTTTCTTCCCCTTTTTTCTTCGTAGTTCTTTTGCATTCATCATCTCGCATCCTCTATCCCCCTTCATAAGGGCGCCTCTTCTTTTATACTTCTTGCATCCATCATCTCATTTTCCTCCTACTCGAGTCCGAGAGGGGTTTAAAAGATAACACTAACCAGGTGTGTGTCTTGCCATCATTTCGTTATTTTTATCGCAAGGATTTGAATACTACACCTCCATCTTTCTAATCCACTTATCATTTGTTTGTCGTTATTTTGCAAGGGTAGCCGAGGAAAGCCCTCTCCGTCGGCCGGCCGGAGGGAGAGGAAGAAGCAACCCGCCATCTCCCGCTCTTGAGGTAGGCGCGATCACTTTCTTATTTTGGGGTCTTTCGGCCCCTGGCGATCACATCTTATTTTCGAGGCCGCGGCGAGTCACTTCCCCAATGGCCGTTTAAATTTTCGTTCTTATATTCTCTTTATACTCTGTTATATTCTGCTCATATTCTCGAGGCCGCGGCGAGTCACTTCCCCAATGGCCGTTTAAATTCCCGTTTTTATATGTTATATTCTTATCTATTCGTGTTCTCGAGGCCGCGGCGAGTCACTTCCCCAATGGCCATTTAAATTCACGTTCTTATACGTTATATTCTTATCTGTTTGTGTTCTCGAGGCCGCGGCGAGTCACTTCCCCAATGGCCGTTTAAATTCCCGCTCTTTGTATTCTCTCTATATTCTGTCATCTTATTATCTGCTCATATTCTCGAGGCCGCGGCGAGTCACTTCCCCAATGGCCGTTTCAATTCTTGTTATTTAATTTTTGCACCATTCCCGTCCCCCCGAGGCCGCGGCGAGTCACTTCCTGCTATGGCCGTTTAAACCCCATATTTTGCTATATCACACTTGTCCCGCTCGCCCCGCCGGAGTAATCTCCCGTGGTGGCCCCTTCTCTCTCTTCTCTTATTTCTGTGTTGCAGCAAACAAACACCAAAAGAAAGAAAAGAGGAGCCCGCGCGCGCTCCGCGTCCTCCTCTCCGCTCTTCCCCGAACCGCGTGACGTCGCTCACAGGGTCAACCTCGGATGGCAGTGCCATCATGAGGTTCCCCCGTCAACAGCACACATATAAAAGGCCCCGAGGAAGAAAAAAAGAGGAGGAGAAGCAGGCGAAGGCACCCGTTCGAAAAAGTAGCACTGCAGAGAAGAAGAGAAAGGAAGAAGAAGGTAGAAGATAGCGCGGAGATTGAGAGGGAGTGAGCCACCTGTATAGGGAAGAGAAGGAACGTGGTGAAGGGAAGCATTCTTCCTCGTTCCAACTCTCCCCATTACTGTTTTGTGTTGTTCCCTTCTTTTTGCTTCTCGACTATCTCTTCCCTCTCCATGCTCTTCTATTCTGTAACGTGATGTAGCTGGCCCCGAATCTTGGCCTTTGTCTTTTTGTAGTTCTGATCATGAATAAAAGTGTCCTTGGGCTCTGTCTTTTGTTGTCTCCGTTGTCTTCCTCTTGCCGCTAAGCTGTGATTTGGTATTTTTCTCTCCGGTCTTCTGGTTGTGTTCTGATTACCCCTCATGCCATCGGTTGGCTTGGCTCTACGTGTGGTATTCTTGGCACGGCAGTGCAGGGTTGCTTCCCTTCCTGTTTGACAGTCTTAATGGCGTGAGTGTTACCCCACTCCCTCCGTCTATGGGTTAGTTAGCACCCTCCATTCTTGCCTGGCCACTGGAACTCATCCACTGGTCAGGAGGCTCCTTTGCCCCTCCTTCAGAGACCACATTATACATACAATCAAGCTCCCAGTCATCCTACCGCTCAGGCTCCGCCAGCGGCACACCCCTCTGTGGAAGCACTTTCCGATCGATTGGTTATGGTGGTTCGTTTATTGGTTTATTAAGTGTGTGGGCGTGCCAGTCACGGAGTGACAAATTTATTCGGGCTCCGAAGAGCCCATGGTGCGCTCGATCTGACTCAGTCAGACGATTGTGTGGTTCGGGTCGGGACCAAAACCCGCCGCGCCGTAAAGGTCACGACATCATTTACATCCCCCATACGAGGGAACACCCTTGATTAATCGCCGAGAATCAGGGCCTCATGGCCAGGAACTTAATTGCATAGAAATTTATTAAGAAATGCTGAAGTCCTCGTATGAGGGAGTGAAGAAAGCGTTAGAGATCATGTCGGTCATGTGCTGACCATTTAATATTCGGACGAATGTCCGGCTCGAGAAAATCACGATTGTCGCAGGAAAATCGGAATGCATGTATGCCGAGGTACGGCAGATTTATTGTTCAGAAGAACGGAAAGCGTTCGGCTAAACCTCGGTTGGAGCGGTCAAAAACCAGTAAGTCTGTTGGCCCGGTGCAAGAGCAAGCTGCGACCATACTACGGTGGGCCCCCCGCGGTCGAAGTCAGGCTCGCATGAGCATCATTAATATTTTCGGTGCCAAGGGGCACTGGGGGAATATCCCCTGAACCAGCTGGAAAGCCCTATGTCTTGGGGAGCGAACGTTCGAAACGTATCGGTCATTCGGGAGACCGTTTAATATTCGGACGGGTGTTCGGCTTAAGAATATCGTAATCGTCGCAGGAGGACCTGGAACATATGTGTGCCGGGGTACGGCAAGTTTATTATTCCGAGGGACTGAAGACATTCGGTTAAATCCCGGTAGTGTAGTAGGAAACTGGTGAATTTATCGGCCCGGTGCGAGATTTGTCAGGACCATACAGGGGCGCCTCCCGCGGTCCGAACGAGGCTTGCGCGGGCATCATTAATATTTCCGGTGCCGGAGGGCAACGGGGAAGAGTCTCGGGACTAGACTCCAAAACCAAAAACGTGTTCAAAGGGGGGCGGGCTGTAGGCCGAGGATATGAGTCAGACGATGACCATGATCGGGACGGACCCGAGGTCTAAGCGTGGCCCACGGAGGCCTTATTGATATTCCCATGCAAAGGGTCCAGGGATGACGAGAGCCATCTCGCTCCATTCAGATTTTGTCGGTCATTCATGGACCACTTTATGTTCGGACAAAGGTCCGTATTGAAGGTACGACGTAGATGGAAACAACCCCGTACAAATGTATGCCGAGTTTACGTGAATTTCAATGAAAGAACGGAAACGAATCCCGATGGGAACGAGTCCGGTTTGACGAATTATCGGCCCAGAGCAACGTCGGATTACGGCCATATCGGGATGGTTCCCAAGGTCCGAACCCGACTTGGAGGGGCGGTGTTAGTATTCCCTTTACACCGGGTCTTGAGGAGAAACGGGGCTGCGGAGCAGATCTCATCGTTTTATAATTACTTGAATTTTTATCATTATTATTTATTAGTTTATATATTTTTGAGTGAGTTTATTATTACTGTTTATTTGTTTTTTATGCTTTATTTATTTATTATTGTTATTGTTGGGTTTGTTATTATTATTTATTCATTTTATTATCATTAATTTTCTTATCCCTTTTGATGGGTTTGTTATTATTATTCATTTATTTTGTTATCATTTATTTATTTATCATTTTTGTTGAGTTTGTTATGATTATTCCTTGTTTCTTTATTGCTATTATGTATTTATTTCTTCTTTTAGGCATTTATTATTGTTGTCATTTATTATCATATTCTTCATTCATTTATTATTATTATTTGTCCCCTTTTTGTGAGTTTGTTGTCATTATTATTATTATTATATTATTTTTATCATTATTTGTTTATTTCTTATATTTTCTTTTAGCTTATTATTATTATTACTTGTTCCATTATTATTACTATTTATTTATTCATTTTTTGAATTTATTATTATTATTATTATTATTATCATTATTTGTCATGTTGGGAGCGTGCGTAGGAGGATGGGCCGAAAGGGCTGGGAAAGGGTCTGTGCAGGCTGAGCGAAAGTCTGAGCGTCTTGGAGGTAAGGTCGGTGCAGGTCGAGAATAAAGGCTCAACAAGGTCAGTGCACTTTGAGAACAAGGTCGGTGCACAAGAGGACCAAGGCCGGTGCACATAGGGAACCAAGGGGGATTGGGTCGGCGCAAGACCTGAGTAGGGTCTATGCAGGTTTGGGTTGGAGGTCAGTGCAGCTGGCCTGGAAGTCGGTGCAGCTGGGTTGAGGGTTAGAAGGGAAGCTGTGCCGCTGGGAGGGGCACGGAGTGTGCCGGTGAGCGGGAGGCCGGGGTGCGCCGGCGAAGGGCTGGGCGTGCCGGTGAAGCTTGGGCTGTTGTGCCGGGGAGGCGCCAAAGGGCGTACCGGGCTGGGGCTGGGAGGTGGCTGGGCGTGCCGGTGAAGCCCCGGGGAAAGGCGTACCGGTGAAGGCTGGGATGGATGGGGAACGGTTGGAGCATGCCGGCGAAGGGCCTGGCCGGGAGTGCCGGGGAAGGAACGGTTGAAGCGTGCCGGCTAAGGTTGAACTAGGGTGTGCCGGCCAAGGCTAATGAGGGGTTTTCTCTTATTCATGGGATGCATGCGTGAGTTTTGACTTGGTTTTCTTCTATTCCCGTAGACCCTGTTCGTGGTTATGTTCGATAGTCCATTATAGAGGTGTGAATGTTCAGTTATTCGGGCTCTCCGTAGTTCGTTCGTTATTTCGGCGAAGCCGTTGCGTTAGTGTTTTTTTTTGTTCACTTGTTGTCTCTTTTTGTGTTGTTACCTTTCTTTTATTATTGCTATTGTGTTAATTCTGACGAAAATTCGGCGGCATCTCCCCTTGACCCGGATGGTAAGGGAGATAAAGGGAACGCGCCCACATGGAGTGGCGGAACCCGACAATTTGAGGTGGGTGCCAGAGGCAGTAACACCTTTGATAAGACTTCAGAAAACCCGGAAGAAACGACGAATGGAAGGCGCCTCTGAGACTACCCAGGGGTGCACCGGACAAGAAGAATGACTGGTGGCTAACGTACCGGCCAGAGAGTCTCAAGCGGGCTGAAGAGGTGTGTCGGATTGGGTTCGAGCGGGGCTGTGCCGGGGAAGGCCCCCAGGGGCTGTTCCAGTGAACGAGGGCCAAGGTGTGCCGCTGAAGAGGTGTACCGGTGGGGGTTGGCCTAGGGGCGTACCGGTCAAGGGTTGGGAGACTGCACCAGGCAAGAGAGGCGGTGGCTGGATGGGTGGAGAGGTGATGGAGGCCATGGCTCTTGGCTCAATCAGCACGAGTGGGAGGCTTCAGCTAGGCCAAGGGGGAGGCGAAGCAGAGGGTCCGCTAGCCACGCTCAAGGGGCACGACAGTGAACCCCATGGGGAGGCCGGCAACGTCGAAGACAAGCATGATCGGCATGAAAAGGGAGAAGTCACCGGAGGAAGGAGGAAGAAGAACCCGAGCACACATAGGGACCCAAGCAAACGGAGACAGTAAAAAAAAACTCAAGAAAGGGGTTTTCATTCATGAAAGATAGGGGCCAAAATCACCCATGCACATTTTGGAACACCGGGGTAGAGGATACAACCTTGGGAGGAAGAAGAGAGGTGAGGGGAAGAAGGAATAGGGGAGAGTGTTGGGGTGGAGCAGGGGCGACGGCTCCCCGCTCCCCTAACACTTTCTGCTACATGCTCTCTCTCACTCAGCTCTCTCTCTTACTCTCTTCCTCTTTCGGTGGCCGCCGGGAGCTCTCTTTCTTCCTCTCTTCTTCTTCTTCTCTTCTCTTTCGCTTGGAAGCACCGCAGTGGCTCTGCGTGCTGCTCCATGTTCTCTTCCTATCTCTTCGTACGTGTTCGTCAGAGAAGATGGGTTTTTATACCCTGGCAGCGGCGAGATCGGTCGAAGGCGGGAAGTCGGAGGCATTGAATGTGGATTTGACCCTTCGTCCTTGGTGGCAGGGGGGACAAGTAGCGTGGCTCTCTCCCTGGGCGACACCTCAGCCAGCTCGCTGCGTGCCACGAATCGTAGGGGATGGGCATCACGTCGTTGGGGGCGGAAGAAGGCGTGCCGCTGAAGGCCTTCGCAAGTGTGCCGCTGGAAGACCCAAGAAGTGTGCCGCTGAAGGCTTGAAATAGTGTGCCGTTGGAAGGCTGGAAAAGTGTGATGCTGACGGGCTGGCGACATGTGCCGCTGGAGGAGCTTGCAGGCGTGCCGCTGAAGGCCTCTACATGGCGTGCCGTTGAAGGGGCTGGCAGGCGCGCCTTTGAAAGGGCTGGCAGGCGTGCCGTTGAAGGGCCAATAAGGCGCGCCGTTAAAGGGGCTGGCAGGCGTGCCATTGAAAGGCCTGGCAGGCGTGCTGTTGAAGGCTTGCAGGCATGCCGTTGAAGGGCTTGGCAGGCATGCCGTTGAAGGGGCTGGCAGGCGCGCCGTTGAATGGCCTGGCAGGCGTGCCGTTGAAGGGCCAATAAGGCGTGCCGTTGAAGGGCCTGGCAGGCGTGCCGTTGAAGGGGCTGGCAGTCGTGCCGTTGAAGGGGCTGGGAGGCGCGCCGTTGAAGGGCCTGGCAGGCGTGCCGTTGAAGGGCCTGGCAGGCGCGCCGTTGAAGGCTTGCAGGCGTGCCGTTGAAGGGCCTGGCAGGCGTGCCGTTGAAGGGCATATTTGAGGCCTTCGTCGACACGAGTTGCGGTCCATTTGATTTTCTTTGGGGCCCATGGATTGTGGGCTTCCTGGGGGTTGGTTTCTCTTCGCTGTCGTGACTCCGGAGACGATTTCACGATAGTGTGTATTTGTTCGGAGAGTACGGATGGCCTGTCTCCTCCGCAGTTTCTTCGTTGGGGGTTGTGGCTGATGCTGGATTGGTCGGGACACATGGACGTGCAATTTTACACGTCCACAAATGCCCCCCACCCACGGGTAGCGCAGGCGAAGGATGAGTCGGGGGGGTGCCCGTGGGTGTACTGGTCTCTTCTTCTCTTCGTCGGTGCCGACGGGGTGTCCGGAGCTGACATGGTATGTCGGTCTCTTCTTCTCTTCGTCAGTGCCGACGGGGTGTCGGGCGCTGACATGATATGTTGGTCTCTTCTTCTCTTCATTAGTACCGACGGGGTGTCAGGAACTGACGTGGTATGTTGGTCTCTTCTTCTCTTCGTCAGTGCCGACGGGGTGTCGGGCGCTGACGTGGTATGTTGGTCTCTTCTTCTCTTCGTCAGTGCCGACGGGGTGTCGGGCGCTGACATGATATGTTGGTCTCTTCTTCTCTTCATCAGTGCCGACGGGGTGTCAGGAACTGACGTGGTATGTCGGTCTCTAATTCTCTTCATCAGTGCCGACGGGGTGTCGAGAGCTGACATGGTATGTTGGTCTCTTCTTCTCTTCATCAGTGCCGATGGGGTGTCGGAAACTGACGTTGGAGCGGCAGAAGGGCGTGCCGCTGGAGGCTTCACAATGAGTGTGTTGTTGAGGGCACTTAGTAGTATGCCGCTGGAGGGCTTGCAGGCTACTACGCCGTTGGGGCACTTCAAAAGCGTTTCATTTTCTTCTTTTCATCTTTTTCACCTTCCCTTCTCTTTTCTCCTCTTCTATATTCCCCTACACGTAAACATGGGGTGAGAATTTATTTAGTGTCCACAAATCAAGAAAGCGGGCTGCGAAAGCTGAAATTTGGGGAGCAGGCTGCCAGAGCCAAAATTGGGAAAGCGGGCCACGGGGGCCGAAGTATACTGAAAAGTGGGCTACGAGAGCTGAAGGGAAGCAGGCTACGAGAGCCGAAATTGGGAAGCAGGCCACGAGGGCCAAAGGGAAGCAGGCCGTAAAAGCCAAAATTGGGAAGCAGGCTACAAGAGCCGAAATTGAGAGAGCAGGCTAGAGAAGCCAAAGTATGGGAAGCGGGCTGCGAGGGCCGAATTGGGGAGCAGGCCATAAAGGCCGAAATTGGGAAGTAGGCCACGAGGGCCAAGATTGGGCTCTACGAGCCAGAGCTAGGAAAGTAGGCTGCGATAGCCGAAATTGAGTTTATTGTATACACACATTTTTTATTTTTTATTTTTTATTTTTTATTTTTTTTTAATTCAAGCATGCAGGCATTCATTAGCAGGCATAACATAAATATACGTATGAGGTAGCTCCCTCCATAGGGAATGGGATAGGGACATCGCCCACAATTCACAGACACGGCGCGGGCCACGAGGCACAATTGAGGGGTGGTGCACCCGTCAAGAGGATATCGCACGTCTTGCATGCATAGCCTAAATTCACGCATTTCACCCGAGGTAATTCTCTGTGGCGTGGCGGTACAAATGTGTGAACAAAGAGCCCTAACCATAGGGATACGCAAGTTTTTCTAGCGACACTCGAGGATTACTCTAGCGCCTACACATAGGTTTCAGGCTCTCGATTTTGGTAGCTTCGCACAGCCCCCATCTGTTTATTTTGATAGCGGATTTCACCGTTCGGCGCGAGTCTCCTCATGTGTCTCAATGGAGATTCCTGACTACTAGGATTCATCCTTATTGTAATTCTATTGCGGATTCCACCGTTTGACGCGAGTTTCCTCATATGTCTCAATGGGGATTCTCGGTTAATAGGTTTCATCCTTATTGTAATTCGTTTCACCATTTCGCGCGAGTCTCCTCATGTGTCTCAATGGGGATTCCCGGCTACTCGGATTCACGTTTCTCTCTGTTTATTTTTTTTTGCATCATTTTTTTAATGGGGGTAGGCAGCTTTTTCCTCACGATTACCTTTCACGCGAGTGCAGGAATTCAAGCATCCGTAGAGTGCTAAGAAGAAAGTCAGGCAATCCCTATGGTCGAAGGCCATTGAACACATTAAGTGCGAAGCGTAGGAGTGTTACCTTATGTTTATTTTATGAGTTGGACTTAGTAATTTGGCCATGACTCTTCCCCTTGACGTGTGCACCCGCCATAATTGGGTTTCCTTTGAGCGTATGCCGTGACGCGCGTGCATCCGAATCGGGGTATTATTATTTAGCAAGGAAACAAGGTCCTAGAAAATTTCAAGGAGGTGCATTATTCTATATTATAAGCAAGCATGCAAGCAGGGCAGCCGAGCAAATTTTTTTTGTCTCTTTTTGTTTTGCTTTTTGTTTTTTTTTTGCGTAAAAACATATAGTTGTTACGTATAAGCATAGTGATAGTAAAGGTATTAGGGAAGCAGACCACGGAGGGCCGAAAGGACATCAGGGAAGCGGGCTATAGAAGCCGAGGGACATTGGGGAAGCAGGCCATAAAGGCCAAAAGGAAGCAGGCTGCGAGAGCCCGAGTTGGGAAGCGGGCTGCAAGAGCCAAAATCGGGAAGCGGGCCGTGGAGGCCGAATTGGGGAAGCATGCTATAAAAGCCAAAGGGAAGCAGGCTGCAAGAGCCAAAGTTGGGAAGCGGGCCGTGGAGGCCAAATTCTGGGAAGCAGGCTACGAGATCCAGAATTGGGAAGCAGGCCACGAAGACCAAAGGTAAGCAGGCTGCAAGAGCCAAAGTTGAGAAGCAGGCTATAAAAGCCAAAGGGAAGCAGGCTGCAAGAGCCAAAGTTGGGAAGCAGGCCACGGGGGCCAAAGGTAAGCAGGCTACAAGAGCCAAAGTTATGGGAAGCGGGCCGTGAAGGCGAATTGGGGAAGCAGGCTATAAAAGCCAAAGTTATGGGGAGCGGGCTAACACGCCGAGAGGTGTTAGAAGTCGGCTGCGAAGCCAAAAGATATCGGAGAGCGTAGTAGGACGGGTGGATTAATCCTGATAGTAGGCCTTGGCCGAAATGGCTGAGCCGAAGGGCGTCGGGTAGCAGGATATGAGAGCCAAAGAGAAGGGTCCCCTTTTGTTCCCTGGCCGGGGGAAGGGTACGAACCAAAACGGAAGGTTTATTCTATTGTTCTCTGGCCGGGGAAGGACCTGAACCAAAGAGAGAGGTCTATTTTTTAACTGGGAAGCTGTCGGTTGGGATGCCAATGATGAGGTAGCTGTCAGCTAGGAGCCGATGATGAGGCAGCTGTTGGCTCGGGGGCCGATGATTATATAGATGTCGGCTCGGAGGCCGATGATGAGGTAGCTGTCGGCTAGGAGCCGATGATGAGGTAGCTGTCGGCTAGGAGCCGATGATGAGGTAGCTGTCGGCTAGGAGGCCGATGATCATATAGTTGTTGGCTCGGAGGCCGATGATGAGGTAGTTGTCGGCTAGGAGCCGATGATGAGGCAGCTGTCGGCTCGGGGGCAGATGATTATATAGCTGTCGACCCGAAGGCCGATGAGGGGGGGGGGGCAGCTGTCGGCTTGAACCCCCGATGGCTGAATATCTATTGATTTAACGCCCCGTTGGCAGAAAGTTTGTCGGTTTAACGCCCCGTCGGTGGAAGGTTTAGTCGATTTAACGCCCCGTCGGCGGAAGGTTTAGTCGGTTTAACGCCCCGTCGGCGGAAGGTTTAGTCGGTTTAACGCCCCATCGGTGGAAGGCTTAGTTGGTTTCTATTTGCTAGAAGGCTGAAGGTCGGAGGTAAAAGTCTACCTCGTGACTCTCCTTTCTCTTCTTTTCTTCTTCTTTTGTGAGGAGAGGCGGGTGCAAAGACCATGTTCACCTCGTGACTCTTTTTTTTCTTCTTCTCTTCTTCTTTTGTGGAGAGGCAGGTGCAAAGACCATGTTCGCCTCGTGACTATTCTTTATCTTCTTCTTTTACGGAGAGGCAGGTGCAAAGATCGCGTTTGCCTCGTGACTCTTTTTCCTTCTTCTCTTCTTCTTTTGTGAAGAGGCAGGTGCAAAGACCATGTTCGCCTCATGACTGTTCTTTCTCTTCTTCTCTTCTTCTTTTATGGAGAGGCAGGTGCAAAGACCATGTTCGCCTCACGTCTTTTTTTTCTTCTTCTCTTCTTATTTTGTAGAGAGGCAGGTGCAAAGACCATGTTCGCCTCATGACTGTTCTTTCTCTTCTTCTCTTCTTCTTTTATGGAGAGGCAGGTGCAAAGACCATGTTCGCCTCACGTCTCTTTTTTTTTCCTTCTTCTCTTCTTCTTTTGTAGAGAGGCAGGTGCAAAGACCATGTGTGCCTCATGACTCTTCTTTCTCTTCTTCTCTTCTTCTTTTGTAGAGAGGCAGGTGCAAAGACCATGTTTGCCTCATGACTCTTCTTTCTCTTCTTCTCTTCTTCTTTTGTGTGGAGAGGCGGGTGCAAAGACCGCGTCTGCCTCGTGACTCTTCTTTCTCTTCTTCTCTTCTTCTTTTTTTTTGTGAAGAGGCGGGTGCAGAGACCACGCCTATCCCATGACTATTCTTTTTGTTCTGCTCTTCCTTTCTCATTGATGCCCCGGGACCGTGATGTTTTTCTCTTAACATGCCCCCAGGTTGGGGTGTAGCTTACTTTTGTGCCCCCAGGTGGGGTGTGTTTCTCTTTACGGCTTTAATGCCCCCAGGCGGGGTGTGTCTTCCGCTTCTTATACCCCCATGTAGGGCAGATTTGCACGGGGTAGAGTCTTTACCTCTTGTGCCGCCCCACGGTGGGATGGAGTCTTGGCTCCTTATGCCTCCACGGCGGAGGTGGGTTCTGCTGCTTCTTATGCCCTATAGCGGGGTAAACTTCTCTTCATATGCTCCCGACAAGGGGTGGATTCTTTGCCTCTTATGCCCTAGGGCGGGGTGAATTCTTATGCTTCTTATGCCCCCATGGCAGGGGTGTGTCTCTTTACGGCTTCTGTGCCCCCGAAGCAGGGTATGTTCTTCTGCTTCTTATGCGCCGAGGGCGGAGTGTATCTCTTTTTTGTGCCCCCAGAGCGGGTAGATGCTCTGCATGTGTCCCCAAGGTCGGGGTGTATTCTTTTGCTTCTTATGACCCCGTGGCGGGGTGATCTCTCTTCAGATACCCCTGAGTCGGGGTGTAGCTTTGTCTCCCATGGAGGGGGTGTGTTTCTTCTTCAAAAGCCCCCAGGCCAGGGTGTATTCTTCTCTTTCTTGTGCTCCCGAGGTGGGAGGGGTTCTCTTCATGTGCCCTCGTGGCGGGATGTGCTTCTTTCTTCGAGTGTCCCTAGGCAGGGGCGAATTCTTTTCTTCTACCCAGACACACCGGGAGGAATGTTTGCTTCTTGTGCTCCCAAGGTGGGGTGCACTGCTGCTTTTGATACCCCCAAGGTGGAGCGTATCGCTACTTCTGATGCCCCAGAGCGAGGTATCTTTCTCTTCACATGCCCCCGACACGGGGTATATTCTGCTTCTAGTGCCCCCAAAGTGGAGTGTATTGCCGCCCCTGAGGCGGAGTGTAGTTCTTTCTTTTTATGCATCCGAGACGGGGTGAATTCTTCTTCTTTGCTTACATGCCCCCATATCGGGGTGTATTCCTTTCTTCATATGCCCCTCCTAAGCCAGGGGATGCTGTTTGTTCTGCTTCAGATGTCCCCCCCCCCCGGGGGGTGCATGTTGCTTCATGGACTCTGAGCCTGGAGTATACTCCTTCTTCAAATGCCCCTAAGCCGGGGTGGATTCTCTTTTCTTCTTATGCTCCCAAGGCGGGGTGTAACTTCTTCAAATACCCCTAAGCCAGAGCATATTCTTTATGGCTTCTATGCCCCCCCTGGCGGGGTATGTTTCTTCTTCAAATACCCCTAGGCCGGGGTGGACTTCTCTTCATATGCCCTTGAGTCGGGGCGTGTTCTTTATAGCTTCTAGGCCCTCGAGGCGAGGTATGTTTCTTCTTCAAATACCCCCAAGACGGGGGTGTGATTGTTGGCTTCATATGCCCCCAAGGCGGGGTGTATTCTTCTGCTTCCTCTGCCCCAGAGTGGGGTATATTTCTCTTCGTATTCCCCTAAGCCAGGGTGTATTCTTTGGTTTCATATGCCCCTATACGGGGTAGGGTCTTTGCTTCTTTGCACCCAAGGTGGGGTGTGTCCTGCGCTTCTTATGCCCCCAGACCGGGGTGGATTCTTCTGCTTCTTACGCCCCGCCAGGGCGGGGTGCGTTTCTCTTCATATGCCCCCGGCGTGGGGTATATCTTTTGTTTCTTATGCTCCCGAGCCGAGATATAGCTTCTTGGCCTCATATGCTGCCGAGGTGAGGTGTATGTTGCTTCATGTGCCCCCCCCGAGGGGGATGCATTCTACCTCTAATGCCCCCGTGGCGGGGTATATCTCTTGGCTTCTTATGCCCCCAAGGTGGGGTGTGTTTTCTTCTTGTGCTCCCAGGGTGGGGTATATCTTTCGCTTCTTATGCCCCCTGAGGCGGGGTGAAGTCCTTGCTTCGAATGCCCCTAGATCGGGGTATGGTTTTGTCTCATATGCCCCTAGAGTGGGGGTGAGTTTCTTTGTCAAATGCCCCGAAGCCGGGGTGGATTCTTTTCTTCTTATGCTCCCGAGGCGGGATGTCTGTCTTTTTACTTCTGTGCCCCACAAGGCGGCGTGCATTCTTTATGACTTCTATACCCCCGGACGGGGTGTGTTTCTTCTTCAAATGTCCCCAAGCCGGGGTGTATTCTTTTGCTCTTTATGCCCCCAGTTCGGGGTGAATTCTTCGTCGAATGCCCCGAAGCCGGGGTGGACTCTTTTCTCCTTATGCTCCCAAGGCGGGATGTAGCTATCTTCATATGCCCCTAAGCCAGAGCGTATTCTTTATGGCTTCTATGCCCCCCGGGCGAGGTGCGTTTCTTCTTCAAATGCCCCTAGGCCGGGGTGTATTCTTCTCTTTCTTATGCTCCTGAGGCGGGATATAACTTCTTCAAATACCCCTAAGATGGGGTGTATTCTTCATGGCTTCTATGCCCCGTGGCGGGGTATGTTTCTTCTTCAAATACCCCCAGGCCGGGGTGTATCCTTTGCCTCACATGTCCCCCGATTCGGGGTGCAGCTTTATTTCTTCTTATGCCCCTTGGTCGGGGTAGATTCTTCTCACGTGCCCCCACGGCGGGGGTGTATATATTTTTTTTGCCTCTTATGCCCCTATGGCGGGGTATACCTCTTCTTCTTATCCCCCATGGTGGGGTATGTGCATGCTCTCTTCGGGAGTGATGGCCGTGCTTGGCCTCATTGCTATAAAGCATTCCCCATAGCAGGCAGCAATTCATCAAGCTACAGTTGAGATTTGCTGGGTCTTTTAACAGCCACCCGAGGGGCCGTCTTATGCCGGATAGAGGCAGCAGGGAGGAGGAACGGGCCGGGTCAGTGCGCCGCGGACTTGGAGCCTCCTGGAGTCAGGCGAGATGCCGAGTTTCTTCTTGTTCTTTTGGTCAGCAATGCTTGCCAACCTTTCTCTTCTTGTCCTTTCTTTTCTTCTCTTCTCTTTTGTGTAATAGACCGAGGTGGGTGTGTAGGAGAGCGCTCACCCCCTTAGGGAGAGGATGAGTGGTTCGCTCCACCGCATCAACCCACAATGGTAATCTTTGTTTAGCACGGGCGTTGACGGATGTGGCCATACAACCCTCTCTCGCCGATTCTCTCTTTTTTTTGTTTTGCTTCTTTCTTTTCTACTTTTCATCTTTTCTTCTTTTCTCGTTTTCTTCTTTTCTTCTTTTCTTCTTTTCTTCTTTTCTTCTCTTTCTTCTTGAGGAAAGGGGGGTTTGATTTCCCCTCCCTTCTTCTCTTTTTTCTTCTCTCTTTTTTTTTAGCGGCGGCCTTCACAATCCCTGGAAGTTCCATGTGCCCCGGGGTAGCATCTCCGAGGCCACGAAGATGATTGCGCCTAGTGGCTTTTCTCCTCATAGGGCAGGCGAAGACAACACCTGCAATTCATCAAAGCAGGCAAACATCATTTATTAGGGGGTCATGAGGCCCCGAATCCCAGCGAAGAGATGAAGGGTGGTTTGGTCCCACCGGGCGTGCCAGACTTGTGGACGCACTTTCCGATCGATTGGTTATGGTGGTTCGTTTATTGGTTTATTAAGTGCGTGGGCGTGCCAGTCATAGAGTGACAAATTTATTCGGGCCCCGAAGAGCCCATGGTGCGCTCGATCTGACTCAGTCAGACGATTGTGTGGT
Organism: Amorphophallus konjac; assembly: GCA_022559845.1. Taxonomy (NCBI): domain Eukaryota; kingdom Viridiplantae; phylum Streptophyta; class Magnoliopsida; order Alismatales; family Araceae; genus Amorphophallus; species Amorphophallus konjac. The sequence continues at coordinate 30,580,901 of CM040120.1, forward strand.
TCGGGTCGGGACCAAAACCTGCCACGCCGTAAAGGTCACGACATCATTTACATCCCCCATAGGAGGGAACACCCTCAAATAATCGCTGAGAATAAGGGCCTCATGGCCAGGAACTTAATTGCATAGAAATTTATTAAGAAATGCTGAAGTCCTCGTATGAGGGCGTGAAGAAAGCGTTAGAGATCATGTCGGTCATGTGCTGACCATTTAATATTCGGACGAATGTCCGGCTTGAGAAAATCGCGATTGTCACAAAAAACCGGAATGCATGTATGCCGAGGTACGACAGATTTATTATTCAGAAGAATGGAAAACGTTCGGCTAAACCTCAGTTGGAGCGGTCAAAAACCAGTAAGTCTGTTGGCCTGGTGCAAGAGCAAGCTGCGACCATACTACGGTGGGCCCCCCACAGTCGAAGTCAGGCTCGCATGAGGATCATTAATATTTTCGGTGCCAAGGGGCACCAGGGGAATATCCCCTAAACCAGCTGGAAAGCCCTATGTCTTGGGGAGCGAACGTTCGAAACATATCGGTCATTCGGGAGACCGTTTAATATTCGGACGGGTGTTCGGCTTAAGAATATCGTAATCGTCGCAGAGGACCTGGAACATATGTGTGCCGGGGTATGGCAAGTTTATTATTCTGAGGGACTGAAGACATTCGGTTAAATCCCGGTTAGTGTAGTAGGAAACTGGTGAATTTATCGGCCCAGTGCGAGATCGGGTCAGGACCATACCGGGGGCGCCTCCCGCGGTCCGAACGAGGCTTGCGCGGGCATCATTAATATTTCCGGTGCCGGAGGGCAACGGGGAAGAGTCCCGAGACTAGACTCCAAAACCAAAAACGTGTTCAAAGGGGGGCGGGTTGTAGGCCAAGGATATGAGTCAGACGATGACTATGATCGGGACGGACCCGAGGTCTAAGCGTGGCCCACGGAGGCCTTATTGATATTCCCATGCAAAGGGTCCAGGGATGACGAGAGCCATCTCGCTCCATTCAGATTTTGTCGGTCATTCATGGACCACTTTATGTTCGAACAAAGGTCCGTATTGAAGGTACGATGTAGATGGAAACAACCCCGTACAAATGTATGCCGAGTTTACGTGAATTTCAATGAAAGAACGGAAATGAATCCCGATGGAAACGAGTCCGGTTTGACGAATTATCGGCCCAGAGCTACATCGGATTATGGCCATATCGGGATGGTTCCCAAGGTCCGAACCCGACTTGGAGGGGCGGTGTTAGTATTCCCTTTACACCGGGTCTTGAAGAGAAATGGGGCTGCGGAGCAGATCTCATCGTTTTATAATTACTTGAATTTTTATCATTATTATTTGTTAGTTTATATATTTTTGAGTGAGTTTATTATTACTGTTTATTTTTTTTTATGCTTTATTTATTTATTATTGTTATTGTTGGGTTTGTTATTATTGTTTATTCATTTTATTATCATTTATTTACTTATCACTTTTGCTGGGTTTGTTATTATTATTCATTTATTTTGTTATCATTTATTTATTTATCGTTTTTGTTGAGTTTGTTATTATTATTCCTTGTTTCTTTATTGCTATTATGTATTTATTTCTTCTTTTTAGGCATTTATTATTGTTGTCATTTATTATCATATTCTTCATTCATTTATTATTATTATTTGTCCCCTTTTGTGAGTTTGTTGTCATTATTATTATTTTTATTATATTATTTTTTATCATTATTTGTTTATTTCTTATATTTTCTTTTAGCTTATTATTATTATTATTACTTGTTCCATTATTACTACTATTTATTTATTCATTTTTTGAATTTGTTATTATTATTATTATTATTATTATCATTATTTGTCATGTTGGGAGCTTGCGTAGGAGGATGGGCCGAAAGGGCTGGGAAAGGGTCTGTGCACGCCGAGCGAAAGTCTGAGCGTCTTGGAGGTAAGGTCGGTGCAGGTCGAGAATAAAGGCTCAACAACGTCAGTGCACTTTGAGAACAAGGTCGGTGCACAAGAGGACCAAGGCCGATGCACATAGGGAACCAAGGGGGATTGGGTCGGCGTAAGACCTGAGTAGGGTCTATGCAGGTTTGGGTTGGAGGTCAGTGCAGCTGGCCTGGAAGTCGGTGCAGCTGGGCTGAGGGTTAGAAGGGAAGCTGTGCCGCTGGGAGGGGCACGGAGTGTGCCGGTGAGCGGGAGGCCGGGGTGCGCCGGCGAAGGGCTGGGCGTGCCGGTGAAGCTTGGGCTGTTGTGCCGGGGAGGCGCCAAAGGGCGTACCGGGCTGGGGCTGGGAGGTGGCTGGGCGTGCCGGTGAAGCCCCGGGGAAAGGCGTACCGGTGAAGGCTGGGATGGATGGGGAACGGTTGGAGCGTGCCGGCGAAGGGCCTGGCCGGGAGTGCCGGGGAAGGAATGGTTGAAGCGTGCCGGCTAAGGTTGAACTAGGGTGTGCCGGCCAAGGCTAATGAGGGGTTTTCTTTTATTCATGGGATGCATGCGTGAGTTTTGATTTGGTTTTCTTCTATTCCCGTAGACCATGTTCGTGGTTATGTTCGATAGTCCATTATAGAGGTGTGAATGTTCAGTTATTCAGGCTCCCCGTAGTTCGTTCGTTATTTCGGCGAAGCCGTTGCGTTTGTGTTTTTTTTTGTTCACTTGTTGTCTCTTTTTGTGTTGTTACCTTTCTTTTATTATTGCTATTGTGTTAATTCTGACGAAAATTCGGCGGCATCTCCCCTTGACCCGGATGGTAAGGGAGATAAAGGGAACGCGCCCACATGGAGTAGCGGAACCCGACAATTTGAGGTGGGTGCCAGAGGCAGTAACACCTTTGATAAGACTTCGGAAAATCCGGAAGAAATGACGAATGGAAGGCGCCTCTGAGACAACCCAGGGGTGCACCGGACAAGAAGAATGGCTGGTGGCTAACGTACCGGCCAGAGAGTCTCAAGCGGGCTGAAGAGGTGTGTCGGATTGGGTTCGAGTGGGGCTATGCCGGAGAAGGCCCCCAGGGGCTGTGTCGGTGAACGAGGGCCAAGGTGTGCCGCTGAAGAAGTGTAACGGTGGGGGTTGGCCTAGGGGCGTACCGGTCAAGGGCTGGGAGACTGCACCGGGCAAGAGAGGCGGTGGCTGGATGGGTGGAGAGGTGACAGAGGCCATGGCTCTTGGCTCAATCAGCACGAGTGGGAGGCTTCAGCTAGGCCAAGGGGGAGGCGAAGCAGAGGGTCCACTAGCCACGCTCAAGGGGCACGACAGTGAACCCCATGGGGAGGCCGGCAACGTCGAAGACAAGCATGATCGGCATGAAAAGGGAGAAGTCACCGGAGGAAGGAGGAATAAGAACCCGAGCACACATAGGGACCCAAGCAAACGGAGAGAGTAAAAAAAAACTCAAGAAAGGGGTTTTCATTCATGAAAGATAGGGGCCAAAATCACCCATGCACATTTTGGAACACCGGGGTAGAGGATACAACCATGGGAGGAAGAATAGAGGTGAGGGGAAGAAGGAATAGGGGAGAGTGTTGGGGTGGAGCAGGGACGACGGCTCCCTGCTCCCCCAACACTTTCTGCTACATGCTCTCTCTCACTCAGCTCTCTCTCTTACTCTCTTCCTCTTTCGGTGGCCGCCGGGAGCTCTCTTTCTTCCTCTCTTCTTGTTCTTCTCTTCTCTTTCGCTTGGAAGCACTGCAGTGGCTGTGCGTGCTGCTCCCTGTTCTCTGCCTGTCTCTTCATCCGTGTTCGTCAGAGAAGAGGGGTTTTTATACCCTGGCAGCGGTGAGATCGGTCGAAGGCGGGAAGTCGGAGGCATTGAATGGGGATTTGACCCGTCATCCTTGGTGGCAGGGGGGACAGGTAGCGTGGCTCTCGCCCTGGGCGACACCTCATCCAGCTCGCTGCACGCCACGAATTGTAGGGGATGGGCATCACGTCGTTCTGCCGGTTGCACCGGGTGAAGAAGAACCAGGGTGTGCCGTTGAATGGGCAGGTAGCCGTGCCGCTGGAAGACTGCAAAAGCGTGCCGCTGAAAGGCCGTAAAGGTGTGCCGTTGACGGGCTGACGACATGTGCCGCTGGATGAGCTTGCAGGCGTGCCGCTGAAGGCCTCTACATGGCGTGCCGTTGAAGGGGCTGGCAGGCATGCCATTGAAGGGGCTGGCAGGCGCGCCGTTGAAGGGCTTGGCAGGCACGCCGTTGAAGGGCCTGGCAGGCATGCCGTTGAACGGCCTGGCAGGCGTGCCGTTGAAGGGCCTGGCAGGCGCGCCGTTGAACGGCCTGGCAGGCGTGCCGTTGAAGGCTTACAGGCGTGCCGTTGAAGGGCCTGGCAGGCGTGCCGTTGAAGGGCCTGGCATGCGTGCCGTTGAAGGGCCTGGCAGGCGTGCCGTTGAAGGCTGGCAGGCGTGCCGTTGAAGGGCATATTTGAGGCCTTCGTCGACACGAGTTGCTATCTATTTGATTTTTTTTGGGGCCCATAGATTATGGGCTTCCTGGGGGTTGGTTTCTCTTCGCTGTCGTGACTCCGGAGACTGTTTCACGATAGTGTGTATTTGTTCGGAGAGTACGGATGACCTGTCTCTTCCGCAGTTTCTTCGTTTGGGGTTGTGGCTGATGCTGGATTGGTCGGGACACATGGACGTGCAATTTTACACTTCCACACCCTCCCATTTGTCCATCTGGCGGCATGGCCTTCCCTGTATTTTTCCAGCGGCACGTCTTCCTTGGCCGCCCAGCGACACACTCTCCTTGGCTGCTTCAGCGGTACACTCCCCCCTACGGGCCTGTACAGCAGCACACCTCCACTATTGGTCTGCTTAGTGGCACACTCTTAGGCTGCCTCAGTGGCACACCTTGATTGTCACTCCTTCGGTGCATTTGTGGCTTGTCTCATCCTACTGGTTTCCCGGCGTTTTCTCCGAGTTTTCTGAAGTTTCCCCAAAGGTGGCTGCTTAGGCACACACCTCAGTTGTTGGTTCATGTCACTCCTTGTGGGCATGTTCCTTGTTATTCCCTTACCATCCGGGTCAGGGGGAGATGCTGCCGAATTTTTGTCAGAAATAACAACAAATTAAAAGACAAAAGGGAAGCAACAAACGAATGAAACCAACAACAATGAAACATTCTAATCAACTAAGAGAATCGTTTAAGGCTCCAGGAATTGGCTAAGTAAGACTCCGAGGACTGCACTGCTGAACATGACTTGGGACTCAACCTCATAACAAAAAAGGTGAAAGTTGAACCTCTGAGGCTCCATCAGACCTGCATAGGCAAGGGCTCTCTCTCTCTTGAACTCTGCTCCACCCAGCTAAGCTATGTCCTGACCACTTTGATTCTCCACCTCCCTCAACCCTCCAGTGACACACTCCTGAGCCCTCCAGCGGTACACTCACTTCAACCCTCTAGCGGTACACCCCTGCACCTTCCAGCAGCACACTTTCCATTCTCCAGCAACTACGCACTCCCTGACTCGCCAGTGGTACACCCTAGTTCACTCCTTTCAGCGGTACACTCTCACCCGAACCTTTCAGTGGTACACTCGCTCCTGAACCCTCCAGCGGTACACCCTAGCCTCCTCACTCCAGCGGTACACTTCCCATCCTCAAGCGATACACTCTTCAGTCCTTCAGCGACACACTCCTAGCTCCCCAGCAACACACCCCTAGCTCCCCAGCGGTACACTCCATCATTCCTCCGACAAATGTATGAAAAAGAATGTATATGATAAAAGGGATAATAAATAATAATAATAATGATAAAAAAGGGAAATGGAGTAACGCTAATAGACAAACAATAATGACGAATGGCACTCGAAGCAACCCACGAGCATAACGACATGGCCTTCGTCTCTCCTTCTTGGATTCTGAACCCGGGAATATTAATGATGCCCTCCTAAGCCGAGCTTCAACCTCGGGAGTCACCTCTCTCGTTATGGTCATCGCCCGGCCCTGCCTCGGGCCAATATCTCATCAGGGTCCCCTCTCTCGCCGGGATCTGATTTCCCCCCCTTTTTGCATTAAAATTGCCACCTCCTGGCAGACATTTGCACGGATTCATCCCCCGTCACCATCTTATTTTCTGTACGGACTTCACGAACCACACAATCACCTGACTGAGTCAGATCGAGCGCACCCGTGGCTCTTCGGGGCCTAAATAAATCGTCACTTTGTGACTGGCACGCCCACACACTTAATAAACCAACAAACGGACCAAATAATTTGTTAAATAAGAAGTGCGTCCACAAGCAGGTCGTGCCGGGGGGTACCGTCGCTGCGCAAGGATCCGTGTGGATCTACTCTAGAGGCCGTGCATTTGTGTGGCTCGGTATTCGTGATATTATGCATCGGGCATTGCGGATAGCATCGTTCCGCACAAGGTATAAATACGCAACCCGTAGTTAGGGGTTGGGGTGATTAAAACGTCGATCAGAGCATGGATCTGGGATTCCATGAAGCCGGGTTCGGGGAAATAAAATTTTTATTATCCGCTGCGTTGCCCAAGGGTGCTGTGTGGAACCTTACACTTGAGACATTATCCCACTGTTATCTCGAAGATTTATCAATCTAAATCCCATATTTTGGGTGTTTATCTCCAATTTCGAGCTAGGGTTTCCTAGGCTCTATAAATAGCCTCCTTGCTCCATGGGCACGAGGGGGGGGATTATCTACATGGGGAAAGCCATGATGCGCTGTTGATTCATCTTCTTCGACCCCAATCACTAGGGAGGCATCCTATCTCCATCCTCCTTCCTTTAGCTTTCATTTTTCCTTGTCATAGCTCTCTCTTCTCTCCAGTTTTCTGCACTCTCTATTTTGCATATTTCTGCACATTTCATGCATGTTTGCACCACGTTTTCATATCTATTCTCTACTTTTTAAATCATCTTTGCATCCTTTAATCATTACATAACACACACACCTACGTTTTGTTCCCTTCTACAGGGGTAAAAAACCCTCCCCCGGTGCGTTCTCCCTCAATTTCTCATGCCTATTTTACATACGGGATGGATGCTACGCATGCATGTCTAATGGGTTTTTCTCCTTTGTCTTGGCTTTGTTTCACAGGAACGCAAGCTTGAACGTGAGGCCCTCGCTCTCTGGCCGGCTGGAAGGCGAGGAGGTGCAATCCATGAGATTTCCCGCGTCCCCTTTGTTACGCGTGATCACGCTTTAGCGGGTGTTCTTCAACCGTGTTCTTCTTCTCTTTTCCAAGGTACGCGGCGTTATTATACTTTCCTCTTGGTTCTTCTTGCGTTGTTAGCCGTTGGTGGCGATCACGGTTCATTTGTCTATCTTCATCGCCCCTTTCCCCCTTGTGTTACATTGCATGTTTATGCCTATGTTCATCATGTTCGGGGGTGGATTATATATGAGCAACCTTGTTTTTTTGGCGATCACGGTAGGACACCTAGTGCCTGTTGCGTTATCCTTGCCTTCCTGCAATTTTTGGTGTGTGTACATTTCTGTTAGATAGCATCTCCTCGGGTTTTCCGTTTACTTCTGCAGTTTGCCGTTCTAGGATCAGAACGCGGTCCCCAGGAGACCACTACCAGAACGCGGTCGTCAGGTGACCACTACCTATAGGTAGTGGTCCTCAGGGGACCACGTTCTACTTCTGACAGACCTAGGGTAGACCCTCAGGTACATCGTTCTTTGATGATTTGATTCGGCTTCTGGGGTGATATTGTGCCTTCTTATGGTCCTGCATCGCTGTCCTTCATATTATCTTGGTTTTATTATATTATTTGCATTCATATTATCATGTTTTCATATATTCATCTCGTCTTGATTTGCATGTTTTAGGTTAGAACTCTACATGCACTTTGGTGCGCATAGGATCATCCATTGCATGCTTGTAGTTGCATTCCTTCCTTGGTAAGTGACCCTCTCAGCTTCATATTCCTTGGAGTCGACTAGGTGATCTTATCCGGGACCTCCATAAGTCTCCGCGAGCCGTGAATTCCCACACGGACGCCGAGCCGGTTGTACCTTTCCACCCCCTAGGTGTCGCATTTGCATCTGTGTGAGGGAGATTAACCCTAGGTCAACCCAAAGTTTGGACCCCTTCCTTTAGGATACCTATATCTTGAGGGAATTATGCTTAAGTAAATCATTAAAAGGTCCACCAAAACTTTGGAAAATAAAAATTTTTGCATCATCTTAAACTGTTTTGATCTTGGGTGAAGCCTCTCACATCATATTGTTTGTGCTATTTGGGCTTGTCCAAGCCCGTTTGTGATGTCTGTGCTACATTCCCTCATCATTCATATAGTCTTTTGTTGATAGATTCATTTAATTTTAGCCCTTTTGTTGTGTTTTAAAACGTAGTTCTGTTGTTTCAGTCACATTCATGCACCAATTTTCTACCCATCAGTCTATCTATCTACCGGTTCTAAGAGTCTGGTAGCGGTCATCCCAAGATTGCCACCTACTAATAGCGGTCTCCTCAAGACCGTGACCTACCCTCAGGTCGTGCCCTCTCCTCGTCCTTCACGCCCTTCCTTCCCTGGTTGTATTCCCTTGAGTTTCCTGTATTAAGTCTCCATTTTCTCTCATGGAGCACCGCTATAATACCTTGTATCCTTCTCTTCAACCCCCCTACTCCCGTGTAGATTCCTCTTCCCGTGTGGGCCCTTCTTCTTGTGGTCCCTCTGATCCTTCTAAGGAACAAACCAATCTCATGGCCCACCTAACTTGCCTTGTTCGACAAATGGACTTGGTCCAGGCCCAAAGACTTGTTGCGAACCATCTTAATGGGCCTTCTTCTTCCGCTCATGCTGCTGGTCCAATTTTTCCTTATGCTCATGTCCCTTCTAGGCCCATGTATCCTTCCACTCTCGGAATGGGCCCTTCTTCTCCTCAGCCCGGATCCTCTTATCCGGCCCACTATTATAATCTTGGTCCTTGTGCTGAGTGGAGTTGCCGAATCTCAAGGTCCTTGTGCCGAGTGGCAAGAGTCCATAGTTTTACTGTGCTCATCATTCTGAGGAGTTACATGTTCAAGAGTGTCCGCATATTCTTAGCATTGGGTGTCTAGGGGCAGCCACCCCGACGAGACTGCATATTCATAACTGGGCTAGGCTGTCGGCCAGGTGAGCCCATTATTTAAGAAGACATTGCAAACCAAGAAGCCCGAAGGTTGGAGCCCGCGCCAGGCAGATCCATTTTCAAGAGATTTCGGCCAGGAAGAGGCGGCGGCACAAGTTTAAGGGTCGCTCGTTGTGCACTCGAGGGTCCACCACTTCTTTTTCCCATTGTTTCCATTCGTCCTTTCTCTTGCTCAGCTCCCATCCATAGGTGGTGTACTTGCCCTCTTCTAATCCTATTTCTGTGATTTTCTCCTCTCTTCCTGGATCCATGGACCCCCGTTCCTCTCCTTCTCATTTGGAGCCTCCGGATCTTCCCACTTTCCACAATCCTAGGCCTCAGCCTAGGCCTTCCTTCCATCCCGATTTCGGGACATCTTTCGATTCTTCCCCTCCTCATCTGGGTCCTCCGGATCTTTCTAATCTTCATTCTCTATTCCACTCACATCATTTGGAGCCCCCGGGTTTCCTTAATCATTCCAATCTTCAATATTCATCTGTTTCTCCTTCGGAATTTTCGGGTCCTGCTTTTGATTCTTCTCCGACTCCGTCGGATGATTACTACTTTTGTTCTTCGCAGTCACAGCAATCTAATCATTGTTTCTCTATTTCTTCTTTATCACCCTTTCGGGGTTCTTGCCCTTTTTCTTGCTATTTTCGAGGCTTTAGTCTGCCATGATCTCAGTTAATCTCTGATTCTTCTGTAGCATGTTCCTTGTTATCAGGGTCTCTGCCCTAGTGAGGGAGTTCTAGCCCTCACCTCCCTTCCTTTTATTCTTCTTTATCCAGTTTGGTGTCCGCCGCTCTTTCGTGTCAAGGAATCTCTATGCCTTGTTATCCTCTCCATCTTGGTTCTGTCAAGTAAGGAATACAAAGCTCGTGCTACTCGAAGCTCGATGAGCAAGCTCTCGCTTCAGGACGCTCTTTTCTACGCCATGGATTGCCAGGTATCTTTTAATTGTGTAAGGGTATGCTATCATTCCTATTACTTTTATTTCTCTTGCACATGGTTATAATGTTGGTTCCTTAACTCGTTTGAGTGGGTTTAGGGTTCCTAGTCAGGTCAAATTTAGTTTGCTTCTACAGCATCTCAGACTGGTGATAGCTCTGCACTGAGGTATAGTTCTTTCCCCGATCGTTGAGGGTGTCCTTTGGTAGGGGTTTTTCACACACTACACGGTAAGCAGTAGCCGATCTCTTCTAAGACAACACCGTTGCTATTTTGGCCATTCTTTGGGTATACATAAAGGTCTTTTTCTTTTCTCTACTCGACCGAGTGCAGGGGCAAGAGATGGATGGATAAGATGACCAACATAGGCGCTCTCTAATACGAGAGAGGTCTCAAATAGGAGCAGTCTTAATGACCCGTAAAAATGAGCTTTCATGCAAAATCTAGCCAGCAAGGGCTATAAATGTCAAAATCAAATGAAAATCAATATGCAAAATTATGAAAATTAAAGGCATGGCAAGAGTGGCAGTATAGTTTCCCGCGGGACGTCATGAGCCCGGTCGTATGCATGTCTAATTAATGGGTCCACAATCAAAGACACAGCCCCGGCGCAACAGACTGTATCTTTGAAGGGTAGTGCCCTAAAAGGAAGTCGAGTCCTAATATCTCCCATCATGCATAAGGCTTATCTCAAGTCCTTCTTCTGTTTCTCCCTCTTAGGCTGGGTTGTATCCCGAGTATGGCCTTAGTAGGGGCACCGTTCTTTAGAGGTAGTTGGTTGTAGCGTGTCACCCTCAATTGCACGCCCTGCTCAGGGAAAGTCTTTAATGAAAGGGGGAGGGGTGATGACCCATAGCCAATAGTTTAAAACCGTCTGTGTGCTGCAGATAGCTTGGTCAAAAATAACAACAAAAAAAGTAAAAATCCAAAAAAAAATCAAATATTTTAAAATTTTAAAAAATTCAAATATTTCAAAAAATCTACAAAAATTAGACATTTCAAAAAATCTAAAGAAATCAAACAATTGTCAAAAAAAATCTAAAAATATATCTCTTTTATCCCGCATCTTTGTTTTTCTATCTATTGTTTGAGGACAGATATGATTTGTTCCTCGAGTGTGCAGGTCGCAGGTGTTCAAGCTTTCCTTGCTCTATCTTTCGCTCTATCTCCTGCTCATTCTATTCGTCTCTTTCCATCTGTCTCTTCTTCGGTCTTATCTTTTGATCTGCTCTAAAGCTCATGTTCCTCTCAGCCTTTGGCTTACCTCGCTCGATCTTTTCATCATCTCCATGAGAGGGCATTACCTTACGATTGTGAACCTAGCGATTCCGCTTCATCTGATCACAAGTTTTGGCTGAAGCATTTGTTAGTTCCTATTCTCATCTCTGCGGTCGTGTCCATGTGTTTCTTATCCCACCATTTCCACAAGTGTCGTCGATGTGTTTCTTGTCCCACCATGGGTTTGCTGTTTCACCATGTCATGTTGTATTTGTCATCCCACCATGTTTGTCGTTCCTGTTCTTGTCCCACTGCGTTTGTCTTCCCCCCGCGTTATGTTTGTTGTCCCACCGTGTTTCACAATCCCACCACACTTATTGTTGTTTTGTTCTGTCTCTGTTGTAATGTGATATTTTCATTCGTCTTTGTGGTTGTTCATCTTTGTGCTATTATGCTTTATCTTTGTCCCATAAAAATATAAAAATATGAATATATTCAAAAAAATTCAAAAAATACCGTTTCGTTTGGCAGATAAGTCAGGTATGGCTCTCTATCCCTACTCTTTGTTGCGTTACTATATGGTATCTATACGCTATTATATCCTCTCAAGGATCGGCTGGTTCTCCATTTATTCTAGGATCTGATGTTCCCCTTTACCAAAAACGATGATGATCTAGGAGCATGCGGTTAATCGTTAGATAGGTCGTTAGGTTGAGTCGGGTGGGGGACGATGGACTCTGTCTCCCACGCTGTGATTTTAAGAAGACTCTTGACCCCATCTTGCTCGGTCTAGAAATATTATCCTTGAGTATTTTTTATTTTTATCTCTTCTTTACATTCATTTTGATGATTTCTTTATTTTAGCCCAGCATGCATCATGGCATTTTTGAGCATTCACGGTCTTTCTGAGAAAAAATTGGACTCGTCACTTGAGTAGTCCGAATCCCCGCTAGAGTTTTCTGAGAAAATTAAAAAAATAGGGAATGAGCACACTTGCCCAGTAGGTATCTTCGTATCGACATGCAGGCAATGTTTAAGTAATTATCATTTTAGCTCTAAAAAGGGAGGATAAATGCAAGCGAAGAAAACCAAAGTAACAACGCAAGTAACAAGATAGCACTATGAAGACATGAGATAGATTTAGAGGATAATCATTCAAGAATGTATAGTGACCTTTCATGTAACAAGAATGTACTAGCATGTATCGAGAATGTACAATTCATAACCATGAGGGTTATGCACTAGAAAGTCATGTAATCAAGAATGTATATTTCCTGTAGAGTCTCGTGATTTTCACTCATCTATAAAAATAAGTACTCCCAGCGCAATGCGACGCCGATATCATCGTACCCCATGGTTTTCAGCAAGTTTTCGATAATCAGCCGAGAGGGCTAGCATGGAGCCCTTGGACACAATCAGTGCCCGAGCAGTATCTTCAAGTTATAAATCAAGCTACTTCCACGAGAAATAGCAATAAAGTAGGCCAATAATGTACAATTCAACAATAAGCTTATGATACTCAATACCAGGGTATGAATGCTTCAATTATGAACATGAGAATTCAAGGACTGTTTTAAAATAAGGTCATGCCATGGAAAGAATTCGACAGTATAACAACATATTCCTTAATTTTCATAATTCATTAGATAGCTTCCAAATAAGGTGTTAAGTTCTAGACAGTCAATATATCATCTAGGATCATAGAAAAATCAACCCTTGGGTCAAACCCCAGGTTAAGAACAACTGGGACAGAAATGGTCATGCCAGGACCGTTTCTTGAAATAGTGGCCATATATGGACCGTTCATATACTTTAGTGGTCGGTACAGGACCATTTATTGATTCCATGAACGAACTGGAACCATGCGGTCATGGCAAGTCCTCTAGGCATCTTTGGCGATCAAGTAAATGGCCGCTACTAGACTCTTGCGGTCTCCAGAGGGCCGCTAGTGACCAGAACACAAGAAACACCGGTAAAAGTGCTTTCTAGACAATTAGGTTTTAAGGGTATAACTAGCTCGGCGTCGTAGTGAGAATCCCAAGCTCACGGAGACTTACGGAGGCCTTGAACAAGATCACCTAGTACGGTGGAAGGAATATCCAACGGAGAGGATCACAAGTCCAAGAGGTGTACTTATAAGTGCAAAAATGTATCTAATGGCCACGCACCGAGGTACGCACCATGTACTTAAGAAAAGACTATAGATGAGAAAGGATCGTGGTAAAACAGCGATCAAATAAAAACTTGAACAAGTCCATGAAGTATGTAAAATATGATCATTAGTACAAGAATATAAGTTTTGGCATGAAATTAACATAAGTTTAAAATGAGCATATGAAACATGTGAGGCATGCAATCTATCAAGGATGATGCACAATATAACAAATAATACAAATAGGAATCCAAAACTAGGAATAAAACCTCATTAACTAAGCTTAACATATAGGTAATAGGGTCAATCTGTCATCTGTTTAGAGTTAACAAAGCGCAGATCACGGGAATCAATTTAGTAGTCAGGTGAGGACCGCCTACCAGAGCTTAGCGGTCTATCGCAAGGCCGCTATACACCTCTGGCGGTCTCAGAAATGTTAGGATCGGTGCAAGGATTCAGAGGGGGGGTGAATGAATCTCACCCTTAAAAACTTTTCACTAAATAAAAGACTCGAACACTATCCAGGCAGAACAAGCAATCTGATGAACAAGTTGAATATTCTTTTAAACAAAAGAGCAAATATGTAACTGGCGCCCAAATAACCAACTAGCGGAAGCAGCACAAATGAGAATAAGAAAGCTCAAGACAATCTGTGAAGGGTGGTAGGAGATATGGAATAACACACTACAAGCAAACCACAGAACAGCAGGTTTTTAGGTGGTTGGGTCCACAGACCTACGTCCACCCCTCACTCCCAACCGGAGTGAGGCTTCCACTAGCACAAGCTAGAAACCGCAGACTCAGTCTGCAACAGGTGCTGACACACAGCTTGACCAGGGGAACAAACTCCCCTCTTCCTCCCAACCGGAGGGACACCCCAAGTGACTCCCAGCCACTTGGAAACCAGAGGTCGAAGACCTCTCTTCCTCTAGACCAGGAGGGACCCCTGGACTTGCAACCCACAAGCCCAGAACCGGAGACAAGTCTCCCTTCCTCCAAACCGGAGGGAACCCACAAGTAGCTCCCAGCTACTTGCAACCGGAGATCAGATCTCCCTTCTCCTGACCCACCAGGAGGAACCCGACCTCAGTCCAGAGGATCAGAAATACCAAGGTAATTAGAAAACAAACAAAGGGGAAAATAAGAAATGAAAATAACACAGCAATCACAAGCTGTAATAGATGAAGCACAAAGATAGCTCTCAATGGAGCTGGCTGGCCTGGATTTGATCCACGGTCCAGCAGGAACAAATCTTCAGATGCAGCTTCTATTCTTCTTCTCTCAATCCTCACGAGCTCTCTTTCTTCTTCTTCTTCTCTTCTTTCTTCTCTTTCGCAGGCTCTCTCTGGCTTTTCTCTTCTCTTCTTCTTCTGCTCTCTACTGCTCTTTTCTTCTTCTGCTCTTTCACTCTCTCGATCTCTGCTCCTCTATTCTCTTCTGCTCTTTCTTTTTTGATCTCTATCAGCCCTCTTCCATTCTCTTGTATATTTTCTTCAGTGGACGAAAGCTTCTATTTATATCAGCTTCAGCAGGTGCTAGGGCGTGTGTCTTCCACATTTCCTGCCCAATACTTGGCCCACGTGTCAGCAACTAGAGTCAGGTGGCGTCAACTCACTTGCTCCAAGGGGTTGACGCAGCCTTCAAGGACATTCTACAGCAAATCTCAAGTCTGCTGCGTTGACTCCATCAGCCTGCTGCGTTGACGCATCGGTGATCCAGTGATCAAGTCTTCAACAGATAGACGTGCTACGTCGACGCTCTCAGCATGCTGCGTTGACGCATTGGTGTTCCAGCATCTGAACTTAGATGGCTTCAGCCCTCTCACGTTTCGTGTGGAGTGCGTTGACGCATTGTACAACTGCGTCCACCCTCTGGTCACCTTGTCGATCCATCAACCTGCTGCGTCGACGCCACTTGATGAATGCGTTGACGCACCAGAGTAATCCAGTAAGCCATTGGCTCTTACTTTGTAACTGCTGCGTCGACACTGCTCTATTTTGGCGTTGACGCAGTGAAATAACTCGTGAGGGTCTCTGCTTCGTGGAGTTAACATTGTGGATATCAGTGAAGGCTTCTTCAACTGACGCGTGGACGCTTTAAACTCCCAGCATCGACCCTGTTCCTTTCTAGCAACAAGAATGAAATCAAGTGAAAGTATTATTGAATTAAAATTTAATTCATCACTGACTTGAACACATCATTCATATCTCATGGTTGTCATCATCAAAACCAGGGGCACAACAATCTCCCCCTTTTTGATGATGGCAACTATGAGGTGAATGCCATTAATGCCATTGCATCTAAACAACCATGGTTATTCATATCAAGCAAGGAGCTTTAGATTAACAGGAAATCTATTCATTGACTGAATCGAGCATTAATTTTGTCATCCATTCAAGTTCAAGACTTTACATCATTGAACCAGACAAAAAGAAGAAAACATATAGTTAACTCTAGATGCAATGAACTCTAGTTTAGATTCCAGCTTGACTTCATAATTCTCCTCCCCCTTTGACATCATCAGGAAGGGGAGTAGATGTGGGAGAGCTATGGAAAGTAGCGATTGTATTTTCTGGTAGAAGAAGGTGTTTGTTGCTGACGAGAGGATTGCCCTTGAGGTGGCTGATGAGACTGCTATCCTGAGGCAGATTGATCTCTGGCCAGTATATTGCTGATATCCTGTGAGATTTTGCCCAGCTGGTGACTTAGAGTGGTGTGTACACTGTCAATGACAGAAGAGAGATCACTTTCCTTATTGTGAAACTTGTCTCCAAGTGACTGAATTGCTGCAGTCACTTTGTCAATCTTTTCTAACACAACTTTGAGGCATTGGGGAAGTGCATTGACAGGACTCTTGATGGTTTCAACTGCTATCCTCACATCATAGCACAGATCAGTAACCTTGGCAAAGGATGAAAAAGTTGTAGCTTGTTGGCTGTGCATCTCTGTCACCAAAGTGGCTAGTTTGTCAAGGAGAGATGATATGTGCTGCAAGACGGACCTTGTAGCTTGGTCAGATAGCATCTTGGAGAGTAAAAATTTCTGCCACTCGGATAAGACAGAAACTTCAAATTGTACAATCCGAGCTATCAGTTTGTTGAGATGATAGCATCCTGACGCTGCAGCATCATAGACATGTGAGCGAACATCTCTTCAACAATGGCTGGTGGTGGACCTGCATCAGAAGTTGGAAAAGGTCTCCTATAAACATCAATGGTTCCAGTTATAAGGGGTTCCATTGTAGGTGCAGAACCACTGGGTTCCCCAGTTTCCAACTGAGGGCTAGATGATCTAGCAAATGTGTCCTCAACCTCTGGTCTTTCTTCTCTCACATCTGATGGAATCTGTATCTCTGTCCTGTTCACTTGACTTTCATCCATAGTGGCTGTTCTTGATGCCTGACCTGTTTCTGATGGAGCTGTTTTCTGACTGGGAAGAATTCTAACTGGCTTACCATCAATGACTTTAAATCCCATGAACTTCTGAATGTAAGTAAGGGTGTAAACATTCCCTTGAGGAATGATTATTTTCTTCTCAGAACCAAAGTCGACACCCACTTTTCTAAAAATGGCAGTTGATGGAGCAGCAAAAGGAAGTGTTCTGGACTGTGTCAGACAAGACCCCATAGTTTGAATCACTACATCAGGCAAGGAAATCTATATTCTCTTCAGCATACAGTAAAGTAGAAACCTTTGCATCTCAGTCACTCTTTCTCTACCACTGCTCTGTGGTGTGATCATTGAAGTGCAAATGTGGTGGAGCAGTCTATTCAATGGAGGGAATTGATTGGCTTTGAGACTGGCTAGATAGGTTTCCCTGACATCGGAATGATCACTGGGTTTGTCAGTCAGGAGCGTAAAAGCATCGTGCTCATCGTACTTAAAATCATGCAGCTGAACTCCATTTTTGGGGATTTTCCAGGCTCGGGCAAGCAGCTTATTTGTTAGTTCGAAACAGACATTCTTGACAGATGATGTAAGTTTTGGAACTTGTGGTTCATATTTCAAATTTTTGTAGAACTCTCTGACCAGGGTAGGATAATAGACCTTATGGTTTGTGACAAACGACCACCTGCCCTGATAGTCTAAGGTCGGAAACAGTTCCGGAAAAACAGCAAGCATCTCATGGTCGGTAGCATCAACATATCGGGAGATGAGAACTTTCAGAGGTTCTTCTGCTGTGACTGAAAGAGATCTGTCTGCACCTCTCTGACCTGTTGCAGAGCCTGAAGATGAACCCTTCTTTTCTTTCCTGACATCAGATGCCTTTCGCTTTTTGGTTGGCAGACTAGGATTGCGGGGACGCGTCTCCTTCCTCTTCCCTTTATCGTGATCAGCTATGGAGCTGGGCTCCATTATGCCTTCGGCTGATGCTGAACGTCTGGGAGGTTCCTCTGCCCTCTTCTTCCCCTTTGTAGTGGATGTCGGAGGAGCCATGGCAGCGAGGTGAATGGAACAGGGAAAAAGCTGTGAGGGTTTTGGAGAACACGGAAGGTGGAACGACCAAGGGTTTTTGAAAGGAGTAGAGACGAGCAGTGGTCAAGCTACGCTTTTAAAGAAGCTACGAAGACCCTTTTAGTGAACGGTTCAGCCGGTTCAAGTCGGTGAACCGGATTGTGAGGAAGGTTGTATTAGAAGTAATGCGTGGACGCCAAGGGACATTGCGTCTACGCAGTGAGGCAGATATGAACAGAAGAAACACGATAAGTAGCCAGAAGGACATCCGTTCAAGGAATTTTCTTAAGATACTAAGATAATGAGTTGACATGCTTATATTCAAGAATTTAAGAGTTGCAGATCAAGTTCCCATGAAAGAGATGTATGTAAATAGGCTCCAATTCATTTAATGATAAAGAGAGGAAATAATCTTAAAACGTCGAATTAAAAACCATGAACCACTAAAGCCACCTGTCTGGAGAAAAAGTGGAACTCTTTTCACACTAGAACCATTTTCATATCTGTCCCTTATATCTGTCAATTTTAAGAAGCCTTTCAGAGAGAGAGAAATTTAACTGGCATTGATGATAGACTCAGTTGAATAAGGGGCTTCAGATCAAACATACTCACAAGTTTTGATTATTTTCACATTTTCAGAATTTTCAACTTATTTTTACGTTTTCATTTGCAGTCAAGTATAGCTAGCCTTTTGACACGAGTACACATGTTTATCAGACACCCGAGTCCCCGGTTACTCAGCATAGCAAACTATTCTACATATACGAACCAGAGTTGGCAACTGACGTCATGACATGCCTATCAGCACTTCATAGGTGCATGAAGGTAGTTTCTCAGTTAATAGTTACCATTGCTCTGGAATAATTTATTTTTCACTTGAAGACAGAGATAGTAGTGCACCTCATGACTTGCTCTTCAGCACTTCTTTGGTGCATAGGGCTAGTTTCTCAGTGAATAACTACCATTGCTCTGTATTTTATTACATGTGTAATATATTGCATCTTCAGCGTTTATAAACAATTTCTGAGTTCATTATCAATACAAATATTAAATTCCTCTGCACACATTGGTTTCTTTACTTTTGAGCAATAAGGTTCGAGAGATGATAAGGTCCTGGTTTTATTAAAATGTTCAGCTTTTGTTCCATACATAGTGCATTATTGTGTTCAAAAGTTCTTAAATTCAAATATCATAAGAATTATAGATCTCCTATCATTAGCATATCATAGAGCTATTCAGAACATATCTCATACTCAACAAGAATTATCACTTTAACTCCCCCTGAATTTAAGACATCATCTACATATCTCAGTGCTCTAGAGTTCTTCCCTCATACTAAGATGTCAAGGAGGCTTTATTGTGGGATAATAACGGAAGGGACGGAATTGATGGACAAAACAAGTTGATGTGAGATAGGGAAGTTTCCAAAAGAAGGATATAACAGAGAGATTTTACCATGGCATAGCTGTTTTGACTCAGTTCTAGCTCACAAACCAATCCAGTTTCCAAATTATATTCCTCAGTGCGTTAACTCAACCTCAGTACTGCGTCAACTCATCCAACTAGACAGCACAAACATTTGCTCAAATTCAGAAACCAATTGCCCACAGCGTTAACTCAGTTTCATCATTGCGTCAACTCACTCAACCAGAGGCACTTCACATCAGGTTCTCAAAGAATAAGCTGTCTGGTGCGTTAACTCTATTTCCACACTGCGTTAACTCACTTATCCAACCAGCAGTAACAACTCTGTACTTTATTCATCATTTTGTCACCAAGAAATTAATCTTAAGCTAACTCCCCCTCAGACCATGTATGAATGAAATTATAACAGCCAATAAAATGAGTATCAAGCTGAAACTGTATTCATGATGAGATGATTGAAGGAAAGATAGACACAACAAGCAAAGATGACTAAGCTCCCCCTGAGAACATGCAATGTTTGCCATGAAAATTAAACATATGAATTTATGATTTATGCACATTCAGAATGCCCTATTAAGCAAAATGACCCATGGTACTAGGCGGAGCACCTGGTCTAAAAGACCACCTCACACATAGTAAGAATCTCCAGACAGATCTCCCTGTCTTTTGGTAGCTTACCATTTATATACCATAGTGGTTAATCATGATAATTCAACATGCAGTCCTATATGTAATTCAGAGGTTCAGTGAGCTATGCATGCAAGTCACATATATGCACTTCGGATGAGGAAAATTCAGAAACATCAATTCAGACAATGCAGATGAAGAGTGAATAAGAAAAAAAATTTAACATGCTATGCAGTAACACTAAAACTAGGAAGTGCAAGAAATTTACCTGAAGAGTTCAGGAAGGGGTTTTTCTTCTTGAGTGCCTTGGTTTATTACCCCTCTTTATTCTTCAGCTTCCAAGGCACACCTGCAGGTTAGCAAGCTATCTTGCACAAATAGGCACCCAAGAAATCTTGGGTCCTGAATTAGCAGTGACATTCCTAGCAGATTTTTTAAACAATCTCTTAGCAGCATGGTCATCAGATTTCATCAGGTAGCAATTATTCATTGAATGACCAATTGTACCACAATAATGGCAAGATGCAGCAGGTTTCAGATTGGATTTATACACATTCTTATTAACATGATTTTTATGTGCATATGTATGAAAATTTCTGTTTACAGAATTAGAGTTCTGTTTATCAAAACGAGCATTACTTTGGTATCCTGCCAGCCAACAGGTTGCAGCCCTGTGACCCGGCTTTCCACAGTTAAAACAATGAGAGGAATTTATTCTCTTAAAATTCTCATGAATAGCATGTCTATTTGCAGGGATTTTAGCATGTTTAAAATTCTCTTTTCTACCCTGAGCATGCCAACAGTCCTTGACTGTGTGGCCATGCTTTCCACAGTGAGAGCATTTGAGAGAATTTCTTTCAAAAGTACCTGACCAGCATTCAGAGGTCTTGTGACCAATTTTGTTGCAGTTAAAACAGATGATGTGCTGGTTCATTGAAATAGACTTATTTCTATTAAAAACATGTTGGTTTGCAGGGAATTTAGCATGATATGAATAGAAGGTTTTCTTACCACTAGCAAACCAACACTGAGCAATTGAGTGTCCTAATTTGTCACAATTAGAACATGTGACACTCCTTTTCTGAGATGAAAGATTTTTAACATGATATTTCCTAGCACTCAGATCATCCTTTTCCATCAATCTACATTCATGCATCAAATGACCAGGTTTATGACAGTAATGGCATGAGGTTTTCTTTTTAGATACATGTGAGTTTGTGTAAAGACTGTGATCAACATGCACTGATGGACCCTTTTTATTCACTTTCTGTTTTCCAATCATTTTCTAATTTTTATCCAGTTTTTCTATTTTCTTAGCCTTATACTGAGGTGAAGATGATGAAGTAGAAGATTTTTCCTGTTCAGAAGATTTAACAAAAATGGTTTTCAAATTAGATCTATCGACCTTCCTCATGACTGGACTGTAGCCCAGTCCCTCTTTCTTAAAATTAGAGCTAGAAACAGAAGATGTCTGAATTTTGTTTTCAATGTTCTTTTTATTTATAGGGTTATAGCCCAACCCCTCCTTCTGGAAGTTGACCTTTGTTCCCAGCAATTTGTTCAGATTATCCTGCCCATTAACAAATTTAGACAGGGAACTCTTCAAATCTAGAATTTCATTTTCTAAAGAGGTGATTTGTAACTCATAGCTAGCAATTTCTTGCTCACTGCAATTCACACATTCAGTTAACACCTTGTTAGCAATTTTGTAATTTTCTAATTTCTTGTTCCAGATTGCTCAATTTTTCAGGAACTTCAACACTAACTGTTTTTCCTTTTTCTAAGGTTAGAAGTCTCTCTGACATAGTGGAGTTCAGCATTTTTAACTTCTCATTTTCTTCCTTAAGTTTGTCATTCTGAACCAATTCATTTATTAGAAGTTGATCTTCTGAATTGACTTCTTGCTTTTCTCTGTTTTCAAATTCCTTAAAGTCTTTTTGCTGTTTTTCAAGATCTTTCTGTAATTCTACGTTTACAGATTTTATGGCATTACATTTCTCAGTCAGCAACGTGTTCTCCTTTTTGAGTTTCTCTAACCTTCCTTCACTTTCTTTAACAGATTGTTTTAGAGAGTCATTTTCAGATTTTAGCTTGCTTAGTTCTGAGCTAACACATTCAAATTCCTTCATCAATTTTTCATACTGATTTTTATGCGTGTGAATATCAGATATGCAGGCATTATGAAATTACTTCATCTTAGAACAATTTTTACATGGAGAACTTGAACTAACTAACCCAGTACCCTTCTTCAAGTTTTTATACTTTTTCCTTAACAGTTCATGAGATTCAAGCAGCTCAGAATATGCATTTTCCCAATCATCTAAATCATAGTTTTCAAAGGGATTTACCTGATCATCATTGTTCTCTTCATCACTTTGATTGTTGCTGTGATCAGTCCCATTGGCCATCATGCAGGTGTCCTCCTTTGACTGGAAGGCTATCTTCAGTTTGTCCAGGATTTCGGTGGCTGACCTGCAATGATAAAAACACGAGTGTAAGGCCTTGTTAGTGGCAGCCTTCATAATTTCCATAGCCTTCATGTTTTGATCACACATGTATCTATCACTATCAGTCCATTTGGACGTTTTCTTTGGCAGTATGTGTGGACCATGCGAAATCAACTTCCACAGATCCGGATCAAGTTGTTTAACATAGATACGCAGACCTCTAAGCCACAACTTAAATCCAGAACCACTAAAGATCGGTGGATGCTTCATTGAATCAATTCAGGAGTAAAACCAAGCAATAAGACCCGATCAGAAATGCACCTATTAGACCAGCAGGATCCCCTACAGATCGTTGAATCTGGAGAAATAGGGAACCGCTCTGATACCAATTGTTAGGATCGATGCAAGGATTCAGAGGGGGGGTGAATGAATCTCACCCTTAAAAACTTTTCGCTAAATAAAAGACTCGAACACTATCCAGGCAGAACAAGCAATCTGATGAACAAGTTGAATATTCTTTTAAACAAAAGAGCAAATATGTAACTGGCGCCCAAATAACCAACTAGCGGAACCAGCACAAATGAGAATAAGAAAGCTCAAGACAATCTGTGAAGGGTGGTAGGAGATATGGAATAACACACTACAAGCAAACCACAGAACAGCAGGTTTTTAGGTGGTTCGGTCCACAGACCTACGTCCACCCCTCACTCCCAACAGGAGTGAGGCTTCCACTAGCACAAGCTAGAAACCGCAGACTCAGTCTGCAACAGGTGCTGACACACAGCTTGACCAGGGGAACAAACTCCCCTCTTCCTCCCAACCGGAGGGACACCCCAAGTGACTCCCAGCCACTTGGAAACCAGAGGTCGAAGACCTCTCTTCCTCTAGACCAGGAGGGACCCCTGGACTTGCAATCCACAAGCCCAGAACCGGAGACAAGTCTCCCTTCCTCCAAACCGGAGGGAACCCACAAGTAGCTCCCAGCTACTTGCAACCGGAGATCAGATCTTTCTTCTCCTGACCCACCAGGAGGAACCCGACCTCAGTCCAGAGGATCAAAAATACCAAGGTAATCAGAAAACAAACAAAGGGGAAAACAAGAAATGAAAATAACACAGCAATCACAAGCTGTAAAAGATGAAGCACAAAGATAGCTCTAAATGGAGCTGGCTGGCATGGATTTGATCCACGGTCCAGCAGGAACAAATCTTCAGATGCAGCTTCTATTCTTCTTCTCTCAACCCTCACGAGCTCTCTTTCTTCTTCTTCTTCTCTTCTTTCTTCTCTTTCGCAGGCTCTCCCTGGCTTTTCTCTTCTCTTCTTCTTCTGCTCTCTACTGCTCTTTTCTTCTTCTGCTCTTTCACTCTCTCGATCTCTGCTCCTCTATTCTCTTCTGCTCTTTCTTTTTTGATCTCTATCAGCCCTCTTCCATTCTCATGTATATTTTCTTCAGTGGACGAAAGCTTCTATTTATATCAGCTTCAGCAGGTGCTAGGGCGTGTGTCTTCCACATTTCCTGCCCAATACTTGGCCCACGTGTCAGCAACTAGAGTCAGGTGGCGTCAACTCACTTGCTCCAAGGGGTTGACGCAGCCTTCAAGGACATTCTACAGTAAATCTCAAGTCTGCTGCGTTGACTCCATCAGCCTGCTGCGTTGACGCATCGGTGATCCAGTGATCAAGTCTTCAACAGATAGACGTGCTGCGTCGACGCTCTCAGCATGTTGCGTTGACGCATTGGTGTTCCGGCATCTGAACTTAGATGGCTTCAGCCCTCTCACGTTTCGTGTGGAGTGCGTTGACGCATTGTGCAACTGCGTCCACCCTCTGGTCACCTTGTCGATCCATCAACCTGCTGCGTCGACGCCACTTGATGAATGCGTTGACGCACCAGAGTAATCCAGTAAGCCATTGGCTCTTCCTTTGTAACTGCTGCGTCGACGCTGCTCTATTTTGGCGTTGACGTAGTGAAATAACTCGTGAGGGTCTCTGCTTCGTGGAGTTAACATTGTGGATATCAGTGAAGGCTTCTTCAACTGACGCGTGGACGCTTTAAACTCCCAGCGTCGACCCTGTTCCTTTCTAGCAACAAGAATGAAATCAAGTGAAAGTATTATTGAATGAAAATTTAATTCATCACTGAATTGAACACATCATTCATATCTCATGGTTGTCATCATCAAAACCAGGGGTACAACAAGAAAGACTGTTTCTTCCTGTCTGTAGCAACAATAGTAAAATCGAGGTATATGGCTAATTTCTAGGAGAATTTATGTATGAAACTTATGAGGACTAGAATGGTAAAGCATGCTAACATGTTTTTAATGACTAGGATGCATGATTGGACATAAATTAAACAAGAATTATCATATTTGGTTAAGGGTTATAAGGATAACATACTGTAAGGATCATGCATGCGCAGTCCTAGAAAAACATGAAATACCACCAGCAGAAAGCATGAAACGGAATGAAGCCATAGAACTTTTATTCCTAGCATGTTGCTTTAGCCTTTTCATGAGATAACCTACCTTTGATTTGATCCCTAGACTTCGAATTTCTGACTGGAAGTAGACCCTAGTTCCTGCACGTCCTGTGCCGAACTAGTAACTTCCCGCCCCTCTATCTTTTGATTCGCTTGACCTAAATACGTGAAAATTGGAGGGTATGTAGAAGATAGAAAAGGGAACAAAAATTCTAAAGCCACAATGTAAACTAACCTTGTTGGGTCCCACGATCAATGACACCCAAGAGGGGGGTGAATTGGGTGATTACAAATTTTAAGGAAACTCTTCCCTTTTTAACAAGTGTAATGAAACAACAATTAAAACATCAAATATGATGAACATGCAAGTAAGATTACAACCTACACTAACCCCCACACAAGACGACAAGACGAATGCTGCGTGGTGGAGTAAACTCCGTACAACAAGATTAAGGAAGTTGATTATGCCAATAAACAGATTCTCTCAATCTCACTGTTCCCACACGATCATATAAGAGGATTCAACAATCAAACCAAGCCAACGCACAAAGCAAACCACAATGCACAAGGATTTTAAGATGGTTCGGGACCTCGACGGGCTCCCTACGTCCACCCCTCACCAAACTAGGTGAGGCTCCACTCGGGGATAAATCCCCAACTGGAGACGACGCTCCAACCACACACGCAGGACGACGCCTGCACACACACACGGGGATGAGCCCCAGTAAACACACACACACGGAGACGATGTCTCCAACACGATCCAACAAGCGGATCAACAAAACGCACACACGCTGCGACAAGTGCAGCAAACCTCACACACAAATATCTAGGAAGACCTACGCACACACATGAATCAAATACGACACACACACATAACCACGGATCTAACAACGATCCACACACATACAAGTATGCAATTTAAGAGATACAAATCTGAACTTTAAAACACAATAAGACTCAGTTTAGAAAAACTCCTGATTTGGCTCCCCTTTGAATGTAGGTTGTTGATCTTGAATGTGGCTTCAATCTCCACTTGATCAAAGCTTTAATCCGGGCTTACTTGGCTCTTCCTTTCCTTGGACAGCACCCTCTTGATCTCCCTTGGATCTCTCTTGACTCTCCTTAGATCGATCTTGAAGGATGATGAAGGATTCTAGCACGAATGGATGTTGAAGCTTGATGTCCGATGCAGCTCTTCGATGTATATGATCTTGGGCTTTTATTCAAGCTCCTTCCTTTGGATTTCAGCTTCAGAGCAAGGTGGAAAAGGGCTTGAAGGCTGTAACTCCGAACCTGCACACACAAAATAGAACTTCCTTTCTCTTCTGCGAATTTTATCAAACACTTGTGCAGCACGATGACCGTTCTTGACGATCTTGGCTCGGATGTGGCTGAATCTCGATTTCGCTCACAGCCAGCAGCAGAGGCTTGATTGGAACTTTGATTCCTCCTTCTTCCCTTCACATTCACGCACACACCAAGGTGGAACAAGGGCTGGAGGTGGCTGCTGCGACCTGCACCCACAAATGTTAGGAAGAAACCTAAAATCAGGACATACGAATTTCTCTTAGGGTTTTCATCCTCTACAAGATGTTATATAGGCCAAGGGTGGTCAAGGGACAGCCAAGGGACAAGATCCACTTGTTATGGAGCGGATTAAGGACAGCCACACAAGTGTGGTTGGACCATTTGGTCGAAATGCCAAAAGTCCACAATCACGGCGCCGCCTAGACCAGAAAGGGTCGACCCTTGGGGTCGACCCTCGTGAGGGGCCAGATGGGCCAGACAGCATGGGTCGACCCTTGGGGTCGACCCTTCCAGAAACCAGTGCGGGTTTAAAAAATTTGCCAACAGGGGTCGACCCTTGCAGGTCTGGTGAAGGAGCCCGCCGGGTCCTGAAAAATAATCACCAGGGGTCGACCCTTACAGATGGGGGTCGACCCAATGGGTCGACCCTTTCAGCTGGAGATGAAAGACCCACGGGGGTCGAGAGGTCCGATTGAAATGAAGGAATGGATAGACTTTGAAGAGTGTATAGACTTTGAAGAATAAATGGAGTTTGAAGAGTGTATAGAGTTTGAAGAATGAATGGAGTTTGAAGAGTGTATAGACTTTGAAGAATGTGTGGAGTTTGAAGAGTGTATAGACTTTGAATTTGAGCTAGCAGCTGTTGACACCTAAAATATGTCAGAAGAGATCATAGCAGATTCACAGTTCTGAAGATCACTCAAGGGCACAGCTCACGTACCCTCCCTGGGAGATCTGAGAGTCTGAATAGAAGAATCCCACTACCCCTATCATGTTATTCGACTAAAGCCGTCTTTGGCTAGGTCGCTGTCCAGTACTGCTGTCATTCAGATAGTCAGGCTGATAAAACTATACCAACATTCAGGCAACCATCTGCCTGCTGAAACAGATGTTCAGATATCTCTGATTCTCCGAAGACGGGATGCACAATGCCTCGCATGTGTTTGTGAATGCAAGGTGCAGACAAGCCCCACGGAGTCTTAATATATATATGCCAAGAACCCCACTGTCGAAAGGAGTCCACCAAGTGGATCCTGGACCGAATGGGCCGAACGATAAGAAAATGGGCCAAGCCCAAGTGTGAAACGGGACGCGCCGAGGGCTGCCACGCCAGGAATATGATGTTGGCGCGCCGGGAAGCTCAAGCCGAAAGGATGAGGGCCTGGCCTCTATAAGAGGGCTGCCCTTCGAAAAACAGAATAGAAGAGAGGAGAAGAAGAGAGAGGTGGGCAAAGAGGCGAAGAAAAGGAAAGAAGAAAAAGCAGAGCGGGAGAAGGAAGAAAGAAAAAAGAAGGGTGAAAAGGGAGTGCCTAGCCACCGAAGAGAAGGAGGGAGCTCGAGAGCCCTTGAAAGAAGCTGAAGAAAGAAAAAAGGGAGAGAGGCAGAGGCTCGAAGAGGGATCCAGGTGGGAGTGCCGTGCAGTTGCAGCTCCTTTTCTCTCTCTTCTCTGTCTGTCTGAATGTTCTTCTGATATTTTTTGCTTTCGAGCATCTTTGCTCCTATAGCATCGAATGCTAATGTAACCTCGTTTGCAGGAATAAAGTTTAGATTTCTTTCTCTTTTGAGTTGGATTTCTTTCTCTTAAATCACATACGTGTAAGCCATTTGGCTGAAATGGTTAATAAAAGAATGGGATGAGTTTCGATATGCCCGATCATTCTTTTCTATCTTTCTCTGTATCCGAGGTTTTAATCTATGTAAGGCTACCGCAGCCACGAACGTCTTATGTTTAATTACCCCTACCTGCTGAAGCTTCTTCGCCATCACGCTTTATTACCCCCCCAACCACATTTCGAGGGCCTGAGACAGTCTATCTCATGGCTCCTCGTATGTGAAGTAAAGGGGGATGTGGCTCAGGGATTTCCGTCCGTGGTTCTGCTCCCAATGAGGCCCAGAGGAAAGGTATTCCCCCAAAGTCTTCCCCCTCCGATCATCCAAAATAGTCAAGATTAAACCCCTCTCCTAACAACTCCTGAAACCCTGTTCGAAGACCTCCTTAAAATCCCTTCTGAAAGCCTCCCGGCGCCGGTATCTCCCGGCGTGAGTTTCGCGCCGATGGCTCCCCACGCCGGTTGGGCCTCCCCATCGTGCCGAGCCTACCTAGTTCCCGTGCCGAAATCACCCCTCTTCTCTGCATTGATACCCTTATGTCGTCTGGCCATCCTGATGCCTTCGTTACCTCGGCGAGCCATACAGACCTCGTCCATTATATCCTACCCTCATGGGTGTGCATTGCCCTTCCCTCTGGCCTCACGGGAGCTATATCAAAGGGGGTCAATTCCCCCCACATTTTAGAACCCATTAAATCAAGGAGTTCTGCCACTGCAGGATCTCCGATTGACTGCGTTGGGGACATTACAACAGAGGGGACGAGGTCTCATATGATCTAAACCCCTTGGATTACGGGCTATGCCCGGCACTCATTTCGGTTTCTACTCCGGCACTCGTGAGTAGATAGCCCATAATATTATCTTGGCACACTCCCAGAGTAAGGGGAGATGCTGTCAAAATTCGCCCAGAGCTTTACTCCGTCATACTGTTTCATCGGAATTGCATATTTAACCCCTCAATATGGCGGGAGCCTGAGCTATATCATCTCATGGCATCTTGCCATCGCAGAGAACATATCTCCGTGCTAATGAGCTCTTTGGACCCTCTCTTGGAATGAATCCATCATCATCTCCCATCACCCCCACCTAATGCCCTGAAGTCCCCATTGAATGCCCAGAAAAACCCTCGTAATACCCCCCCTTTTTTTTAAACACATAAAACACCCCCCGGCGCCTATACTTCCCGGCGCCGTCGTCTCCCGGCGCCAAACACGCGTTGGGTGGAGGGCGTGCCGAGGCCAGGATGCACCGGATGCCCTCCCGCTCCGGGACCAGTCTGGGCCGATGACCCCCTTGAGCCCCCCTTTCGCGCCATCTCCTCCCGGCGCCACTGCCTCCCGGCGCCAAACCCGCGCCGGGTGGGGGGGGGGCGCCGAATGCCCTTGCCTTGGCGCACCGAGACCTATCGTGCCGACTACCCCTCAATCCTCTTATCGTGCCGGGAGCATACCGTGCCGTTTGATCTTCGCGCCGACCTCAGTGCTGTGCCGTTTTACCTCAATAATGGTTGTCATCTGAGTATCTGATGTCCTCCCCACCTTATCAAACCCAAACATAACCCAAATTCAATATCCCGTGTCACTACCAACTGCCGGGTCAACCTCCATTATCTCACAAGGGAATTATAGTTCTTCACCCAGGTCCATGGGAGATACATTAATGAGGGGGGGGTTTCACCCCTACATCACACTGAATACGACGTTTCTCATGTCACCCCGCTGACCCTCGGAGTTCTGCCACCGCATGTCCTCCAATGGTTCTTCGAGGGGAATATTAACGAACGGCGCAATGGTGCACACTGTCCCGTCATATTTGGATCCTTCTCGGACCCAGGGCTACGCCCGACTCTCTTTTGGTTCCCATTCCGGCTCTCCGTGAATGGATGTCCTATATTCCCATTTGGCATAGTCCAAAGAGTGGGGACATGCTGCCGAATTTGTGTTATAACATCATTATCACACCCCGCATATCACGGTTCCTCGTGCATGTCTGCATCGACCCTCGGGTATATTAAATGGTGTTGACAGAAGGTCGGGTTATGCCCAATCAAAAGTCTCCGCTATGCGCGATGGTGGTCTTCGGGCCTATGTCCTCCACCACGTACCAGGGGTCCATAAATTCTGTGAACTATGCATCCTTTATATGATAAATAAATGCATCCCGTACGCCTTCGTCATGGTCATCATGTAGCTCTTTTCTTTTTAATCCGGCTTCGACAGCCCGCTATCTCGGCAACTAATCAAAGGTGTTCCCTCCTCGTGGGGGATGTAATTAACGCCATAGCCTTTATGGTATGGAGGACTGCTGGTCCCGACCGAACCTCACATTCGCCCGACACGGGTCTGAATGAGCGCATCATAAAATTGTCACTCATGTGACTGGCACGCCCGCGTCGTCAATCAGTCAGTTAATTACTAGTTAGTTAATTGGTTGATCGACGCATGAAATAAGACATGTATGCATGTACATATGTACATATACCCGTGAAATAAAAATGACAAGATGGTCGGATAAAACCCATCGCAAACAGTCTGGCACGCCCGGTGGGACCAGTGTCACCTTTCATCTCTTTGCTGAGATATTCGGGCTTCGAAGCCCTCTCAAAGGCTACTGATTATTTCCCTGTTTATCTTTGCGGGCAGATCAATGACGATCAACGGGATAACTGGCGTCGACTTTGATCATTCGATCGTTGCTGGACACGCGCAAGGGTACCTGGCGGTACCCATGGAATTTGGCAGCTTCCCTGCCGCTGTGGGCTTCCCCAACTTTTGGGGTTAGCCTTCGTCGACATCCTGGAGGTCGAAGCCCCAGCGCCTGCCAAGGAAGTCGCAGAGAAAATGGAGCCTCTGAAGGTTCCCTGTTGCGAAGACTTGCCTGAAAGTCCGGCCCCGGCCGCTAGCTATTTGGTGCACCACGTCATATGTGGGACCCACCCCAATGTCATCAACGAACACCCTGGAGGACGCCAGCGTCGCCAGGCCCGCAAGAATGCTGCTGTAGTTACCGGAACTCTATCTCAGTCCGGGAAATCTATGCTAGTTGGAGGCATGCGCGTCTTCCTCGACGGACGCACGGCCCGGGTGACCCCAGACCGAGTCATCCCCATCATTCCTGTCCACAATACCTATCAAGCTCTCGCTGGAAGGAGGGCAGAAAGAGAAGAAACCGGCCCCTATGGCCAAGGAAGCTCGGCACTCAGGCCGAAGAAGTTCAAACAGGTGTGGGTTCCCAAGCGGACCCGACCTGCCCACCATCTAACACCCATCCGCCGCCGTCCTATGAACGACGAGGCGGAGGTGAGAAGAGAAAGGGGCTTGCCCCCGAGGAAAGAAGAAGAGGTGGTTGCGGATCCTCCGCGCCGCAGAAGTTTCCGGGCTGCTGCCCGCCAAGCCAACGTCCCAGTCACGGGACGAAGATTCCAACATCCGGCCGACAGAGCTCGGCTGGCCTATATCCCTCCTGCTGGAGGTCGACAACTATCCCCCGTACTCTATCAAGAGCGGGGTCAGGAGGAGGTTACCTGTCTGATCAGGAACTACTTTCGAGGGCTGGGCAACCCCTCGCTGGGTCAGCAGCGACTAATGCAGACAGTCGCCACTGAGGAAGATTACCGCCCATCAGCGGCGGATGAAGAGGACATGGAAGATAGAATGATGGTGTCGTCAGTCGACGACAATGGATACAATGACGGTTTCGAGATCGAAGCCGATGAAGCCTTCCCCGAGCGGGAAGAAAGAAGAAGAGTTTCTGTGTTCGAGAGGCTGACCTTTCCGCAACAAGCGAGACGGAGGGTCCATCGATAGAGAAGAAGGATGCAGGTCTTTACTTGCAACATGGCTGGTATATCCAGCCGATATGGGGAGCTTCCTGAAGACCCCCAAGAACTGGCTCAATTGGCCGTACGGCCAGGGCCAACTACCCACAGAACAGAAGCAGCAAGAGAGCTTCTGATGATCATGAGAGGGAAACAACCCCAGGTCTATCCCCGCTGGGATGATAAGGCCCCCGTCTTGACAGCTAATGTGGTGACGACGGAAGAAGAAGACGACGTCCTCCTCGACATCCTGCCTGAGGGTACGTCCGGGGAAACGACAGAGGGTATCCCCACCACTATAGATCCATCAGTTCTGATGCTGCTGCAAAAATATCAACGGGAGATAGACTCTCTGAAGAAACAGCTGATGGAAAAGACTGAGCATTCATCGGCTTCTAAACCACCCGAAGTCCAGGGTGAATCATCCCGGGGAGCGGCTCGTCATGACGACCCTCCACCGCTCTATACATTGTCCCAGCCGTCAGAGCCAAGCATGGCGACACCACAACAACGGCCACCACAGCCTCAGCCGCTGCTACCTCCGATGCTTCCCCAAGTGCATCCGACACCCCCGCTGCTACGTTCTCCACAGGCGACCACCTTGGTCACCCTATACCTTCAGCCAGCGCACTTCTATCCGGAGCCAGTCGACCCCACGGTCGTGAACCGGATGATGGTGGAAAGGATGATCGAGCTGAAGCTCGCAGAGAAAAGTGAAGGCGACTACGTCGCATTCGATGCCTATCGGGTGCCCTACCCGCAACACCATGCGGCTAAATGACTTCCCCCAGGGGTCAACAAGCCGCCCAAATTCGACAAATTCAACGGGAAGGGGTCCCCTAAAGAGCATATTGCATATTATATGACCGTTATGGGTGATCTGGCCACCGACAAGTCATATCTGTTGAAGTTCTTCGGGTCCTCGCTGACGGGGCTCGCATTTGAATGGTACTCTAGCCTCTCGGCCGGGTCAATCAGTGATTGGTCGGATATGCAGAGAAAATTTAGAGAAAGATTCCATGTCACAGAGAGGGAGGTCACAGTGGCTGAACTCTACTCAACAAAACAAAGGGCAGATGAGACAGCCCTTGATTACATCAAGAGGTGGAGGAACCTCGGAATGAGGTGCAAGCGGCCCCCGCATCAGGAGGACGCTGTTCAAATATGAAAACAAAATCTCAGGAGGGAGGTCCTGGAAAAGATGATTGGTATGGAAATACGGTCGTTCTACCAGCTGAATAATGTAGTGGCCGAAGTGGAGGCTTTTCTAGCCAAGCATGTCCCGGCGTCAGCTGCCAGCACAGTCCAGAAAGGCAAGGCTGCGGAATGGCGCCCTACACCTAAAGAAGCGAATGCGCTTGATATCAAGGCGTTCGAACAACAAAAGGAGAAAGGCAAGAAGGCGGCTCCCCCGCAACCTGCAAAAGCTCTAGATGATAAAGAAGGTCCTTCGCTGAGGGACAAAATGAAGAAAGCTTATTCCTTTCCAAAAGACAAGACCCGAGTCCTGTTCGACTGGGTAACAGAATACAGCATGGTCACTCTGCCTGAACCAAGGAGGCCGGAGGACCTGAAAAGAAAAGACAGTCCAAGATTCTGCCCCTACCACCAGATGTTGGGACATCCAATCGAAGACTGTTACGTTTTCAAAGACGTCATTGAAGGAATGGTAAAGAAGAATGAAATAGAGCTGGGAGAGTACAAAGTGGACCCTCCTCAGCCACATGAAGCCCCTTTCAGGAAGGCAGCAGTCAACATGATCTCCCTCTACCAGGCATTACCTGAAGAGATCTCTGAAGCAAGCACACGGAGCACCTACGAAATCCATTTCCTGGAGCCCGTGAAAGAACAATAGGGGTGGCAGCAGATCCCTGTAAAGCACAAGAAGAAGAGGGCACCCCGCCCAAAAGAGGGGGCACATATCCGTGGCATTACACCCCGGCCTGCTCCGCCAGTGGTAGCACCCGTATGGGTCACTCCACCTACAGCTGTCAGAATACATACACCTAACAGGAGGAGACAAACTCCGCTGCCAGTAATCAAGGAAACCAATCCTGGAGTCCTTCGACTGCAGCACCTGATTGAAGGGATAGATGAATATGTGCAGCCCGAATTGAAACCCTTGCTGGTACGGGACCACGTCCCATGGCAAGAACTAGAACGACTTTCACTCAAACAGGTGGAGGAAGCCGAAACAGCACCCCCTGAAGAGGGCAGCCTGTTCTGGGGGCAGGCACCCGTAGAAACCAAAAAGAAGAGAAAGCAAAAGAAGAAAAGAAAGGCCGCTGGGGTCAATAAAACACAGGTTGTCTCCTGCAATACCCTGTCAGCACTCTTCAACCTACCCGGAGAAGAGGAAGAAGAAGAAATTTGCTTCACACCCCATGCTGGGGGAGGCAAAGCCGAGGCCGCAACTGCTGCGCATGCCACTCGGTCGGGCTGAAAATGGGGGCGCCAGCCACCACCCAATTACAACATCATGTTCAGAGGGGAGCAACCCTACAAGACACCTCCGTCGGAGGTTAAGGGAGTCCAAATCCCTCCTCCATCGGGCCTATACAACAAAAGTGGGGACAAGGCAGTCCCTTCATTCCTTGAATTTATGAAGATGTCAAAAGGGAAGCAGCCCTGTCAAGATGCTAACCCTACATCCGGGGCCATTCACCCGCAGCCAGCGCAATCTACTGAGAATGTAAATGCAGATGGAGCTTGCCCTACAGCAACTAATAAAGAAGACCCGACAGCCGGTGCCAGTCAAGAGGGTGCCGGGTCCGAGGAAGAGGAAGCAGGTCCGTCTGGACCCACAAATCAAAACCTCCCCAAGCCCAGATGGGCTGAAGAGATGAAGCTCTCCAATGTCCGGGCTGGGAGCCGAATAATGAAGTTGCTCAAGAAGCTCCCCGCTCGATTTACGATCTGGGAAATTCTCTCTTTGAGTGAAGAAACTCGACAGGCGATCATCACTGCTCTGCAGACGCCTGCTCATTTTGAAGCCTGCATAGCTGAGGCTATACCAGAAGCCAGTATGACCTTCTCTCCAGAAGACATGCTACTACCTACTGCCAGCCACAACATGCCGCTATATATGAAAGGGCACCTGAATGGAAGAGAACTGAACCGGATCCTGGTCGATCCTGGTGCAGCAGTCAACATCCTGCCATACAGAATATACGAGAGGTACCACTTTAATGTGCATCTCGAGAAAGTCAGGGATATGCGTATCGCTGGCTTCAACCAAAAATGTGAAGTATCTATGGAAGTGGCAGAGTTCACACTGGCCCTGGCAGATTTCACTACAACGGTGCAGTTTCATGTCATTGACTCCCGCACCTCCTACAAGGCGCTGCTCGGCCGCCCATGGCTGCATGAAAATATGGTGGTGCCCTCCACGCTCCACCAATGTATCAAATACAGCCTCCAGGGGAAGGAGGAGAGGATATTTGCTGATATCCACCCATTCGAGGTGTTTGAATGTCACTTGGCAGACGCCAACCTATATACGGGGCCTCCCCGGAAGGTTTCTGAAGCTGAGACCCCCATAGGGGCGTCGAAGAATAGATCGGGTGACGGTTGGTACCCACCACCGCCGCGCGGATATGTCAAGCCAAAGGTGGTCTCCCACATCACAGCTTCTGGAGATGTCGGCAGGGTAACACCCCCAGCATTATACCCCAAAGCTAAGGAAGTGCAGGTCAATCGACGGCACGACCGCATCGGAGTCCCGGTCGGCCTCACCAAGCCAGTCCCCGGCGTCAATGATCCCACTGTCGAACCTTTTAAAGCTTGGGAGGTGACACAGGAAGATGGGCCCAGCAGCTTGTTCTATACAGCTGAGGAGCATCCCACTCGGAAGATACAGATTGCAGCCTCCCTGAAGATCTAGGCAACCCGCGGGTTTCTGTCCAAGGTCTGGCATTTACAACTGATCGGATGGCTAAGATGTTTCAGAAGCAACACATCCCTCCCGATCAGTCTCAAAAATGCAAGGAAGCTTTCCAGAAGATGTGGTATCCTGCAAATCTGGATAAGGAAATGAGACGTGTCTCTCAACATCCAGGGTTGGGCTTCACCCTGGAGGAATATTATTACAGTGGGCGGCATGAGGTGGATACTATCTCCGCCTTCTATCCTACTGAAGATGGCCCTCTGGGGGAAACCTTTGATGAGTATCCGGCGGAAGCCGAATATCTTGAACTGGCTCAGTCCGGAAAATCAAGAAGTGGAAACCTCGGCCCCTTGCCGATGCTGGGAGCAGGTTCACCCTGAAGAAGCGGCCCTTCAAGCCGAATTTGATACGGCTAGCAGCAGCGAAGCCGAAGACAGTCAAGAAGCAGGAGTCTCTCCCTCCACAGGGGCCCTACTAATGATAACTTCAACACCCTTTCTGCCAATCAGGGAAGCCTTGGTCAACTCTAATCAAGGGGAGCCAGCTACCAGGGAAGAAAAAGCCACTTCTGCGGAAGATACAA
Organism: Amorphophallus konjac; assembly: GCA_022559845.1. Classification (NCBI taxonomy): domain Eukaryota; kingdom Viridiplantae; phylum Streptophyta; class Magnoliopsida; order Alismatales; family Araceae; genus Amorphophallus; species Amorphophallus konjac. The sequence goes on from CM040120.1 coordinate 30,617,139, forward strand.
CTGTCCCAGAAGGCGAAACTTCCTCAACTTCTACTGTAAAACCAGTATGCTGTCCGAGTCCGGCTGTAAACAGCTACCAGTCCGTCATGGCTGCAATCTCATCTGCAAACACCAAGGCTGCTCTCTCACCCTTGGAAGCTGTGACGGCAAGGGATTTGCTAATAGAACAATCCACTCAGCCGCTGGCACAAGAGATCAAGAAACCTTAGGAAGCTCTGGTGGTGTCTGACGAGGAAGTCGAAGTGCTCGACCCTCAAGATGGCATTCCAGACTTCGTTGACCTCCAACCGGCACCTCCGGAGATAGAAGACGGAGGCCAAGCCACAGTCGATGAACTGATAGAAGTCAACCTGGGAAATGAGAAGGACCCTAGGCCTACCTTCCTCAGTGCCCAACTATCCCCAGAAGAACGGGAGCTGTACATTCAACTACTGCTAGAATACCGGGATTGCTTCGCCTGGACTTACAAAGAGATGCCAGGTCTAAGCCCCGCTGTCTCACAACATGAGCTGGCAATCAACCCTGAAGCCGAGCCGGTGAAGCAACCACCGCGGCGCATGAGGCCAGAGCTCATCACCCAAATTTGTGCTGAAGTCGACAAGCTCATTGACGTGGGATTTGTTGAAGAAAACCAGTACACCACATGGCTGGCGAATATCGTCCCCGTGAAAAAGAAGAATGGACAGATCCGGATATGTGTCGACTTCCGGGATCTAAATAAAGCCTGCCCCAAAGATGACTTCCCGGTGCCGATAACCGAGGTCATGATTGATGCTACAACCGGCCATGAGGCCCTATCATTCATGGACGGGTCTTCCGGCTACAATCAGATTTGGATTGCGGAGCATGAACGAGTCCATACTGCTTTCCGAACTCCTAAAGGCATTTATCATTACAAGAGAATGCCGTTCGGACTAAAGAATGCTGGCGCAACCTATCAGCGCGCAATGACCAAAATCTTTGATGAACTGCTCTACCACAAGGTCGAGTGCTACATAGATGACCTGGTGGTCAAAACCAGAAGAAAAGAAGATCATCTGCAAGACCTCCGGATTGTTTTTCAGAGGCTGAGGCAGCATGAGCTAAAAATGAACCCTATGAAATGCGCGTTCGGAGTGTCGAGCGGAAAATTCTTGGGCTTCATCGTCCGATATCGGGGAATCGAGATAGACCCCGCAAAGATCAAGGCGATTCAGGGGTTACCTCCGCCAAGGAACATCTCCGAGCTGAGATCACTACAGGGCCGTTTGGCTTATATCCGGCGTTTCATTTCCAATTTGTCAGGGCGATGCCAGCCTTTTCACAAGTTGATGATGAAAGATGTCCCCTTTTATTGGGATGAAGATTGCCAGGCAGCCTTCGACAAGCTAAAAGACTACCTGAAAACTCCTCCAGTGTTGGGCGCACCGGTGAAAGGACGACCATTGATACTGTATATAGCAGCTACACATAATTCTCTGGGGGCAATGCTGGCCCAGAATAATGAAGAAGGGAAAGAACAAGCCCTCTATTACCTCAGTCGGAGACTGGTCAGAACTGAGGAGAAATATACTCATATTGAGAAGATCTGTCTGGCGCTGGTCTTCGCAGTTAAAAAGCTCCGACACTATATGTTGTCGCATGAAATCAGCTTGGTGTCCAAAGAGGATCCCCTGAAGTACATTATGTCTCAACCGGCACTCAAAGGCCGCCTGGGCAAATGGGCGGTAATCCTTATGGAGTTTGATATCTCCTATGTGCCACGCAAGGTCGTCAAGGGCAAAGCTATTGCAGACTTCTTCACTGAGCACCCAGTGCCCGGGGATTGCCCGTTGGAGCTGGAGCTTCCTGAAGATGAAACCCTAGAAGCCGTGCAAGTACAGCCCTCCTTATGGCAACTATACTTTGATGGCGCCTCCAGAATTGACACCTCTACCACCGGGTCAGCCAGGGTCAGAGCAGGAGCAGGCATAGTCCTGAAATCCCCAGAAGGAGAAGTGGTGCATACATCCTATTCCATAAACAAGCAATGCACAAACAATGAAGCGGAATATGAAGCCCTGATAATCGGGTTGCAAATTGCTCTGTCCATGGGAATTCAGATGCTAGAAGCATTCGAAGACTCCATGCTAGTTATAAAACAGCTGGAAGGAGAGTTCGATGTACGAAAGCAAGAGCTCCTCCCCTATCACCAGTTGGCAACTCGCCTAATGTCAAAATTTTACTTCATCAGCATTAAGCACATCAATCGAGGCCGGAATGCTCAGGCAGACGCCCTCGCTAAGCTGGCCAGTTCATTGGCGGTCCCGCCAGACACAAGCCTGAATATAACAGTGATCAACCGCCGACAGGTCCCCAGCGTGACAGAGGTCCTGACCGACGAACAAGAGATGGAAGTAGCAGTCATCGAAGGGGTTCAGCAGCCCGATTGGCGAGAGCATCTCCTGCGCTGGTTTCAACACCAGCAACTTCCAAAAGAAAAGGAACAGAGAATGAAGCTCCTAAGGATCAAGGATTCTTACGAGATGAGAAGCGGGACCTTGTTCCGAATTATGGCAGATGCCCGAAGGAAAGTCCTACTCCGTTGCTTGTCTTCAGCAGAAGCAGGACAGGTGATGCAGGAGGTCCATGCAGGATCAGCTGGAGCACACCAGGCTGGCCCGAAGATGAAAATTGAGATAAAGAAGCTGGGTTACTATTGGCCCACTATATTTGATGATTGCTGCAAGTTTGCCAAAGCTTGTCAGAAATGTCAAGAACACGCTAATGTGGCAAGGAGACCTCCAGTGCCACTGCATCCCACCCTACCAAGCTAGCCGTTTGCTCAGTGGGGCACGGACGTGGTAGGGCCGCTGCCAGCACCTTCATCAGGGTGCAGATACATCTTAGCAGCTACAGACTACTTCTCCAGATGGGCAGAAGCAGTAGCACTAAGAGATGTGACGGGAGAGCTAGTTGCAAGATTCTTCCGGCAGAATGTAATATTTCAGTTCGGGATCCCCAACCGAATCATCTCTGATAATGGCAGTCATTTTAGAAATCAGAAGATTTATCGGCTGGCCGACAAATACAAAATCGACTGGAGGACATCCTCCCCCTACAACCCTCAAGCTAACGGACTTGCAGAAGCCTTTAACAAGACTCTATGCACATTGCTGGCAAAGACTGTCAAGTCTAATAAAAAAGATTGGGAAGAAAGGATGTACGAAGCACTTTGGGCCTATCGTACTGTCTACAAGACCCCAACCGGCTGTTCACCGTTCTCCCTCGTCTACGGGTTAGAAGCTGTGGTGCCGATTGAACTTGAAGTTCCTTCATTACGAGTCGCCATCCAGCACGGACTAATCGGTGGTGAGCAGACCAATGCCGAAAGAAGATTGGAAGAGCTCATTGAGCTCGAAGGAAAACGCCTCCGGGCGCAGCAAAACATCCAGCTCTACCAAGCTCGCATGGCCCGTGCTTTTGACAAGCTAGTCAAGGGTCGAGAATTCAAGAAAGGAGACCTGGTAATGGTCAAAAGAAAAGAAGTGATGGCCTCCAACCCCAAAGGGAAGTTGGTCGAAAACTGGGTCGGGCCGTATATCGTCCGTCGAGTATATGAAGGGGGTGCCTACGTCCTTGTAGACCACAAAGGAGTCATTCAGTTCTCTCCCCTCAACGGAAAATACATTAAGCTGTATCATGCAGCGCAGCCGACATGTCCCGAGTGATCGGTCGAAGCTACTCCTCTCCTTGGTTTAGCGGCACTCCGCCCTAACCCAGCTACTTTTTTCTTGATTTAGTGGCACTCCGCCCTAACCAAGCTACCTTCTCCTTGGTTTAGTGGCACTCCGCCCTAACCAGGCTATATTTTCCTTGGTTTAGTGGCACTCCGCCCTAACCGAGCTACCTTTCCCTTGGTTTAGTGGCACTCCGCCCTGATCGAGCTACCTTGCCTTGGTTAATGGCATTCCGCCCTGACCGAGCTACCTTCTCCTTGGTTTAGTGGCACTCCGCCCTAACCGAGCTACATTTTCCTTGGTTTAGTGGCACTCCGCCCTAACCGAGCTACCTTTCCCTTGGTTTAGTGGCACTCCGCCCTAACCGAGCTACCTTCTCCTTGGTTTAGTGGCACTCCGCCCTAACCGAGCTACATTTTCCTTGGTTTAGTGGCACTCCGCCCTAACCGAGCTACCTTTCCCTTGGTTTAGTGGCACTCCGCCCTAACCGAGCTACATTTTCCTTGGTTTAGTGGCACTCCGCCCTAACCGAGCTACATTTCCCTTGGTTTAGTGACACTCCACCCTAACCAAGCTATATTTCCCTTGGTTCAGTGGCACTCCGCCCTAACCGAGCTACCTTTTTCTTGGTTTAGTGGCACTCCGCCCTAACCGAGCTACCTTCCTTGGTTTAGTGACATTCCGCCCTAACCGAGCTACATTTTTCTTGGTTTAGTGGCACTCCGCCCTAACCGAACTACCTTTTTCTTGGTTTAGTGGCACTCCGCCCTAACCGAGCTACATTTTCCTTGGTTTAGTGGCACTCCGCCCTAACCGAGCTACCTTTTTCTTGGTTAATGGCACCTTGCCTTAGCTGACCTACCCTTCCTTGGTTAGTAGCATTCTGCCCTGACCAAGCTCTCGAAAGAATACACCATGATGTTGCCGTTACAGGCCTTACGCCCGAATCGTCGAGAGATCACTCCTTTGCATTAGCATTCAGCCCTTGCTAACGAATGAACTGTTCTGCTCGGCGCAAGGTCTGGTGCTCCGGTCGATAGGCATCTACAATCAACCAGGGGTCGAACGTCGCACTTCGACCTGCCACCCTATACATACAAATAAAAAAAAAGAAGAAAGAAGAAGAAAAGAAAATGGGGTTAAAAATAGAGATACCCCGCCAGACTTGCTCCTATATTAGGACAAGTGCAGAAATGGCTATAACCCAGCTGTGGCGAAAACCCGAAAGGGCGTCGCAGGCAAAATTGGGTATCCCGCCGCGTGAAAACCCGAAAGGGTGCGTGGGCAAAAGCAAGAGGGGGCTGGCTTCGGCTAAAACCCGAAAGGGCGCTTGAGTTAGTAAAGTGGTAATTTCCAAAATCCCTCTCCTATTCTCCACCCAATAAAACTCGAAAGGGACAATCATCAAAGTCCGCCGGAAATCCTTTAACACATCCTTTTCGACCCTCGTCATCATCGGCAAGATCGGTCGATCTCTACCCTCAACTTGGACCCTACGTCCCTGTTGACAACCCCATCCTTGTTTTGGAAGTAACATATGCCGACGAGCATACCCTTTTCGACCCTCGTCATCCTCGATGAGATCGGTCGATCTCTACCCTCAACTTGGGCCTTACGTCCCTGTTGACAATCCCGTCCTTGTTCTGGCAGTAACCCATGCCAATGAATAAACCCACATTGCGATCCTCGCCATCGTTAGCGAGACCGGTCGATCTTTACCCCTAACTCGGATCCTACATCCTTGTTAATAGGCCATACCCCTTTACTTTGGCATCTAGCCAGTGTCGACGAACCGAAACGGGATTCGATCCTTGTCATCATTGACAAGGTCAGTCATATTTTCGCGGTCCAGTTCTTCTGCATCCCGAATTTAAAAAAAAAAGAAAGAAAAGAAAAATGGGGTTAAAAATAGAGGTACCCCGCCAGACATGCTCCTGTAATCAGGACAAGTGCAAAAATGGTTATAACCCAGCTGTGGCGAAAACCCGAAAGGGCGTCGCAGGCAAAATCGGGTAGCCCGCCGCGTGAAAACCCGAAAGGGCGTGCGGGCAAAAGCAAGAGGGGGCTGGCTTCGGCGAAAACCCGAAACGGCGCTTGGGTCAGTAATATGAATAAAAAAATGATCATGAATGATGAATAGTGATGAACCATCCTCCGTCCAGAAGGCCATTTACGAGGTCGGGGCGAGGGTCTTCATCCGATATCCCACTTATACACGTCCAGTGTCTACCCTTTCGACCCTTGTCACCATCGGCAAGATCGGTCGCTACCCTTTCGGTTTTTGTCATCATCGATAAGACCGTCTACCCTTTCGACCCTTGTCACCATCGGCAAGATCGGTCGCTACACTTCTGGTTTCTGTCATCATCGGTAAGACCGTCTACCCTTTTTTGACCCTTGTCATCATCGGCAAGATCAGTCGCTACCCTTCCGGTTTCTGTCATCATCGGTAAGACCGTCTACCCTTTTTCGACCCTTGTCACCATCGGCAAGATCGGTCGCTACCCTTCCGGTTTTTGTCATCATCAGCAAGACCGTCTACCCCTTTTCGACCCTTGTCACCATCGGCAAGATTGGTCGCTACCCTTTCGGTTTCTGTCATCATCGATAAGACCATCTACCCCTTTTCGACCCTTGTCACCATCGGCAAGATCGGTCGCTACCCTCCCGATTCTTGTCACCATCGGCAAGACCGTCTACCCCTTTTCGACCCTTGTCACCATCGGCAAGATCGGTCGCTACCCTCCCGGTTCTTGTCACCATCGGCAAGACCGTCTACCCTTTTCGACCCTTGTCACCATCGGCAAGATCGGTCGCTACCCTTCTGGTTTTTGTCATCATCGGCAAGACCGTCTACCCCTTTCGACCCTTGTCACCATCGGCAAGATCAGTCGCTACCCTTCCGGTCCTTGTCACCATCGGTAAGACCGTCTACCCTTTCGACCCGTGTCACCATCGACAAGGTCGGTCAACATCTCCCCCAATCAGGGTCAATAATGGAATTGCCATGAGCAGCCAGCAGTCACGGTTTCGACGCCTCTTGTCAGCAAGACCTACGTCTGCGCCAACCTGGCAACCTCTGGAACCCCGTCCCGCGGTGGAGCGAGGCCCCCATCCTTTCCTTGAGAGGGTGGACGCTCTCCTGCGACACGGACATGGAGGTACTTCCAAGCAGGTCGCCAGAATTGCCACAAGACATAACAGAATGTGAGTGTGGATGTGAACACCAAAAAAAATATAGTGAAGGAAACTTCTATCTTCATTACAAAAAGGGGAAGTGAATACAAAAGGAGCCCTTCTGAGGGGACATATTACAAAGGCGGATCAGCTAAGACCGCCTGAAGATATCAGCAAAGTCAATAAGCCCAACATGAGGAGCCGCCCCCAGTTCATGGAGCTGCGGTTCCTCTTCCTGAACCCGAGTCACCTCAGTCTCCAGAGATGCGACTCGGCCCTCCAGTAAAGAAGTTCTTTCAATGCCTTGGACTTCCGCAGCCTCTAGTCGCGGTATCTCGGCTTCTATAGTAGCCAATTCAGCGCGGAGTTCTTCCCGTCGGCTACGTAGAATGTGCGCCTGGGTTACGGAAGCTTCAACCTGAGCCCTGCTCTCCTGAAGATCAGAGATCAGAGACGTCAGCTCCGCCTGACAGTCAACTCTCTGCAGTTTGAGGGCCGCCAGCCGATCGCCCATCATCTTCTCGAGAAAGTCCCGGCGATTCACAAACTTCAACAAGAAAAGCACCCGCTAGGTCCAGATATCTAGAGAGCAGCCCAGTGCCTGCAGCCCGATAGTCAGTCGCACAGCCACTTCCTTCAACTGGGAGTAAGACAGCGCTGGCTGAGATTCCACAACCTGACGCAGCATCTCTAGATGCTGCCAGACAAATTCCTCCGATGAGGTAATGCCCAGGGAAGCCGCCGGAGACACCTCGAAGGTCACTTCCCTGTATATGGAGGCCCATAAGCCGGTGTCCGGCTCAGAAGAGGAAGATGGAACGACCGTCAAAGCCGAAGAAGCAGATACCACGGCAGGATGTTCCTGCTCCGTCAGACTCCTGTTAGGGCTTCCTTCAACGGAGCCTAGGAGGGACGGAGGTTCTAACTCTGGCTCCGGCACAAATGGAGTTGCAGAATCAGGCGCGATCGTCATTATGGCTGTCGGTACAAAAGTAGACCCCCTTTGCGGGTCAGCCTCAGCCCTCAACTTTGTCGTCGACGCCGGGGCGAGACTCTCCCCCGACTGGCTCGGCTCCGAGGGTAATCCCCCAGCAGCCGCATGTATCCTCACCGGCACGGGGCGGAGTAGGGTGATTGTCCCTGAAGGAGATGCGGTGGCCAGCGGTAGCAGATCCGAGGCCTCTGATGAAACCACAGCAGTACCAAAAGTCGATGCCGGGGAATGAATAGCAGCTTCAGGTTCCTGGAATGAAAATTCATGTAAACACCAAGGTGGCAAAAAAAAAGAGGGGGATATGCGGCTTTGTAAAGGGGCGGACAGGATTTACTATGATGACAATATTCATCTCTTCAAGCCCCTGAATAGAAGATTCCAACCCTGCAGATGAAGCAGCAAAAGGAGGGGTTATCTCCACCTCCACGTCCAATCCAGCAAATTCCTCCTGCAACACTCCCTCGGATGATGCCCTCGGCAGCCTCGGAGGACTGAAAATCAAAGCATCGCTTGACAGTGTGAAGGGAGCCGTCGCCCCTTTGCTGTCTGCTGCAGACACTTGTTCATCACCTTCTGAAGAATGATGGTCAGTCTCTTCGTCAAAAGGGGTGGCAGAGCTACTCGAAGAAATGTTTGTGCTGATCTCGGGTTGGCCCGCCTCCTCCGTTGCCTGACAGGACGCTGAGCGGGTGAGCACGCACCGCAATGGGATAGCACCCTTCTTCAGCACAGTCTTATGTCCCGCGGGCTGTGAAGGAGCTTCCACAACAGGCGCCTTAACCGCCGTGCTGACCACTCCTGCCATCACAACAAAACAAGTGCATAAGGCAGGACGGAAAGCTCAATAAAAAGGGGAACCTAAAGAACAACAATTGTTCAGCCCACCCTCAGCCTCGCTGGCAGGCGTAGGAGAAGGAAGTCTGACATCCTCCTCAACAGCGGGGAGACTCTCCCCTGCAGCTCCAGCTGTCTCAGTCACCCCTATCGGGGCTATGATGGAAGGCCCTATCTCTCCGGCCTCTAGGGCGGCTTCCTCAGCACATGTGGTGTCAGCCGCTCCTCGAGCTGAGGTCACACAAAGAAGACATCAAAAGAATGGAAACGTCATGAAAAGAGCACTCCTTTATACCGTACAGGGGAAATGATGTCACCTTCAGCTGCTTGCTGAGTGGCTTCTTTCCGAGCGGCAAACTGTTCAAACGATGGCACCTCGGGCAGGGGAGTCCCAGCCGCGTCAGTCGAAGGCCGCTTGGAAGAAGTTTTCCGAGCTTTCCTCGCTCGGCCTATTGCAACTTTCATTGCAGAAGCCGCTCTCTTTTTGCCAGGTGGCAGTGGAGTAGTAGTCGGCGCTGGTGCAGGGACCTCAAAATATTCCGGCTTCTGTGCCTGGGAGATGATTTTTCTTTAAAGCCCCTGCTGCTTGATATCCGGACGGTCTGTCAAGTGAAGCACACGCCGTTATGAAGAAGCGAAGCAACAAATTAATCTACATGTCAACGGAGGAGCACTTATCTGCCCGGCCGTTGTAAAAAGACAAGAGCGGCCAATACTGATAAGCCACCTCCTTGCTTCGGGATGCAGCCTCCCGAACGAGCCAGCAGACGTCGCCAATCTTCTTACACTTGTCGACCAGGTCGGCCAGGTCCGCATGTCCGTGAGAAGCTATACAATGATATAAGCTGAGGTGGTCAAAGCCCCAGACATCGGCATAATGAAAAGATACGAATAGAGGCTTGTCCAGAACACTAGCTGCGTGACTCTCAAGGGTCAGTCCGTGGATACTCATCAGGACGAACAGCCAAGATGTATGCTGATAGTATGTCAGGGTTCTGTCCTCTCTATTAACAAACGCCCGACACGGGCAAAAGCGATCCACCTCGCACTTCCATGAAACTGCTTTGGAGAGCGGCTCCTCGATAGGGAACGGGTACTACTGAAGCTCCAGGCGGGAACCACCAATCTGGCACAGGTGTTCTAAATTCTGCGTGAAAGCATCTTCACTTATGTCAGCAAGCACGGGTATCAGTGGTTCAGCCACTCCCTCCTTGATGGGTTTTCTGCTCTCTATGTATGTCTCTGCCTCCTTCGGGTGGTGGGAAAATAACCTCTTCAGATGGGCTTCGTCAATGTCAAAAACGGGCCCAGGCTGTTGACTCAGAAAGGTACGCTCAGCCACATCCCAGCATGTCATCCGGGCATTGCGGTAGAAGCTCGTGTGAGCATTCCACCATTTTACATACTCTGGAGTGACCCGGGGGACTCTGTTCGGCATCGGCACTCTAAAAGTATTGGCGTCCCGGCGGTGAAAATAGTCCCACCAGGAGCGACCTTCGGCCACAACGGTCGAGCCATGCTTTGACCTGCTGTCTAAAGGGAACAGGGCGACCGAAGGCGGAATATGCTGATCGTAGCCGAAATTTCGACCGAACCTGAAGGGATAGTAGGGTTCTAAAGAAACTGCGCCCCCCCTTTCTGAATACTAAAACACTGGGGCGAATTGATAAAGCCCAGTCAATGAGTTCAGGCTCCAAGACTGGTCGGGTCACGGTGTTGCCCAAAATGAAGTGTGTGAAAGTCTCCACTGCCTCGAGCTTACACTCACGCTGACGGTTCACTAATGGAGAGGAATGTGCAGCCAGATTCCAAAAGTGGATAGTCCCCGCTGAATCCATCGAAACCCTTGTCAGTCGGCCACGGATGGAGAAGAGTTGCTGGGACACTGGACCCGATTCAGCACTTGCAAACTCCAGCATTCTGGGATACAATGTCATTGTCTGCAAAGTTCAGGGAGCTAGCTCCGGAAATAAGTTGCACACCCAGGCATTAAAAAAATGAAACGGCCCCACCGTTCGGAAAGAGCGGGGGATCCGATGCCTATGAATATCTCCAATGGATTTGTAAATCAGGCATAGTACGGCTGGACATATTGCAAGCCGTATGCCCCAAGCCATCTGACAAGCCGGGTATATTGCCTCCGGCCGAATAACTGTCTCATCCCCCTGCGGGAGGGCAAAAGTACATAGCCAGAAGGTAAGGTAGGCGGCACAATGGGTAAGGGGATCCGCCCCCATCGGATTTGGCCCCCCGCGGCTTATCCCCCGAAGAGAAGCAGGCAGCTCTGACTTGAACTTAGGTGGCCTGCTGGGTTTACCCGCAACAGGAGCTACGTGAGGGAACTCGCTGTACTTCAAAGAGCCCCCGAAGAAATACTGAATCCAATGTCCTGCTCGGACTCTCAGTTTACTGCTCTTCTCCCGGGGCTAGTATCCCTTTGAGGATCCCCTATTCAGCGTCAGGCAGAGGGATCGGTATGCCTTCATCAAGTACCGGTATGAATAGCCGAAGTAATATTCACCTTCGCCGTCTATTTCATCCTTGATGAAGTCATGAATGCAGACCTCCTCGTAGGGCTCTCCGTTAATCGGTAGGCCCGATAACTGTGATAGGCTCCAAAGATCCAGAGAGGTCTCACCTTCTGCTATATAGAAAGTGTTGAACTGCGGGCAAAATACTTCGAACATGCCGCAGCACAGCCCCTTTGAAATGGGATACCGGAAGCGGGATGCATACACACTGTGGTACACCCCGGCCCTGACCAGCAGCGGTGCATACTCTTTCAGAACATATTCTGTGAATTCCACTGCCCCTACATGAAAGAGATGAGCATCTGTCACCTTCGTGTTTGCAAACCACCCAGCTGCCAATTGAAATTTGAACTGAACAGCCAAGCAATTCAGCACAAACGGTTCCTCTCTGTAGCCCCACTTGATGGGCGCCAAGAATAAACCGTAATCGGGTTTCTCCCTGTTAACCCGACCTATGGTGTTGTCCCACCTGGCTGGTGTGAACTCTGGGGCCCGTGTTAGCATCTTCAGCTCTGCCTCCAGCTCTGTTACCCCTAAGACGGCGTCCCACTTGCGCCGCTCCCCCGGAAGGTAGATGGTATCGCCACGATACATAGAACCTTTCAAGTTGTCCCGGTCTAGCAACATGGCCCGCTCCACCATCCGAGCCAGCATGACGTCCCTCTTCCCAGAGACGTTGAAGGTACAAATGAAGGGCGTGAGGTGACGATCCTTCGGGAAGTCCGGACGGTAGTCGTCATCGCGATTGAAGTCCAGTCCTCCCTCGACAGTCACAATGCGAGAGGCGGATACTGTATCAGTTTCGGAGCCAGAGGATTCATCGACTATGGCGATCCTCCCAAGTCCCGGTCCAGCTGTCCAACATTCCTCCAAGTCACAACGGGACCAGAAGCCCTGCCTTGAGGAGAAGAGTCAACATCAGCAATGCCGGAGGCAACGCGGCAAGAAGAAGAAGCCATTTCCAGCGAGCTGCAGACACAAAACCAAGAAAAAAGAATAAGAAGGTGATATAAAGAAAAAAAATTAGAAAAGAAATTTTCAGAAGAAAATTTTGACAACATCTCCCCTTATCCGGAGCATGCCCAGAAGTCAAATGGGAGAACACCCACCAGGAGGGGGTGACTCCGAAATGAAAAGGGACGGAGTCCCGAACAAAAATTCCCCGAAGGGAAGGATTCCACGCCGGTTGCTCTGAGGCAACAGAAGGAGAAAGGGAGGAAGAGAGAGAAAGCTCAAGGAGAAATGTGCTTCTCTCTCCCCCTCTCGGCGCCTATATCGGCCCAGCCAAAAGGGGCGCCGAGAGGGAGGTCGCGCCGACGACCGGAAGCGCCAAAAGGCACGCCGAGACGGCCACCGCGTCGAAAAGCAAAATCGCCAACCCCGCGCCGAGAGGATCACCGCGCCGGGAATTCCATGCCGAGCCCACCTGTTCGACACATTTTTCTTTTTTCTCATCTTTTATGTTTTATTTTATTTTTTGGATTTTCGATTTATTAGGCGTGCCAGTCACCGGAGTGACGATTTTATTTTGCGCTCGATCTGACTTGGTCAGTCGATTGTGAAGTCCGAGTCGGGAGTCCGCCATACCATAAAGGCTATGACGTTAATTACGCCCTTCCAAGGAAGGACAACCCTTGATTAAACGTCAAAATAGGAGGCCTCAAGAGGCAAACATATATTCATGTGTGCAAATGGAACTTCATACCGGAGCCAGGAAGGCGGGCAAGATAATAACATCAACCATAGAAACAGATGATATCGTTAAGTTAGTGGTTCAACGACCGGGCTTAGGGGGGAAGGGAAAATTTCAGTCATAGGCAGACTGGGCCGTGGCCATGATGGGGGTTCAAAACATCGATCGATATTTCGGCAGCATTTCCCCTTTATCTGGATCATGCCCAGGGAGAAATAGGCTATCACCCACGGAGTGCCGGGATGAAAGCCAAGAGAGAGAAGTGTTGAACTTCCCGAACCGCATATCTGCCATGGGGCAATGTTTGATATTCCCTGTAGAAGCCGGCGGAACTCATGCAGTGGCAGAGCCCTCCCGAGCTAAAGGGGTTATTCATGAACCCGATGCGGGACGACGGAAAGTGAGCGAACGCTCAATGTTGCTCCCTCACACGCGGATCGACCTGCGCGGTCAGGTCGCGGGGATCGACTTAGCAGCGCCCCTTGCGGGGGTTTCCGGGGGCGGAGCCCCCGGAAAAAAATTTGGATTGAGGACTCAGTAACAATATTTGAGTAGGTTATCAGTGCAGTTCAAGCGTGCATAGGTTCCCGACGCGAAGGCAAGATGGCCAAGGCTCCCGGCGCAGGAAGGAGGGTTCCCGGCGTGCTAAGGGATGGGGTTCTCGGCGTACCCGAGAGATAGGGTTCTCGGCTTGGCAAAGTGGGCAAGGGGGCTTTCCGGCGCGCCAAGGGATGGGGTTCTCGGCGCAAGAAATCACGCGCCGAGAGCTGCTCATGCCTTATACTATTCGTGGTGCCGGGAGCCAAGATGATGCCGAGATGGTCTCTAAGGGTTTACGGAACCCTGCTTTTGGGTTTCTCGACTATCCAGGCCATGGTGAATGGGTTCTTTTGGGATTAAAGTGGATCAGTGCATCAAATCTGAGCTGGATTAGATTTGGGCTTTACAGGAGCATCAGGATAGAAGAGAAAACCCTGCCAGCATTATCATGCAGAGCCCGGGGGATAACCTGATGTCGACTTTCATCTTCCTGAGAGAATTTTGGCAGCACCTCCCCTGGACCGAGCATTTGCCAGAGAATGGTATAGGCTGACATCCACGGAGTGCCGGGATGAAAGCCGGAAAATGAGTGAGCACTAAGGCTCGAAGAAACTATCCATGTCTCTGGCATCGGTCACTATTCCCCTTCTCGGAGACTGACGAAGCTCATGTAGAGACAGGGTTCGTCAGACCCACGGGGTTGCATGTGAATCCTATTAGGGACCTCAGAACGTAGGGGAGGTCAGTCCCCAGTTAATTTATCCCCTGGGGTACATATGACGACTCACGAACGCCCCAGGATAAGTGGACGAATAGGCCAAAGGAGTGGACAAAGGAGGGGCTCTCAGCATGGTTTTCATTGGCAAGAAGATGGCTCTCGGCGTGGGATTATAGGCTGGCCAAGGGGTTCTCGGCATGGGTTTACAGGTTGGCCAAGAGAAGGGCTTCTCGGCGCCAATGGCAAGGAGGCCAAGGAGTTCCCAGCACGGGCTTCCCGGCGCGCTAATAAGGTGGCCAGGGGGAGTTCTCAGCACCAATGGCAAGGAGGCCAAGGAGTTCCCGGCACGGGCTTCCTAGCGCGCTAATAAGGTGGCCAGGGGGAGTTCTCGGTGCCAATGGCAAGGAGGCCAAGGAGTTCCCGGCGCGGGCTTCCCGGCGCGCTAATGGCAAGTTCTCGGCGCAAGAAGATAGGCGCCGAGGACTATTCATCGATTTTACTGTTTGTGGAGCCGAGATAGATGAGGGCGCCGAGATGAGTTTAGGGTTTTACGGCACTCTGTTTTGGGTTTAATGATGATCGAGGCCGAAGCAAATAGGCTTTATAGGATCGAAACTGATCAAGGGGCCGATCCTGAGTTGGATTAGGTTTGGGCTTCATAGAGGTATCAGGGTTCAAGGGGGAATCGAAGGAACCACTGCAGGATGGGGTTCTGAGTCGTCATATTATTATTGACCCTCAGGGGGCTCATTTGCTGGCATCTTTGGTCGCCTGGGAGCCAAGAGATGGCCATCTCTGACCCCAGGGGTGACCCTGATGTAATTGTTCGGACCGGAGCCAGATTAGAAACCATCGATATCAATTTATTGAAGCAGCTTACTTACTCCTGTGGGAAGAGGATCTCGAGCAAGCCCTCGAAGTTACTGCCAATATCGGTAGCAGACTGCCCCAGAAGCCAAGAGATGGTTTGTCTCTGGCCCTAGGGCAAGCCTGGGAAACTTTATGCAAACGATGATGAATCGGAGAGGGACATCGGCTCATTTAGAACTACGTTTATTCTACTGCAGACAATTGAGGCCGAAGACCCACCGGGGAATCGGACGCACTTCAGTTGGACTTAAAATGAAAACATATAAAGGGAAAAGCATAGCAGAAGGCGGAGAGGTAGCGGGCAAATACTTCAATCGCCTAGCGCCCAAACGGGCCACTAGAGCATTTCATACAATTACATCATTCCGGGACTCACCCCAGTCACATAGAGGGAATGGAGGAAAGGGAGATGAATGGCGGCCGGGATATCACGGTTACAACCGATGAATCGAGATAAGACTCGCATGGTTACATAAAGAAGAAACAGAAACAAAGAAGATGAGGGGGGGGGAGGGCGGAGCATTGACTCCTCTCCCTCCCCGGCTGCCCACCTTGAGCTTCTGCTCCTTCGTCTCTTCTCGGATATCTCTTCGCTTCTTCGAGTCCCTCTTTCTGGAGCTCTCCTTTTCTTTTTTTTCTCTCTTTTTCTCTATCTGTCTCTTTCTTTTCAATCTCCCCCCGGATTGTCTTCTCCCCTTCGAACAAAAGGGGGGTTTTATAGGCGCAGTGCTCCCACCTTCTTGGCATGGTCTTTTTCGGCGTGAAGAAGGCAGCTTCCCGGCGCGCCTCTTTCAATCGGGGAGGCCTCCCAGCGCCAAAGGGCATGGCTTCCCGACGCCCCCACCCCCCTCATATGGGCTTTTGGGCCTTGGTGAGGGTCTCTCGGCGCCATTCTCTGGAGCTCATTCGGCAGGCCCATTCAGGGATTTTAAACTTCATATGCACCTCGACCTCTCTTAGTTCTTCAAATATATCTTCCAGAACCGAGGAAGGCCCTCTACTGGTGACATAGCTTCTATTGAGATAATTCATGGATTTTCATCAGTCTGTAGACTCGGGTTTCATCGACATCGCCACCTGAATGATGACAAAGCCGGACATCATCTTATTAGCATCGTCACCCGAACGGTGACAAGACCGGACATCAGCTTTCTGAGAAGACTTCAGTCTGGTATATCACCCATGAAGATGGTTCCTCTTTCATTTAGACTTTGCAAAAGCCTTTACAATCTTCATTTGATGGTTCTGGCTTGATCTTTATCTTTGCCCATATCACATCTGTCAGTCAGTCGACATCTGACTTGCTCTGACATATTATCTGTGGATTCTCAGCCGAGGCAGAAATACGGCTCTTATTGAGGTGTGCTAGGAGGTCTCATCAGTCGGGTGACTGCTATTTCATCAGTGCTGCCGTCTGACTGACAATGGCACCGGACACCAGCCTGGCCGGGAAGAGGCTTCTGTCGGGTAGATGGCTGACGAGCTTCGTCATTGATCTTTCACTGTTGGTTTGATCTTCTTTTCAATTTCGTCTCCGCCATTGCTCATTTTCCAGGCGTCAACACCACCTCTGCGCCGAGAGGATAGTGCCGGGAGCGTCCATGGAGCCGATTGCCTCACCAGGGGTGATATTATTACCGGACCAAGTCAAAAATGCTGGTGTTCATCCAAATTTGCTCGTAAAGCATGGAAGTCACGCAAAGCAGAATGAAGACTCAGAGTCAAAAGAATAGCCAATGCACAGGAGCAGGCCTGAAGAGACCACGAAGCACAGCGTGTGAACGTGATGTACACCCGCATGTCCCGTGTCACTCATGCTTCGCTCACGCCACCTACGGGTGGGGGGCATTTGTTGACACCTAAAATATGTCAGAAGAGATCATAGCAGATTCACAGTTCTGAAGATCAGTCAAGGGCACAGCTCACGTACCTCCCTGGGAGATCTGAGAGTCTGAATAGAAGAAACCCACTACCCCTATCATGTTATTCGACTAAAGCCGTCTTTGGCTAGGTCGCTGTCCAGTACTGCTGTCATTCAGATAGTCAGGCTGATAAAACTATACCAACATTCAGGCAACCATCTGCCTGCCGAAACAGATGTTCAGACATCTCTGATTCTCCGAAGACGGGATGCACAATGCCTCGCACGTGTTTGTGAATGCAAGGTGCAGACAAGCCCCACAGAGTCTTAATATATATATGCCAAGAACCCCACTGTCGAAAGGAGTCCACCAAGTGGATCCTGGACCGAATGGGCCGAACGACAGGAAAATGGGCCAAGCCCAAATGTGAAACGGGACGCGCCGAGGGCTGCCACGCTGGTAATATGATGCTGGCGCGCCGGGAAGCTCAGGCCGAAAGGATGAGGGCCTGGCCTCTATAAGAGGGCTGCCCTTCGAAAAATAGAACAGAAGAGAGGAGAAGAAGAGAGAGGTGGGCAAAGAGGCGAAGAAAAGGAAAGAAGAAAAAGCAGAGCGGGAGAAGGAAGAAAGAAAAAAGAAGGGTGAAAAGGGAGTGCCTAGCCACCGAAGAGAAGGAGGGAGCTCGAGAGCCCTTGAAAGAAGCTGAAGAAAGAAAAAAGGGAGAGAGGCAGAGGCTCGAAGAGGGATCCAGGTGGGAGTGCCGTGTAGTTGCAGCTCCTTTTCTCTCTCTTCTCTGTCTGTCTGAATGTTCTTCTGATATTTTTTGCTTTCGAGCATCTTTGCTCCTATAGCATCGAATGCTAATGTAACCTCGTTTGCAGGAATAAAGTTTAGATTTCTTTTTCTTTTGAGTTGGATTTCTTTCTCTTAAATCGCATACGTGTAAGCCATTTGGCTGAAATGGTTAATAAAAGAATGGGATGAGTTCCGATATGCCCGATCATTCTTTTCTATCTTCCTCTGTATCCGAGGTTTTAATCTATGTAAGGCTACCGCAGCCACGAACGTCTTATGTTTAATTACCCCTACCTGCTGAAGCTTCTTCGCCATCACGCTTTATTACCCCCCAGCCACATTTCGAGGGCCTGAGACAGTCTATCTCATGGCTCCTCGTATGTGAAGTAAAGGGGGATGTGGCTCAGGGATTTTCGTCCGTGGTTCTGCTCCCAATGAGGCCCAAAGGAAAGGTAGTCCCCCAAAGTCTTCCCCCTCCGATCATCCAAAACAGTCAAGATTAAACCCCTCTCCTAACAACTCCCAAAACCCTGTTCGAAGACCTCCTTAAAATCCCTTCTGAAAGCCTCCCGGCGTCGGTATCTCCCGGCGTGAGTTTCGCGCCGAGGGCTCCCCACGCCGGTTGGTCCTCCCCAACGTGCCGAGCCTACCTAGTTCCCGTGCCGAAACCACCCCTCTTCTCTGCATTGATACCCTTACGTCGTCTGGCCATCCTGATGCCTTCGTTACCACGGCGAGCCATACAGACCTTGTCCATTATATCCTACCCTCATGGGTGTGCATTGCCCTTCCCTCTGGCCTCACGGGAGCTATATCAAAGGGGGTCAATTCCCCCCACATTTTAGAACCCATTAAGTCAAGGAGTTCTGCCACTGCAGGATCTCCGATTGACTGCGTTGGGGACATTACAACAGAGGGGACGAGATCTCATATGATCTAAACCCCTTGGATTACGGGCTACGCCCGACACTCATTTCGGTTTCTACTCCGGCACTCGTGAGTAGATAGCCCATAATATTATCTTGGCACACTCCCAGAGTAAGGGGAGATGCTGTCAAAATTCGCCCAGAGCTTTACTCCGTCATACTGTTTCATCGGAATTGCATATTTAACCCCTCAATATGGCGGGAGCCTGAGCTATATCATCTCATGTCATCTTGCCATCGCAGAGAACATATCTCCGTGCTAATGAGCTCTTTGGACCCTCTCTGGGAATGAATCCATCCTCATCTCCCATCACCCCCACCTAATGCCCTGAAGTCCCCATTGAATGCCCAGAAAAACCCTCGTAATACCCCCCCTTTTTTTAAACACATAAAACACCCCCCCGGCGCCTATACTTCCCGGCGTCGTCGTCTCCCGACGCCAAACACGCGCCGGGTGGAGGGCGTGCGGGGGCCAGGATGCGCCGGATGGCCTCGCGCGCCGGGGCCAGTCTGGGCCGATGACCCCCTTGAGCCCCCCTGTCGCGCCATCTCCTCCCGGTGCCACTGCCTCCCGGCGCCAAACCCGCGCCGGGTGGGGGGGGGGGGGCGTCGAATGCCCTTGCCTTGGCGCGCCGAGACCTGTCGTGCCGACTACCCCTCAATCCTCTTATCGTGCTGGGAGCATACCATGCCGTTTGATCTTCGCGCCGACCTCAGTGCTGTGCCGTTTTACCTCAATAATGGTTGTCATCTGAATATCTGATGTCCTCCCCACCTTATCAAACCCAAACATAACCCAAATTCAATATCCCGTGTCACTACCAACTGCCGGGTCAACCTCCATTATCTCACGAGGGAATTATAGTTCTTCACCCAGGTCCATGGGAAATACATTAATGAGGGGGGGGGGGGTTTCACCCCTACATCACACCGAATACAACGTTTCTCATGTCACCCCGCTGACCCTCGGAGTTCTTCCACCGCATGTCCTCTAATGGTTCTTCGAGGGGAATATTAACAAACGGCGCAATGGTGCACACTGTCCCATCATATTTGGATCCTTCTCGGACCCAGGGCTACGCCCGACTCTCTTTTGGTTCCCATTTCGACTCTCCGTGGATGGATGTCCTATATTCCCATTTGGCATAGTCCAAAGGGAGGGGACATGTTGCCGAATTTGTGTTATAACATCGTTATCACACCCCGCATATCACGGTTCCTCGTGCATGTCTGCATCGACCCTCGGGTATATTAAATGGTGTTGACAGAAGGTCGGGTTATGTCCAACCAGAAGTCTCCGCTATGCGCGATGGTGGTCTTCGGGCCTATGTCCTCCACCACGTACCAGGGGTCCATAAATTCTGTGAACTATGCATCCTTTATATGATAAATAAATGCATCCCGTACGCCTTCGTCATGGTCATCATGTAGCTCTTTTCTTTTTAATCTAGCTTCGACAGCCCGCTATCTCGGCAACTAATCAAAGGTGTTCCCTCCTCGTGGGGGATGTAATTAACGCCATAGCCTTTATGGTATGGCGGACTGCTGGTCCCGACCGAACCTCACATTCGCCCGACACGGGTCAGAATGAGCGCATCATAAAATTGTCACTCATGTGACTGGCACGCCCGCGTCGTCAATCAGTCAGTTAATTACCAGTTAGTTAATTGGTTGATCGACGCGTGAAATAAGACATGTATGCATGTATATATGTACATATACCCACGAAATAAAAATGACAAGATGGTCGGATAAAACCCATCGCAAACTGCAGCCAACGTACAGACTTTGAGTCTGTGCAATCAGCCAATGTACAGACTTCTTGTTGCAGGATGTATAGACTTGCTGATGTATAGACTTACTGGCTATATAGACTTGCTGATGTATAGACTTGCTGATGTATAGACTTGCTGATGTATAGACTTGCTGGCTGTATAGACTTGCTGATGTATAGACTTGCTGCTGAAGGATGTACAGACTTCCTGCTGAAGAATGTACAGACTTGCTGATGTATGGACTTGCTGCTGAAGGATGTACAGACTTCCTGCGGAAGAGTGTATAGACTTGCTGCTGTATAGACTTGATGTGCCTGCAACCAATGTATAGACTTGTTGTGTAGCAGCATAAGAGATGCATCGACTATATGAATGAACCAATGCAAGATATGAACAGTGGTATGCACTGATGCATTACTCATGCACACAACCTGTTCGATGAAATGACTAACTGCTTAAACAGATACACAATGACATCATATGCAAGCACAGTGTGACTTATAGTAGTTGCTATCATCTAAATTATAACAGTAATCATGGTGCACACGTATTCAACAATCTCCCCCTTTTTGATGATGGCAACACTACGAGTCATTATATGGCAGAAACAGCTCAAGATCCATGATAGTGAAGCATGTGAATGCAGATATGTATGCATGGAGAAGTAAAGTGTATGAATGCTATGCATAAACCCTCATCATAAATGAAGGTTCTCTCCCAATCATGAATCCCCAAACACGAATCCATCCAGCATGTTGTTCTCCCCCAATCATGAAACCAGCAAACATGAATCACATGAAATATTTCTCCCCCTTTGACATTATCAAAAAGCGGGGTAATGCCAATCATACTCCCCCATGAAGATGAAATAGAGGAGAGGCACATTGTAGCATGATAAATGTGCAAGGAATAATAACCGACATTTGAAATTCTGATGAAGCAGGAGTAAGTTATAAATAAGTGGGTTCATGGAATGTATGGGAAACACCAATTGTTGGCTAGAGAGGATACCAAATGTTGATTACTTGGATGTGCCCAATTTTTCTCCCCATTTGCCAAGCAAACACAAGAATTTATTGAGCAAGAAAATAGCATGGGAAGTCCACTCAATTTTTGGTTTTCAGTATTTTCCATATTTTTAATTTTTGATTGGTGGTTTGAAATGTATGAGATGCAACTTATGCAAAGGATGGCATGTAAGATGCATACACAAGCAAACAAATAGATATATATATGTACAAGCAACACAGCTCCCCCGTACTTATTTAAGAGGGGATGGGTATAGGAAAGATGCAAGAGAGTCATGATAATCGGAATACACATGTGTAGCACATGGGAGATTTTCCAATCATATAGGAGATTAATGCAATTGCTAATGCAGTCAATTAACTTTCTGAATACATATTAAATCAAATTCTCAGATGTGTAAGTGAGTAACATGAAAAATGATGGTTTTAATATGGATATTTAGATTTTCAAATCAACACAGGGAGATATTTTACAGACTGCACTTCAATTTTGAGAACAGCATATTGGAGGCTACGCTCTACCACAATTGAGTTTTCACCAACATTTTTTCATCTCAACCAGTATCACATGATAGTCAGAATTTTTCAAGAGTGATCAGGTCCAAAATGATTCCTTTTTACGCGAGTAAACGCATGGAGCTCATGCCAGAATCCCCGGTTACTTAGAATACTGAACCATCTCACCTCATTTTGAACAGAGGTACTAGTCCACACTTTTCAGATATGAACCATATCACGTCTCAGGTGACATGTGCCCAATTTACTCAGTGAGACCAAGCATTGCTCTGCCGTTCATTTTTATTTCAGATTTTTCAACAAAGATAGGTAGGCAGCTTTTTCTTCAACTGTCTCTTCAACATACATGCAGCAAGTTTAACAACTCAAGAGTGTTGAAAAGAAATTCATATATCCTTATCTTTAACACTCATTTTTATATTTTGTGCATGAAATGTGCGAATTTGATTCAGCATGTATACCAAAAATATCATGAATACATAACAATATAACTCCCCCTAAATAGATGCACTTTTACTCCCCCCAAAGTGTACAACATGAAACACACCGATAATGACTTCAAATGCAACATTATTTATCAAGAAAGCATAAGGTCATAGAAATTTTAAGGATGGGGGTGAATAGCATATACTAACACACAAGCACACATTGGGAGTTTATGCAAATGCACTATGACATGCATGCGAGCAATGTGATGTCAATTTGATACCAATTGAATGGATGCCAAAAGAATGAACTAAGTGCGACTAATGCATGAGTTCTAATGCAATGCAGAAATTAACATGGGTGCAAAGTGTGTGTTTTTGGTTTTTCATTTGAGTGAACTAAATGCACCTAATGCATTGGATTCCGATGTATGCAACTTATAGCTGTATGAGACTGAAAGATAGGATGCAAAAATAAGATGAGAGCTTTGATTTTCAAGCCAGTGTGACAGAAATCTTATTGAGTTCATCCTCATTCAATCCATGAATCAGCAAACATTGTTTATGACAAGACCTTTATGAATAATGGTGCATAAATGATCAAAAGTAAGCAATGCAACCTAAATTTCAGAATTGTTCAAAAATAGATTTTCAAAGATCTTTCACAAGTTTCGAAATGAGAGCTCATCCAAAAGTCAAATGTATGGATCATTTAATCACAAACATATTTTCAATTCACATAACTCATCTCAGGGATTCATTCAACAATTAATCAATCACAAGCCAATCAAGATCTGGTACGAGGCGGAGATTTTAGTCCAAAGACCCAACTCAACGCATAGGGAATGCTTCCAAGTGGATATAATCCACTCTTTCACAAACGCCATTTGATATACCAGACATGCAATTCAATTCAAGTGACATTCAGTAACCAACCACTTCATGCACATCTCTCAGGGTTTTCATTTTGTTAAATCAATTGAGTATGTTCATCACATCAAACTAGATTCAACCAATTTGTCACAGCATGCTAGTAAATGACAACTCAAGTTTTTAGAATCAACACTTGTCATCTAAAGGTATCACCGAGTGACAAAAGGCCATTTCATGATTTAACAAGGTTGAATTACCTTGGTTCAGGAGACAAGATTGGAAGCCTTCAATCACTAAGATTGCCAACCTCACGGAGGTTGATATTTCAGATTTTACTTTCTTACCTTTACCTTGAGAATCCTTTTTCTTCCAAGTCTTTCACCTATTGAACCCATCCTTCATTAACAGAGACGCGCACTTTTCATACCATATCTTGGTTACTATCAAGATCACTTCCTATCTCCCGGTGGTGAATTGAGGAAATTTTTATCATTTTCATCCTTGCAAGGTATTCCTCATTTGATTCAAACTTGGTCACGGCCAGCCCATCAGCATTTGGATTTTGGGAGTGTAATCTGCATCCAAGAACAACAAGAATTGATTTGTCAATTTTGATTCAAATTTATTAACTTTGGCATCACAAATTATTTTAACAACCAAAATCCTCTAGATAGCTCAAGATGCAGTGCATGACTCATGTGTGAACCTAAGCATTGAACTCATACGGTGAATGTGGTTGCTCCCCCTTAGTGTGTGCAAGAATGCAAGATGTTCAGTAACAATCCAATGTCATATGCAACCTTTTAAGTAAACGACTCATAGTACTATGCGGAGAACTTAGATCCAAAGATCACCTCACGCGTAGTGATAGTTTTCAGACATGCTTGACCTGTCCTTCCACATGTCACCATTTGATATACTGTGTAGTCATGGATGATGAAGGTAGGAGGATTGCTGTGCATTATGACATGTCACAATGTTCAACTATAGCATGACAGAGTGTGAAAGGGTGTATGCAAACATGAGGGTGTATGCAAGCTTAACAAATGTAGTGAATTTATTTGATGGTTTTAAAGCACCACTTCAACAAGATGCTATATGAGGATAATATGCACAAGTGTATGCAACTATCTATGGATGGAATGCATGAACAAACATGTGCATTAACACAAGATAATTCAGCACAATATGAATCAAACAATGACATAATTACTGAAGAGAGTGAGAGGGATATCACCTGAATTTCCAAATTTCAGTTTTAGTTTTTCTTTTAACCTGATTTATCCCACTTGTGTGCCTTACCTTCGTGATAAAAACAGATTTCATACTTTACATTTCCAAGGCACACCTGCAAAATAAATTCCTCATTTGACATTCTTAGGTACCCAAACCATCTTGGGTCCTTGTGGGTTAGCAGCATCTTTAGCACGTGGCTTCCACTTCATAACAACATTCAAATCATCAATTTTCTTCAGAGAACAATCATGCACCATATGTCTAAATTTACCACAGTAGTTGCAACATGACTTTGAGTTCTTAGAAGCACGAGGATTCTTTGAAGCATGTGATTTTTTGTTCCACTCTTGTTTCCCATTTGCAAAAGGTTTCATTCTTTTCCTACATGTTTCTAAATCATCATTCTTTCTCATAAAACAATCATGCATGGCATGTCCATATTTTTCACAATAAAAACATGAGAATTTCTTTCTAGGTGGTTGTGTGTGTGTGGAAGAAGTATGTTCAACATGCATGGAGATGCTAGTAACATTTTTGAATTTTTGATGCATGTTGATTTTCTGATTTTTGTTTTCTTTTTGAAGCTTGTGGACATTCACATTATTTTTCTGATTTGATTGGGTTCTTGATACAGTGGGTTGCTGGGAGTAAGATGTGGAGGTGGTAGGTGCACAATTGTCATGAACAAATGAAGTATATATTTTACTTTCAAATTTCTTTTTGTTCACAGGATTGAACCCCAGCGCTTCTCTTTGAAAGTTTACTTTCATTCCCAACAGTTTATCCAAGTTTTCTTGACCATTGATAAATCTAGATAAAGAAGCATTCAAATCAGAAATTTCTTTTTCAAGTGATGAAATGTGCAATTCATAGGAAACCATCTTATTTTCACAAGTCTTGACTTGTTCATGTAATTGGGTGTTAATGATTTTGTAGGTTTCCATTTCTTGTTTCATCACATGCATTTCTTCACATTGATCAACAAGCAAACTTTTTCCTTTTTCAAAAATAAGCAATCTTTCAGAAATGGTATTGTTCAATTCCTTCAGTTTCTCATTTTCCATTTCAAGATTTTTATCATGAGCAACCTTATTTTGACCATTGTTCATAAGACTAACACTCTCTCTCAGCTCTTTGTTTTCATTTCTCAAAGAAGAGATTTGATCTTTGTGAATTTCAATGTCGAACACATGATCATCAATCAATTCCTTCAAGTGTGAGCATTCTTTACAAGGAGAATCACATTTATTTTGACCAGCATTCTTTTTCAATTTTTTGTTTTCTAATTTTAACTTCTTGTGTTTTTCAGCAAGCTCATCATATGCATTCAACAGTTCTTCATAGCTAAATTCATCTTCACAATCAGAGTCAGAATTTACCCTTGAGCTTGATCCACTTTGCTGATCACTCCCTTGATCACTCGTGCCCGCTACACGACATCTGTCTTTATGCTCTTCCTTGATGTCTGCCAATCCATCCAATATTTCCTTCGCGGATTTGCACTGGGAGACAAAGGGAAAATAGTTAGAATCAACTGAAGCAATAAGCAACTTCAAAACCAAGCAATTTTGATCATGTTTGTGCTTTTGATTTTTAGTCCAGACATTTTTGTCTTTAGGAAATTCATGAGGACCATGTGAAATAAGCTTCCATAGCTTAGGTTCATATGAATTGACTAGACTAAACATTCTACCTAACCACAAATCAAAATTACAGCCATCAAACATGGGTGGTAAGTTCAAGGTGTACATCATGGTGGTCATTGATCCGGATCACTCTAGATCGTAAGATCTATAAAATTAGAGCCTTAGCTCTGATACCAATTGTTGGGTCCCACGATCAATGACACCCAAGAGGGGGGTGAATTGGGTGATTATAAATTTTAAGGAAACTCTTCCCTTTTTAACAAGTGTAATGAAACAACAATTAAAACATCAAATATGATGAACATGCAAGTAAGATTACAACCTACACTAACCCCCACACTAGACGACAAGACGAATGCTGCGTGGTGGAGTAAACTCCTTACAACAATATTAAGGAAGTTGATTATGCCAATAAACAGATTCTCTCAATCTCATCGTTCCCACACGATCATATAAGAGGATTCAACAATCAAACCAAGCCAACGCACAAAGTAAACCACAATGCACAAGGATTTTAAGGTGATTCGGGACCTCGACAGGCTCCCTACGTCCACCCCTCACCAAACTAGGTGAGGCTTCACTCGGGGATAAATCCCCAACTGGAGACGACGCTCCAACCACACACGCAGGACGACGCCTGCACACACACATGGGGACGAGCCCCAGTAAACTCACACACACGGAGACGATGTCTCCAACATGATCCAACAAGCGGATCAATAAAATGCACACACGCTACGACAAGTGCAGCAAACCTCACACACACGTAGATCTAGGAAGACCTACGCACACACATGAATCAAATACGACACACACACATAACCACGGATCTAACAACGATCCACACACACACAAGTATGCAATTTAAGAGATACAAATCTGAACTTTAAAACACAATAAGACTCAGTTTAGAAAAACTCCTGATTTGGCTCCCCTTTGAATGTAGGTTGTTGATCTTGAATGTGGCTTCAATCTCCACTTGATCAAAGCTTTAATCCGGGCTTACTTGGCTCTTCATTTCCTTGGACAACACCCTCTTGATCTCCCTTGGATCTCTCTTGACTCCCCTTAGATAGATCTTGAAGGATGATGAAGGATTCTAGCACGAATAGATGTTGAAGCTTGATGTCCGATGCAGCTCTTCGATGTATATGATCTTGGGCTTTTATTCAAGCTCCTTCCTTTGGATTTCAGCTTCAGAGCAAGATGGAATAGGGCTTGAAGGCTGTAACTCCGAACCTGCACACACAAAATAGAACTCCCATTCTCTTCTGAAAATTTTATCAAACACTTGTGTAGCACGATGACCATTCTTGATGATCTTGGCTCGGATGTGGCTGAATCTCGATTTCGCTCACAGCCAGCAGCAGAGGCTTGATTGGAACTTTGATTCCTCCTTCTTCCCTTCACATTCACGCACACACCAAGGTGGAACAAGGGCTGGAGGTGGCTGCTGCGACCTGCACGCATAAATGTTAGGAAGAAACCTAAAATCAGGACATATGAATTTCTCTTAGGGTTTTCATCCTCTACAAGATGTTATATAGGCCAAGGGTGGTCAAGGGATAGCCATGGGAAAAGATCCACTTGTTATGGAGTGGATTAAGGACAGCCACACAAGTGTGGTTGGACCATTTGGCCGAAATGCCAAGAGTCCACAATCACGGTGCCGCCCAGACCAGAAAGGGTCGACCCTCGTGAGGGGCCAGATGGGCCAGACAGCATGGGTCGACCCTTGGGGTCGACCCTTCCAGGAACCAGTGTGGGTTTAAAAAATTTGCCAACAGGGGTCGACCCTCGAGTGAATGGGTCGACCCTTGGGGTCGACCCTTGCAGGTCTGGTGAAGGAGCCCGCCGGGTCCTGAAAAATAATCACCAGGGGTCGACCCAATGGGTCGACCCTTTCAGCTGGAGATGAAAGACCCACGGGGGTCGAGAGGTCCGATTGAAATGAAGGAATGGATAGACTTTGAAGTGTGTATAGACTTTGAAGAATGAATGGAGTTTGAAGAGTGTATAGACTTTGAAGAATGAATGGAGTTTGAAGAGTGTATAGACTTTGAAGAATGTGTGGAGTTTGAAGGGTGTATAGACTTTGAAGAATGAATTGAGTTTGAAGAGTGTATAGACTTTGAAGAATGTGTGGAGTTTGAAGAGTGTATAGACTTTGAATTTGAGCTAGCAGCCAACGTACAAACTTTGAGTCTGTGCAATCAGCCAACGTACAGACTTCTTGTTGCAGGATGTATAGACTTGCTGATGTATAGACTTGCTGGCTATATAGACTTGCTGATGTATAGACTTGCTGGCTGTATAGACTTGCTGATGTATAGACTTGCTGGCTGTATAGACTTGCTGATGTATAGACTTACTGGCTGTATAGACTTGCTGATGTATAGACTTGCTGCTGAAGGATGTACAGACTTCCTGCTGAAGAATGTACAGACTTGCTGCTGTATAGACTTGATGTGCCTGCAACCAATGTATAGACTTGTTGTGTAGCAGCATAAGAGATGCATCGACTATATGAATGAACCAATGCAAGATATGAACAGTGGTATACACTGATGCATTGCTCATGCACACAACCTGTTCGATGAAATGACTAACTGCTTAAACAGATACACAATGACATCATATGCAAGCACAGTGTGACTTATAGTAGTTGCTATCATCAAAACTATAACAGTAATCATGGTGCACACGTATTCAACAAACCTTGTTTAGGGCTTTTACTCTCCTATTCTTCAGTGGGCCGGTACACTAGTTCCTGCACAGCTTGCATCGAAATAATAACTTTGAGGGCTTCTATCTCCTCAAAGACTTGACCTCCAAGCACGAAAATCTGAGGAAAGTCAGACCATAGTGAGAGGAACAAAATCCTTAAAAGGTCTAACCTGAGTCAGAGCCTCCTTACCTTTGAAAAACATGATCCAACATTAGGGTTCGCATGGGTCAAAGTTAGGGTCTATTTATATGATTTTAAATTAGGGCTGAGGATTTGATCAAACTTAGAGTCCTAATTATGGGTAGGATCGATGCTCAAGAGTCCTAGACATGTTTACATGTCTACCCACTTCGATCCATGAGGATTTGGATGCCAAAGATCCAAACTTTTTCACGGTTCTCCCATTCACGGAATCAGAAGGGTTTAGGGTCAAGGAAGGACCGCTAGGATGGTTTAGCGGTCTCGCGATAGACCGTCAATTGGCCATTATTCTGAAATTTTTTGATTTTTCTATTATTTCTTATTTATCTCCTAATTAGTGTATTGTGGACGTGCAAAATTGCACGCCCGTATGTCCCAACTTGCCCAGCATCAACAGCAACCCCAAACTGAAGAAACTGCATGGAAGAGGGGCCATCCGGACTCCCCGAACGCACACACACTGCCGTGAAGCTGTCTTCGGAATCATGACAGTGAAGAGAAATCAACCACCAGGAGCCCCAAAATCCATGGGCCTAGAAGAAAATCAAATGGGCCACAACTCGCGCTCATAACGGGCTCAGAACTGCCCATTTAGCCCTTCAGCGGCACGCCCTGGCAGCCTTCAGCGGCACGCCCCTGGCAGCCTTCAGCAGCACGCCCAGGCAGCCTTCAGCGGCACGCCCCTGGCAGTCTTCAGCGGCACGCCCCTGGCAGCCTTCAGAGGCACCCCCTGGCAGCCTTCAGCGACACGCCCTGGAGCCTTCAGCGACACGCCCTCAAGGCCCTTCAGCGGCATGCCCTGGCAGCCTTCAACCGCACGCCCTGGCAGCCTTCAGCGGCACGCCCTGGTAGCCTTCAGCGGCACGCCCTGGCAGCCTTCAGCGGCACGCCCCTGGCAGGCCTTCAGCGGCACACCCTGACAGCCTTCAGCGGCACACCCCTGGCAGCCCTTCAGCGGCACGCCCTGACAGCCTTCAGCGGCACACCCCTGGCAGCCTTCAGCGGCACGCCCATGGCAGCCTTCAGCAGCACGCCCAGGCAGCCTTCAGTGGCACGCCCCCGGCAGCCTTCAGCGGCACGCCCTGGCAGCCTTCAGCAGCACGCCCTGGAGCCTTCAGCGGCATGCCCTCAAGGCCCTTCAGCAGCACGCCCTGGCAGCCTTCAGCGACACGCTTGTTTAGCCCGCCAGCGTCACACTGTCCAGACTCTTCAACGACACGTTCTGGCAGATGAGATCTTGCGCCCATGCCCTATAGATCCTTGGCGCGTAGTGAGCTATCCGACGTGTCGACCGGAGGCTGGGCCACGCAGGCTACTCCTATGCCACCAAGGACGGGGAGGTCAAACCCCATTCAATGCCCATCACCTCCCGCCACCGTCGTTCACGCCCGAACGCTCCCGCCGCTGGGGTATAAAACGCCCCCCCCCCTTCTTCGACCAATAAAAGGGGGGAAGAACAGACGAGAGAGAGAGGGACGGGGAGACAGACACACAGACAAAGAGAGCTGCACAGGAGAAGAAGAAGAAGAGAAGAAGAAGTAGAGGGGAGGCTCCGGCTCCCCCCGTTGCTCCGTCCACCGCCCCTGTGCGAAGAGAGAAGAAGAAGAGAAGAAGAGAGGAGAGTCTGCCGCTCCACCCACCGCCACCTGAGCGAAGAGAAGAGAAGAAAGGGAAAGGGGTTACTGCCCCCCCTTTTTTTGCTGCTATCCCGTCCACCACCGTCTGTGTGAAGAGAGGAAGAGAAGAAGAGTGAGTGAAGAGAGAGAGAGAGGTCCGGGAGGGGAGGAGTCCATGCTCCGTCCCCCCCCCCCTCACTGTATTTTCTTTCTTTCTTCCTTTGTCCTCCTTTTGTTTTCTTTTCCCGTTGCAATGTATTAGCTCTCTTGGGGCACTCCTTTTGTGAGAATAAAGGTAGAAGACTTGCAAATATTTTTTGACGTCCTTCCGAGACATTTCTTCCGTGTTTGCATCCTTCGGTGTTTCACGCCCCTTTCTTTTCTTCCCTTCTTTAGTGTTTGTTTTCCCCTGGGCGTTTTCGCCTTCGTTCACCCCTGGCTGTGCCTCCAGCGGCACACCCCAGCCGTGCCCCAGCGGCACACCCCAGCCGTGCCTCCAGCGGCACACCCTAGCCGTGCCCCAGCGGCACACCCCAACCAGCCCTTACCGGCACGCCCTTGGCCTGCCTCTACCCGGCACACCTGGCCCTCTCCCTTCCAGTTAGGGTATCCTTAGGCTGCATTAGCCCAGTGTTTCCCGTCTGTCGTCCCCTCCGAGCTTTCCGAGGTTTTATTAAGGTGTTGCCGCTCTCGGGCGTCTACCTCCAATTGTCAGGTTCCGCCACTCCATGTGGGCGCGTTCCCTGTATCTCCCTTACGCTCGGGTCAAGGGGAGATGCTGCCGAATTTTTGTTAGAAACGATAACATATTAAAAAGATAAAAGGAAGTAACAAACAAATGGGGCAATAACGAATTAGAAGACAAAGAGAAAGCAACAAACAAATGAAACCAACAACAATAAAATATTCTAATCAACTAAAGGAACACTCCTCAGCCCCTCCAGCGGCACACTCTTCACCCCCAGCGGTACACTCCATAGCCCCTCCAGCAGCACACTCTTCACCCTCAGCGGTACACTCCTCAGCCCCTCCAGCGGCACACTCTTCACCCTCAGCGGTACACTCCTTAGCCCCTCCAGCAGCACACTCTTCACCCCCAGCAGTACACTCCTTAGCCCCTCCAGCGGCACACTCTCCATTCTCCAGCAGTACACTTCACCCTTCCTCCTACCCCATAAAAAAAAGAAAGAAAGTACAATAATGATAATACAAAGGGAAAAACCCACCCGATAATCATAAAAAAATGCAATAATAGAAGAGTGAGAGATAAAAAAAATAGATAATAAAAAAGGGAGATAAAAAATATAAATTAAGGAATAATTCATGATCTGCGAGTGACAAAAGAAATAATAACAAAAAGGGGAACAAATAATAATGATAATAATAAAGTAGTACATAATAATAATAACAAACTTAAAAAGGAGATAAATAGAGAAATGATAATAATAAAGACACAAGTGATAATAATAATGAACTCAACAAAAAAACAATGAATAAACAAATGATAATAAAATAAGTAAAAAAGTAAAAAAATAATAACAACAGACTCAACAAAAATAATAAATAGACAAATGATAATAAAATAAATAAATAATAATAACAAACTCAACGGAAGATAACAAATAAACAAATAATGGTGGAATAAATAAATAATAATAGACAAGTGTACCCCAACATATATATATAAATATATATATAAAGAATAGTAATAATAACAACAAAGAAATAATAATAAAATAATAATTATTAAAATTTAAATAAGAATAAAATGACGAGATCTGCCCCGCAGCCTTGTCTCTCCTCAAGACCCGGTATAAAGGGAATATTACCACCACCCCCCCCAAGTCGAGTTCGGACCTTGGGAACCATCCCGACAGGGCCGTAACCCGACATTGCTCTGGGACGATAGTTCGTCGAACCGGACTCGTTCCCATTGGGATTCGTTTCCGCTCTTTCATTGGAATTGCCGTAAACTCGGCATACATTTGTACGGGTTTTGTTTCCGTTTACGTCGCACCTTCAATACGGACGTTGGTCCGAACATAAAGTGGTCCATGAATGACCGACAAAATCCGGATAAAACAAGGCGGCTCTCGTCATCCCCGAACCCTACGCATGGGAATATCAATAAGACCTTCATGAGTCACGCTCAGACCTCGGGCTCATCCCAATCATGGTCGTCGCCTGACCCAAATCTAAGGCCTACAGCCCGCTATCTTTGAATACGTCTTTATTTTGGAATCTAGTCCCGGGACACCTTCCCGCCGCCCTTCGGCACCGGAAATATTAACGATGCCCGTGCAAGCCTCGTTTGGACCACGGGAGGCGCCCCCGGTATGGTCATGACTCGATCTCGCACCGGGCCCATAAATTCATTAGTTTCTTGCTACACTAATCGAGATTTAACCGAATATTTTCAGTGTCTCGGAATAATATACTTGCCGTATCCCGGCATACACATGTTCCAGGGCCTCCCGCGACGATTACGATATTCTCAAGTCGGACACTCGTCCGAATATTAAACGGTCTCCCGAACGACCGATACGTTTCGAACGTTCGCTCCCCAAGACATAGGGCTTTCCAGCTGGTTCAGGGGATATCCCCCCGTTGCCCCTTGGCACCAAAAATATTAATGACGTTCATGCGAGCCTGACTTCGACCGCGGGGGGGCCCACTGCAGTATGGTCGCATCTTGCTCTTGTACCGGGCCAACAGATTTACTGGTTTTTGACCGCTCCAACCGAAGTTTAGCCGAACGCTTCCCATTCTTATGAGCAATAAATCCGCCGTACCTCGGCATACATGCATTCCGGTTTCCCTGCGACAGTCACGGTTTTCTCGAGCCGGACATTCGTCCGAATATTAAATGGTCAACACATGGCCGACATGATCGTGAATGCTTTCTTTTAACCCCTGTACGGGGATTTCAATACTTCCTAATAGGTCTTTCATGCAATTAATCTCCTGGCCATGAGGCCCTGATTCCCGACGATTAATCAAGGGTGTTCCCTCGCATGGGGGATGTAAATGACGCCGTGACCTTTATGGCACGGCGGGTTTTGGTCCCGACCCGAACCATACAATTGTCTAACCGAGTCAGATTGAGCGCACCATGGGCTCTTCGGAGTCCGAACAAATTGTCACTTCGGTGACTGGCACGCCCACGCACTTAATAGATGAACCACTTAAATAAGCGAATTTTAGTGCGTCCACAAGTCTGGCACGTCCGGTGGGACCAAAATCACCCTTCATCTCTTCGCCGAGATTCAAGGCCTCATGGCCTCCTAATAAATGATGTTTGCCTGCTTTGATGAATTATAGGTGCTGTCTTTGCCAGCCCTATGGGGAGAAAAGCCGGACTAGGTGCCACTGCCTTTGTGGCCTCGAGGATGTTGCTTCGAAGCATATGCAGCTTCCAGGAATCATGGGGGCTGTTATAAAAAGGGAGGGAGAAGAGAAAGAGAAAATAAGGGAGGGGAAGTCAAACCCCTTTTCCCTAAGAAGAAAAGAAGAAAAGAAGAAAGGAAAGAAAAAAAAGGGAGAACCAAAAATAGAGGAGAGAGAATTGGCGAGAGAGGGTTGTACGGCCATATCTGCTGACACCCGTGCTGAAAAAAGACTACCACTGTGGGATTGGTGTGGTGGAGCAAACCACTCATCCCCTCCTTGGGGGGGTGAGCGCTCTCCTGCGCTCCCACCTTGGCCTATTATGCAAAAAAAAAGAAAAGAAAAGAAAAGAAAAGACAAAAAAAAGAGTTGGCAAGCATCGCCGGCCAAAAGAACAAGAAGAAGGACGGCATCCCGCCTGGCTCCGGGAGGCTCCAAGTCCGCGATGCAATGACCCGGCCCGTTCCTCTTTCCTGCTGCCTCTATCTGGCATAAGACGGCCCCTCGAGTGGCTGTTAAAAGATCCAGCAAGCCGCGACTGTAGCTTGATGAATTGCTGCCCGTTGTAGGAAAGGCTTTATAGCAATGAGGCCAAGCACGGCCACCACTCCCTAAGAGAGCCTGCATATACCCCGCCACGGGGAATAAGAAGAAGAAATATACCCCGCCATGGGGGCATAAGATGCAAGAAAAGCTACACCCCGCCATGGGGGGCATAGGAAGCAACAAAGAATTCACCCCGGCCCGGGGGCATAAGAAATAAAGAATTCACCCCAGACTTAGGAGAATCTGAAGAAGAAACATAAACCCCGCACGGGGGCATGAGAAGCAAAAGATACAGCCCGCCTTGGGGGCATTTGAAGCAGGACAAACAACATTCCCCGGCTTAGGGGCGCATGAAGAAAGGAATGCACCCCGCTTAGGGGCACATAAGCATAAGAAGAAGAGACTGCCCCGGCCTGGGGTCATGAGAAGAAGCAGAGTTGCACCCCGGCTTAGGGGGCATATGAAGAGAAGTGTACCCCACCCTGGGGCATAAGAGGCAGAAGAATCAACCCCGACTCAGGGGTAACTGAAGAGAAATTCACCCCTGCCTCGGGGGGCACAAGAAGCAAGAATTCCACCCCCGCCATGAGGGCACAAGAAGCAACACCCCGATTCGTGGGGGCATGCGGGACAAAGAATACACCCCGGCTTAGGGACATTTAAAAAAACACATACACCCCCGCACGGGGGGCATAAGAAGCAAAAGATACACCCCGTGCTAGGGGCATATGAAGAGAGTACACTCCATCCCGGGGGCGTAAGAAGCGGAAGAAACACACCCCGCCATGGGGGATAAGAAGGAGGAAACATACTCCACCATGGGGGCACAAGAAGCAACAGCTGCACCCCGGCTCAGGGGCAGGTAAAGAGAAGTCCACCCCGGCTTAGGGGTATTTGAAGAAGAAATACACCCCGCCTGGGGGCATAGAAGCCGCAAAGAACATGCCTCGGTTCAGGGGCATTTGAAGAAGCTACATCCTGCCTTGGGAGCATAAGAAGAAAAGAGTCCACCCCATCTTAGGGGTATTTGAAGAAGAAACATACCCCACCTGGGGGCATAGAGGTCATAAAGAATACGCCCCGGCTTAGGGGTATTTGAAGAAGAAAGATACCCCGCCTCGGGAGACATTGCAAGCAGCGATACACCCTGCTTGGGCGCACAGGAAGCAAACCACACCCCGCCATGGGGGCACATGAAGAGGATCCACCCCGACTCGGGGGTACATGAAGCAGCAAAGAATACACCTCACCTTAGGGGAATCTGAAGAAGAAGCATACACCCCACCAACGGGGGCACAGGAGCCATCGAGAACACACCCCACTTTGGGTGCACAAGAAGCAAACATCCCCCAGCGTGTCGGGGCAGAAGAAGAAGAATTCCCCCCCTCGGGGGCATAAAAAGCAAAGATATACCCGGTGCCCGGGGCACATGGAGAGAAAGACACCTCCCTTTGGGGGCACAACAAGCAACAAAGATACACCCTCATCCCAGGGGCATATGAAGAGAATACACTCCATCCCGGGGGCATAAGAAGTAAAGAGAATCCACCCTTGTCTGGGGGCATAAGAAGCGGAGGACACACCCCACCTTGGGTGCAAAGAAGCAAAAATCCTACCCTGTATAGGGGCGTATGAAACCAAAGAATACACCCTGGCTTAGGGGAATACAAATAGAAATACACCCCACTCTGGGACAGAGGAAGCGGAAGAATACACCCCGCCTTGGGGCATATGAAGTCAAGAATCACACCCCCGTCTTGGGGGCATTTGAAGAAGAAGCATACCTCGCCTCGAGGGCCTAGAAGCTATAAAGAACACGTCCCGACTCAGGGGCACATGAAGAGAAGTCCACCCCGGCCTAGGGGTATTTGAAGAAGAAACATACCCGCCCGGGGGCATATAAGCCATAAAGAATACGCTCCGGCTTAGGGGTATTTGAAGAAGCTACATCCCACCTTGGGAGCATAAGAAGAAAAGAGAATCCACCCCGGCTTAGGGGCATTTGAAGGAGTATACCCCAGGCTCGGAATCCATGAAGCAACATGCACCCCCCCGGGGGGGCATTTGAAGCAGAACAAACAACATCCCCCGGTTTAGGGGGGGTATGAAGAAAGGAATACACCCCGATATGGGGGGCATATAAGCAAAGAAGAAGAATTCACCCCACCTCGGGGGCATAAGAAGCAAGAGTCATACCCCGCCTCGGGGGCAGCAATACACTCCACTCTGGGGGCACTAGAAGCAGAATACACCCCGTACCAGGGCCATGTGAAGGGAAAGATACCTCGCTCTGGGGCACCAAAAAGTAGCAATTACACCCCACCTTGGGTGCACAATAAGCAAACATCCCCCAGTGTGTCGGGGCGGAAGAAGAAGAATTCTCCCCTCTTTAGGGCATAAGAAGCAAAAGATACACCCCCGCTCAGGGGCACATGAAGAGAATACACCCCGGCTTCGGGGCATTTGACAAAGAATTCACCCCGCACTGGGGGTAAAAAGAGCAAAAGAATACACCCCGCGCTGGGGGCAAAAAGAGCAAAAGAATACACCCCGGCTTGGGGATATTTGAAGAAGAGACACACCCCGTCCGGGGGCATAGAAGTCGTGAAGAATGCACGCCGCCTTGTGGGGGCACAGAAGCAAAGAGACAGACATCCCGCTCTAGGGGGTATGTGAAGAGAAATGTGCCCAACCTTGCGGGGTAGAAGAAGCATAACCTACCCCGGCCCAGGGGCATAAGAGGCAAAAAAAACACACCCCGCTTGGGGGCACACAAAGGAAGAAACCCAACCCCGCTCTGGGGGCATATCAGACAAAACTATACCCCAGTTTAGAGGCATTTGAAGAAGGAATATACCCCATCATGGGGGCATGAGGAGCAAAGATTATACCCCGCCTGGGGGCACACAGAGAAAGAACACACCCCCGCCTTATGGGGGCATCAGAAGCAAGGACTTCACCTCGCCTCAGAGGGCGTAAGAAGCGAAAGATATACCCCACCCTGGGGGCACAAAAAGTAAAACACACCCCACCTTGGGGGCATAAGAAGCCGAGGACATACCCCGCCATGGGGGCATTAGAAGCAGAATGCATCCCCGCCCCAGGGGCATATGAAGCAACATACACCTCGCCTCGGCAGCATATGAGGCCAAGAAGCACACCCCGACTTAGGGGCACTCGAAGAGAAACATACCCCGCTCGGGGGCATAAGAAGCAAGGAATTTACACCCCATCTAGGGGCACAGAAGCCCTGAGAAACACACCCCGCCTGGGGGCACAGAAGAAAAGCTACACCCCAACCTGGGGGCATGTTAAGAGAAAAAAAAACACCCTAGTCCGGGGGCATCAATGAGAAAGGGAGAGCAGAACAAAGAATAGTCACGAGGCAAGCATGGGCTTTGCACCCGCCTCTCCACACAAATAAAGAAGAAAAAAAATCTTTATGAGGTAAACTTTTACCTCCGACCTCCAGCCATCCAACAAATAGAAACCAATAAACCTTCCGCCGACGGGGCGTTAAACCGGAAAATATCCATCCATCGGGGCTTCAAGCCGAGAAATATCCAGCCATCGGGGCTTCAAGCCAACATATATTCAGCCATCGGGGCTTCAAGCCGACAGATACTCAGCCATCGGGGCTTCAAGCCGATAGATATTCAGCCATCGGGGCTTCAAGCCGACAGATATTTAGCCATCGGGACTTCAATCCGACAGATATTCAGCCATCGGGGCGTTAAACTGACAAAACCTTCCGCCGACGGGGCGTTAAACCGACTAAACCTTTCGCCGACGGGGCGTTGAGCCGACTAAACCTTTCACCGACGGGGCGTTAAACTGACTGAACCCTCCACCGACGGGGCGTTAAACCGACTAAACCTTCCGCCGACGGGGCGTTAAACCGACTAGACCTTCCGTCGACGGGGCGATAAACCAACTAGATCTTCCGCCGACGGGGCGTTAAACTGACTAGACCTTCCGTCGACGGGGCGCTAAAACGACCAACTTTCAGCCATCGGGGCTTCAAGCCGACAGCTGCCCCTTCATCGGCCTTCGGGTCGACAGTTATATAATCATCGGCCCCCGAGCCGACAGCTACCTCATCATCGGCCCCCGAGCCGATAGCTACCTCATCATCGACTCCTAGCCGACAGCTACCTCATCATTGGCACCCTAGCCGACAGCTTCCCAGTTAAAAAATAATAATAGACCTCTCACTTTGGTTCGGATCCTTCCCCGGCCAGAGAATAAAAGAATAAATCTTCGGCTTTGGTTCGGACCCTTCCCCCGGCCAGAGAACAAAAGGAGACCCCTCTCTTCGGCTCTCACATCCTGCTACTCGACGCCCTTCGGCTCAGTTATTCCGGCCAAGGCCCACTATCAGGATTAATCCACCTGTCCCACCGTGCTCTCCGATATTTTTCGACTTTATAGACTACTTCTAACATCTCTCGGCTTGTCAGCCTGCTCCCAATATCCCTTGACTTTTTAGCCTACTTTTCAGTTCCCTTTGGCTTTTATAGCATGCTTCCCAACTTTGGCTCTTGCAGCCTGCTTACCTTTGGCCCTCGTGGCCTGCTTCCCAACTTTGGCTCTTACAGCCTGCTTCCCTTTGGCTTTTATAGCCCGCTTCCCAATTTTGGCTCTTGCAGCCTGCTTCCCTTTGGCTTTTATAGCCCGCTTCCCAATTTTGGCTCTCGTAGCCTGCTTCCTTGATTTGGCTTCCGCAGCCTGCTTCCCATAAGTTCGGCTCTTGCAGCCCGCTCCCCAATATCTTTGGCTCTTGCAGCCTGCTTCCCTTTGGCTTTTATAGCCCGCTTCCCAATTTTGGCTCTCGTAGCCTGCTTCCTCGATTTGGCTTCCGCAGCCTGCTTCCCATAAGTTCGGCTCTTGCAGCCCGGTTCCCAATATCTTTGCTCTTGCAGCCTGCTTCCCAGAATTCGACCTTTACGGCCCACTTCTCATAACTTCGGCTCCTGCAGCCCGCTTCCCAATTTTGGCTCTTGTAGCCTGCTTCCCCGATTTGGCTTCCGTAGCCTGCTTCCCATAATTTCAGCTCTTGCAGCCCGCTTCCTAATATCTTTGGCTCTTGCAGCCTACCTCCCAGAATTCCGCCTCTACGGCCTGCTTCCCAGAATTCGGCCTTCACGGCCCGCTTCCCGTAACTTTGGCTCCTGCAGCCCGCTTCCCAACTTCGGCTCCTGCAGCCTGCTTCCCATAATTTGGCTCTCGCAGCCCACTCTCCCCGATTTTGGCTATTGTGGCCTACTTCCAATATCAACTTCGGCTTTTATAGCCCGCTTCCCCAATGTCCTTTCGACCCTTCGCGGTCTCCTTCCTCAGCACCTTGGCTGCTGCTTTGATTCTATTTGCACATACAAGATACATATACGTAACGACAGCATGTTCTTACGCAAAAAAAAAGGGAAAAAGGGAAAAAAAAGAAAAAAAGAAAGAAAAAAAGAGAAAAAAATAATAAGAATTGCTTGGCTACCCTGCTTGCATGCTTGCTTAATATAGAATAATACAATTCCTCAGAATTTTCTAGGACCGTGTTTCCGTACTAAATAATAATGCCCCGATTCCGGATGCGCGCGCGTCATGGCATACGCTCGAAAAGAACCCAACTATGGCGGGTGCACACGTCAAGGGGAAGAGTCATGGCTGAACTGCTAAGTCAAATTCACAAAATAAACCAGAGACAACGCTCCCACACTTCGCACTTAATGTGTTCAATGGCCTTAGACCATAGGGATTGCCCGAATTTCTTCTTAGCACTCTACGGAGACTTGAATTCCTGCACTCGCGTGAAAGGTAATCGTGAGGAAAAAGCTACCTACCCCCACTGTAAGGAGAGAGAGAGAGAGAGAGAGAGAGAGAGAGAGAGAGAGAGAAAAGAAAACAAGGGAAAGAGAAGAGAGAGAGAAACACGGATCCGAGTAGCCGGGAATCCCCACTGAAACAAATGAGGAGACTCGCGCGAAATGGTGAAGCGAATCACAATAAGGACGAATCCCAGTTGCCGGGAATCCCCATTGAGACACATGAGGAGACTCGCGCCGAACGGTGAAATCCGCTACCAAAATAAACAGATGGGGGCTGTGTGAAGCTACCGAAAGTCGAAAGCCTGAAACTAATGTGTAGGCGCTAGAGTGAGCCTCGAGTGTCACCAGGAAGACCTGCATATCCCTATGGTTAGGGCTCTTTGCTCACACATTTGCACTGTCATGCCACAGAGAATTACCTCGGGTGAAATGCGTGAATTTAGGCTATGCAGGCAAGACATGCGATATCCTCTTGACGGGTGCATCACCCCTCAATTGTGCCTCGTGGCCCGCATCGCATCTACGAATTATGGGCGATGTCCCTATCCTATCCCCTATAGAGGGAGCTGCCTTACTTATATCTATGTTATGCCTGCTAATGAATGCTTGCATGTTTTAAAAAAAAAAGAGAAGAGAAAAAAATGATAAAAAATATAAAAATAAAAAAATAAAAATAAAAATAAAAAATAATAAAATAGCAAGGATGTGTGTATACAATAAACTCAATTTCGGCCATCGAAGCCCACTTTCCCAGCTCTGGCTCGTAGAG
Organism: Amorphophallus konjac; assembly: GCA_022559845.1. Classification (NCBI taxonomy): domain Eukaryota; kingdom Viridiplantae; phylum Streptophyta; class Magnoliopsida; order Alismatales; family Araceae; genus Amorphophallus; species Amorphophallus konjac. The sequence goes on from CM040120.1 coordinate 30,658,345, forward strand.
CCCAATCTCGACCCCCTGGCCTACCTCTTGCCCTCGCGGCCCGTTAATCTCCCAACTCCGGCTCTTGAAGCCCGCTTCCAGCCTTGGCTGTTCTGGCCTCCCCTATCGGCCCCTGAGCCGACAGCTGTATAATTATCGGCCCCTGAGCCGATAACTTTTTAATCATCGGCCTCCGGGTCGACAGCTTTTCAATTGTTGGCTCCCATGCCAACAGCTTTCAATTATCGGCCGCTGCGCCGACAGCTCTTATAGCATTAGCATCCACGCCAGCAGCCACCCGGAGTTCTTCAAAAAAAAGAGGGAAAAAAGAAGGGAAGAAGAGAAGAAGAAGGAAAGAGAGAAAAAAATAACAAAAAGGAGATAAGAGAAAAAGAAAAAAAGAAAACAAAAAGAGAAGAGAAGAAGAAGAAGAGAAGAAGAGAAAAGAGAGAATAAAAGAAAGAAAAGAGACAAAGAGACCAACATATCATGTCAGCGCCAGGCACCCTGTCGGCACTGACGAAGAGACAAAGAGATCAACATATCATGTCAGCGCCCGGCACCCTGTCGGCACTGACGAAGAGACAAAGAGACCAACAAACCATGTCAGCTCCTGGTGCCCTGTCGGCACTGACGAAGAGAAGAAAAGACCAACATATCACGTCAGCGCCCGACACCCCGTTGGCACTGACGAAGAGGAGAAGAGACCAACATGCTACGTCAGTCCCCGACACCCCGTCGGCACTGACGAAGAGAAGAAGAGACCAACATGCTATGCCAGCTCCCGACACCCTGTCGGCACTAACGAAGAGAAGAAAAGACAAATAAACCGTGGCAGCTCCCGACGCCCTGTCGGCACTGCTGAAGAAGAGAAGAGACAAGCATGCCACGTCAGCTCCCAACACCCCGTCGGTGTCGACGAAGAGAAAAGAGACAAGCACACCCACGGGCACCGCCCGGCTCATCCTTCGCCTGCGCTACCCGTGGGTGGGGGGCATTTGTGGATGTGTAAAATTGCACGCCCGTATGTCCCAACTAGTCCAGCATCAACAGCAACCCCAAACTGAAGAAACTGTGTGAAAGAGGGGCCATCCAGACTCCCCGAACGCACACACACTACCGTGAAGCTATCTCCGAAATCACTACAGTGAAGAGAAATCAAACCACCGGGAGCCCCACAATCCATGGGCCTCGAAGAAAAACAGAATGGGCCACAACTCGCTCTCACAATGGGCTCAGAACTGCCCATTTAGCCCTTCAGCAGCATGCCCTCACAGCCTTCAGCGGCACGCCCCTGGCAGCCTTCAGTAGCACGCCCTGGCAGCCTTCAGCGGCATGCCCTCAAGGCCCTTCAGCGGCATGCCCTGGCAGCCATCAGCAGCACGCGCTGGCAGCCTTCAACGGCACGCCCCTGGCAGTCTTCAGCGGCACGCCCATGGCAGCCTTCAGAGGCACCCCCTGGTAGCCTTCAGCGGCACTCCCCTCAGCAGCACACCCTAGAGCCTTCAGCGACACGCCCTCAAGGCCCTTCAGCGGCATGCCCTGGCAGCCTTCAGCCGCATGCCCTGGCAGCCTTCACCGGCACGCCCCTGGCAGTCCTTCAGCGGCACGCCTTGACAGCCTTCAGCGGCACGCCCCTGGCATCCCTCAGCAGCACGCCCTGGCAGCCTTCAACGGCACGCCCCCGGTAGCCTTCAGCGGCACGCCCTAGCAACCTTCAACGGCACGCCCCTTGCAGCCTTCAGCAGCACGCCCCTGGCAACCTTCAGCAGCACGCCCTGGAGCCTTCAGCGGCACGCCCTCAAGGCCCTTCAGCGGCATGCCCTGGCAGCCTTCAGCGACACGCTTGTTTATCCCGCCAGTGGCACGCTGTCCAGGCTCTTCAACGGCACATTCCGGCAGATGAGATCTTGCGCCCATGCCCTATAGATCCTTGGCGCACAGTGAGCTGTCCGAGGTGTCGACCGGAGACTAGGCCACGCAGGCTACTCCTCTGCCACCAAGGACGGGGAGGTCAAACCCCATTCAATGCCCATCACCACCCGCCACCGTCGTTCGCGCCCGAACGCTCCCGCCGTTGGGGTATAAAACGCCCCCCCTTCTTCGGCCAATAAAAGGGGGGAAGAACAGACGAGAGAGAGAGGGACGGGGAGACAGACACACAGATGAAGAGAGCAACACAGGAGAAGAAGAAGAAGAGAAGAAGAAGAAGAAAAGAAGAAGAAGTAGAGGGGAGGCTCCGGCTCCCCCCGTTGCTCCGTCCACCGCCCCTGTGCGAAGAGAGAAGAAGAAGAGAAGAAGAGAGGAGAGTCTGCCGTTCCACCCACCGCCACCTGAGCGAAGAGAAGAGAAGAAAGGGAAAGGGGTTACTGCCCCCCTTTTTTTTTGCTACTATCCCGTCCACCACCGTCTGTGTGAAGAGAGGAAGAGAGGAAGAGTGAGTGAAGAGAGAGAGAGAGAGAGAGAGAGGTCCGGGAGGGGAGGAGTCCATGCTCCGTCCCCCCCCCCCCCTCACTGTATTTTCTTTCTTTCTTCCTTTGTCCTCCTTTTGTTTTCTTTTCCCATTGCAATGTATTAGCTCTCTTGGGGCACTCCTTTTGTGAGAATAAAGGTAGAAGACTTGCAAATATTTTTTGACGTCCTTCCGAGACATTTCTTCCGTGTTTGCATCCTTCGGTGTTTCACGCCCCTTTCTTTTCTTCCCTTCTTTAGTGTTTGTTTTCCCCCGGGTGTTTTCACCTTCGTTCACCCCTGGTTGTGCCTCCAACGGCACACCCCAGCCGTGCCTCCAGAGGCACACCCTAGCCGTGCCCCAGCGGCACACCCCAACCAGCCCTTACCGGCACGCCCTTGGCCTGCCTCTACCCGGCACACCTGGCCCTCTCCCTTCCAGTCAGGGTATCCTTAGGCTGCATTAGCCCAGTGTTTCTTGTTTGTCGTCCCCTCCGAGCTTTCCGAGGTTTTATTAAGGTGTTGCCGCTCTCGGGCGCCCACCTCCAATTGTTGGGTTCCGCCACTCCATGTGGGCGCGTTCCCTGTATCTCCCTTACACTCGGGTCAAGGGGAGATACTACTGAATTTTTGTTAGAAACGATAACATATTAAAAAGGTAAAAGGAAGTAACAAACAAATGGGGCAATAACGAATTATAAGACAAAGAGAAAGCAACAAACAAATGAAACCAACAACAATAAAACATTCTAATCAACTAAAGGAACACTCCTCAGCCCCTCCTGCGGCACACTCTTCACCCCCAGTGGTACACTCCTTAGCCCCTCCAGTAGCACACTCTTCACCCTCAGCGGTACACTCCTCAGCCCCTCCAGTGGCACACTCTTCACCCTCAGCGGTACACTCCTTAGCCCCTCCAGCAGCACACTCTTCACCCCCAGCGGTACACTCCTTAGCCCCTCCAGCGGCACACTCTCCATTCTCCAGCAGTACACTTCACCCTTCCTCCTACCGTATAAAAAAAAGAAAGAAAGTATAATAATGATAATACAAAGGGAAAAACCCACCCGATAATCATAAAAAAATGCAATAATAGAAGAGTGAGAGATAAAAAAAATAGATAATAAAAAAGGGAGATAAAAAATATAAATTAAGGAAGACTTCATGATCAGCGGGTGAAAAAAGAAATAATAACAAAAAGGGGAACAAATAATAATGATAATAATAAAGTAGTAGATAATAATAATAACAAACTTAAAAAAGGAGATAAATAGAGAATTGATAATAATAAAGACACAAGTAATAATAACAACGAACTCAACAAAAAAACAATGAATAAACAAATGATAATAAAATAAGTAAAAAAGTAAAAAAATAATAACAACAGACTCAACAAAAATAATAAATAGACAAATGATAATAAAATAAATAAATAATAATAACAAACTCAACAGAAGATAACAAATAAACAAATAATGATGGAATAAACAAATAATAATAGACAAGTGTACCCCAACATATATATATATAAAGAATAGTAATAATAACAACAAAGAAATAATAATAAAATAATAACTATTAAATTTTAAATAATAATAAAATGACGAGATCTGTCCCGCAGCCTTATCTCTCCTCAAGACCCGGTATAAAGGGAATATTACCGCCGCCCCCCCCCCCCAAGTCGAGTTCGGACCTTGGGAACCATCCTGACACGGCCGTAACCCGACATTACTCCGGGCCGATAGTTCGTCGAACCGGACTCGTTCCCATTGGGATTCGTTTCCGCTCTTTCATTGGAATTTCCATAAACTCGGCATACATTTGTACGGGTTTTATTTCCGTTTACGTCGCACCTTCAATACGGACGTTGGTCCGAACATAAAGTGGTCCATGAATGACCGACAAAATCCGGATAAAACAAGGCGGCTCTCGTCATACCCGAACCCTACGCGTGGGAATATCAATAAGACCTTCATGAGTCACGCTCAGACCTCGGGCTCGTCCCAATCATGGTCGTCGCCCGACCCAAATCTAAGGCCTACAGCCCGCTATCTTTGAATACGTCTTTGTTTTGGAATCTAGTCCTGGGACACCTTACCGCCGCCCTTCGGCACCGGAAATATTAACGATGCCCGTGCAAGTCTCGTTTGGACCACGGGAGGCGCCCCCGGTATGGTCCTGACTCGATCTCGCATCGGGCCTATAAATTCATTAGTTTCTTGCTACACTAACCGAGATTTAACCGAATATTTTCAGTGTCTTGGAATAATATACTTGCCGTATCCCGGCATACACATGTTCCAGGTCCTCCCGCGACGATTATGGTATTCACAAGCCGGACACCCGTCTGAATATTAAACGGTCTCCCGAACGACCGATACGTTTCAAACGTTCGCTCCCAAAGATATAGGGCTTTCCAGCTGGTTCAGAGGATATCCCCCCGTTGTCCCTTGGCACCGGAAATATTAATGACGCTCATGCGAGCCTGACTTCGACCGCGAGGGGGCCCACTGAAGTATGGTATCGTCTTGCACCGGGCCAACAAATTTACTGGTTTTTGACCGCTCCAACCGAAGTTTAGCCGAACGCTTCATATTCTTCTGAGCAATAAATTTACCGTACCTCGGCATACATGCATTCCGGTTTCCCTGCGACAGTCGCGGTTTTCTCGAGCCCGACATTCGTCCGAATATTAAATGGTCAACACATGGCCGACATGATTGTGAATGCTTTCTTTTAACACCTGTACGGGGATTTCAATACTTCCTAATAAGTCTTTCATGCAATTAATCTCCTGGCCATGAGGCCCTGATTCCCGGCGATTAATCAAGGGTGTTCCCTCGCATGGGGGATGCAAATGACGCCGTGACCTTTATGGCACGGCGAGTTTTGGTCCTGACCCGAACCACACAATCGTCTGACCGAGTCAGATTGAGTGCACCATGGGCTCTTCGGAGTCCGAATAAATTGTCACTTCGGTGACTGGCACGCCCACACACTTAATAGACGAACCACTAAAATAAGTGAATTTTAGTGCATCCACATGTATATATCCCATTTTGAATCCGTAAATACGTTTCTATTAATGGGCTTGGGTCTAAAGGTCTTGGAATTGGGTCTTTGGGCCTATTTGAGTTGGGCTTAACCCTTTGTTTAATATATGGCCTTTAAATGGACTTAAATAAATCCCTAACTCCCTCTTAATAGCCCATTAAGCCTTTTCAATTGCTTAGTAACTAGATTTTGTCTAAGAAAATTCTTAGAAAATTCTCTGGCATTACAAACAACCCCGCGATCAACCTCGGGCGCTTGCTACTAGCGAACCTTTCTTTAAATAGATGCCCGAACTGTCGAAAGTTAGTGATACTTCCGGGGGCGAGTGCTCGGAACCAGGTCTGAGCACCTTGAACCAGAGTGGTTACGAACGCTCGACATTTGACGGCATCGGATGCCCCGTGAAGAGTCATCAGGGCGTCGAAGCTGTCGTAGTGGTCGGCCGGGTCGCCCTGGCCGTCAAAGGATTTGAAGGTCGGCAGGGAAACTCTTAGTGAGATTTCTGCCTCCAAAATGTCGGCAGAGAACGAGGATTGCTCCTTGTCCTTCTTCGTGGAGCTCTCTTGTAGGGCGCGAAGGGTGCTCTCCTGCTCGGTGAAACGTCGCTCAAAGTCTCGCAATCGGAGGGAAATATCCGGCTGATGTTGGGATGGTGCCAGGGGGGTCTGGGTGTTCCCTCGGCTTTTTCCCCGCTACTCCTTGGTGGGGCCGTCCACTTTTGTATGCTGGCGAGGTGGCGCAGATTTTATTCCTTGCGGATTGGAGGAAGCCTCCTGTTCCGGGGGCGAGAGTTGTGAGGGTTCGCCTGGCCCGCTCCGGATAATGTGTCCTCCTTGGAGGATAAAACGGCCCCTGACTATCACCCGGGAGGCTTCCACGTGGGGGGGACTCGCACGGGAACGCTGGGACAGTTCCTCCCTGGCTACTTGGGTCCTCATCAAATTGACAAGGATATCCAGTTTAGCGTTGAGGGATCGGAGGGCGTCTGGGTCCCCGGAAACGGGTTGTCCCCCCGCGGCCGGTGGAGGTAGGACATTGGCCTGATTGTTGGAAAGGGGGCCAGTCGAAGAGTGCGATGGCGCAAGTTCCCTATCCATGGCCACTGGTGCCTTCCCTTTTTCACTGGTGTTTCTCCTATTGTTATTTCTCCACACCATATTGGTTTCTTGTTCGTTTCCCACAGATGGCGCCAGATGAAGAGGCGTGATCTCGTGCTGAAGCCTGAGCCGTCCAATCTTCCTCGAACACTGAATGTGGCCACACTATATTAAAACTCTGCAAGGTGGGAAACAGATAGGGGGCCCAGGGGAATAATCCTGGGGAAAACCCTCCGATGCTTAAGTCATCAAAGTAGTAGAGCGTTGTGCGGAGGAGAAGAAGGAGACAAGGGGGTGGGCACGAGATCGCTTGTAACGACTCGAGATCTGAGTACCGGAAAAGAACCTGCACAACTCGAATCCCGGCCCGCCACCCACGAGCCCGAAGACTCGGAAGGGTTAAAGGAATGATGTGGGAGTACAAGAGATGCTGAAATAACTGCAGAGATAGCACAATAATTTAAATAAAATGCATAGAATAAAATAAATAATTAAACTGCTACACGGTCCAGTGTATCTCATGTCCAAATTAAGTACTGTCAATAGAAAGAAAAGTACAAGTACACGGGGCGTACGCCAGCTCTGGCAAACTGGCAACTAACCCTGGCTGCTAGCACCACGCTGAAACTCCGTCGCACCTCTCGATGACCCCACCTCACCTGAAAACACAGGGGTGAGCCTCATTTCATTGGCCCAGTAGGGATCCCTCGGACCCCCACCGCACAACGGATAAAACGAGACAACCAGGCACGAACAACCGCAGAAAGTAACCCTACCTAGCTGGAGTATGGTAGAAGCAACAAGCAGTAATAAATAAACGGAAAAGCTCCCTACAACTGACCGCACCAAGCCAACAGACCTCAAATCGGCGGAAAAATGAGTCCGTACCTGCCAGGAGACAGGAGCACCACCCACTAGAAGCAAATCCAGATGCGTCCCCTGACGTCTTACACCGCGCCTCAAGTGTCTCCCTACAACGCCCCAGGCGGAGACTGAGACACACAACAGTAACCAGGAACTCAGAACAAGGACTAGCTGGGGTCGCGCTCGTCAGCGCGTGTCCTCTGCCCCCAACTACGCATGCACACACAGACCAACTGATCTAGGTCGGGTCCTGGTGCGGACACCCGCGCAATTGAGAAGCATGATACGCCGAGCCACCGGTACCGTACGCGGAGCACCACCCGAGCCATTTCAGAGTCCATCTGGCTCGGAGACAGTCTGGAGACTCCCCCTTGAGTCTCGGCCTTCATCACATTTATTTGGACTTTATTTGTGTGTCATGTGTGTTATTTAGTTTTATTCGGTTTGTAATTTGGATTGTAATAAGGGTTTATATGTAAATGGGACCACCCGGGTCCCACGGGCCCCCCACACCTCCTCCCATTGATCCACCTCACCCCTAGGGCCCATGTGGGGTCAGTCAACATTCTAATTGTGGGCTTCTAGAAGAGTGGGCCAAGTGGGGGACAAGTGGACTTAGAAGTCAAGGTTGGCCACCAACCTTAACCCCTTAGTCAAGGGGGCGCCCCCCTCTCACTATCATCATTTTTTATTTTTTATAAAATGTGTGTTAGAACTAATTAGTTCTATCCTTTTTTTTATCCCCCCCAAACCCTAGATCTAGGGGTAATTTGAGTCTTTTGGCATTTCATATAAATGCCTTGTATTTCCCATTTATGAAGAATTAATGCATATGAAATCCAAGAATTTTATTGGAGCAGCAAGGGCCGCCCCCTTCTCCCTCTCCCCTCTCTTCTTCTTGTAGCTGGGAAGGTTATCTTCTGAGGTGGGAAGCCTCATGTATCAGTTCCGGTGATCGCCATCGCACCACCACGGTTGCCGCCGGTGTTCTGTCCACCCAGGATAGAGGCTCCATCCACGAATTTCTGCGCTCCACCCCGAGATCTTCTGGAGCCTAAAATTTTAGGGTGTGTTCCATAGGTGTCTCCCACGTTCCACAGAATTTGGTTGGCCTTCTAGTTTCCGTTTCATATTTTTCCATTTTCGTTTTCCCCTCCCCCTCAGATCTGTCAGCTTTCTGTTCTCTAGGACAGTCAGCCTGAGTTTCCAATCTTCGGACCACTCTTTGATTTTTCCAGGCGTTCCCAAATTTACTGAAAGTTCTATCCACCGTCCTCTCCATCCCTAATTTTGTGTGGAATTTTCACAGGCCTCCATCTATTTTTAGAAATTTCATCTTCTTCCCAAGATCTGTTCAGTCCCCTGCTATCCAGATCCGATCACCCGCCAAAAATACGTTTTCCCACCAAAATCTCAACAAAACCTTTCACAAAAAATATTTCCATTTTCCTCTCTCTCCCCTCTATAACTTTCATGAAGAGCTCGAAGCCTGAATCTGAGGTCTACTCCACGGTCAAAGGCAGTTCTCAGGAAACCGCTCTGCTGTTCTGAGATTTCGAGAACTATCCAACAGCAAATTCAAAAATCAACAAAGGCCAGATCCGTGCAGATCCAGTTAATCTCTCTGGCCCTAGATTGAAGGACTTCGAAAGAGCTTTCCAACGGTACCTCCTGTGCTTCGATCTGACATCAGGATTGTTCGCAGCAGCTGATCTCGTCGGAGCGCGCGCTAAAAAACCTGAAGCATCAGTCTGTGGGCAGCAACTCCAACACTTGGTGATCGGAGCCGATCGGCCTCCGGCCGGTGTTTCCATCCCACCGCCATCCCGGGAGACGTGCCACCAGGGGTCGCCATCACAGCGGGACCCACCCCATCAGACTCGGAGGATAAAGCGGCTCGTGGGCCCCACCGGCCCGTAGATCGCGCCGTCCGGACAACACCAAAACGTGGGTTCAGCACCGTCGGGACGACATCAAAATGCTGTCCGTCAACCTGATTGTCGCGACTCCCGGACCCCACATGTGACCTGTTACCTCTCTGCGTGGAGTGGGTCAAAATTATTGTACTGCTGTAATAGTGTTTAACCGGGAGTCCATGATTGGCCGGGGTTGTCTTCCCCACGTCGGGAGCGTGGAGGTAACGATCGTAACTTCTTGGCATTACTTTGCTTAGCTAGTATATGGTCATATGCCGCTGCCGAGAGTGATAGGAACTAGCCCGTGAGTCCATGTCACCGCTGTGAGTGTGAGAGTGACCCGTCCCGTGGCTCGATCCGAGTCCGGAAGTGAGTCGACTACCCTTGAACTCTGCCGGTTCCTCAACCGTGCACGATCCGCGTTTCCCTCGCTTGGGACGACGAGTGAGCTTGCGTTTCTGTTAGCGACGTATAGCCCATAGATACTCATAGTGTCGGGCCGAAATATCTCCAATTTGTGTGTTGCTGGTCGCATCTCCATCTAGAGTTCGAGGTCCGCATCATATAGAGTCGGTCTCCCGTGTCCGTCCCGCATCAGTTTGGTATCAGAGCGAGTCGAGTCTAGGGTAGTCTTTGCATAAGTCTTGCATAGTCTAAGTCGAGTCTAGGATCATCATTATTTTCAAAACAAAAAAAAGTGTTTTAAAATTGCATTTCATCTCGATAATTCGGTATCTTAAAAGGTGTTGTCCGAACGTTAGGCTACGCCTATCGGGAAGGCCGCACACTTGCGGGAGTGATCTTCGGATCGATTAACTCCGCCACGTACCGATATTGGTTTAGGTCTAGGTGCATTAGTCGGTGTTTGCATCAGTTTGTGTCTCCTAGTTCGTGTGTCTTTGCATGCCCACCCGTCGAGGTACCCAATACTCGCCACCACCACCTATGGCGGATTCCCGAGCCCGTAGCTCCGATGAGTCCTCGACGGCCGAGATGTTCGAGCCATTATGGAACGTCTTGACACGCGTATGGATGGCCTTAGTACGCATCTAGATGGCGTAGGAACGCATCTAGAAGGGAGAATGAAAGCCCTCGAGGATCGGGCCGAATCTTTGGACCAGTCCATCCAGGGACTTGTAGGGAGGATTGCCGTCCTCGAGAGGGCCCCAGCGGCGGCGCAACGCGCGCCGACCAATGGTCAACAAGAGCCGGCTCAGCAACCTGCTGCACCAAGGGCTCAGGCAGTGGATGTTGGGAGGCAACATGTGCATGTGGTGGATGACTATGCATCTGACAATGAGCAAGGGGGTTACGGTCGTCGGAATCAACGACGGAATCGTGATGACGATGATGACGACCGCATTCTTAGGGGCGTGCGTGCGGACCCTCCCACTTTTAGCGGGTCCTTGGACCCTAGGGTGTATTTAGATTGGGAGGCCGGCATGGACCGGTACTTCGAGTGGTTTGAGATGACGGACCACCGAAGAGTCCGATACGCGAAGATGAAGCTGCAAGGGCAGGCCCAAACTTATTGGACCAATGTGGAGAGCCTGCTCAATCAGCGACGTCAACCCCAAATCGGTACTTGGGATGACATGAAAACCAAGCTGAGGGAGAAATACCTTCCTGCCTCATATCGCCAACGTCTCATAGACAAATGGCAAAGCATCTCCCAAGGGAATCGATCCGTGACTGAGTACACCGCTGAGTTTGACGAGTATTACTTACGGTGTGGAGTCACGGAAGAGAGCACCATGACTATATCCCGCTTTCGAAGAGGTCTGCGGCCCAACTATCAGTATGAACTCTTTCACCGCAATGCGACCACTTTGGAGCAGGCATATCAGATTGCTCTCGAATTGGAGCAATTCGAGGCCGAGTTTGAGTCTCCCTATCGGTTGGGATCCTTCCCCCTACGTAGTGTCGAGCCCCGTGGCTCATCTGGCACGTATCCGAGGGCCCCCATGGCTCGACCTCAGGAGCCCGCTCGCCCCGAGCCCTTTGCTCCTAGGCCTCGCCCTCCACCCCCGAGGGACCTTCCTCGTCCCCAGCGTCTTACGGCACCCACAGCCCGTCCACCGGCACCCGCACCTCTTGCACGTCCTTTGCTTGCCTACACCTCCTATCCGTCGGGAGGATAAGGGGAAAGGACCCATGATTGGGGAGCCTAGTGGATCACGGCAGCAGTGTTACCGCTGCAATGGGTTTGGCCATTTTGCCAACCAGTGTCCCACCCGCCCATCTCTTATCATTGGGGACACAAAGGCCGAGGATACCACCCCTGCGGGCCTCGAGTTAGTCACCTATGAAGCAGATCAGGAGCTAGCTGACGAATACTATGAGATTGAAGGTGACGGCCTGGATGCCCCACATACCGATGATGCCTACGTGGGGGTCGTCAGGTGTATTCTCACCCAGCCACAGGCCAGTGATGACTGGCGTCGGACCACTATTTTTCATACCTTCTGTAGGCTGGGCAAGCATGTGTGTAAAGTGATCATCGATAGCGGGAGTTGCATCAATGCAATCTCCACGGGTGTTGTCTCCCGTCTTGGTCTTACACCCGTGGATCTCCCTAGCCACTATCGTGTATCATGGGTGGATTCCACTTCCATCCCGATCAGGCTGCGGTGCTTGGTCCCACTGCAGTTCTTTGCCTACTGTGACGAGGTATGGTGTGATGTCCTACCCATGGAGGTGGACAATATTATTTTGGGTAGGCCGTGGTTATTTGATCGGGATGCCACACTCCATGGCCAGTCGAACACCTGTACCTTCGACCATGATGGCAAACGGATTACTCTCCAACCCCATCAGCCCAAGAGCCCATCAATTAGGGGTCCTACTGGTCCTAGTACTCTGGAGCCTTCCGTCCCCGGGCCCAGTACCCCGTCCCCAGCTCGGGCTATGACCGTTACATCTGGCCCAGGTGAGCCCTCGACTAGGAGATTGATGTTGACTAGCTCCCAGGAAATGGAGCGGGAGGCTAGTCGGGGCTGCCCCGTGTTTGCTATTGCGGTCCGAGAGGTAGAGCGAGACTCCGAGGGTGAGCTCCCACCCGAGGTTGTTCCCATTCTGCAGGAGTTTGCTGATATCTTTCCCGATGAGCTTCCCGAGGGACTCCCACCTATGCGGGATATTCAGCATGCCATCGACCTTATTCCGGGCTCTTCATTGCCCAACCTTCCTCATTATCGCATGAGTCCCACGGAACATGCCAAGCTAAAATGGCAGGTCGATGAGTTGATGCAGAGAGGATCTGTTCGGGACAACAAGAGCCCATGTGCTGTACCTACATTACTCACCCCGAAAAAGGATGGTACGTGAAAAATGTGCATTGATAGCTGTGCCATCAACAAAATCACCGTGAAGTACATGTTCCCTATTCCCCGCCTGGATGATATGCTAGACATGATGGCTGGTGCCACTATCTTCTCAAAGATTGATCTTAAGAGTGGCTACCATCAGGTGAGGATTAGGCCAGGTGATGAGTGGAAGACCGCATTCAAGACCAAGGATGGTCTATATGAGTTGTTGGTCATGCCTTTTGGGTTGACCAATACCCCTAGCACATTCATGCGACTCATGACTCAGGTCCTTCGACCGTTTATTGGAGTCTTTGTGGTTGTGTATTTCGATGATATCCTTATCTATAGTCGCACCCCTGGGGACCACTTAGACCACCTTCGACAGGTCTGTCTTCTTCTTAGGCGAGAGTAGTTGTTTGCGAACCTACAGAAGTGTGCCTTCATGACACCTCAGCTTACCTTCTTGGGTTTTATTGTGTCTAGTACTGGGGTCTCCGCCGATCCGGAGAAGGTCCGGGCCATTGTTGAGTGGCTGGAACCCCGTACGGTTGATGATGTCCGCAGCTTTCATGGCCTTGCGACGTTCTATCGTCGCTTCATCCGTGGATTTAGCTTCGTCACCGCCCCGATCACGGATTGTATCCGGAAGGGCACCTTTGTATGGACAAAGGCCTCAGCTACCACCTTCAAGGACATCAAGAAGCGCGTGACCCATACACCTATCCTTCGATTGCCTGATTTCTCGAAGGTGTTTGAGGTCTCTTGTGATGCGTCGGGTGTTGGGATAGGAGGAGTGTTGAGTCAGGAGTCCCACCCGGTCGCATATTTCAGCGAGAAGCTGAATGACGCGAAACTGCGATACTCCACTTATGATAAGGAATTTTACGTAGTTGTTCAGGCTCTTAGGCATTGGAGGCACTATCTTTTACATCAGGAGTTTGTCTTATACTCCGATCATGAGGCTTTGAGGTACCTCCATTCCAAAAGAAGCTTAATTCGCGTCACAGTCGTTGGGTTGAGTATCTCAGCAGTTCACCTTTGTGCTTAAACATAAGCTGGAGTGGAGAACAAGGTGGCCGATGCCTTGAGTCGGCGAGCATGTTTGCTGACCACCATGAGTGCCGAGGTCATAGGGCTAGAAAAGATGAGAGAGGCCTATGTTGACTGTCCTGACTTCGGTCAGATTTATGCCACTCTCCAGGCCGGACCTTCGAGAGACCTTGATGAGTATGTGCTTCAGGAGGGTTACCTCTTTCGAGGAGGTAGGCTTTGTGTTCCCCGAACTTCGGTTCGAGACTTCTTAGTCTGGGAGCTACATGCGGGAGGTCTAGCCGGCCACTTTTGTCGGAACAAGACTATTGAGGTGGTTGAGCATAGATTTTATTGGCCGAGCTTGAAGCGCGATGTTGCTCACATTGTGGCTCAGTGCCGTACATGTGCTACGGCCAAGATGAAGAAGCAAAGCTCGGGCCTCTATACGCCTCTTCCCGTGCCTGATGCCCCGTGCAGGATGTTAGCATGGATTTTGTCTTGGGATTGCCACGTACCTCCAGGAAGCATGATTCGGTCTATGTGGTTGTTGACCGATTCTCGAAGATGGCCCTTTTCATTCCCTGCTCGAAGACTTCGGATGCTTCGAGGGTAGCCCGCCTTTTTCTTACTCATGTGGTGTGCAAGTTCGGGTTACCTCGTACCATAGTGTCTGATCGTGATGTTAGATTCACTAGTTATTTTTGGAAGACACTGTGGCATATGTTGGGTACTCACCTCAAGTTTTCCACTGCATATCATCCCCAGACAGATGGTCAGACCGAGGTGGTCAATAGGAGTCTGGGTGACCTTTTGAGGTGTCTTGTCAGGGATCGCTGTAGGGGATTGGGATCTCATATTGCCATGGCAGAATTTGCATATAATGATTCAGTTAATAGGTCTACCGGCATGAGTCCATTTGAGATTGTCACAGGTCGTAGGCCTAGGAAGCCAGTGGATCTTGTTCCCATGCCCATCCATGCACGAGTGTCGGAGTCTGCCGAGTCGTTTGCTAGGCATGTTAGGAGTCTGCATGACGACATCAGTCGTCACATTGAGGCCAGCAATGCACGGTATAAGGAGCTAGCCGATGCCCATCGACACCACCGAGAGTTCCAAGAGGGCGAATATGTCATGATCAGGGTAAGACCTGAACGGTTTCCCTCTGGAACCGTTAAGAAACTGCAAGCTCGCGGAGCCGGTCCATTTAGAGTGTTGAAACGCGTTGGATCCAATGCGTATGTTGTGGACCTGCCTGAGAATATGGTATAAGCTCTACTTTTAATGTATCGGATCTAGTTGCATATAGGGACCCAGCGGTGATCCCTAGTGAGCCTTTCGAGCCATCCCCTCCCATTGAGAGTGATCCCACACCTGAGTGTCCACCTCCAGCCCCTTTTCACGGCAGCGAGAGCATATAGATCATATACTGGATGAGCAGGTGATAGTTACCAGGAGTGGATCCTACCCGCGCTACCTAGTGCTATGGAGAGGACGGCCCGCTATCGAGGATACATGGATCACCCATGGAGAGTTGCAGTGGATTGATCCGGACCTACTGAGCGGTACCACAGTGATGCAGACCCTTACTCGACATGGTCGAGTTTCTCCACCCGGGGAGAATTGGTGCCGACACCCACGCGATTGAGAAGCATGATACTTCGAGCCACCGGTATCGTACGCGGAGCACCACCCGAGTCACTTCGGCGTCCATCTGGCTCGGAGACAGTCTGGAGACTCCCCCTTGAGTCTCGACCTTTATCACATTTATTTAGACTTTATTTGTGTGTCATGTGTGTTATTTAATTTTATTCGGTTTGTAATTTGGATTATAATAAGGGTTTATATGTAAAATGGGACCACCCGGGTCCCACGGGCCCCCCACCCCTCCTCCCATTGATCCACTTCACCCCTAGGGCCCATGTGGGGTCAGTCAACATTCTAATTGTGGGCTTCTAGAAGAGTGGGCCAAGTGGGGGATAAGTGGACTTAGAAGTCAAGGTTGGCCACCAACCTTAACCCCTTAGTCAAGGGGGCACCACCCTCTCACTATCATCATTTTTATTTTTTCTAAAATGTGTGTTAGAACTAATTAGTTCTATCCTTTTTTTTATTCCCCCAAACCCTAGATCTAGGGGTAATTTGAGTCTTTTGGCATTTCATATAAATGCCTTGTATTTCCCATTTATGAAGAATTAATGCATATGAAATCCAAGAATTTTGTTGGAGCAGCAAGGGCCGCCCCCTTCTCCCTCTCCCCTCTCTTCTTCTTGCAGTTGGGAAGGTTACCTTCTGAGGTGGGAAGCCTCATGTATCAGTTCCGGTGATCGCCGCCGCCGCCATCGTGCCGCCATCGCACCACCATGGTTACCGTCGGTGTTCTGTCCACCCAAGATAGAGGCTCCATCCACAAATTTCTGCGCTCCACCCCGAGATCTTCTGGAGCCCAAAATTTCAGGGTGTGTTCCAGAGGTGTCTCCCACGTTCCACAAAATTTGGTTGGCTTTCTAGTTTCCATTTCATATTTTTCCATTTTCGTTTTCCCCTCCCCCTCAGATCTGTTAGCTTTCTATTCTTTGGGACAGTCAGCCTGAGTTTCTAATATTCGGACCACTCTTTGATTTTTTCAGGAGCTCCCAAATTTACTGGAAGTTATGTCCACCTTCCTCTCCATCTCCAATTTTTTGTGGAATTTTCACAGGCATCCATCTATTTTTAGAAATTCCATCTTCTTCCCAAGATCTGTTCAGTCCCCTGCTGTCCAGATCCGACCACCCACCAGTCTAAAATAATTTTCCCCACTCAAATCTCAACAAAACCATTCATAAAAAATATTTCCGTTTTCCTCTCCCTCCCCTCTATAACTTTTATGAATAGCTCGAAGCCTGAATCTGAGGTCAACCCTGCGGTCAAAGGTAGTTCTCAGGAAATTACTCTGCTATTCTAAGATTTCGGGAACTATCCAACAGTAACTTCAAAAATCAACAAAGGTCAGATCCGTGCATATCCAGTTCATCTCTCTGGCCCTAGATTGAAGGACTTCGAAAGAGATTTCCAACGGTAGCTCCTGTGCTTCGATCTGACATCAGGATTGATCGCACCAGCCGATCTCGCCGGAGCGCGCGCTGAAAAAATAGAAGCATCAGTCCGTGGGCAGCAACTCTAACACTTGGTGATCGGAGCCGATCGGCCTCCGGCCGGTGTTTCCGGCCGACCGCCATCCCGGGAGACGTGCCACCAGGGGTCGCCATCACAGCGGGACTCACCCCATCAGACCCGGAGGACAGAGTGGCTCATGGGCCCCACGGGCCCGTAGATCGCGCCGTCCTGACATCACCAAAACGCGGGTTCGGCACCGCCGGGACGACATCAAAATGCTGCCCGTCAACCCGATTGTCGCGACTCCTGGACCCCACATGTGACCTGTTACCTCCCTGTGTGGAGTGGGTCAAAATTATTGTACTGCTGTAAAAGTGTTTAACCGGGAGTCCGTGATTGGCCGGGGTTGTCTTCCCCACGCCGGGAGCGTGGAGGTAATGATCGTAACTTCTTGGCATTACTTTGCTTAGCTAGTATATGGTCATATGCCGCTGCCGAGAGCGACAGGAACTAGCCCGTGAGTCCATGTCACTGCTGTGAGTGTGAGAGTGACCCGTCCCGTGGCTCGATCCGAGTCCGGAAGTGAGTCGACTACCCTTGAACTCTGCCGGTTCCTCAACTGTGCACGATCTGCGTTTCCCTCGCTTGGGACGACGAGTGAGCTTGCATTTCTGTTAGCGACGTATAGCCCATAGGAACTCGTAGTGTCAGGCCGAAATCTCTCCAATTTGTGTGTTGCTGGTTGCATCTCCATCTAGAGTTCGAGGTCCGCATCATATAGAGTTGGTCTCCCGTATCCGTCCCGCATCAGGTCCTCTAGCCGATTTTCCCCCCAGCCAGACTCAGGTTGCAAAGGCAAGGGGCCCTACGGAAACCAGCCTAAAAATCATCTCTCTCGGGTAAGCCGCTCCACCACTCCCGGGTGGGTCAGCACACGTGTGCCGTAAGAAGGGTACGACTAGTGGACGTGTCACTGGAGGTAAGACTTTACTCACGAAGACCCCCGATTGAAAGGAAACCGAGTGGCGGTCCTCACAGGACTGCCCCTCAGCCTTGCGGTCCTCTCTGGACCACAAGGAGGGCCTAGCGGTCCTCTGCTGGACCGCAAGGCGAAACCAAGCGGTCACCTGGTGACCACAAGGGAATGGGCCACGAGGGGCCAAACGGTCTATTGCCAGACCGCTAACCCTAGCCTAGCGGTCCTCCTTGGACCGCAAGGCAGCCAGTAACTGTCATCTCATGACCGCTAGGCAGCACGTGAACCCCAACGGTCGGAAACACAGACCCCAAGGGTGCTCGGTCAAACGGGGAAAATGGTCGTCTGATGATCGCTAGCTCAACGGTAGCGGTCTATCGCGCGACCACCACCCAGACCCTAGCGGTCCTAGGAGGACCGCTAAGGCCCACTGACATTCAAAACCGCCTAGCAGTCTCCCTGAGACCACCAAGGGAGCCTAGCAGTCCCTGGAAGGGCCGCGTGGCTCACCCGAGCGCGAAACCGGCGGGAAATCCCAAAAACTCCCATCCACGCCCCGATCATCACCCGATGATGGGGAAACAAATGGGAATCTTTCCGCAACCCTCCTAGCATGATTCTATACCCTTAGATCGGTCAAAAATCTCACGAAATAGGAGATCCGACACTCAACCCCCAAACATGGATTTTGACCCTCTCGACTCAAAAACGCCCCTCTCGACCTCCCCACGGCATATAAATCAAGGGGAAAGCAGTAAAGAGGGTAAGGATCCATCCCCCTACCTCAAGGAGGGCCGAAACCCGTCGGATCGCCGCCGATCTCTAAATCTTGGCCGAACAAGAACTCCTCTCCCATGTCGCGAAAAGGGTACCACCGCGTTCCTCTCGCCGCCGCCGTCGTCACCATGCTGCCGCCGAAGCCCGCCGTCCGTCACCGGAGGAAGGAGGGGCGTCGGAATGCTCGAACGGGATAGAGGGGGAAGCCACGGTGCGCTCACGGGAAGGAGGAAGAAGGAGGAAAAGGAAAAGAAAATGGGGAAAAAGAAATGTGTTATATATAGAAAATCTGTAAAATGTCAAAAATATGAAAAATTAGGGAAAAAAATCATTTTTGCGATCCTCGGAACATGCTCAACGCACTGGTACAGTCCCGGAGGAGGAGAACGCAACGGTTCGCCCACTAAGGTGTTCCGCAGGTCCGTCAGGAAAAAACAGGTGTAAATCACAAAATAAGCTCCGGGACCCCTGAAAGTGATCTGAAACTCATGGATCCAGATCCGAAAAATCCGGGACATTACACCGCTCTCCACCAATAAGGGTGGCTGAGATTGCTCAGAATCGCTTACCTTTCCCGGAGGGCTTCCTTTGATTTTTATAATGATTCATTCCCTTTTGGGGACAGGGGGAGAAGGAGCGTTCAGTGGGCGTTACCCCTTAAATACGGTCTCTCCCTCGCTCTAGGGCGCTTACCCTTCCTCCATCTTGACTCCCGGACTTCCCTCGGCCGGTTACGCTCGGCAGCCGTTTGGGCTCTTCCTTGAGCGACCGTTACTCGGACCCCCGGGCCCAGAGGCCGCCTAGGTTGTGTCGGTCCGAGTGAGTTAGACTTGTTAGTAAGTGGGTCCATTAATGGGGTTGTCACTTGTTGGGCTCTGTGGATCCAATTGGGCCGCTTTGGGCTACATGTCTTCTGAGCCGCGAATTTACTCTTCTCCATAAAATATTTTTTTTACATGTCTTGACCAACCTAAGCTTCATGTCCCTACAGACCAATCTAAGATCAAACAACTTAAAATATTAAAAAAACAAATAAATAATGAATGCTTTTAATGGGATGAAAGTGGTCATCCCAGCATCCTTCTTTATCTTTTTTTTTTTTGGGTTTGTTTGAGCCATTTGATCTTAGATCGGGTCGTACAGGGATTAAGTTTACCCACAATGACCAATTCGTATTAGCTAATTATAGTTGGATGTATATAATTGTTTGACACATTATATACAGGGATCCAACTGTTGGGGTACATGACAAATCTGAAATCTTTTACTATCTTGTATGGTTCATTTCATGGTTTCATTGGGTTTTTTTTTTTGAGGGGGGGGGGGGGGGAGTTTAAAAGGAAAGTTGGAGAAGGTTGTGTCAACACCCTACTCGAATATAAGATTCGGCCTACAGACCTATCAAGTCAGGTAATCAAGAAGTCCACTATATTTAGTACCTACAAAAAGTTGGGAAAGGGGGGCATATTAAAGAAAAGCCGCACACCAAAAGTAGAAACTAAAATAAAACAAGAACATCACACGGTGTCATTCTCCGCTCAATACACAGTGTTAATCAAGATTTTATATTAAACCACCTAGTCTAATAACTTTAACATTAATGATCATGAATTCGTGTGCTCGTCACCCGAGAGTACCGTCTTCCACCACAACCTCCTTTTTGGTAACTTGGCTTATTATCGAGGAAGGTGCAGCTTTCACGTCATTCTCAATTGGCAAATGGCAGGATCACCTTTTAGTCGATAATAACAGCTGTCCCTCCTCTTCTTATTAGTTCCCTGTCAGCGATGCAGCACCAGAGCTGCCGTCCTCCACTAGCATTCTGCGTGGAGAATATTAACGAAACGAAGATTTTGTTGGAAACTTGGAAGACGATTTGCGGTAGAGTAGTTATTTTAGATCTACACACGTAGATCAAGGAGAATCAAATGTATAAAAAATATAAATTCAAGTTGAAATGTGTTGTCGTTGTTTTAGGCAGGTCCAATTTGATAATCGAGTAGGACATCATATTCGTCGGTGCCCTCCCAATTCTCAAGTGATATTGGTCGATTTTCATAAAAAGTGATTTTGATAATTGTGAGTTAAATTTAGGATCATACGAAGGTAATTGACTGTTTTGATCAAATAACTCGTTCGAGTCATATGAGTTCGAATGAGTTATTCGAAAGATGGGCCTTGGTCTTCTTATGCTAACCTATTATCAAAGACCCCCTTAATGTACTTATGTCTCTATTTCGATATGACTAGATTTCTCGATGAAAGTAGTGTTTTAAAACCCGGTCTGACCCGACCGGTCCGATTGGTCAACCCGTCACTCGGTCTCAAAATCGGGTTAAAGTAATACTTAGACCGCTCAAGACCTAAAACCCGTTCAAACCCGAATAATCCGGCCCAACCCGGCTAACCCGGCCCAATCCGGTAAAATCAGTGTGACCCAAGCGGGTCAGAGACATATTTTTTATTTTTAATTTCTTATAATTAGTTTAAATTTTAATTTAATCTTTTGACTTTATCATTCAATGGTATTAACAAAGGATTAATATAACTTTTAGAAGTTGAAAAGATTTGGACTCTAGCCTTCTAACTTATTCCCTACGGCCTTCTTTGTTAAACGAGCAGGGTACCGTATTCGACCCCAAAGGGTCGAATGCGATACTCGGGGTTGGTTAAGAATGATGTGTGTGAGACGCGGAGGTGGGCCCCATTATTTTTTCTGTCATCAGATGCGGTATTCGTCTCCGCTATTCTGAAAACAAAGCGGCCCTACGTGAGTACGTGCGATCTGCATAACAACAGAAGGAAGAAGATGAAGACTCGAGAATACTCATAGAGAGAGATGAAGATAAGGAATAAGACGAAGGCTCGTTGACATGTGAAAATTTAGATAAAGAAGAAATTTGACTTCACACTCCATGAAACTTTTGTTTTGTGAGATACTAATCGTAGGCGATAAATTGTCACATGTAGTGTTTATTTAATATATTTTTTATTCCTTTTTTAGACTATCTTAATGGTTATTTAATGAATTTATTTTTATTTTTATAATATATGTTAAAGTGTGTCTTTCACATTTCTAACTTAAGATATATTAAAATTCTATACCCATAAATAATATTGATATTTACTGTTCTAATATTACGGGTCACGAGTTAATCCGAACAGTTAAATTATTGACTCGTGACCCACTAATTTAATCAGGTCAAAGTCTAGATCGAGTTTTAAAATATTGGATGAAAATTCTCTCATACTCCGGAACGAGATTCTCTCATACTCCGGAACGAGAAGATACATTCTTATTCGTATCGTCGGGAGTGAACACTATTATGACTACACATTATTACGAGGAATAAAAAGATGAATAAGAGAGAGATATACTGGAGAGATAATTGTCAGGTGAGAGAGAATCTTATAGTTGTAATCCACACATAAAACGTACCCTCTTCGAATACCTTCTAGCTAGGGAAGGGATGCGTCCCGTCCACGTAAAGAAGTGAAATCCGATGAGGAGATTGATAATCACAAACCCAAAACGGTAAGAATAAAATAAGTAAAACAAAAAATTAACCAAAAAAAAAAGTCACGCCCCCTCTCCCCAGACATGACTCTGATTCCATGGGAACGTAGCATCTCACATTAGTTCTAGAGATAGTGAATAACTCATCCTGTATTAAGATTTTACCGCTGTTTGATATTGACAATATAAAACTAAATTAAGTGCACACACATCTTAGCTCAAACCTTAAAAATTTATAACAATAAATCCAACGGATTTAAGTGAGCCCAACTGGAGAATGACATACGAGAGGCACAGTTGCATCAACGACAGACCGTACAAATGGTTGCAGCCAGTCTTGCAGACGTCCATCCAATCGCATGGTCTCAGTCTTCTTGACATCGTCTTCTCAACGTTATCATCAACACGGACCAGTACTTCGCTACGTTCTCACCCCCACGTCACACCCCACTCCTTGGAGTTGGACCAGTTTTATCCGCCATGTCAACTTAGAAGGACTTCACCATCCACCAAGTTGTGGTGTCGAGAGCACATGGCATACTCAAACACCTGGTGTCACTTTGAGATCGGAGTTGTCGGGAGGTTGCATTAATCGACGAGTGAAAAATTAAGGGTGGATCTCACCTCTCTCTCACATATAAGACCGTTAATCGGGTAGGGTTAACGTGCTCGACTCTTTATCAATCCAAAGTGGATCTGAAGATAGACTTCTAAAATGATAAATCATTTGTTTCACGTAGTAATAAAGAATTGGCGAGAACAAGAATTGGCGAGAACACTCCACAGTGTGCGGAGCGGGATTATCTTCATCGAAATTATTTGTAGATGTCAAATTATTAATTAGTAGGATCATCCATTCTTAGATTAATTATGAATCTAAATTTATTAATTAACGAAATCAACCAACTCTAGGTTATCTGCAGACGCCAGATATGGAATCCCGACTCTTTTGATCTTTCACTCATATTTTTTTGATGAGATATTTACATATATATCTTCGTAAAATTTGATTATGTCAAATATACTTTTCATCTGAGTATATTATCATGAATATCATTCGTTTAGACAGAAATGGTACGATTATACCTCTTTAGTTTTACTATCGTCGATGGTGGAGAATATTTTATGAAATATGTCATCTACGGTCGTTAGATCTTAGAATATATTTGACAAAATCAAAATTTACAAAGATATATATATATATATATCTTATTCTTTAACTCACACTTAACTCGAGTTAAACACGCATGAATTACGGTGAAGATATGATCGTGACATTATCTATATTTTAAAAATATTTATAATAATATACTCAGATCAAATATATATTTGATAAATCTAAATTTTATAAAAATATATATGTAAAAATCCCTGCTTTTGATTTCCCTCTCATATATTTTTTGAGTGCCTAACCACTACTGGGCGAAGCGATCCCAAAAAAGCAAAAGGCACACTTTCACATTTGACTTCGTGAAAGGTATGTCTTGGACTGAGAATCTCCCCCGCCCACCCCACCAACCCAACTGAGACAGACAGAGTCAGTTTCAGGCTCCACTGACGCGAGGTCTGCACTTTGGGCCGTGGTGGGGGCGGGCGGGGGGGGGGGGGGGGGGGCGCTTCTGAACCCGGCATCGTCAGCCAGAGTGCCCGTGCTTATCCACAAACGCGGGGTGGTCCCCTTCTTATCGGCCACGTGGGGCGTTGCTGTGTGTGCTGCTGACCAACCACCAGCACGACCGACTCCCATGGGTCGACGATCCCTCTCTCCGTTACCTATTCTTACGGATGATGCCCCCCCCTGCCCACCCCACCACCCTTCTTCTTCTCCGTTACCGTACATTTGGAAGAACCTCACGACTTCTTGTCGCAGCATATATCTGCCAGGGTACGTCTGCGATGCAGCGGACAACCCAAAAAAAAAAAAAAACACCAATTTGGAGGCCACGATTTAAAATTTTTATAAAGTTGCTCGGGTTGGCCAAAGTACTCTTTTAACCCGCCACCCCCACCCGTCGGACATTTTTTACGATTACTGTTCACATGTACGGGACGAACAGTGAATTGTCGTGACGTCGTTCGTTCACACGATTCTCAAATAATGTCCATCCATAAGAGACGGTCTCTTGTAAACAGCTTGGGACGTGGGGTTTCGAAGGGCCACGACTGGCGCCGAATGCGATCGAGATTTTTCAAAAAAATACCTGGCATGTCGATCCACGTGTAGAAAGGGCAATTGTGCAAAGTCTCTAGACCCGAACCATGTTTGAGAACGCGACCTCAGTGTCAAGTGGGTCGTAGGGATGTCAACATGTCAGATGCGAAAATTGGATTATCCAATTCTGTATCTTGGACTTTCTAATTTCGTATCCGATAAGAAACAACTACATTTGTTTGATGTTGATTAAATATTTAAAAAATAGTGTATCTAAAATTATTTTTTAATATTCAAAATAATACGATTAACGGAAGGTTAATAAATAATTATCGGTCATTAGAATACGTACAAGATTAAAATTTAAGATTACAATTCATTCAATTAAAATAAAATTTAAATTAAAAAGAAGATATTTTTTCATGAAAACTATTGTTAGAGATGAATTTATAAAAATATATTTCTAGAAATATATTAGTAGACATATCGCTAAGTTAATTCAAATAGTACATAAATGACGTTTAAGATTGATTTTTTTATAAGTTTTTCGTAAAAAAAACTGATATATCTGTAAATAAGTATTGTACTTCTACACAAGTTTGATTTGCTCAGTGACATACTTGCTAATATATTTGTAAGAATATTTTTTTTTTATAAATTCACTTCTAACAATAGTTTTCATGTAAAAACCTCTAAAAAGAATACTGCATATTATAAATAAATACATTTGAATTTAGTTTCCCATATCATCATTATTCATAAGTCAACGTAGAATGAAATTAAAAATATAATAATATATAACATTACAATATCCTCGATGACAAGATGAAACATATAAATTAAAAATAAGAAAGTAAACTAACTTTTTTGGACTTTAATTTTCGTCATCAAGTTTGAAAAGAGAGTAGCAAGTCTATCAACTATTTAAAAATATAAAAAATATATATCAATATTAAAAAAATAATCAATATATATCAAGATAAAATAAAAGATTAAAGAAACATAAAATATTCAATAAAAAGAATAAATGAATCACCTTCTATGACATCTCTTAACCAATCTTGTGAGCACAATAAAGTTTGGATAGTTTTGGAATCTAGAAGGC
The DNA here is from genome assembly GCA_022559845.1 of Amorphophallus konjac. Lineage (NCBI taxonomy): Eukaryota > Viridiplantae > Streptophyta > Magnoliopsida > Alismatales > Araceae > Amorphophallus > Amorphophallus konjac. The sequence goes on from CM040120.1 coordinate 30,683,669, forward strand.
TTTGATATTGTAACGACCCGAAATCCGAACACCGGGAAGGCCCGATAGCTCGAATCTCGAACCGCCACCCACGAGCCCAAAGACTCGGAAGGGTTGAAAGGATGGTGTGGAGATACACACGGATCTAAAATGATTGCAAAGTTACGTAGATTAAATGAATCAAGTAGGAAGCAATAATTAACATTAATTAAATTACATGGTCCATAAAATAACAGCAGTCTAAAAAAGACAGTAGTCCACAACCAGTACAGTCCAAATAAAATTACAACTACACAAAGCATATCCCGAAACTGGCAACTGGCAACTAACCCTGGGCACCTGAACCACGTGGAGCCTCTGAAGCACTCCCCTGAAGTCTCGTCTCACCTAAAACACGGTGAAAACACGCAGGGAATGAGCCTCAAAACATAAGGCTCAGTAGGGATCATCCGGTCCCCACCACACAAACCGAGAAACTGTGCGAAAAGTAACTGCAAGCTACTACGACGGCTAGTACTGAACACACTGCACGAAAATCTAGACAACTCGTCAAAAGCCAAAGAGTCACTACCACACAAAGACAGGAGTACCAACCCATTAGAAGCAAGGCCAGATGCATCCACTGACGACTTAAACCGCGCCTCAGGTGTCCCCCTCGACCCCCGGTGGAACATGGACACCGTACTGGTAACCACAGAACAAGTGACTAGCTGGGGTCGCGCTCGTCAGCGCGGGTTCAACCACCCCCAACCACGTGTGCACACACAGACCGCGCGTCCTTGGTCTGGCCCTCTGACTGATTTTCCCCTCAGCCGGACTCTGGCTGTAAGACGTGGGGCCCAACGAAAACCAGTCTAAAAACTGCCTCTCGGGGTAGCCTCGCCACCACTCCCTGGTGGGACCACTCGCGTGTCGGAAGGCTACGACTAGTGAAGGGTCACTGAAGGAGTAGACTCTCTAGTCAACGAAAAACAACGTCTAAACTGGACAGAGTACAAGGGCCGCTCCTCGTACCGACACTGACTCACGGTGACACGAGCCGAGAACACCAACTCCCGGGATCCCACGGCACCCTCACGTGTGGCCCCCACATGATGCCCAGCATCAGTCAGACCATGGGTCAACACGTGGATCGAGATCCACTAACCCGGGACATCTCTTAACCAATCTTGTGAGCACAATAAAGTTTGGATAGTTTTGGAATCTAGAAGGCTTTGATATTGTAATGACCCGAAATCCGAACACCGGGAAGGCCCGATAGCCCGAATCTCGAACCGTCACCCACGAGCCCGAAGACTCGGAAGGGTTGAAAGGATGGTGTGGAGATACACAAGGATATAAAATGATTGCAGAGTTATGCAGATTAACTGAATTAAGCAGGCAGTAATAATTAACATTAATTAAATTACATGGTCCACAAAATAACAACAGTCTAAAAAAGACAGTAGTCCACAACCAGTATAGTCCAAAGAAAAGTACAACTACATAGGGCATACCCCGGAACTGGCAACTGGCAACTAACCCTGGGCAGCTGAACCACGTGGAGCCTCTGAAGCGCTCCCCTGAAGTCTCGTCTCACCTGAAACACGGTGAAAACATGCAGGGAATGAGCCTCAAAACATAAGGCTCAGTAGGGATCATCCGGTCCCCACCTCACAAACCGAGAAACTCTGCGAAAAGTAACTGCAAGCTACTACGACGGCTAGTACCGAACACACAACATGAAAATCGAGACAACTCGTCAAAAGCCAAAGAGTCACTACCACACAAAGACAGGAGTACCAACCCACTAGAAGCAAGGCCGCATGCATCCACTGACGACTTAAACCGCACCTCGAGTGTCCCCCTCGACCCCTGGTGGAACAGGGACACCATACTGGTAACCACAGAACAAGTGACTAGCTGGGGTCGCGCTCGTCAGCGCGGGTCCAACCGCCCCCAACCACGTGTGCACACACAGACCGCGCGTCCCTGGTCTGGCCCTCTGACTGGTTTTCCCCTCAGCCGGACTCTGGCTGCAAGACGTGGGGCCCAACGGAAACCAGTCTAAAAACTGCCTCGCGGGGTAGCCTCGCCACCACTCCCTGGTGGGACCACTCGCGTGTCGGAAGGCTACGACTAGTGGACGGTCACTGAAGGAGTAGACTCTCTAGTCAACGGAAAACAACGTCTAAACTGGACAGAGTACAAGGGCTGCTCCTCGTATCGACACCGACTCACGGTGACACGAGCTGAGAACACCAACTCCCGGGACCCCACGACACCCTCACGTGCGGCCCCCACATGATGCCAAGCATCAGTTAGACCACGGGTCAACACGTGGATCGAGATCCACTAATCCGGGACTCGAATCGGCAAAGCATAACTCCGGTCGGACATAGATATCTGGCGGTCCACCTTTGGGCCGCCACAGAGACTGGCGGTCCAACATTGGGCCGCCATAGGGACTGTAGCGGTCCAACAATGGGCCGCCACACCCTGGGTTGCGAGGGAAATGGCGGTCCTATGTAGGGCCGTCACAGGGATGCGGCGGGCGTACCTTCGGCCGCCACACCCCAAAAATTCGCAACGGTCAAAAACCAACAGTCGGAAATCAACGGTCAACTCGCCCTCTGGCGGTCTCACCCTCGGCCGCCACATCTTCTGGCTGTTTATTGTGCTGCCGCCAGAAGACATGGGGACCTGCCTACAAAATAGTGCCCTGTGGCGCACCCACCTTGGGCCGCCACAGGCTCTGGTGCACCTACCATGGGCCGCCAAATGCTCTGGCGGTCATTGGAAGGACCGCCAAATCGTCCCAAGAACGGGCCCGGTTGGAACAAACCCAAAAACTCGTTCCACCCCCCGATCATCCACGGATGAGGGGAAAAACAAGGGGGAAGCTCTCCTATGGCCCCTAGCATGCATCTACGCCCTCGAATCGATCCGAAACGCGACGAAACGATCGATCGGCACACAACCCCCAAAACATGGATTTTGCCCTACCCGGCTCAAAAACGCCCCTCTCAACCTCTCCTCGGCCTACAAATCGCGGGGGATGACGGGATGAGCATGGGGATCCGTCTCCCTACCTCAATGGAGCTAGAGCTCCGCCAAAACGCCGCCGAACGCGAAGAATAAGCTTTTAGAACCCTCGTTCCTTCACGAAATCCCACGAGCCACACGCCGCCACGATCGCCTCACCGCCGTCGCCGCTGCCATGCCGTCACCTCACTACCGTCTACAGCCGAGGAGGGGCGCCGCCGCGGTCACGCCGGATGAAGAGAGAGAGGAGGGGGGTGGTCGCCCACGGGAGGAAGAAGGAAGAGGAAGAAAGAAGAAGAAAGGGAAAAAGAAAAAGAAAATAGGGGTTTACATAGAAAATCTGAAAATTTCAGAAAATTCCAAAAAATTAAAAATTATATTTTCACGATCCTCGGAACGCACTGATCGCAACGGTACCAATCGTGCCTAGGTGAACGGCTCGGTCTACCCGCTACGGGGTTTCGTAGGTCCTGTCAGGGAAAAATACGGGAAACCGCGGAACACGTTCCGGGACGTCCGAAACTGATCTGAAACACACGAATCCGAACCCGAAAGATGTCCGAAATATAATTTTAGACACAACGGAGTCGGACTCTCTGAGAAAATAGATCCGGGACTCGAAAAGAAAGATCCGAAGGGTCCAGGATATTACAGCCCTCCCCCCTTAAATAAATTTCATCCTCGAAATTTAAAACAAAGCACAGGGGAAGAAAAGGGTACTCACTCGAACAAAAAGGGGAACTGCTGACGCATCTCGTCCTCACGCTGCCAAGAAGTCTCACCACCAGAGTGCCGCTGCCACACCACCTTAACCAGAGAGATAACCTTATTCCGTAGGTGCTGCTCTCGCCGATCCTCAATACGGATAGGGAACTCCGGTAGAGACAGATCGTGAGTCACCTCGGGCCAAACCGAATCCTCCAACACATGAGAAACATCGGGCATATACTTCCTCAACATCGAGACATGGAAGACGTCATGCACCGCTACAAACTCAGGAGGTAGCTGCAACCGATAAGCAACCTCGTCGATGCGCTCCACGATGAGGAAATGACCAACATAGCGGGGACTTAACTTCCCACGCTGTCCAAATCGTATCACTCCCTTCATGGGAGAAACCCTCAAAAATACATAGTCACCGATCGTAAAACAGAGTGGCTACCTTCTCCGATCGGCATAACTCTTCTGCCGACTCTACGCCGCCAACATGTTCTGACGGACCAGATGCACCACATCAATACACTGCTGCACCAGCTCCGGCCCCGTCACAACACGCTCACCAACCTCTGAACAATCGAGTGGAGTCCGACAGGGTCGCCCGTACAACGCCTCATAAGGAGCCATCCCAATGCTCGAATGATAGCCGTTGTTGTAGGCAAACTCCACCAACGGTAGATGGTGAATCCAACTCCCTTGCCATTCCATGAAACAAGATCTCAACATATCCTCTAACGTCTGAATGGTCCTCTCCGACTGACCGTCTGACTGAGGATGATACGCTGAGCTAAACGCTAACTCCGTGTCAAGAGCTCGCTGAAAACTCCTCCAGAATCCAGAAGTGAAACGCTGATCTCGATCGGACACAATGGAAATGAGAATTCCATACAAATGTACGATCCGCTCCACATAAAGACGAGCCAACTTGACACGCTCCAACTGACTTTGATCGGTAACAACCGATCCACTTTCGTCAGCCTATCCACCAGTAACCAAATACTATCCTGTCCACTCAGTGTCCTCGGCAATCCCACCACAAAATCTGTAGTCACGTGGTCCCATTTTCACTCGGGAACATCCAAGGGTTGAAGAGTACCTCCTGGTCATTGATGCTCCACCTTCACCTGCTGACAGGTCAGGCATCTGGCCACATACTCGACAATATCTCTCTTCATGTTAGGCCACCAGAACTGCCTCTTCAAGTTCCGATACGTCTTCGTCGCACCCGGGTGCACAGTGTACAGACTCCCATGAGCCTCCCGTAACATCGCACGCCTCACCTGCTCCTCGGCTGGGACGTACAACTTACCACGGAATCTCACAGCTCCATCCTCGCCGTAGTCCACATCAGCCAAAGCTAAGATCCGGGGCAACTCAGGGTCTGCACGCTGAGCAACTGTCACCTGGTGACGAATCGCAGGCGTGACAGTCAAGCGCGCAAGAACAGCTGACCCCGGCTCCTGGGGAATCTTAAGCCTAAATGTCACGGCCGACACCTGTTCCCAGAGCCTCCACCTCCTCATCATCATGGTGCTGACAAGGACCTTCCTACTCAAGGCATCGGCAATGACATTCATCCTGCCCAGCTGATAAGACATGGTGAAGTCATAATCCTTCTTATACTCCATCCATCGCCTCTGCCTGAGGTTGAGGTCCTTCTGAGTGAACACATACCTCAAACTCTGATGGTCCGTGAACACCTCGAACTTCTCACCGTACAGATAATGTCTCTAAATTTTCAATGCAAAGATCACAGCCGCTAACTCAAGATCATGGGTAGGGTAGTTCTCCTCATGGGGCTTTACCTGCCGAGATGCATAAGCCACCACTCTACCGTGTTGCATCAGCACAACACCCAACCCAATCCCGGAAGCATCTGTACACACCACAAAATCTCTCGATCCAGAAGGTAAAACCAACATAGGTGCCAAGGTGAGCAACCTCCTAACCTCCATAAAGCTCTGCTCACACTCACCAGTCCAGACGAATGGCACATCCTTCCACGTAAGCCTGGTCATCGGGGCTGCAACACGAGCAAAATCCTGAATGAATCTCCTGTAATAGCCTGCAAGCCCCAAGAAACTCTGAATCTCCGTCACGGACCTTGGCCTCGGCCACTGTATCACTACCTTGACCTTGGCTGGATCTACGGAAATACCATCACCAGAAATCACGTGCCCCAAAAAGTGCACCGCGTGAAGCCAAAACTCATACTTGCTGAGCTTAGCATACAACTGGTGATCTCGCAAAGTTTACAACACAACCCTCAAATGATACGCATGCTCATCTGTAGACTACGAATAAATAAGGATGTCATCCACAAACACGACCACAAACTGGTCCAAGTACGGACGAAACACCCTCTGCGTCAAATTCATAAACGCTGCGGGGGCATTGGTGAGCCCAAATGGCATCACCGGAAACTCATAATGCCCATATCTTGAGTTGAACGCAGTCTTCTCCACGTCAGACTCTCGAATCCGCAACTGATAATAACCGGACCGTAAATCAATCCACGAGAACACTCGAGTAGATTGAAGCTGGTTGAACAAGTCATCAATCCGCGGCAACAGATACTTATTTTTAACAGTCATCTCATTCAACTGTCGGTAGTCAATGCACAGCCTTAGACTACCATCCTTCTTCTTCACAAACAACACTGGCGCACCCCAAGGGGAAAAACTAGGACGGATATACCCCTTGGCCAGCAACTCCTGCAACTGCGCCCTCAACTCCTTCAACTCAGCAGGAGCCATACGGTAAGGAGCCTTCGACAAAGGTCCCGTACCAGACACAATCTCAATCACAAAATCAATCTCCCGCTGGGGAGGCAACCCAGGTAGGTCCTCGGGAAAAACATCGGGAAACTCACACACCATCGGAATGTTCTCCACATCTGGCTCCGACTGGTCCACCGCGACCACAAAAGCGAGAAAATCCTGACAACCCGCATCAAGCAAACGACGAGCCCTAATAGCCGAAATAAGAAAGCGGGAAGAGGAAGACCTAACACCTTGGAAATAGAAGGTGGGTCCACGAAGTTACCAGAAATAAACCCTCTTCGAGCCACAATCCATCAAAGCATGATGTGCCTCGAGCCAATCCATGCCCAAAATCACATCAAAATTCTGAAGTGGCAACGCATAAAGCCTGGCCGATAAACTCTACCCTTCAACCCACATCGGAATCTCATCGAAACAATAAGGAGTGATCATGAAATCACCAGAAGGTAACTCCACTGTCAAATCACAGGACAACTGGGTCACCGGCTCCTCAATACTCAGTGCGAAATCCTCCGAAATAAACGAATGAGACACGCCAGAATCAAACAAAACTCAAGCCGCACAATCCAAAATCCGAACGGTACCTTCCATGAGTTGTGACGCCACTGCCTCTGCCCTGGTCATATGTGTAATCTGGCCGCGGGATCTCTGCTTGCCTCCCACACTCGCTGACCTGGGTAGCGGCAGATACTGCCCCTGCTACTGTTGCTGTTGTTGCTGCCTCTGTTGCTGAGGTTACTACTACTGCAGAGGAAACTGCTACTGCTGCGGCCTCTGAGGACAGTCGCGCGCCATGTGCCCTGACTGGTCACACCTAAAACAAATCACCGGCGCCGTGCACTGCCTGCCTGGATGCGACTCGCCACACCAGGGACACAATCCCCGCGATCCACCCACTGATCCCTGACGCTGAAAAGGGACCGGATGCTGCACACTACCCGAAGACGCCTGCCTCTGATCCTTACGCTTCTTACCAAAGCCCTTCTTGAGAAACTTCTTGAACTTGTAGCCAAAAGATGCAGATCCTGCCGCTGACGCTGCCGGTGTCGACGCTCCTGAACTACCCACAGTATGCTGAAAAGTACTCTGCTGCTGGGTAGCCGTGTGCGGACTACGGCCTGACTGGGACTGCCCCTGGCCTCCCGGTCCTTGGACCTTCTGCAAATCCAGCTCCAAAGATGCCGCCACACGAGACGCTGTCTCCAAATCAGTAGCAGCGTTCGCTATCAAGAGGTGCCTCAGCTCCTGTCTCCAACCCTGAACGAACTACTCCGTCTTCACTCCCTCATGCTCTATGATAAAGGGAGCATAACGGCCTAACTCCATAAACCGAGCCCTATACTGCAACACTGACATGTCGCCCTGAACAGCTCCAAAAACTGACGCATCTTTTGCGTACCAACATAGGATGGGCAGTAAGTACGCTCGAAGATCGTAACGAAGTCCTTCCACGCGATCTCCTGAAGGGGACGAGACCGAAAGGACGTCTTCCACTCTAAAGACCACCAATCTCGAGCCGTACCCTGCAACTGGTTACAGGCCAATATCACCATGTCCTCCTCAGCACAGCGCATGAAACTGAACACTCTCTCCATCTCATCAAGCCATCTCCTGGCCACATCGGGATCTGGATGGTCCTCATAATAGGGTGGGTGAAACTGCAAGAAGTCCCTTACAGCACAATTGGGTCCACCCCTAGCTGACGAGCCCTCGCCAGCATCACCGCCAAACTACTAAGCCATGACCTGAAACATACTCCGAAAGAAATCCTAGACCCCCGGAACTCTTGATGCATCCCCTGCCTGGGTGGTAACTGGTGGCACTCTGCTCTGCTCCTCCTGCTCCTCTGTCGACTGTCCCGGCTGAGAGCGAGTCCTCAGCCTCGGCGCCATACTCGCCTACTACAAATAGACAGAAGACACGAGAAATGGCGAAATCAATAAAACACACGATGCCCTAAGCTAGTGTCGACTGTACATCATCATTGTGGACTAGTGGATCACTGCAACTATTTACGATTCTCATATATATCCATAACCGTGCTATGATATCAGCTGTAACGACCCAAAATCCGAACACCGGGAAGGCCCGATAGCCCGAATCTCGAATTGTCACCCACGAGCCCAAAGACTCGGAAGGGTTGAAAGGATGGTGTGGAGATACACAAGGATCTAAAATGATTGCAGAGTTATGCAGATTAAATAGATTAAGCAGGAAGCAATAATTAACATTAATTAACTTACATGGTCCACAAAATAACAGCAGTCTAAAAAAGATAGTAGTCCACAACTAGTATAGTCCAAAGAAAAGTACAACTACATGGGGCATACCCCGGAACTGGCAACTGGCAACTGGCAACTAACCTTGGGCACCTGAACCACGTGAAGTCTCTGAAGCGCTCCCCTGAAGCCTCGTCTCACCTAAAACACGGTGAAAACATGCAGGGAATGAGCCTCAAAACATAAGGCTCAGTAGGGATCATACGGTCCCCACCTCACAAACCGAGAAACTGCGGGGAAAGTAACTGTAAGCTACTACGACGGCTAGTATCGAACACACGGCATGAAAATCGAGATAACTCGTCAAAAGCCAAAGAGTCGCTACCACACAAAGACAGGAGTACCAAACCACTAGAAGCAAGGCCGGATGCGTCCGCTGATGACTTAAACCGTGCCTCGGGTGTCCCCCAACCACGTGTGCACATACAGACCGTGCGTCCCTGGTCTGGCCCTCTGACTGGTTTTCCACTTAGTCAGACTCTGGCTACAAGACGTGGGGCCCAATGAAAACCAATCTAAAAACTACCTCTCGAGGTAGCCTCGCCACCACTCCCTGGTGTGATCACTCGCGTGTCGAAGGGCTACGACTAGTGGAGGGTCACTGAAGGAGTAGATTCACTAGTCAACGGAAAACAACGTCTAAACTAGACAGAGTACAAGGGCCGCTCCTCGTACCGACACCGACTCACGGTGACACGAGCCGAGAACACCAACTCCCGGGACCCCACGGCACCCTCATGTGTGGCCCCCACATGATGTCCAGCATCAGTTAGACCACGGGTCAGCACGCAGATCGAGATCCACTAACCCGGGACTCGAATCGGCAAAGCATAACTCCGGTCGGACATAGATCTCTCGCGGTCCACCTTTGGGCTGCCACAGAGGATGGCGGTCTAACATTGGGCCGCCAGAGGGACTGTAGCGGTCCAACAATGGGCGATCACACCCTGGGTTGCGAGGGAAATGGCGGTCCTATGTAGGGCCATCACAGGGATGCGGCGGGTGTACCTTCGGCCGCCACACCCCAAAAATTCCCAACGGTCGAAAACCAATGGTAGAAAATCAACGGTCAACTCACCCTCTGGCGGTCTGACCCTCGGCCGCCACATCTTCTGACAGTTTATCGTGCAGCCGCCAGATGACATGGGGACCTGCCGACAAAACAGTGCCCTGTGACGCACCCACCTTGGGCCGCCACAGGCTCTGGCGCACCTACCCTGGGCCGCCAAATGCTCTGGCGGTCACTGGAAGGTCCGCCAAATCGTCCCGAGAATGGGCCGGCGGGAACAAACCCAAAAACTCGTTCCACGCCCCGATCATCCACGGATGAGGGGGAAAATAAGGGGGAAGCTCCCCTATAGCCCCTAGCATGTATCTACGCCCTCGAATGGGTCCGAAACGCGACGAAATGATAGATCGACACACAACCCCCAAAATATAGATTTTGCCCTACCCTGCTCAAAAACGCCCCTCTCGACCTCTCCTCGGCCTAAAAATCGCGGGGGACGACGGGATGAGCATGGGGATCCGTCTCCCTACCTCAATGGAGCTAGAGCTCCGCTGAAATGCCGTCGAATGCGAAGAAGAAGCTTTTAGAACCCTCGTTCCTTCATGAAATTCTACGAGCCACACGCCGCCACTATCGCCTCGCCGTCGCCGCCACACCATCACCTCACTGTCGTCTGTAGCCGAGGAGGGGCACCGTCGCGGTCACGCCGGACGAAGAGAGAGATGAAGGGGGTGGTCGCTCACGGGAGGAAGAAGGAAGAGGAAGAAAGAAGAAGAAAGGGAAAAAGAAAATAGGGGTTTATATAGAAAATCCAAAAATTCTGAAAAATATTAAAAAATTAAAAATTACATTTCCACGATCCTCAGAACGCACCGATCGCAATAGTACCACCCGCGCCTAGGTGAACGGCTCGGTCTACCCGCTACGGGGTTCCGTAGGTCCTATCAGGAAATAACATGAGAAACCGCGGAACACGTTTCGGGACCTCCGAAACTGATCTGAAACGCATGAATCCGAACCCGAAAGATGTCCGAAATATAATTTTGGATACAACGGAGTCAGACTCTCTGAGAAAATAGATCCGGGAGCCGAAAAGAAGGATCCGAAGGGTCCGAGATATTACAAATATTCACCGATCACCCTCTGTCTTATACTGAAAGTACATTCTAAAGCAACAGTAGTTATTGGAATTGTCAAAATATCACCTGCCATCAAAGATAGAATATAATATCGTTGTAATATCTTCGAGTCTCGAATTGTATTTTTGCAGGTTACGGATCATGTCCGTGTTGGTATCAAAAATTTGATACCGACTTTTTGGACTCCTAAATGGTACTTATGAGAGTTATTCCGGGTCCATGATGGCACGTTGAGCGGCCTTACTTTTTTCTAGAATTTTTTGGATCAAAATATATTTTCAAGGATTTTTGTGGTTAATGTGATTTTTTTTAATTGAAAAAGGAAAAAATATATGTAACAAAAAAAATAAAAATTAAAACTTATTTAACCCCCCACCTTTCTCCCTCACCTCACTCTCTTGTTCTCTCCCTCTCACCCTCTCGTTTCTCTCCCTCTCTCCCTCCACCTCTTCGGTGGCCGACGGAGGATGGCGGTGGGCGAGACCGAGGGCAGCGTGGGCTACGAGCAGCATGGACGAACGTGAGGAGCAGGAGGCGGTGGCGTGGCACGGCGTGCTCGTGAGTTCGGGGTTCGGCTTCGTTAAAACGTGACGTTTTTTGGCGATTCAGTGTCCATAGCGCGTGCTTTCCTCGTGAGAGGTAGGGGGATGGATCCTAACTACTATTTCCACGTTTTCCCCTTGATTCGGTAGTAATTTGGGTGAGAGAGAGGGGTTTATCACTTTTTAGGGGGAAAGTGCATGTTAGGTTCAAGAGCACGATTCGAACGGATTTCACAAGGATTCTTAATTTAAATCGTGTTTTAGGGATGACATTATACTCGGGAACGATTTTCCCATGTTTCTCGAGGGTTCCTGCTCACATCGGGGGCAATTCGGGATTGGGAACAACCCTCCAAACTTCGTTCTAAAAGGGGAATCCTGATCAGGAGGCAGCCAAATGGCCTGCTGCGTTGCCCACTCTGGGCGGCCAGTGATCTAGCCGCCTAGAGGGCTGGGCGGCCACTGTTGTGGCCGCCCAGGGGCCTCTTGTCTGGGGGGCCAAATCCCTGGCTACCCAGGCTTCTGGGTGGCCAGAGGGCTAGCTGCCTTGCCCATCTAACTGGGTGGCCCATGGGGTGGCCGCCTAGAGCATTTTTTTGGACGGCCAAGCCCCTGGCCGCCCAGGTTTCTGGGCGGGCAGAGGGCTGGCCACCCTGGCCATAGGGGTGGCGACCACTGGTGTAGCCGCCCAGGAGGTTAATTTGGTGGCCAAGGGGTTGGCCGCCTAGGACCCAGGTCACCCGGTGACTGTGCTTGGTCTTTTCACGTGATTTGTAGTTTCGGCTCATTCCGTACGCCCCGTTAGCCGATAGATTAGCCATCTAGTCAGAGGTTCTTGGGTTTTCATGATATAAAGCCACATCGTGATGCATTACATGTGCATAGTTAGATTAGCACGAATCGGTGGTACTCCAGTGGTTTCCGCTTCTACAGTGAGTTCTCACCTTCAGTGACCTTCCCCACTAGTCATAGCTTTCCTGTGCACATGCGTGCGGTCTCACTTAGGAGTGGTGGAGAGCTTTCCTGATGAGACAATTTTTAGGCTGGTTACCTTTGGGCCCCTTGCCTTTACAGCCAGAGTCCGAGCTGGGGGGAAAATCAGCTAGAGAACCTGACTTAGGGCAGTTAGTTTGTGTGTGCACACGTGGTTGGGGTCATCGGACATGCGCTAACGAATGCGACCTCGACTAGTCCTTATTCTATTCCATGGTTACTTACTTTAATGTTTCAATTTCTGCCTGGGACGAGTAGGGAGATACCTGGGGCACAGACTAAGATGCCAGTCCTGTCACTTGAGAGGTAGCGACTCAGGTTTCCTATTGACAAGATTCAGTGTTTTGGTGGCTTGGTATCCTTGTTACACGTGATCGAGACGTGGTTCCTTATTGTCCTTGAGAGCCTTATTTTGACAGCGTAGCCGTGTTCCTTCGTTGACCGATTGAGGGTCTACATGGTAGCTTAGATTCTAGCTTTTGTACTAGAGAGATACTCGGAGGCATGTTATCGTGATTCAGCCTTCTGTAGCTCAGGTTACGAGGATTCGGTTTAGCATGGTTTATACTTGATACTCAAGGTATCCCATTGTTGCACGGACTTTATGCAGTTAGTGGCTTAGCATGGTTATTTTATGTTTACACTACTGTTCCTCCTGCCGTACTGTTCTTCTTACTTTACCGTCCCTTATGCTTTATTATTTACTGCTTTGTTTATCACGCTTTGTTGTGGTAGGGATCCGCGGGACCCCTACTGAGCCAATGAGATGAGGCTCACCCCTTTTCTTTTCAGGTCCGATGTGCCTTCTCGTCGTCCGGAGACCTTGTGCAGCGCCCAAGAGTTCAAGTGTCACCAGCTTCCGCCAGCCGAGGTATGCCCTAAGGCTTTGTACTTTTCTTTCGTTGAGCTATACTTTTGGGACTTGTATATTTGGACTAGAATTTGTGTAAAATTGTATAAACATGTTCATAAAGATAAACCTTAATTTCTATATTTTAAGTACTGCATTTATTTTAGATTCTTGTATATTCCCGTGACACCAATTTGAACCCTTCTGAGCTTCATAGCTCGTAGGTAGCGAGTCAGGATTCGAGTTGTGCCAGTTACTTTTCGGTACCCAAATCTCGGGTCGTGATAGGTGGTATTAGAGAGAGGTTATGGCAGTGTATAGGAATTTAGAATAAATGCAGTGTTTGAAAGTCTAGAGAGTCCGGTACAGTCAACAGTTGGCTTTGGATGTTTTGTTTTCTTACTATGATGTTTTCCTTGCATGTTTAAGGACCCGCGATGGAGCGAGCAGTGGGGGTTCAGGAAGGGCAAGGGGGAACACCACCCCCGCCGGTAGCCGTGGTTCCAGGGGCACCAAGACCGACCAAATTTTTCTTACGAACACCTCAGTTTCTGGCGTTGAGATAGGAGGAATTGCCAGTTGCTTTGTATTAGACCAGATTCATGGAGCTGAGTAGGTATGCACCACCAATTATGGTGAACTAGACGATGCTGACCCAGTAATGTATTGGGCGATTGAGGCCAGAGATTCGTCGTACACTTATGATAGCTGGCGTGAGCAACTTAGAGGTTGCTTTTCAGACTGCAGCAATCTTGGATATGGATTTTGTGAGGGTTCAGGAGCAGACTAGGGTGGCATAGCTTCAACAAGGCGTCCCATAGCAACTCCCCATCCAGCCAACGGTGCCAGCTGTGCCTCCTTCACCTGCTCGTAGGCAACCTCGGAGGGATAGGCGGAGGTAGAGAATTAGGCGATTAGTGTATTTGCAGTGCCGACAGCAGTGGCAGTAGGCACAGAGGCAGACTTCTACAGAGAGCATGCACCAGTCGGTGGCCCAGTTACTGCAGCTTGAATTAGCAGTTCAGAGGGAGCAGTGCCAGAGATGCGGTGGTCCCCACCTTAGCCAGGCTTGTCCAGATGTCATTGAAGTCAGGGGCTATTTCACATGCGCCCAGGTGGGGCATGTGGCTCGTGAATGCCCGATGAGGAGGTGTTTCAGAAGCGGTCAAGCGAGGCACTACCGCCGTGAGTGTCCCCAACCATCTTCTTAGCACAACTTTATTGAGGTGGAGGTCCTAGAGTACGTGATATGTTTTGGTCGAATAAGGAGTGATGGTGCCCATCGTGAGAAGGTATGGTTATGATTCTTAATTATATTGTTTGATTGTATTATTTAAATCCATGTATGCTTCCGATGTTTCTTGTGACTTCCTTATGGGTTACATGTATAGGGGTGTGTACCTGGGGTTCGCCTTAGACTCTGTAGATCGTTTCTAATGCTGGGAGATGCCGCAAGTACAGCCACGCGGGACTTTTGGCACGTGATTGCCCCTGTCCCAACAACCGCAACAACTTTTTGGTGTCGCGATGGTGGATTCTCGGGGTTGTGAGATGTGCAGCCAGGCTCACGAGGAGGTGTCCCACCTCGTGGTAGGTGTAATCTCGAATCGTTTAAAATGTGGCTTAGGTGCATTTTTCTTAAATTCTGTTGTTTTCCATTTTATCCATGTTTGTCTTCGTGAATCTTCGTGAGCATAACGGGAGTTAGAGATGGTGTCCTGAGTGGCGGTAGTGGAGCTACCTGCAGGAGTTGGATGCTCATCCCCCACCTTGGTATGGCGTGTTGGCGCCGAAGTAAGAGGAGTAGAGTTACCAGCTGGGTTACATGTGCTGTGTTGTGTGGTTGGTGTCCTGACTTTTTTAGTGTAAGTCAGACTTAGATGTTCAATTTGGTGTGTGAACTACCAAACTAAGCGTGCAAGTATGTGCTCCAGATCTATGGTGTTCATGTTTCTCACCCTATTTTTTGGATTTAGTCGGTGGAGTTGGAGGTTGTTTTATGACAAGCACTAGAATCTTCTTATGTCAGTAAGGTAAATCATGTAGAGTTATGTGGCGGAAGCGTGGTGGGCCCATAACCCACAGGTCCCATGATCGGTAGCAAGAGAGATTGAAGAATGTTGTGCCCCGGTCTGTTTTGACGAAGATCTAGATTGAACATGTCTTGAATTTAGTTTTAATGATTTGCATTGATACAGATTTGATGAATGATGGCTTTGAATGAAAACATGTTTGTTTGATCAAATAGTGTGTTGAATGAATGGCATGTGAATTTGGTTTGATATGCCCTGATGAATTTCAGGATCTGAATGATTGATTGGGCATAACTTGCAAAATGCTAAATCTTGATTAAGTTTGGTTTGGACTAACATGTTAAATTTTGATTGAGTGACCGTAGTTTGGACTTACATTGTTGGAATGAAGTCAGTGAATGTAAAGGTCACTTGATTTGTCAAAAAAAATTGAATGGATGCATTGATTGAGTAACTTGAAATGAGGTGATTTTGACAATCTCAATTGATTAGCTTGAGATTACGACTCATGAGCACTCTGTGATGTGCAGGTCCTATATGGAATTTATTCTCAAGTCATGGAATGGGAGTAGGAACAGATGCATTGCTTGACCTCAAGTGGATAGAACGATTATGGCTCAAAAATGGTTTGTATGTTCACATCTGGAAACTTGAGTTCAATGTGAAGGTAACACTCAACTTTTGAAGGCCAAATGGTAAGAAAATTTGTTAGATTGGATTTTAGTGTGGATGGATTGATCTGGGTAGAAATCATGTTTTGCCATGTATATCTGAGTCTTATGTACTCAATTTTTCAATCTTAATACTCGGTTTTTGAAATATGGAATTTCAAGTGCTTTATCTGAAGTTTTTCAGCTGTCAGGAAAAGTGTCGACCTAATAGGTCGACACTTATTTTCATAGCTTCTGCCTTGCGTTAATTGTTAAGAAGGCTGGCAGAAAGTGTCGACCCCATAGGTCGACACTTTCAGGTAGGTTCGTTGCATACTGTGAAATCAGAAGCTCCGTGAAAAAGTGTCGACCTCAAGAGTCGACACTTTTCACCACGGATGTTATGTTGACTTCACAAGCCAGAACATTTGATAAAAAGTGTCGACCCCATAGTTCGACACTTGTTTCACGGGTTTAGTTTTCATGTGTTCTGGCAGAACATTCATGAAAAAGAGTCGACTCAATGAGTCGACACTTTTTCTGAACGTTCCGATCGGGCTTTCGGATCTGAACTCGAACCCTCCGATATAAGAACCATTTGGCTTGCTTGTTTACCAGAATAGCCTTAGGGCATCCACCCTTCATTGTTCTTGGTATGAAAGGGGTTTGGAGTGGGATTTTGTGTCCATTTGTCTTGATTTCTTTGGAGTATATATCGCCGCCCCCTTGTTCCGATCGAAAACAACCAAGAGCTACTAACGTGTTCATTTTCCTTGCAGGAGAAGAAGGTGGTGTGTGCTCTGCTGGAGGAGAAGGGAAGGAACGCCAGAGTTGTCCCCTCACGAGCCCGAGCCGAGATCGAGAGGCAGCGACTACGGTCCTCTTCATCCTTGCTCTGGGCGCCTGAATCTTCAAACACCGGCTCCTCCTTCTCTCGGTTTCATCATTCTAAGCCACACTTCATATACCTCCGATTTTGGTTGAAAGATTTAGGGGAGATCCATCTTGTTTAATCATACTCTCTGTTATTAGATATTGCGCTTAGATTGTTATTCTCAGAACTGGGCATTGTAATTTCCATTCTATCTTCACTTTGATGATTTCGGAGCTTACTCCTAGTGTGTGTGTGGGGCTTCTCGTCGTCGTGTGAGAACCCACGTGTGTGGGCCGTCGAGCCCGTGTGTGGTGGCTGCTGTCGTCGTGCAACGTTGTTAGTGAAATCCTCTCGAGGTGAGAGGGGTGGACGTAGGACGACACTTGGTGCGTCCGAACCACCTAAAAAATCATTGTGCCGTGGTTTGCTTCTCTTGTGGTTGTTGATATTTTCTTTCCGTTCACAATACGAGTGTGAGTCAGTGAAACGAGAGTTTGTTCTATTGTCCGTTCATATATTGCTCTCCGAGTGAGTATATTTCTGAGCTGGAAAGTTGTGAGGGCTTGCTTGCTTTACTTTCATACGTTCTAATCAAGCCTTATCTAAGGATTATTTTTCATATCTGTGGTTTGATTTAATTTAGTCAAAATTTGAGAAAAAGGGTGGGCAATCAATTCACCCCCCTCTCAATTGCCTCCTAACTAGGCCAACAATTGGTATCAGAGTCTTGGCTCTGTTTTCTAGAAACCTAGCGATTTAGAGTGATCTGTTAGGAATGGCCAACAACATCAACAAGAGGTTAATGCCCGAAGGGCATTCTATTCAACGGCCACCTTTCTTCGATGGCAGTAATTACCCTTACTGGAAGAATAGGATGACCGTGTTCCTTCCTGTTCAAAGTCATGAGATATGGACTGTTATTAGGAATGGTCCGTATGTTATGCACCCTGATGAGGACATGTGGGATGATGATACTATTAAGAAAGCCACTGTGAACTTTAATGCTTTAAACATTATTCAGTGTGCTATTCACCCTAACGAGTATGCTCGTGTCTCCATGTGCAGTAGCGCAAAGGAAATGTGGGACAAGCTCAAGCTTATCTACGAAGTTACCACAGAAGTTAAGGAGACGAAAGCGAATATGTTGACCCGTGATTACGAGCTGTTTCGAATGAAGGATGAAGAAAATATCTTCGAGATGTTTGCACGTCTCATGGAGATTACAAATGGATTGAAATCACTCGGGAGAGAGTTCACAAATAAGGAATTGGTAAGGAAGGTGTTGAGGTCACTATCACCGAGCTGGGACACCAAGGTGACCGTAATAGAGGACTCAAAAGATTTGTCAACGCTCACCGTGGATGCACTCATAGGGTCATTAATGACCTAAGAGATCAATGTAATAAAGAGAACAGAAGAGGATCCAAAGAAGAAAAAGCCAATCGCTTTAAAAGCACTCCCGGAAAGTGTCTCGAGCCAAGAGGAGTCGTTGGGAACCACCGACGATGAAGAAGTTGCTATGCTGACGAGGAAAGAAAGATAATTCCTGCGCCAAAGAAGACGGTTTGGCGGGAAATTTAGGAAAGGAAAGAGGCAGCCAAGGCAATGAAATGAACCATCCAAGGCCGCCGAGATTATATGTTATGAATGCAAGAAAGCGGGGCACATGTGAGGAGAATGCCCCGAGCTGCAAAAGAAGAAAGGGAAAATGGTCAAGGACAAGAAGCCGAAAGCCATGAAGGCGACGTGGAGCGACGAAGATGAGCCCACGACCGATGATGAGGAGCAAGGCATTGAAGAACTTGTGAAGACAATATGTCTAATGGCGAACAACGACAGTGAACATGTAATTTCTGACACAGAGCTTATTTCAAACGAACAGTGGGAACTTGCATATGAGGAGTTAGATGAGAAATACAGAAGAATGAAAAATAAAAATAGGACATTAAAGAAAATGATTCATGAAATTGTTCACTCATCTAATTCATGGGAAAGTGCAATCTACTTGAAATGCAAGTTAAAAGCTTGAAAAATGCTAATGATGCTTTGGAAACCAAATTAGCTTTGTTTGAAGATGAAATAGCATGCTTAGATATAGAAAAGAAAAATGCCTTTAAACTTAAAGATGAAATCCAAGAAAGGCATGACCTCTTGAACAAAGAATTGGAAGAGTTGCATGCTAAATTGACTGAATGTGAGAAAGAGAAAGAAGAATTGAAAGGCAAGAATGAAAGTTTTATCATTGAACTGGAAAAAGTGAAAAATGCGAATGGAAAAATGTTGAGAGAAAAAGGAAAACAAATTGAGAAGAATCCAAGTACAATGCATGGCAAAAAGAATCATGTTCAATATACTGTTAAGAATTCATCTTGTCGAGGAGAATGTTCACACACACATCTTGAAAAACCAACTGCTAATTCTAATTTCCCCTCAACCTTTAGGAATGTAAATAAAAGAAGAAATTTTGGTAGGAAAAGACCCACGTGTTTTTATTGTCGGAAGATAGGGCATGTTATGTATATATGCCAACTCATGCAATACGATGATGAGATATTTTGCAATAGATACAATCAATCAATTGAGAATGCTAACATGAAGGGACCCAAGCTTGCTTGGGTACCCAAATCGAAATGAGCATGGTTGCTAATTGCTGTCGATCTGCATGAAGGCGGGAGAAAATAAATGGTACCTGGACAGCAGATGCTCCAGGCACATGACGAGAAATAAACACCTCTTTGTAGACCTTGCTAAAAAGAATGGCGGTACGGTAATCTTTGGAGGACAGTGAAGTCCCGAGATTAAATGGCACCCAAGAGGGGGGGGGGGTGAATTGGGTATTAAAAAAATTAATCAAAGCTATCCTCAATATTTAGATTATGTGATAACACAATGGAACTAGCACAAGATAAAATAGATCTATCAAAATCAATCACTACAATAACCCTTGATACTAGGCGGAGTTAACAAATCCGTAGATTCACTCACGCAAACTGTTATCTTTCTGGCAAGAGTAACATTGTCAGTCCGAATCCAGCTTTTGATATACCGAGGATCTATTTGAAAGTGATCAAATAATCTAGATCTAAAAGCTGCACTAAATCTAATTCCACAAGCATGCGCAGAAGGGAGAAAGGAGAAAAGGAACAAACCACCATGAGACAACGATTTTTAGGTGGTTCGGATGCCACAACGGCAACCTATGTCCACCCCTCACCGACCGTGAGGAACCACACACTATCTTGTAAAGAGATACAAGATCGAACACACACACACACACACTGGGAAATGAAGGCTCCCAGAAGGTGTAAGGACACCCAACAACACACACGATCCCAAGAGATTAACTAGACACACACACGGATCTAGGAAGATCCACACACACACAAGATTGTTACAAGATTACAGGAACCACACTTGACGCTTAGAAAGATTGAGAATGGAAACACGAAAAAAAAAGCTTGATCGATGCTCCCCCTTAGTTGATGAAGAGTTTCTAGGATGCAGCTTGAACTCCACTTGGCTTTGGCTTGATCTTCACTTGAGGATGGATGAAGAAGGATGACGAACTCTTCTCGGAGCACTGTTCACGTCTACAGTGCTAGCTCCCTTCTCTTCCCCTTTGGTAGCCTCCTTGATCCAACTTTGAGCATTAGGGTTTTCTTAACCCTCTTGTATAAGTTTTATAGACTTTGAATGGTCCATGGACTCCCCCAGACCAGATCCATAATTTCTGGAGGGTTTGGTTGCTTAGTGATTAAATAATACCAAGTGGAAGGGCTTTCCTTGAAGTGACAAAAAGTCAACAATATTGGGCAGCTCGGGACTGGCGGTCGACCTGCAGGGGCTGGCGGTCGACCGCCACTGAGAAACCTGCAGGAGGCCGGTCCCTAGGAAATACGGTCAATCGGGATTGAGGGGGCGGTCGACCGCCACTGAGATAGGCTGTAGAAGACTCCATTCTGTTATTCCAGGTCGACCGGAGTTGTGCTGGAGGTCGACCGGACTGTCAAAAACCTGAAAAATGAAGAGTTTATCCCAGAGAAATGTATCCATATGATCGAGGCATGAATTGGACGAATGGTTAAAAGTTATTTCAAGTTCATTTGAGTCCAGGGAAACGCATTTGGAATGTAAAAAACTCAAGCCAAAAAAGCCGTGAAGAAATCCGACAAGATAGGTTAAGAAATTCACGTAAGGTATTAGTTCCAAGCATGGGAGCAAATAGATGTCATTGGTTTTGTTATCATCAAAAGTACTGAGATATATACAACAATCTCCCCCTTTTTGATGATGACAAAACTTTAGGGCATTCAAACCATTTTTATAGCTTACAGAACTTCAAATTGAACGAAATGCTTGAAAGCCATTCAACATGCTTGAAACCATGCAACACATCACATTCCATCCAACCACTTGTTTGTCCAACAAGAATATGAAATAAAACACAAGTCCCAACCATCTGAATTCAAACACCAGTACTTTCAATTTATCATTTGCATTACATAGTACATTAGTGCGAGAGTGAATGCACGACTCTAATACAAAAGAGCAAGCAAAAGACTGACATACAAACTGCCCTCACATGTGACATGGAACAAGCAAGCAACACAACCACACAACGACATACATAAGTAGATAAACCTGCCCTACTACTTCTCCCCCTTTGTCAACAGCAAAAAGGGATAGGATAGATGAAGGAGGGACTCAAGCAACACTGGACCAAAGGAGAACATGCTAGAGGTGAAAGCAAAACAAATCCTCATGGAGCATCTGCAGGAGGTGGCTGATCTGCTGGAGGGGTAGGTGGAAGGCCAAGGTGCCGACGAATGTCGCCAAGATGGTGGTCATGAGCATGAAGAAGATCAAGAATATGGCCAATGGATTCGTCACGAGCCGCATCTTGGCGCTGCATGCCAAGAAGGGAGAGGTGCATGAGGCTAAAAGATTGGCCAGACTCAGCTAAATCCTCTCGGAAGGAAGCCGTGTGGGTGGTGAGAGTGGCCATTTGAGTAGAGAGTGTGTCCAAAGCAGTAGAGAAGGTATCCATGCGCCCGGATATGGTGTCAAACGTAGTGCCTATAGTGTCCCCAAGGGTAGAGAGACGATCCCCAAAGGTATCCACACGAGTCTCCAAGCCGGTGAGCCGCTCGTCAAGAGCCTCGTAGTCCACCGAAGGGCGCTGTCCGGCCCCCTGAGTAGAAGATTCCCCATGGTGAAACTGGGGTGGAGGAGGCATCTCAAGATCCTGGTGATAAGGAGATGGTGGAGGAGGCCGCTCCTCAGCTGGAACTGGAGGGGGGATATCCCCTTCGCCTTGCTACTGTGCTGGTTCGTCTTCTTCCTCACTGATCTCATCGTCCCCATAAATTGGAATGTCCCACACAAGCTCGCCGTCGGGACCAAAGTAGTAGCCAAAATCTGTGAAAATTTTATGCTTGTTGTATACATCATCCTGCCTAACATATATGAGCTGCTCATTTGCAACATTAATCCTGGCATAAATGAAGACACCGGTCAACTACGAAGCATATGGAAGAGAGCGCCGGAGGTAGGTACGACAGGTTCCAATCAGATCTGTCATGAGCCGACCCATATTGATTTGAATGCCATTCATGACATGATAGAACAGGAATCTCTGAACTTCTGTAACCTCATCCCTACCGCCCACTTTGGGATAAATCAATGATGTAAACATGTGGTGCAAGACCCGTTGCAGTGGAGAAAAATGATTGGCATTCAGCTCGATCAAATTGCTCACACCGTGCACATAGTCACAGTTGGTCATAACAGTAAATGTGGCTGGAACTTCACCAAAACCATATGCCCTATCTGTACCCATGGCGGATACTCCGAGGGCCCGCTGAAATAAATCCGGAGTGATGTGAAGCTCCACACCTTCAACCGTGGTATAAAACTTGTCATTCCTCACAACTAAATACCCGTAGAACTGCTACACCAAATGAGGATAATACATATTGTACCGGGTAACAAAATCCATCCAACCTTCCTGAACCTCAAAAAGAGCGCACAAATCCGGGAGGAGCTCATTCACCTTGTTGAAGTCGACCAGGCGAGGGTCGATAATAGCACGTGGAGGTAAAGGTGCTCGAGGTAGAGGAGGAGCTTGCTGAGGTGGAGGAGTCGGGTCCTCTGGCCGTTGACGGCTAGCTTGCCCTTGGGCAGAACGCCGAGAACTCCGTCTGGGTGGCATCCCGACCTTGAAAGACCCACCGAAAAACCCTTGAACAATCGATCTCAACCCCGGAAACGTGGATGGAGCACAGAGGCACTGCTTGGGCTTGGAACGACCTTTCCACAGTATGGAAGTTGAGAGGGATCTCCACAGACGCACGAACGACCGTAAGGAGGATGTCCCGAAATGATGACTAGATGACCGAATTGTGTGCGGGTGGAGGAAGAAAGGGTTGTGGAGGCTTGGGTGGTGGAGATAAAGAGTGCTAGGGTTAGGGCTAGGTGGTGAAGAGTGAGTGGGAATGAAGGAGAGAAAGAAGGAGGGAAGAAAAGCCCTAATAAGAGGGGTCGGTTGACCCTTAAGTCGGGTCGATCCGTCGCCGGCGGTCGACCGGCGCGACCCTGGCGATCGAGCTCCAGGACCAAAATCCCCAAATTTTGAAAATTTCCTTTTCTAAGAAGCCCGCAGTCAAGGGGCTCAGCTCGAGATATGGGCATTATGAGTTTTTGGTAATGCCGTTTGGGCTCGCCAATGCCCTGCCCCCACAATGTTTATGGATTTGATGCAAAGGGTGTTCCGTCCTTACTTGGATCAGTTCATGGTCATGTTTGTGGATGACATCCTTATTTATTCGCAGTCTGCAGATGAGCATGCGTATCATTTGAGGGTTGTGTTTGCAAGATCACCAGTTGTATGTTATGCTCAGCAAGTGTGAGTTTTGGCTTCGCGAGGTGCACTTTTTGGGGCACGTGATTTCTAGTGATGGTATTTTCGTAGATCCAGCCAAGGTAGAGGCAGTGATGCAGTGGCCGAGGTCAAGGTCCGTGACGGAGATTCGGAGTTTCTTGGGGCTTGCAAGCTATTATAGGAGGTTCATTCAGGATTTTGCTCGTGTTACAGCCCCGATGACCAGGCTTACGCGGAAGGATGTGCCGTTTGTCTGGACTGGTGAGTGTGAGCAGAGCTTTATGGAGTTAGGAGGTTGCTTACCTCGGCACCAGTGTTGGTGTTGTCTTCTGGATCGGGAGGTTTTGTGGTGTGTACAGATGCTTCCGGGATTGGGTTGGGTGCTATGCTGATGCAGCACAGTAGAGTGGTGGCCTATGCATCTCGGAAACTAAAGTCCCATGTGGAGAACTACCCTACCCATGATCTTGAGTTAGCGGCTGTGATCTTTGCATTGAAGATTTGGAGGCATTATCTGTACGGTGAGAAGTTCGAGGGGTTTACAGACCATCAGAGTTTGAGGTATGTGTTCACTCAAAAGGACCTTAACCTCAGGTAGAGGCGATGGATGGAGTATATGAAGGATTATGACTTCACCCTGTCTTATCAGCCGGGCAGGATGAATGTCGTTGCCGATGCCTTGAGTAGGAAGGTCATTGTCAGCACCATTATGATGATGAAGTGGAGGCTCTGGGAATAGGTGCCGGCCTTGATATTTAGGCTTAAGGTTCCCCAGGAGCCGGGGTCAGATGTTCTTGCGAGCTTGACTGTCACGCCTGCGATTCGTCACCAGGTGACAGATGCTCAGCGTGCAGATCCTGAGTTGCCCCAGATTTTGGCTTTGGCTGATGTGGGCTTTGGCGAGGATGGAGCTGTGAGATTTCGTGGTAGGCTGTATCTAGTGATCCGTCCTTTTATGGCTGTATTTAAGCGGAAGAGTGCCTCCCCTTAAATATTCCGATCACGGCGCCGCACCACACCAAACCTTAAGCACACCTAAATGAGGTCACAGTCCAGACCCTTTTTTTTCAACAACCTTCATCTAAGCTTCCATCGGGTCCCCAATTCTCATCACTACCACACACTCAGCATACCAATCCACAAAATTGCTGGGGTGCTAGCGGTCCAATCGGCCATACCGATTACTCACCATATTCCTACTAGGACCCAGAAGCAATTTCCCCAAGTTACATACGTCACCGAAACTCGAACCGACTTGGAGAACACCACCTTGGTCAAAGTTGATCAAATAACTCCTCTCTCCTAAGCAACAAATTCTTGCTTCCAAGATGACCAATTCAATTGCCCATGCCTTACATACAGTTTCAACTGCACATTGTGTAACGACCCGAGATCCGAACACCAGGAAGGCCCGATAACCCGAATCTCGAACCGCCACCCACGAGTCCGAAAACTCGGAAGGGTTAAAAGGATGGTGTGGAGATACACACAAATCTAAAATAATTACAGAGTTACGCAGATTAAATGAATTAAGCAGGAAGCAATTAATAACATTAATTAAATTACATGGTCCACAAATTAACAGCAGTCTAAAATATAACAACAGTCCACAACTAGTACAGTCCAAAGAGAAAGGTACAACTACACCAGGCATACCCAGGAACTGGAAACTGGCAACTAACCCTGGGCACCTGAACCACGTGGAGCCTCTGAAGCGCTCCCCTGAAGCCTCGTCTCACCTGAAACACGGTGAAAACATGCAGGGAATGAGCCTCAAAACACAAGGCTCAGTAGGGATCATTCGGTCCCCACCTCGCAAACCGAGAAACTGCGCGGAAAGTAACTACAAGCTACTACGACGGCTAGTACCGAACATATGGCATGAAAATCGAGACAACGCGTCAAAAGATAAAGAGTCGCTACCACACAAGACAGGAGTACCAACCTACTAGAAGCAAGGCCGGATGCGTCCATTGACGACTTAAACCGCGCCTCGGGTGTCCCCCTCGACCCGTGGTGGAACTGGGACACCGTACTAGTAACCACAGAACAAGTGACTAGCTAGGGTCGCGCTCGTCAGCGCGGGTCCAACCGCCCCCAACCACGTGTGCACACACAGACCGTGCGTCTCTGGTCTGGCCCTCTGACTGGTTTTCCCCTCAGCCGGACTTTGGCTGGTAGACGTGGGGCCCGACGGAAACCAGTCTAAAATTATCTCTCAGGGTAGCCTCGCCACCACTCCCTGGTGGGACCACTCGCGTGTTGGAAGGCTACGACTAGTGGAGGGTCACTGAAGGAGTAGACTCTCTAGTCAACGGAAAACAACGTCTAAACCGGATGAAGTACAAGGGACGCTCCTCGTACCAACACCGACTCATGGTGACACGAGCAGAGAACACCAACTCCCGGGATCCCACGGCACCTTCACGTGTGGCCCCCTCATGATGCCCGGCATTAGTCAGGCCACGGGTCAACACGTGGATCGAGATCTACTAACTCAGGACTCGAATCGGCAAAGCATAATTCCGATTGGACATAAACCCCTGGCGGTCTAACTTTGGGCTGCCACAGAGGCTAGCGGTCCATGATTGGGCCGCCATATGGACTGTAGCGGTCCAGCATTGGGCCGCCACACCCTGGGTTGCGAAAGAAATGGCGGTCCTACCTAGGTCCGCCACAGTGATGAGGCGGGCGTACCTTCGGCCGCCACACCCCAAAAATCCCCAACGATTGAAAACCAACGGTCGGAAATCAACGGTCAACGCGCCCTTTGGCGGTCTGACCCTCGGCCGCCACACCGTCTGGTGATTTATCGTGCAGCCGCCAGACGACATAGAGACCTGCCGACAAAACAGTGCCCTGTGGTGCTCCCACCTTGGGCCGCCACAGGCTCTGGCGCACCTACCCTGGGCCGCCAAAGACTCTGGCGGTCTCTGGAAGGACCGCCAACCCAAACCAAGAACGAGCCGGCGGGAAGAGATCCAAAAACTCGTTCCACGGCCCGATCATCCACGGATGAGGGGGAAAACAAGGGGGAAGCTCCCCTATAACCCCCAGCATGCATCTATGCCCTCGAATCGGTCCGAAACAGGATGAAATGGTAGATCAACACACAACCCCAAAAACATGGATTTTGCCCTACCCGGCTCAAAAACGCCCCACTCGACCTCTCCTCGGCCTACAAATCACGGGGGACGATGGGATGAGCATGGGGATTCGTCTCCCTACCTCAATGGACCTAGAGCTCCGCCGAAACGCCATCGAACGCAAAGAAGAAGCTTTTAGAACCCTCGAACCTTCACGAAATCCCACAAGCCGCACGCCACCACGATCGTCTCGCCGCCGCCGTCGCCGCCACGTCGTCACCTCATCGCCGTCTGTAGCCGGATGGGAGCGCCGCCGTGGTCACGCCGAAGGAAGAGAGAGGGAAAGGGGCGCGGTCGCTCTTGGGAGGAAGAAGGAGGAAGAAAGAAGAAGAAGAAAAGAAAAATAAAAAGGAGGGGTATTTATAGAAAATCCAGATTTTCCAAAAAATATGAAAAAATAGATAAGTATACCGCCGTGATCGTTGGAACGCGCTGATCGCTGTGGTACCCTCCCTGAGTAGGTGAACGACTTGGTTTACCCTCTACGGGATTCCGTAGGTCCTGTCAGGGAAAAACACGAGAAACCGCGGAACACGTTCTGGGACCTCCGAAATTGATCCAAAACGCACGGATCCGAACCCAAAAGATGTCCGAAAGATAGCTCCGAGCAAAATGAGAATAAAATCTTCGAGAAAGTGGATCCGAGACCCAAGAAGAAGGATCCGCAGGGTCCGGGATATTACAGCCCTCCCCCTTAAACAAATTTCATCCTCGAAATTTAAAACAAAGCACAGGGGAAGAAAAAGGGTACTCACTCGAACAAATAGGGGAACTATTGACGCATCTCGTCCTCACGCTCCCAAGAAGCCTCACCACCAGAGTGCCGCTGTCGCACTACCTTAACCAGAGGGATAACCTTGTTCCGTAGGTGCTGCTCTCGCCGATCCTCAATACGGATAGGGAACTCCGGTAGAGACAGATCGGGAGTCACCTCGGGCCAAACCGAATCCTCCAACACATGAGAAACATCGGGCAAATACTTCCTCAACATCGAGACATGGAACACGTCATGCACCACTGTAAATTCAGGAGGCAGCTGCAACCGATAAGCAACCTCGCCGATGCGCTCCATGATGAGGAAAGGACCAACATAGCGGGGACTCAACTTCCCACGCTGTTCAAATCGCATCACTCCCTTCATTGGAGAAACCCTCAAAAATACACGGTCACCGACCGTAAAACAGAGTGCCTGCCTTCTCCGATCGGCATAGCTCTTCTGCCGACTCTACACTGCCAACATGTTCTGACAGACCAGATGCACCGCATCAATATACTGCTGCACCAGCTCCGGCCCCATCACAACACGCTCACCAACCTCTGACCAATCGAGTGGAGTCCGACAGGGTTGCCCGTACAATGCCTCATAAGGAGCCATCCCAATGCTCAAATGATAGCCGTTGTTGTAGGCAAACTCCACCAACGGTAGATGGTGAAGCCAACTCCCTTGCCATACATGAGGGATACTATAGAAGGAGAAGTGATGAGTATGAGATATGGGGAACAAGAACTCAGAAGGGAGATTCAGGACTAAGACACATTGGATGAGATGACTTGAGCAACTCTCAAAGCAAATTTTCTCCCAGCAAGCCAGTATGACATGGTCGTAGAGTATGAATTGATGAATTAAAGTCAAGAACTTTGTTCAGAAGTTAAGCAATTATCAAAGGAGTACTCAACACAAGATTACTAAAACAGATGCACACAAGAGAACTAAAGTCCTAGATAATCCTCATACAGTTTAACTTACGAGATCCAATGACCTTTCAAGATAAATTACTATAAGTATTGAAGTCAAACAAGTGGGATATGTGAGAATTTTTCTTAGCTTGCATCTCTGATTTTCACACTAGCCGAGCTGACAATCAAGATTAACATACACCTTTTTACATGAGGAATCACATTTGTTAGATGCAAATGTCCCAGTTACTCAGTGCAATTATCTATCATGTCTCATTTTGATCAGAGATAGCTTGTCACTTCATGCTTGTCTCACTATCACTTCATTGGTGAAGGGTGACAATTTCTCTGTGGGCATGAGCCATTGCTCTGTTAAGCTCTTCTAGCCATTTTTTTTGGATAAATTAACTCTTATCAGATCAGAGTTAGTCAAGACCTTGCCTTTTGACGCGAACCATCTCACATCTCAGGTGAAGTGCATCCGGTTACTCAGCAGATCCTGATCATTGCTCTGCAATGAGTGCTTTGGTTAAATCTCACTTGATATGGTCATTTGATCACAATACTCAATAGAAGTACATCAACCAAAGATTTGTCAATGAAAATGCATAAGTAGACCATGAAGCATTATAACTTATATCAGGAAAGGCACTATCAAAAGTAAGCCTATGGAGTCCCTCCTCCAAGTTGCTAGTTTCAGATTCAGAAGATTGTTGACTTTAAGCCTTAGTTTATTTAAACAACCATGATAAAAGAAAATGCAAGAGATTGTTGCTAGAAAGGTCAGTCAATAAGAACAGTCTTAGAAGAGAATCTCCCTTTGAAACATTCCACCAAGAAGTGAAAAGTAGCTAAGTGACTAGGACGCACTCCCCCTCAGCAATTGTAGGGTTTGAAATGGAAAAGGAATATGAATGCAACATCTACAGACGTGCAGAAAACAGGAAGTGAGAAAGCTGTGAGAGGTTTAAGCAACTGAGTGATGGTGTCGACCTGTCTTTTACAGGGTGTCGACTCTGTGGAGTCGGCTCGACGAAAACCAGTCTAAAACTATCTCTCAGGATAGACTCGCCACCACTCCCTGGTGGGACCACTCGCGTGTCGGAAGGCTACGACTAGTGGAGGGTCACTGAAGGAGTAGACTCTCTAGTCAACGGAAAATAACGTCTAAATCGGACGAAGTTCAAGGGCCGCTCCTCATACCAACACCGATTCACGGTGACACGAGCCGAGAACACCAACTTCCGGGATCCCACGGCACCCTCACGTGTGGCCCCCACATGATGCCCGGCATCAGTCAGGCCACGGGTCAGCACGCGGATCGACATCCACTAACCCGGGACTCGAATCGGCAAAGCATAATTCCGATTGGACATAAACCCCTGGCGGTCCAACTTTGGGCTGCCACAGAGGCTAGCGGTCCATGATTGGGCCGCCACATGGAGTGTAGCGGTCTAGCATTGGGCCGCCACACCCTGGGTTGTGAAAGAAATGACGGTCACACCTAGGTCCGCCACATTGATGAGGCAGGCGTACCTTCGGCCGCCTCACCCCAAAAATCCCCAACGGTCGAAAACCAACAGTCAGAAATCAACGGTCAACGCGCCCTCTGGCGGTCTGACCCTCGGCCGCCACACCGTCTGGCGGTTTATCGCAGTCGCCAGATGACATAGGGACCTGCCGACAAAATAGTGCCCTGTGGCGCTCCCACCTTGGGCCGCCACAGGCTCTGGCGCACCTACCCTCGGTCGCCAAAGACTCTGGCGGTGTAGCAACCCTGGTAAAAATAAAAAGAAATAAAAATCCCAATTGATCAAAATAAGATTAAAAGATTTAACGAATAAATGGTAAGAAACTAAATAAGTAAATAATAAACCAAAACGAAAATAACGCCTTGACTCAAGGTGCGAATTCTTAAAGAAACGCCCTTACATAAGGCGTGAATTGAAGAAAGGACGTCCACACTAAAAGGCGTGAAATTACAAAACGCCGAATGACCAAAAAGGGTCGTGGGAAGAGACGCCCTATACCTGGGCGCGTTTTACATAAGAAATGATGCTTGACAAGGCGTCAATTTAAATTAACGCCCTCACTTAGGATGTTAATTCAGTTCGAGTTCCGTTCGAACCCAGCCCTCATCCAGGGTAAGTTTTTGGATAACTACGTCGAAGGTGGAATATAGTAAGAACTCTATCATGGAAATATAACTCCCAATAGAACTCTAACCCTATTAGGATTCCCAAAATCCTATAAGTAACCCTCTCTGTCGAACCCTAACGAGCTGTTGGCCGAAGGAAGCTCTGCTGCTGCTGTGCGTGAAGAACAGGTTTATGTTCTTCTTCCTTCCTTTGCTTTTGCCTCTGGTTGTTTGAGGAAGGAACGTTAATATTCTTTTCTTCTTCTCCCTCATCTTCCTTTGCAGGTAGCATACAAACAACTCGTTGAAGAACGTGGTTCTTCATCAACATCGTTCTTCTTCTTCTGCTTTCAATTGAGTATTATGAAGAAAACTCATGTTTCTTCGTCATCTTTTGCTATAGGTTGAACACCCTGTGTGCTGAAGAACGAGGGGTTCTTCATCAACGTCATCTGCGTCCACAAAAGAAGACATCTTCCTAAGCTCACATGTTATCGAGAAGCTCATATTACTTGGCTATTTAGAACGTCTGAAGACTCTGTTACAAACAGAGTGTCGTTTCCGTCTCCAAACCTTCATCCGTTCATCAGTTAAATCTTCATAAGGTAGGTTTTCTCAAGAAACGTAGCCCAAATTAATTTAAGATCCTTAATAAAATCATATGTTATCCATGCATATAGTTTCATCATGGTTTTAAATATTTTCTGTAAAATTTTGAAATAAGCGACCCTGACAAGGGCGCTAATTCTTGTTTTTACGCCCTACCTAGGAGTCGTCAATTTCATATAAATTGATAATTACCCATGTTTAAAATTCTATATCTATGAAACCATGAACCTAATCTAATGCATGTTCATCCTGATTGAATCCTACTATTTTTCTGGTCCTGCCCATGTACCTGTTTCCTGAAAATTTAATATCTGAAATTTAGAAAATTATTGAATTAACGACCTGCACAAAGTCGTCCATTATTGAACTGACGCCCCAGACCAGAGCGCTAATTTAAAGGTAACGCCCCTGTCCAGGGCGCATTTTTGTTAAAAATTCCATAGTATTTAATTTCTACAAAACAGAAATACAGAATGGACGCCTGCTATTGTAGTCATCAAAATTGAAAATAAACGCCCCTGAATAAGGCGTCAACTTGATAATTAATGACTTGGCTAAAGTCGCTATTTTCTATATTTCGGTTTTTCCTTATTTCTGTAAACCGAGGGTTTGATATATATGTAGATATATATGTAATCGGTACTATATTCCGTTCCGTGAATATAGTCACACGTTTCATGATGATTTATCGTTTACCCACTAACTCTCAGTGACATACAAGCTCTCCATTGGACATTTCGTTCCTTTGTGTTGGGTTCGGTGCTAGTATTCAGAGGGGGGGGTGAATGAATATGGCCTATAAAAATTTCACCCAATTGACATATTAGGCTCACTAACTATTTAGAAAGCTAACTAGACAGATTTATCAAATCTGGAAGACTAATTAGCAGATGCGGAATAATACAAACAGATAGTGAGCATTCTAACAAGACAAGTTAGACAAACAATAGCTCAATTAGAATTTCGCTCACTCAACAGATTAAACACTTAGAACAAAATCTGATCAAGTCATCTAATGAACCTGTGATCAACCACTTGGAGCGCCCCTATGCAAACATCTAGCGGAAGCAAACCATAAGCAATCAAACCACAATGCAAGAGGGGTTTTTAGGTGGTTCGATCCTCCAGACCTACATCCACCCCACACTCAACCCGAGTGTGGCTTCACTAACAGCTGGGCAACACAGCTTGCCAACAACCGCTGGGCAATACAGCTTAGCCGTCCAGAGGCAGCACCTCTGCAATCCGCTGACTAACAGCTTGACAAAAGAAGTTCAAAAGAAAACAAAAGATGGGAGTAAACAGCATCGGAAAGCTGTAAGCACTAAGCATAGAATATGGCTCTTAAAGAGCTGACTAGAGTGGATCTGATCCAACTTCCTGCAAGAACAGATCTCCCTCGATCTCACTCTCTTTCTTCACTCTCTCTCTTCTCAACTCCTTCACGTCTGCTTCTCTCCTCTTTTCTTTCTCTTCACACTCTGCTCGAGCTCTCTATCTCTCAGTTTTTCTCTTCTGCTTCTTCTCTCTTTCTTTTCTTCTTCTTCTACAGGATCGTGGAAGCTCTCTCTCCTTCTAATTCTTCTCTCAGCTTCTGCTCCCTGGCTTCGATCACGATCAGGCTCCATCTGAAGACGAAGGCTCCATTATATACCAGCAGCAGCAGCAACAGCAGGGCGTGTGTGGCTTCCACAGTTTCCGCCCTAAGAATTCGGACCACGTGGCAGCATCCAGCAGGCTGTCAATACACGTGTCCTCATCTGGGCATTCTCCTTATCCTTGGATCACGTGCCCAGCACCAGTACGCTCAGCAACTAGAGTTAGATGGCGTCAACTCACTTGCTCCAAGGAGTTGACGCAGCCATCAGAGATCTTCAACCTTTTTAACTGCTGCGTCGACTCCATCAGCCTGCTGCGTTGACGCATTGAAGACAGCCAGAGATAAGTTGCCCCTTTCTTGAACTGCTGCGTCGACGCTGCCAGTTGGTGGCGTTGACGCACGAACATGGACATTTGTATACTAGCGTCTCTTTAGCTGTTGCGTCGACGCTGCTTGATCAATGCGTTGACGCACCAGAGTAATCCACCAGCTTCTTTCTTGATTGTTTGAACTACTGCGTCCACGCCACTTGATCAAGGCGTTGACGCATTGGTGTGTTCCAGCAGCTGAAATTGGATGTCTTCAGCCCTCTTGCGTTAAGGGGTTCATTAGCCTCTTCAGTCCCTGTCAGACAGATGAAACGAAGTCATTAGTTCTAAGTCTATGCTTTGCATTGTATAGACTTAATGAATACAAAGGCTTCATAAGCCTCAGATGAAGGCAGGCGCTGTGTAGACTTTGAACCAGTGTACAGACTTGTAAGTAAGAGCCAATAAATAGACTTGAAACGCTTAAGGCGTTGTACAGACTTGTTGAGGCTCAAGCAGTGTACAGACTTCAAAGATCCACTGTGGATGTACAGACTTGATCATCCAGCAATGTATAGGCTTTCAATGTGAAGACTTGAATATGTGAAAGCTACAGTGAATGAGTGTACACACTTGACCAGATCAAGGGCAATTCGGATGTACAGACTCTGAGGTTCAAAGCAAACGGCTGTACAGACTTAGAATATAAAGACTGATGTACAGACTTCATGCGTTGACGCTGTACACTTGAGAATGCTCACAGCGTTGACGCTGCATGAGACGTAGGTTGTACAGACTTAGCATATGAAGACTGATGCATGATCAGTAATGCTTAGACTTGCATGAGACGCTCGGATGTATAGACATGGAGACTTAGCCTATGCATAAGACGCTAAGTGAGACGGTCTAATGTATGGACTTAGTCTTCACATCGAATGCAGGCAGTGTACACGCTTGTGTCCACTTGAGACGCTGAAGGAGACGGTCCAATGTATGGACTTCAACTCAAGCGACCAAAGCAACAATGCAATGTGCAGACTTCGCCTGAGACAATGCATGAGAAGACGCTGAAGGAGACGGTCCAATGTATGGACTTCAACTCAAGCGACCAAAGCAACAATGCAATGTGCAGACTTCTGAGATGCATAGAACACACAGAGGCTGTATAGACTTGGAAACCAATGCACACGGCTGACAGACATGAAGTGAACTTGAATGAACATGATGTATAGACTTTGGACTCCATAGGCGATGTATGGACTTTCATATGAAAGGCTGTACAGACTTTGAAGTCTGGGGGCGTCGACGCATGATGCATGAGACACACTTGCTCCATTGACGCTGCATGACTTGCGAAATGCAAAGAACATACAGAGGCTGTAATGCACCGATCTTAATACAAGCACAAAACACTTTATGCACTCTCATGCATTCTCCACAGAATATATCAGTTATATGCATTCAGATTGTTATGATTCAATGATTCAAAGTCAAGCTATTAGCAAAACAAAATGGTGACTCATTCGTGTTGCTATCATTAAAACACCACATTCATCAAAGCACAAGGGGCACAACAATCTCCCCCTTTTTGATGATGGCAACATAATGAGTCACACTGACTCGTCAAACTATTCTCCCCCTTTGACATAATCAAAAAGAAAGGGAATGGTTTGAGAGACACAAAGACACTTGTGACAATGAAACATCACTCCCCTATCAGCATGCAAGATTAACTATTCTCCCCTAGATGCAAAGAAACCATAACTCCCCCTGAAGCACAGGAATGGATTCAGGTTATCCAATAAATCAATCTGAATTCTGCCTTTACAAAGAATCTGAATTCTGGTGAAAAGATCACATAATCAGAACTTATTGCAGAACAAGATGGAAGATTCAAACAGTGTGGAGAGTAAAGTGATTGGTGATAGAAGGGCAATAATAGACAACAATCATCACAAGACATCTCAATGAATAATCAGACTGAATCTAATCAGGCTATCTGGAAAATCTGATCATGAGGGATTTTAATGCATACATCACTTCAATAAGTCTTAGAGGATGTAGACTCTTCTATCATAAAGGGTTATGAAGTGGCAACTTAACCAATCTGATTTAATTTTGATGTATACCAACTCAATACTCATATCTGAATCCAAGTTTTAATAAAGGTGAACCAAATATTCAGATAACACCCAAAATCAATCATCTTTTATCTTACACATATGATCTCAATAGCACCTTTGAAAGATACACAGATTAGTACAGAAGTTAAGCACTTTTCAAGAACATGAGTTGCCAGATTTTTCAAGATAATTTCATTTGAAGCACATTATATTTTTCCTGAGCAATTTAAGTTGATCAACACCTTTTTACATGAGGCACAACAAGTCTTAGTTGAAGTGACCCAGTTACTCAGTGTGATAACTGTCATTGCCTCTCACTTTGAGAGCAGAGTTAGCAATATGAGTGTCTTTTTACATGAGAAGACACCTTTATCAGAGGCCAGACTCCCCAGCTACTCAACACAGATAAGCTATTGCTCCGTCAGGTTTTGTTTCACTAAATTTTTATCAGAGATAACTATGGCACCTTATGACATGAGTTGCTTTATTTCATTGATAAAGAAGTCAGTTTCTCAGAGACTGAGTCATTGCTCTGAATTCACAATTTCTTCATTTAGTCAACATTTTCAAATTAATATTTAACAACAGTACACACTATATGCATCTTAGCCAAAGAAGCCCTGAATTCAAATTTTTAGATATCTGATGAGAGAGTCTAAGGTTTACATAAAACATGTGGTTAAAGTTTATTAAACCTTATCATTCAGATATTTTCAATACATTTAACTACAAATCTAAGAATACATTAATCTTATATCAGTCTGATTCAGTGATAATTCTTAAACCTATATGATAGAAATTTCTACAATGTTCTCAGACTGAATTGCATGACATGCAGCTTAAGTTCCTCAGATCAGAAAAATAAGTTTAGCTGACCAACAAATCAATAGTAGAGCCAATTCAGTCACACCAGCTGAGAGGTATATGAAGGAAAAGTACTAGCTGGTGAAGAATCAATCAGCAAGAGAGAATAAAAGTTTAAAGCTAATAGCAGAGTTGAAGTTCAGTCAGACAAAAGGAGACACTCATTCTTCAACAGATTGAGGATTAGTAGCCAAATTCTCAGATTCAAGAAGGTATGAATTTAAAATAGTCAATTAATGATTTGAAAGAGTGTAGAGTGAGAATTTCAAATAGTGTCAACAATGTGATAATGCTCCCCCTTGTCTATATGCATGAAATGTATTGAAATCACATCACATGATATCAAATTTAGCATTCAGATATGATTAATGCAAGTTAGACAGAAGAGAATTACTATAAGCATGATTGTTCAATTCATGTTTAAGAAAACTTCAGTTTAGCACCAACAGATCAACATGGTATGTAATACACTGCTCTATATGACTTGACCCATGGTACTAGGCGGAGGACTTGGTCCAAGGACCACCTCACACATGGCAGTAGCATCCAGACATACTCCATCTGCCCTTCAGCACTGTTCCATCAAATATACCATGATGGTCATGCAAATCAGTGCAATACGACATACAGGGAGTTTGACATATCATGCATCATGACATAGATATGTAATGCATTCAGAGGTAAACTACAATTATTTCCATGTGCATTTCAGATTTTCAATTAGATTCAGTTAGATGATGCACAAAAGAATTAATCATGATATGCAGGCATTTAGAGCACACAAATTTAGAAGACAAAATTTTAGCAGAGTTTTCAGAACTAACCTGAATTGTAGTCATGGGGTTTTCATTCTTGAGTGCCTTGGTTGATTAACCCCCTTTATTCATTCCCAAGGCACACCTGCAACAACTGGATTATTTTGATCCTGCAGGAACCCAAGCTGCCTTGGGTCCTGTATGAGCCCTAACAGGTGTTCTAAACAATATTTTAGCAACATGATCATCATATTCCATCAGTTTACACTCAACCATTGAATGTCCAGTTTTTCCACAATAATAACATGAAGCCAGAGAATTTTTATTTTTATTCTTCATGTTAGCAGAAACATGATGCCCATGTGCATGCATATGAGTATGAAAATTATGTGTATGAGCATGAGTATTTCTTTTATTGACTTGAAAATTTTTCTTTCCATGCTCAGCCAGCCGACAGTTGGCAGCTTTGTGGCCTAGCTTACCACATTCAGAACATGCAAAGTTTTTCTTTTTATCTCTCAAGTTATTTCTAACAGAATTATAGAAAGCAAGGAATTTGACAGATTTAGAGTTTAATCTATTTCCCTGAGCATGCCAGCAATCTTTGACTGCATGCCCATGCTTACGACATTCAAAGCATTTAAGATGCTTTCTTCTTGATTCATTTTTACCCCAATGATTTCCTGACAAGCACTCATTAGCCTTATGCCCAGGCTTGTTGCAAGTGAAACAAATGATATGCTGATTGAATTTGAGTTTGTTTCTTTTGTACTCATGATGATTTGGGGTGTATCTGGCATGCATTCTGTCATCAGATTTCAAAGCATAGCACTCATTCATTAAATGACCATACCTACCACAATAGTAGCATGAAGCATCAGATTTCCTAGGGGCATGGTTTCTATCAGATGAATTCACAGATGTATGTGAATGAGTACAAGAAGAATGAGCATTTTGCATTGACCCATCAGATTCAGTAGAGCTAAAAAATTTCAGAGTATAACCAGAATTATTCTTTGCCCTTTTTGTTTGACTCTTTCTTGTCAATTTCTGATTATCCTCAACAGGTTTTGTTTGTTTTTCAATTTTCTGAGCTTTAAACTGAAAGACAGATTTTGAAGGTGACTTCTGATTTTCATTTTGTTTCGGGGATTGCTTTGAAGTACTAGCTACATCAGTACTTTGAACAAAAGTTATATATAGCTGGTTTTTAGTGATTTTCTTAACATCAGAACAGCAATTTGTTCCCCCTTCAGAGTTATCATCCTTCCTCTTCCCAATAGTTTTCATTTTTCTTTTAATCTTGGCAGACTCAATAGCTGAATTTTCCAGATTATGAATTCTATCTTCCAAGCTAGCAATGTGAAGTTCATAACTGGCTATTTCCTGTTCACTACAATTAACACATTCGCTTAGAACTTGGTTTGCAGTTTTATACTTCTCAATTTCTTGTTCTAGACTGTTCAAGATTTCTGAATTTCCATCATAGACAGCTTTTCCTTTTTCTATAGTGAGAAGTCTTTCAGATAAGCCAGTGTTCAACCACTTTAGTTTTTCAACTTCAGCTTTTAATTCAGTGTTTTCTTCCTCAAGATTTTTATCCTTAATTTCATTATTAGCACATCTCTCTCTTCCAGACATGTGCTCCAATTTTTCAATCAGTTCATCTTCTCTTTCTTCTGCTTTAATTTTCTCAGCGAGCAGATTTTTGTGATCATCTTTAAGTGAGGCAATTTATTTATTTAGCCATTCATTCTCACTAAAGAGATCTTCATTACGTTCTCTTAAAGCTGAGCATATTTTACAATTTGATTTAGCAGAAGAGGACTGTGAAACCTCATTGATTTCATTCATTCTGACTATAAGAGTTTTATTCTTCTTTTGAAGATCTTCATTCTCCAATTTCATTTTGTCCAATTCAGAATTAACTTTAGTGAGTTCCTGCATGCCTTTTAGATACTCATTTTTCTTATCATTCAACTGATTCTCTATTTCTGACATTTTATCCAACCATGTTTGTTTTTCAAATTTTAGAGAATCATTTTGTTTCTTAAGATTCTGAACATCTAGCATGCAAGCATCATAAGACTTTTTCGTATTTGGACATTTTTCACATGAATCTTTCAGATTTATTCTATCACATTTCTTTTTTAATTTTTTATTTTCAGATTTCAATTTCTTGGAAACTTCTAACAAGTTTTCATACATCTCTATCAATTCATCGAAAGAGTATCCTTCTGATTCAGAACTTACCTCGGATGAAGTTTCATCATCAGCATTTCTATGATCAGCCATTAAGCACTTGCTGTGATTCCTGATTAGCTTCAGTTTATCCAAAATGTCTTTGGCAGACCTGCAAGATGAAATGCATTCAATTAGAGATCTGTCAATTGATTCTTTTAATAAAACTACAGCTCTATTATTGACAGAGTCTTTCAGCTTGTCCTTCTTGGTCCATTTAGATTTATCCTTCGACAGTTTGTATGGGCCGTGAGTCATTACCTTCCACAGTTTTGGATCAGTAGACTTTACATACCGATGGAGGTTTTCGAACCAAGAGTCAAAGTTATCACCTCTGAATATCGGAGGATTAGCCATCGAATCAGATAACAACCAAATTCAAAGCACAAAACACTTGACAATAAAACCAGATAAGCAAGACACGGCACTAACTCAGTGAAGCTAAATACAGAACATAAGAGGCACACTTATGAAATGCACCAGACAGAAATGCACTAAGACAGTAAATCAAGACGATTCCAAATGACCCACTCTGAAATGCACCAACAATTAGCAGGATCCTCTGCAGATTGTTAGATCTGTTCAGTCAGAGACCCGCTCTGATACCAATTGTTGGGTTCGGTGCTAGTATTCAGAGGGGGGGGGGTGAATGAATATGGCCTATAAAAATTTCACCCAATTGACATATTAGGCTCACTAACTATTTAGAAAGCTAACTAGACAGATTTATCAAATCTGGAAGACTAATTAGCAGATGCGAAATAATACAAACAGATAGTGAGCATTCTAACAAGACAAGTTAGACAAACAATAGCTCAATTAGAATTTCACTCACTCAACAGATTAAACACTTAGAACAAAATCTGATCAAGTCATCTAATGAACCTGTGATCAACCACTTGGAGCGCCCCTATGCAAACATCTAGTGGAAGCAAACCATAAGCAATCAAACCACAATGCAAGAGGGGTTTTTAGGTGGTTCGGTCCTCCAGACCTACATCCACCCCACACTCAACCCGAGTGTGGCTTCACTAACAGCTGGACAACACAGCTTGCCAACAACCGCTGGGCAATACAGCTTAGCCGTCCAGAGGCAGCACCTCTGCAATCCACTGACTAACAGCTTGACAAAGGAAGTTCAAAAGAAAACAAAAGATGGGAGTAAACATCATCGGAAAGCTGTAAGCACTAAGCATAGAATATGGCTCTTAAAGAGCTGACTGGAGTGGATCTGATCCAACTTCCAGCAAGAACAGATCTCCCTCGATCTCACTCTCTTTCTTCACTCTCTCTCTTCTCAACTCCTTCACGTCTGCTTCTCTCCTCTTTTCTTTCTCTTCACACTCTGCTCGAGCTCTCTATCTCTCACCTTTTCTTTTCTGCTTCTTCTCTCTTTCTTTTCTTCTTCTTCTGCTGGATCGTGGAAGCTCTCTCTCCTTCTAATTCTTCTCTCAGCTTCTGCTCCCTGGCTTCGATCACGATCAGCCTCCATCTGAAGACGAAGGCTCCATTATATACCAGCAGCAGCAGCAGCAGCAGGGCGTGTGTGGCTTCCACAGTTCCCGCCCTAAGAATTCGGACCACGTGGTAGCATCCAGTAGGCTGTCAATACACGTGTCCTCATCTGGGCATTCTCCTTATCCTTGGATCACGTGCCCAGCACCAGTACGCTCATCAACTAGAGTTAGATGGCGTCAACTCACTTGCTCCAAGGAGTTGACGCAGCCATCAGAGATCTTTAACCTTTTTAACTGCTGCGTCGACTCCATCAGCCTACTGCGTTGACGCATTGAAGATAGCCAGAGATAAGTTGCCCCTTTCTTGAACTGCTGCGTCGACGCTGCCAGTTGGTGGCGTTGACGCACGAACATGTACATTTGTATACTGGCGTCTCTTTAGCTGTTGCGTCGACGCTGCTTGATCAATGCGTTGACGCACCAGAGTAATCCACCAGCTTCTTTCTTGATTGTTTGAACTACTGCGTCCACGCCACTTGATCAAGGCGTTGACGCATTGGTGTGTTCCAGCAGCTGAAATTGGATGTCTTTAGCCCTCTTGCGTTAAGGGGTTCATTAGCCTCTTCAGTCCCTGTCAGACAGATGAAACGAAGTCATTAGTTCTAAGTCTATGCTTTGCATTGTATAGACTTAATGAATACAAAGGCTTCATAAGCCTCAGATGAAGGCAGTCGCTGTGTAGACTTTGAACCAGTGTACAGACTTGTAAGTAAGAGCCAATAAATAGACTTGAAACGCTTAAGGCGTTGTACAGACTTGTTGAGGCTCAAGTAGTGTATAGACTTCGAAGATCCACTGTGGATGTACAGACTTGATCATCCAGCAATGTATAGGCTTTCAATGTGAAGACTTGAATATGTGAAAGCTACAGTGAATGAGTGTATACACTTGACCAGATCAAGGGCAATTCGGATGTACAGACTCTGAGGTTCAAAGCCAACGGCTGTACAGACTTAGAATATAAAGACTGATGTACAGACTTCATGCGTTGACGCTGTACACTTGAGAATGCTCACAGCGTTGACGCTGCATGAGACGTAGGCTGTACAGACTTAGCATATGAAGACTGATGCATGATCAGTAATGCTTAGACTTGCATGAGACGCTCGGATGTATAGACATGGAGACTTAGCCTATGCATAAGACGCTAAGTGAGATGGTCTAATGTATGGACTTAGTCTTTACAGCGAATGCAGGCAGTGTACACGCTTGTGTCCACTTGAGACGCTGAAGGAGACGGTCCAATGTATGGACTTCAACTCAAGCGACCAAAGCAACAATGCAATGTGCAGACTTCACCTGAGACAATGCATGAGAAGACGCTGAAGGAGACGGTCCAATGTATGGACTTCAACTCAAGCGACCAAAGCAACAATGCAATGTGCAGACTTCTGAGATGCATAGAACACACAGAGGCTGTATAGACTTGGAAACCAATGCACACGGCTGACAGACATGAAGTGAACTTGAATGAACATGATGTATAGACTTTGGACTCCAAGGGCGATGTATGGACTTTCATATGAAAGACTGTACAGACTTTGAAGTCTGGGGGCATCGACACATGATGCATGAGACACACTTGCTGCGTTGACGCTGCATGACTTGCGAAATGCAAAGAACATATAGAGGCTGCAATGCACCGATCTTAATACAAGCACAAAACACTTTATGCACTCTCATGCATTCTCCACAGAATATATCAGTTATATGCATTCAGATTGTTATGATTCAATGATTCAAAGTCAAGCTATTAGCAAAACAAAATGGTGACTCATTCGTGTTGCTATCATTAAAACACCACATTCATCAAAGCACAAGGGGCACAACACTTTGGACTAGCAAGTTAGTCATAGAGACCTCCGTAAGACTCCTCGAGTCTTGGATTCCCTCAAGGCCGATTGAGCTGGTTGTACCATAAAAACCCATTACACTATTTTGCCATGTCACTCTATAGAAACATGGTATACCGGCCCTCATGTTATGCAAAGTGTGTATCATGAGAATTCTTTTAATGGGATGAGGTTATCATGCCATTTGATGCTGTTCTTGTAAACCCCAATTCTATATTCAACATGATGTTCTTGTGGACCTCAATTCTATATTAAGAATGAGGTCGTTTTGCCATTGATGTGCTGTTCATGTGGACCTCAATTCTATATAAAGAATGTCCATACTTGTTTGTCATGGTACCCAAGTTAGGGAACTAATTTCACCTAGTTTTTATCGATAATCATGATTGTACCGTTATTATCGCCATTCTATGTCAAGTGTCATATTTTTGGACTCTACTCTATCCAAGTTTATCCTACGTGTCTACAAGCTTTATCCTTGAAATTCCATATTGGCTATATACAAAAGTGGATGTTAAAATACATGATTAATGCCTGCGCATATAGGGCCCGATCTGGTCCTGGGAGGAGCACCCGAAAGTACTTGTGCCCGTGGGAGTTGATTGATCACGGTATTGGCATTATACCGAAGTGCATGACTAGCTTGATTGAACATTCCACAAATCTTGTACCTGTACTTGACTTGATATTACATGACTTGCGTGACCCGAAAAAGGGCAATTGCATACTTGCGTGCTTGAACGTGATAGCCAAATTCCAACATGACATGATGAATACACTTGCTTGAATATCTTGAT
This sequence comes from Amorphophallus konjac, assembly GCA_022559845.1. Taxonomy (NCBI): domain Eukaryota; kingdom Viridiplantae; phylum Streptophyta; class Magnoliopsida; order Alismatales; family Araceae; genus Amorphophallus; species Amorphophallus konjac. Next base: position 30,727,048 of record CM040120.1, read on the forward strand.
ATCTTTTGATATAAGTTCTTGAAAGTTCATGACTAGTTCTCGTCGCTATCTTATTGTTATACACTCTCTCTATCTTGTCGTTTTATGCGAGCATGCATAGCTATAGTGCATTCATGAAAGATGTAATTACTTAAACCCATTGCTAGTTCTTGAGATATAATTTCCTACTGAGCGTTCGCTCACTTAGTGTTTCCCTACTTTTCTGGTAAGTCCGACGATGAGGGAACTCAAACGGATGGAGAAAATCAAGAGTGAAAGAGATAGAGCTTCTCCCGTGTTATCTAGTCTTTTTCATATTTTCTTGAGTCAAGCTTTGTATTTTTCCTTTATTTTAGTTAGTACTTCAAAGGTTTGTAATAGGCATATTCTTATGAAGGAATAAAGGATTGGGTTATCTTTACTTTTGCGCATATCTGATTTTGGTATCGAATACACTAATACTCTGATTGACATGATTGATGTAAACTCGTCACGCGTCTCCGGGTATCTTCCGCTCTCGGGGCGTGACAGGCGGTCTCTGGAAGGACCGCCAAACCAACCCGAGAACGAGCCGGCGGGAAGAGATCCAAAAACTCGTTCCACGCCCCGATCATCCACGGATGAGGGGGAAAACAAGGGGGAAGCTCCCCTATAACCCTTACCATGCATCTACGCCCTCGAATCAGTCCGAAACGCGATGAAACGACAGATCGGCACACAACCCCCAAAACATGGATTTTGCCCTACCCGGCTCAAAAATGCCCCTCTCAACCTCTCCTCGGCCTACAAATCGCGGGGGACGACGGGATGAGCATGGGAATCCGTCTCCCTACCTCAATGGAGCTAGAGCTCCGCTGAAACACCGCCAAACGCAAAGAAGAAGCTTTTAGAACCCTCGAACCTTCAAGAAATCCCATGAGCCGCACGCCGCCACGATCGCCTCGCTGCCGCCGTCGCCGCCACGTCGTCGCCTCACCGCTATTTACTGCCGGAGGGGAGCGCCGCCATGGTCACGCCGGAGGAAGACAGAAGGAAAGGGGCACGGTCACTCACGGGAGGAAGAAGGAGGAAGAAAGAAGAAGAAGAAAAGGAAAGGAAAAAGGAGGGATATTTATAGAAAATCCAAATTTTCCAAAAAATATGGAAAAATAGAAAAATATACCGCCGCGATCGTTGGTACGCGTCGATCGTTGTGGTATCGTCCCTGAGTAGGTGAACGACTCGGTTTACCCGCTACGGGGTTCCATAGGTACTGTCCGAGAAAAACACGGTAAACCGCGGAACACGTTCCGGCACCTCCGAAACTGATCCGAAACGCACGGATCCGAACCCAAAAGAAGTCCGAAAGATAACCCCAGGCAAAATGAGAATAAAATCTCTGAGAAAGTGGATTCAAGACCCAAGAAGAAGGATCCGAAGGGTCCGGGATATTACACATTGGCTCTTCCATAAGCCACACTCAATGATTCAAGGGAACAAACTGGGGCAACCATGGCCCTTATTCAGCAGCCCTTGCCTCAGAAGCCTCTAATTCTTAACCTCGTTGACGCTACTTAGCACGAAGCTTTAAACAATGGCATGACAATCGATGCCACCTCATGGCTGACGCCACTTAATATCGGAAGCCAACTTCTTAAGATTAGCCGAATGACCTCCATAAGTCTACTCACTCTCAGAATATTCTTTGTTGGCCCGGTTAGGAGGCAATTGGGAGGGGGGTGAATTGATTGCCCGCCCTTTTTCTTAAATTTTGACTAAATTAAATCAAACCACAGATATGAAAAATAATCCTTAGATAAGGCTTGATTAGAACGTATGAAAGTAAAGCAAGCAAGCCCTCACAACTTTCCAGCACAGAAATATACTCACTCGGAGAGCAATATATGAATGGATAATAGAACAAACTCTCGTTTCACTGACTCACACTCGTATTATGAATGGAAAGCAAATATCAACAACCACAAGAGAAGCAAACCACGGCACAGTGATTTTTTAGGTGGTTCAGACGCACCAAGTGCTGTCCTACGTCCACCCCTCTCACCTCGAGAGGATTTAACTAACAACGCTGCACGACGGCAGCAACCACCACACACGGGATCGACGGCCCACACACGTGAGTTCTCGCACGGAGACGAGAAGCCCCACACACACACTCGGAGCAAGCTCCGAAATCGTCAAAATGAAGATAGAATGGAAAATGCAATGCCCAGTTCTGAGAATAACAATCTAAGCGCAATATCTAATAACAGAGAGTATGATTAAACAAGTTGGATCTCCCCTAAATCTTTCAACCAAAATCGGAGGTATATGAAGTGTGGCTTAGAATGATGAAACTGAGAGAAGGAGGAGCCGGTGTTTGAAGATTCAGGCACCCAGAGCAAGGATGAAGAGGACGGCAGCCGCTGCCTCTCGATTTTGGCTCGGGCTCGTGAGGGGGCGACTCTGGTGTTCCTTCCCTTCTCCTCTAGCTGAGCACACACCACGTTCTTCTCCTGCAAGGAAAATGAACATGTTAGTAGCTCTTGGTTGTTTTTGATCGGAACAAGGGGGCGGTGATATATACTCCAAGGAAATCAAGACAAATGGACACAAAAGCCCACTCCAAACCCCTTTCATACCAAGAACAATGAAGGGTGGATGCCCTAAGGCTATTCTGGCAAACAAGCAAGTCAAATGGATCTTATATCAGAGGGTTCGAGTTCAGATCTGAAAGCCCGATCGGAACGTTCAAAAAAAGTGTCGACTCATTGAGTCGACTCTTTTTCATGAATGTTCTGCCAGAACACATAAAAACTAAACCCGTGAAACAAGTGTCGACCTATGGGGTCGACACTTTTTATCAAATGTTCTGGCCTGTGAAGTCAACATAACATCCGTGGTGAAAAGTGTCAACTCTTGAGGTCGACACTTTTTCACGGAGCTTCTGATTGCACAGTATGCAACGAACCTACCTGAAAGTGTCAACCTATGGGGTCGACACTTTCTGCCAGCCTTCTTAACAATTAACGCAAGGCATAAGCTATGAAAATAAGTGTCGACCTATTAGGTCGACACTTTTCCTGATAGTAGAAAAACTTCAAATAAAGCACTTGAAATTCCACATTTCAAAAACCGAGTATTAAGATTGAACAATTGCGTACATAAGACTCAGATATACATGGCAAAACATGATTTCTACCCAGATCAGTCCATCCACACTAAAATCCAATCTAACAAATGGTCTAACCATTTGGCCTTCAAAAGTTGAGTGTTACCTTCACATTGAACTCAAGTTTCCATATGTGAACATACAAACCATTTTTAAGCCATAATCGTTCTATCCACTTGAGGTCAAGCAACGCATCTGTTCCTACTCCCATTTCCAGGACTTGAGAATAAATTCCATATATGACCTGCACATCACAGAGTGCTCATGAGTCTTAATCTCAAGCTAATCAATTGAGATTGTCAAAATCACCTCATTTCAAGTTAATCAATCAATGCATCCATTCAATTTTTTTTGACAAATCAAGTGACCTTTTCATTCACTGATTTCATTTCAACAATGTAAGTCCAAACTACGGTCACTCAATCAAAATTTAACATGTTAGTCCAAACCAAACTTAATCAAGATTTAGCATTTTGCAAGTTATGCCCAATCAATCATTTAGATCCTGAAACTCATCAGGGCATATCAAACCAAATTCACATGCCATTCATTGAACACACTATTTGATCAAACAAACATGTTTTCATTCAAAGCCATCATTCATCAAATCTATATCAATGCAAATCATCAAAACTGAATTCAAGACATGTTCAATCTAGATCTTCGTCAAAACAGACCGGGGCACAACAATCTCCCCTTTTTGACGAAGATAAAACCATTGAAAAATAACAAGGATTTGCATTAACAATTCAGCACTTTTAGTGTCAACACAATGATCTGCATTCAAAATTGCATTCAAAATCGCATGCAAATGACATGCAAACATTATTTCTTATTTCTCCCCCTTTTTGTTGGAGTCAAATAGAGGATTATTAAAACCATAAAAGTATGGAAGTTAAGCCTCAAAATTTATAGTTAACTCAATGAGATGCATATGACATGCAAGAAATGAGCAGTCAAGCGTATATGCACTCACTATTATATAAAATAGCAAACATGTTCTCTATGAACGGGTTAAGAAATATGCTATAGACTGAGAACATGAGTTTCGTGTGTAATAGTAAAAGGGTAGTGCTTACAAGAAGTGGTACTGCAAGACTCATGAAGTATGACTGATTGAAGGTATACATACGTACAATCACTCCCTAGATGTATATGTGAAGTATGATCAATGAAATCTAGACAGTATGGATTTTCAGATTTTCTAAAGAACACAAGTAAGAACTTTTCCTCCCTACACTTTCATACAACGTACTCGACTTTTGGTAGCTTCGCACAACCCCAATATTATTTTCAATTTTTTTAAATGACAAGCTGACTAACCTTTTGACACGAGTCATGCCCTTTGTTTCAGGGGCACTTCCCGGTTACTCGGTATCGTCACTTATGATTATGTGGATAGGACACTTTTCAATGTGAGTTTCCTCCTTTGTTTCAGGGGGGATTCCCGATTTACTTGATGTCAAATCACACTTATTGAAATTTTTGACGGGGCTGACGGCTTTTTCCTCACAAGTCACGTGATTTCTATGTAGGGGATCCAGAGCCCTAAAATGTGTTAAGTGGAATAAGTGAAATCCTTATTAGTTAAAATCATTAACTCAAACGTGCAAGTTGTGTGAGAGATTTCGTAGAATGTAAGAGATGAATTAGCCTATTCATGGTGATTTCTCCCCCTAAGTGTATGCATCATTATAGCAAAAGCCTCCCCCTTAATATGTGCCATGTTAAAACATGTCCTAGTCAAAGCATTTTCTTTAGCAAGGGCGTAAGGTCATAGGAGATATCAAAACTGAAAGGTGTGTAATTTATATACACTCAAGCATGACAAAATGGTGTATTCAAGCATTTTGATTATCGGTACGTGGCGGAGTACGTAGGTCCGAAGACCACGCTCACGCATAATGAAAGCTTCTAGGTGGACTTAATCCACCTTTCCACTGACGTCATTTTATATATCGGTGAATCATGGCATTCATGCACACGTATATGAAGTATATGCATTTATGTACATGCGGATGCGAAAAGATAAAAGCATGTATTAGAACCAAATTGTTATTTTCTATGATATGCACAAAAGATAAAGTTTAAAGAAGTAGAGACCATGAAAGGACTTCTTATGTGCAAAAGATAAAGCAGTATGAATAATTTCTTTATGAAAAAGATGAAAAGTGTGTATGTACAATTCAGCTCAAAAGATTTAAGTATCTAACCTGCACACTCCTAATTCTCTTCTAAGAAAACAAAATTGTTCAGAATTTAAAGGTTTTGTAAATATATCAGCAAGTTGGTGTTTTGTGTCAACAAAAATAAGTTTAAAATCACCTTTATTTATGTGATCTCGTATAAAATGATGTCTAACTTCTATGTGCTTAGTGCGGGAATGTTGGACATGATTTTTGGACAAGTTTATTGAAGAAGTGTTGTCGCACATTATGAGAGTATTTTTCAAACAAAAACCAAAATCCAGCAATTGATGTTGGATCCAAAGCACTTGAGCCGCACAACTACCGGTAGCCACGTACTCGGCTTCGGCAGTTGATAAAGCCACACAATGTTGTTTCTTTGTGGCCCATGAAACCATGCAGCCCCCAAGAAACTGATAGTGGCCGCTTGTGCTTTTTCGATCCATTTCACAACCAGCGTAATCAGAGTCAGTGAAAGCATGTAAATCAAATGAATTATTTCTAGGATACCACAAACCAAGGTCAAGAGTTCCATTCAAATACCTGAAGATCATTTTTATAGCCGCTAAATGGGAGTCCCTGGGACAAGATTGGTATCTTGCACAGAGACAAACACTAAAGTGTATGTCAGGCCTACTAGTAGTCAGGTATAACAGTGAACCAATCATTCCCCTAAAAGTTTTTGATCGATTTTGTTACATTTTTCTTCTTCCATTTTCTGTGAGGTGGACATAGGTGTTGCAAATGGCTTGGCAGTCTCAAGTTGGAATTTCTTCACGATTTCTTGTGTGTACTTCTTCTGGTTGATAAAAATGCCATCGTCCAGCTGCTTTATTTGCAATCCCAAGAAGAAGTTGAGCTCTCCCATCAAGCTCATCTCAAACTCTCCCTACATAAGTTGGGCAAATTCATCATTCATTTTTGAATTGGAGGCTCCAAAAATTATATCGTCTACATAAACTTGAACAATTAAAGAATGTTCATCACAAGTTTTTGTAAACAATGTCTGATCTATATTACCTCGTTTGAAGCCATTTTCAATAAGAAATGAACTTAATCTATCATACCATGCCCAGGGAGCCTGTTTCAAACCATATAGTGCCTTGTCCAATTTGAAGACGTGGTCTGGAAATCTTTCATCTTCAAAGCCCGGTGGTTGCTCCACGTACACTTCTTCCTTGATCACTCCGTTGAGGAAGGCATTCTTCACGTCCATTTGAAACAGTTTAATGTTCCTGTGACAAGCGTAAGCAAGTAAAATTCTAACTGCTTCTAATCTAGCCACAGGTGCAAACGATTGATCAAAATCAATACCAAATTCTTGAGAGTAGCCCTTGGCTACTAATCTTGCCTTATTCCTCACTACCACCCCATCTTCACTAAGTTTGTTTCGAAAAACCCACTTAGTTCTAATAATAGGATGGTCATTAGGTCGGGGCACGAGGAACCACACCCGACAGGGGACAAGAAAGTGTTCTCTACACTGCAAGACAAGGATGGAGGTTCAGTTGTCTTGGAGGTCAAGACAAAGGTAAAATCGTTGGGATTGGCGACATTGGTAAGAATTCTGAAATTCTTATTGAAGATGTGCTTTTGGTAAAAGGTCTAAATCACAATCTGCTAAGCATAAGCCAATTGTGCGATAAGGGTTTTAAAGTCATTTTTGATGAAACTCACTGCATTGTCTTGAATAAAAATATAAATGAGATCAAATTTCTTGGAAAAAGAAATAACAATGTCTATACTGTTGATTCGACCACGCCGTTTTGTTGGGGGGTTCTTGGTGAGGAGAACTGATGCTCATACCCCTGCTTCCTACAAAAAGTATCAAACTCATGATTTTCAAATTCCTTTTCATGGTCACTTTGAATCTTCTGAATTGTATATCCCTTTTCATTGTGAACTCTAGTGCAAAAATCAATGAACTCATTGCAAGCATCACTTTTATTTGCAAGATATAGAACTCATGCATATCGCGAGAAATCATCGACAATCACGAAACTATAAAGCTTCCCTCCACGACTGCGAGTCCTGGTGGGACCAAATAAATCCAGATGCAACAATTGAAGGGGTTTTTCTGTTGAAATAATATTTTTGCATTTAAAAGATGTGGTGGTTTGTTTCCTTTGTTACATGCTTCACATATCTTTGAAGTTTCAAATTTTAATTTAGGAAGACCTCTAACTAAATCATGACAGTTCAACTTCTTAATGACATTAAAACTGGCATGCCCAAGACGGTGATGCCACAACCAAACATCTTCACTTTTATTGGCCACTAAACAAAGTTTCTTAGATGCAAGCTCATCAAAATCAACTTGATAGGTGTTGTTACATCTCACTCCTATGAACTTAATTTTCTGTGTGTTAGCATCAATGATACTGCAGTGAGAAGACTCAAAAATCACTTTGTGACCCTTGTAACAGAGTTGACTTACACTAAGCAAATTGTGGTGAAGACCTCTAACAAGTGAAACATCCTCAATGCAATGGTTAGGGTCCTTACCAATTCTCTCGATTCCGATTATCTTACCCTTGTCCTGTCTGTTGTATATATCTCAGTGCTTTTGATGATAACAAAACCAAGAACATCTATTTGCTCTCATGCTTGGAACTAATACCTTAAGTGAATTTCTTAAGCTATCTTGTCAGATTTCTTCACGGCTTTTTTGGCTTGAGTTTTTAACATTCCAAATGCATTTCCCTAGACTCAAATGAACTTGAAATAACTTTTAACCATTCGTCCATTTCATACCTCGATCATATGGATACACTTCTCTGGGTAATGCTCAAAGTTGGATCAAGGAGGCTACCAAAGGGGAAGAGAAGGGAGCTAGCACTGTAGACGTGAGCAGTGCTCCGAGAAGAGTTCTTCATCCTTCTTCATCCATCCTCAAGTGAAGATCAAGCCAAAGCCAAGTGGAGTTCAAGCTACATCCTAGAAACTCTTCATCAACTAAGGGGGAGCATCAATCAAGCTTTTTCTTTCGTGTTTCCATTCTCAATCTTTCTAAGCATCAAGTGTGGTTCCTGTAATCTTGTAACAATCTTGTGTGTGTGTGTGGATCTTCCTAGATCCGTGTGTGTGTCTAGTTAATCTGTTGGGATCGTGTGTGTGGTTGGGTGTCCTTACACCTTCTGGGAGCCTTCATCTCCCAGCGTATGTGTGTGTGTGTGTTCGATCTTGTATCTCTTTACAAGATAGTGTGTGGTTCCTCACGGTCGGTGAGGGGTGGACGTAGGTTACCGTTGTGGCATCCGAACCACCTAAAAATTGTTGTCTCATGGTGGTTTGTTCCTTTTCTCCTTTCTCCCTTCTACGCATGCTTGTGGAATTAGATTTAGTGCAGCATTTAGATCTAGATTATCTGATCACTTTCAAATAGATCCTCGGTATATCAAAAGCTGGATTCGGACTGACAAGGTTACTCTTGCCAGAAAAATAATAGTTTGCGTGAGTGAATCCTCGGTATATCAAAAGCCAATGAGATGAGGCTCACCCCTACTTTTCAGGTGAGGCGGGGTCGTCGAGAGGTGTAATAGAGTTTCAACGTAGTTCTTCTAGCCAGGGTTAGTCGCCAGTCTACCTGAGCCGGGGTATGCCCCGTGTAGTTGTACGCCGGGGGATGCCCCATGTAGTTGTACTTTTCCTTATGTTGACTGTACTTTATTTGGACATGAGATACTCTGGACCTTATCGCAGTTTATTTATTTATTTTATGCTGTGCACTTTATTTTAGATTAGCGTGCTATCCCTATAGTTATTTCAGCTTCTCTTGTATTCCTACATCATTCTTTTTTACCCTTCTGAGTCTTCGGACTCGTGGGTTGGCAGGCCGAGATTCGAGACGTGCCGGTTCCTTTCCGGTACTCGGATCTCGGGTCATCACAGTTGGTATCAGAGAGTAGGTTGTGGAAGTACATAAGAATTTGAGATGATTGTAGTGGTCCAGAAGGTCCATGAATGTCCTATACAGTCGTCGACTGGCGTAGGGCTCCGCGTATTTTTATTAATCTTGTTGTTTGTTTCTGTTAGCAGGCAGGTGTTATGGCGCCCAGGAGAGCGACTTGTTCATAGCAGGGAGAGTCTGGTGGGGGCCAGGAAGGGCAGAGCAGAGCAGTGCTTCAGGATGATGCAGTTGGAGGGGCGAGAGTTCCCGGACTAGAGGAGTTCTTTCGGGGAATGTATCAGTATGTTATTCAGTAGCAGCAGCAACTGCAGCAGCAGCAACCGCAGCAGCAGCAAGGCGGTGATGCTGGCGAGGGTTCGTCGTCTCGAGGTGCTCCTAGCCGCGCACTGAGGGATTTCTTGCAGTATCAGCTGTCTACTTTCAGCGGGTAGCCGGATTGCGAGGTGGCCATAGAGTGGTTAGATGACCTAGAGCGAGTGTTCAGTTCGATGGAGTGTCCCGAGGAAGAGAAGGTAGTGTTGGCTATGCATCGATTGCAAGGGCTAGCCCAGGTGTGGTGGACGTTACAGTGGGCAGCAGTGTTCCAGTCCCGCCCTCTTCGGCAGATCTTGTGGCAGGAGTTCGTCCCGGCTTTCGAGCGTGCGTTTTGTCCATCCTTCCTCAGATCGTAGAAGCTGCGTGAGTTTCTAGAGCTGGTCCAGGGTGACATGACAGTGATGCAGTATAGATCCAGGTTCATTGAGCTGGGCCGTTATGCACCGCACATTGTGGCAGATGAGTGGTGCGGACCGAGTAATTCGTTGGGGGTTTAAGGTTAGAGTTGAGGCATCCTTTGCTTGCGTCAGGTTTGACCAACCTGGATGTTGCTTGCAGGGCAGCAATGGCGTTGGAGAGAGATATGCAGAATGTTCGAGGTCAGGGCAGTGCGGGTGAGATGCAGATGGGTTTTGGTCAGCCGGCGGTCGTGCAAGAGTAGAGTACTGTCCAGATTTCAACAGGTGGTTCAGGGACATCCCCGTCCGGGGCATCAGCAGCAGATTCGTCATCTCTGGGATCGAAGCTCAAGAAGTTGCTCAAGGAAGCCGATTTTGGCAGGAGGCGTCGAGATCGTAGACATTAGGGGCAGCAGTCGGTGGGTAGTGTTCAGCAGCCTACCCAGCTCCAGCGTCAGGGTTCAGTGAGTGGTTCTCGGGGCGGGTGTCCTCGGTGCGGTGACTCTCATCCAGGCAGGTAGTGTACGGCGCCCGTGGTTTGTTTCAAGTGTGACCAGCCAGGGCACATGGCACGTGACTGTCTGCAGAGACCCCGTCAGCCGCACGAGTTTCAGTAGTAGTAGCAGTTCCAGCGCTAGCAGATGTCGTCGCAGTTGTAGCAGTACCATCAGTAGGGTCAGTATCCTTAGTTGACTAGGTCAGCTACTGAGGGAGGCAGAGATCCCGAGGCAGAGTTACCCACATCACCAGAGCAGAGACTGAGATGTCCTAGTTGGTGGAAGGTACTATTCTGATTTTGGGTTGCGTGGCTCGAGTTTTGTTCGATTTTGGTGCGTCTCATTTGTTCATCTTGGAGGATTTTGCTCAGAGTGCCGAGGAGTCGACGACTGAGGTGTCCTGTGTTCTGGCAGTGGAGTTATCTACCGGTGATTTCATGCTCACCCCGTACTTCTTCGAGAAGGTGCCAGTGTGGGTGGATGGTCGGAACTTACCGGCCAGGCTTTATGCATTACCGCTTCAGGACTATGATGTAATCTTGGGCATGGATTGGCTCGAGGCTCACCGGGCGGTGGTGGATTGTCACTTAAAGAGGGTCTACTTCCAGCACCCCAGCAGACCCACTTTCTACTACCAAGGTATCAGGTCTTCCTTCTCCCATTTTCTTATTTCGGCTGTTAGGGCTCGTAGATTGCTTGACATGGGTTGTCAAGGTTTTCTCGCTTCTGTGGTTTTAGTCGATCGGCATTGTCCGGATGTGGAGGACATTCCAATTGTGTGCGAATTTTTTGACGTTGTTCCCGAGGAGTTGCCTGGGTTACCACCGCAGCGAGAGATTGATTTTGTGATTGAGGTGGTACCAGGTACGACGCCCATGTCGAAGGCCCCTTATCGTATGGCGCCTGCGGAGTTGAGAGAGTTGAAGGCGCAGTTGCAGGAGTTGATGGCCAAGGGGTACATTCGTCCGAGCTTTTCCTATTGGGGCGCGTCGGTGTTATTTGTGAAGAACAAGGATGGTAGTCTGAGGTTGTGCATTGACTACTGGCATTTGAACCAGGCGACTATTAAGAACGAGTATCCGTTGCCTTGAATTGATGACTTGTTTGATCAGCTTCAGTCGGCCCAGGTGTTTCGCGGATTGACTTGAGATCGGGTTATTGCCAGCTGCGGATCCGAGAGTCTGATGTTGAGAAGACTGCGTTTCGCTTGAGGTATGGGCATTATGAGTTTTTGGTGATGCCGTTTGGGCTCACCAATGCCCCCGCGGCATTTATGGATTTGATGCATAGGGTGTTCCGTCCGTATCTAGACTAGTTTATGGTCGTGTTTGTGGATGACATCCTTGTGTTCACGGTCTGTTGCAGAGCATGCACATCATTTGAGAGTGGTATTGCAGACCTTGCGGGATCACCAGTTGTATGCCAGCAAGTGTTCGACTGCTCCGGTGTTGGTGTTGCCTTCTGGATCAGGAGGTTTTGTGATATGTACAGATGCTTCCAGGGGAGGTTTGGGTGCTGTGCTGATGCAGCATGGTGGAGTTATGGCATATACGTCGCGACAGCTGAAGCCACATGAGGAGAACTACCCTACTCATGATCTTGAGCTGGCGGCAGTGATTTTCGCCTTAAAGATCTAAAGGCACTATCTGTACGGTGAGAAGTTCGAGATGTTCACTGACCATCGGAGTTTGAGGTATGTGTTTACCCAGAAGGATCCTAACCTCAGGCAGAGGAGGTGGATGGCGTACATGAAGGATTATAATTTTACTCTGTCGTATCAGCCTGGTAGGATGAATGTCGTGGCTGATGCCTTGAGCAGGAAGGTGGTGGTCAGTCAGATGTTGTTGAGGAAGTGGAGGTTATGGGAGTTGGTGCCCGCCATGACTTTTAGGCTCAAGATCCCTCAAGATGAGGGTTTGTCCATTCTCGCGAGCTTGACGGTCACACCAGCTATTCGTCGCCAGGTAACTGAGGCTCAGCGTGCGGACCCCGAGCTACCCCAGATTTTGTCTATGGCCGAGGTGGAGTTTAGTGAGGATGGAGCCGTGAGGCTCCGAGGTAGGTTGTACGTCCTAGCCGAGGAGCAGATGAGGCATGCAGTGTTACGAGAGGCTCATGGGAGCCGTTATGCCGTGCACCCCGGATCGGCTAAGATGTACCAAAATTTGAAGAGGCAGTTTTGGTGGCCTGGTATGAAGAGAGATGTTGCAGAGTTCGTGGCCAGGTGTTTGATTTGTCAGTAGGTGAAGGCGGAGCACCAGCGACCGGAAGGTACACTTCAGCCCTTGGAGATTCCTACGTGGAAGTGGGACCACGTGACCACTGATTCCGTGGTTGGGTTATCGAGGACATCCAGTGGGCAGGATAGTATCTGGTTTCTGGTGGATAGATTGACGAAGACGGCTCGGTTGTTACCGATCAAGGTCAGTTGGAGTGTGCATCGTTTGGCTCATTTGTATGTGGAGCGGATCATCCCATTGCATGGAGTTCCCATCTCCATTGTGTCTGATCGTGATCCTCGCTTCACTTCTGGATTCTGGAGGAGCTTCCAGAAGGCTCTAGGCACCGAGTTGGCTTTTAGCTCAGCGTACCACCCTCACTCGGATGGTCAATCGGAGAGGACCATCCAGACTTTGGAGGATATGTTGAGGTCGTGTTACCTGGAGTGGCAAGGGAGTTGGATCCACCTTCTGCCTTTAGTGGAGTTTGCCTACAACAATGGCTATCATTCGAGCATTGGTATGGCACCGTACGAGGTGTTGTACGGGCGGCCTTGTTGAACTCATCTTGATTGGTTCGAGGTGGGAGAGCGTGTCCTGATGGGACCAGATCTAGTGCAGCAGTGTACTGAGGTGGTGCATCTGATCCGGTAGAAGATGTTGGCCGCGCAGAGCCGACAGAAGAGTTATGCCGATCGGAGGAGGCGGCTCCTCAGTTTTGCTATAGGTGATCGGGTGTTTTTGCGAGTTTCCCCCATGAAAGGTGTGATGCGCTTCGGCAGGCGTGGGAAGTTGAGTCCCCGCTACATTGGTCCTTTTCTTATTTTTTTTTTAACTAAGGCGATACCTAGGCAGATCCGAGGATCAGCTAGGCAAGTTTTATTAATATAGCAGAAAGAGAAAGAAAGTACAAGAAGACTGGGGCCATATAAAGGACACCCTACGCAGAGGGGTCAAGAAGAACAAAAGGCCCAACACACAAAGGGATACAGAGAAACCATGGGCATACTAAGAGAAGGCACAACATCGACCTTTTACAAGAAGAAAAACCAGCCCAAAATGACGACTAACAACCACAGAGGTCCAAACAAAAAATAAACCAACAAGTAAAGCCATTTCAGTCTTGATCACAAGAGGAGCTGGCAGAATAGAATGCCTTAGATGAGCAGCATCAGACCAAAGCTTAAGAATGGAGACGAGAATTGTATTTGCGCCGAGCACTCCTGGTCATCCTCTTAGAAAAGTGATGATCATAACGCTACCAGTCCTGAATGCTAGCCGAGCCATCAAGATCGTCAGGGTCCGCTTGGACAAGATCCACAGTATGGGAAGAATCTAAGGAGCTCAAAGGGGCCTTGCCAGTCCTATCCAGGCTGGGAGAAGACGATGAGGAGGCAGCCAGGGACCTACCAGATGCAGGTGCTGTAGCCAGGGCCAATACAACGGCATGAGGCTTCAGAGAAAGAGCAGCATTAGAAGGCCTACGAGTCACCATAGGAGACAGAGCTTCAGAAAAGGAGAGCTGCTGAGAAAAAATTGCAGGCGCAGTCAAGGGAACACCTGCAGCAGCACTAGGAGCAGGTAGCGAAGAGCTGGACGAGGGCTGGATGGAAGCAGGGATATCTGCAGCAACAGAAGCAGGTGATAGGACCAAAGAAGAGCTGCTGAAGGCAGACAAGGCATTAACTTCATCACTCAAACCACACAGGGCAGCCAAGCGGGCCAAACGTGCCGCATCCTGATGGGGGACGATAACAGAAGGACCATCGTCGGCCACGGTTGGAGGTTTCACGCCGTGCAGAGAAGAAGACACTGACAAAGCAGCACCAGCAGGCCCACGAGGCGGTAGCAAGTCAGAACCGGGAGAGGACTGAAGAACCATGGAACCACCAGCATCAAGGGCTACAGAAGCATCAGGAGGATCTTCCGCAGCGAAAGCATGAGATAGGTGCACCAGGGGATCAACTGCAGAAGCACCATGCACCACCACATCACCGGCTGCGGGGAAACCTTTAGCACCATCAAGCAGACCAGCCTCTGTCATAGAAGAGGGAGTGGGGGAAGGAGCTTCAGGAACACGAACGCCAGCCACAGAATTAGCTGCAGAGGACAATGAAACACCATGCGCCACTGCCGGAGCAGCAACAGACGACACCACAGGAGCAGGAGACTCAAGAGCATCATCATGCACAAGCATGGGGTCGTGAATCGCAACAGCACCAAGAGCACCAACTGCCGAAGGAGATGGGGCAGAGCCGTGAGCCAAGGCATCAACTGGCGTTGAAGAGATGCGTGGGGGCGACCGTTGGAGAAGGTCCTCCTGGGCAGAGTGATGTGACACCACCTTGGGTGGTAATCACAAGGCCAATACACCTTGGACCTATGACTCGCAAGCAAGCAACTTTTGATGATGAAACTACTCGGGCGAGCTCACTCGCTTAGCGGACACTATTGCCCGTGGGCAAATTGGCAATGGTGGGGAGGGTCCAAAGTGGGACCTTGATGTTCCGACGCTAGGCTTCACTTTGGTTGACCCCCTAAGGGGCTAGGATACCCAATTTTGTGGGCGGCCAGCATGCCAAAGGCATGGGTTGTAGGATCGCTCTCACCTCACTTCGCGGTGGCCACTCAATTGGAGGGAAATTTGGATCAAGCACTCACTTACCGTCCGACGGAGATAAAGACAATACTAAATAAGCATGAATAAACTAGTGAGGGATGTGTCCCAGAGCTCACCTGATCGGTGTGAGAACACCGATTCCGGCCGATAGACGAGGGCGAGAGGGGAGGCATGGATACGCACCCGCACGCAGCGCCGGTGTCGCTTTAACCTGAAAATTGAAATGATACACCACTACGCCTCTCGTAGGAGGGGGGATCTCGGGGAGGTGATTTATTGAAATTACAGCCAAAACTACCTCCACGCAGGGAGGGGCCTTCAGCCGGCCAAGTGGGGAGGGGTGAGACCGAACTAAATAAGAACTAGGATGCCGATGTCGATTCAGTCCGCTGCCTGTGCTTCAGGACTGACTGATGGTTATCACGGTGCTGTGGCCACTCCAGAATTTTTTTGTTGACGAAACCAGTTGGAAATTCTTCTTAGCTGGGTCAGGATGTCTTCTGAATTTTATTGATTTCTTTGGTAGCCAGTGCTGGTCGGAGAAGGACTGCAAACAGGGTCTTTGATCTCTGTCTCTGGTGGCAGGAGCACCACAGCAGCAGGAAGAAGAGAGCACCACAGACGTTCCTGAACTCCAATTTGAGCGTGGCTGGTACCGACGTGATCGTGCTCAAGTCCTCTTTCCGTTGGTACCAGCAGCGTTGTCGGCAGATGTCGGAGATGATCGTGAAGTCCCGAACAGTAGAGATGTATCAGTTCTGGCTCCCAAAAATTGACCTGACACACTTGGAGTAGAAAATTTGTAACTCTTGATGCCAATGTTCAAACTTGGCTCTGGTTCTTGGAGATGAAAGAGGACTTGAGAGGGAAGCTCTCAGCCAAGTCTTGCGCCAAGATCTGCAAGGGAGAGGTCGTGGTCGAACCGGATCTGCAGCTCTAGTCCTCTGCCTGAGTGTTTCTGCGCAGTCGAGGAAGAAATGCTCCCACGGGCAGCTCGTTGCTCGGACGATGATGAAACCACCTCGCCTAGGAAGCTCTCTGGACGACCTTTCCAGAGGTATATGCCTTGCCACCAGGAGAATCTGGGAAGGGCCAGAGATGATGTAGCTTCCAGGACCTGATCTTGCTGCCTATGAACTATTGATGGACCTGCAACCTTGTGGTGGCAAATGGTGTTGGAGTGGGGGCAACTCAGCAAGGGGAGGATGGTTGATGGCTGGGGAAGAGGGGAGGGCGTGGCTGGGGTCTCCCAGAAGGCTAGGGTGGAAGGGATGGGGGTTGAAGGGGGGCTGGAGCTGCTGGAGGTGGTGATGGTGGTGGATATGCACTAGAGAGAGGGTGGGATGGAGAGGAGGAGGGGGGGGTGACCAGACGAAGAGGGGGGCTCCTTGGGTCGACCTAGGGTGTGGGGGGGGGATGAGAGAGGGGAGGGAATTTCGAATTTGGGCCTTGGGAGGGGTTAATTTAGCCTTGGGAAGGTGGTGGGATGCTTTGGGAAGGAGAGTGGGATAGTTGGGGGTTGGGAGGTGGGGTGTGGATTGGAGGAGAGCTCTTGGGGTTGGGGTGAGTTAATGGGGGGTGTGGGGACTTGGGAAGCAGTTATTAGGGGAGGGGAAGTGAGAGAAAGTGATTGGGAGGGGGAGGAGAGAGAAAGGGGCGCACCCCTTAGAGAAAGAGAGAGATAATGAGAGAGAGAGAGTGAAGAGAATTTTGGTGGAGGAGAGTATGTGATGGGAATCGACACCGAGCATTAACTTTTATTTTTACATTTGAGTCCTTTTATTTACTTTTATATCCTTGGGAAAGTATATGTACAATTGTGAGGCTTTGTAAGCCAATGTGTCATTCCCTAGGATTGTGTGGGTTTTTGTGCAAATGTGTAGTAAGTCCAGTTAGGGGGCCCCCTCCCCTTCTCCATTGGTCCACCTCATCTATGTGGGGCTGGTCAACCATCCTAGGTGGCCATCTAGAAGGTTTGAATGCTAATTGATCACATGGGAGACAAAGGGGTTAAAATTTCAAAGGTTGGCCACCTACCTTACCTACCTAGTCAAAGGAGTGCTCCATTCATATGTAATTTATTTTTTTTTGAGTTTTGACCACATGGGGGAAGAAAATGACTTATTTCCCACGAAATTCCCAGCCCCCCACCCCTTGCCATTTTCTATATAAGCCTATGTATAGTGTCATTAGAGATTAATGAAGAAATGAAGAGAAAAATGTTAGAAAATCAAGAGTGTTCTTGAGCCCCTCGTCTCTCCCTCTGGTTTCTCTCCTCCAACCTCCAGTTCTAGAGTGATTTCTATCTTCTATCCCCTCCCCTCTATCTCCGGTGATCATCTGTGACGCCGCCGCCGCCGTTCGTGCCGCCTTCGAGCCGCCGCGAAACCGTTCTCGGTGTTCTGTCCTGCTAGATAGAGGTCTCTTCCCAAAATTTCTGCTATCAGCCACGGCCTCTTCGTGGATTAAATTTTCTATGGTGTGTTCCTACCTTCTAGATTCTCCTCCAAAAAAAATTCCAGGTCCAAAATCCATCGTTTGTTATTTTTACATTTTCGGTCTTTAATCATTCCCAGATCTGTCCTGTCTCTATCTACAGTGACAGCAGCCCTGTGTTTCCCACCTCCGGCCATCTTTGTGATTTGTCCAAACCCTCCCAATTTTACTGGGAGTTTTGTCCATCACCCCCTACATCCACAAATTTTCTTAATTTGTTATCAGCCTTCTATCTATTTTTAGAAATTCGTGTTCTTCCTCAGCTATAGTGTTGTCAGCCAGATTCTAGATCCGAGCCACTGCTAGTGCCAAAATCATAGAAATTCGTAGCCTTTCCCAAATCCAGATCCAAAAATAGTTTTGGTTTCCTTGTTCGATTTCCTACAACCTTGCGGAAGAACACATCTTCAAATTCGGACATCTACTTCACGGACAAAGGTAATCAACAAGAAAGTTATCTGCAGATCTGAGTCTTCAGTTACTGTACAACAGCAGCATATAAAATTCGCCAACACAAAGTACAAATCTGGTGAATTTTTATGAAGGCCACTAGATTTTAGTACTTCGAAGCAGCTTTCCAACGGCTCTAATCTCGTCGCATTCCGACACCGGTGCTGATCGCAGCGTCCGTTCTCGCTGGAGCGCGAGCTGAAATATAGAACCGGCAGATTTCCGATCGGTTTTTTCCGACCGGTGCCGAACGGAGCCGCCCGGCCTCCGGCCGGCGAACCAACGTGCCGCCAGCCTGGGGAGCGCTTCTCCAAGTGTCTCCACTACAGCGGTACCACCGGGTCCCACACGGCCCCTCCAGACAGCACGAAGGCCCCACGGTCGTGAACACGCGTGTAGCCGAATCAACACCCGAAGCTGTCCGTCAACCCGAATTCGGTCCTCCCGAGCCCATTTGTATAGCCCTTTACCTCCCTGCGTGGAGTGGGCATGTTCCCATTGCTGTAATTATTGTGTGTTAAGTTTTCCGGGAGTACGAGTTTTCGGCTGGGTCCGTCTTCCCCACGCCGAGCGCTTGGAGGTATCGCATTCGCTCCCTTACTTGGCATTTTGCTTAATTTCATATATGCTTGTTTATGCCGCTGCTAGAGAGTATGATAGGGTAATTAGCTCGCTTTCTATTTATATCACCGCCGTTGCGAGAGAGAGCGTTACCGTCCCGTGACCCGATCCGGGCACGAAAGAGAGAGCCGACCACCCTAGCTCTTGCCGGTTTCTCAACCGCGCACGTCCGACGCTTCCCTCGTTAAGGGACGATCGCGAGCTTGTCGTGTCCGTGGTCCCGTCCAGCATCAATTTGGTATCAGAGCAGGTTGAGTCTAGGGTGTCAAAAAGAAAAAAAAAGAGTGTCATTTACGTCTAGTCATTAGTCAGTTTAAGTCGAGTCTAGGATCATCATATTTCTAAAACACACAAAAAAACTATCTTTTGCATTTACATCCCTTTACTCGGTATATCAAAAGGTGTTGTCCGAACGTTAGGCTACGCCTATCGGGAAGGCCGCACACTTGCGCGAGTGACCTTCGGGTCAATTATCTCCGCCACGTACCAAGTCTTGGTTTACGTCTAGGGTCCTTAGTGTGCATGCATTCCAACTTTGCATTACTTAGGGTCGTGTCTAGTGTCTTGCCCAAATGGCCTTGCATATCCATTCCCGTATTTTGGCAACTATGGCCCACCCATGTCGACCCGTCCAAGGTGATAGGTCCGTGTCTGAGTACATTCGGACATATCATAAGTATTGGTTGGAACATGGCTTGGGAGAGGAGAGCAACACGGCCGCATTTCAGTTCCGGAGAGGTTTGCGCCTTCACTTCCAATTGGAATGTCTTATCCGCAATGCATTCTCTCTAGCAGAATCCTATACGGTCGCTCTAGTGGTCGAACCATTTGAGTCACACTTCTCTCGGTATGGTGGCTTTCGACAAGCATCCACCTCCCAGCAGCCTACTCCATGGCCTTCACCACTCGAGAGAGTTCCAATGTCATCCATCTCTATTTCCGAATTTGATTCGGAATCCTCTCATTTGGAACCACCAAGGCCCGAGCCACCCGTATTTCTAACGGGTACACTTTTCATAGTCGAGCCGCTTCTTAGTTGGCTCAAGGATGGCTTGGTCCCACCTCCCTTTCCATCAATGGACCCCACACTACCACTAGTGTCAAGCAACTCATTTCATACCACCTTCCGGTCTCGTCACTATGTGGACACATTGGACGACCTTCTTAAAGGGTTAGACCGGCAGTTGACCTTTACACATTTATTGGCCCGAGGCTTCGACCAACCCACTAGTCGTAGCTTCACCCATCCGACCATAGGGTCCATTACCTCCGTATGTACCGCGGGTTGTGTTACCACGGAGGTTCTTCTACTTCTCCCGCTACCGGATGAGCCCGACTTCATTACTTTTCTTCCGAGGGAGGAGTCATATCTCCTATACACGGTCCCATCTATCACGATGGATGGAGGTGACCCTCACCTTCATGAATTCCAAACATGGGACTATGTAACGGAGGAACCGAGGGGTCACGCTTTCTTTGACCCATTCGACCCCTACTCTAGTGGGCCCCATGACCCATCACTTCCTTCATACCTTATCGGGGAAGTCCACTTTCACACCCCTTTCCCACCGGTCGGGTCGTCTACATCAACCAAGCCCGTCCACGATACACCTACACCCGGCTCTTCCACACCTGGCTTTCCTAGCCCACTCAAGTCTCCTAAACCTGAAGGGCCGTCCATGCATGACTGGGTCATACTTGGATGTTTAGGTGTTCCCCATACCACCCATCTCCGGTTACATAACACGCATGCATGGCACACATTCGGGTGTCCTGGTCCGCCGTCACCTATGTACGGGTCGGACTAACAATAGGTGTGTCTAGAGTCATGCATGAGTCGGTTTCTTATTTGTGTGGTTTGTTTGGTTTGTGTGTCATTTGTTTGTCTGCATGCGTCTTGTGCAAGCTCGTTGTCGTTCTCTTATGAGTAAGAGGCGAGTGGACTCACTTGATGAGTATGGGATCGGTTCCACATCTATACCCGGATCAGTCACCTATAGGGACTCAGCGGTGATTCCTAGTGAGTCTTCGAGCTATTTTCTTCCCTTTTGAAAGTGCCCCTTCGGAGTGACCACCTTTAGCCCATAGCAGTTCGCATATCGAGTATATATGGAATGAGCAGGTGACGATCACTTGGAGCGGAGCATACCCGCGCTACTTGGCACGGTGACGGATCCGCCGGAGTACTCGAGCATCCCTACCCCTACTCGACGGGGTCGAGTTCCTCCCACCCGGGGAGAGTTGATGGGAATCGACGCCGAGCATTAACTTTTATTTTTACATTTGAGTCCTTTTCTTTACTTTTATATCCTTGGGAAAGTATATGTACAATCGTAAGGCTTTGTAAGCCAATGTGTCATTCCCTAGGATTGTGTGGGTTTTTGTGCAAATGTGTAGTAGGTCTAGTTAGGGGCCCCCCTCCCCTTCCCCATTGGTCCACCTCATCCATGTGGGGCTGGTTAACCATCCTAGGTGGCCATCTAGAAGGTTTGAATGCTAATTGACTACATGGGAGACAAAGGGGTTAAAATTTCAAAGGTTGGCCACCTACCTTACCTACCTAGTCAAAGAAGTGCTCCATTCATATGTAATTTATTTTTTTTGAGTTTTGACCACATGGGGGAAGAAAATGACTTATTTCCCATGAAATTCCCAGCCCCCCACCCCTTGCCATTTTCTATATAAGCCTATGTATAGTGTCATTAGAGATTAATGAAGAAATGAAGAGAAAATTGTTGGAAAATCAAGAGTGTTCTTGAGCCCCTCCTCTCTCCCTCTTGTTTCTCTCCTACAACCTCCAGTTCTAGAGTGATTTCTATCTTCTATCCCCTCCCCTCTATCTCCGGTGATCATCTGTGCCGCCGCCGCCGCCGTTCGTGCCACCTTCGAGCCGCCGCGAAACCGTTCTCGGTGTTCTGTCCTACTGGATAGAGGTCTCTTCCCAAAATTTCTGCTATCAGCTACGCCCTCTTCGGGGATTGAAATTTTTATGGTGTGTTCCTACCTTCTAGATTCTCCTCCAAAAAAAATTTCAGGTCCAAAATCCATCGTTTGTTATTTTTACATTTTCGGTCTTTAATCATTCCCAGATCTGTCCTGTCTCTATCTACAGTGACAGCAGCCCTGTGTTTCCCACCTCCGGCCATCTTTTTGATTTGTCCAAACCCTCCCAATTTTACTAGGAGTTCTTTCCATTACCCCTTACATCCAAAAAGTTTCTTAATTTTTTATCAGCCTTCTATCTATTTTTAGAAATTTGTGTTCTTCCTCAGCTACATTGTTGTCAGCCAGATTCTAGATCTGTCCCACTGCTAGTGCCAAAATCATAGAAATTCGTAGCCTTTCCCAAATCTAGATCCAAAAATAGTACTGGTTTCCTTGTTCGATTTTCTACAACCTTGCTGAAGAACACAACTTCAAATTCGGACATCTACTTCACGGTCAAAGGTAATCAACAGGAAAGTTCTCTGCAGATCTGAGTCTTCAGTTACTGTACAACAGCAGCATATAAAATTCGCCAACACAAAGTATAAATCTGGTGAATTTTTCTGAAGGCCACTAGATTTTAGTACTTCGAAGCAGCTTTCCAACGGCTCTGATCTCGTCGCATTCCGACACCGGTGCTGATCGCAGCGTCCGTTCTCGCCGGAGCGCGTGCTAAAATACAGAACCGGCAGATTTCCGATCAGTTTTTTCCGACCGGTGCCGAACGGAGCCGCCCGGCCTCCGACCGGCGAACCAGTGTGCCGCCAGCCCGGGGAGCGCTTCTCCAAGTGTCTCCACTACAGCGGTACCACCGAGTCCCACACGGCCCCTCCGGACAGCACGTGGGCCCCACGGTCGTAAACACGCGTGTAGCCGAATCAACACCCGAAACTGTCCGTCAACCCGAATTCGGTCCTCCCTGGCCCATTTGTATAGCCCTTTACCTCCCTGCGTGGAGTGGGCATGTTCCCATTGCTGTAATTATTGTGTGTTAAGTTTCTCGGGAGTACGAGTTTTCGGCTGGGTCCGTCTTCCCCACGCCGAGCGCGTGGAGGTATCGCATTCGCTCCCTTACTTGGCATTTTACTTAATTTCATATATGCTTGTTTATGCCGCTGCTAGAGAGCATGATAGGGTAATTAGTTCACTTTCTATTTATATCACCGCTGCTGCGAGAGAGAGCGTTACCGTCCCGTGACCCGATCCGGGCACGAAAGAGAGAGCCGACCACCCTAGCTCTTGCCGGTTTCTCAACCGCGCACGTCCGACGCTTCCCTCGTTAAGGGACGATCGCGAGCTTGTCGTGTCTGTGGTCCCGTCCCGCATCAATTTGGTATCAGAGCAGGTTGAGTCTAGGGTGTCAAAAAAAAAGAGTGTCATTTACGTCTAGTCATTAGTCAGTTTAAGTCGAGTCTAGGATCATCATATTTCTAAAACACAAAAAAAAGTGTCTTTTGCATTTACATCCCTTTACTCGGTATATCAAAAGGTGTTGTCCGAACGTTAGGCTATGCCTATCGGGAAGGCCCCACACTTGCGCGAGTGACCTTCGGGTCAATTATCTCCGCCACGTACCAAGTCCTGGTTTACGTCTAGGGTCCTTAGTGTGCATGCATTCCAACTTTGCATTACTTAGGGTCGTGTCTAGTGTCTTGCCCAAATGGCCTTGCATATCCATTCCTAGAGATCCATTCCCGTATTTTGGCAACTATGGCCCACCCATGTCGACCCGTCCAAGGTGATAGGTCCGTGTCCGAGTACATTCGGACATATCATAAGTATTGGTTGGAACATGGCTTGGGAGAGGAGAGCAACACGGCCGCATTTCAGTTCCGGAGAGGTTTGCGCCTTCACTTCCAATTGGAATGTCTTATCCGCAATGCATTCTCTCTAGCAGAATCCTATACGGTCGCTTTAGTGGTCGAACCATTTGAGTCACACTTCTCTCGGTATTGTGGCTTTCGACAAGCATCTACCTCCCAGCAGCCTACTCCATGGCCTTCACCACTCGAGAGAGTTCCAATGTCATCCATCTCTATTTCCGAATTTGATTCGGAATCCTCTCATTTGGAACCACCAAGGCCCGAGCCACCCGTATTTCTAACGGGTACGCTTTTCATAGTCGAGCCGCTTCTTAGTTGGCTCAAGGATGGCTTGGTCCCACCTCCCTTTCCATCAATGGACCCCACACTACCACTAGTGTCAAGCAACTCATTTCATAACACCTTTCGGTCTCGTCACTATGTGGACATATTGGACGACCTTCTTAAAGGGTTAGACCGGCAGTTGACCTTTACACATTTATTGGCCCGAGGCTTCGACCAACCCACTAGTCGTAGCTTCACCCATCCGACCATAGGGTCCATTACCTCCGTATGTACCGCGGGTTGTATTACCACGGAGGTTCTTCTACTTCTCCCGCTACCGGATGAGCCCGACTTCATTACTTTTCTTCCGAGGGAGGAGTCATATCTCCTATACACGGTCCCATCTATCACGATGAATGGAGGTGACCCTCACCTTCATGAATTCCAAACATGGGACTATGTAACGGAGGAACCGAGGGGTCACGCTTTCTTTGACCCATTCGACCCCTACTCTAGTGGGCCCCATGACCCATCACTTCCTTCATACCTTATCGGGGAAGCCCACTTTCACACCCCTTTCCCACCGGTCGGGTCGTCTACATCAACCAAGCCCGTCCACGATACACCTACACCCGGCTCTTCCACACCCGGCTTTCCTAGCCCACTCAAGTCTCCTAAACCTGAAGGGCCGTCCATGCATGACTGGGTCATACTTGGATGTTTAGGTGTTCCCCATACCACCCATCTCCGGTTACATAACACGCATGCATGGCACACATTCGGGTGTCCTGGTCCGCCGTCACCTATGTACGGGTCGGACTAACAATAGGTGTGTCTAGAGTCATGCATGAGTCGGTTTCTTATTTGTGTGGTTTGTTTGGTTTGTGTGTCATTTGTTTGTCTGCATGCGTCTTGTGCAAGCTCGTTGTCGTTCTCTTATGAGTAAGAGGCAAGTGGACTCACTTGATGAGTATGGGATCGGTTCCACATCTATACCCGGATCAGTCACCTATAGGGACTCAGCGGTGATTCCTAGTGAGTCTTCGAGCTATTTTCTTCCCTTTTGAAAGTGCCCCTTTGGAGTGACCACCTTTAGCCCATAGCAGTTTGCATATCGAGTATATATGGAATGAGCAGGTGATGATCACTTGGAGCGGAGCATACCCGCGCTACTTGGCACGGTGACGGATCCGTCGGAGTACTCGAGCATCCCTACCCCTACTCGACGGGGTCGAGTTCCTCCCACCCGGGGAGAGTTGATGGGAATCGACGCCGAGCATTAACTTTTATTTTTACATTTGAGTCCTTTTATTTACTTTTATATCCTTGGAAAAGTATATGTACAATTGTAAGGCTTTGTAAGCCAATGTGTCATTCCCTAGGATTGTGTGAGTTTTTGTGCAAATGTGTAGTAGGTCCAGTTAGGGGCCCCCCTCCCCTTCCCCATTGGTCCACCTCATCCATGTGGGGCTGGTCAACCATTCTAGGTGGCCATCTAGAAGGTTTGAATGCTAATTGACCACATGGGAGACAAAGGGGTTAAAATTTCAAAGGTTGGCCACCTACCTTACCTACCTAGTCAAAGGAGTGCTCCATTCATATGTAATTTATTTTTTTTGAGTTTTGACCACATGGGGGAAGAAAATGACTTATTTCCCATGAAATTCCCAGCCCCCCACCCCTTGCCATTTTCTATATAAGCCTATGTATAGTGTCATTAGAGATTAATGAAGAAATGAAGAGAAAATTGTTAGAAAATCAAGAGTGTTCTTGAGCCCCTCCTCTCTCCCTCTAGTTTCTCTCCTCCAACCTCCAGTTCTAGAGTGATTTCTATCTTCTATCCCCTCCCCTCTATCTCCGGTGATCATCTGTGCCGTCGCCGCCGCCGTTCGTGCCGCCTTCGAGCCGCCGTGAAACCGTTCTCGGTGTTCTGTCCTGCTGGACAGAGGTCTCTTCCCAAAATTTCTGCTATCAGCCACGGCCTCTTCGTGGATTAAAATTTTTATGGTGTGTTCCTACCTTCTAGATTCTCCTCCAAAAAACATTCCAGGTCCAAAATCCATCGTTTGTTATTTTTACATTTTTGGTCTTTAATCATTCCCAGATCTGTCCTGTCTCTATCTACAGTGACAGTAGCCCTATGTTTTCCACCTCTGGCCATCTTTTTTATTTGTCCAAACCCTCCCAATTTTACTGGGAGTTCTGTCCATCACCCCCTACATCCAAAAATTTTCTTAATTTTTTATCAGCCTTCTATCTATTTTTAGAAATTCGTGTTCTTCCTCAGCTACAGTGTTGTCAGCCAGATTCTAGATCCGACCCACTACTAGTGCCAAAATCATAGAAATTCGTAGCCTTTCCCAAATCCAGATCCAAAAAAAGTCCTGATTTCCTTGTTCGATTTCCTACAACCTTGCTGAAAAACACATCTTCAAATTCGGACATCTACTTCATAGTCAAAGGCAATCAACAGGAAAGTTCTCTGCAGATCTGAGTCTTCAGTTACTGTACAACAGCAGCATATAAAATTCGCCAACACAAAGTACAAATCTGGTGAATTTTTCTGAAGGCCACTAGATTTTAGTACTTCGAAGCAGCTTTCCAACGGCTCTGATCTCGTCGCATTCCAACACCGGTGCTGATCCCAGCGTCCGTTCTCGCCGGAGCGCGCGCTGAAATACAGAACAGGCAGATTTCCGATCGGTTTTTTCTGACCGGTGCCAAACGGAGCCGCCCGGCCTCCGGCCGGCGAACCAGCGTGCCGCCAACCCGGGGAGTGCTTCTCCAAGTGTCTCCACTACAGCGGTACCACCGGGTCCCACACGGCCCCTCCGGACAGCACGTGGGCCCCACGGTCGTGAACACGTGTGTAGCCGAATCAACACCCGAAACTGTCCGTCAACCCGAATTCGGTCCTCCCGGGCCCATTTGTATAGCCCTTTACCTCCCTGCGTAGAGTGGGCATGTTCCCATTGCTGTAATTATTGTGTGTTAAGTTTCCCAGGAGTACGAGTTTTCGGCCGGGTCCGTCTTCCCCACGCCGAGCGCGTGGAGGTATCGCATTCGCTCCCTTACTTGGCATTTTGCTTAATTTCATATATGCTTGTTTATGCCGCTGCTAGAGAGCATGATAGGGTAATTAGCTCGCTTTCTATTTATATCACCGCTGCTGTGAGAGAGAGCGTTACCGTCCCGTGACCCGATCCGGGCACGAAAGAGAGAGCCGACCACCCTAGCTCTTGCCGGTTTCTCAACCGCGCACGTCCGATGCTTCCCTCGTTAAGGGACGATCGCGAGCTTGTCGTGTCTGTGGTCCCATCCCGCATCAGTATGACTAGGGATTTTCTTCTATTCAAATGATTCTTCAAAAGTTGTTACATATGAGGGGAGTGGGGGCCTATTTATAGGCTTACATAATTTCATATGACCAAACTAACCTTGACCAAATGCACTAATGACAAGCAAGTCCAAGGGAGGGGCGCCCCTGGGCCTAGCCCACTAGTTGGGCCGAAAAGACTATCAAACTGACCCATTAACCTATTAACTGACTCAAATAGAGAAAGATTACATCTATGACTCAAATAAAAAATGAAAATTACATGATACTGCTCAAAATTAAGTGATGGAGATGATGAAGTGCCGATGACGAGCAATCGAAGTCTCGAAAAAAAGATGGAGTGACTGGGGATGTGCCCATCATACCCCCGGGATGGGGAGAACTCGACCCTGTCGAGTGTGGGTCCACCGGGGTAGCAGCACACCAAAGCGGGTCCGGGTGCCGAACGCCTTCCCAACTCAACCCTGCCTCCGTAGCCGAGGGATGGCTCTTCCACTTCTCAGGATAGCGCGGGCACACCCTCTTCCTGGCTATGGTATCTTGCTTATCCAGTATTGCCTCCATGTGCTCACGTCGGGCGCTCGGGCTGATATGTGGAGGCTCTTCGGTGGTGTCACTCACAAAGGTAAGTGTAGGCTCAAGATGCTTACTAGGTTCCACCGCGGGGCCCTTACAGGGTGCTTGATATGCCACACGAAAAGTTGGGTGTGTCCCAGAATCCTTTGGTAAGTTCAGGCCAAAAGCATATTTGCCAATGCCACTCATAATTCGGGAAGGTCCAAGTCCTTATGCCCTCAGTTTGGAGATAGCCCTAGGGTAGAGCCTCTCCAAGGTGACCATTACCAAGTTGCCTACTTGGAATCCTAAGTGCCACTTACAAGCTATTGCCTGCTTTTTGTGAACCTCACCGCTCGTTGCTAGATGCTTGCGAGAATGCGTATGCCATACACTATGATGCGATGTTGGTGTGAAAAGTATGGTGTGCAAAGGTGGACCGGGGCAGCCAAATGTAGACCGATCACACTTTGATGCCATGAAGACTGTGACAAACTTAGGAGGGCCGGGACATCTATAGATGAACCTCTTATGCATGGGTGTGACAAATGTCGGGGGACCAGGACATCCATGTATGCTCCTCTCATGCTTAAGACTCATGATGAATGAAGGTGGGCCAATACATCCGAATACGGTCCACTTATGCTTCCTACTTGACATGTGGGTGATGTGAATAAATGTACCTGACTTATGAATCATGCCAAATGGTGTGGTAAGCCTAGACACATGCATGTTTATCCCAAAGGTGACTTCCATGTGCATAGATGTGGGGTGACTTTTGAACTTCCATGTGAATGGGTCGAATGGATCTAGGAAGGTGGTTATGGGGTGGGGAATTTCATCAATCCCAAGGTGTTTGTTGCCTAAGGTCAAGGCTCTCATGGTGTAACCCAATTCTAGGAAGGGAGGAGTTTGGGTCAACATGGGTGATATGGGTAGGGTGAGGTGGGTGGTGAATAAGGTGGGTGGGTTACATGGAGATCTAGGTTCCCATAGGAAAGGGTCGAAGGGATCATGGTAAGGGTCACCTAGATAGGGGTGCTCCATGTCCTCAAGATCCTCTAATGGTGAGTCATTCTCCTCCAAAATAATTGGGCCAAGGTTGTTAATGGGTTGGCCAATCAAAGCACTCGGGATCTCAATGGTTGGGGAGTAGACTAGGATGGGTTCCTCCTCTATGGGAAGAAAGAGTATGATCTCACTCGTAAATTGGCCATTAGTGTAGATGGAAGTGATGGAGCCAACGGCGGGGTAAGCTAGGCTAATGGTGCTAGGCTCCGATGGCCTCATGGCTAGCATATCGGTCAAGTGGACTTGCCAATGTAGGTAGTCCACTAAGTCTCCCAAATCTTCCACACAATAGGAGGTTTGATAAGTGACATGAGGCTGAGTGGGAATGATTTGAGATTGATGTCCCATGGGTAGGTGGCTTGGTTGTGAACTAGGAATGGTGAGGCCTCGCTTGAGCCATTGGAGTACGGACTCATCTATGGTGACAGTGTCATGGGGAAGGGTGTGTAGCTCTTGAGGAGCTAGGCTAGGAGTGGTGGGTGAGTTGGTGGCCCTTGGATTTCCTCTATTTTGGGAGGTGAATCCGGATTGGTATCCCTCTCCACTTGGGTGGGTGTGTGGGTTGCAACTCCTAAGGACAATGGCGTAGAAAGGTCTATGGTGGGTGGGTTGGTGACAGTCGATGCATGGCGCACCCGAGGAGGTGAGCAAGGTCGGACGTGGGTTGGAATTGGGAGTGGAAGTAGTGGAGGCCTAAATTGGGGTAGGATTGGGGTGGGAAGTGGAAGGTGGGTTGGGTGAGGAGATTTGGGTTGATTGGTTTTGGGAGATGTGTCCCTTTTTGGGGATGATGGTGAGGTTGCGGTGGTGGCCAAGGGGGCTTGTGGGGTGAGGGTTTGGTGAGGGGATTTGGGTTTGGGGGTGGTGGCCATTATGGGCCTAGGTGGAGGGGTGGACATGGGGTCCAATTGGGTATGCGGACATATGATTGTGGTGAGGACTTGGATGTCGGATGTAGATGTTGTGGTTGGAGTAGGAGAGGTGGGAAATGGTGGGGAATGCGTGATTAGGGTCTTGGGTTGGCCAAGGGGAAATGAAGGAGTTGAAATGCTCTTTGGGCTTTGGTGTTCGGAATGGGAGGGGAAAATATATCTAGTCCTAAGTTGTTCCTTCATGTCCCCCCATGTTGTGAGGGGAGCTTCCCTTCTAATTATCCTTAAGCTTTCAATTTTCAACCAATGAGTGTGGGTCCGTTTGGTAAGTTACAATTTGGTAAATCAGACTTTCACATCCTCGGACATGGGATACCAAGTGAAGTAATGGTCCATCGAGACTTCCCACTCTAAATAGTCAATAGGTTGAGTTCCATCAAATATGGGAGGTGGGGAACATGTCCTTCTATCATCCGTCCTTGGGGCGGGCCCATTTCCTCCAAGTTGGTTGAGTCGACCCGATATGTTATCAAGCCGCTCATTGGTATGGGTCAAGGCCTTCATGAGGTAGTTGACATGGCCAGGGAGGTTATGTGTTTTAGTGGTAGACATCCCTTGGTGGTTTGGACTTATGGAGAGGGCCGATTGGTAAGGTCGGTATGAGGTGGCCATACTAGTGGACAAAAGAGATGCAACCGAGGACCCTAAATGCATAAACACGCCCTAGTACCAACTTGGTAGAGACAAGTTGTGAACTTGCTCTGATACCACTTGATGTGACACCACCTTGGGTGGTAATCACAAGGCCAATATACCTTGGACCTATGACTCACAAGCAAGCAACTTTTGATGATGAAACTACTCGGGCGAGCTCACTCGCTTAGCGGACACTATTGCCCGTGGGCAAATTGGCAATGGTGGGGAGGGTCCAAAGTGGGACCTTGATGTTCCGAGGCTAGGCTTCGCTTTGGTTGACCCCTAAGGGGTTGGGATACCCAATTTTATGGGCGGCCAGCATGCCAAAGGCATGGGTTGTAGGGTCGCTCTCACCTCACTCCGCGGTGGCCACTCAATTGGAGGGAAATTTGGATCAAGCACTCACTTACTGTCCGACGGAGCTAAAGACAATACTAAATAAGCATGAATAAACCAGCGAGGGATGTGTCCCGGAGCTCACCTGATCAGTGTGAGAACACCGATCCCGGCCGATAGACGAGGGCGAGCGGGGAGGCGTGGATACGCACCCGCACGCCGCGCCGGTGTCGCTTTAACCTGAAAAAATTGAAATGATACACCACTACGCCTCTCGCAGTAGGGGGGATCTTGGGGAGGGGATTTATTGAAATTACAGCCAAAACTACCTTCACGCAGGGAAGGGCCTTTAGCTGGCCAAGCGGGGAGGGGTGAGACCGAACTAAATACGAACTTGGATGCCGATGTCGATTCAGTCCGCTGCCTGTGCTTCAGGACTGACTGATGGTTATCACGGTGCTGTGGCCACTCCAGAATTTTGTTGTTGACGAAACTAGTTGGAAATTCTTCTTAGCTGGGTCAGGATGTCTTCTGAATTTTCTTGATTTCTTTGGTAGCCAGTGATGGTCGGAGCAGGACTGCAAACAGGGTCTTTGATCTCTGTCTCTGGTGGCAGGAGCACCACAGCAGCTAGAAGAAGAGAGCACCACGGATGTTACTGAACTCCAATTTGAGCGTGGCTGGTACCGACGTGATCGTGCTTGAGTCCTCTTTCCGTTGGTACCAGCAGCGTTGTCGGCAGATGTCGGAGATGATCGTGAAGTCCCAAATAGTAGAGATGTATCAGTTCTGGCTCCCAAAAACTGACCTGACACACTTGGAGTAGAAAATTTGTAACTCTTGATGCCAATGTTCAAACTTGGCTCTGCTTTTTGGGGATGAAAGAAGACTTGAGAGGGAAGCTCTCGGCCAAGTCTTGCACCAAGATCTACAAGGGAGAGGCCACGGTCGAATCGGATCTGCAGCTCTGGTCCTTTGCCTGAGTGATTCTGCGCAGTCGAGGAAGAAATGCTCCCACGGGCAGCTCGGTGCTCGGACAATGACGAAACCACCTCGCCTGGGAAGCTCTCTAGCTGAACTTTCCAGAGGTATATGCCTTGCCACCAAAAGAATCAGGGAAGGGCCAGAGACGATGCAGCTTCCAGGACCTGATCTTGCTGCCTGTGAAACGTTGATGGACCTGCAACCTTGTGGTGGCAAATGGTGTTGGAGTGGGGGCAACTCAGCAAGGGGTGGATGGTTGATGGCTGGGGAAGAGGGGAGGGCGTGGCTGGGGTCTCCCAGAAGGCAAGGGTGGAAGGGATGGGGGTTGAAGGGGGGCTGGAGCTGCTGGAGGTGGTGATGGTGGTGGATATGCACTAGAGAGAGGGTGGGATGGAGAGGAGGAGGGGGGGGCGACCAGACCAAGAGGGGGGCTCCTTGGGTCGACCTAGGGTGTGGGGGGGGGATGAGAGAGGGGAGGGAATTTTGAATTTGGGCCTTGGGAGGGGTTAATTCAGCCCTGGGAAGGTGGTGGGATGCTTTGGGAAGGAGAGTGGGGTAGTTGGGGGTTGGGAGGTGGGGTGTGGATTGGAGGAGAGCTCTTGGGGTTGGGGTGAGTTAATGGGGGGTGTGGGGACTTGGGAAGGAGTTATTAGGGGAGGGAAAGTGAGAGAAAGTGGTTGGGAGGGGGGAGGAGAGAGAAAGGGGCGCACCCCTTAGAGAAAGAGAGAGATAATGAGAGAGAGAGAGTGAAGAGAATTTTGGTGGAGGAGAGTATGACTAGAGATTTTCTTCTATTCAAATGATTCTTCAAAAGTTGTTACTTATGAGGGGAGTGGGGGCCTATTTATAGGCTTACATAATTCCATATGACCAAACTAACCTTGACCAAATGAACTAATGACAAGCAAGTCCATGGGAGGGGCGCCCCTGGGCCTAGCTCACTAGTTGGGCCCAAAAGACTATCAAACTGACCCATTAACCTATTAACTGACTCAAATAAAGAAAGATTACATCTATGACTCAAATAAAAAATGAAAATTACATGATACTGCTCAAAATTAAGGGATGGAGATGATGAAGTGCCGATGGCAAGCAATCGAAGTCTTGAAAAAAAGATGGAGTGACTGGGGATGTCCCCATCACAGAGGTTGCCTATCGGTTGTAGTTACCCCCAAAGCTATCTTCTGTGCATGATTTGTTTCATGTGTCTATGCTTCGGAAGTATATGCCCGATGATTCTAACGTTCTAGAGGATGCCGTTTGGCCCGAGGTGACCCCAGACTTGTCCCTTCCGGAGTACCCCATCCGCGTTGAGGAGCGGCGCGAGCAGCGCCTGCGGAACAAGGTTATTCGCCTGGTTAAGGTAGTCTGGCAGCGTCACTCTGGTGGCGAGGCGTCGTGGGACCGTGAGGATGAGATGCGGCAGCTGTATCCTTATTTGTTTGGATGAGTCTTCTCCCTAGTCCCTGTGCCTTGTCCTTAATTTCAAGGACGAAATTTGTTTAAGGGGGGAGGGCTGTAATGTCCCGAGTTTTTTTTCAGACATTTTTCGGATTTGGATCCGTGATTTTTGGACCACTTTCGGGGGTCCCGGAGCTTGTTTTGTGGTTTACACATGTTTTTCCCTGACGGACCTGCGGAACACGTTTGCGAGCGAACCGTTGCGTTCCCCTACTCCGGGACGGTACCAGCGCGTTGTGCGTGTTTCGAGGATCACGGAAATGTATTTTTCTAATTTTTCATATTTTAGACATTTTCTGGATTTCTATAACCTTTTTGTTTCCCCTTTTTCTTCTTTTCCTCTCCCTCTTCTTTCTTCTTCTCGTTGCAGCGCCCTCCCCACCGCGGCCATTCTTCCTCCATGGGTGACCTAGACGTGGCCCCCTCCACTCCGGCAGTGGCGTGGCGACGGTGGCGGTGACGAGGGAAATACGGGAGCGTGCTTTTCGCGGCGAGGGGCGGGACGTGCGAGGGTTTAAAAGTTTCTTCTTGAGATTGGCGGCGATCCTGCGGAGCTCGTGCTCCATTGAGGTAGGGAGACGAACCCCCATGCTCTATTTGTCATTCCCCGTGATTTGTAGGCCGAGAAGAGGCCGAGAGGGGTGTTTTTGAGCCGGGTGGGAGAAAACTACATGGTTAGGGTTGAGCGTCGATCCGCCGTTTCGTGAGGTTTCAGACCGATTCGGGGCTTTAGAAGCATGCTAGGAGGGTTGGGGGAGCTTCCCCCTTGTTTTCCCCATCATCGGGCGATGATTGGGGCGTGGAACGGCATTTTTAGGGTTTTCCCACCGTTCCGCGTTCGGGTGCTTCTAGCGGTCCTTCCAGTGACCGCCAGACACCCCCGGCGGCCTAAGGTTTGACCGCTATGGGTTATTTGGTTGTTGGCAGGCTTGGCGGCCCAATGGTTGGGCGCTAAGCTCTGGTTAGTGGCCGCACGATAGATCGCCAACCGTTCAGCCCTCGGGGCACGTGTTTTTGACCGTTGGGGTCACGTGCCCCCTAGCGGTCCATTATAGGGCCGCTAGGTCAGGGCTGGCGGGCGTACTATAGACCGCCAGACCCTTCGTGACCTGTCCCCTGGCGGTCCAATGTAGGACCGCTAGGCCGGTGCTAACGGCCGTACGATAGGCCGCCAAGCCCTTCGTGACCCATTCTCTAGCGGTCTATTGGTAGACCGCTAGGCCCCTCTAGCGGCCCAAGATAGGACCGCTAGGATGATGGGCAATCCTGTGAGGATCGCCACCTAGTTACCTTTTGATCGGTGGTTTCCGTGAGTTGAGTCTTACCTCCGGTGACACGTCCACCAGTCGTAGCCTTCTTACGGCACGCGTGTGCTGACCCACCCGAGAGTGGTAGAGCGGCTGACCCGAGAGAGACGGTTGTTAGGCTGGTTACCGTAGGTCCCCCACGCGCAGTCGAGTCCGGGCTTCGGGGGAATAACCAGCTAGAGGACATGCCTAGGGTGTACGGTCTGAGTGTGCACACGGGGCTGAGGGCTTCGGGCCCGCGCTGACGAGCGTGAACTCTGCTAGTCCTTGTTTGTGGTACTGATTACTGAGTGTGTCTTTGTCTCCGCCTGGGGCGTCGTAGCAAGACACTTGTCACGCGGTGTAAGATGTCAAGGGACGTATCCGATCGTTCTTCTAGTGGGTGGTGCTCCTATCTACTAGCAGGTACGGATTCGAGTTTCGACGGACCAAGGTTCCGTTGCCCGGTTCAGTTAGTTAGGTAGCTTTTCCATTTACTTATTACTGCTTGTTGGTTCTACCGTACTCCTGTTAGGTAGCGTTACCTTCCATGGTTGTTCGCGCTTTATTGTCATTTTCCTCATTGTACGGTGGGGGTCCGAGGGATCCCTACTGGGCCAATGAGATGAGGCTCACCCCTACTTTTCAGGTGAGGTGGGGTCATCGAGAGGTGCAGCAGAGTTTCAGCGTGGTTCTTCTAGCCAAGGTTAGTCGCTTGTCTGCCTAAGCCGGGGTATGCCCCATGTAGTTCTACACCGTGGGATGTCCCGTGTAGTTGTACTTTTCCTTCCGTTGGCTATATTTTATTTGGACATGAGATACACTGGACCTTGTAGCAGTTTATTAATTTATTTTATGCTGTGCACTTTATTTTAGATTATCGTGCTATCCCTGCAGTTATTTCAGCTTCTCTTGTATTCCCACACCATTCCCTTTTACCCTTCCGAGTCTTCGGGCTCGTGGGTTGGCGGGCCGAGATTCGAGACGCGTCGGTTCCTTTTCGGTACTCAGATCCCTGGTCGTTACAGGTGCAGCCCGCAGGCTGAGGTCAGTGCAGCTGCGCAACCAGGCGTGCTGAGGTCGGTGCAGGTTTTCCCTAAGGTCGGTGCCATTGTGCGGCTAGACTAGAGCGAGGTCGGTGCATGTCTTGGCCAAGGTCGGTGCAGGTTTTGACCTGAGGTCTGTGCACATTGGGTTCAGGTCTATGCCAGTTTGGGCCAAGGTCTATGCATGCTGGGCAAGGTCTGTGTAGGTTCATGCACGTGGGGGCCAGAGTCAGTGCATGTTCGACGAGGTCCGTGCATATTTGGGTTTAAGGTCTGTGTGAGCTTAGGCTGAGGTCTGTGCCTGCTTGGGCAATGGTCTATGCATGTTGGGGCTTGGGGTCTGTGCAGGTCGATGCACATGGGGTAGGGTCTATGCCCATGAACAACTAAGGTTGATGCACATGAGGATTCAAGGTCTGTGCACATGAGGATTCAAGGTCTATGCATGTGAGACGAGGTCTATGCAAATGAGGGTT
Source organism: Amorphophallus konjac (assembly GCA_022559845.1). Lineage (NCBI taxonomy): Eukaryota > Viridiplantae > Streptophyta > Magnoliopsida > Alismatales > Araceae > Amorphophallus > Amorphophallus konjac. The sequence goes on from CM040120.1 coordinate 30,763,079, forward strand.
TAAGGTCCATGCACGTGAGAAAGGTCTGAGCATGTTGGGCTTGGGGCCCATCAAGGCATGTGCACATGAGCAACTAGGGTTGATGCACATGCGAAATGTGCAAAGGGGCCGAAGGTAGAGGTCGATGCATGGCGGCCAGGGCGTGAGCGTAGGTCGATGCACAGGAAGGCCAAGGTTAGAGCAGGTTTAGAAGTTGCATGCCAAAGTCGATGCACATGTGGGGTGTGCCGGGCTGGAGGTGTTGGGGTGCTCCGGGCAGGGCGCAGACGAAAGGGTGTGCCGGGTAGGCAGAGGTTGAAATGTGCCGGGTAAGGCACAGGCAGGGTGTGCCGGTAGGGCAGGCCAAGAGTGTGCCGGGCTAGGATGAGTTGAAGTGTGCCGGGTGAGGCACGACAGGGTGTGCCGACAGGGTAGGCCAAAAGTGTGCCGGGCTAGGATGAGTTGAAGTGTGCCGGGCAAGGCACAGTAGGGTATGCCGGGCTGAAATGGGTTGAAGTGTGCTGGGCAAGCCTACGTGGGTGTAGCAAGGTCTATGAAAATTGGGCTGGATCAAGGGGAGTTTCCCTATTCATGAGGCTCACGCTGACCTTTGGTTAATCTCTTTTCTCTTATTCGTGCAACTGATGCTCAAGCTCATGTGGTTACTGCTCAGTCCAGTTTCCTTCAAGTGCTTCAAAATTCTTTTAACTCATGTGAGCGTCTTGTTGTTGTTTCTTGCATTTGTTTGTTGCTTCCTTTTGTCCTTTAACGTATGTATTATTTTGATAAAAATTCGGTAGCATCTCCCCTTGACCCGGATGGTAAGGGGGGTGTAAGGGGAACACGCCCACAAGGAGTGGCGTGACCCAACAACTCGAGGTGCGTGCCAAGACAGCAACACCTTTAAGAAAACATAAGAAAACTAGGGAATCAACGAGTGAAAGACACCGGGCGAGCCTTGGACCTGACGGTCACAAGATGGGTGTGGAGAAGGGGGCCACTAGGTCACAGGCCATGGGTGTGCCGGTCTGGAATAGGAGGGGTGTGCCATAAGGGGTAGGCCAAGGGCGTGCTGGGGTAAGGTATAATGGGTGTGCCGGTAGGGACCAGCCGTGGGTGTGCTGGGCTATAGCAGGTCAAGTGTACCGACAGGGCAAGGATGGAGTGTGTGCCGGCAGGGATAAGTTGTGGGTGTGCCTGGCCGGGATGGCTGGAGTGTACCGGTCAGGGGTGAAGTCCAAGGGTGCTGGGTTCAAACTAGGGAAGGTTCCTCGCATGGAGGTAAGAGTATGACAGGTGAGGCATGAGCCAGGAGGCCATGGAACCCATGCATACGGGGCATTTTGCAAGCAGTTAACCTTAGAGTTCTGCTCATCGTATTGAGTGAACCCTAAGGCCACTGTCCAAGAGGAGCTTGCTCTCTGTCGGGAGGAGGGGTTGGACGAGATGGACAACGAGAGGGACGCTTCCTGTAACGACCCAAGATCCGGATACCAGGAGGAGCCCGATACCATTCGAATACTGGCCCACCGCCCATGATCCGAGAGGGCTCGGAAGGGCTAAAAAGAGTGTGGAGATACAAAGAAATAGGAAATAAAGCAGGATAATTCAATTATTAAGAGAAATAAATAAACAACTAAAACAACAGAGTCCAGTCCAACAGAAAGTAAAGTCTAAAGTAGTAAAACGTATCACATGTCAAGTGAACACTCGGCCTGGCGAGCTGGCTACTACGGAACTCCCGCGCTGCACCCTCGAACCTCGAGGAAGAATCGCCACACCTGAAAAGTAGGGATGAGTCTCCAAACAGAGACTCAGTAGGGGTCCCGCGGAACCCCAACCGAAAACAATGGCGGTTGCGGAAAGGAAAGTAGCTACAACTACAGTAGGAACAGCGAACCGGTGGCCGGTCAAAACTCGGCACTATAGCTACTCCTACTGGCAACAGAAAGGGAAAACCCCGATCTCACAATCGGGAACCAGACCACTATAACACCTGACCTACCAAGGAAACAATCGCGGCAACCCTACTGTAAAAGTCTGCCTACACAGGCACGACCAACTGGGACCGCACAGTCCCACACTGGCACAGCGAAGCCTTGGTAATCCCTACCAAGCACCCCTGGCCACTACCTCGGAACAGCACGCTGGAACGGTCCAGAAACTACATCTCGCGGACGGGAAACGAAACTCGAAAATAGGAGTGTCACGTCTCACGTGACAGGAGTACCTGCCCACCAGAAGCAAGGCTGGATGCGTCCACTGACGGCTTAGACCGCGCCTCAGGTGTCTCCCTCTGGTCGAGCGGGAACTGAGACACCGTACAAGTAACCACAGAACAAGTGACTAGTTGAGGTCGCGCTCGTCAGCGCGGGTCCAACCGCCCCCAACCACGTGTGCACACATAGACCGCGCGTCCCTGGTCTTGCCCTCTGACTGGTTTTCCCCTCAGCCGGACTCTGACTGCAAGACGTGGGGCCCAACAGAAACCAATCTAAAAACTATCTCTCGGGTCAGCCTCGCCACCACTCCCTGGTGGGACCACTCGCGTGTCGGAAGGCTATGACTAGTGGGGAGTCACTGATGTGACCACTCTCCGAAGAGAAACTCTGAGAACCACACACGCACCCTACGCGAAAGTCGAGAAGAACCAAGTGGCGCCGATCCACTGGACTCTGCACAATCTTCTAGACGCACTAAATCCAACGGTCCTTAAGTCACAAGACTCGGGGTCAATATCGTTGTACGCAACGGCACAATGTCGTTAATCTCGCCTAATCGCTTGGTCTAAAACCATGGTAGCATGAATATCGAGGCAGCTCACGAGCCGCCTAGACCATCCCCTCACAAGGGAACTCAAGAGACCTCCAGCCCTAGGCTGGGTGACTGGACTCACAGTCCAAGGCCACACACATGGCCCACGTGGAAAGCATAGAAGCATGATTCCCAAGGTAGCTCACAAGCCGCCACGCCGATTCCCCATCCCAGGGAAAAGCGAAAAACCTCCAGCTCTAGGCTGGGCAACTGGACTCGCAGTCTAAGGCCAAACACATGACCCACTCGGGAATCATCTTCCAGGGAAAACTCACGACATGCGGGGGATACCCCACCGCACACACATCGATACACGGTGACTCGATCAAGCGTAACACAAGGCCCGAAACACATGGGGTCACCCGGATCCACCACACCTACGGGTACGCTAATTGAGGTAACACGGTATCTCCAGACACCTTAGAAATACGAACACGGAACCCACGGGGTGTCCGGGACACTCACGAGGTCAAAGGTCTACCACTAGGTCACAACCAGGTCGACCGGAGACCAACACAACGTGAACCCGACATTGCAAGCATGAAAATCGCCCAGCGGTCTAACCTTAAACCGCCACGATGGCCTAGCGGTCTATCCTTGGACCGCTAAAGAACGGCTAGCGGTTTAACATTGGACCACTACACACTGAAACCACGGAACCACAGCGGTCTACCCTTGGACAGCGAAGCAGAGCCTAGCGGCCTATTACTGCACCGCCAATGGCCCTGGCGGTCTATCGTACGACCGCGAGGTCCAAACCAATATACACGGGGTTCTAGCAGTCTATCTCTGGCCCGCTAAACCCTCGGAACACACGAAGCTCAAGTGGTCTTAGCGGTCTAACTCTGGACCGCCAAGGACCCTGGCGGTCTATCGCGTGACCGCCAGCCTTGAACCGACACAGGGAGACCCCTAGCGGTCTACCCTTAGTCTGCTTGGCGCCCCTAGCGGTCTCTGGAATGACCGCTAAGGTGTCCCGAACCCGAAACGGCGGGAAATGCCCCAAAAACCCGATCCACGGCCCAATCACCCCCGGGTGATGGGGAAACAAAGCGGAATCCATCCCCAAGCCTCCTAGCATGCATCTATGCCCTTAGATCGGTCAAAAACCTCACGAAACGGGAGATCCGACTCACACCCCAAAAATAAGGATTTTCCCCAAAATGCACAAATAGGCCCTCTCGGCTCACCACGGCCTAAAAAACTCTCGGGAAAGGTAGTGCATGAGCTGGGGGTCCATCTCCCTACCTCCACCGAAGATTCGACGTGCTGTGGACGCCGATCCGTGAAGAAAACGCCGTGAAACCCTCGCCGTTCCACGATCATGCCACCGGGCTTCCACCCGCCCTCGTGCCTCGATCCTCAACCCATCCTCGCTGTCCTCCTGCCCGCATCGCCCCGCCGCGCCCCTGCCTTGCTCCGTCGGCCGCTGGAGAAGAGAGGGTGAGAAGGGAGAGCATGAGAGGAGAGAGAGGGAGAGAGTGAGAAAATGAGAGTGAGGGAGAGAGAAAAGGAAGGTTATATATATAAAAAATTTGGAAATTACCAAAAATATGGAAAAAAGGGAAAAATCACCTCCCTGATCCTCGGAAGACGCACAACGCAGTGGTAATGTCTCGGAGTCAGAGAATGCAACGGTTCACCGTGTATGTGGTTCCGAAGGTCTGACGAGTAAAAACACACGAAATCCGCTAAACGCGACCTGGGACCCACACATGCGCTCTGAAAGTTCCAGAAAAAATACCAGCGTGCTTCTCACAACATCATGGACCCTAGGAAACTGACGGACACACCACCAACGGGTCCGATAATCCGATAAAAATCGTCCGAAGCTCAATTAGACTCAATCCGAAACCGCGGAAAGACAATCCGAAACCCACGGATCCAGATCTGAAAAACCCGGGGCATTATAGCCCTCTGCCCTTAAAGAAATTTCATCCTCAAAATTTCAGGACTAGGACCAAGTCACAGGGGAAGAACACCTTAACCAACTAACAACGTCGTCAGAGCCCCAGCACAGAAAACCTCGATTCTCACGAAAGCACAGATCCTGAGGGACACATCCGGACTATAATCATGAAGAACACCTCGCTCCGCACGCTGCACACACCGGCCATCAGAGCAGGCATACACCAAAGGACACAGTCCGGCATCACCTCAGACAGAACAAAACCAATCATGGCACCGATGCCACCATCTCGTCCACCGAGGAGACACAGTCCTCATTACGAGAAACAGCTACCGATCCATCCAATGGTCAGCAGACAAATCGCACATCAGCTTCACAGCCAGCTGACAGATCCACACCCTTCTCCAGGGAACAACCAATACAGAGCCTCCATCAGCTCACAACAACATCTTCTGTCTGTGAAAGACCACATGCTGGTCACCAGCTGCTCGTCAATGAGAAACCTCCATCGGCCCAACGGGCACGATCCAACTCACAACAAGCCATCCGCTGACTCACACACAGATAATTATCACATCACGAGCTGAGCTTCTATCAGACATCGCATCCTATCTCAAGCATCGCGCCAACTCTACCCTTACAGGGGAGCACGATGAAACCAACGACAAGACTCAGGAGTCTTCAGTCATCACCTCACTCGACTCAGACTTATAGGGGAAATCCTCCCATGCTGGTTACCAGACAAGGGATAACCACTCCAACGCCAACGTCCCATCAAGGACCTTCACGCATAGGCACCACTCTTCCGTCTTGACTCATCAAATCCTATATCAATTAATGCAAGTGGATACCTGTCAATCCCGATTCCGTCCTTATCACAGAGCCAAGGGATAGCACCGGGACAATTCATGGCACACGTCTCTAGGGGAGGGAAGTGCCACCCAATCTTACGGCAACCAAGTCGCCAACACCACTACCAATGCACATGGGTCCCCAACAATACACACCTTACCATGGTCGACTACGAGACTATCCTTACCAGTCGCTTGTAGCTACCGACCGGAACCCAAAATCTCTCAGAAATCACTTCCTCTAGAACATGACCTCATCCGAGAACATGACTTGCAACACAAGTCGGGCACCATACCACCGACTCTGACCATCACGCTCTCGACCTCCGTCAGACGACATCCTCAACAACCTCATCAGGGTCTAACACCAACGCCTGACACGGCTTCCATCACATGAACATGGTACTCATGCGGCACACTTGCCAACATTTTTCCCTAACACTCCATCCTGCCAGTGCCAAGAACCACGACATCTCAAGTAACGACACGACAACAACACGTCTCACACCGAGGAACCAATCCTCCGATGCTCAATGCAACCTTAGGAAATCCGCCCGTAGCAACCAACGCTACGATCCTGAACCTGGGGGTTATGGGCCCACCAGGCTTCCGCTACGTACTCTGATCCACACGTACAGCTAAACACAGCAACTTGGGACTTGCCATCCCGACAATCCACAACTCGGCTGGTCAACCTCAGGAAACAGGGTGAGGAAAGCTCCATTACCTCGAACCCCAAGCACAGATTCTCTCTCAAATCTGGCAATTCTCTGCAACTCTGCAGACTCTGAACTGCCACGCATCAGAAAGTTCCAGCACCAGCCAAGAATTTGAACACCGCCCAAGCAGCACTCATCCTTTCGGAACAGCGCCAGCACCCTCACACAGTAATGGAATTGGACACGACTTCCCATTGGCAACCACGTTGCCAACACACATGGGGCGCGTCTCGCACGGACTTCATGGCACGCAAAGGTCAACCAATCGGGACACACAATGCAAGACGACGAACCTTAACCAAACACAACCCTCTCCAACCAAAGGAGAAACTCAATACACCTCCGACCAATGGAAGGTCTCCATGCTCGACCTGACTTAAACCTTGCGCATGCTGGGAACACCACCAAGAAAACTATTACCTCGTCAGGTCAGCGCCTCTGACACACTCGACGAGTGTCACGTCGGACCACGATCACAGCATCTCTCGATGCACTACCACTGCAATTCCTCAAACTGCAACACGCCACTCCAAGAGCCGCAACACGATCCATAATCGACAATCGTCAACGCTCATCTTTGAGTCCCGAAACTCACTGTGGAATGTTCACAACTCAAACCAAATTCAAGGCGAACACAACCCATTCGCACACAAGAGCGCAAGAGCAAGACTTACTGGGACACCACAGCCCAATCCTGCCTAAAAATTCGTAAACTAATTGGGACCGACACGCCATTTCTGACGCCACGGAGCACAACAAGAACATCAGGCTCGACAAAACAACAGCTCACCGAGAAGATTCTCCGCTCATCCGAGCTTACATCTCGATCAAAACACTCTGCTCTGCCACCTTAAACCACAACCTTAACACATCAGGGGCTGGATAGACCTCAAGTTGGAGTGGCCAGACTCACTAATAGCTCCCTCAGAGCACACTCACGGCCACCTAACCACGACCAATCCTCGCCAGCCACCTGACATCGCGGCAAACGCCTCAAACGCAGCACCACAAACTCACGCCTGCCAGTAACCTCTGCCCAACGCTGGACAACCGGGGCCACAACCGATGAGGGAGAAAGCTCTCGACCTCGATCCTTAGACCCCACGCCGGTAAGGAAGCAGCGAACAACAACCACCTTCACAGCGCCACACAGCGCACTCAAGCTCTCAAGCGAGAAACCAAGAGGAGAACAAACACAAAACCCTATGATCACTACCGACTGTACTGGACCTTATGGACACTGATCACTGCAATGTTTCAAATTTCTATGTACGTCCACAACCACCGCTCTGATACCAACTGTAACGACCCAAGATCCGGATACCGGGAGGAGCCCGATACCATTCGAAGCCTGGCCCGCCGCTCACGAGCCGGGAGGGCTCGGAAGGGCTAAAAGGAGTGTGGAGGTATAAATAAATAGGAAATAAAGTAGCACAATTCAATAATTAACAGAAATAAATAAATAACTATAACAATAGAGTCCAGTCCAACAGAAAGTATAGTCTAAAGTAGTAAAATGTACCACATGCCAAGTGCAGACTCGACCCGACGAGCTGGCTACTACAGAACTCCCGTGCAGCACCCTCGAACCTTGAGGAAGAACCGTCACACCTGAAAAATAAGGATGAGTCTCCAAACAGAGACTCAGCAGGGGTCCCGCGGAACCCCAACTGAAAATAACGGTGGTAGCGGAATGGAAAGTAGCAACAACTACAACAGGAACAGCGAACCGGTGGCCGGTCAAAACTCAGCACTACAGCTACTCCTACTGGCAACAGAAAGGGAAAACCTCGAACTCACAATCGGGAACCAGACCACTCTAACACCAGACCTACTGAGGAAACACTCGCGGCAACCCTGCCGCAGAAGTCTGCCTACACAGGCACGACCTATCAGGACCGCACAGTCCCACATTGGCACAGCGAAGCCTCGGCAATCCCTACCGAGGACCCCTGGCCACTACCTCGGAACAGCACGCTGGAACGGTCCAGAAACTACGTCTTGCGGACGGGAAACGGAACTCGGAATTAGGAGAGTCACGTTTCACGTGACAGGAGTACCTGCCCACCAGAAGCAAGGCCGGATGCGTCCACTAGCGGCTTAGACCGCGCCTCAGGTGTCTCCCTCCGGCCCAGCGGGAACTGAGACACCATACAAGTAACCATCGAACAAGTGACTACTTGGGGTCACGCTCGTCAGTGCGAGTCCAACCGCCCCCAACCACGTGTGCACACACAGACTGCGCGTCCCTGGTCTTGCCCTCTGTCTAGTTTTCCCCTCAGCCGGACTCTGACTGCAAGACGTGGGGCCAACGGAAACCGGTCTAAAAATTGTCTCTCGGGTCAGCCTCGTCAACACTCCCTGGTGGGACCACTCACGTGTCGGAAGGCTACGACTAGTGGGGAGTCACTGATGTGACCACTCTCCGAACAGAAACTCCGAGAACCACACACGCACCCTGCGTGAAATTCGAGAAGAACCAAGTGGTGTCGAGCCACTGGACTCTGAACAGTCCTCTAGACTCACTAAATCTAACGGTCTTTGAGTTACAAGACTCGGGGTCACGACCGTCGTACGCAATGGCACAACACCTTTAATCTCGCCTAATCCTTACGTCTCAAACCACGGTAGCACGAATACCGATGTAGCTCACGAGCCGCCAAGTCCATCTCCTCACAAGGGAACTCAAGAGACCTCCAGCCCCAAGTTGGGTGACTGGACTCACAGTCCAGGGCCACACACATGGCCCACATGGAAAGCACAGAAGCATGATTCCCAAGGTAGCTCACAAGCCGCCACGTCGATTCCCCATCCCAGGGAAAAGTGAAAAACCTCCAGCTCTAGGCTGGGCAACTGGACTCGCAGTCCAAGGCCAAACACATGACCCACTCGGGAATCATCTTCCAGGGAAAACTCACGACATGCGGGGGAGACCCCACCGCCCACACACCGATACACGGTGACTCGATAAAGCATAACACAAAGCCCGGAACACATGGGGCCACCCTGACCCACCGCACCTATGGGCACGTTAATCGAGATAACATGGTACCTCTAAACACCCTAGAAACATGAACACGGAACCCACAGGGTGTCCGGGACACTCACGAGGCCGAAGGTCGACCGCTGGGTCACAACCGGGTCGACCGGAGACCAACACAACGGGAACCTGACGTTGCAAGCATGAAAATCGCCTAGCGGTCTAACCTTAAACCGCCACGATGGCCTAGCGGTCTATCATTGGACCGCTAAAGAACGGCTAGCAGTTTAACATTGGACCGCTACACACTAAAACCAGGGAACCACAACGGTCTACGCTTGGACCGCGAAGCAGAGCCTAACGGCCTATTACTACACCGCCAATGGCCCTGGTGGTCTATCGTACGATCGCGAGGTCCAAATCGATATACACGGGGTTCTAGCAGTCTATCTCTGGCCCGCTAAACCCTCGGAACACACGAATCTCAAGCGGTCTTAGCGATCTAACCCTGGACCGCCATGGACCCTGGCGGTCTATCGCGTGATCGCCAGCCTTGAACCGACACAGGGAGACCCCTAGCGGTCTACCCTTGGTCCGCTTGGCACCCCTAGCGGTCTCTGGAATGATCGCTAAGGCGTCCCGAACCCGAAACGGCGGGAAACGCCCCAAAAACCCGATCCACAGTCCAATCACCCCCGGGTGATGGGGAAACAAAGGGGAATCCATCCCCAAGCCTCCTAGCATGCATCTATGCCCTTAGATCGGTCAAAAACCTCACGAAACGGGAGATCTGGCTCACACCCCAAAAATATAGATTTTCCCCAAAATACACAAATAGGCCCTCTCGGCTCACCACGGCCTACAAAACTCACGGGAAAGGAAGTGCACGAGCTGGGGGTCCATCTCCCTACCTCCACCGAAGATTCGACGCGCTGTGGACACCGATCCGCTAAGAAAACGCCATAAAACCCTCGCCGTTCCATGATCGCTCCACCGGGCTTCCACGCGCCCTCGTGCCTCGATCCTCGACCCATCCTCGCCATCCAGCTCACCCACGTCGCCCCTCCGCGTCCCCGCCTTGCTCCGTCGGCCGCCATAGAAGAGAGGGTGAGAAGGGAGAGCGTGAGAGAAGAGAGAGGGAGAGAGTGAGAAAATGAGAGTGAGGGAGAGAGAAAAAGGAGGTTATATAGATAGAAAATCTAGAAATTATCAAAAATATGAAAAATAGGGAAAAATCACCTCCCTGATCCTCGGAAGATGCATAACACAGTGGTAACGTCCCAGAGTCAGAGAACGCAACGGTTCACCCTGTACGGGGTTCTGAAGGTCCGACCAGCAAAAACACATGAAAATCGCCAAACGCAACCCGGGACCCACACAAGCCCTCTGAAAGTTCCAGAAAAAATACCGGCGTGCTCCTCACAACACCACGGACCCTAAGAAACTCTCGGGCACGCCACCAATGGGTCCGACAATCCAGTAAAAATAGCTCAACCGGACTTAATCCGAATCTGAGGAAAGACAATCCGAAACCCACGGATCCTGATCCGAAAAACCCGGGGCATTACACTTCCCTCGATAGGATGATCAAGGAAAGAAGCACTGCTATACCAACCAGCAGTAGGGGACACGAGGAAAGCATAGGACGGCGATGAATGCAAACGCTCGGGGACATGCATATGCCATGCACGTAAAACACCGTAAAAAGGGAAAATCATTTCTTCCATTCTTTTGGTAGAGGGGAGCACGGAGGCTAATACATTGAGGGGGAATGAACAGAATGGATGAAAAAGCCAAAATAAACACAGTGGGGAGGGGAATGGAGCACCAGCTCCTCCCCTCCCGGGCCTCACTCCCTCTCTTTACTCACCCTTCTTTCTCTTCTTCTCTTCCCTTTTTCTTTTCTCTCTTCACTCAGTCGGTGGTCGTCAAGGGAGCAGTGGTCTTCCTCCTCTTCTTCTCTTCTTTGTTCTGCCTCTGGGGAGAGCCAGCCAGCGGGAGAGACATCCTTTTCTTTTCAGGGCTGAGGGGTTCATATACGTCCAGCCACGTTGACCTCTGTTGACGATGGAAATTAATGGGGATTGACCCCAGTCTTGTCTCCGAGCAGGGGGGGCTTGTGTTCTTACACCAGAGGGCGATAGTTGAGCAAGGTCTTGTCTGGCTTTGATGTGATCACGATGCGCGCCAAGGGCTGCATGCACGAGCATTCAATGCTCAGTGTTTGAGAGAAATAGAGCATCATGCTATGGATGGGACTTCTTGCAGGTGTGCCGCTGGAGGGCTTGGCAATGTGCCACTGAATGGCTTAGCAGTGTGCCGCTGATGGGCTTAGCAGGGTGTGCCGCTGGAATGGCTGACAAGGTGTGCCGTTGGAGGCACTTAGTGTGCCGCTGGAGGCTTTCGGCAGTGTGCAGTTGGAGGCCGTTTGGAGGTGTGCCGTTGGAAGGCGTTTGGAAGTGTGCCGCTGGAGGCATCAAGGTGCGCCATTGGAGGGCACGAGATAGTGTGCCGTTGGTGGGGCACTTGGAGTGTGCCCCTGGAGGCATCAAAGAAGTGTGCCAGTGAAGGCATTTGGAGTGTGCCGCTGGGGGGCCATCACTGGTGTGCCGTTGGGGGCTCCAAAAGTGTGCCGCGAGATGGCTTAAGGAAGGTGTGCCGCTAGGGAGGCACTTAGTGTGCCACTGGAGGGGTGCTTAGTGTGCCGCTGGAGGGGTGCTTAGTGTGCCGCTGGAGGGGCACGTTAAGGGGTGTGTCGTTGAAGGGCTGTTTGGGGGGTTTCCTTCCTTTTTTTACTTTTCTTCTTCTCATCTTCCCTTCTCTTTTCTCCTCTTATTTATTCCTCTACACGTAAACATGGGGCAAGAATTTTTTAGTGTCCACAAATGCCCCCCACCTGCAGGCGGCGCGAGCGAGGGATGAGAGAGTGGGGCCTAGGGGTGTAGCCTGATTGAGAGATCCATCGACATGATGAGGCGAGCGAGGCTGTGAGAACCGAAATCTGTAGAGAAGGCCAGGCGGGCCGAAATTGGGAGTAGGTCGTCGAGCCGAAGGATGTTGGAAGGCGAGCCACGAGGGCGGAGAGAAGGGTTTATTCACTCGATGACCCGGACGGGAGGTTCAAATGAAAGGAGGTATGCTCGTTGTGGAAAAGGGGATGGCGAGAGGAGTCTGTTGATTCAATCGACCTAAACAGAAGGTCCAAGTCAAATAGACTATTCGTCACTCGAAGGGACGGAGAGAAGAGTTTGTTCAAATAATTATCTGGATGGCCGATCTAAATCGAATGGGGTATTCGTCACCCGAAGGGACGGAGAGAAAGGTTTGTTGATTCGAACGGGATACTCGTCACCCGAAGGGACGGAGATAAGAGTTTGTTGATTCAAAAGGGATATTCGTCACCTGAAGGGACGAAGACCAGAGTTTTTTGATTCAATGACCCGGACGGAAGGTTCGGATAAAAAAAAAGGTGGTGTTCGTCGCCCGAAGGGACGCATGGAAGGGTTTGTTGATTCAATGACCTGGACGGAAGGTCCAAGTAAAAAGGGATATTCATCACCCGGAGGGACGGAGAGAAGAGTTTGTTGATTCAATGACCGGGCAGATCAAAAAAAAGGGGTGTTCGTTGCCCGAAGGGACGCAGTGAGGGATTTTTTCATTCAACGACCCGGACGGCAGGTCCAAATCAAATGGGTTATTCGTCACCCGAAGGGATGGAGAGGTGGTCAAGTCGTTGACACGGGCTGGTGTCAGCGCCAGGAAAGGGGGGTGATTCCTCACCCGAACGGCAGGTTCGGGCCAAGGTGAACGGGTATTTTGTTCTTTAATGCGCCGGGGGAACCGGCCAAGAAAGGTCTTTTAGTTCTCCAACTGGGTGGAAAGTCTACGGACCAGATTAGAGAAAGGGAGTCTTTTTATTCTTCGGATGGATGGAAAGTCCAGGCTGAGGTGACAAGGAGATGTTTATTCTCTAACCAGAAGGAAGGTCCAAACCAAAGTGAAAGGAATCTTTTTATTCTCTAGCCGTGTGGAAGGTCCGGTCTAGAGTGAAAGGATCTTTTTGTTCTCTTAGCCGGGCGGGAGGTCCGATCTAGAGTGGAGAGAATCTCTTCGTTCTCCGACTGGACGGTAGGTTCAAACCAAAGTGAAAGGAATCTTTTTATTCTCTAGCCGGGGAAGGATCCGGTCTAGAGTGAAAGGTTCTTTTTGTTCTCTAGCCGGACGGAAGGTCCGATCTAGAGTGAAAGGATCTTTCTGTTCTCTAGCTGGATGAAAAGTCCAATCTAGAGTGGAGAGAGTATTTTTGTTCTCTGGCTGGGCGATAGGCCCAAACCAAAGTGAAAGGAATCTTTTTATTCTCTAGCCAGACGGAAGGTCCGATCTAGAGTGAAAGGATCATTTTGTTCTCTAGCCGGATGGAAGGTCCGATCTAGAGTCAAAGGATCTATTTGTTCTCTGGCTGGGCGACATGCCCGAACCAAAGTGAAAGGATTTTTGTTCTCTAGCCAGACGGAAGGTCCGATCTAGAGTGGAGAGGAGCTTTTAGTTCTCCGGCCGGCCGGAGGGTCCGCTCTAGAGTGGAAGGGTCTTTTTGTTCTCGAGCCGGATGGAAGGTCCGAACAAAAGTGAAGGGATCTTTTTGTTCTCTAACCGGACGGAAGGTCCGATCTAGAGTGGAGAGAGTCTTTTTGTTCTCTGGCTGGGCGACAGGCCCGAACCAAAGTGAAAAGATTTTTTTTATCCTCTAGCCAGACGGAAGGTCCGATCTAGAGTGGAGGGAATCTCTTCGTTCTCTGGCTGGACGGCAGGTCCGAACTAAAGTGAAAGGATCTTTTGGTTCTCTAGCCAGACGGAAGGTCCGATCTAAAGTGAAATGAACTTTTTATTCTCCGGCTGGGCGACAGGCCCGAACCAAAGCGAAAGGATTTAATGTTATTTAATACGCCAGGAGTACCGGCTGTGAAATCCGAACTCGAGAAAGTGGACCGCAAGGGCCAGAATCGGTGTTGCGGAAGTAGGCCGTGAAGGCTAAAATCGAGGAAGCGGACTGCAAGAGCCATAATCAGGAAACTGGCTACAAAAGTTAAAATTGGGGAGCAGGCTATGAGAGCCCAAATTGAAGAAGCGGACTACGAGAGCCGCAATCGGGAAGCTAACTACAAAAGTCAAATTTGGGGAGCGGGTTATGAGAGCCCAAATTGGGGAAGTGGACTACGGAAGCCGAAGTTGGGAGATTAACAAGCCGCAGGGGCAGAAAGTAGGCCGTGAGGGCCAAGATTGGGCTGTACGAGCTAGAACTGGGAAAGTAGGCTGCGATAGTCGAAATTGAGTTTATTTCTTATTATTATTATTTATTTCTTTATTCAAGCAGGCAGGCATTCGTCAGCAGGCATAACATAAGTATAAATAAGGAAGCTCCCTCTATAGGACATGGGATAGGGACATCGCCCATAATTCGCAGACACGGTGCGGGCCAGGAGGCACAGCTGAGGGGTGGTGCACCCAGCAAGAGGATATCGCATGTCTTGCATGCATAGCTTAAATCCACGCATTTCACCCAAGGTAATTTTCTATGGCGTGTGAGTGCAAGGATGTGAACAAAAGGCCCTAAACATAGGGATATGTAGGTTTTCCAAGTAACACTCGAGGATTACTCTAGCACCTACACATAGGTTTCAGGCTCTCAATTTTTGTAGTTTCGCACAACCCACATCTGTTTATTTTGGTAGCGGATTTCACCGTTCGGCGCGAGTCTCCTCATTTGTTTCAGTGAGGATTCCCGCTACTAGGATTTGTCCTTATTATAGTTCTATCACGGATTTCACCGTTCGACACGAGTCTCATTTGTTTCAGTGGAGATTCCCGACTACTAGGATTTGTCCTTATTATAATTCTATCACGGATTTCACCGTTCGACGCGAGTCTCCTCATTTGTTTCAGTGGAGATTCCCGGCTACTAGGATTTATCCTTATTATAATTCTATCGTTGATTTTACCGTTCGACGCGAGTCTCCTCATGTGTCTCAATGGGGATTCCCGACTACTAAGCTTCATCCTTGTTGAAATTCACTTCATCTTTTCGCGCGAGTCTCCTCATGTGTCTCAATGGAGATTCCTGGCTACTCTAATTCATGTTCCTCTCTTTTTTTTGCATCATTTCTCTCTCTCCCTTTTTTTAGTGGGGGTAGGCAGCTTTTTCCTCCCGATTACCTTTCACACGAGTGCAGGAATTTAAGCATCTGTAAAGTGCTAAGAAGAAAGTCGGGCAATCCCTATGGTTGAAGACCATTGAACACATTAAGTATGAGTGTGAGAGTGTTGCCTCAGGTTTATTTTGTGAGTTGGGCTTAGCAATTTAGTCATGACTTTTCACCTTGACGTGTGCACCCGCCATAATTAGGTTCCCCTCGAGCGTATGCCGTGACGCACGTGCATCCGAAATCGGGGTAGCATTATTTAGCAAGGAAGCATGGTCCTAGAAAATTCTAAGGAGGTGTATTATTCTATATTATAAGTAAGCATGCAAGAAGGACATCCAAGCATTTTTTGTTTTATTTTCTCTCTCTCTGTAGGAACATATTGTTATTACATATAGGCGTAGTGCTAGTAGAGGTATTAGGGAAGCAGACCGTACAAGGCCGAAAGGAAATTAAGGTAGTGGGATGCAGGAGCCGAGGCTGGGAAGCAGGCTACAAGAGACAAAATTGGGAAGCGGGCTACAAGAGCCAAAATTGGGAAGCGGACTATAAGAGCCAAAATTGAGAGAGTAGGCTACAAAAGCCAAAGTTATTAGGAAACAGGCAGCAAAGATCCAAAGTTGGGAAGCATGCTATAAGAGCCAAAAATTCTAGGAAGCAGGCTATGAAAGCCAGAGTTGGGGGAAGTGGCTGTAAAAGCCAGAATTGGGAAGCAGGTGACAAAGGCCAAAGTTGGAAAGTGGGCCGCAAGAGCTGAGGTCAGGAAGTGGGCTACGAAGAGCCGAAGTTTGGGAAGCAGGATACGAAAGCCAAAGTATGGGGAGCGGGCCGGAAGAGCGGAAGTCAGGAAGCGGGCTACGAAGCGCCGGGAGATGGGATGCAAGGTTCAAGAGCCGGAAATTCTGAGAAGCAGGCTATAAAGAGTCGAAGTTTGGGAAGCAGGCTGCGAAAGCCAAAGTATGGGAAGCGGGCCGCAAGAGCTGAAGTTAGGGAGCGGGATACAAAGAGCCGAGAGATGGGAAGCGGGCTACAAGAGCCAAAATTGGGATATTGAGAAGCAAGCTAAAAAGCCAAGAGATATTGGGAGCAGGCTAACAAGCCGGGAGACGTTATAAGCATGCTATAAAGTTGAAAGATATCAGAGAGCGCGGTGGGATGGATGTATTAATCCTGATAGTGGGCCTTGGCTGAAATGGCTGAGCCGAAGGGCGTCGGGTGGCAGGATACGAGAGCCGAAGAGAAGGGTCCCTTTTTGTTTTCTGGCCGGGGGAAGGGTCCGAACCAAAGTGAAATGTCTATTCTTTTGTTCTCTGGATGGGGAAGAATCCGAACCAAAGTGAAGGGGCTCTTTTAATTCTTTGGCCGGGCAAGGATCCGAACCAAAGTGAAAGGGTTTCTTCTTGAATTCTCTGGCCGGGGAAGGACCCGAAGCAAAGTGAAGGGGCTCTTTTTAATTCTTTGGCCGGGGGAGGATCCAAACCAAAGTGAAATAGTTTCTTCTTTAATTCTCTGACCGGGGAAGGATCCAAACCAAAGTGAAAGGGTTCTTCTTTTAATTATTTGGCCGAGCAAGGATCTGAACCAAAGTGAAAGGGTTTCTTCTTTAATTCTCTGGTCGGGAAATGATCCGAACCAGAGTGAAAGGTTTATTCTTTGATTCTTTGGCCGGGGAAGGATCCGAAACAAAGTGAAAGGTTTATTCTTTGATTCTCTGGCTGAGGAAGGATCCAAACAAAAGTGACATGTTTATTCTTTAATTTCTTTGGCCAGGGAAGGATCCAGACGAAAGTGGAAGGTTTATGCTTTGATTCTTTGGTCGGGGAAGGATCCGGGCCAAAGTGGAAGGTTTATTCTTTGATTCTCTGGCCGGAGAAGGATCCGGACCAAAGTGAACGGTCTATTCTTTTTTTTTAGTGGCCCAAAGGCCGAAGGTAAGATATTTGTCAGCTTAGATGGCGAGAGTGCCACCGGTAATGAGTTTATGCGCCAGCCTAGACGAAGGAGTCATGATGCTGACAATGCGTTGATGCATCAGTGTAGATGGAAGGTCATGATGTCGATAATAAGTTTATGCACTAGCCTAGGCAAAGGAGTCCTGATGCTGGCAGTGGGTTGATGCGTCGGCCTAGACGAAAGGTCATGATGTTGACAATGGGCTTATGCGCCAGTCTTGACAAAGGAGTCCGGATGTTGGCAATGGGTTGATGCGTCGGCCTAGACAGAAGGTCATGATGTCGACAATAGGTTTATGCGCCAGCCTAGACAAAGGAGTCCTGATGTTGGCAATGGGTTGATGCGTCGGCCTAGATGGAAGGTCATGATGCCGATAATAGGAAAGGTCTCTTGATTTTGTTGGGTGGCCAAAGGCCGAAGGTGGAGTTGCTTGTTGGCTCGACATCTATCGGCTTGAATGTCGATGGTTGAGAAGCTGTCGGCTTGGACGCCGATGATTGGGGAGTTGTCGGCTTAAAAGTTGATAATTGGATAGCTGTCGACTCAAAGGCCGATGATTGGATAGCTGTCGGCTCAGAGGCCGATGATCGAACATCTGTTGGTTGAAGCCCTGGTGGCTGAATGTTTGTCAGCTTGGAGCCCCGATGGCTGAGTAACTTTCGGTTGAAGCCCCGATGGCTGAACGTCTTTCGGCTTGAAGCCCTGATGGATGAGTATCTATCGGCTTGAAGCCCCAATGGCTGAACATCTTTCGGCTTGAAGCCCCGAAGGATGAGTATCTGTCGGCTTGAAGCCCGGATGGCTGAATATCTTTCAGTTGAAGCCCCGATGGCTGAACATTTATCGGCTTGAAGCCTCGATGGCTGAGTATCTATCGACTTGAAGCCCTGATGGCTGAATATCTATCGGCTTGAAACCCCGATGGCTGAGTATCTATCGGCTTGAAGCCTCGATGGCTGAATATCTTTCGGTTTAATGCCCCGTCGATGGAACATCTGTCGGCTTGAAGCCCCGATGGCTGAACATCTTTCGGTTGAAGCCCCGATGGCTGAGTATTTGTCGGCTTGAAGCCCCGATGGCTGAATATCTTTCGGTTTAACGCCCCGTCGGCAGAACATCTGTCGGCTTGAAACCCCAATGGCTGAACATCTTTCGGTTGAAGCCCCGATGGCTGAACATCTTTCGGTTGAAGCCCTAATGGCTGAGTATCTGTCGGCTTGAAGCCCCGATGGCTAAATATCTTTCGATTTAACGCCCCGTCGGTGGAATGTTTGTCGACTTGAAGCCCCGATGGCTAAACATCTGTCGGCTTGGATGAAAGGTCATGGTTCCGACTACAGGAAAGGTCTATTTGTTGGATGACTAAAGGCCGAGGGTGGAAGACCACGGCCGCCTTAAGGCTCACTTTCTTTTCTTCTCTTATTCTTTTATGTAGAGGAGCGAGTGGAAAGATCACGTCTGCCTGATGACTGTTCATTTCTTTTCTGTTCTTCTTTTATTGTGAAGAGGCAGGTTCAAAGACCATGTCCACCTCATGATTGTTCTTTTGGTTCGGCTCTTACTTTCTCATTAATGCCCCCAGACTAGGGTGTATTTCTCTTGATGTGCCCCTAGGTTGGGGTGTAATTTTTCTTCTGTGCCCCCAAGCAGGGTGTATCTTTCATGGCTTCTAGGGCCCCAGACGGGGTGTAACTTTTGCTTCTTATGTTCCAGAGCGGGATATGTTTCTCTTCGAATGTCCCTAAACCGGGGCGTACCTTTTGCTTCTTATGCCCCCATGGAGGGGTGTACTCCGCTTCTTCTGCCCCGACACACTGGGGCATGTTTTTTTCTTGTGCACCTAGGGTTGGGCATGTTTATTTCTTTGTGTGCCCTCGGGACTCGGGGAATGTTGTTTGTCATGCTTCAGATGCCCCTAGGACGGGGTGTATTCTTCTTCAAATGCCCCTAAGCCAGGGTGTATTCTTTTGCTCTTTATGCCCCTAGATTGGGGTACATCTCTCTTCATATGCCCCTGACACGGGGTATATCTTTTGCTTCTTATGCGCCCGGTGGGGCGTGTTTCTTTCTTTTTGTACCCTCAGAGTGGGGTATAGTCTTTGCTTCTCATGCCCCCAGACCGGGGTGTATTCTTTTGCTTCCTATGCCCCCAGAGGGGGGTGTTGCTTTATTTCATGTGCCCCCATAAGGGGTGTGCTTCGCTTCTTGTGCACCCAAGGTGGGATGTGTCTTTTCTTCACGTGCCCCTAGATCAGGGTGTGACTCTGTTGTTTGTTGTGCCCCCAGGTTGGGGTAGATTCTTCTGTCCCAAAGTGGGGTATATTTCTCTATGTATTCTCCTAAGCCGGGGTGCATTCTTTTGTTTCATATGCTCCCGTACGGGGTGTGTTTCTTTCTTTGTATACCCCCCAGGTTGGGGTGAATTCTTGCTTCTTATTCCCCATGGCGGGATAAGTTTCCTCATGTGTTCCAGGCACGGGCGTATCCTTTTCTTCATATGCCTCCATGTCGGGGTGGATTCTGCTTCTTTTGCACCCAAGGTGGGGTGTGTTTCTTCTTCAAATGCCCCCTAAGTCGGGGTATATTCTTTTATGGCTTCTGTGCCCCCAGGCGGGGTGTGTTTCTTCTTCAAGTGCCCCTAAAGCGGGGTGTATTCTTCTGCTTCTTATGCCCCTGGACCGGGTGTAGCTTTATTTCCTATGCCCCCTTGAGGGGTGTGTTTTGCTTCTTGTGCACCCAAGGCAGGATGTGTCTTTTCTTCACGTGCCCCTAGATCAGGGTGTGACTCTGTTGTTTGTTATGCCCCCAGGTCGGGGTAGATTCTTCTGCTTCTTCTGCCCCAGAGTGGGGTATATTTCTCTTCTTATTCCCCTAAGCCGGGGTGAATTCCTTTTGTTTCATATGCCCCCGTGCGGGGGTATGTTTCTTCTTCAAATGCCCCTAGGCCGGGGTGTATCTCTTTTGTTTTCTATGCCCCCGGGCGGGGTGTAACTTATTGCTTCTTCTACCCCTCAAGGCGGGGCGTATTTCCCTCCTTATGTCCCCGGAGGGGGGGGGGTACAGCTCCTTGCCTCTTATGCCCCCATGGTGGGGTATAGTCTTTGCTTCTTATGCCCCATGGTGAGGTGTGTCTTTTGCTTCTTATGCCCTCATGCGGGGTATATCCTTTATGGCTTCTATGCCCCCGGGCGGGGTGTGTTTCATCGTTAAATGCCCCTAAGCCGGAGTGTGTTCTTTATGTCTTTTATGCCCCCAAGCGGGGTGTAATTTCTGCTTCAGATGCACCCAGGGCGCGGTGTATGTTTGGGAAGCTGCTCACGGAGCATCTTTTACTTCGGCTAGCTTGGTTTTTTTTTGATGGCGAGTCATGTCGGCAAAGCAGTAGTAAAGGGGGGATAGCCGTGAGGCCCCATTATCTTCTTCTTTACCTTCGGCCACCTGGGCGGGTCATTCTTTGCTTCTTTTCATGAAAAGTCGCGCCTCAAAAGGGAGGTGGCATGCAAGCATCCCAAGTGAGTGTAATAAGTTGATTCCCCCCCTTTTTTTACATTGGGGCGTCTGGTGCATTGGCGGAGGCTGGAGGACGCCCTGCCGCTGTACTTTGATAGTCAGTCCCCTAGCGGGGCCATCTTCATGCTCCTGGCTCGCGTCAGGTGTACATTGACATGTTGTTTGTTCGTTGTTTTTTTTGGCGATCTCGGGAAGGGGATACGCTACTAAGTGCCTTCGGGCGAATTGAAATTTCCCGTGAAGGTCGATTGCTCTGTTGCCCCCAGATCGGGATGTATTCTTCTTCTAGTGCCTCCAAGGTGGGGCGTATTTTGCTTCTTGGTGCCCCCAAGGTAGGGTGTATTACTGCTTCTGATGCCCCCGAGGTGGAGTGTATTTTGCTTCTTGGTGCCCCCAAGGTGGGGTGTATTACTGCTTATGATGCCCCCAAGGTGGGGTGTAATTCTTTATGTATTCTATGCCCCCAAGGTGGGGTGTGTTTCGCTTCTTTATGCCCCCCGGGAGAGGGTTCGATTCTTGACTTCGTATGCCCCTCAGCCAGGGGTATGTTTTGCTGCTTGTGCCCCCAAGGTGGGGTGTGTTTTAATTTTTGTGCCCCCATGGTGGGGTGTATTTTCTACTTCTTATGCCCCCAGAGCGGGGTGGATTCTGCTTCTTCTACCCCTCAAGGCGGGGTATGTGTCTTTTCATATATCCCCGGGGCGGGGTGTAGTTTCTTCTTCAAATGCCCCAAGGTTGGAGTGAATTCTTTCTTTTGTACCCTCTCATGTTGGGGTATAGTCTTTGCTTCTTATGCCCCCATGGCGGGGTAGAGTCTTTCCTTCTTATGCCCCCATGGCGGGGTAGATGCGTGCTCTCCTCGGGAGTTGTGGCCGTGCTTGGCCTCATTGCTATGAAGCATTCCCCGCAGCGGGTAGTAATTCATCAAGCTACAGTTGCAACTTGCAGGATCTTCGAACAGCCACTCGAGGGGCCCTCTTACGCCGGATAGGGGCAGCAGGAAGGTGGAACGGACCAGGGCATTGTACCATGGACTGGACCCTCTTAGAGCTGGGCGGGATGCTGACCTTCTTCTTGTTCTCTTGGTCGGGAATGCCTGCCAACCTTCTTTTTATCCTTTTTTTTCTTCTCTTCTTTTTTTCAAAATAGACCAAGGTGGGTGCGCAGGAGAGTGCTCACCCCCTCAGGGAGGGGATGAGTGGTTCGCTCCACCGCATCAATCCCACAGTGGTAATCATTATTCAACACGGGTCTCGACAGATATGACCGTACAACCCTCTCTCGCCAATTCTTTCTCTTCCTTTTTTGTTTCTTTCTTTTCTTATTTTTCTTCTTATTTTTCTTCTTTTTTTCCTTTCTTTTCTTCCTCTTAGGGACGGGGGGTTGATTTCCCCTCCCTTCCTCTTTCTTTCTTTTTCTCCAACGGCCTTCATAATTCCTGGAAGCTGCCTGTGCCTCGGAGTAGCATCTTCAAGGTCACAAAGATAATTTCACCTAGTCCGGCTTTTCTTCCCATAGGGCTGGGGAAGACAGTACCTGTAGTTCATCAAAGCAGGCAAACGTTGTTTATTAGGAGGCCATGAGGCCCTAAATCCTGGCGAAGAGATGAAGGGTGGTTAAGGTCCCACCGGACGTGCCAGACTTGTGGACGCACTAAAATTTGAATAATTATTTGTTCATTTATTGATCGAGTTAATTCGTTTATTTAGTACGAGGGCGTGCCAGTCACAAAGTGACGATTTATTCAGGCTTCATGGAAGCCCATGGTGCGCTCGATCTGACTCAGTCAGACGATTGTGTAGTTCGGGTCGGGACCAAAACCCGTCGCGTCATAAAGGTCATGGTGTTATTTACATCCCATCGGAGAGGGAAACACCCTTGATTAATCGTCGGGAATAAGGGCCTCATGGCTAGAATAAAATACCAACAATACAGGAGGATAGAGATGGTCGAACTATGTTAAAAGCCCGTATTGGGATACGAACATTCAGATCTTGTTGGTTACTCATGGATCACTTTATGTTCGGACAAAGGTCCATATTGAAGGTGCGACGTAAATGGAAATAAATCCGTATAAATGTATGCCAAGTTTACGGCAATTTCAATAAAGAGCGGAAACGAATCCCAACGGGAACGAGTCCGGTTTGACGAACTATCGGCCCAGGGCAATGTCAGATCACGGTCATATTGGGGTGGTTCCCAAGGTCCAAGTCCGACCTGGAGGGGCGACATTAATATTCCCTTTCCACAGGTCTCGAGGAGAAACGAGGCTGCGGAGCAGATCTCATCATTTTATTATTATTTAAAATTTAATTTTTTTTGTCATTTTATGCTTTTTTTTATTATTATGTTTAGTTGAGTTTAGTTATTATTATCATTTATTTTATTATTATTTATTTGTTTATATTTTTTTTGAATTTGTTATCATTATTGATATTTGTGACATTTGGGGCGTGTTTGGGAAGATGAGTCAATAAGGGGCTGGGGAAAGGTCTATGCAAGCTGGGCAAAAGTCTAAGCATGTAAGGGACAAGGTCGGTGCATGTTTGCCTGGGCTAGGATAAGTCGGTGCAGGGTCCGTGGATGCGAGGGACAAGGTCGGTGCAGCCAGCAGGCCGAGGTCGGTGCAGCTCTGAACTGTGAAAGGGCAAGGTCGGTGCAGCCAGCAGGCTGAGTTCGGTGCAGCCAGTAGGCTGAGGTCGGTGCAGCCAGCAGGCTAAGGTCGGTGCAGCTGCGCAACTAGGCGTGCTGAGGTCGGTGCACATGGGCGGCCAGACGTGAGTTAGGTCGTTGCAGGTTTACCCTAAGGTCGGTGCAGCTGTGCGACTGGACTAGAGCGAGGTCGGCGCATGTCCTGGCCAAGGTCGGTGTAGGTTTTGGCCTGAGGTCTGTGCATATTGGGTTCAGGTCTATGCAAGTTTGGGCCAAGGTCTATGCATGCTGGGCAAGGTCTGTGCAGGTCCATGCACGTGGGGGCCAGAGTCAGTGCATGTTCGACGAGCTCCGTGCATATTTGGGTTTAAGGTTTGTGCGAGCTTGGGCTGAGGTCTGTGCAAGCTTGGGCAAAGGTCTATGCATGCTGGGGCTTGGGGTCGGTGCAGGTCAATGCACATGGGGCAGGGTCTACGCACATGAACAACTAAGGTCGATGCACATGGGGCAGGGTCTATGCACATGAACAACTAATGTTGATTAACATGAGGATTCAAGGTCTGTGCACATGAGGATTCAAGGTCTATGCATGTGAGATGAGGTCTATGCACATGAGGGTTTAAGGTCCATGCACATGAGAACGGTCTGAGCATGTTGGGCTTGGGGCCCAGCAAGGCCTGTGCACATGCCGGGCTAGGATGAGTTGAAGTGTGCCGGGCGAGGCACGGCAGGGTGTACCGACAGGGTAGGCCAAAAGTGTGCCAGGCTAGGACGAGTTGAAGTGTGCCGGGCAAGGCACAGTAGGGTATGCCGGGCTGAAATGGGTTGAAGTGTGCCGGGCAAAGCCTACGTGGGTGTAGCAAGGTCTATGCAAATTGGGCTGGATCAAGGGGAGTTCCCCTATTCATGAGGCTCACGCTGACCTTTTGTTCATCTCTTTTCTCTTATTCGTGCAACTGATGCTCAAGCTCATGTGGTTAATGCTCAGTCCAGTTTCCTTCAAGTGCTTCAAAATTCTTTTAACTCATGGGAACATCTTGTTGTTGTTTCTTGCATTTGTTTGTTACTTCCTTTTGTCCTTTAACGTATGTATTATTTTGATAAAAATTCGACAGCATCTCCCTTGACCCGGATGGTAAGGGGGGTGTAAGGGGAACACGCCCACAAGGAGTGGCGTAACCCAACAACTCGAGGTGAGTGCCAAGGTAGCAA
The DNA here is from genome assembly GCA_022559845.1 of Amorphophallus konjac. NCBI lineage: Eukaryota > Viridiplantae > Streptophyta > Magnoliopsida > Alismatales > Araceae > Amorphophallus > Amorphophallus konjac. Next base: position 30,787,855 of record CM040120.1, read on the forward strand.
CACCTTTTAGAAAACTTTGAAAAACTCGAGAATCGACGAGTGAAAGACACCAGGCGAGCCTTGGACCTATCGGTCACTAGATGGGTGAGGAGAAGGGGGCCACTAGGTCACAAGCCACGAGTGTGCCGGGCTGGAACAGGTCGGGTGTGCCAGCAAGGGCTGGCCAAGGACGTGTCGGGGTAAGGTATAATGGGTGTGCCGGCAGGGACTAGCCGAGGGTCTGCCGGGCTAGAGCAGGTCAAGTGTAACGGTAGGGCAAGGATGGAGGGTGTGCCGACAGGGATAAGCCGTGGGTGTGCCGGGCCGGGCTAGCTGGAGTGTACCTGTCAGGGGTGAAGTCCAAGGGTGTTGGGTTCAAACCAGGGAAGGTTCCTCGCATGGAGGTAAGGGTATGACAGGTGAGGCATGAGCCAGGAGGCCTTGGAACCCATGGATACGGGGCATTTTGCAAGGAGTTAACCTTAGAGTTCTGCTCATCGTATTGAGCGAACCCTAAGGCCACTGTCCAAGAGGAGCTCGCTCTCTACTGGGAGGAGGGGTTGGACGAGATGGACAACGAGAGGGACGCTTCCCACGATAGGATGAGCAAGGGAAGAAGCACTGCTATACCAACCAGCAGTAGGGGACACAAGGAAAGCATAGGACGGCGACGAATGCAAATGCCCGGGAACACGCATATGCCATGCACGTAAAACACGATAAAAAGGGAAAATCATTTCTTCCATTCTTTTGGTAGAGAGGAGCACGGAGGCTAATACATTGAGAGGGAAAGAACGAAAAGGATGAAAAAGCCAAAATAAACACAGTGGGGAGGGGAACGGAGCACCATCTCTTCCCCTCCCGAGCCTCACTCCCTCTCTTCACTCACCCTCCTTTCTCTTCTTCTCCTCCCTTTTTCTTTTTTCTCTTCACGCAACCGGTGGTCGTCAAGGGAGTAGTGGTCTTCCTCCTCTTCTTGTCTTCTTGTGTTCTTCGTTCTGCCTCTGGGGAGAGCCAGACAGTGGGAGAGACCTCCTTTTCTTTCTCAGGCCTGAGGGGTTCATATACGTCCAGCCGCGTTGACCTCCGTTGGCAATGGGAATTAATGGGGATTGATCCCAGTCTTGTCTCCGAGTAGGGGGGCTTGCATGCTTGCACCAGATGGCGATAGCTGAGCATGGTCTTGGTTGGCTTTGACATGATCACGCTACGCGCCAAGGGCCGTATGCACAAGCATTCAATGCTCAGTGTTTTAGAGAAACAGAGCATCGTGCTATGGATGGGACTTTTGGCAGGTGTGTCGCTGGAGGGCTTGGCAGTGTGCCACTGAAGGGCTTAGCAGTGTGCCGCTGACGGGCTTAGCAGGGTGTGCCATTGGAATGGCTGACAAGGTGTGCCGTTGGAGGCACTTAGTGTGCCGCTGGAGGCCGTTTGGAGGTGTGCCGTTGGAAGGCATTTGGAAGTGTGCCGCTGGAGGGGCACTTGGAGTGTGCCGCTGGAGGCATGAAGGTGTGCCGCTGGAGGGCATGAGATAGTGTGCCGTTGGAGGGGCACTTGGAAGTGTGCCGCTGGAGGGGCACTTGGAGTGTGCCGCTGGAGGCATCAAAGAAGTGTGCCGGTGAAGGCATTTGGAGTGTGCCGCTGGGGGGCCATCACTGGTGTGCCGTTGGGGGCTCCAAAAGTGTCCCGCTGGAGGGCTTTAAGGAGTGTGCCGCTAGAAGGCTTAAGAAGGGTGTGCCGCTGGGGAGGCACTTAGTGTGCCGCTGGAGGGGCACTTAGTGTGCTGCTGGAGGGGCACTTGGGTGCCATTGAAGGGCACGTTGAGGGATGTGCTATTGAAGGGCCGTTTGGGGGGTTTCCTTCCTTTTTTCCTTTTCTTCATCTCATCTTCCCTTCTATTTTCTCCTCTTATTTATTCCCCTGCACGTAAACACGGGTGAGAATTTTTTAGTGTCCACAGTCACTTCTCCGTCTTCTTCTTCCTTTCATTCATCATTTCTTCTACTTAGCTCCCACCCTTGGGTGGTGTATTTTCCCTCTTCCAGTCCCACTTCTATGATTTTCTCTTCTCTTCCTGGGTTCGTGAACCACCATTCTTCTCATTGCCATCTAGATCCTCCGGATTTTCTCTCCTCTCATAATGCTAGGCCTCGGCCTATGTCATCCTTTCATCCCGATTTTGAGACATCACCTGATTCTTCTTCCCCGGGGATCTTGGGTGTTGCCTCTAATCCTTCTCCGACTATGTCGGATGACCGTCATTACCTTTCTCCGGCCCCGTCAGATGTCCATGATTCTTCTTCTCCGACCCTATCGGATGACCATTATTTTCATTCTCCGGCCCCACCGGATGCTGCTTCTGATCCTGCTCCGACTCTGTCGAATGATCCCTCCTTTTCTTCTTCACCCCTACAGCAATCTTCTCATTATCTCTCTATTCCTTCTGTTTCACCCTTTTGGGGTCATTACCCTTTTTCATGTTGTTTCCGAGGCTTTAGTCCACCTTGATCTCAGCTGATCTCTGTTTATTCTGTATCTAGTTCCTTGTTACCAGCCTCTCTGTACCTTAACGAGGGAGTTCTAGCCCTCGTCTCTCTTCCTTTTTATTTTTCTTCGTCCGGTTTAGTGTCTGCCGCTCCTCCGTGTAGAGGAATCTTCAAGTCTTGCTATCCTTTCCATCTTGATCCAATCAAGCAAGGAAAATAAAGCTCGCGCTACTCAAAGCTCGATGACCAAGATCGCTTCAGGATGCTATTTTCACGCTATGGATTTACAATGTATCTTTATTTTGAGCAAGAATATGCTGTCATTTTCAATATTTACTCATGCGCATGATTATAATGTTGTTTCCTCAACATGGTTTGAGTGGCTTTAGTTCAATTTAGTCAAATTTAGCAAAATGAGTTTTCTTCTGCAGCATTCTTAGGCTGGTGATAGCTCCACGCTGGGAGTCTAGTTTCTTTCCCCGATTGTTGAGGGTCACCATTTGTATGGGTTTTCACACACTTCACGGTGAGCTATAGCCGATTCCTCTAAGGTACATCGTTGCTACTTTGGCCATACTTTAGGTATGCACAAAAGTCTTTTCTTTTCTCTGCTCGGTCGAGTGCAGGGGCAAGAGATTGATGGATGAGATGACCAACCTAGGCGCTCCCTAATACGGGAGAGGTCTCAAATAGGGGCAGTCTTGACCCTTGAAAAGTGAGCTTTCATGCTAAATCTAGCCAACAAGGGCTCTCAAAATCAAAATGAATCAGTATGCAAAATTATTAATCGAAGGCATGGCAAGAGTGACTGTACAGTTCCCCGCGGGACATCATGAGCCCGGTCGCATGTGCACCTAATTAATATGGGTCTAAAAATTAAAGACACAAAGTCCCGGCACAACAGACTATATCTTTAAGGGGTAGTGCCCTGGGAAGAATTCAAATCCTGATGTCTCCCATCTTGCATAAAGGTTATCCCCATTATTCTTCTGCTTCTTCCTCTTAGGCTGGGTTGAATCTCGGGTATGGCCTTAGTAGGGGCACCGTTGTTTGGTGGTGGTTGGTTGTGGTAAGCCACCCTCAAATGCACGCCCTGCTCAAGAGAAATCTTTAATGAGAGGTAGAGGAGCGACGATCCCTAGTGAGTAGTTTGAGCCCGTCTTTGGGTGTTGCAGGTTGCTATCAAAAAAATCTGAATATTGTCAAAAAATTCAAAAAAATCAAATATGTCAAAAATATAAAAAATCAAATAGTTCAAAAATTCTCAAAAAATCATATATTGTCAAAAAATAAAAAAACCAGAAAATTATTAAAAAATCCTTAAAAATGTGTCTTTTTGTCCCTTTTCTATTTATTTTGAGGACAAATATGTAATATGTTTGCTAAGTATGCAAGTTACAGGTGCTCCAAGCTTCTTTGCTTCTCATCACTTGTTTTACCTCCTATTCACGACTTCTGATCTTGTTCTCTCCTCTTCAGTCCACTCTCTCGATTTATTCTGAAGCTTGTGTCCTTCTCAACTTTTCCTTACCTCACTCCGTCTCATCATATCTTCATGAGAGGGCTTTACCTCACGATTGTTAACCTGGCGGTTCTGCTTCATTCTGATCTTAGGTTTTGATTGAAGGGCGTATTTGTCTTATCTTTTTTCCTACCGTACCTTTGTCACACGTATTTATGTCCCGCCGTGTCCTTGTCACACGTGTCTATGTCCCTTTGTGCCATCACCCATGTCTTTGTCCCTCCGTGTCTATCATGTTTTCGTCCCACTGTGTCCCCATGTCATGTGTTGTTGTTGTCATCCCACACATATGTTACCCGTGTTGTTGTCCCTCCGTGTCTATCATATTTTTTTCGTTCCAGCATGTTTTCATCTCACTATGTCGCCATGCTATGTGTTGTTGTTATCCCCCGTGGTTGTCGTCCCATGTGTCTTTGTCCCACCATGATCTTGTCGCACTGCGTTGTGTTGTCTTGTCCCACTGAATTTTCAATCCCACGCACGCCTGCTATTTGTTCTTGTGGTGTTTGTTATGTTGTTATGTTCTGTTCATCCTCGTTATGTTATGATTAGTTCGTTTTCATTATGTTTCGTTCATCTCATGTTATGCTTCGTTCATCCTTCGTTATGTTATGTTATGTTATCTTTCATCCATCTTTGAGATGTTGTGTTATGTTAATGCTTGTTATATTTTTGTTATGGTTGTCTTATATAAAAAAAAATGCCATTTCATTTGATAGGTAAGTCAGGTATAGCTCTCTATCCCTTCTCATTATTGCATTACTATATGGTATCTATATTATTATAATCTCTCAAGGACCGACAGGTTCTCCGTGTGTTCTAGGATTTGATGTTCCCCTTTAACAAAAACGATGATGATCTAGGAGCATACAGTTAATCGTTGGATAAGCCGTTAGTTTGAGTCGGGTGGGGGATGATGGACTCTGTCTCGCACGGCGTGGTTGTAAGAAGACTCTTGACCATGTCTTACTCAGTCTAGCAATAATATCCTTGATTACTTTCTATTTTATTCTTTCTTTGCATTCATTTTAATGATTTCTTTATTTTAGCCCAGCATACATCATGGCATTTTGAGCATTCACGTCTCGTGATTCTCTCAAGGTTTCTCCTCAGCAATGGTTGATTGCACTTCATTTATCTTGGATAAGAGATCTTCATTTCACTCCGAATTTGAACGATTTCTCTGATCTACCAACTTGGTCTGGTTGGCCAACGTGATTTGTGTCTGGATTTTATCTCAATTTTATTTCTCTTTCCCAGCTTTTCAAATGTGTTCTTCCGATCCTCTCATTAGTCGTGGGTTGTGTCCCCTGATGAGGTTGGTCGTGTTTTCTTCTCTTTTCTCTTGGTTAGTTATCCAGGCATGTCTCATCCTTGTCATTAGTTAGATATTTTCAAGAGAATTCTTGTCGCTTGTGGCTTGTGATGTTTGTCTTTTGCCTTGATACCCGCTTTTCAGTTCTCTCCACTTCATCTCTGCTTCATCTCCGTTTTACGCCGTTGTCGCTTTCGCTCCATCTCCTTTCCATTCCACCTCCGTGCCGCTTTCGCTTGCTCCCTTGCAAAACGGACATCAAGGAGGGGCATCTGTTGACATCTGTTTTAGCTCACAAATTACGTTATTTCTCTTGTTCATCATTTTTGATGCCCCGAGTTAACCATTTTTTTGGAGCTTTCCTTGAGCCTATTTCGAGCCCATTTTATTGTTCCATTCCCTTTGAGCCTTGCAAATCATCATTTCATTGAGCCCTAAGCCTTATTTCATGAGTTCCCACCCTTTAGGAGCATTCCAAGTCGACTTAGGACACCCCAGAGTTGACCAATACAGCCATCAGCCCTTTTTCATAGTTGATACCTGCATACGGTCGGTAGACCGACCATTTCTTTCAGGTAACGGTCGGTCGACCGACTGTTACCCCTTTCTTCTTACGCGCCAACCTGCAGACGGTCGGTCGACCGACCGTTTCTTGCAGGTGACAGTCGGTCGACCGTCCGCTAAGCTGCCTGAAGTGTCCAGCTTGCGTCGGACTCTATTTTCTGCTCAACGGTACTATCTTCTGAGTCGACCGACCGTTACCCCTTTATTCTTACACACCAACCTGCAGACGGTCGGTCGATCGACCGTTTCTTGCAGGTGACGCTCGGTCGACCGATCGATAAGCTGCCTGAAGTGTCCAGCTTGCATCGGACTCTATTTTCTGCTCAACGGGACTATCTTCTGAGGCCATTATATTCTAGATTATTCCACCAAATCACGATCTATCTTTTCTGTGCTCCTCCCCTTGATATTATCTCGAGATTGATATATCACACTCGATTTATCTTGGACTCTATCTCCTGAAATCTCGGGAGAACTTTCTGGATTCCTCCAAATCCTATAAATAACTGCCCAGTTTGCAGGTCATGAAGGGGGGCTCTTTCTCGATTTGGGTGGAGCCATGCTGCACCGCCAACTCGTTTCTTCGACCCCATATTGCAGAGGGAAGTATTGTCTATGATTTCCACGCCCAAGGACTTGATTTCATCATTCCTTCTCTTAGTTCTAGTCCTCCCAATTTCACAAATCGTCACAAATCTTTATTTTCTGCTACACCTGCACTTTTCTCCATTTTGCATGACATATTCCCATAGTTGTGCTACGTGATTTTTTCTCCTCTTTATCTTATTATCATCACAACACACACACCTATCTTTTGCACCCTTCCATAGGGGTTAAAAATCTCCCCCTGATGCGTTCTTCCCCCTTTTCTAGCCCTATTTTATCACTGCGGGATTTGATGCTACACTTTGGTTTTCTAATAGATTTTTACCTTTGTTGTGTTGGCTTTGTTTTGTAGGAGAGCATGATTGAACGTGAGGCCCTCTTCCTCTGGCCGGCTGGAAGGTGAGGAGGTTCATCCCACATCATTCCCCGCACCCTTTTTATATGTGGGATCAAGTCTTCTTCCTTTTCTAAGGAACACGACACCGTTCTTCTCATCTCTTTATCCCTTTGGCATTGTTGCAACCTTGGTGGCGATCACAGTCAATTCTTCTATCTCTTATCGCCCCTTTCCCTTTGTTCATACTTTCATGCTTATTATGTTATTTGCATAGTTTGGGGGGCGGGATAGATAGTTTATCTACAGTGTCGTCTACTTCGGGTAGTGCAAAAGGACCTTTACTGACAACACGCCACATCAAATGATCCTGGGCATGCAGAAAAACTTACATATGGTTCTTTCCAATACAGATAATTTGTTCCATCAAAAAATGGCGGACGATTGGCGGCATGACCCTCAGCTATGTAGCTGCGAGGGACGTTCCCTTCGGATCTCCCTGGGTCGTTGGACCACATCTCTAGGGAACCCACTCTGATACCAACTGTTGGACGATATGAGGGGATCTAGAGGGGGGGTGAATAGATCCTATAACAAATATTGGACTTCTACAATCAAGTTTCAGAAGATAGCATTGTAGTTAACACAAGCAAGATAGGACGACAGATTAACGGAACTAAAAGATTGGAAAAACTCTAAGATAACACAAGCCACCTGCGAAGAGGGAATAGAGGAAATGGAGAACAAACCACAACACAGTGCTTTTAAGGTGTTTCGGCTGCACAAAGGCACACCTACGTCCATCCCTCACCAACTCGGTGAGGCTTCGGCTCTTTGGCCAAAAGAGACACACACACACTCACGATGGAGACCAGCTGAACACGAGGACTAGCCCCAACACACACACACACACACACACGAGGACAAGTCCTCAACACACACGGGGAAGAAATTCCACAAGGAAGAAACAACACAAAGCAAGATAGACAAACACACATATGCTGCACAATGGCTTATACGATGATAGCACTCCACGCACACGGTGATTTGTTGTAGAAAACAAAGAACACCGAAGAAACCAAAACGATAATCTACAACTCCAGCAATCCCAAACGAAGAAGCACTACTAACGACAGGGCTAAACCAATGAGGCAGGGAACCAGGGCTGGCTGGCTTGCTGGGAATCCTTCTTCCTTCCTTCACCTTCCTCTCCGATGGAAGTCTGAACTGACTCTCATTTCTCTTTTCTTCTATCTCTCTTTTTCCCACACACTACTCTTCCTATATGTAACGGCTCGAGATTCGAGTACCAGAAAGGAAGTGTTGACACCCATTTTTAGCCTGCAAGTTGAGTTATTTCTCTTATTCATCATTTTTCATGTCCCAAATTAACCATTGTTTTGGTGCCTTCCTTGGATAGATTTCGAGCCCATTTCATTGTTCCATTCCCTTTGAGCCTAGGAGATCATTATTTCTTAGAGCCCTGGAGCTGATCTTATCACCTTCCGGCCTTCCAAGTCGACTTATGGCCCATTTAGGTCGACTTCCCTCAAGCATTCGGCCCCTTTCGCTGCGCAGTCTTAAAAAATGGTCCTTTTTCATCCTCTTATGCTTCTCGATTCATTAAGTGTCCTTCACGAAAGTTGTTCCATTTTTAAGGCCCTACATTTTCTTCTTCTACGCCATTGGCTAGTTCCCCACCGTTTTCAAGTCCCAACATTCTTCTCTATTCTCACCCCATTCTCTCTCTCTTCTGATTGTCTTTTCATCTTTCTATCTTCATGGACGTTATTCATTTTTCAGTTATCTACAATTTCTTCTTCTACCACTTTCTCTAATTCTGCACCGTTTTTAAGATATTCGTTGATTTATAAAATCACGCGAGTCTGACAGCAACACGGTCAACAGTTGACCGTCCCATGATGAAACGGTCACTAGTGGACCGCCCAATGAATTAAACGGTCAACAGTAGACCATGTGAACAGTAGCTTTTATTTATTTTTTATTTTTTTTCATTATTATTATTTTTGAAATGTCAAGAAACAGTCTTCTTGAGACCGCTACTATCCAAAAATGGTCTTTTGAGGACCGCTTATTCATTTCTTGTGCCAGAAGTCTCCCGGTCGCCCCAGTCGCCTGGCAGTCATCCCATGACCATTTATATTCAAATGGCGGTCCTCCCTAGACTGTTTTATTCATGAAGCGGCCGCTCGATAGACTGTTCCTACAACAGAGTCCAAAAGTTCCTGAATTCTATCTTCTTCGCCGCCGGACTCTAAGGTCGAACCTGTGCAACATGGCCTCCTCGTTAGGGCTCTATCTTATAGAATCCTCCACGAAATTGAGTCTCGTTTGTTTCTGTGTCTTCCCCTTTGTATTATCTTGAATTTGGTATATGGAGCACAATTTTTAATTGACCATATCTCTTGAAATCTTGGCCGCAAGTTCAGGTTTTATGCATTTCGTGCAACAAAAACTCTGCCAGATTAGGTTACAGAGCCTTCTTTCAAGAGCCATAACTTCCACATCCTATCCCCAAAGAGAGTCCCGTTTGTTCCTACATCTTATCTTGACTATTATCTCGAGAATGATCCAGAGATCTCGAGATTTGGTAGACTCTATCTCCTGAAATCATGGGAGAAAGTTTGGGGTTTCACCACTTTTCTATAAATAGATGCCCAGTTCGCCTGCGCGACGGGGGGCTCTTCTTCGACCTGGGGCGAAGCCATGCTGAATCGCTGTCTCAAACCTTCGACCCCAGGCTATTGAGGTACGTATAGGCTTTATTTTGGTTCCTCATTTGCTTCATTTCATCATTGTTTGCCCTCCTAACTTCTCCTCTACTTTTTACAAATCATCACAAGTTCTTGAACCTGTGTGACGGGACGCCCTTCGTCGGCTCGGGGCGGAGTCATCCTGCATCCTCTTCATCCTCCGTTGACTCCATCTTGAAGAGGGGAGTATCTTCTTCGATTTCCATCTCTCTGGGCTCTCTATACTTGCTCCAATTTCTTATTCTTCTCCCTTACTTTTCACAAATCATCACAGTTTTACACTTAGTTTCTGCACAGTTTCCTACAAGTTTATACATTTTTCTCCATTTTACACAACATTTTCTCTCTATTCTCTCCATCAAATTCTGTGATTTCAATTCCCATGCATGCACAACACTCCCACCTTTCATTTGCACCCATTTATAGGGGTTAAAAACCCTCCCCCGGTGCGTTCTCCCCCATTCTTTCATGCTATTTCATCACTTCAGACATGTGCTCCACTTTCATAATCTAATGGGTGTTCTTTCGTTTTCATGGCTTTGTTTTGCAGGAGGCAATCAATAGGACGTGAGGCCCTCTCCCTCTAGCCGGCTGGAAGGAGAGGAGATGTACCCATGATCGATTCCCCGCATCCTTTCAAGCGCGATCTCACGTCGTGGCGGTTCATCTTCGGGCCGCATCTTCTTCTTCATTTTCCCAAGGTACGCAGTAGATTTCCATTCATTATAGCATCTATTTCCTATTGCTAATCCTTGGATGGCGATCACAGTTCATTTTTATATCTCCATCGCCCTTTATGTTTCATGTTTATATGCATGTTTATGTGTGCATAGTTAGCATGGGGCGGGGAAGGATAGATTAGAAATCTAACATTTTTATATCTACACCTTTTTTGGCAATCACGGTGGGACGAATAGTGCCCATCACGTTATTTTTTTAGTCTCTTGCATGTTGGGTGGGTGTTCATACATGTTTGGATAGTCTCCTCCACATTTTTCCATCATTCTGTCCATTTTCAAGTCTGTCAGGGGTACACGGTCTATCGTAGGGCCGCCTAGACCTTTAAACGGCCTTTCCTGGATCGCCCAAACCCTCTGGGTTATAAACGGTCCTCCTAGGACAGTCCAGCACTTGGGCGGTCATCCAGTAGACCGTTTATAGGGTAAAAACGGTCATCCAGGGACCTTTTAGTAGTTCTTACCGGGCAGGATTTCTGTTCACAGGGGCCTTATTCATTTAGACATACCTTTGTCTTCTGACGTCGGATTCGACTGATTCTTGTTGCGTTGTGTTATCCTTTGTATTGTCGTTCCATACATATAAAGTTTGCATCATTTGGGAATCATTTGCATATTTAAAAAGTGTCTCTATTTTTGCATTTTCTACATTTAGTTTGCATGCGATCTGCGCACAGGTTCACGAGGACATCTTTCTTAGACGATTTGAGTGGCCTCCTGAGGTCGGATTGCCCTATTCTTGAACCCATTGTGTAGATCTTTGTATTATCTTTCCATCCATAGCTCATTTGCATCGTTTGGACATCATTTGCATATTTAAAAAGTGTCTCTATTTTTGTATTTTTTGCATCTAGTCTTAGGCAGATTTGGGGCAGATTCACATGGCCGTTTTGCTTGCTGATTTAAATTGCCTTCCAGGGTCTATTTTGGCGGTTTATTGGTTCCATTGGGTATTCTTTTGTATTATCTTCACATCCACATATTATTTGCATGCATTGGACTTCATTTGCCTACATAAATATTGCCTTCATTTTTGTATTTTATGCATAAAACTCACTTGTAGGTCCGGGGTCAAACACAAAGGTACGTTGTCCTTTGATGATTTTTCTTATCTTTTAGTGTCTAATTGTCCCTATTTTCGGCCTTACATCATTGTTATTTATATTATTTTGCATTTTTTATGTATTTTTCTGATGTTAGCATGATTTCATGATTGTCTTGACTTGCTAGACTTAGGCTAGAAATTGTATGCACCCCGATGCACATAGGATCATGCATATTGACATATTGTAGTTGCCTTCCCCATCGGTAAGTGATCCTCTCACTCCCATATTCCTTGGGCTCGACTAGGTGATCTTATCCGGGACCTCTGTAAGCCCCCGTGAGCCGTGGATTCCCACACGGACGCCGGGCCGGTTGTACCGTTCCACCCCTTAGACTTGCATTTGCATATGTTGTGAAATGATTAACCTTAGTCAAACCAAAGTTTGGATCTTATTCCCTATAGGATACCTATCTTAAGGGAATTAATTCAATTCAAATCATTAAAAGGCCCACCCAAAACTTTGACAATAAAATATTTTCTATCATATTAACTTGTTTGACTTGGGTGAAATCCTTCATATTGTTTTGTTGTTTGGGCTTGTCCAAGCCCATTTGTGTTATTTTGTGTTGCATTCCCCACTACCCATATAGGTTTTGTCATTAGGCCCATTTAGGCTAGTCCATTCTGTGTGTCCATTTGTCTAGTCACATTGACCTAGGTTCTTTCGTTTCCCCTTTGCATTATTGAGTCAGTCCCCCTCTTTGATCCTCAATCCCTTACTTCCCTCACTGTATTTCCCTGACTTTCCTGTTTAAAGTCTCCATTTGCCCTCATGTAGCACCATCTTTCTCCTGTATATTACCCTTCTTCTTCCCCATCTTCCAATTCCTGCGTGAATTCTTCTTTCCACGCGGGCCCATCTCCTTGTGACCCTTCCGACCCGCAAGCCAACCACTTATCATCTGTCGCTTGCCAAACAGACCCGGTCCAGGCCCAAAAACTCACTGTTGATAACCTTAATGAGCCTCATTCTCCTAACGGGCCTCATTCATATAATGGGCCTTATTCCTTTAATGGGACTCATTCTCCTAGTGGGCCTTATCTCGTCAATGAGCCTCATCCTTCTAACGGACCTCCATCTTCTACTCTTAATGGACCCCATTTCTTTAGCGGGCCTTCTTATTCTCCTAATGGGCCCACTTCTTTTAATGGGACTACTCCTCCTACCCATGTTGCTACTGGCCCAATGGGACCTCATTCTTATGATCATGATTTTTCCAGGCCCATGTATCCTGCCACTCCTGGAATGGGCTTCCCTTCTTCTCAATCCGGATCCCTTTATCCAACCCAATACCACAATCCTCATCCAAATTCACACTCTCTTGCTCAGGCTGACTTGTATTGTTCTCGATCTCTCCCCATTGAGGAGATGATTGCTCAAGCCCAACGCCAGCTTGATGAACTTCAACGTCGAATTGATCCCCAATCCTCTTTAAGTGTTCCGTTTGCATTCCAAGGTCTTCACCTTCCACCGCGTTCACAAATTCCTACATATTGTCGCTATGGTGGAGTCGGTGACCCCTATGTGCACTTGAAGGAGTCTCTTTATGAGTCGGCCCAATTCCGACATGACCAACTTCTGATGGCTTATTTATTTGGTCTATCGTTGGAAGGCCCAGCTCGGGATTGGTTCTTTGTATTTTTGCAAGATCAAGTGATGAATTTTCAAGCCGTTCAAGAGAAATTTCTTCAGCAGTTTCAAGACAAGGTTGGGCCCAGGTATTCAATGGTTGATCTGGCCCTTGAGAAGATGAAGCCCGACGAGGAGTTCTCTACCTTCGCCGACCGCTGGCGTTGCTTGGCCGCTCAAGTCCCGGGGCATATTCCGGAGGGAGAGCAAATCAAAATGATCATTTCTAATGCAACGCCCGAGTACCGCTTTATCTTAGCCTTGAACGAAATCACCTCATGGCAACAGCTTTACAGCCGAGCTCGCTTCCTCCGCCAACAACTCCTAGTTTCCCTTGACCCCGAGTCTCCTTCACCTTCTACGCCCACGTACGCCTCCTATCCATCATCTCCCACATATCCTTCCATGAGTCAACCCTCCACCACATATCCTTCCACAAGTCAGCCTTTCGCTCCCACACACCCATATACCTCCACATATCAACCCTCCACAAGTCAGCCCTTCGCCGTTTCATCTCCGCAAGCGTCCCTCCCTCCGGTCAAGGAAACACTACACCCCGAGCAGGTGGATGCCGTCTACATACCTCCTCGCACTGCTCCACATATGCCTCCGCCTAGTCTCTCCACCAGTTGCCATACGCCTTTGCCTTCACAACCCCCACTTCCTTCTCCACCTCCATCTCCATTACCTTCCCATACCCCTCGACATCTCCCGTGCCCGAAGCAGGCTCCTCGTCCTCCGTTGCCGGAGTGTTTTATTTATATTGTTAGGGCTTTGATGGCTACTCACGTGTTGCAACTCCCTCCGGTTATGCCTTGCCAACCCGCGATCGGAGATTCGCTCCAATTTTGTGATTTTCATCGTTAGCAGGGGCATTTGGTTGAGGATTGCCCTGAGTTTCAAGAAATTATTCATATCCTGGAAGATAATAAGTGGATCGATTGGGCAGCCATGTATGAAGTCATTTTAAATTTCCACAGCAAGCAGCAGCAGCACTCGCCGTCTTGGTAGCCGTTTCCACTATAAGACTAGGGGCACCCCTGCGATTCTTTATCTGGCATTGCACCAGCTCCGCCACCTACTCCATCACCTGTCTCCTCCCCTATGCTTCTGTCTACCTAATTGCCTACCTCATCACCCTCTCCATCTCCACTTACCCCCTCGCCTTCACCATCTTCTACTCAATCTTCACAACCTCCACCCACCCCAGCCTCTACTCAGGCAAGTGCCACCCTTTCCTCCTCCATTTCCGTTACCACCACTTTCACTCTTGACGGCACTCGGCGGGTCGTGCCGATGCGTCGACGGTGGGTGCCGCGACCCTCCTCTTTACCCTCTTCATCACCAGCACCACCTCCACTACCTCCATTGACCACATCACCATCTCCGCTATCCCTACCGCCATCACCACCGCCCTCACTACCTCCTCTCCTAGCGACCCCTGTTCCATTACTACCACTATCTCCACGACTTCTGCCATCTCCTTCGCCATCATTTCCCGAGCCTGAGTAGGCTACCCCTGCACCTACACCTCCGCCTTTGCCTTTACCCCCTCCTATGTCTCCACCTTTACCTTTGCCTCCAACCGAGCCTATTATCGCTGTTATCCCTCCACCGCCTAAGGCCTCTACACCTCCTAAACCTTCACCCACGCCTTCCAAGCCTATTACCTCCACTTCTCCATCCCTTTTAACCCCACGGAGCGGGTGTGCATTATCTTTGGTGCCCCTCGGGTTTGGTCCCCAGGGAGATGATGAGCCAAGCCAGGTTTCGATGGTGCATTTCAAGGTTCAGGATGTTATTTCCTGCATGCCAATCCGAGTCCTAATACCTGGCTGTTTTGGGGATGATGAGCCTACACTTTCAAAGACGGTTGTTAAGAAGAGTTCCCTTGCATTAGTGCCAGTTTCTACTAAAGCGAGGCCGGTGGTGATCTCTTTGCTTGCCGGGAAGTCCACCATTAATGCTGTTATCTCGTGCTAAACACATCTAACGTACCTCGTGTCAGTCACAGTATAGTGCACCTCGTTTTGTTATCATATATCTCGTTTTGTTATCATATATCTTTGTTCTTATGGCCAACCAACTTATCTCAGCTACATATAGCGAACCCTGAGCATTAATGTAATTAATCTGCTTGCAGGGATCCGAGGAAGATTACTCCTCAGTGTCTGGGCAGCACGTGATCCGAGGCTGAAATGAAGCTGGCTGAGAGACTGCCACGTGGTCCGAATACTTAGGGCTGGAAATGTGGAGGTCACACGTACTGTTAGGGTGCTAAGCCCGGATACAGAGGGGGGTGAATGTATCCTTCTACGAAATATGCCCAATTTAAAAACTAGGATGCTAGAGATAGACACAGAATAGAACCAATTTGATTCAACTCAAATACAAACACTTGGAGCGTGCCTATCCAAGCATCTAGCGGAAGCAAATCAAGCAATCTGATGAACCAGTTGAAAATCCTTTTAAACAAAAGAGCAAATATGTAACTGGCCCCCAAAAGACCAACTAGCGGAAGTAGCACAAATGAGAATAAGAAATCTCAAGACAATCTGTGAAGGATGGTAGGAGATATGGAAGAACACACTACAAGCAAACCACTGCTCAAAGATTTTAAGGTGGTTCGGTCCTCCAGACCTACATCCACCTCTCACTCCCAACTGGAGTGAGGCTTCACTAGCAAACGCTAGAACCAAGCAGACTCAGTCTGCAAACAGTTGCTGCCACACAGCTTGACCAGGGGAATAGCCTCCCCTCTTCCTCCCAACCGGAGGGACACCCAAGTGACTCCCAGCCACTTGGAAACTAGAGGTCAAAGACCTCTCTTCCTCCAGACCAAGAGGGACACCTGGACTTGCAACCACAAGCCCAGAACCGGAGGACTAGCCTCCCTTCCTCTAACCAGAGGGAACCTACAAGTGACAACCTGTCACTTGCAACCCGGAGATCAGATCTCCCTTCTCCTGAACCAACAGGAGGAACCCGATCCCCAACAGGGCAATCGGAAGAACAAGATAACCAGATGAAAATGGAAAAACAAAAACACGAAATGAAAATAACTTCAGCAAACAGAAAGCTGAAAAACGAAATGCACAATGTGGCTCTCAACGGAGCTGACTGGCCTGGATCTGATCCACGGTCCAGTGAAGATAGATCTTCAACCAGCTTCTTCCTTCTTCTCCACGAGCTCTCTCGCTCACTCTCTATCTCTCTTTCTTTCTCTTCTGCTCTCTTCTGCACTTCTTCTTCTTCACTCTTTCTTCTCTCTTCACACGAGCACTATCTCTCTCTCTTTTTCTTTTTCTGCTCTCACTCTCACTCTCTTCTCTGCTCTCTTCTTTTCTTTCTTTTCTTCCTTTTCTGGATCGAAGGGCTTTCTACTCTTCTGGCTTTCTGCTTCGATCATTCTTCTTCTGTGGAAGAAGGCTCATATATATAGCAGCAGCATCATCATCACCCCCGACGTGTGACCTCCACATTTCCAGCCCTAAGTATTCGGACCACGTGGCAGTCTCTCAGCCAGCTTCATTTCAGCCTCGGATCACGTGCTGCCCAGTCACTGGGGAATATTTCCTCGGACCACCTTCTTCTTCTCCTGCAAGGAATTAACACGATTAACACTCAGGGCCACAATAACTAAAACTGCATGAGGTATATGAAAGCAATACAAGATGCACTGTACTGATAATGACACGAGATACACAAGATTACTTCAGTACGAAATAAATGGAGAATGACACGAGGTCAGATGAAAACAGCACGAGGTAAAAAAGAGAACAACACGAGATACACAATTAACACAACAACGAAGACGACACGAAGTCAGATGAAGACAGCATGAGGTGAGAAGAAGATAACACAGAGTGAAGCAATAGAAAGACACGCGATGAGAAGAGACCTGGACGAGGTTAGAACGAAACAACACGAACTAACAAACGGCAACAAAAGACGACACGAAGTGAAACAACACTTGAAAACATAAGAAAAACAACTTGAGCACAAAATAGCTCGAATGAACGACTCGAAGACGAGGAGACACGGGCTGACCACGACACGAAGACAAATAACAGAAACCGTCACGAGTTGAAGACAACACGAAGATGAAAACAGGAATTGACACGGAGTGTGGTCAAGGTGAGAAGGACACGAAGTCTAAAGAGAAAAACAGCACGAAGACAGAAGAGTGACACGGCTATCACGACACGTGATGAAGCAATGACACTAGTAAAAAAAATGACTCGAGGAACAACAGTAAGTGACACGAAATTAAACAAGCAGACATAAAAGATGACACGAGATGAGGTCACAAAGTGACAAAGACACGAGGTCTAGAAAACACGACACGAAGACATGAGATAGACACGTTTTCAACAACACGTGATGAAACGGTGGAAGCAGAAGAACAACTCGAGGAACTACAGTAATTGACACGAAGACACAAGAGCAAACAAAGAGGACTGACTCGTGATGAGCAACTAAGTGCTAACGACACGAGGTTCATACAGAAGCAACTCGAAGTTCATCAGAACAATTAGAGCTGCTTCAGAAGAATCAGCACGAAGTCAATCAGCACACTACTTAACACAACACGAGGTACGAAAGGATGACACGGCGTGTTGAAAACATAATCAGTACTAAAACTAAAACGACACGAGGTAAGAAAGAAATAACACGGACATAAACACAAGAATAACACGAAGTATGACAGAAACAGTACGGACATACAATGTACTACCTCATAGCAGATTTCCTGTTAATCAATATGCATTAGACGACTGTGTATGGACTTGAAGACCCTTAGCCAATGTATAGACTTCAAAGTAGAGACTGATGTGTAGACTTTACGTGAAAGCCCAATGTGCAGACTTGACGCTGTACAGACTTTCCAAAGAGAACGTAACGCTGTACAGACTTGAACTGAAGACCAATGTATGGACTTCAAAACAGATGCTAAGGCCAAGAGGAGTGTATAGACTTTCACGATGTATGGACTTGATGATCTTCAAAGCACAATGTCCAGACTTTGCCACTATATGGACTTGAAGAAACAGTGCAACGTATGGACTTGATCTCAAGAAATGTAAGCGATGTACACACTTAGCCAATGTGTAGACTTTGCCTTAGATGCTAAATGAGACGCTAAAGTCTGTATAGACTTAGCCTAAGACAATGTATGAACATATCAGCAGAGAAGCAATGCACAGAACAGAAATCAAGAACAGAAATCAAGCACAAGCCAATATATCACAGCATGACTCAAGCATACACATGCGTTCTTTACAATTCAGACATGGCACACTTATGTAATCTCCCACAGAAAAGATCAGACATATTCAAGACAATGTGGTGACTCATTCATGTTGCTATCATTAAAACATCACATCATCAACAAAGCACAAGGGGCACAACAATCTCCCCTTTTTTGATGATGGCAACATAATGAGCCACACTGACTCATCAAACTATTCTCCCCCTTTGACATAATCAAAAAGAAGGGAAATGGTTTGATAGTCAAATGCAGCACAACAATGCAGAGAATGAGTCAAGGTTCTTTTAAATGAAGATCTCCCTTATGACCATGAAACAGTTCTCCCCCTATCAACATGCATGATTGACTACTCTCCCCTTAGATGAAAATAAACCATAACTCCCCTTGAGGCACAGGAATGGACTCTAGTTATCCAATAAATCAATCTGAAATCAGCCATTACAAAGAATCTGAATTCTGGTGAAGATACCACAGAATCAGAACTTATTGCAGAACAAGATGGAAAATTCCAACAGTGTAGAGAGAAATACATCTCAGGAATCAATCTGAAATCCACCATCATAAAGATTCTGTGGTTCAGAAGGCTGCAAGGGAACAAGGTAATAATGGGAGTGGCACCTCACATTTGTATGGTCAGAAAAATACAGATGTAATCAGTCAACTGATAAGAAAGGAGTTGACTATACAGTTTTTGTTGATCATGCATAAATCTGATCATGAGCGATTTGAATGCAAGGTCACAAATGATATGAACAAGATTCAGTATGACAAGGAATGCTCCCCCTGAATAGATGCCACTTGATATGCAAGTGATGCATGACATAGAAGCTCCACCTCAATAAGTGGAATCTTATGAGATAGATGAGAAGGAGACCACAGGGGCAGACAAGGAGAAGTTCAGGTCAATGATCTAAGGAAAGTGAGCAGAAAGATTTTCAAAGAGATATCAATCTCATAAATCTAAAACATAATTTTTCAAGGTCTTCCATTATAGGGACTTATGCATGAGCCTTTTGAACAGCATGGTTTAAACATGATGTATGCAGAGTTTATCAATAAAATTCTGTATTGATATCTAAAACCATGTTTTAATAAAGATGAACCAAGCTCTCATATTTATCTTGATTAATCTCCCTTTCTCTTACACAATCAAATCTATTGACTTCTTTCAGAATTACATGCACTAGTATTGAAGTCAAGCAATTATGAAGTCATATGATTTTGTCTAGGGTTGTAGTAATTTGATTTTAGCAACAATATTCAGATATGGAGATATGTTCAACAATTTTTCATGCTACAAATTTTACGAGCAATCTAGTTCAGTTCACACCTTGTAACTAGAGGATATACCTTGATCAAAGGCCAATATCCCTAAGCACTTAGTGTGACTAACTGTCATGCTATATATGATCAGAGATAGCATTTACACATCATGACACACTCCAAATCATTTCTTGATGAGTGAGTTGTATTTCTCAGTGTGCATGCCATTGCTCTGCCTGAATTTCAATGAATTCTTAATCAGAGTTAACTAAGGCACCTCATGACACAGTCCTTCGGACATGTGTTTCTCAGTGACCAATGTCATTGCTCTGACAGATATTACCCTTTAGACATTTCAGAAAAATTTATTTGCTTCAAATCAATAATAGTTTCATGTACTTAATCAGTTGAAGTCATGTATTCAAAAGTGCAGATTTCAGAAGATTTCAAGACACAGCATGAAATAGATGTTTAATGTTTATTAAACATGCTTCAGATATTTTTAAGAGATTTTAAAGTCAAACCTTGAGTACATTAAACTTAAACCACCTGAGTTATTTCAGATATTCATAAAAACGTATAATAGAAGATTTCTAGTTCAAGATGTTTCAGATTTATGATTGAGATAGCCCATTGAAATCTTCATGAAGGACTGAAATAATTCTGATATCAAATGATACCAATTGTATACCAATTTTGAAGCTCAGTGTTTTCAAATTATGATCACGGTTTGGTCAAATAGAATCAATGAAAGGGATATGCACACAAGGTAAGATATCAGGAGGTCAGACAAGTTCCAGGATGTTCAAAGTTAACATGCAATGAACTCTGACATAAATATATGCACATGACTACCTTCATGCAATGTATTGACTCCTCCTGACACTATGCATTCAATTACCCTTTTTGGTATTTTCAATGCAGTAAAGTGTAATGCAATTAACTACATGCATGCAAGGACTCAACACTGAATGCTATGCAACATAACGCAGTCCTACATGCATTGAACAACTTCATTGACAGTCATGCAAATCATGTATGCAGACATTTGACACATGCATTGACTGTATACATTAAAGAACCGTTTAGCTTAGTGCAAAATGCAGTGCATCTGGCATCTTATTCATTTAGTGCAAACAACAGCATGAGAAGAGCATCAAATATATTCAGAATTGAATTCAGTGAAGAGATCATCAAAATTCAGACAAGCAGATCCACATGAAATTCACATTTTTTTTTCATACTCACAAATTCAGATAATGAATTTAAAACAGATTTCAGAACTGACCTAAATTGAGTCCTGGGGTTTTCTTTTTGAGTGACTTGGTTAACCCCTTTTATTTCTCCTTCCAAGGCACACCTGCAGCAAGTCAATCAATTTGATCTTGCAGGAACTCAAGCTGCCTTGGGTCCTGTATAAGCCCTAACAGGTGTTCTAAACAATTTCTTAGCAGTATTATCATCATGATCCATCAGATAACAGTTATCCATGAGATGACCAAATTTTCCACAATCTCTACATGATGTAGCAAACCTTGAATTCTTTTTGTGGACATTATTATCATCATGGAATCTATGTGAATTTGTATGAAACTTTTTGTTACTTGCATGAGGTTTTGATTTAGCATTGCCTGACCACAAGCATTCAGAAGCTCGGTGGCCAGGTTTTTCACATTCAAAACATACAAGAATCTTTTCTGTAAAAATAGGTTCATTTCTGCCAAGAAAATTTCTATTTTCAGGGAATTTATCAAATTTGGAATTAAGATGTTTTCCCTGAGCATACCAACATTCCTTGACTGCATGCCCATACTTGCCACATTCAGAACACCTTAGGTGCTTACCTCTTGAACCATTATATCCCCATGAAGTCCTAAACCAACACTCAACAGCTTTATGACCACGTTTGTTACAGTTATAACAAATGATGTGTTGGTTTGAAGCATACATGTTTCTTTTGGGGTGATGATGAACAAAAGACCTAGCATGCATTTTATCATCTTGTTTCATGATGAAACAGGCATCCAGGAAATGACCATGCCTACCACAGTAATGACAAGATGTATCAGACTTCCTAGTAGCATGATTTCTACCAAATGAATTTCTCGAATGCAATGTTTCACTTGCATGCCCATCTTCAGTCAATAATCTGTAATCATCCATTACATGGCCTACCTTGCCACAATAATGGCATGAAACACTCTTATCAGATGCATACGGATAATTAATTGAGCTATGAGTGGTATGCATTGAGTCATCAGATGCAGTATGGGTAGCAGATTTAAAGACACAAGTAGGGACATGTTTATCCTTATTTTTATTACCATTTTTGCTCATTTGTTTACCCTTGTTCACAACTTTTATTTGTTCTTCATTTTTCTGGGCCTTGAATTGGAAAACAGATGATGTAGATGTTTTAGGAGGCCCAGAGCAGCTTGCAATGTCAGAGCTGCGAGCAAGAGTAGTGTACAACTTTTTCTTAACAGATTTTTCAATTTGGGATTTGCATCCTTGCTCTCCACTTGATTTAGTGGCGTTATCACACAAAGGAACATTCATTTTCTCTTTTCCCTTGATAGATTTAGACATGGAACGAACAAGTTTACTTATTTCAGATTGGAGAGAACAAATTTTGAGTTCTGAATTAGTCATGTCTTCCTCACATGCGATAATTTGTCTCTGCATGACATCATTCAAATTTTTAACTATTTCTAATTCCTGTTTCAGTTTCAATTCATTCTCAAATTGAATTTCCTTATCAGCAGATTTTCCTTTTTCAAATGACAACCATTTTTCAGAAAAGACAGTATTAAGAACCATTAGCCTTTTATTTTGATCTTTTAGATGAGAGTTTTCTTCAATCAACTTGTTTTCAAATTCTTCTTTCAATTTCAATTCAGTTTTTAGATTTTCATTTTCAGCCTTTAGACTTGTGATTTCAGCATTTTTCTCTTTTCTTAATTTTCTCTTTCCTGATTTGACTCTTTCATATTTATCTAGAAGATGCTCATGCATGGCAACTAACTCATCATGGCTAATATCCTCGGTCTCAGAGATTACCTGGGATGAGGACTCATCTGATTGATCACTCCTTCTTGCCATGAGATATTCTTCTTCCTATTCCACGTGTGTTGTAGTCACTCTATCAAATATTTCCTTTGCAGTGCTACAATCTGAGAAGGAGAAAAAATCATCAGAACCGATTGCAGCCTTCATTAAATTTAGAGCTCTCACATTATCATCATTTTTCAACTTGTGAACATGAGTCCACTTGGACTTATCCTTAGGAAGTTCATGTGGACTGTGAGAGATAACCTTCCACAATTGTGGATTAATAGAGTTAACATGCTTGTGCATACGATATAGCTAGAATTTAATATTTGAACCACTGAATAGTGGAGGATGAGCCATGACAGCACAACAGATTAATGCAATAGGAATATTGATGCACTAAAAACAAATTAGCACCGAAAACCAGAGATCGAATCTGCAGGTCGTTGGACCTTGTATGCAGACACACGCTCTGATACCAACTGTTAGGGTGCTAAGCCCGGATACAGAGGGGGGTGAATGTATCCTTCTACGAAATATGCCCAATTTAAAAACTAGGATGCTAGAGATAGACACAGAATAGAACCAATTTGATTCAACTCAAATACAAACACTTGGAGCGTGCCTATCCAAGCATCTAGCAGAAGCAAATCAAGCAATCTGATGAACCAGTTGAAAATCCTTTTAAACAAAAGAGCAAATATGTAACTGGCCCCCAAAAGACCAACTAGCGGAAGCAGCACAAATGAGAATAAGAAATCTCAAGACAATCTGTGAAGGGTGGTAGGAGATATGGAAGAACACACTACAAGCAAACCACTGCTCAAAGATTTTAAGGTGGTTCGGTCCTCCAGACCTACATCCACCCCTCACTCCCAACCGGAGTGAGGCTTCACTAGCAAACGCTAGAACCAAGCAGACTCAGTCTGCGAACAGTTGCTGCCACACAGCTTGACCAGGGGAATAGCCTCCCCTCTTCCTCCCAACCGGAGGGACACCCAAGTGACTCCCAGCCACTTGGAAACTAGAGGTCGAAGACCTCTCTTCCTCCAGACTAGGAGGGACACCTGGACTTGCAACCACAAGCCCAGAACCGGAGGACTAGCCTCCCTTCCTCTAACCAGAGGGAACCCATAAGTGACAACCTGTCACTTGCAACCCGGAGATCAGATCTCCCTTCTCCTGAACCAACAGGAGGAACCCGATCCCCAACAGGGCAATCGGAAGAACAAGATAACCAGATGAAAATGGAAAAACAAAAACACGAAATGAAAATAACTTCAGCAAACAGAAAGCTGAAAAACGAAATGCACAATGTGGCTCTCAATGGAGCTGACTGGCCTGGATCTGATCCATGGTCCAGTGAAGATAGATCTTCAACCAGCTTCTTCCTTCTTCTCCACGAGCTCTCTCGCTCACTCTCTATCTCTCTTTCTTTCTCTTCTGCTCTCTTCTGCACTTCTTCTTCTTCACTCTTTCTTCTCTCTTCACACGAGCACTATCTCTCTCTCTTTTTCTTTTTCTGCTCTCACTCTCACTCTCTTCTCTGCTCTCTTCTTTTCTTTCTTTTCTTCCTTTTCTGGATCGAAGGGCTTTCTACTCTTCCGGCTTTCTGCTTCGATCATTCTTCTTCTGTGGAAGAAGGCTCATATATATAGCAGCAGCATCATCATCACCCCCGACGTGTGACCTCCACATTTCCAGCCCTAAGTATTCGGACCACGTGGCAGTCTCTCAGCCAGCTTCATTTCAGCCTCGGATCACGTGCTGCCCAGTCACTGGGGAATATTTCCTCGGACCACCTTCTTCTTCTCCTGCAAGGAATTAACACGATTAACACTCAGGACCACAATAACTAAAACTGCATGAGGTATATGAAAGCAATACAAGATGCACTGTACTGAGAATGACACGAGATACACAAGATTACTTCAGTACGAAATAAATGGAGAATGACACGAGGTCAGATGAAAACAGCACGAGGTAAAAAAGAGAACAACACGAGATACACAATTAACACAACAACGAAGACGACACGAAGTCAGATGAAGACAGCATGAGGTGAGAAGTAGATAACACAGAGTGAAGCAATAGAAAGACACGCGATCAGAAGAGACCTGGACGAGGTTAGAACGAAACAACACGAACTAACAAACGGCAACAAAAGACGACACGAAGTGAAACAACACTTGAAAACATAAGAAAAACAACTCGAGCACAAAATAGCTCGAATGAACGACTCGAAGACGAGGCGACACGGGCTGACCACGACACGAAGACAAATAACAGAAACTGTCACGAGTTGAAGACAACACGAAGATGAAAACAGGAATTGACACGGAGTGTGGTCAAGGCGAGAAGGACACGAAGTCTAAAGAGAAAAATAGCACGAAGACAGAAGAGTGACACGGCTATCACGACACGTGATGAAGCAGTGACACTAGTAAAAAAAATGACTCGAGGAACAACAGTAAGTGACACGAAATTAAACAAGCAGACATAAAAGATGACACGAGATGAGGTCACAAAGTGACAAAGACACGAGGTCTAGAAAACACGACACGAAGACATGAGATAGACACGTCTTCAACAACACGTGATGAAACGGTGGAAGCAGAAGAACAACTCGAGGAACTACAGTAATTGACACGAAGACACAAGAGCAAACAAAGAGGACTGACTCGTGATGAGCAACTAAGTGCTAACGACACGAGGTTCATACAGAAGCAACTCGAAGTTCATCAGAACCATTCGAGCTGCTTCAGAAGAATCAGCACGAAGTCAATCAGCACACTACTTAACACAACACGAGGTACGAAAGGACGACACGGCGTGTTGAAAACACAATCAGTACTAAAACTAAAACGACACGAGGTAAGAAAGAAATAACACGGACATAAACACAAGAATAACACGAAGTATGACAGAAACAGTACGGACATACAATGTACTACCTCATAGCAGATTTCCTGTTAATCAATATGCATCAGACGACTGTGTATGGACTTGAAGACCCTTAGCCAATGTATAGACTTCAAAGTAGAGACCGATGTGTAGACTTCACGTGAAAGCCCAATGTGCAGACTTGACGCTGTACAGACTTTCCAAAGAGAACGTAACGCTGTACAGACTTGAACTGAAGACCAATGTATGGACTTCAAAACAGATGCTAAGGCCAAGAGGAGTGTATATACTTTCACGATGTATGGACTTGATGATCTTCAAAGCACAATGTCCAGACTTTGCCACTGTATGGACTTGAAGAAACAGTGCAACGTATGGACTTGATCTCAAGAAATGTAAGCGATGTACACACTTAGCCAATGTGTAGACTTTGCCTTAGATGCTAAATGAGATGCTAAAGTCTGTATAGACTTAGCCTAAGACAATGTATGAACATATCAGCAGAGAAGCAATGCACAGAACAGAAATCAACAACAGAAATCAAGCACAAGCCAATATATCACAGCATGACTCAAGCATACACATGCGTTCTTCACAATTCAGACATGGCACACTTATGCAATCTCCCACAGAAAAGGTCAGACATATTCAAGACAATGTGGTGACTCATTCATATTGCTATCATTAAAACATCACATCATCAACAAAGCACAAGGGGCACAACATATTGCTGTTCAGTTCACTGGCCATGAAGGGTACTCTACCCAGATTGTGCTAACTCGTACGGCTGCCAAGAGCCTGATGGATTCCATATTCAAGGGGCAATTGGCCGTATTTTCAAGATTTTTCAAGGACATTCTGCACATTCTATGTAATCTCCCTCAGTTTATTAGCATGCTGGCTGCGTCAACGCTGCGTATTGATCTCCCTCAGCTTCATCCATCTCTTCTAGCAAGGGAGCTATATTTCGTGCCTGATTGTCGAGGGGAGATGTCAAATCTCATGTTACTTGTGTCGAGCGACAAAACTCCATCATTTTCTGATATTCATCCTTCTAAAGAGTCACTTGCTCAAGGATGCCCACATGTTGTTAGCACCAGATGTTTAGGGGCAACTGCCCCAACAAGGATGCATGTTCATAGACGGGCAAGGTCGTCCGCCAGATGGGCCGCTATTTGAGAAAACATTGCAGATCAAGAAGTCCGAAGGCCCGAGTCCGTGTCAGGCGGATTCATTTCAAGGAGATTTCTACCAAGAAGAGGCGGCGGCACAAGTTCAAGAGCCGTCGATTGTGCACTCAGGGGTCCACTTCTTCCTCTTCTTCTTCCTTTTATTCATCTTTTCTTCTGCTCTGCTCCCACCCTTGGGTGGTGTACCTCCCTTCCTCTAATCCAGTTTCCATAATTTTCTCGTCTCTTTTCGGGTCCGTAAACCCCCATTCTTCTTTCTCCCCTCATCTGGAACCTCAGGATTCTCCATTTTCTCATGATTTTAGGCCTCGTCCTATGTCATTCTTCCATCCCGATCTCGGGACATCATCTGATTCTTCCCCGGGAGTCCCGGGAGTCTCCTTTGATTCTTCCCCGAGACTTCCGGCTGCCACTTCTGGTTCTTCCCTGACCTTGTCAGGTGTCCATGCTTCTTCTTCCCCGCCTCTGGCGGGTGATCGCTACTATCCTTCTCCGACCATGTCGGATGATTCTTATTCTTCTCTTTCTTTTTACTCTTCCTCACCCATTCGGGATTCTCACCCTTTCTCATGCTATTTTTGAGGCTTTAGCCCGCCTTGATCTTAGTTAATCTCTGTTTATTCTGTAGCTGGTTCCTTGTTATCAGGGCCTCAGTGCCTTAACGAGGGAGTTCTAGCCCTTGTCTCTCTTCCTTTTTATCCCTTCTTCGTCCAGTATGATGTCTGTCACTCCTCTGTGTCGAGGAATCCAATCATTTGCTCTCCTTTCATCCTTCATCCTGGCAAGCAAGGAATATCAAGCTCGCGCTTCTCAAAGCTTGATGATCGAAATCGCTTCAGGATGCCAATTTCCACGCCATGGATTTGTGAATGTATCTTTTATATTATGCAAGAACATGTTATCATTGCTATTATTCTATTATTTCTGCACATGCTTATAATACTGGTTTCTCAACATGCTTGAGTGGCTTAGTTAGTTTGCTTAGTCAAATGAGTCGCTTCTGCAGCATCTTAGGCTGGTGATAGCTTAGTGCTGGGGGTCTGAATTTCTTTCCCCGATCGTTGAGGGTGTCCTTTTAGCACGGGTTTTTCACACACTTCACGAGGAGCCATGGCCAATCTCTCTGAAGTGACATTGTTGTTGCGTTGGCCATACTATGGGTATGCACGAGGGCCTTTTCTCTTGTTTGCTCAGCCAAGTGCAGGGGCAAGAGAGTGATGGATGAAATAACCAACCTAGACATTCCCCAATACGAGAGAGGTTTCAAATAGTGACAGTCTTAGAAAAAATAAATGAATGAAAAATATCATGAAAAATGCCCCTGATCCTAGTAACCGGGCCTACTTCTCCTAGGGCAAGAGATGTGGTTCGCGTAAAATGGTGAAGGGTAGTGCGGCATCATGCGTGTGTCAAAATCAAGAACGAGCTTTATTTCAATATTTGGCCAATAAGGGCTATGTCAAAATTATATATGAAAATCAATGCAAAATTATAATTAAAGACTCAAAGCCCCAGCGCAACAGACCAACTCTTTGAGGGATGGTGCCTTGAGAGGAAGTCAAATCCTGATATATCCCCTCCTGCATGAAGTTTGTCCCCTATTTTTTTCTGTTTCTCCCTCTTAGGCTGGGTTGAATCCCGGGTATGGCCTTAGTAGGGGCACCGTTCTTTAGAGGCGGTTGGTTGTGGTAAGCCACCCTCATATGCACGCCCTGCTCAAGGGAAGTCTTTAATGAGAGGGGGCAGGATGACGACCCCTTGGCCAGTAGTTTGATCCTGTCCTTGGTTGCTGTAGATAGCTTTACTTTTCAAATCCAAAACAAAAACAAAACAAAAACAAAAAAATCAAACCAAAAAAAAATAAATAAAACAAAAAAAAATCAAATATGTCAAAATGTCCAAAAATCAAATATGTTAAAAAATTTAAAAAAAATCAAAAATTCAAAAACACCAAAAAATTAAAA
Source organism: Amorphophallus konjac (assembly GCA_022559845.1). Taxonomy (NCBI): domain Eukaryota; kingdom Viridiplantae; phylum Streptophyta; class Magnoliopsida; order Alismatales; family Araceae; genus Amorphophallus; species Amorphophallus konjac. Next base: position 30,816,551 of record CM040120.1, read on the forward strand.
AATTAAAAAAAAATCAAAAATCTAAAAACCAAAAATATTTGTTCTTTGTTTCTTTGTCTTGAAGACGGATACGTAATCTGTTTGCTAAGTGTGCAGGTTCAAGCTTTCCTTACTCTATCTTTCGCTCTGCCTCCTGCTCATATCCTTAATCTGTTCTCTCCTTCTTCAATCTTATCTCTCGATCTGTTCTGAAACTTATATCCTTATCAGCTTTTAGCTTATTTAACATGATCATATCTCCTTGAGAGGACTTTGCCTCACGATTATGAACCTGGCGATTCTGCTTCATCTGATCTTGGGGTTTGATTGAAGGGTGTATTTGTCATGTCTTTTGTCCCGCCTTGTCCTTGTCACGTGTTTATGTCCCTCTGTGTCGTACCACGCATGTTGTTTTGTCCCTCACCGCATGTTGTTAGTTGTCTTGCACATGTTGTTAGTCGTCCCTCTATGTCCCGTGTGTTGTCCCAACCGTGTGGTCATTCCTCATATTCTTGTCCCAACCGTGTGTTGTCCCGACGCGTTGTTATCTTGTCCCATCATGTTCATTATGCATACATGTGGTTTGTTCATGCCATTGCATATGTGCTTGTTTGTCTTGTTGTATTATTTTTCATTCGTTTGATCATTATGTTATGTTGTGTTGTCTGTCATTCAAGTTGATCGTTATGTTATCGACATTATGTTCATCTTTATGTTATGTTCATGTTGTTTATTATCTTATACATGAAATCCCATAAAAATCAAAAAAATCAGAAAATCTAAATCCAAAAAAATATTGTTTCGCTTGGCAGGTAAGTTAGATATGGCTCTCTATCCTTGCTCATTGTTGCATGACTATATGTTATCAACCTTATTATAGCCTCTCAAGGACCGGCTGATTACCCGTGTGTTCTGGGATCTGATGTTCCCCTTTAACAAAAATGATGATGATCTAAGAGCATACGGTTAATCGTTGGATAGGCTGCTCGGTTGAGTCGGGTGGGGGACGATGGACTCTATCTCGCATGCCGTGGTTGCAAGAAGACTCTTGACCCCGTCTTGGCTCAGTCTTACAATAATATCCTTGAGTGCTTTTTATTTTATTCTATCTTTGCATTCGTTTTGATGATTTCTTTATTTTAGTCCAACATGCATCATGTCATTTTTTGAGCACTCACGTCTCGTGATCCGTTCAAGATTTCTCTTCAACAATGGTTAATTGCGCATAATTTCTCTTGGATAAGAGATTCTCATTCCACTCCGAGTTTGAACGTTCTCTCTAATCTTTCCATTCGGTCTGGTTGGCCAGTGTGATTCCTATCTAGATTTTATCTCAGTTTTACTTTCTCCTTTTTCAACTTTTCAGTTGTGCTCTTTCTGACCCCCTCATCGTCTGTGGATTGTGTCCCCGATGAGGTTGGTCGTGTTTTCTTTTTTTCCTGTTAGTTTATTTCTCCAGACATGTCTCATTCTTGCCATGCAGTCCTGGTGGTTAGTTCGGCGTTTTCGGGAGAATTCCTATCGCTCGTTTGTTGTAACGGGTGTTTTTTTACCTTGATGTCCGCTTATCAGTTCTCTCCGCTTCATCTCCGCGTCATCTCCAATTCATGTCGTTATCGCTTTTGCTCCATCTCCATTCCATTTCACCTCCGCACCGCTTTCACTCGTTCCCTTGCAAAGCGGACATCAAGGAGGGGCATCTGTTGACACCCGTTTTTAGCCTACAAGTTGAGTTATTTATCTTATTCATCATTTTTGATGTCCCAAATTAACCATTATTTTGGATCCTTCCTTGGATGGATTTCGAACCCATTTCATTGCTCCATTCCCTTTGAGCCTTGGAGATCATTATTTCTTAGAGCCCTGGAGCTGATCTTATCACCTTCCGACCTTCCAAGTCGACTTACGGCCCATTTAGGTCGACTTCCCTCAAGCATTCGACCCCTTTCGCTGCGCAGTCTTAAAAAATGGTCCTTTTTCATCCTCTTATGCTCCTTGATTCATTAAGTGTCCTTCACCAAAGTTGTTCCATTTTTAAAGCCCTAAATTTTCTTCTTCTACGCCATTGGCTAGTTCCCTACCGTTTTCAAGTCCCAACATTCTTCTCTGTTCTCGCCCCATTTTCTCTCTCTTCTGATCGTCTTTTCATCTTTCTGTCTTCATGAACGTTGTTCATTTTTCAGTTATCTACAATTTCTTCGTCTGTCGCTTTCTCCAATTCTGTACCATTTTTAAGATATTTACTGATTTCTAAAGTCACGCGAGCCTGACAGCAAAACGGTCAACAGTTGACTGTCCCATGAAGAAACGGTCACTAGTGGACCGCCCATTGAATAAAACGGTCAACAGTTGACCGTAAGAATAGTAACTTTTATTTATTTATTTATTTATTATTTCATTTTTATTATTTTTGAAATGTCAAAAAATGGTCTTCTTGAGACTGCTACTATCAAAAACCGATCTTTTGAAGACCGGTTATTCATTTCTTGTGCCAGAAGTCTCCCGGTAGCCCCAGTCGCCTGGCGGTCATCCCATGACCATTTATATTCAAATGGCGGTCCTCCCTAGACCGTTTTATTCATGAAGCGGCCGCTGGATAGACCGTTTCTACAACAGAGAGTCCAAAAGTTCCTGAACTCCGTCTTCTTCGCCGCCGGACTCTAAGGTCGAACCTGTGCAACAGTGCCTCCTTATTAGGGCTCTATCTTATAAAATCCTCCACAAAATTGAGCCCCGTTTATTTCTCTGTCTTCCCCTTTGTATTATCTTCAATTTGGTATATGGAGCACGATTTTTAATTGACCATATCTCCTTGAATCTTGGCTGCAAGTTCTGGTTTTACGTATTTTGTGCAACAAAAACTCTGCCAGATTAGGTTCCAAAGCCTTCTTTCAAGAGCCATAACTTCCACATCCTTCCACCAAAGAGAGTCTCATTTGTTCCTACGTCTTATCTTGACTATTATCTCGAGAATGTTCCAGAGATCTCGAGATTTGGTGGACTCTATGTCCTGGAATCGTGGGAGAAAGTTCGAGATTTCACCACTTTTCTATAAATAGATGCCCAATTTACCTGCGCGACGGGGGGCTCTTCTTCGACCTGGGGCGAAGCCATGCCGAATCGCCGTCTCAAACCTTCGACCCCAGGCTATTGAGGGAAGTACAGGCTTTGTTTTGGTTCCTCATTTGCTTCATTTCATCATTGTTTGCACTCCTAACTTCTCCTCTACTTTTTACAAATCATCACAAGTTCTTGAACCTGTGTGGCGGGACGCCCTTCGTCGGCTCGGGGCGGAGTCATCCTGCGTCCTCTTCGTCCTCTGTTGACTCCATCTTGAAGAGGGGAGTATCCTCTTCGATTTCCATCTCTCTGGGCTCTCTATACTTGCTCCAATTTCTTGTTCTTCTCCCTTACTTTTCACCAATCGTCACAGTTTTACACTTAATTTCTGCACAGTTTCCTACACATTTATGCATTTTTCTCCATTTTACACAACGTTTTCTCTCTATTCTCTCCATCAAATTCTGTGATTTCAAATCCTATGCATGCACAACACTCCCACCTTTCATTTGCACTCATTTATAGGGGTTAAAAACCCTCCCCCGGTGGGTTCTCCCCCATTCTTTCATGCTATTTCATCACTTCGGGCATGTGCTCCACTTTTATAATCTAATGGGTGTTCTTTCATTTTCATGGCTTTGTTTTGAAGGAGACAATCAATAGGACGTGAGGCCCTCTCCCTCTAGCCGGCTGGAAGGAGAGGAGGTGTACCCACGATCGATTCCCCGCATCCTTTCAAGCGTGATCTCACGTCGTGGCGGTTCATCTTCGGGCCGCATCTTCTTCTTCATCTTCCAAAGGTACGCAGTAGATTTCCATTCATTATAGCACCTATTTCCTATTGCTAATCCTTGAGTGGCCATCACGGTTCATTTGTATATCTCCATCACCCTTTATGTTTCATGTTTATATGCTTGTTTATGTGTGCATAGTTAGCATGGGGTGGGGAAGGATAGATTAGAAACCTATCATTTTTATATCTATAGGAAGGGTTATAGGATGGTGTGGGGATACAAGAGAAGGTGAAATAACCTCAAAGATAGCACAATAATAAACTGATATTGCAGGAAATTATATAAATAACTAAACTGCTACAAGGTCCAGTGTATCTCATGTCCAAATTGAGTACAGTCAATAGAAAGAAAAGTACAAGTACACGGGGCATATCCTGGCTCTGGCAAACTGGCGACTAACCCTGGATAGAGGAACCAAGCTGAAACTCCGCCGGGCCTCTCGACGACCCCGCCTCACCTGAAAAGCAGGGGTGAGCCTCATTTCATTGGCTCAGTACGGATCCCACAGACCCCTACCTCGCACGAGAGAAACAAAACAACAAGTACGGCGAAAGGTAACACCAACTAGTAGGAGTATGGTAGAAGCAGCAAGCAGTAATAAATAAACAGAAAAGCTCCCTACAACTAACTGTACCATACCAACCGACCTCGAATCGGCGGGAAAACAAAGCTGGACGCGTCCCCTGATGTCTTACACTGCGTCTCAAGTCTCTCACTGTGACGCCCCTGGCGGAGACGGAGACACAACAGTAACCAGTACCACAAACAAGGACAAGCTGGGGTCGTGCTCATCAACGTGGGACCGACGTCCCCTGCCTAGTGTGAACACATAGACCGTGCGCCCTACGTCAGATCCTCTAGCCGATTCTTCCCCCGAATCCTGGACTCGACTGCGCGTGGGGGCCCTATGGTAGTCAGCCTAAAAATCGTCTCTCTCGGGTAAACCGCTCCACCACTCCCAGGTGGGTCAGCACACACATGCCATAAGAGGGCTACGACTAGTGGACGTGTCACTAGCGGTATGACTCAACTAACAGTAACCACCGATTGCACATTGGCGAGGTGCGGAGACAACCCTCCATACCAAACCGACTTTCGGTGACACAAGCCGGGAAAACACCCCGGAAAGACACAACCCCCCCCACAAGGACGGCCCTTAATGACCCACACAGGAAGCCCAAATCGAAATCTATACAGACACCTCGGGGGCAGGAAACGTGAAGAACAGCACCCCCGGGGCCGATAGGGCTGGGCGGCCACACCAGTCGCCGCCCAGCACCTGGGCTTCACTTGGCCTGGGCGGCCACTTGCTGGGCTGCCCAGAGGTCTGGGCGGCCATCGGGCTGGCCGCCCAGTCCCGGGCCTTTACTGGGTGAGGGCGGCCAGGGTGCTGGCCGCCCAACACCCCTGGGCGGCCAGACCTTTAGCTGCCCAGTGACCTGGGCAGCCAGGGTCTTTGCCACCCAGACCAGGGCATAGGCGACCATAAATGTGGCCGCCACTTGCAACTTCCAAGAGACAGACCGAGCACCGCCGTGACCTTGGTTTCACACCTCATTCGCCTCTAAACGAAGGGGAAAACAAGGGGAACTCGTCCCCGGACATTCCTACTACTGGAAAACCCAATCCAAACCACAAATGGGCCTCGAATCGGCTAAAAACTGCCACTCACCCTAAACATGCGATTTTAACCCTGGCATGAAATAAACCCACTCTCAGCCTCGCCTCGGCCTACAAAACGTGGGGAAGGGAAGCACAAGGGCTAAGGATCCGTCCCCCTACCTCGAGGAAGCTCAAAATTCACCGGATCACTGCCAATATTCAAATCTCGGTCGAACACGATCTCCACCCACACACCGCGAGATCACCACCGTCGCGCTCAGCACGCCGCCACCGCCGCCACTATGCCGCCGCCGAGGTCCATCGTCCATCGCCGGAGGAGGGAGGGCGCCGCGTTCGCGATCGTGGGGGAGGGGGCATGCAACGGTCGGGGAGCGGGGGTGCGGTCACATGAAGAAGAAAGAAGAGAAAAGGAAGAAGAAAGGAAAAATAAAAATAAAAAGGGGTTATTTATAGAAAATCTGGAAAATGCCAAAAATATGAAAAATTAGGAAAAAAAATCATTTCCTCGATCCTCGAGACACGCTCGACGTACTGGTACCATCCCGAAGTAGGAGAACGCAACGGTTTGCCCTATGCGGGGTTCCATAGGTCTGCCAGGGAAAAATACGTGTAAACCACAAAACACGCTCCGGAACCCCCGAAAGTGATCCGAAACCCACGGATCCAGATCCGAAAAATATCTGAAAAACTCGGGACATTACAACCCTCCCCCCTTAAACAAATTTTATCCTCGACATTAAAAATAACACAAGATCAGGGGAAAGGCTCACGCAAACAAGGATACTACTGCCGCATCTCATCCTCACGCTCCCATGATGTCTCGCCAGGGATTTAATGGACGTCCTTAAAGTGTATGACATTTGTTCTGAACGAACTCACACGACCCTGGCCAAGGATTTAATGGACCGTCAGTGTCATGACCCATTAACTGTCTAATATATACCCGATAGTGAGTGATCCCCTCTTGACTATTGATGATCTTCACACGTTTCCTGAAATGGTTAATGACTCGGTAATTCATGACTTATGGTTAAAGTCAATTAGCCAAGTAATTAAACCATTCCAGTCCTTGTATAAGATCCGATCAATGTCTCAGGTCAAAGGACCAACGATGCTACTGAGATAGTTGTATCTTACATTGACATTAGGTATAATTAACCATCTGTAGATCCAATAGCAGATCAGTTCAGTGTACATCCTTCAAGGACATACACCTACACATATGTGTTGGTGCCCCACACCAGTGAGCATGAGACTGGTCCTTAACATATCATGTGTACTGGTTTAATAGGTAATCAAAGTCCCCGAGTGATTACCCTCCAACCAAGAACAGTTTAAGGTATGTGTCCATGTAAAGTCAGTCTCATGTTCGAGATCCCATCTCGAGTTCACTTTACAACCATATATCCTAAGGACATCGTAAATTAATATATAATCACATATTTACGCTCAAATACCACTCTATTAATAAAGAACTAGATCATACAACTATTGAGCCTACCCGACCCTAAATTGGCTTGTAGCACACCAATACTAACAATCTCCCAGTTGAAGTACAGCCAATTGTCCACAACTTTGAGGCCCATCTTATCCCGATGGCGCTCAAAAACAATCTGTGTCAAAGGCTTAGTTAGTGGATCTGCTATGTTATCTTCTGACGGTACACACTCTACCACTACATCTCTACGATCAACAATCTCCCGAATAAGGTGGAAGCGCCCGAGAATATGCTTCGACCTTTGGTGAGATTTCGGTTCCTTCGCCTGGCCGATGGCCCCATTATTATCACAAAATAATGGGATGGGAGCTGATATCTCGGGAACTACGCCAAGTTCCAAGATGAATTTCTTCATCCAGACGGCTTCCTTAGCAACTTCAGCTACAGCCATATACTCTGCCTCAGTCGTCGAGTCTGCAGTCGTATCTTGCTTGGAGCTTCTCCAACTGATTGCCCCTCCATTCAACATGAATATAAATCCAGACATGGATTTGCAGTCATCTGGATATGACTGGAAACTAGAGTCTATGTAAGCTCTAAGCTGTAGGTCCTCTCCTCCATAAAGCAGAAAAAGATCCTTAGCCCTTCCCAAGTACTTAAGGATGTCCTTCACTGTCTTCCAGTGCTCTTCGCCTGAATTTATCTGATATCTACTAACAATGCTCAAAGCATTGATAACATCAGGCCGTGTACATAGCATTGCATACATGATTGACTCTATGGCCGAAGCATAGGGTACCTTATTCATGTGTGTCACCTCCTCAGATGTTTTAGGGCTCATCCCCTTAGATTTGTAAATTCCATGTCTCATAGGAATGAGACCTCTCTTGGAGTTTTTCATCTTAAACCTTTTGAGGATAGTATCTATGTATATGGATTGGGATAATCCTAGCATCATTTTAGATCTATCGTGATAGATCCTTATGTCCAGCACATAGGATGCTTCTCCCAAATCCTTCATGGAGAAGGTCTTGGACAACCAAGACTTAATTGATGTCAACATCCCTACATCATTCTCAATGAGTAAGATGTCATCAACATATAGGACCAAGAAGGTCACAGAGCTCCCACTGACCTTCTTGTAAACACATGGTTCATCTTCATTCCGAATGAAGTTGAAAGATTTGACAGCCTCATCAAATCTTAAGTTCCAACTCCGAGATGCTTGCTTCAATCCATAAATGGACCTCTGAAGTTTGCATACCTTATTAGGATGAAGCATGGAAGTGAATCTTTCAGGCTGTACCATGTACACCTCTTCTGATAGATTTTCATTCAGAAAAGCTATCTTCACATCCACTTGTCAAATCTCATAATCCAGGTATACAGCAATGGAAAGGAGGATTCTGATTGACTTAACCATGGTCACAGGTGAAATTATCTCGTCATAGTCAATACCTTGTCTTTGACGATACCCTTTCGCCACTAATCTGGCCTTGTATGTGTCAATCTGTCCATCTGCACCGATCTTCCTTTTGAAAATTTATTTGCAGTCGATAGGGACTTTCCCTTCAGGTACATCAACCAAGTTCCAAACTTTGTTGGTGTACATGGACTGGATCTCTGAATCCATTGCCTCTTGCCATTTCTCAGAATACACACTACGGATCACCTCTTGGTAGGATTGAGGATCTTCATCCTCATAGATGCATACCTTAGAGGACCTCTCTGAGACATGTCCAACATATCTCTCAGGTTCTCTTGGTAGTCTAACAGATCTCTGTAGTGTCTGTGTTTCACTCTGAATAGGATCAACCGATACAGTCTCATCTAATGAGTTTGTGTCTACGGGTTGTGGTTCTTGGACCTCGTCCAATTCAATTTGGCTCCCACTGTCTTTCTGGAGTAAATATTCTATTTCCAGAAATATAGCTCTCTTAGCCACTACGACCCTTTGCTCTGAAGGGTGATAGAAATAATATCCAAATATCTCCTTTGGATATCTCACAAACCTACACTTATCGGTTCTAGATTCAAGCTTATCACTATCGTTACTTTTCACATGGGCAGGACACCCCCAAATTTTAATGTAATTAAAATTTAGTTTCCTGTCCTTCCATATCTCATATGGTATAGCAGGAACAGATTTACTTGAAATCCTATTCAGTAAATTGGTTGTAGTCTCTAAGGCATAGTCCCAGAGAGACAAGGGTAGTCCCGACATAGACATCATGGATCGGACCATGTCTAACAAGGTCATGTTTCTCCTTTCGAATATACCATTGTGCTGTGGTGTATACGGTGGAGTCCACTGAGAAACAATTCCATTATCTTTAAGATAAGAAGTGAATTCATGGCTAAGGTATTCACCTCCTCGATCCGATCGAAGAGTCTTAATACTCTTGCCAGTCTGTTTCTCTACTTCATTCTTGTATTCCTTAAACTTCTCAAAGACTTGTGATTTATGCCTCATTAAATACGCATAGCCATATCTCGAGAAGTCATCAATAAAAGAAATGAAATAAAGGTGACCCCCTTTTACTTCCATGCACATGGGTCCACACACATCCAAGTGTATGAGCTCGAGAAGGTCAGCATCCCTCTCACCATGTCCACTAAAGGGAGCCTTGGTCATCTTTTTCATGAGACACGACTTACATGTATCAAATGGCCTGTATTAGAATAAATTCAAATACCCTTTTGAGTGTAGGTGAGAGACTCTTTTCTCACGTACATGACCAAGCCTACAATGCCATAGATATGCAGAATTCACTTCATTAGCATTGGAAACCTGCATAACATTAGAACGTGTATCTAATACATAAAGATCATTGACTAATGAATTATTGGCTATAATCAAACCATTATTCATTATATAGCACCCAGTGTTATTAAAAGCCAATGTATATCCAACGTTATACAAGCCAAAGATTGAAATAATATTCTTAATAATATTAGGAACATAATAGCAGTCATTCAGCTCCAGAATGACCTCTGAAGGTAAATTGAGACGTGCAGTCCCGACAGCTTTGGCAGAAACTAAAGCTCCATTGTCCATCCTCAGTTCAATCTCATTTTTACCCAGTCGCCTTCTATTTGCCAGCACCTGCACAGAGTTACAGATATGAGATGCACATCCAGTATCCAATACCCATGATGTGTATACCATATATGATAAATTAAGGTCTATGATAAAAATACCTTCATTTAAAATTTTTTTGCAATTCCTTTTCCAATGCCATGTTTCCCCGCATCGAAAATACTTGTCTTCTTTTTCATTCTTCATGCCCTTCCCTTTGTCAACTTTGGCGAGTTCCTTACCCTTGGCCTTCTTCTTTCCCTTCCCTTTGTCACCTTTGATGGATATCTGGGTGGCCCTCCTTTTCTTGTTGGCCCGGTCAACAATCATTACAGAAGAAGATGGTTTATCTTTCTGCATCGTCCCTTCAGCACTCTTTAACATGTTGAGCAGCTCCGGGAGAGTTGCTTCAATCCTATTCATGTTAAAGTTTATAATGAAGGAAGAAAAGGAATCGGGCAATGACTGGAGTATAAGATCAATACACAGTTCAAGATCTAGCTTGAACCCCAGTGCATTGAGCCTCTCAATCTACTCCATCATTTTCAGTACATGTGCCTGTACTGAAGCACCCTCCGACATCCGTGTCCTAAAAAACTTCTTAGAGATATCATACCTCTCAATCCTGCCCTGCTCCCCGAAGAGCTGGCGTAGGTTAAAAAGTATGCTTCTATAATCAGTCTTTTTAACTTACCTCTGCAGCTCGGGAGCCATAGAGGCCAGCGTGTAACATTGGACAAGGGAAGAGTCTTCTGACCATTTGGCATAAGTCATCAACTCGCCCTCGTCGGTATCGGGAGCTGGCTCAGAATGAACCGTGTCCAACACGTAAGCTATCTTTTCGGCGGTGAGGACTATGCGTAGATTACGCAGCCAATCCGAGAAGTTAGGTCCGGTCAGCCTGTTGGCATCCAAGATGCCATGGAGGGGTTGGACGACGACATTGTAATCTGGATAAGAAATAAATGATAACTTAGCATATGCTCAAATTCTAACTTAGATGTGATTTTCTATCTTAGTTAGTCCCACTATTTTTCGATCGAACTATATAACCCTTAGTATATAGAACAGGAGATCAACGAGATCAACCTAGTGGGTCGGAATCCCAACGAGACTGATGTATGACTTTGTGAAAAGCACAACAAGCCATACACCATCTCAAGGGCAGTCAACTAGCACTTGCATCTAATGCAATATCCGATATTCGGCCACCGAGAAATCATCCTCTCGTAGAAAGCACAACAAGGGATACTCTCGGTTAGATCTAACCACCATTACGATATGGCAATGAGTTCATGATCCGACCCTTGTGGAAAGCACAACAAGGTTGGGTTCAATTCCTCACCCCATTGAGACCTAGCCTTGGAGTTACATCCCGCCCCCAAGCCCATGGACCTTGTGGAAAGCACAACAAATCCATGTGATGAAAACGTTCATTCACCCCATAATGATGGAGGGCCACGATGACTCCTAGGGCCACGCTTACTAGATCCAAAATTAAATTGCGAGGGAATTTGATTTTATCTTGATCTCACCTTAGGTGGTAATATAAATATATCCAATATATTTACCGTACCTAGTAGTTTGCATAAAATAAATGCATCCAATGTAAAATTAAATCGCAAGTGATCATCGAGTTTATTCCTTATGCAACTAAGACATCCGGCCCGCTTCCGAAGTAGCTGGATCGTCCTCGTCGGGTGTGCTCCGCGCTTTCAAACTCCGACGCCGCATTAATTACAACTTTTACACGACACGCAGGCCGGTAAAATTTAAATTATATGTCAATAAAATTCCAGCAGCCCTTAGGGCGAGTACAACTTTAAAGGGAGATAGAAGTACATAGGAATTTTAACAGAGAGAGAAAGGAGGTTCGTAGACCCCAAATAATTATATTAACCAAGTCCATGATCACTTGCCAACCCATTCATATAAAATCAATCAAGGGTTATTTCATAAAATAATCCTTACTTTTGGATTGAAAAATGGGATGTACAAATAAAAATAAGCTAGCTTTGTTTAATTTTAAAAATCGAAGCTGGATTAACTAAAATTAAACACATAAGCAAGTCAATGCAAGGTAAATTAAGCAAATCACGTAAAGAACCATCATTTATAATAGGGGCATGCATATTTGAATCTGATTCAAATAAGTCAGATAATTGAGATAATTATTTAAATTTAAATTTAAATTTAATTATCTAATAATCAAATTTAAAATTTAAATTTAAATATGATAATTATTTAAATTTAAAGTCAAACTAATTATCCAATAATTTTATTTCAAAGTAAATTTAAATAATATAGATATCCTCAATTATCATTTTTTAAAATTTAAAATTTGAATTTAACAAATATCTAATAATTAAAATTTAAATATTTAAATTTTATACATTTAACTTCAATTAAATTCAAATTCTGAATTTACTAATTATCTAATAATTAAAAATTTTGAAAATTGAATTTCACATAATTATCTTCAATTATTATCCTTTTATCTCATAGTAAATAATAATTACCATACCTCATTAAATTCAAAAGTTAAATAAAATTTAACATTTGAATTTTTCTGTTGAGATAAGATAATTACTATTTGAGATAATCATTTAGATTAATTTAATGTGCATATATATATATATATATATATATATATATATACGATATATATATATATATCGTATATATATATATATATATATATTAGAATAGCACACTTAAATTAAAAAAAAAACAAATTTTTTTTATTTAAAAAAATTGTCAACGCCCCTCGCGAACACGCAATTTAGCAGTGCGCCCAGCGCAATTTTTATTTTTTTATAAAAACATTTGCTGCATAGATGCCCAACATCCAGGAAGAACAAAGATGCCCAACACCCCATTCTTTGTATAACAATTGAAGATTTTAAATTCCCCTAAAATATGGTTCTATACGGAGCTAATACATCGATCAGAGCGTCAACCTGGCTCTAATACCACTGTAAGGTTTCCTTCAGTACTGTTTGGGCAACGCAGTGGATAATAAAAATTTATTTACCCGAACCCGACTTGATGGAGTCCTAGATCCATGCTCTAATCGATGCATTAATCACTCAACCCCTAACTACGGGCTACAGATTTATACCTTGCGCGGAACGACGTTGTCCGCAGTGCCCGATGCAGAATCTCGCGAACACTAACCCGCACAGGAGTATGGCCTCTAGAACAGATCCACACGGATCCTCGCGCAACGACAGTATCCTCCCGACACGATCTTCCCCAAGCTTTCCCCTTCTAGAGAGAGAAAGAGCTTCTAGAGAGAGAGGGAGAGCAAGAGTGAGGAAGGGGGGAGAGAAAACCTCTCTTCCCTTGCTTTTAATGCTTGATTAAGCCAAGGGGGAGGGGAGTTCCCGTAGGTGGCATATATATAGGATTAGGCCCTTTTTCAAAAGAACCCATAAGGACCAAAATCGTATATATATTCTTTTCATTATTATATATATATATTAAGCCCTTCTTAAATACCTTTCCAAAAGGATTTCAAGGGAATTAAAATATATATTTGTACAATAATAATCCGTCACCCAAGAATCCATTATGTGTGATCCTCTAGGTCCATAGTCACTCTAATTTAAGGCCCATTAACTTTTAATTTCTAATTAGAGGTAAATTAAACTTATTATTCGCTTCTACTAGTGTCGAATAATAGTTTAATTTATTCCGAACCTTTGATCACGTTGGGTCAAGCAAATCTGCGTGATCCTAGAGGACGCCAGGTTTAAACCACCCTGTCTGGTACCTGTAAGTCTACAGTTGTCGCATCGCTATAATCCCTCGCTCCTTCTATGAGTCTGGTTCGATCGAGGGTATGGTTTCTGTCAAACCCCATGATCATGCCATTTGACCATGTCCTCCTTAAAGTGTATGACGTTCGTTCTAAACGAACTCACACGACCCTGGCCAGGGATTTAATGGACCATCAGTGTCATGACACATTAACTGATATATACCCGACAGTGAGCGATCCCCTCTTGACCGTCAGTGTCATGACGTATCCTGAAATGGTTAATGACTCGGCAATTCATGACTTATGGTTAAAGTCACTTAGCCAAGTAATTAAACCATTCCAATCGTCGTGCAAGATCCGATCAATGTCTCAGGTCAAAGGACCAACGATGCTACTGAGACAGTTGTATCTTCAGTTGACATTAGGTATAATCAACCATCTGTAGATCCAATAGCGGATCAATTCAGTGTACATCCTCCAAGGACATACACCTACACATATGTGTTGGTGCCCCGCACCAGTGACCATGAGACTGGTCCCTAACACATCATGTGTACTGGTTTAATAGGTAATCAAAGTCCCCGAGTGATTACCCTCCAACCAGGAACAGTTTAAGATATGTGTCCATATAAAGTCAGTCTCATGTTCGAGATTCCATCTCGAGTTTACTTTACAACCACATATCCTAAGGACATCGTAAAGTAATATATAATCACATAGTTACGCTCAAATATCACTCTATTAATAAAGAACAAGATCATACAACTATTGGGCCTACCCGACCCTAAATTGGCATGTGGCACACTAATACTAACAGGAACTCCATGCAACGGAACGATCCGCTCCACATACAGACGGGCCAACTTATGCACATTCCAACTGACATTGATCAGTAACAACCGAGCCGTCTTCGTTAGTCTATCCACCAATAACCAGATACTATCATGCCCAGTGGATGTCCTCGGTAACCCAACAACGAAATCGGTGGTCACGTAGTCCCACTTCCACGCAGGAATCTCCAAGGGCTGAAGTGTGCCACCCCGTCGCTGGTACTTCGCCTTCACCTGCTGGCAGATCAGACACTTGGCCACAAAGTCCGCCACATCTCTCTTCATACCAGGCCACCAGAACTGCATCTTCAAATTCTGGTACATCTTTACCGATCTGGGGTGCACAACATACCGGCTCCCATGAGCCTCTCGCAGCACCGTGCGCCTCGCCTGCTCCTCGGCTGGGACGTACAGCCTATCGCGGAATCTCACAGCTCCATCCTCACAAATCTCCACCTCGGCCATCGAAAAAATTCGAGGTAGCTCGAGGTCTGCACGTTGAGCCTCTGTCACCTGACAACGAATAGCTGGCGTGGTAGTCGGGCAAGAAAGGACAGCCGAACCCTGATCCTACGGGATCTTGAGCCAAAAAGTCATGGCCGACACCTGCTCTCATAACCTCCACTTCCTCAACAACATCCGACTGACCACCACCTTCCTACTCAAAGAGTCAGCCACGACGTTCATTCTTCCAGGCTGATATGACAGAGTAAAATCATAATCCTTCATGTACTACATCTACCTCCTCTGCATGAGGTTAAGATCCTTCTGGATAAACACATACCTCAAACTCTGATGGTTAGTAAAAATCTCGAACTTCTCACCATACAGATAATGCCTCCAGATCTTCAGAGCGAAAATCACCGCCGCCAACTCAAGGTCATGAGTAAGGTAGTTCTCCACATGGGACTTCAACTGTCGAGATGCATATGCCACAACTCTACCATCCTGCATCAACACGGCACCCAAACCTATCCCGGAAGCATTCGTACATATCACGAAACCTCCCGATCCCGAAGGCAACACCAACACCGGAGTGGTAGTGAGCAATCTCTTCAGCTTTATAAAGCTCTACTCACATTCCTCCATCCAGACAAACGGCACATCCTTCCGCGTAAGCCTAGTCATCGGGGTTGCAATGCGGAAAAAATGCTGGATGAATCTTCTAAATAGCCTACAAGCCCCAAAAAGCTCTGAATCTCTGTGACAGAACTTGGCCTTGGCCATTACACCACAGCCTTGACCTTGGCCGAGTCTACGGAAACACTGTCACCAGAAATCACGTGCCCCAAAAAGTGCACCTCACGCAGCCAAAACTTGCACTTGCTGAGCTTGGAATGCAACAGGTGATCTCGCAAGGTCTGCAACACCACCCTCAAATGGTGCACATGCTCCTCAGCATACCACAAATACACAAGGATGTCATCCACAAACACGACAACGAACTGATCTGGATACGGAAGTAACACCCTTTGCATCAAATCTATAAACGCCGCGGGGGCATTGGTGAGCCCAAATGGCATCACCAAGAACTCATAATGCCCATACCTCGAGCAGAACACAGTCTTCTCAATGTCTGACTCTCGGATCCGCAGCTGATAATAACCCGACCTCAAATCGATCCGCGAAAACACCTGGGCCAACTGAAGCTGGTCAAACAAGTCATCAATCCGAGACAAGGGATACTTGTTCTTAACAGTCGCTTGGTTCAACTGTCGGTAGTCAATACACAACCTCTAACTACCATCCTTCTTCTTCACCAACAACACGGGCGCACCCCAAGGGGAAAAGCTCGGATGAATGTACCCCTTGGCCAGCAATTCCGACAACTGGGCCTTCAACTCCCTCAACTCAGCCGGTGCCATCCGGTAAGGGGCCTTCGACATAGGCGCCATACCTGGTACCACCTCGATCATGAAATCAATCGCTTGCTGCGGTGGCAACCCTGGCAACTCCTCGGGAAAAACATCAGAAAACTCGCACACAATCAGAATATCCTCCACATCCGAACACTGCCGATCGACCAAAACCACTGAAGCGAGAAAACCATGACACCCCGCATCAAGCAATCTACGAGCTTTAATGGCCGAAATAAGAAAATGGGAAGAGGAAGATCGGATACCTTGGTAGTAGAAAGTGGGTCTGCTAGGATGCTGGAAGTAGACCCTCTTCAAGCTACAATCCACCACGGCACGATGGGCCTTGAGCCAATTCATGCACAAAATCACA
Source organism: Amorphophallus konjac (assembly GCA_022559845.1). Classification (NCBI taxonomy): domain Eukaryota; kingdom Viridiplantae; phylum Streptophyta; class Magnoliopsida; order Alismatales; family Araceae; genus Amorphophallus; species Amorphophallus konjac. Next base: position 30,833,346 of record CM040120.1, read on the forward strand.
TCGAAGTCCTGGAGCGGCAATGCATAAAGCATGGCCGGTAAGTTCTGCCCATCCACCCACACAGGCACCCTCTCAAGGAAATACGAGGTGAGCATGAAATCACCGGTAGGTAACTCCACTGCCAAGTCACAAGACACCTCAGTAGCCGACTCCTCGGTACTCTGAGCAAAATCCTCCGAAATGAACGAATGGGACACGCCAGAATCAAACAAAACTCGAGTTGCACAACCCATAATCGGAATGGTACCTTCCACCAACTGCGACGCCTCAGCCTCTGCACTGGTCATGTGGGTAACTCAGCCCCGGGATCTCTGCCTCCCCGCGGTAGCTGATCGAGCCAACTGTGGGAACTGACCCTGCTGCTGGTACTGCTGCGGCTGTGGTGGCAACTGCTGGGGCTGAAACTGTTGCTGCTGCTGGAACTCGTGCGACTGACGCGGTCTCTGCGGACAGTCACGTGCAATATGCCCTGGCTGGTCATACCAGAAGTAAACCACGGGCGTCGTGCACTACCTGCCTGGATGAGAATCGTCGTACCCAGGACACCCACACCGAGAACCACTCACTGAACCCAGCGCTGGAATGGTACAGGCTACTGAACACTGCTCGCTGACACCTACCCCTGATCTCTACGGTCTCGACGCCTCCTGCCAAAACGAGCTTCCTTGAACAGCTTCTTGAGCTTCGATCCAATGGATGATGAATCTACTGTTGATGCCACGGACGGAGCTACCCCCAAACCACCTGCTGAGGGCTGGACAGTACTCTGCTGCTGCACGGCCGTCGGCTGACTAAAGCCCATCTGCGTCTGACATGCACTGCCTTGTCCTCGAGTCTTCTGCAAGTCTCTCTCCAGCGCCGCTGCCGCTCTTCAAGCTGCATCAAGGTTGGTCAAACCCAACGCAAGCAGGGGATGCCTCAACTCTGGCCTCAAACCCCCGACAAACTGCTCGGTCCTCACCTCCTCATCTGCCACAATGTGTGGTGCATAACGGCCCAGCTCAATAAACCTGGATCTATACTGCATCACGGTCATGTCACCCTGGACCAGCTCTAGAAACTCGCGCAGCTTCTACGATCGAATGAAGGATGGACAAAAAGCACGCTCGAAGGCCAGGACAAACTCCTGCCACATGATCTGCCGAAGAGGACGGGACTGGAACACTACCCCCCACTCTAACGTCAACCAAGTCCGGGATGGCCCCTACAATCGATGCGTAGTCAACACTACCTTCTCCTCCTCAGGATACTCCATCTAATTGAATACTCGCTCCGAATCATCTAGCCACTCCTTGGCCAGCTATGGATCTGGTTGCCCGCTGTAAAGAGACGGTTGGAACTGCAAGAAATCTCTCAACACACGACCAGGACCACCTCGAGACGACGAACCCTCGCTGACATCACCACCCTGCTGCTGAATAACATACTGATACATGCCCCAGAAAAACTCCTCTGGTTCGAGAACTCTCGCCTCTACAGCTGCATCTGTCGGAAGCGCTGCTCTGCTCTGCCCTTCCTGGCCTCCACCCGACTCTCCCTGTTGGGAACGAGTCGCTCTCCTGGGTGCCATAACCTCCATGTTAACAAAACAAACAACAGAATTAATAAAACATGCGACCCTAAGCCAGTCGCCAACTGTACAGGACATTCATGGACCTTCTGGACCACTATAATCATTTCAGGTTCTTATGCACCTCCATAACTCCGCTCTAATACCAACTATAACGGCCCGAGATCCGAGTACCGAAAAGGAACCGGCGGGACTCGAACCCCAGCCCGCTACCCACGAGTCTGAAGACTCGGAAGGGTTAAAGGATGGTGTGGGGATACAAGAGAAGCTGAAATAACCGCAGAGATAGCACAATAATAAAATGATATTGCAGGAAATTAAATAAATAACTAAAATGCTACAAGGTCCAGTGTATCTCATGTCCAAATTAAGTACAGTCAACAGAAAAAAAAAGTACAAGTACACAGGGCATACCCCGGCTCTGACAAACTGGCGACTAACCATGGCTAGAGGAACCACGCTGAAACTCCGCCGCGCCTCTCGACGACCCCGCCTCACCTAAAAAGTAGGGGTGAGCCTCATTTCATTGGCTCAGTAGGGATCCCGCGGGCCCGCACCTCGCACGAGAGAAACAAAACAACAAGTACGACGAAAGGTAACACCAACTAGCAAGAGTACGGTAGAAGTAGCAAACAGTAATAAATAAATGGAAAAGCTCCCTGCAACTAACCCTACCAAACAACCGACCTCAAACCGGCGGGAAAACAAGTCTGTACCTGCCAAGAGACAAGAGCACCACCCACTAGAAGGAAAGTCGGATGCGTCCTCTGACATCTTACACCGCGCCTCAAGTGTCTGGCTGCGACGCCCAAGGCGAAGACAGAGACACAACAGTAACCAGTATCATAAACAAGGACAAGGTGGGGTCGCGCTCGTCGGCGCGGGTCTGACGTCCCTAGCCCAGTGTGCACACACAGACCATGCGCCCTAGGTCAGATGCTCTAACTAGTTCTTCCCCGAAGCCCGGACTCGACTGCGCGTGGGGGCCCTACGGTAACCAGCCTAAAAATCGTCTCTCTCAGGTAAGCCGCTCCATCACTCTCTGGTGGGTCAGCACAAGCGTGTCGTAATAAGGCTATGACTAGTGGACGTGTCACTGGCGGTAGGACTCAACTCACGGTAACCACCGATCGCACACTGGCGACCGACTCTCGGTGACACAAGCCGGGCAAACACCCTGGAAAGACACAACCCCCCCACAAGGATGGCCCTTAATGACCCACACAGGAAGCCCAAATTAAAAGACATCATGCGGATACCTCGTCCGTGAAACCGAAACCCGTACAGACACCTCGGGGGCAGGAAACATGAAGAATAGCACCCCTGGGGCCGACAGGGCTGGACGGCCAGACTCCTGGCCGCCCAGAGGCCTGGGCAGCCACACCAGTGGCCGCCCAGCACCTGGGCTTCACTTGGCCTAGGCGGCCATAAGCTGATCAGGCTGGCCTCCCAGTCCTGGGCCTTTACTGGGTGAGGGCGGCCAGGGTGTTGGCCGCCCAACACCCCTGGGAGGCGAAACCTTTGGCCGCCCAGTGACCTGGGCAGCCAGGGTCTTGGCCGCCCAGACCAGGGCACAGACGACCACAAATGTGGCCGCCACCTGCAACTTCCAGGAGATGGATCGAGCTCCACTGTGAGCTCGGTTCCACGCCCCATTCGCCTCTAAACGAAGGGGAAAACAAGGGGAACTCATCCCCGGACATTCCTACTACTGGAAAACCCAATATAAATCACAATCGGGCCTTGAATCGGCCCAAAACTGTCGCTCACCTTAAACATGCGATTTTAACCTCGGCATGAAATAAACCCACTCTCAGCCTCGCCTTGGCCTACAAAAAGCGGGGAAGGGAAGCACAGGGGCTAAGGATCCGTACCCCTACCTCGAGGAAGCTCGAAATCCACCGGATCACTGTCGATCTTCAAATCTCGGCCGAACACGATCTCCACCCACATGCCGCGAGATCACCACAGCCGCGCTCAGCACGCCGCCACCGCTGCCACTACGCCGCCGCCGAGGTCCCTCGTCCGTCACCAGAGGAGGGAGGGCGCCGCCTCCGCGATCGTGGGGGAGGGGGCATGCAACGGTGAGGGAGCGGGGGTGCAGTCACGGGAAGAAGTAAGAAGAGAAAAGGAAAAAGAAAGGAAAAAGAAAAAGAAAAAGAAAAAGAAAAAAGGGGTTATTTATAGAAAATTTGAAAAATATCAAAAATATAAAAAATTAGAAAAAATCATTTTCTTGATCCTCGGGACACGCTCGACACACTGGTACCGTCCCGGAGTAGGAGAATGCAACGGTTCGCCCTATACGGGGTTCTGTAGGTCCACAAGCGAAAAACACGTGTAAACCACAAAACACGCTTTGAGACCTCCGAAAGTGATCCGAAACCTACGGATCCAGATCTGAAAAATATCCGAAAAACTTGAGACATTACACCATAGGCCAACTTTTTAACTCTAAGAGCAGTTTCATACAAGGGAGGGCTGTCCAATATATAGCTCTCAAGAGACAGTAGATTTTCCCTCCATTTCTCGTGCATTTTGAATAGCTGAAATAAACAAAAGGGTTTGACCAAGGAAACCTGCAGAACCTTAATCTCTGCTAGCAGAAAGGATGTCCTTTGTCCATAGATTTTTCCTCCTTAGATAGAATCCTTGCTGGTTGGTGCAGGTGATAGAGTTGGCAGTGAGAGAGCCTTTTCCATGGTTTGGTACTGACAGATATTTGGAGTAAGATGTTGCCATAGACACTAATGATAACAAGGATGTTTTGAGTGTCTTAGGAATCTTCTCCATACCTCAAAATCTATGTTTTTAGAGGTTTACGTCGGACATCTTTACCCTCTATACGGTTTTCCAAAAGACAGATCTGTCAGAAGACTTTAAAGTTTACCCTTTAGTGAGGTCGACCTGTTGAGAGAGTGTGTCGACACTGCTTTGAAAACGTCAGTTCCGAACAGCTTCTGGAAGGAGAGTGAGGTCGACCTCCTGTAGAGGTGAGGTCAACATTCCCTTGAAAATGGGTGATTACAACGGTTTTTCGAAGAGCCTGAGGTTGACCTCCTGTAACAGTCTGGTCGACACTGCTTGTGTTGGCCGCTTCCCAGAGAGCTGGTCGCGATCATGAGGTCGACACTCCTTGAAGGTGAGGTCAACACTTTGTGGCACAGCAGATCGTTCGCGAAAAGGGGTCGACACTCGAAGTCGACGCTTTTGGCTTGGAAGCTTGAAGGTGTCGACACGCTTGATGATGAGGTCGAGACAGCCATGAAAATCCACAGGTGAACTATTTGCTGTGAGGGTCTGAGGTCGACACTCTGAGAGACTGAGGTCGACACTACCCTTGTGACTGTCTTCTACAACAACTTCTGTGAGTTCTTGAGGTCGACCTCCTGAGGATTTGAGGTCGACACTGCTCTCGGAAGGAGTTGTGCGAGGGAACTTTATGTGAAGATAAAGGTTGCACAATCTGAGATGTTTTCTGATCCACATGGGTGTCAAAAATCGATCATGGTTGGTTAGTAGGCGAGAGGAAACTGTGAAATGGTAAATGTGAATTGTCGATTGTAATGTAGAACAACCATTTCCTCGATGTGAGAACCCCGGAAGGGACTATGTGAGATAGAGGCCCATGTTTTCGGGAAAGATCTGAGGTGGTGCGCTCAGGATTAATGAGGCTGAAGAGTTCAAGGTTCGTGCAGGCAACCTCGTTGTTCTTTTCCCCTCTTGAGAAGCTGTAATTGGCTGGATGGCCAGGGTGGATTAGGATGGTGTTCAGACGATGTGTGGTCTAGGTGTAGAGATAGCGAATGCTCGAGTCGATGAATGTGAGCAAGCATCTCGGGAATCGATTGATGGTTCTATAGAGAAGCTAGAGAGGAGAGTGGTCAGAGGATCTTTGGTCAGTGTGTGACCGATGGCTGGCAGATGACATCTGCAGCCAATGTGTTATCCGACAGGTATTGGCGGTGGCAGGTGAGAAGTTGGCTTTTGGGATCGGTGTTAACCAGTGAGCATTTGAGATGTTTGAGTCTTGAGACGAGTAGCGCTGGTTGAGTGGAGCCGGTGGAAGAGTTATGACCATCTGAGGTGGCTGTGTGAGTCTCGCAAGCTGATGAAATGTGATTGTGCTCCTTGTGAGAAGTACTCAGCGTTTGGTAATTGAGGGAACCGATGTCCCGAGTGGATTGCTAGGCATGGATTTCCCTAGATATGGATTGGGGTTGCGTCTGGAATCATGTGTTTTTCTCCGTGTGTGGAGCTTGTCAAATGTGATTCATGCCCTTGAGGTTTCAAGGAAGCTGAGGTGATGCCATAATCATCTCTGTGTGCCACGATCGGTCTGAGGATTGGCATGAATTGGCATGGTAAGGCGAGAGGGCTTTATTGGTTGTATTAGTCTGGCAGTGTTTCTTAGAGAATGATGTGTGGAGTGAATGGTAATTGTGTTATGATTGCAAGGTCATACGCATTGTGTGAGTTCTTCCCCATGAGTTCCGTGCATTGTCCAAAATTTTGAGGATGAAATTTCTGTAAGGGGGAGGACTATAATATCTTCGAGTCTCGGATCGTGTTTCTGCGGGTTACGGATTGTGTCCGTGTTGGTCTTGGAAATTTGATACTGGGTTTTTGAACCCCTAAATGATATTTATGAGAGTTATTTCGAGTCCGTGATGCTGCGTTGAGCAGCCTTCCTTTTTCCTAAAAATTTTCTAAATCAAAATGTATTTTTTGAGAATTTTTGGAGTTAATGTGATTTTTTTAATGAAAAAGGAAAAATATATATGTAACAAACAAGAATAAAAATTAAAATCTATTTATCCCCCCACCTTTCTCCCTCACCTCACTCTCCCGTTCTCTCCCTCTCACCCTCTTGTTTCTCTCCTTCTCTCCCTCCACCTCTCCAGCAACCGACGGAGGATGGTAGTGGGCGAGACTGTGCGCGGCGGGGGCTATGAGCGGTGGGGACGGACGTGAGGAGCAGGAGGCAGTGGCGTGGCATTGCGTGCTCGCGAGTTCGGAGTTCGACTTCGTTAGAAAGTGGCGTTTCTTGACGATTCAGCGTCCATAGCGCTTGGTTTCCTCGTGAGAGGTAGGGGGATGGATCCTAACTATTTCTCCCGCATTTTCCCCTTGATTATGTAGTGATTTGGGTGAGAGAGAGGGGTTTATTACTTTTTCGGGGGAAAAGTGCACGTTAGGGTCGAGAGCGCAATTCGACCGGATTTTATAGCGATTCTTAGTTTAAATCACATTTTATAGATGGCATTGTACGTGGGAACGATTTGCCCATGTTTCTCGGGGGTTCCCGGTCGCATCGGGGGTGAGTGGGGCTTGGGAACAACCCTCCAAACTTCGTTCTGAAAGGGGAATTTTGATCAAGAGGTGGCCAAATGGCCTGTCGCCTTGCCCACTCTGGGCAGCTAGTGGTCTGGCCACCTGGAGGGCTGGGCAGCCACTATGGTGGCCGCCCAAGGGCCTCTTCTCTGGGTGGCCGAAGCCCTAGCTACCCAAGCTTCTGGGCAGCCAGAGGGCTGGCCGCCCTGCCCACAGGGGTGGCGGCCATTGGTGTGGCTGCCCAGAAGTTGGGCGGCCAAAGGGTTGGCCGCCCAAGACCCAGGTCACCCGATAATTGTGCTTAAGTCCCGTGATCAATGACACCCAAGAGGGGGGGTGAATTGGGTGATTACAAATTTTTATAAAACATTAGTTGATTTAAATAAATGTGATGAATAGCAACAAGGAAGTTCAGATCTATTATAGAAACTATTAGATCTAACAAAATCTATCACACACATCAGATCTTTGGTACTAAGGCGGAGATGTAAATCTGAAGATTCTTCTCACGCAAGGTGTTATCTTACTGACAAGGATTGCCTTGTCAATCCGAACCCACCTTTTGATATACTAATGATTTAATGTTAAAGTGATAAAATATGCTTGATCTGAACGACGAAATCAAGAGAAGTAATATATATGTATGCTAGCACAGAATGAGGATAGAAGAGAAGGATCAAACCACACAAGACACAGAGATTTTTAGGTGATTCGGATGCAACGACGGCAACCTATGTTCACCCCTCACGATCTGTGAGGATTCACACATTATCTTGTAAACGGTTACAAGATCAAAACACACACACACACTCATAAAGAGTTTAGAACTCCTATGAAGGTGTAAACGCACCGAAACACACACAAATCTGAGAGAAATCAAACACACACACACACACACACGGATCTGGGTAGATCCACACACACATGAATGGTTAGAGATTACAAATAACACACACTTGAAGCTTGAAGAATTTTGAAGGAGAAACATAAAAGGAAAATTTTGATTTAAGCTCCCCCTGAATAGATGATGTAGATTTTAGATGAAGCTTGAATCTCCACTTGATCTCCACTTGAAGGCTTCAGATAGATCTTGAAAAGCTTGGAGTTGGATGAAGAGTCCCTGGACAGAGCACTGTTCACGCAGGTGTAGCAAGAGCCTTCTTTCTCTCCTTGGTAACCTCCTTGATCTCCCTTGAGTAATTAGAGTTTCTTGACCCAAAGAGATATTTTTATAATTCTTGGGTTGGTCAAGGGACATGCCAAAACACAGATCCTCAAATTTAGGCATGTCTGGTGACTTTGGAACCCAAAAGTCCTAAAGGGAGGCTTGAAAACGTTCAAGAAAACAAAGTCAACAATTGTTGCTTCGAAGGGTTTGGTCGACCGAAGCAAGTAGATCGGTCGACTGAACTATGTCAGTTCAGTTACTTTTCAATGCTGGGAGAATCGGTCGACCGATCCTGAGCCGTCGGTCGACCGAACTCTGTAAAATTATAGAGTTCTAAGTGTTGGCAAACTTGGTCGACCGAACCAACTTCATTGGTCGACCAAAACAAGTAAAAACCTGTAAAACAAACTTGTTAGCCAAAGAATTAAGTTCAGATTTCAAGGTCTTATGTTTGAACACTTAAACATTCATTTTGGGGCTCATATATCTTAATTTGTCCACATTGAAGGCTTTAAACATTATATTATTTCCCATGATGAAACATGATCTTATTTTGATCCTTGAAACTCACTTTTGCATTTATGCACGGCACGTGACGGAGAAATACATCTGGGGTTTTGTTATCATCAAAATCACTTGGAGAGACTCAACATGTGCTTCGTCTTTTCACGTGAATTGTAGTTTTGGCTCATTCTATACGCCCCGTTAGCCGATAGATTAGTCATCCAGTCAGCGGTTCTTAGGTTTTCATGATGTAAAGTCGCCTCATGATGCGTTACATGTGTATAGTAAGATTAGCATGAACCGGAGGTACTCTGGTGATTTTTGCTTCTACAATGAGTTCTCACCTTCACTGGCATTCCCCACTAGTCGTAGCTTTCCTGCGCACGCATGTGCGGACCCACTTGGGAGTGGTGGAGAATTTTACCGGTGAGATAGTTTTTAGGGTGGTTACCGTAGGGCCCCTTACCTCTGTAGCCTGAGTCCGAGCTGAGGAGAAAACCAGCTAGAGGACCTGACTTAGAGCAGTTAGTCTGTATGGTCACATGTCGTTGGGGTCATTGGACACGCACTAACGAATGCGACCCCAACTAGTCCTTGTTCTGTTCTGTGGTTACTTACTTTAGTGTCTTAGTTTCCCCCTGGGGCGAGTAGGGAGACACCTGGGGCACGGATTAAGACGTTAGTGGATGCATCTGGCCTTGCTTCTTGTAGGTAGTGCTCTTGTCAGTTGAGAGGTAGCAACTCAGGTTTCCTACTAACGAGGTTCAGTGTTTTGATGGCTCGGTAACCTTGTTACATGTGATCGAGACGTGGTTCCTTATTCTCCTCGAAAGCCCTGTTCCGACAGCGTAGCCGTGTTCCTTTGTTGACCGACTGAGGGTCTACCTGGTAGCCTAGATTCTATCTTTTGTACTCTGGGAGAGATACTCCAGACATGTTATTATGATCCAACCTTCTCTAGCCCAGGTTACGAGAATTCGATTTAGCGTGGTTTATCCTTGATACTCGAGGTATCCCATTGTTGCGCGGGCTTTATGTAGTTAGTGGCTTAGCAAGGTTATTTTATGTTTACAATATTGTTCCTCCTACCTTACTGTTCTTCTTGCTTTACTGTCCATTATGCTTTATTATTTACTGCTCTATTTATCATGCTTTGTTGTGGTGGGGATTCGCGGGACGCCTATTGAGCCAATGAGATGTGGCTCACCCCTTTTCTTTTCTCGTCCGATGTGCCTCCTCATCATATGGAGGCCTTGTGCAACGCCCGAGAGTTCTAGTGTCGCCAGCTTCCACCAGCTAGGGTATGTCCCAAGGCTTTGTACTTTTCTTTTGTTGAGTTGTATTTTTGAGACTTATATATCTATACTAGAATCTGTGTAAAATTGTATAAACATATTTATAAATATAAACTTTAATTTATGCATTTTAATTACTACATTTATTTTAGATTTTTGTATACTCCCGTGACACCAATTTGAACCCTTCCAAGCTTCATAGTTCGTGGGTAGCGAGCTGGGATTCGGGTTGCGCCAATTACTTTCTGGTACCCGGATCGCGGGTTGTGACAATCGTCCTGCATTTATCTTCCACCAAGTCAAAATATCAAATGTTTCATCTTCAACTTTCTGAACTGGCTCTTCTAAATACAAATCCAAGTCTGCTTTTTTGGTTGAATCATTGTAGCTTCAAAAAAATTGACCAAATCCTCTACGAACCATAGACAATGAAAGTGTCTCTGTTGAAATAGTTGCCCTATTATTACTGTTGGAGGCACCGCTACTATTTGTATGTGTAGATGAAGCACAAGTTCTTTTGGTATGAAGAATTGCATAATCATTGTAAAGATTTAAAAGGATTCTTCTAACATTACTAATTTGTACATCTTCTTTATAGCCGTCAACAAAAATCTCATGAATGTAAAATTTAACTATCTTCATCTTGAATCTAGGATCTTAAATGCAACAAAGTGCTAACAACATATTAAGCCTGCCTTAATATTTTTCAAACTTCTCAAGTATTTTTAAAGTGATTGAGATAAGAAGAAAACTGTTACTTTTGCAAAACTCATTCAAAGATATTCGGATAGAGCAAATATCAACAAAAATAATATTAGTGATAGGATATTTGGTGCTAGAAAGTCTTACAATTGTTTCCTCAAATAAAGTCAGGTATCCAATCACACTTTTGATGCACACCTAATCTAAATTAGTTGGTGAAGATTTATAAGCTCTTTCTAAACCAGATAAATGAGATAAAGCAACTTTAAATTCTATTGTATTCTTAAGCATCAGAAAGGTGAAGTTCCACCTGGTAGGGCAATCAAGAACACGTGTCTTATTCTGAGCTCCAAATTGAGTTGCACATTTTTTAAAGTTCTCTTTTCTCCCTTGTGATTTTCTTTAAAATCTCACACTATCACGAATTTTGTCAATTACATCACTTACTTCTTTAACTTTCAAACCATCCTACACAATGAGATTCAATATATGTCCACGACAACATAAATGAAATAACATGTCATTTGTCACTAAATTTGACTTTAAATGAGAATTCAAAAAACGTTGATCCACAACTGTATCATTTGTAGAAGCATTATTCACCACACGGCTAAAGATCTTCTCATCAATGTGCCAATTATACACTTTTTTCTTGATGACTCTTGTCAACTCTTAAGCATTATGTGGAGACTTAACATATTTAAAATTTAAAACTTTTTTTGAAATTTCCAATGGTCATCAATAAAAGGCGAATAAGACATAAATAAGTAACATTCCCAATGACTATCCAAATGTTAGTAGTGAGACTCACACGAGAGATATTCTTTTTTAACAACTCATATAGTTTTGACCTCTCATTTTCATATATATTTAAGCAATCTTTTTGAATTGTGTTGCGAGTGACAAGTTGAAATTGTGGTTGGAGATTTTTAATAAAAATTCTAAAGCCAATGTGATCCACAATCGCAAATGGATAATTATGGAGAATGATCATCGTTCTAAGTCTTGTCTACTTCTTTCTTGATAAAATGCATAAATCCCAACTGAACTATTTTCATCATTTTTCTTATTGTTTACATTAATAAGGAGTTGCGCAACATCTGATTTATTCCTTAAGAGACATTGATAAGTTGCATAAAACTTCAAATAATTTTTCAAATGTATAGTTCAATTAGAACTATTTGCACATGTTTTCTTCTTACAATGATTACACGTGGAAACCCAATTTTTACCTTCATTTTTGTCTCTAGTAATATTATTCCACATAAGTGACCTTAGTTTCCTCCCTTTGGTGAAGGTGGGTTGTTTATTTCCTCATTTTGTACATGACTTTGGTCAGCTACACTCTCATTCTCGACATTGTTAGAAGTATTCATCTCCACTGATTCAGACATACTTTCTCCATAATTGCGCACAAAATAAGAAATATAATAATATAATAAGCCATCAATTAATTATTTACATATCATTAAGTGAAACATAAAATTATTAACAAGATCAAGAAAATGTCACAGACACAAACAACATTTATTTATTAAACAATCTCTTAAAAACTAATGTTGCAATATCTATAAAATTTACTCCTCATGCACTGTTGCCGACTTATAAACTTTGATTCTCTCAACGCCCAGCGTCAAGAGAGATCAAGGGATAAGGCCGACGTCGAGAGTGGTGGAGGGTGGAGGCCATCATGGCGTCACCACCATTGAGGGAGATCAATGGTTTTCTTTCTTTCTTTCTTCCACTTACCCGCAAAACAAAACAAAAAATTAAATGTGCAACTCAGTTGAAGGTGATGCAAGTCTAGAAATGATAATGAGGATCATATTCTCCGCTCTTCCTCCCCTAGATAGAACAGTAAAAACACACTAAAGATAATTTAGTATACGTTAAACAAATGACAACTTTGATGCATGAAAATTATCATCCAGAAAAATTTTTACACAATAATGAAAGATTTGATAAAATTAACCCAACAGATTAACGTAGAATACAAAATGCAACCATAGGTACTTTAAGAAGAAATGAAGTAGATGATTCGCCCTTGTTCTCTTATAGCAAATTTCTCATTTTGACGGGGATGATTTGCCTTTGTTCTCTTACTCACCACCGACTTCATCTCCGAGGCGCTCAGCCTGCGGTCGGCGGTGCTCACCTATCTTAACCTCGAGTATGGCATCGAGGACTTCGCCACTGCCGTTAGTTTTGCCTGTGCTGGTATCGGGTATGACAATGCCACCACGAGCAAGAGAGAGAGAGAGAGAGGAGGGCTCCACCGCCACAACGAGAGATAGATAGATAGAGAGAGAGCGTAGGGACGGCGCCGCTGTCACCGGCACCGCACGTGAGAGAGAGAGAGAGAGAGAGAGAGAGAGAGAGAGAGCAGGTTGCCACTCTGGAGTCCAGACGATCCCTACCCTTGCAGCGGCACTGCCACTGCCGGCTGCCCCTTCCTTAGTGGGAACTGTCGTTGCCCCTGCCGCTGCCACCCCCTACCGCCGCGATAGCTATCGCCCCCTGCCACTACGCCACACGTCCTCCCCCTGTCGCCGCACTACCGCCACTAGTGGGAATCGCCATTGTTGCCCCTTGCCATGATCGATGTCGCCCCCTCTCGCTGGGCGAGAAGGGAATGGAGATGGGGAAGGTTTGTGACTTTGTGTCGAGTGAGACCAGGAGGGAATGGGGGCGTTGGGGGCACTGACATTCTTTAGGGTAATCTTTGAATCTTCACCCTTAGATTTAAATCTAAAGGGTAATATTGATAATATATATATATATATATATATTGTTATATATATATATATATTGTATTATTCAGGTTCGGAATGAGGTGTATTCATTTTCGTGTCCGCTAATAAATTGGATATATCCGTATTCATATCCGTTAAGTTATCAGAAAAAAATATCAGTTTGTTATTCGTTAAGTTAACGAAACGGACGATTATCAAGTTATTGGTTACCAGTGACATCCTTACTGGACCAACATCTCCTTATGGTAATCCCGCTTATATTAATTTATAATTTAGTGAACAATCACAAAGATATAGTAGAATAGATTAGTTACAAGATTGTAGGGTATTTTTGAGTGAAACAAATGAGCCCAAAAATAAATTTCTTAATCTTAAAACCATCCACTTCAAAATCTTTAATTTTAGTTACAGGTAATTTTAATCTAAAGTCAAAATCAATTAATAAGAGTGCCGCGTGGGTCAACTAATTTCGAAACTTAGCTATTTATAACACTCCAAATGGAAAGAATATTATAAATTAATTTATATCTTTTTAATAAAATAAAAATATTATTTTAATTAAAAATTAAAAAAATTACATAAAAATTATTGTTAGAACTGAATTTGTAAAAAAAAATATTCTTAAACATATATTAACAGATATATCACCGTGTAAATTTAAATTGTGTAAAAATGACACGTTTATCTGTAACCATTTCACATCTTTCTGTCAGAAACTAAAAAAACAAACTTAAATAACATTTATACATTAGTTGAATTAACCAAGTGATATGTATGCTAATATATTTTTAAAAATAATTTTTTAATAAATTCACCACCAACAATAATTTTCTCGTAAAAATCCCTCAGCTGTGATTAAACTAATTAAGCAGACAGTGGCCGATGGCCAGAGTTTGTAGAAGTTGAGTATGGCCCATTTTAAAGGTACGAATGTCAAGCCTAAGAATCTGAAGAACATATAACATTAATAAAGAATATTTTTTTCAACCTTCTGCACCACAATAGAAAGTGTCAGCGCGGTTCCATATTTTTCACAACACGACCAAGAGTGGCCGTGCACCCCACCCATCACTCATCAGGGTTTGCCGTCCCGCCACGACCCGCACCGACTCGCACGACCCGACCCGACCCAGGCCGCAGGAGAGGGAGCGGGGGTGCCGGAGGTGGGAGAGGGGGTGGTGGGGGGCCGCAGGAGGTGGGAGAGGGAGGGGGTGGTGGGGGCGGGGGGGCGATCTCGGTGGTGGGGCCGCCGGAGGTTGGGGGGCGGTGGTGGCCGCCAGAGGTGGGAGAGGGAGGGGGAGGTGGGAGAGGTGGGGGGGCGGTGGTGGCCGTCGGAGGTGGGAGAGGGGGGCGGTGGGGGGCCGCAGCAGGAGGGGGCGGGGGGCGCCGGAGGGCGGCAGCAGGAGGGGGGCGGTGGGGGGCCGCAGCAGGAGGGGGGCGGGGGGGCGCTGGAGGTGGGAGAGACGCCGGAGGGCCGCAGCAGGAGGGGGCGGGGGGCGCCGGAGGGCGGCAGCAGGAGGGGGGCGGTGGGGGGCCGCAGCAGGAGGGGGGGCGCCGGAGGTGGGAGAGACGCCGGAGTGCCGCAGCAGGAGGGGACGGGGGACGTCGGAGGTGGGAGAGCCAACGGGGCGGACCGGGTCACTGTGCGACCCGCCCGACCCGACCCGTCCCGCGCAGAGACCGGGTCGACCGGGTCGAACGGGTCGGCAAACCCTGCCACTCACCACTATTAGGTTGGATGGTATCTTATGTTTTTTTTATAATTAAAACACTGTATATTCTTACCCTTCATTTTCATATATTCTTATTTTGAAGGTAGCAGAAGCAAATGTGGAAAGTTTACGTTACCGTATGACACTATGTACGTGTGACACTGTTAGTCTATCTGTAGGTTTCTTGTTACGTTATTTCTAAGAGGGAAATTTTTTTCAAAAAACTTGACTATATATAACTTACCACTATAAAAATATTATAACTATGACTATATATATATATATACATATATCATATTATGTATATATTCAAACTAGGTGGCACATGGAATATTTATTTGTGAAGTAAGTGACTTAGGTGAAAAGAACATTTATAAGATAATAAATATGGAAAATAAGGGTTAAGAGAGCTACGTGGATGATGGACACATGGTTTGCCGTCCCGGCCGGATCGGTCGTCTCGGTCACGACCTGGAACAGGACGGGTTAATACTGTTGCGTACCAAGATAAAAATATATTATATATTATATATATATATCATAGCTATTAAAAAAATATTATATGTATCATAACTATATAACTCAAAAGTGTTTCTATTTCAGGTGGCTATGTATGTGACAGTTTAAACGATCATCCTTGATTCAAATCCCATCTCTACCATCATTGTAAACATTTTTTTTAAATAGCTTTTCAAAAAACCGAATAAAAACGTTTCAAAAACGTGTTTCAAACTAAGGACCTCACATTTAAACGTGAGGTCTGCAACCAACTAGTCTGTAAAATATGTTTATTATAAAAAATTTAAATAATATAAGTAATGTCCCGGTTGCGTCCCACGTATCGATATGTGACTGGGATGAGACGGGACATGCGATTCAACCCGTCCCGTCTCGATTTGACAAACCTTAGATGGACATGCAATAAGCTATTATGTGATTGAGATTTATTGCAAGCAGATGAGAAATGACAGTAGTGTGTAAGTTTTGGCCAATAGTTAGTTGAACAAAAACAAAACAGTGAATATGGATTGAGAATGGAAATCTTCTTGTGTTTATTCAATATATATATATATATATATAATTTTTGAGATATTTAAAAAAATATTGTCCTCAAGAGTTCGTTTATGAAAGTATCTTTAATATTTTTATATTAGTTTTTATAACTTTATTATATTAGAATTCTGTCAAAAATACCCTTGCGAGTTGCAACTACAATTACACCAGGTGTAGAAAATATTCCATTCTTATTTATAAAGTTGAGTTTGGGGATGAAAAAACACTTCCACGAAAACGAGTTTTTTGATTGAGTTATTATACTGGAGTGAGGGGGGAGAGAGAGAAAATCCACAAAGAGTGAGAGGATTTAAGGAAAATTAGAAATAATTTGGACGTTTTTTCAAATTTAGATAGAACTAGAATTAAATATGAAAATTTGACATAATGCTAACACATGGTGGCAGTGAAAGTTTATTTTGCACAACATTACAGTATAAAGAGGCTACTAAGAAATACAAAAATGATAACAATAAGTTTACAAAGAAAATTAAAAGGAATTGAAGGTATATTAGTAAGAATCTTTTTTTCTTAATTTTCTAAAAAGCCAATTAACTTTAAAAAATAAATAAACATTTGAATACTATTTACATTAATAAGATTGCATGGTCAAGATGCATCACTCTCTCCAACACCAAATAACTTTGATTGGTCTTAAATAGCATGGTTTGTTGTCCCGCTACGACCCGACTCGACCCGCACGACCCGACTCGACCCATGCGGACAGCGGGACGCACGGACTGGGGGTCGTGGCTAGGACGCACTGGACCGCATGGTCCCGTGCGTCCCGCCGCGTACTGCACTGGTCCGCTGCGGGCCCGATCTGGTACGTGCGGGTCGGCGCGCTCGTGCCGGTTCACCTATTTAACGGGCCGCGCTGTTGCAGAGGCATCGGAGGAGGGCGTGCAGCGGTGGCTTGCAGCGGTGGACGGCGCTCAGCGGCGGTGGACGGCGGCTCTGGGAGGCGAGGACCGGCCATCGGAGGTAGGTGGTCTCATTTTAGTTTTTTTTTAATTAAATGGGGAGGGTGGCCGGTGGGGCGCCGTGGGAGGGCGGTGGAGGGGGACGGATCCCACCAGTGGGGGATGGCGGAGGTGGGGGTGGGGTAGGGGGCGCCGATGGGGGACGGGGAGTGGGTGGGGCAGGCGGTGGTGGGGCAGGCACTCTGGTGCCGGTGGGGGACGGGGAGGGGTTGGGGGAGGTGCAGGCGGTGGTGGGGGCACCGGTGGGGGACGAGGAGGGGGTGGGGGAGGTGGGGCTGTGGTGGGGGTGCCGGTGGGGGACGAGGAGGGGGTGGGGCAGTGGAGGTGCAGGCAGTGGCGCTCTGGCGCCGGTGGGGGATGGGGAGGGGGTAGGGGAGGTGCAGGCGGTGGTGGGGGTGCCGGTGGGGGACGGGGAGGGGTTAGGGGAGGTGGGGCCGTGGTGGGGGTGCTGGTGGGGGACGGGGAGGGGGTGGGGGAGGTGGGGGTAGGGCAGGGAAAAAATTGTGGGGTTAAAGAATTTAAAAAATCTTATAATATGTGAATTATTAATTAAATTAAGTATAATTTTATAGTGATAAATATTTGAGTAACAATTTTAATATTGTAGATAAATTTGTAGATGGTAAATTATATTCGAAGGCTCTATATAAAATTTAGTTTGTGTAAAAATTATAGATATAATTAAGATGTATTAAATAATGCATTTAGTTGTAAATGTTGTAGAATTACATTTATTATTTTCATTAAAATAATATTTATAACAAAAATTATAGATTTAATTTAGATGTATTAAATAATATATTTAGTTTTACATGTTGTAAAATTAAAATTTTAATTTTCATTAAAAAAATTCATAACAAAAGACGTAGATTTAATTTAGATGTATTAAATAATGCATTTAGTTTTACATGATGTAGAATTAAATTTATTGTTTTCATTAAATTTATATTTGTAACAAAAAATGTAAATTTATATAAGATGTATTAAATAATACATTTAATTTTACATGTTTTAGAATTAAATTTATTATTTTCATTAAAATTATATTTGTAACAAAAATTATAGATTTAATTTAGATGTAATAAGTAATGCATTTAGTTTTAGGGGTTGTAGAATTAAATTTATTATTTTCACTAAAATTATATTTTTAACAAACATTATAGCTTTAATTTAGATATATTAATTAAATTTTTTAGTTGTAGATGTACAACAATAAAATTTCATAATTTAGAAATAATTCACAGATGGTAAATTTGATTCGATGGTTGCAAGTAAAATTTAAGTATATTATTTAATCTTTTTAGTTGTAGATGTTCTAAATTTAAATTTAATATTTTAGATAATTTTATCTTTTGTAAAATATATTCGATAGTTGTATGTAAAAATTAATTTATAAAAAAAATAAAATATTTATAATTTATATTAGTTTATTATAAAATTTTGTGATATTTACAACATTTGTAGGTCATCATGGACGGACGACGTCACCCTACGTGGGAGCATGGTTACACTGTTGAGGGTGATCGATATGTGCACTGTAGATATTGCTCAGACATTACGTCACCGACATACACAGATTTGCAGAGCAACTTACGGGAGTGGGACGTGATTATCGTGCATGCTCCTTAGTTCTAGAGGATGTCTGAGATTACTTTCGGACACAGTTACTGGAGGGATATGTTTCTCGTAGCAGAGCCTGGGCATCCTCTTATACGTCTAGGGTACCCCCATCACTAACACCGGGCGGAGCATGATCTTCCTCCACGTCTAAAATTCGAACAGCACCAGCACTAGCACCAGTCGCACCAGTAGCAGATGATAGACTTGAATGTATAGATGTAGTTAGGGGTTTTTTTAAAGATTTTCATATACCCTCCACCGCTGCACATAACCCAGCTTTTGTGCATATGGTTACATATTTTCACACTCACCCACATGTACCTCCACCCACTTGGATAGAGTTAGATTATACGGGTCATTAGTCTCATGTATCTGATTCTAATTGGGATTCGGGATTCACAGATGACTCAGATGAGTGAGTTTTGACATTTTGTATTCCATGAAATGAGTTGAATGATGTCATTACTATGACTATATTTACTTTAACATATTAAGGGAGTTTTTTTATCTCTTAAAATAAGATGTTTAATTAAGATGTGTAATATGTTATTTTTATATAATTAATTATGTGTAATTTAATATAGATCTAATATCATAAAAAATAATTATATATTTTAATATTATTATATATATCAATTATAATTTAAATAAAATTTTATTAAAATTCTATTATTTTAAAAATAAAATTTAAAAAATCAAAATATCACATCGTCTTGCCAAGCGGACCGAGTCATTAGACGACCCGCCTGACCCGACCCGTCTCGAGCCATGACCGAGTCAGACGAGTCACTCGGGTCGACAAACTCTGTTAAATAGTAGGTCTCACCTAAAATGAGCTCAAACAGTTGAACCGAGCTTATTTTGGACACACTCCACTGTTATTTATTATTTTTATTTTTGCTAGAGCATTTACAAATCAGAGTAACTATTCGTGTGTTTTCTTAAGTAAGAGGATACTTCCGCAATGTTGTGACAATTTTGCCTATGCAAACGATTACTAAGCCGCCAATCAATCATGGCTTTGGGAAATACTATAAAATAAGTGGAAATACTGTAAAATAGTAAGGTGTTTTGCGATAAAACAAAGTTTAACAAACAAGTCCTTGGTCCGCTTCGTTTTCTCGGATGCCTAAGTGCCTAACTCCATATTATAATTATTAGGGTTTGCAGGATCGAGTTGGGATGACCCGATTCGCATGATACGGGTCGTCTTAATCACAGGTCAGCCGTCACAAATCGAGACGACTGATTTGTGAGACACAATCGGAATATTTTATATATTATTTTAATTTTTTATAACAGATAAATTTTATAGGTTGGTTGGTTCTCACAACCGGAACACTTTATATATTATTTTGATTTTTTTATAAAAGATAAATTTTATAGGTTGATTAGTTGAGGGCCTCATGTTTAAACGCGTGGTCCCCGATTTGAAAAGCGTTTTTGATGTATTTTTCGTCAATTTTTTTAGAAAGTTATTTAAAAAATATTTAAAATAATGAAGGATGTGAGATTTAAACCAAGGACATCCATCTAAAAAATCACACACGTAACCAACCAAGATAGAAGTATTTCTAATTTATATTATTATGTAATATATATACATAATATTTTTTATCTCAGTATATTACGGTATTGTCCCATATCATATCGTCCTAGTGAAAGATCGAGATGGATGATACAGACGAGTTGACAAACCCTGATAATTATACATCGCAATCTACAATAAATATCACTCAATTAAATTAGATGATGGGAACTTATAAAACCGTTTGGCATGTCAAGAGAAGATGAGCGATGAACTTGAGTGTATGTGGAGGCCCTTAAAAATAAAGCAATTGCGCATGCTCCCCTTTCAGGAATTGAATTGTCGGCATACGTGATACGTCCTTCTCAAGGGATGTTATCAGAATCTGCTATCAGATATGGATGTTGATAAGATCACTTTATTTTCATGTCCAACGATTTCACAAAAGATGTCCAAACTATTCTTATAAAAAAGAGGGATAAAATATTATACTTACATTCAAGTGCAGATTTTAGTAAGAATAGATAGGGGTTGCCGGGAACAGCCCGTAGTTGACGGGTTCCACGCCCTCTCACATAGTTGACAAGTTACATCTTCGAATCTGAGCATGGAATGAAAGATTGAGAGAGAGCCGAGTGAATTAGGGATTTTGTTTGAGACTCTGACAATGAAGATCTTACACGATTTTTTTGTGTGCGTATTTCGATGGGAACGCCCATCTATTTACAGGGTGAGCTTCAACCCCATCCCCTCCATCCCATAACTATACTTATTAAATGGATTTCCATTTTAGATCTCCGATCAACAATTTCCTCTTCAGTTTCGTGTTTTGATTTCTCAGATCTACGAGATCCACTTTGATCCAGCCATTTCAATTTGTTCTGCGAGATCTGTGATTCTTGGCCACTTTTGGGTTTGATGGTCATTA
Organism: Amorphophallus konjac; assembly: GCA_022559845.1. Taxonomy (NCBI): domain Eukaryota; kingdom Viridiplantae; phylum Streptophyta; class Magnoliopsida; order Alismatales; family Araceae; genus Amorphophallus; species Amorphophallus konjac. The sequence continues at coordinate 30,854,496 of CM040120.1, forward strand.
CTACCAACATCTCTCACATAGCCAATCAAACCACTACACTTTCACTATATGTGAGCAGTATAATCTTTTTTTATGATATACTCTCACTCTCCATTAGTAGTATTTTTACTCACTCTCACTATATATGAGTAGTATTTTGATACACTCCCACTATCCATCAGAGGTATAACTAAGATCAAGACTATTATGTCCTCTGTGCAGTCAACGCCGTGAATCTGATATAGCCAACCAATGGCCAGGCCAACGTAGATGCAAAGTTTGATTGTTTCGGAGAAGACGAGGAAGAGATTCTAATCTTGCTCCCCACCAAGTCTGGTAACCCAACCCAAGGGTTCGGAGAACATCAAGCACTCCCTACCATAGAAGGGGCAGCCGAGGAAGCTTCCTCTGCCCTTAATTCCCCTGAGGAATCCAGTACCGTAAATCTTTCTAGCGAGGAAGTGGTCCAGAACACCTGCCAGGAGGCTTTGTCAACTTCAGCCAGCGACACTAGAGAAGCTTCATCGGCACCAGCCAACAACCTCAAGTAGAGCCCACTTGTATCCAACCATGGTTCTATAGAGGCCCCACTATCGTCAATTGATGATCTCTGAGAGCTTTTGCCGATAGTCATTGGCGACGTGGAACAAACACTATTGTGGTCCAACGATGGTGACCACCAAGTCTCATTAGCACTAACCAATGACTTCGAAAATCAAGAAGTATATGAAGTCAACACCAATAACAAGGACTTCATCAACTTGCAACTTGCTCCTCCCGAGTTGGAGGACGGCGACCAAGCAACGATCGACGAGCTAGTCGAGATAAACCTAGGAGAAGCTGAGACACACCAACCTATGTTTGTAAGCACTCTTCTCAATGAAGTAGAAAAGTAAGCCTACAGGTAACACCTGTTTGAACACAAAGACTATTTTGCCTAGACTTACAAGAAGATACCATGGGTAGACCCTTCCGTAGCGGAGCACGAGCTAGCTATCTCTCCCTCAACAAGTCTAGTTAAACAGCCACAATAGCGTATGCACCATGAGTTAGAGCTACAAGTCGTGGCCAAAGTTAGCAAGATGGCGGAAGTTGATTTCATCGAGCACTGCATCTACCCCGTCTGGCATGCAAACATTGTCCCGGTCAAGAAGAAGAATGGCCATATCCGCATCTACGTCGACTTTTGAGATCTTAACAAGGCCTGTCCCAAGGATGACTTCCCAATACCAATCACTGAAACAATGGTCGACATGACCACCAGACACAAAGCCTTATCTTTCATGGATGAGTCATCTGGCTACAACTAGATCCGAATGTCCCTCAAGAACAAGAACTACATAGCCTTCCAGTCCCCCAAGGGGATTTTTAACTACATCCAGATGCCCTTCAGTTTGAAAAATACTGACGCTACCTACCAAAGGGCCATGACCAAGATATTTGATGAGATGTTGCACAACATCGTCGAATGCTACATAGACGACCTCGTTGTCAAGACCAAACGACAGGAAGATCATCTGCATGACTTGCGCCAAGTCTTCGATAGACTTTGGCAATACGGGCTCAAGATGAACCCCATGAAATGTGCTTTCGGTGTATCTAGTGACAAATTCCTTGGCTTCGTGGTCAGATACCGAAGAATCAAGGTGGATCCCAATAAAATCAAGGTGATCTGGGACTTCCACCATCAAGAAATCTCACTTAGCTCAAGTCCTTTCAAGGAAGATTGGCCTACATTCAGAGGTTCATCTCCAACCTCACCGGTCGTTGCACGTCCTTCAGCAACCTCATGTAGAAGGATGGACGAGGACTGTCAACAGACTTTTGAGAAAATCAAGGAGTACCTCCTTACTCATCCAGTCATTGGGGCACCTATTAAAGGTAAGCCCCTTATACTATACATCGCCACTATGGACGCTTTCCTAGAAGCCTTGATGGTGCAAATCAATGAGGAAGGTAAAGAGTAACTACTCTATTATCTTATTTGGAAGCTGATCGATCCTAAGCACTGCCACTCTCCCAAAAAGAAGGTCTGCCTAGCACTGGTATTCGTCGTAAAGAAGTTACAGCACTATCTCCTGTCACATCGGGTGAAGCTTATATCCAAGCATGACCCGCTCAAATTTCTCCTCAAGCAGCATGTCCTCTTAGGCAGATTGGGAAAGTGGACTTGTTAATGAAGTATGATATCACATATGTACCTTGAAAAGTAATCAAGGCACAAGACATGGCTGAGTTCCTAGTAGTGCATCTGGTGCCAGAGGACTCACCTCTCAACACAGAACTCCCCGACGAGGCATCTCTTGTTTTGCAACTCCAAGACATGGGGGAACACACAGAAGATGTCTTGCATCATACGATGCAAGAAGCTCTCACAGTTAACATACCCTGTTGGGAGCAGTACTTCGACGACGCCTCTCGAAGGGTTTGTTAGCGCAGCAAGAGTGATATAGAAGGGGGGGATGAATAGATCACTCCCGTTTTCTGAAACTTCAGCGGAAAATCACTACTTCAAAAATCACCCTACCGAATATAGCTAAACAAACTAGCTAATGCAGTGAGAAACTAAGATATAGTAATAAGGTGCGATTGGAAGAGGCCGTCCACACACAAGCACATTGCCAAGCAGATAGAGAGCATCAACAATTGCAGCAAACCACAGAGGAGACAAGAGATTTTAAGGTGGTTCGATTGTAGTCCACAATCTACATCCACCCCTCACTCCAACTAGAGTAAGGATTCCACTAGCCAATGCTAGAAACCTGCAGACTCAGTCTGCGAACAATGTGCTGCCACACAGCTTGAATAACCAAGGGAAACAAATCCCTCAACCAAACTCTGCTACCCACAGAGCTTGAAACCTGTTCCAGCTACCAGCTAGAACAGAACCGGAGATAGCTCTCCCTTCCTCCAACCCGGAGAAAACCTACTAATGACAACCCGTCACTAGCAAAACTAGAGATCTACGATCTCTCTTTCTCTGCAGCCCAGAGGGAAACCGGAGTAACACTCCCTTCCTCCAAACACCGGAGGGAAACAGTTCGGAATCATAAGTATGAGCAAATACAAAGAAAAACAGAAGAGAAACAAAGACCAACGAAGAACAACAGTCGTTTATGAAAAACCAACACAAATGTAGCTTCCGAGGAAGTAATTCTTCAAACCACAGACACTGCTCTCTCTCTCTCAAACATATTCCTCTCAGATCTGGATAAAATGGGACTCCCTACTCTTTCTCTTTTCTTGATCCTGTAACCTCACACAAATGCCTTCTGCTCTTTCTTTTCACGATCATCTTCTACTGAAGGACGATGCTCCATATATATAGCAGACGATTGGCGTGTGGCTTTCAGGTTCCCGCCCATGAACTTTTTGCCAGATCATTTGAATTTCGACCACATGACAACATCCTGACTGGGTTGCCATCCACGTGTCATGTTCCTGGTTTCTTGGATCACGTGCCAGGTGCCAACCTCGGATCACGTGCCCAATCATCAGCCTGAATCACCTGTAGACAGAGACAAAAGGAATGTATATACTTAGTTAGTTCAGGCTTTTAACACGAGTGTATATACTTCAGAAGCAGCAACTGAATAAGTGTGTACACTGAGAGAGTGTATAGACTTGTAAGACTTTATGCAATCTCAGTGGATATACTTGCTGAAGAATGCATTATCATTACATGAGGGAGTGTGTATACTTCTGTGAAGTGTATGAAGCCACCGAGTGTATAGACTTGTTGAGGGAAGGGCTATACAGACTTTAGGACCTATGAAGACGATTGAATAGACTTTTCCTTAGGAGGGGTCGACCCACCACTGTCCAGACTATGCAGACAGAGTGTAGACAGAATCAAGTAGAGCATATTATCTGACAACCATATGAACTGCACTCATTTACATGATGAAATATGAATTAATCTAGAGATAGAAGATTGATTTATAGTGTGAGACATCATCAAAACCGTAGGGATGCAACAATCTTCCCCTTTTTGATGATGGCAACACTATGAATCAAGCAATATCATGGCATATCAAGCAATTAAATGCAGCTTCAACAAACAAAGCAAATTCAAAGCAAGTGCAAGCACAGACAAATTAAACACTACTACAGAATCACTTCTTTCTCAAAAACCACTCCCCCACAACTCATGATCTGATCTACTGATATTGCTAAACTTCTCTCCCACTTTGACATCAGCAAAAGGAAATGCAGAATATATGAAAGTGCTGGAGACATGAAGATGAAGTGCAGTAACTGCTGAGTGCAGAAAGTCATGAGTAGGTCTTAAGAGAATAAGTGAGGTTCTAAACTCAAGTGAAGATTCTGTAAACTCCAGTACACAATAGAGACATAGAATGATAGAAAGGTTTATCAGCATACAAAGTGTATGATTTAGAGCAGGAGTTAACAAGTATGGCCTGATATAGCTGAGCATTCAACTATCCTACAAGACAGCAAGAGATAAATTTAGAGAGGTGTTCTCAAGGTATTGAGGACAAGCAATCCATTAGTTGCACAACAACAAGGAATTTTTGAGATGATTTTCAAGAAGATCAATGAATAAGTTGGTGATTCACTCTTTTGACATTAGAGAGACACCTTGATTAGAGGCCTGAATCCCCAGTTACTCAGAGTGAGTACCTCATTACTTCCTTTTTTTTTTATTAAGGAACAGAGTTAGTAACTGTGGCTTTTGACATGAGAAAACACCTTGATTAGAGGCCAGAGTCCCCAGTTACTCACCAGCAATCCACCATTGCTCTGTAATGTCTTTTTATTCATTTTTAAGCATTTGACACCTCATGACCTAGGATAAATATTCATTTCGTTGATGAAACTCCCAGTTTCTCAGTGCCCAAAACAAGACATGTTTGTTCAGTTAAGCCCTTGTGTTAAAGAGATAGAATGATTGAAAACAATACCAGAAGGACTATTTCTTGAAGTGAGTCTTGAAGTCTAGATTTCAAGTTGATTGGGTCAGATATCAAGACATAAAAGTTTTGGCCTGAACCAGAATTATTAACAATGTAGGAAGATATACCTTTTACAATTAATCCAGATCTCTAAAAGAATACTAAAGGAAAGATTCTGACTGGATTTTAGAATCACTGACTTATAGACTTAAGAATTAAGTGATATTCCACTGTCTGAGAGAACCACACTAGATCTGTCATGAAAACCAGCAAAGACACATATCTAGTCAAACTTTTTGAATCTGTCAAAGAACTCTTCCTCTCACAGCTCAATCAGCTCCCCCTCACTCAAAGCAGTCCTGAAAACTAACCAACAGATAGACAGAACTCCCCCTCACAAAAAGAACAGACTTCACATTTAAGACAGTTTGTATAAGCCTAATTCTCTTTTTAGTGTTGTGAATTTTTCATTATCCAAAGGTTTAGTGAAGATGTCAGCAATCTGATTATCTGTGCCTACATGAATCAGTTCAAAATTGCTTTTAAAAATCTCATCTCTTATGAAATGATGCCTTATCTCTATGTGTTTGGTGCGTGAATGTAAAACAGGATTTTTGGCAAGATTAATGGCACTTGTGTTATCACAATAGATAGGTGTGCACCCCAGGTCTACTTGGTAGTCCTGAAGCTGGTGTTTAATCCATATGACTTGTGTTCCACAACTCCCTGCAGCTACATATTCAGCTTCTACAGTGGAGAGGGCCACAGAATATTGTTTCTTGGAGCCCCAAGACACTAAACACCCACCCAAAAATTCACAATGACCACTAGTGCTTTTCCTGTCTAGTTTACATCCTGCATAATCAGCATTTGTGTATGCAACTAAGTTAAATGTGTGTGATGCAGGAAACCATAAACCAAGAGAATGAGTAGCTGACAAATATCTGAAAATTCTTTTCATTGCAGCTAAATGTAATTCAATAGGTCTAGACTGATACCTTGCACACATTCCTACACTGAATTGTATATCAGGTCTAGAAGCTGTCAAGTAAAGAAGAGATCCAATCATACCTCGATAAAGTTTGGCATTTACTTCTTTACCTGTCTCATCTGCATCCAGTGAGGTATTGGTACCCATGGGTGTTGTAATGTGCTTTAGGTTTTCCATACCAAATCTCTTGAACAGTTCCAATGTGTATTTGGTCTGGTTGATGAAGCACCCATCCTCTAGCTGCTATACCTGCAAGCCAAGAAAGTATTTTAGTTCACCAACCAAACTCATTTCAAATTCAGCAGACATCATTTTAGAAAATTCATCACATAATTCATGCTTAGTTGATCCAAATACTATGTCATCTACATATACCTGAACTATGATGAGATCTCTATTTGTACCCTTGGTAAATAGAGTTTGATCAACCTTACCTCTTTTGTAGCCCTTGCTGATCAGAAATTCAGTCAATCTTTCATACCATGCTCATGGAACCTGCTTTAGACCATACAAGGCTTTGTTTAACCTGAAAACTTGGTTAGGTTGAGGAGAGAATTGAAATCCGGGGGGTTGTTCAACAAAAACCTCTTCTTTAATGACTCCATTTAAAAAGGCACTTTTAACATCCATTTGTTGGAGTTTTATATTCTTTGAACATGCAAAGGCAAGCAGCATTCTTATAGCTTCCATCCTAGCAACAGGTGCATAGGATTCATCGAAGTCTACACCAAATTCCTGACAGTAGCCCTTGGCTACTAATCTGGCCTTATTCCTTGAGATGACTCCATCTTCATTCATTTCATTTTTGAACACCCACTTAGTTCCTATGATATTAACATTATCTGGTCTTGGAACAAGTTCCCAGACATTATTTCTTTCGAACTGGCCTATTTCCTCACACATTGCATTGACCCAAGCTTGATCAGCCAAGGCCTCTTCTACTGTTTTGGGTTCAATTTGTGAGATTAAAACAATTAAGTCATCATTATTCACATTCCTAAAATGAGACCTAGTCCGAAGAGGATCTTCAGGATTGCCTATGACATTATCTATCGGATGGTCTTTAAGAAATCTAACATTGGTTGAAGACTCACCTGTTTCTCTTGGCCCTTCCTGATTGAGGGGATTTGTTGTTCCACTCGGCTGAGTCTTCTCTTCTTCTTGGTCTTCTAGGAATTCCCCATCATGATTGGAGTCCCTGTCAAAATTTTCAATGTTAGACACACCTTTCTTTTCACTGAAAATAATGTGTGGAGACTCTTCCACTTTCTGATCTGATATGTTAAATACCCTATATGCCATTGACACTTCAGAGTAACCTAAAAATATTCCAAGGGAGCTTTTAGCTTCAAACTTATCTAAATCTTTCTTGTCATTGTTATGAATAAAACATTTTGTTCCAAAAATTCTGAAATGAAACAAGTTTGGTTTCTTACCTTTTAGAAGCTCATAGGGTGTTTTCTTGTGAATGGGTCTTACCATGGCCCTGTTGATTATGTAAGTTGCTGTATTGTCCGCTTCTGCCCAAAACCTTCTTGGTAACTTACTTTCAATCAGCATGGTTCGGGCCATCTCCACCATAGTTCTATTTCTTCTCTCCACAATCCCATTCTGTTCAGGTGTCCTGGGAGAAGAAAACCTGTGAGTTAGTCCCTCTCTTTCACAAAGATCGGAAAACATGGAGTTTTCAAACTCACCTCCATGATCAGATTGAATAGTACAGATCTTGTGTTTTCCTTCTTGTTTGACCTTATTGAAAAATAGATTAAACTTTTGAAATGCATCACTTTTATTTGCTAAGAAGAATATCCATGAATATCTAGAGAAGTCATCTATGATGACATAGCCAAACCTGTTTCCATTAAGACTCTGAGTTCTAGTGGGTCCGAAAAGGTCCATATGGAGAAGTTCCATTGGTCTAGAGGACAATGGCTCAGATCTTAATTTAAAAGAATTTCTCGTCTGTTTGCCTAGAACACAGGCATCACATGATTTTGATATAGAATTGAATTTAATTCTAAGCATGCCTCTAACTAAATCATGCTTGACCAATTTATTTAAAGTAGTAAAGCTAGCATGACCTAAACGTCTATGCCATTCAAAAACATCATTTTCAGAATTGGCAGATAAATAAATATTAGATTCAGATTCCTCATCTAAGTCTACTATGTAGACATTATTAATCCTGTTGGCTACAAATTTAACCACATCAGAATGTATTTCAAAGATTTTGTATAAATTATCATCAAATACAACTCTGTGACCCTTGTCACATAACTGACTAATGCTAATCAGGTTGTGTTGCAGACCTTCCACAAGTAGAACTTTTTTAATGGAGTTTGTGGAAGTCTTACCTACTGTGCCAACTCCAATTATCTTACCTTTGTTCTTTCCTCCAAACTTAACCAGACCTCCTACCTTCATCTCTATCTTGCTGAACTTGGATCGGTCTCCTGTCATGTGCCTGGAGTAGCCACTGTCGAGGTACCACTTGTTGTCTTCAGCTGCCAGGCCGACCTACACAACAAAGTCAAGCAAAGTGATTTGGAACCCAAGATGAGTTGGGTCCAAAGACATTGTTCAATTCTCTGATCAAATGTTTAGGAATCCAGATTTGCTTCAACATTGTTTTCTCTTGCACCTTTACTTCTGTTTTATTGAAATTATAGCCGGCTGGTCTGGAAAAGTAAGTTTTATTCCATTCATTAGGCTTGCCATTTCTAGAATATCTCTTGTAAGTTTGTTGATCAGCAGATTTTTGAAGATGATGATCATTTCTCCAGTAGGTCCTCTTTGGACCCATTTGATTGTAGTACTTCCATCTTTTCTTCTGATCCCCTTGCTTGGTCCATTTATCATTTATGTTCTGATTGGTAGGCTTAGTGAAATTTTTCATAAAATTCATTCCCATTTTAAAATGTTGACCAGTAGTGTTTTTAGAACTTTCCTTCTGACCTTGAGTTCCCTTACTGCTGTTTGAGCTGGATGGTGTGTCCAGCTTTTCTTTTCCCTTCTCTGGGCAGAAGGTAATGGTTTTGAATTGTAAGGGTCTTTTGTTAGATGGGTCATAGCCTAGACCCTCCTTATTGAAATTAACCCTAGCCCCCAGTATTGCATCCAGACTGGATTTTTCTTGGACAAACTTTTCCAAGACTTTCTGTTTGTCTTCCAGCTCCTTTTGAAGGGACTCAGAATTTTTTAGAAGTTCACCATTGACTTTCTTAACAGCTTCGTATTTTTTTGAGTTCACTCTACTTTCATTTAAGCTTTCTTCAATTCGTATTTTGAGTTCATTTAGCTGATTTTGATTGTCCTGGTTTTCTCCCTTGAGCTTATCATTTTCTTTTCTTAGTGAGGTCATTTCTTCTAGTTGCTCTTTTAGTTTCTGATTTTCCTCACAGACCTGAGTTTGTTCTTCAACAGTGGTATTAAGTTTTCTTTTCAGAACTCTATGCTCTTTATTAAGAGAATTAAACTTATCTAACAATTCACCATAAGCATCCTCCCAGTCATCAATCGAGAAAATTTCAAAGATAGTTATTACCTCTTCCTCGCTGTTTGTCATTAGGCAAATTCCTTCTTCATATTCCTCTGAGGAAGTGTCTTCGGGATCTTCTTCTTTCTCGCTCCATGTGCAGACCATCGCCTGAGGTTTTTTCTTCTTCTGCACCTTTGTGTTCTTCCTCTGAAAGTAGGGACCCTTCTTCTGAAGATCTGGACACTCGCCTTTCATGAGTCCCTGTCTGTTACAATGAAAACAAGTAAGTCTCTTAGAATTTCTAGCCTTATGATTGCTAGATTCAGCATTCTTGCCAAAGGAATATGGCTTCTTCCTCCTAAAGGTTTTCCCCTTTTTCTTCAAAAATTTTCTGAACTGTCGAGTGAGCATTGCCTGCTCCTCCTGGTCGAGATCAGAAAAACCATCAAGCTCGGACTCGGACCCGGGGCTACTGCTGCTGTTCCCGCTGTTGCTACCCTTGTTGCGGGATGCCCTTAAAGCTACATTCTTAGCCTTCCTATCACTTCCTTCACCGCCTCCTTTGAAATTCATCTCATAGGTCATGAGGGATCCTATGAGTTCATTCACAGTCAAGGTAGTCAGATCTTTTGACTCTTCAATCACAATGGCCTTAGTGTGCCATGCCGGGGATAGAGATCTCAGAATTTTCCTGACAATGTCTGCCTCAGCTAGCTCTTTCCCTAGCCCCTTAAGAGTATTCGTGATCAAAGATAACCTAGCATACATTTCAGTAATATTCTCCTCTGGTTTCATTTTAAACAGTTCATACTCAGAGGTGTAGACATTTACCTTTGAGGCTCTCACTTGAGCTGTACCTTCGTAGATTAGCTGCAGCTCGTCCCACATTCGTTTGGCAGTCTTGTAGGAAGATATGCGAGCATATTCCTCTGGGTGAACAGCACACTGGATGATGTTCAACGCCGTCCAGTAGAGTGAAGATAGCTTGACATGGTCATCTGTCCACGCGTCCTCGTTCGGTGGCAGATCATACGGCCCAACAGTAATTACTCTCCACAGCTTATGGCTCTGAGCCCTGATAAACACTATTGATAGGTCCAGAGGGGGGTGAATGGACCTTTACCAGTAAAACATTGAGGATTAAAAAATAAGTTCTCAATTAGGAGTTTCCGAAAAAGATCTTAACGGCCAAACACTAACCGCGCAGAACGATCAGCTAGGAAGATAGAGATAGATCGGCCTAGACAAGCATCTACCGAATAGATCCAAAACCAGAATAGAAACCAAACACACTGCGCCAGGGATTTTTAAGGTGGTTCGGTCAGACCTCCAGTCTGCCTATGTCCACCCCTCACTTCAAACCGAAGTGAGGCTTCCACTAGCACTGGCTAGCCAAGCAGACTCAGTCTGCGACTACGGCTGATTCACAGCTTCACCAGGGGAACACCCTCCCCTCTTCCTCCACACCCGGAGGGAAACCTAAGGACTCCAAGTCTCTAGAAACTAGGAAACAAGTTCCTCTTCCTCCAACCGGAGGGAACACTAGTGATCTGCAGTCACTAGAACCAGAGACCAAGGTCTCTCTTCCTCTGAAGCCCAGAGGGAACCCACAAGCAGCACACGGCCACTTGCAACTGGAGACAGCGTCTCCCTTCTCCTGAACCAACAGAATAGGAGGACCACCGATCTCAACCTGAGAATCGGAGACAGAACTAGAACAGTAAAGAAAGATCAAAAACAAGAAACTAAAAAGATACAGCAGACTGAATGCTGGAACGATAAAACACGGAATATAGCTCACAATAGAGCAGACTGGTTCGGATTTGATCCTGAAACCAGAATCCTTCTTCTTCTTCTTCTTTCTGAACTCTCAGCTTCGAGCTCTCTCTCTCTCTCTCTCTCTCTCTCTCTCTCTCTCTCTCTCTCTCTCTCTCTCTCTCTCTCTCTCTCTCTCTCTCTCTCTGCTATTCTCTCTTCTTCCTCTTCTTCAGTTTCTGCCCTCTATTTTCTTCTCTTCTTTTGCTGGATCGAACTCTCTACACTTCTGCTTTTTCCTTTTTTCCTTTCGATCCCTCTTCATCTGTGGACGAAGGCTTCAATATATAGCAGCAGCAGGTGGATAAGGTACAGAATGCGTGTGCCTCCCACACCCGATCCAGAACCTTCTTTCCACGTGCCCTTATAGCATTGGTTCCTTTAGTATTGGATCACGTGCAGCCCAGTCACTGGGGAATATTCTTCCTCGGACCACCTTCTTCTTTATGTTTTTCTTCTTCTCCTGCAAAGAGATTAAAACCATTAATACTCAGGGTTCTCTCTCTCTATATATATACCTGAAATAAGTCGGTTGACACTCAAGCTAAAGCTGCACGAGGTGTGTAGGAACAACAAAAGGTGCACTATACTGAGAACGACACGAGGTACATAAGATGACTACAGCACGAGATAAAGAGAGAACGACACGAGGTACCACAGTAACAAAGCTAACACTACAAAGAGAATGACACGAAGTCAGATGAGAACAGCACGAGGTGAGAAGGAAATAACACGGAGTAAAACGGTAGTAAAACACGCGATCAGAGGAAACCTGGATGAAGATAGAAAGAAGCAACACGAAGACATAAAAATAACACTAAGACACAAACACAGAAATAACATGAAGACTCAAACACAAAAATAACACGAAGACACAAGCACAAAAGATAACACGAAGACACAAGCACAAAAGATAACACGACGACACAAGCACAAAAGATAACACGAAGACACAAACATAGAAACAACACGAAGAACGACCAATCAAAATGACTAAGTTGACTCGAGGTCATCGGTGAATCAATACGAGAATCAACACGAAATATCAAACAGCAAAGGGAACGGCACAAAGTGAAATGACACTTTACACTAAAATGACTTGAAGACACAGGAAAACGACTCGAAAACGAGGACGACACGGGCTGAAAATAACTCGAAGATGAAAACAGAAACCGACACGAAGTGTGGTCACAAAGCAAAAAGGACACGGGTTCTAGGAAAAACAACACGAAGACAGAAGACGGGAACGGATACAACGACACGTGATAAAACAGTGAAAGCAGGAAAATGACTCGAGTAACTACAGTAAATGACACAAAAACACAAGAGCAAAAATAAAAAGGATAACTTGAGATGAGCAACTAAATACTGAAGAAACGACACGAGGTTCACAGGAAAACGACTCGAAGTTCATCAGAACAAATCGAGCTGCTTCAGTAAACAGCACGAAGACAATCAACAAACATAGTTGGAACAATACGACGTACAAAAGGACAACACGAAGTGTAGTAAACACAAACAACACGAAGTATGAAAGGAACAGTACGGACATACAAGGTACTACCTCATAGCAGTTTTCCTGTTAATCATGGAAATTTCAATTGCATAACATTACGCAAGATATCTGATTAAAATGATAATATTTAACATAGTGATGCTCATCATCAAAACACTAGGGAAGTCACAAAAATCCAACAATCTCCCCCTTTTTGATGATGGAAACACTATGAGTCTTGAGTCTTTGCAGGAATAATTTTCAACCTGTTCAAAGCTAAACATCATCAGCACCATCATTAATCATCATTAAAGAATATTAAAGAATCATTAACAACAAAAAATCATTCTCAATCGTAGTAGTAGCAAAGACTTGAGTTCTCCCCCTTTGTCAACATCAAAAAGAAAGAAACAAAAGGAGGCAGACATGCAAATGATATGAGATGTAATTAACAAGTCCAAGAGTGTGAGAGAGCCTCAAAATGGGCAAAAAAATACAAAACACTATTTTTTAAGGAGAAAAGAATCTGGCATGTCTGCTGGAAGGGCCACGCAGCCTGTCTTGTGGTGGTCTACCCCTAGGAGCAACAGAGGAGAAATCTTGAGTTGGACCTCTGCTGGAGGATGCCTGACCAGGGGCTGAACCCAAGGCAGAGTGAAGATCCTTCAAGTCATTGGACAATTCAGCTAGCCAATACACAACGGAGCTTCTGACATGTGCCACTTCTGAAATGATGTCTTCTTGGCGAATATTAACAGATTCATATCTGTCAGTCAGAGTTCTTACTTCTGCTAAGAAAACAATCAATTTGTCATAGATCTTTTGGACATCTGGACCTAGGGCACTAGATGACCCTTTCAAAACTTCTAAGGATGTCTTGATCTCAAAACAATGATCTATAATGCTGACAGATGACTTAAAGGAGGAAAGATGAGCATCTTGTAATTCACGAAGTGCTGTTGCTATCTTTGAACATACCTCCTGCAAGCTTTCCATCGATGACCTGGTGGCATCATCTGAAGCTTTCTTGTTTGTCAGGAACTTTTTCCATTCAGTCAGGAGAGAAATTTCAAGCTTCAGTAGCCTGGAATGAACTTGATTAATATTTAGAGTGACATACTTGAGCAGATCATCCATTTTCTTATCCTGTCTCTGCATCTGCTGAGTCAAATTTATAAGGAGTTCTTCAATGTTGGGCGCCCGAGCAGATAGAAGTCGAGGTTGACCTAGGGGTGTACCATAAGATTCACAGCCAGGTGCTGTCCTCTCATCTGCTTCTTCTTGTACTGGCGTTTGGCTATCCCCTGCTGGAACCTGATCTTCATCTTCAGCTTGGATTTCTTTTTCAGGAAATACATTTTCAGGTGCTTCTTCTTCACTTTATGATTCTTCTTCTTGTTCTATGTCAGTAACTTTCTCCTGACACTCATGCACTCTTTCTTCCATGAGATCATCATCTGCAGAGTTTTCAACAGGTGCCTGTTCTATAATTTCAGCTGTAACCACGTTGTCAGCCTCTTCCAAGCTTTTCTCCACAGTCTCTCTAAGAATGAAATTAACAAACTCAGCAAGGTCTTGCACATTACTTTCTTGCTCTTGAGTAGGCTGTTCCACGGGCAACCTCACTTCTTCTGATGTCTTCCCAAAGGAATCAAACAAACCATCAGTATTTGTATCTAGTTCAGTTTGAATGCTATTTTCAGACATCCTAACTTCTTCAGATGCAATCTCAACAAGCCTCTGAAAAGATAGAGATGCTTCAGTAGGTGCAGCAGAAGTAGCAGACAGTGGTTGTTCAGATGGTGTCTCCTGTAAAGCAACCTCAGAAGCTAATTCTAAAACTGTTTGGGCAGATTCTTGAGGGTGTTCCAGAAGCTCTCTCTGAGCTTGTGATTCTTTGACTTTCTGGGCCTTAACCTGCCCCATAAGAGAAGAACCCTCCAAGCCCAAAAATACTGAAACAAAATTCATGTTAAATATGTTTCGACCCCTAACTTCAGACATGGCTTCTCCATCCAAGGAAATCTTTGAATACTTGAAGATGTCTGTCAGATGGGTGGCGTAGGGCAGGTGTCTTTTGGACCCAATACACCCCTTCATGACAGAAAAAATAATTTCAGGCAGACAGATCTTTACATGCTGAATCAGACAGAACAAAAGAAATCTCTGAGTGTCTGTGATTCTTCCTCTAGCTCCAGTCTGTGGGGTGACTATAGAGGCAATGATGTTATGAAGAAGCTTGTGAAGAGGGGGAAATGATAAGGTTTGGTAAGCTTTCAGCTTCAATTGCCCCTTGTCATGAATGTTACTGGGTTTACCAGTAATGACCGAAAAGGCTTCATGCAGACTATCTAAACCCTCTCTCCACCTCCCCTTTTTCTGGAATACTGAGAGCTTTGTGGAGAGAGTCACACGTTACTGCTATCTCAATCCCCTTAACAGACGAGATCAGAGCAGACCTATCTCGGCTCAAAGACAAATTATTATAAAATTCCATTACCAGGCTAGGGTAGTAGACACGGTGATTTTCTAGGAATTTCCTCCAATCCTGAAACTCAAAAATCTCCAAAAGTTCTGGAAACTTCAAAACCATGGATTCATCGCCGAAATCTATTATACTTGGAGGAATAATTTTCCCACTCTCTAAAAACACGATAGACTGAGAAGGCCTGGTACCTTGTGCAGAAGAAATTTCCACAACTATTTCTGGTTCTAGACATCTTTGCTGCTTGGACGAAGGCTCCTCAACTGTTTCTTTTCCCTTCCTCTTCCTTTCAACAGGAGCGACAGATTCTAGCTGATCCATTTGCCGTAACTCCCAGAGTATCAACTCTTCCTTGCTGGTTGCTGCTGGAGATGAAGCTAGAACCAAGAACGGAAGAGAACTCTGTGGGGGAGATGAGATTTTCGTGAAGAAAAATGAGCGGGAGAGAAGGGTTTGAAGCTGCATACGAGACGTATCGGCACGAGGAGGAACAGGAAGCGGCAAGGGCAAACGAGGGTTTTTGGATGTAACCTTGAGGAACAAGAAGGGTTTTGGGGGGTCACTTTTCACTCTTATCGAACTTTTCAGGAAATACCCAGACTACCCTCATTCAATATGTAACACAGCCATTGCCCGTTAAAGTTCGCTCTTCAATATATGGATTTATTATATTCTTCCGAATACCTTGGTCAATTACCTCAAGACATTAAATCAACAAGATCACAAAACTAGCTGTTAAAGGTACTTAGCCTACTGAAGGTCACGATTAAAATACTCCTTATGTTTGTCAGGCAAAGAAATAACAAATAGATAGTCAAGTAGGGTTCATTACTTCATTTAAAGGACAAGAGAGGGCATACAGAGTCAACCAATTTGTTGAGCACTTAGGTAGAATTGTCCCTTTTTACACAAGGAGACATGTTTATAAGACACCAGAATCCCTGGTTACTCAGGACAGGCTACCTTTATGCCAATGAAAACCAATGAATTTTTGTTGACTTTTCTTTCCTTTTTTTTATTTTAACTTTTCTATAAAAAATAGAGATAGCTAATTGTATCATGACAGAAACTCTAGGCTTCTTTGATCTAGAATATCTATTTCTCCACAATTGCCATTGCACTTCCACAAAGTATGGCGTATTCCCTGGTAACACCTCTCATGATCTTGGACAAAAGACAGAGTCCTTACTTAATAAATTTTTTTTTTTTAAATCTCATAGCCCTTTTCACATAAGTTTCAGTTAAAACGAAATCCTCCGCAAGATTTTTCCATTTAACAGAAAGTTTTACAATATGTTGACCAACAATAGAGAGGATAACTTAGAAGGATTAAAGGACAAGATATAACCCCCATACATTAAAGTTCTTTATTAACAGGTGTAACTTGTTACAATAGATTTTGGGTGATTTAAGGTATTCTGATCAAATCTGATAAGAGTAACAAAGCTATAAGAAGGAATTTTTCTTCAAGAATATTCCTGAACCAAAGGGGATAAGAAAAGGATAAGAAGGTGACAAACAGAATGGAGAGAGATGAGATGAGGTGAGAAGCACTCCTTACAGCAAAGCAGCAAGTGAGAGATTACTCTAGAAAGTAAAGACCAAGGAGCTCACAAATGAAATCTTCCTGAGGAAATTCAATTTCGTAACCAGAGAATGCTCTTGGGCAATAAGCTGCAACCTCATGAGATGTCTGAACTCAACACCAACTAACCACATCGGCAGACAAAGGTTCTTCAGATACCAGATGACCTGACAAGCTCCTTTTCAGCCCACGCTAGGACATCTCACACACAACTCTTGAAAATATTAATTATTTATTGAATAACATACATGCTATCAGCTGAAATGCAATACGTTGAAGCAAACTTATGGTTTTTCAAATAAATGGAATGTGATGCAATGAGCACGAATCAGTAAGTTGACACAATAATTGTATGCCTCCCCCTGACTATGAGCATGAATTATAGCGTGATACTAAGTATCCAACCAAGAGAGATTTTAGCAAAGCAGTCAGAGGAGGACACTCGTGATCGTGGAATATTTAGTTGCACACAGACTACATCACAGAACCAAATTTAAATCACAATAAAACAGAATTAAAGCAGGTATTGGGAATTGACCTGAATATTAAGATCCTGGGGTTTTTTCTTTTCGAGTGCCTTGGCTTATTACTCCTCTTTTTTCTTCAGCTTCCAAGGCACACCTGCAGGTTAGTAAACTATTTTGCACGAATAGGCACCCAAGAAGTCTTGGGTCCTGAGTTAGCAGTGACATTCCTAGCAGGTTTTCTAACCAATCTCCTAGCAGCATGGTCATCAGATTTCATCAGATAGCAATTATTCATTGAATGACCAGTTGTACCACAATAATAGCAAGATGCAGCAGGTTTCAGATTGGATTTATGCACATTATTATTAACATGATTTTTATGCACATATGTATGAAAATTTTTGTTAACAGAATTGAAATTCTGTTTACCAAAACCAGCATTGCTTTGGTATCCTGCCAGCCAACAGGTTACAGCCCTGTGACCTGGCTTTCCACAGTTAAAACAATGAGAAGAGTTCATTCTCTTAAAATTCTCTTTTCTACCCTGACCATGCCAGCATTCAATGGCCCTGTGGCCTGTCTTTCCACAGTTGACACATGCAGAGTATTTTCTATTTGCAGCAACTTTATTCCTATCAACATCATTATGGTTTGCAGGAAATTTAGCATGATGTGAAGAATATATTTTCTTACCATTTGCGAACCAGCATTGTGCGATGCTGTGTCCTAGTTTGCCACAGTGCAGACATTCAATTTTCTTTTTCTGGAATGAAGAATTTTTATCATGAAGTTTCTTAGCATTCATTATCCCGGCCCTCATATCATCTTTCTCCATCAATTTACACTCATGCATTAAATGTCCAAGTCTATGACAGTAGTGACATGACATTTTCCTTTTAGATGAGTGTGTGTGCGGACTGTGATCAACATGCACAGATGAGCCCTTTTTATTCATTTTCTATTTTTTATCCTGTTCTTGTGTTTTCTTAGCCTTATAGTGAGGTGGAGAAGAAGTAGAAGGTTTTTCCTGTTCAGATGATTTAACAAAAACAGTTTCCAAATTTGATCCATAGACCTTACTCATGACTGGACTGTACCCCAGCCCCTTTTTCTCAAAAGTAGAGCTAGAAACAGAATATGTCTGAATTTTATTTTCAAAGATCTTTTTATTTACAGGGTTATAACCTAACCCCTCCTTCTGAAAATTGACTTTTACTCCCAGCAGTTTGTTCAGATTTTCTTGCCCATCAACAAATTTAGACAAAGATTTCCTTAAGTCTTGGATTTCTTCTTCTAAAGAGGCAATGTGTAACTCATAACTTGCAGTCTCTTGTTCACTGCAATTGACAGCCTCATTCAAGACTTTGTTGGCAATTATGTATTTCTCAACTTCCTTTCTCAACTCATCAATTTCTTTTAAATTATTGGACACCACATGTTTACCCTTTTCAAATGTCAGCAATCTCTCTGATAAGATGGTGTTCAACTATTTTAGTTTCTCAATTTCTTCCTTTAGTCTGTCATTCTGAATTAATTCGTTTATCAAAATCTGATCATCAGAGTCAGTTTCAGATTTTCTTCCATCCTTAAAAGTTTTCAAGTCTTTTTGCAGTTTCTCAATATTTTTCTGTAATTCAAAGTTGGCAGACTTAATGGCTTCAGATTTTTCAGCAAGTACTTTATTTTCAATCCTGAGCTTCTCTAAACTTTCCTTGCTTTCAGCTGAGGATTTTCTCAGGGAATCAATCTCACTCACATGATTCTTATTTCCATTGATTAGCACATCATTTTGTTTTTTCAGCATTTGTAGATTAGACACACAGGCATCATGAGAACTCTTCAATTCAGCACATTTTTTACAGTCAGACCTTGAATTATCTAATCCCTTATTCCTTTTTAATTTTTTATATCGTTTTTGTAATTTTTCATATGACTCAGATAAATCGCTGAAAGCATTTTCCCAATCTTCTATAGAAAAGTTCTCGAAGAGGTTTACCTCTTCTTCATTCTCCTCCACCTCTTGGCTGGTACTGTGGTCACTTCTGCTAACCATCATGCATGTGCTTTCATTTCTCCTGTGGGCTAGCTTCAGCTGGTCCATAATATCCTTGGCGGATCTGCAATCATGGAAACAAGAATGCAAGGCTTTATCAGTCACTGTTAACATTAGGTTTAAGGCCTTTTGATTCTCTTGGAACATCTGATTCTCACTGTCCGTCCACTTGGACCTTTTCTTGGGCAGTTCATACGGACCTTGTGAAATCAACTTCCACAAGTCCTTATCAGCTTGTTTAACAAACATGCGAAAAACACTGAACCATATATCAAAATCAGGTCCCTTAAAAATCGGTGGATTAGCCATTGCCATCAGTTCAAACGAACAGATATCAAACACTAACTCACAAGCAAAACAATGCATACAGAAAACACGTAGAGGATCCTCTGAGAATCGTTGGATTCTGAACCAGAGACCGCTCTGATACCAATTGATAGGTCCAGAGGGGGGTGAATGGACCTTTACCAGTAAAACATTGAGGATTAAAAAATAAGATCTCAATTAGGAGTTTCCGAAAAAGATCTTAACGTCCAAACACTAACCGCGCAGAACGATCAGCTAGGAAGATAGAGATAGATCGACCTAGACAAGCATCTACCGAATAGATCCAAAACCAGAATAGAAACCAAACACACTGCGCCAGGGATTTTTAAGGTGGTTCGGTCAGACCTCCAGTCTGCCTACGTCCACCCCTCACTTCAAACCGAAGTGAGGCTTCCACTAGCACTGGCTAGCCAAGCAGACTCAGTCTGCGACAACGACTGATTCACAGCTTCACCAGGGGAACACCCTCCCCTCTTCCTCCACACCCGGAGGGAAACCTAAGGACTCCAAGTCCCTGAAAACTAGGAAACAAGTTCCTCTTCCTCCAACCGGAGGGAACACTAGTGATCTGCAGTCACTAGAACCAGAGACCAAGGTCTCTCTTCCTCTGAAGCCCAGAGGGAACCCACAAGTAGCACACAGCCACTTGCAACTGGAGACAGCGTCTCCCTTCTCCTGAACCAACAGAACAGGAGGACCACCGATCTCAACTTGAGAATCGGAGACAGAACTAGAACAGTAAAGAAAGATCAAAAACAAGAAACTAAAAAGATACAGCAGACTATTGGCACCCAAAATATGATCACCGGCGAACAAGCCATAAAGACGAATGATCCGGTCCACCGAAGCACGGAAGCCGACAAAGATCAACCTATTGAAGACTTCTCAAGCTGTCAGAGCCTCGAGTCACTCCGTATAAATACGGGGACTTCGCCTCAAGGGAGCCGGGACGAATTCACAACCAACTGGCGGTGCGACCAAGCCTGCCCAATGAATCGGCATTGACTCTATCATGCTGCAAACACTACACCCGTTGTCCGATCAAGGACGGCGATCTACCCGGTGGATACCCACCTCATGAAAGGCTCTCCTGAGGATAAAGGAGTTCCCCCGGTTTCCCGAAACGGAGAACCGAAAGCTCTGACGGCGGAAGATCACGATCGCCCGGCATGGGCACGACTTCCCACCAAGATGGGCCCATTAGTGGCCGAATGATCTCCCGGCTCAGGCGGAAGAATCTCCTGGCTGTCCAACCCCCTAGAGAGCTGAGTACGAGCCAGGACGGACCAACAGCATGGAGCGTAGAGCCAAAGGCCGTGTCGGCAGAAAGCCTGTACGGTCAAGTCAAAGCTATCTAGAGTCTCAAGAACGGCCGTACGTTGACCTGGGAGCTTCGAAAAAACATCCCGCCAAGGTTTCGATGGGCATTGGCGAGATAATGTTCATGATGACTCCCGAAATCACCCCCGGACTCATCGGCTGAAGCGCACGAGGAGCATTAGCCCGGCGTGCCTTAAACCGACGCGCCCCCTCATGCGACGCCCCTGATCACGACGCGCTAAAGCCCATCTTCAGCCCTTAAGCCGGCGCGCAAATCACCCTGAGGGTGTCCAACCCCGGCGCGGTAAGCCTTGAAGGCTGTTCCCGGCGCGCTAATCCCACGCCGGTTCAAGTTCGAACTCAGGCCTCTATATATAAGGTTCTTCAAGAACAGAAAGAAAGGAGCGAGAGAGAAGAGGACAGACGGAGGCCAGACAGAGGCCAGATGGAAAAAAAGAAGAGAGACTCTCGAGAGGGAGGCTTCAAAAAAAAAGAGAAAAGCAGAGAGAAGAGGAGGGATCGAGAGAGAATTCCAGAGAGAAGAATAGCGCCTCTCCTGGGCGTCCTCCGCCGGTGACCTTCTTCTTCCCCGACTGAGTTACGATACTCTGTTTTCGGTAGCAGGTGGGCATCGGCGTTGTTCCTCCCCTATCTCCCGCCGATTTCCCCCCAATCTCCGTCTACTGGTTGTAAACCGAAGAGGGGAGGGATGGCAATGATATGAGCCGACCCCTCCCCTCCCCTGTGATTCATCCTGCCATTGTATGTTCCTCGGCGTCAATGAACGGCATTCTGGCAGTGATGTCGACGCCGGATTCTCAATGTAAACATTCGTTCGTTTTCCATCTTTGAATAGTGATACGTGTGCGAATGGTTAGGTCAACAGGCCGAGCTGATATTCAGAATATCTCTCTCTCTCACTTGTGCCAATGCGTATGTTGGATTCTCTTCGACGTAGCTGTAATTCCGATTCCATCGAAGCCTCGGTTATGCCCCGAACCATCGTGGGCTATAGAAACACCCCTCCCCGGGGGTTTTCTTTCGATCATTCGCTTTACATATGATTCAAGGATTTTTGCATCGTTCTTATCCTCATGGATAGAGCCGCGCCTCTGCGTGTGCCTCTATCCGCTATACAAGGGATCCACCCCTCTCGAACTTTGCTTTTCAATTGTTCGAGCAAATGCCCCTGCAACGATCTCGTTTCGTTTATGCATCTACTGCTCACATGCACCATACTCATCCACACAGCTCTGAGGGTTTCCGATGTTTCGATCGTCCGGGGAGGGGGACATTCCTCTGCTGTTTCTTGACGATTGCTGGCGACCGGGGGGGCTCCATCTCTCGATGGTGGGCACTCCCTCGAAGCCACTGCAGACAGTGACGGGGCCCTGGTTCAACGAAACTCAACCCCGACAAATTAAGGTCCGACCGAGACCGGGGGATGCGTGCTTTTTGTAGGCTAGCCCTCGGAGTCCTGCTCTCCGAATGGTCAATCTCTCCATGGGATGAACCATCGACTATGGGTCCGTCACCCCTCGTAGGCTAGCCCTCGGGGTATCGTCCCCACTGTCGACGGCTTCCTCCCCCTATTTCTTTCCCCCATGGAACCCTGGGTGCCCCTAGTAGGCTAGTCCTCGGGATACACCATCCACTGGGGTTTGCTGGCTGACATTGTGCAGACCGGTGATGTAGGGGCTTGTTCCACAGGTGAACATGACCCCGCTTATCCCCTGCAATTCTTTGCAATCCGGGGGAGATGTTGTCTAATTCTGGATAGATTAAGTTTATGAAGAACCTTGATGATCAATTGTTCCGAATCTAATTACCCCTGTGCTCGAGTATGAACCTCGTATTGGCTTAACATGTCATCCTCGGAGGACTCTGGACTTCAATCTAATAAAATTTCTTGGCCTCAATGGACTCAAAGTCCCCCAGATGGCCCCAACAAACTCAAAGGAGGTCCAAAGAGATGGGAATTTGGGCTAAAATGGCGCGGAGTTCCCCGGCGCGCCCTAATCTGGCGCGGTACCCCCCCGCGCCGGATTAAGGCCACACTCATATTCCCTTTTTTTTCTTTTGCGACTTTCCGGCGCGCCCCAGACCGGCGCGCCCCCAAGCTCTCGCGCCGTCTTAAGCTATTAGTAATGACCGCGCCGTATTAGCCGTTACACCTACGCTCTGCCGCGCCGTGTAAGTCGTAACCGCACCGGTTTTGAAACCCTTTTGATATTTTACTCACTCGCTTGCCTTGGGACGAGTCTCCTCTCTCGGGGGCGATGTCAATAAGTTATATCTGACAGTAAATCGAATAAAAGAGGGGCTAAGCGAGCCTGAGTTGTATCATCATCATCATCGCATCTGTTAGCATTCATGCTTTCGCTATCATACTCATGTCGTCCTTCCTCCTCTCGACGAGGGGCAATAAATGTGGTCGATCACCGCCGCCTTCGTGGCGCTATCTTCATGTTCAATATAATCATGAATGTCTTGTGTGCATGCATACATAGATCCCTGGGTATATTAAATGGCGTCGACTGAAAGCCGGATCATGTCTGGCCGGAAGCCTTCGTCACGCGCGATGGTGGTCGTCGGACCTGCGTCCTCCACCACGTACCGAGGAGCCATTTTCCCATTAAACTACGTATCTTCTGCATGATTAATGCTGCATCCTGCCTGTCATTGCTATAATCATCATGTAGTTCCTTTTCCGGCTTCGACAGCCCGATATCTCGGCAATTAATCAAAGGTGTTCCCTCCTCGTGGGGGATGTAATTAACGCCATAACCTTTTTGGTATGGCGGACTGCTGGTCCCGACCGAACCTCACATTCGCCCGACATGGGTCAGAATGAGCGCATAATAAAATCGTCACTCATGTGACTGGCACGCCCGCGTCATCAATCAGTCAGTTGATTACCAGTTAGTCGATTGGTTGATCGATACGCGAACGAAAGGAAAGCACGTCAAACAAGTCTGGCACGCCCGGTGGGGCCAGTGTCACCTTTCATCTCTTTGCCGAGATATCCGGGCTTCAAAGCCCTTTCAAAGGCTACTGATTATTTCGGTTTATCTTTGTAGGCAAACAATGACAACTCATGGAATAGCTGGCGTAGACTTCGATCAGTCGATAGTTGCTGGACACGCGCAAGGGTACCTGGCGGTACCCATGGAATTCGGCAGCTTCCCTGCCGCCGTAGGCTTCCCCAACTTTCTGGGTTTGGCCTTCATCGACATCCTGGAAGTCGAAGCCCCAGAACCTGCCAAGCAAACTATGGAGGAGGTGGAGCCTCTGAAGGTTCCCCGCTGCGACGACTTGCTCAAGAATCCGACCCTGGCCGCTAGCTATATGGTGCACCACGTTGTACGTGGGACGCACCCCGCTGTCGCCAACAAACACCCTGGAGGACCTCAGCGTCGCCAGGTCCGTAGGAACGCTACTGTGATCACCGGTACTGTGTCTCAGTTCGGGAAATCAATGCTGGTTGGAGGCATGCGCATCTTCCTCAACGGACGCACGGCACGGGTGACCCCGGACCGAGTCATCCCCAACGTTCCTGTCCACAACACATATCAAGCCCTTGCTGGAAGGAGGGCAGAAAGGGAAGAAGCCGGCCACCATGGCCAAGGAAATTGGGCACTCAAGCCGAGGAAGTTCAAACAGGTGTGGGTTCCCAAACGGACCCAACCTATCCACCAGCTGACACCCATCCGCCGCCATCCTGTGAATGATGATGCGGAGGTGATAAGAGAAAGGGGCCTACCCCCGAAGATGGAAGAAGAGGTGGTTGTGGATCCTCCACGCCACAGAAGTTTTCGGGCTGCGGCCCGTCAAGCCAACATCCCTGCCACGGGGAGAAGATTCCAACAGCCAGCCGACAGAGCTCGATTGGCCTACATTCTTCCTGCGGGAGGCCGACCACTATCCCCCGTACTACACCAAGAACGGGGTCGAGAAGAAATGACCTGCTTGGTCAGAAGCTATTTCCGAGGTTTAGGCAACCCCTCACTCGGACAGTAGCGGTTGATGCAAACAATCGCCACTGAGGAAGATTATTGCCCATCGGCAACACATGAAGAAGAGATGGAAGATAGAATGATGGTGTCGTCTGTCGATGACAATGGATACGATGACGGCTTTGAGATCGAAGTCGATGAAGCCTTCCCCGAGCGGGAAGAAAGGAGAAGGGTTTCTGTGTTCGAGAGGCTGACCTTTCCGCAACAAGCCAGGTGGAGGGCCCATCGACAAAGAAGAAGGATGCAGGTTTTCACTTGCAACATGGCTGGTGTGTCCAGCCGATATGCGGAGCTCCCTGAAGACCCCCAAGAACTGGCTCAATTGGCAATACGGCCGGGGCCAACTACCCGTAGGACAGAAGCAGCAAGAGGGCTTCTGACGATGATGAAAGAGAAACAACCCCAGGTCTATCCCCACTGGGATGATAAGGCCCCCGTCTTGACCGCTAATGTAGTGACGACGAAAGAAGAAGATGACGTCCTCCTCGACATCCTGCCTGAGGGTACGTCCGGGGAAACGACAGAGGGTATCCCCACCACTATAGATCCATCAGTTATGATGCTGCTGCAGAAATGTCAACGGGAGATAGATTCTCTGAAGAAACAGCTGATAGAAAAGACTGAGCATTCATCAGCTTCTAAACCACCCGAAGTCCAGGGTGAATTATCACGGGGAGCGGCTCGTCGAGACGACCCTCCACCGCTCTATACACTACCCCAGCCATCAGAGCCAAGCATGGCGACTGCACAACAGCGGCCGCCACAGCCTCAGCCGCTGCTACCTCCGGTGCTCCCTCAGGTGCACCCGACACCCCCGCTGCTGCATCCTCCACAGGCGACCACCCTGGTCACCCCATACCTGCAGCCAGCGCACTTCTATCCGGAGCCAGTAGACCCCACGGTCGTGAATCGGATGATGGTGGAGAGGATGATCGAGCTAAAGCTCACAGAGAAAAGTGAAGGCGACTACGTCGCATTCGATGCCTATCGGGTGCCCTACCCGCAACACCATGCAGCTAAACGACTGCCCCCGGGAGTCAACAAGCCGCCTAAGTTTGAAAAATTCAACGGGAAAGGTTCCCCTAAAGAACATATGGCTTACTATATGACCGTTATGGGTGATCTGGCCACCGACGAGTCATATCTGCTGAAATTCTTTGGGTCCTCGCTGACGGGGCTCGCATTTGAATGGTACTCCAGCCTCTCGGCCGGGTCAATTAATGACTGGTCGGATATGCAGAGGAAGTTCAGAGAAAGATTCCATGTCACAGAGAGGGAGGTCACGGTGGCCGAACTCTACTCAACAAGGCAAAGGGCAGATGAGACTGCCCTTGAATATATCAAGAGGTGGAGGAACCTCGGAATGAGATGTAAGCGGCCCCCGCATCAGGAGGACGCTGTGCAAATATGCAAACAAAATCTCAGGAGGGAAATCCTGGAAAAAATGATTGGAATGGAAATACGGTCGTTCGACCGGCTGAATAATATGGTGGCTGAGGTGGAGGCTTTTCTAGCCAAGCCTGTCCCGATGTCAACTGCCAACACAGCCCAGAAAGGCAAGACTGCGGAGCGGCGCCCCACACCTAAAGAAGCGAATGCGCTTGGTATCAAGGCGTTCGAACAACAGAAGGAGAAAGACAAGAAAGCGGCTCCCCCGCAACCTGCGAAAGCTCCAGATGATAAAGAAGGTCCTTCGCTGAGGAACAAAATGAAGAAAGCTTATTCCTTTCCAAAAAACAAGACCCGAGTCCTGTTCGACTGGGTAACAGAATACAGCATGGTCACTCTGCCCGAGCCAAGGAGGCCGGAGGACCTGAAAAGAAAAGACAGTTTGAGATTCTGCCCCTATCACCAGATGTTGGGACATCCAATCGAAGACTGCTATGTTTTCAAAGACGTCATCGAAGGGATGGTGAAGAAGAATGAGATAGAGCTGGGAGAGTACAAAATAGACCCTCCTCAGCCACATGAAGCCCCTTTCAGGAGGGTAGCAGTCAACATGGTCTCCCTCTACCAGGCATTACCTGAGGAGATCTCTGAAGTAAGCACACGGAGCACCTACGAAATCCATTTCCTGGAGCCCGTGAAAGAACAACAGGGGTGGCAACAAATCCCTGTGAAGCACAAGAAGAAGAGGGCACCCCGCCCAAAAGAGGGGGCGCATATCCGTGGCATTACACCCCGGCCTGCTCCGCCGGTGGTAGCACCCGTATGGGTCACTTCACCCACAACTGTCAGAATACATACACCTAACAGGAGGAGACAAACTCCGCTGCCAGTGATCAAGGAAACCAATCCTGGAGTCCTTCGACTGCAACACTTAATTGAAGGGCTAGATGAATATGTGTAGCCCGAACTAAAACCTCTGCTGGTACGGGACCACGTCCCATGGCAAGAGCTGGAGCAACTCTCACTCAAGCAAGGGGAGGAAGCTGAAGCAGCACCACCTCAAGAGAGTAACCTGTTCTGGGGGCAAGCACCTGCAGAAACTAAAAAGAAGAAAAAGCAAAAGAAGAAGAAAAGAAAGGGCGCTGGGGCCCATAAAACACAGGTCGTCTCCTGCAATACCCTGTCAGCACTCTTCAACCTACCCGGAGAAGAGGAAGAAGAAGAAATTTGCTTCACACCCCATGCTGGGGGGGGGCAAGGCCGAGGCCGCAACTGCTGCGCATGCCACTCGGTCAGGCCGAAAATGGGGGCGCCAGCCACCACCCAATCACAACATTATGTTCAGAGGCGAGCAACCCTACAAGACGCCTCCGCCAGAAGTTAAGGGTGCCCAAATCCCTCCTCCGTCAGGCCTATACAACAAGAGTGGGGGCAAGGCAGTCCCTTCATTCCTTGAATTTATGAAGATGTCAAAAGGGAAGTAGCCCTGTCAAGAGGCTAACCCTACACCCGGAGTCATTCACCTGCAGCCAGCACAATCTACTGAGGATGCAAATGCAGATGGAGCTCGCCCTACAGCAGCTAATAAAGAAGACCCGACAGCCGGTGCCAGCCAAGAGGGTGCCGAGTCCGAGGAAGATGAAGCAGGTCCGTCTGGACCCCCAAATCAAAACCTCCCCAAGCCCAGATGGGCTGAAGAGATGAAGCTCTCCAATGTCCGGGCTGGAAGCCGAATAATGAAGTTGCTCAAGAAGCACCCCGCTCGATTTACGACCTGGGAAATTCTCTCTCTGAGTGAAGAGACTCGACAGGCGATCATCACTACGCTGCAGACGCCTGCTCATTTTGAAACCTGCATAGCTGAGGCTATACCAGAAGCCAGTATGACCTTCTCTCTAGAAGACATGCTACTGCCTACTGCCAGCCACAACAGGCCGCTATATATGAAAGGGCACCTGAACGGAAGAGAACTGAACCGGATTCTGGTCGATCCTGGTGCAGCAGTCAACATCCTGCCATATAGAATATACGAGAGGTACCACTTTAATGTGCATCTCAAGAAAGTTGGGGATATGCGTATCGCTGGCTTCAACAAAAAATGTGAAGTATCTATGGGAGTGGCAGAGTTCACACTGACCTTGGCAGATTTCACTACAACGGTGCAGTTTCATGTCATTGACTCTCGCACCTCCTACAAAGCACTGCTCGGCCGCCCATGGCTGCATGAAAATATGGTGGTGCCCTCCACGCTCCACCAATGCATCAAATACAGCCTCCAAGGGAAGGAGGAGAGGATATTTGCTGATATCCACCCATTCGAGGTGTTTGAATGTCACTTGGCGGACGCCAACCTATATACGGGGTCTCCCTGGAAGGTTTCTGAAGCTGAAACCCCCACAGAAGCATCAAAAAATAGATCGGGTGACGGTTGGTATCCACCACCGCCACGCGGGTATGTCAAGCCAAAGTTGGTCTCCCACATCACAGCTCCTGGAAATGTTGGTAGGGTAACACCCCCAGCACTATACCCCAAAGCTGAGGAAGTGCAGGTCAACCGACAGCACGACCGCATCGGAGTCCCGGTCGGCCTCACCATGCCAGTCCTCGGCCTCAATGATCCCACTGTCGAACCTTTCAAAGCTTGGGAGGTGACACAGGAAGATGGGCCCAGCACCCTGTTCTATACAACTGAGGAGCATTCCACTCGCGAAGACACAGATTGCAGCCTCCCCGAGGTTATAAGCAACCCGCCGGTTCCTGTCCAAGGTCTGGCATTTACAACTGATCGGATGGCCATAATGTTTCAGAAGCAACACATTCCTCTCGATCAATCTCAAAAGCGTAAAGAAGCTTTCCAAAAAATGTGGCATCCTACAAATCTGGACAAAGAAATGAGACGCGTCTCTCAACACCTGGGGCTGGGCTTCACCCTGTAAGACTACTATTACAGTGGGCGGTACGAGGTGGATACTATCTCCGCCTTCTATCCAACTGAAGATGGCCCTCTGGGGGCAACCTTTGATGAATATCCGGTGGAAACCGAACATGCTGAATTGGCTCTACCCGAGAATCAACAAATAGAGACCTTGATCCCTTGCCGATGCTGGGAGCAGGTCCATCCCGAAGAAGCAGCCCTTCAAGCCGAATTTGATACGGCTAGCAGTAGCGAAGCCGAAGACATTCAAGAAGCAGAAGTCTCTCCCTCCACAGGGGTCATGCTAATGGCGACTTCAACACCCTTTCTGTCAATCAGGGAAGCCGTGGTTAACTCCAATCAAGGGGAGCCGGCTACCAGGAAAGAAAAAGTCACTTCTACGGAAGATGCAGTTATCCCAGAAGGTGAGACTCCCTCAACTTCTGCTACAAATCCAATATGCTGTCTGGGCCCGATAGCAAACGGCTACTGGCCTGTCATGGCCGCAACCTCATCTACAAACACTAAAGCTATTCTCTCACCCTTGGGAGCTGCAACAGCAATTGATGCATCAATAGATCCATCCGCTCAGCCGCTGGCGCATGGAATCAAGACACCTCATGAAGCTCTGGCGATGTCCGACGAGGAACTCGAAATGCTCGACCCTCAAGATGGTGTCCCAGACTTCGTCGACCTCTAACCAGCGCCTCCAGAAATAGAAGACGGAGGCCAGGCCACGGTCGATGAACTAATAGAGGTCAACTTGGGAAGTGAGGGGGATCCTAGGCCTACCTTCCTCAGCGCCCAACTGTCCCCGGAGGAACGAGAGCTGTACACCCAGCTGTTGCTGGAATATCGGGATTGCTTCGCCTGGACCTACAAAGAGATGCCCGGTCTAAGCCCCGCTGTCTCACAACATGAACTAGCAATCAGCCCGGAAGCCGAGCCGGTGAAGCAGCCACCGCGGCGTATGAGGCCAGAGCTCATCACCCGAATCTGTGCTGAAGTTGACAAACTCATTGACGTGGGATTTGTTGAAGAGAATCAGTACACCACATGGCTGGCGAACATCGTCCCCGTGAAAAAGAAGAATGGACAGATCCGGATTTGTGTTGACTTCCGAGATCTAAATAAAGCCTGCCCTAAAGATGACTTTCCGGTGCCAATAACGGAAGTCATGATTGATGCTACAATCGGCCACGAGGCCCTATCATTCATGGATGGGTCGTCCGGCTACAATCAGATTTGGATTGCGGAGCATGACCGAGTCCACACTGCTTTTCGAACCCCCAAAGGTGTTTATCATTACAAGAGAATGCCGTTCGGACTAAAGAATGCTGGCACAACTTACCAGCGCGCAATGACTAAGATTTTTGACGAATTGCTCTACCACAAGGTCGAGTGCTACATAGATGACCTGGTGGTCAAAACCAGAAGGAAAGAGGACCATCTGCAAGACCTCCAGACTATTTTTCAGAGGTTGAGGCAGCATGACCTGAAAATGAACCCTATGAAATGTGCGTTCGGAGTATCGAGCGGAAAATTCCTGGGCTTTATCATCCGATACCGGGGAATTGAGATAGACCCCGCAAAGATCAAGGCGATACAGGAGCTACCTCCACCTAGGAACATCTCTGAGCTGAGATCACTACAGGGCCGCTTGGCTTATATCCGGCGGTTCATTTCCAATTTGTCAGGGTGATGCCAGCCTTTTCACAAGTTGATGATGAAAGATGTTCCCTTCTATTGGGATGAAGATTGCCAGACAGCCTTTGACAAGCTAAAAGACTATCTGAAGACTCCTCCAGTATTGGGCGCACCGGTGAAAGGACGGCCGTTGATACTGTATATAGCAGCTACACATAATTCTCTGGGGGCAATGCTGGCCCAGAATAATGAAGAAGGGAAAGAGCAAGCCCTCTATTATCTCAGTAGAAGACTGGTTAGAACCGAAGAAAGATACACTTATATTGAGAAGATCTGCCTGGCACTAGTCTTCGCAGTCAAAAAGCTCCGGCATTATATGTTGTCGCATGAAATCAGCTTGGTGTCCAAGGAGGATCCCCTGAAATATATCATGTCCCAGTCGGCACTCAAAGGCCGCCTAGGCAAATGGGCGGTAATCCTTATGGAGTTTGATGTCTCCTACGTACCGCGCAAGGCCATCAAAGGTCAAGCTATTGCAGACTTCTTCGCTGAACATCCGGTACCCGGGGACTACCCGTGGGAGCCGGAACTTCCTGAAGATGAAACCCTAGAAGCCGCCCAAGTGCAGCCTTCCTTATGGCAGCTATACTTTGATGGCGCTTCCAGAATCGACACCTCTGCCGCTGGATCATCCAGGGTCAGAGCAGGGGCAGGTATAGTCCTGAAATCTCCGGAAGGAGAAGTGGTGCATACATCCTGCTCCATAAACAAACCATGCACGAACAACGAAGCGGAATATGAAGCACTGATAATCGGGTTGCAAATCGCTCTGTCCATGGGGATTCAGATGCTGGAAGCATTCGGAGACTCCATGCTTGTTATAAAATAGCTGGAAGGAGAGTTCGATGTACGAAAGCAAGAGCTCATCCCCTATCACCAGTTAGTAACTCACCTGATGTCGAGATTTTACTTCATCAGCATCAAGCACATCAATCGAGGCTGGAATGCTCAGGCAGACGCCCTCGCTAAGCTGGCCAGCTCATTGGCGGTCCCACCAGACACAAGTCTGAATATAACAGTGATCAACCGCCGACAGGTCCCCAGCGTGACAGAGGTCCTGACCAACGAACAGGAGATGGAAGTAGCAGTCATCGAAGGGGTTCAGCAGCCCGATTGGCGAGAGCATCTCCTACGCTGGTTTCAACACCAACAACTTCCAAAAGAAAAGGAACAGAGAATGAAGCTCCTGAGGATCAAGGATTCTTACGAGATGAGAAGCGGGACCTTGTTCCGAATTATGGCAGATGCCCGAAGGAAAGTCCTACTCCATTGCTTGTCTTCAGCAGAAGCAGGACAGGTGATGCAGGAGGTCCATGCAGGATCAGCTAGAGCACACTAGGCTGGCCCGAAGATGAAAATTGAGATAAAGAAATTGGGTTATTATTGGCCCACTATATTTGACGACTGCTGTAGGTTTGCCAAGGCTTGTCAGAAGTGTCAAGAACATGCTAATGTGGCAAGGAGACCTCCAGTGCCACTGCATCCCACCCTACCAAGCTGGCCGTTTGCTCAGTGGGGCACGGACGTGGTTGGGCCGCTGCCAGCATCTTCATCAGGGTGCAGATACATCTTAGCAGCTACAGACTACTTCTCCAGATGGGCGGAAGCAGTAGCACTAAGAGATGTGACGGGAGAACTAGTTGCAAGATTCTTCCGGCAGAATGTAATATTCCGGTTCGGAATCCCCAGCCGAATCATATCTGACAATGGCAGCCATTTCAGAAATTAGAAGGTTTATCGGCTGGCCGACAAATACAAAATTGACTGGAGGACATCATCCCCCTACAACCCTCAAGCCAATGGACTAGCAGAAGCCTTTAACAAGACACTATGCACGCTGCTGGCAAAGGCTGTCAAGTCTAATAAAAAGGACTGGGAAGAAAGGATGTACGAAGCACTTTGGGCTTACCGTACTGTCTACAAGACCCCAACCGGCTGTTCACCTTTCTCCCTTGTCTATGGGTCAGAAGCTGTAGTGCCGATTGAACTCGAAGTCCCTTCATTGCGAGTTGCCATCCAGCACGGATTAGTCAGTGGTGAGCAGTCCAATGCAGAAAGAAGATTGGAAGAGCTCGCTGAGCTCGAAGGAAAACGCCTCCAGGCGCAACAAAACATCCAACTCTACCAAGCTCGCATGGCCCGTGCTTTTGACAAGTTAGTCAAGGGTCGAGAGTTTAAGAAAGGAGACCTGGTAATGGTCAAAAGAAGAGAAGTGATGGCTTCTAACCCCATGGGGAAGCTGGTCGAAAACTGGGTCGGACCGTATATCGTCCGCCGGGTATATGAAGGGGGTGCCTACGTCCTTGTAGACCACAAAGGAGTCATCCAATTCTCTCCCCTCAACGGAAAATACATTAAGCTGTATCATGCAGCGCAGCCGACACACCCTGAGTGATCGGTTGGAACACACTTTTCCTTGGTTAGCGGCATTCCGCCCTAATCGAGCTACTTTTCCTTGATTAGTGGCATTCCGCCCTAATCGAGCTACTTTTCCCTGGTTAGTGGCATTCCGCCCTAATCGAGCTACTTTTCCTTGGTTAGCGGCATTCCGCCCTAATCAAGCTACTTTTCCTTGGTTAGCGGCATTCCGCCCTAATCGAGCTACTTTTCCTTGGTTAGCGGCATCCC
Source organism: Amorphophallus konjac (assembly GCA_022559845.1). NCBI lineage: Eukaryota > Viridiplantae > Streptophyta > Magnoliopsida > Alismatales > Araceae > Amorphophallus > Amorphophallus konjac. Next base: position 30,888,061 of record CM040120.1, read on the forward strand.
GCCCTAATCAAGCTACTTTTCCTTGGTTAGCGGCATCCCGCCCTAATCAAGCTACACTTTCCTCGGTTAAATGGCATTCCACCCCAACCGAGCTACCTTCTCCTTGGTTTAATGGCACTCCGCCTTAACCGAGCTACCTCCCCTTGGTTTAATGGCACTCCGCCCCAACCAAGCCACCTTTTCCTTGGTTTAGTGGCACTCCGCCCTAACCGAATTACCCTTTCCTTGGTTAGCGGCATTCCGCCCTAATCGAGCTACTTTTCCTTGGTTAGCGGCATCCCGCCCTAATCAAGCTACCTTTTTCTTGGTTTAATGGCATTCTGCCTTAACCGAGCTACCCTTCCCTTAGTTTAGTGGCACTCCGCCCTAACCGAGCTACCTTCTCCCTCGGTTTAATGGCATTTCGCCTTAACCGAGCTACCCTTCCCTTGGTTTGGTGGCACTCCGCCCTAACCGAGTTACCTTCTCCTTTGGTTTGATGGCATTCTGCCTTAACCGAGCTACCCTTTCCTTAGTTTAGTGGCACTCCGCCCTAACCGAGCTGCCTTCTCCTTAGTTTAGTGGCACTCCGTCCTAACCGAACTACATTTTCCCTCGGTTTAGTGGCACTCCGCCCTAACCGAGCTACCTTCTCCCTCGGTTTAATGGCATTCCGCCTTAACTGAGCTACCCTTCCCTTGGTTTGGTGGCACTCCGCCCTAACCGAGCTACCTTCTCCCTTGGTTTGATGGCATTCCGCCTTAATCGAGCTACCCTCTCCTTGGTTTAGTGGCAGTCCGCCCTAACCGAGCTACCTTCTCCCTTGGTTTAATGGCATTCCGCCCTAATCAAGCTACCTTCCCTTGGTTAGCAGCATTCTACCCTGATCAAGCTACTTTTCATCGTTCAGTGGCACTCTACCCTGATCGAGCTACCCTCTCCTTGGCTAGCGGCATTCCACCCTAATCAAGCTACCTTCCCTTGGTTAGCAGCATTCTGCCCTGATCAAGCTACTTTTCATCGGTCAGTGGCACTCTGCCCTGATCGAGCTACCCTCTCCTTGGCTAGCGGCATTCCACCCTAATCAAGCTACCTCTCCTTGGGTAGTGGCATTTCGCCCTGATCAAGCTACCCTCCCTCGGCTCGCATTCCGAATAAAAAGAAAAGAAAGAAGAAAAAAATGGGGTTAAAAAAATAGTGATACCCCGCCAGACTTGCTCCCATATCGGGACAAGTGTAAAAATGGCTATAACCCGGCTGTGACGAAAACCCGAAAGGGCGCCGCAGGCAAAATCGGGTACCCCGCCGCTTGAAAACCCGAAAGGGCGCGCGGGCAAAAGCAAGAGGGGGCTGGCTTCGGCGAAAACCCGAAAGGGCGTTTGAGTCAGTAAAGTGGTAATTTCCAAATGCCTCTCCTATTCTCCACCCAACAAAAATCCGAAAGGGACAATCATCAAAGCCCCACCGGAAATCCTATTAACAAGCCCTCTTCGACCCTCGTCAACATCGGCGAGATCGGTCGATCTCTACCCTCAACTTGGACCTTACGTCCATGTTAACAACCCTATCCTTGTTGCGGCAGTGACATATGCCGACGAACAAACCCTTTTCGACCCTCGTCATCCTCGACAGGATCGGTCGATCTCTACCCTCAACTTGGGCCTTACGTCCCTGTTGACAAACCCATGCCGACGAATAAACCCTTTTCGACTCTCGCCATCATCGGCGAGATCGTTCGATCTTTACCCCTAACTCGGATCCTACATCCTTGTTAATAGACCATACCCCTTTGCTTCGACATCTAACCAGCATCGACGAATCGAAACAGGATTCGATCCTCGTCGTCATTAACAAGGCCAGTCGATGTTTTTGCGGTCCAGATTTCCCGCATCCCAAAAAAAAGAGAAACAAAAAAATGGGGTTAAAAATAGAGATACCCCGCCAGACTTGCTCCTATGGTTAGGACAAGTGCAAAAATGGCTATAACCCAGTCGTGGCGAAAACCCGAAAGGGCGTCGCGGGCAAAATCGGGTACCCCGCCGTGTGAAAACCCGAAAGGGCGTGCGGGCAAAAGCAAGAGGGGGTTGGCTTCGGCGAAAATCCGAAAGGGCGCTTAGGCCAGTAATGTGAATAAAAATGAATGATGAATAGTGATGAACCATCTGCCGTCCAAAAGGCCACTTTCGAGGTCGGGGCGAGGGTCTTCATCCGATATCCCACTTATACACGTCCAGTGTCTACCTTTTCGACCCTTGTCACCATCGGCAAGATCGGTCGCTACCTATCCAGTTTTTGTCACCATCGGAAAGACCGTCTACCCTTTTCGACCCTTGTCACCATCGGTAAGATCGGTCGCTACCTATCCGGTTCTTGTCACCATCGACAAGACCGTCTACCCCTTTCGACCCTTGTCACCATCGGCAAGATCGATCGCTTCCTATCCGGTTCTTGTCACCATCGGCAAGACCATCTACCCCTTTCGACCCTTGTCACCATCGGCAAGATCGGTCGCTACCTATCCGGTGCTTGTCACCATCGGCAAGACCGTCTACCCCTTTCGACCCTTGTCACCATCGGCAAGATCGGTCGCTACCTATCCAGTTTTTGTCACCATCGACAAGACCGTCTACCCCTTTCGACCCTTGTCACCATCGGCAAGATCAGTCGCTACCTATCCGGTTCTTGTCACTATCGGCAAGACCGTCTACCCCTTTCGACCCTTGTCACCATCGGCAAGATCGGTCGCTACCTATCTGGTTCTTGTCACCATCGGCAAGACCGTCTACCCCTTTCGACCCTTGTCACCATCGGCAAGATCGGTCGCTACCTATCCGGTTCTTGTCACCATCGGCAAGACCGTCTACCCCTTTCGACCCTTGTCACCATCGGCAAGATCGGTCGCTACCTATCCGGTTCTTGTCACCATCGGCAAGACCGTCTACCCCTTTCGACCCTTGTCACCATCAGCAAGATCGGTCGCTACCTATCCGGTGCTTGTCACCATCGGCAAGACCGTCTACCCCTTTCGACCCTTGTCACCATCGGCAAGATCGGTCGCTACCTATCCGGTTTTTGTCACCATCGACAAGATCGTCTACCCCTTTCGACCCTTGTCACCATCGGCAAGACCGGTCGCTACCCGTTCTCGGTTCTGGCCGTTCTCGGCAGGACCGTTTATTCGTCAGTTTCGCTATACCCTCCTGGGTCCCCCGAACTCTCGGCCGGCATAGGCCGCTTCTAGTCTTGAGAAAAGTCGTGGCGTGGTGGAGTGAACACCTCACCCCTTCCCTGAAGGCGTGAGCGCTCTCCTGCCCTAGTGACTCATACACTCGGGCTAGAATCAATGGGCAAATAAAAAAAAACAATGACAAGATGGAGTCTTCATTCAAAATCAGGATGGAGATTTTTCATTACTATGAAGTAAAAGGCACATGATTACATGGGCCATGCCCTGGAATACATAAGGTGCATTAAAAAGGGAGCAAATAAAGAAAAGAGATTACGGCAAAGGGCGTCGGAAGATGTCCTCCAGCACAGGAATACCCAGGGAGGGATGACGGGTCAGTTCTTGCAATTTGAACTCAGTGGCCTCCAGCTCGGATAGCTTCACCTCCAGGGAAGCAGCTTATCCTTCGGCCATCTCGGCATCCTCAACCTTTTTGACCCCCAGGCAATCTACTTCTTCAAGTTCAGCCTCTATCCTGGAAAGTTCGGCCTGCAATGCCGCTATCCGGGCCGTTAGGGAGCTCAGGCGTTGTAAAGAGACGTTGGCTTCGTCCCTCGCCCTCGCCGCGGTCTCTTGCAGAGAAATAAGGGCCATCTTGCTTTCAGCCCGCTCCAATGATATGGCCGCCAGCTGGTCAGCTGCCTCCCGACCTAAGAACTCCCTCCTGTTCACATACTTCAGGAGCAGGATCACCCGCGGAGTCCAGTAGTCCATGGGACAACCGAGGGCCAACAGCGAGCGGGACAGATGCTCTATCAAGCCCTTCAGCTGAACATAAGTTAAATCCCTACTGGCCGTTACGGTCTGCTGGAGGGTCCCCAGGAACTGCCACACGACATCACTCGAGGACCGAAGACCAAGTGGCGACGTCTCGGGCAGCTCGAACTCTACTCTGCTATCCACGGCAGCCCATATATCATCGGCCGTCCCGGAGGATGACGACGGCATGAGCTGCAGCCCACTACTACCGGGAACAACCGCACCGGCAGATGCGGTGGCTGGAGCCTCAATAACAACAATCTCTTTGCCGGCCCCCTGGGGTGGGAGTCCAACAAGAACCTCAAGGACCGAGGACATCCGTCCCTCAATAATCTCCCCGGCTTCTACCTCAGCGGAGCCACCCTTCTCCAGAACTGACTGCTGTGCAGCCTCCCTTGGCGGAGAATCTCCGGCTACCGCCGAACTATCAACTTCCACGAGCGCTCAGGGACCAACTGGAACCATCGCTGCTGCATGATCCTTTGGGTACCGCAATGCGAGGGGCCGCAGGACGGACGGGAAAGTCGCATGGCTTGTTCCCAGGGCCGAGAGTGGTATCTACACCGTCATAGTTGGCAGCACCACCTCAGTCTGCATCGGAGATATATACACTTAAAACCTGGCTAGAAGGAGGAGAAAGGAAGCATGGTAAGCATCGACCCGGGATAGATCCTTACCTCGGCCGGGACTAAGCTTAAATCTTTAAGAGCAGCTTCCCCAGCGCCAGCCTCCTCACTCGTAAGCGATAATGATGGCACAGGACCACCCCACGATAACCGGACCGGGCTGAAAGTCAGATAGTCACTCTCATAGGCCGAGGACACCCCAGCATCGTCGGTCTCAAAACCAAGCAGTGATGGCTCCTCGTCACTAGAGCCGCCACCATAATCTACATGCTCAGAGGAGGAAGACCCCTCTGCTCTCTTAGGACGCCCAGCCGTCGAAGTAGGAGCCTCGCCAGCAGGAGCATCACCCTCGGCGGAAACTTTCCCGGTGCTCTCCACACCAAGGGCAACAATAGATGATGCCTCAGGGGCGGGTTCTCCCTGCCCCGAGGGGATCACCTCCTCTGCACTCTCCGAGCCCGGAAACAATGATGGTTGTATATCAACTACAATTCACGGCAAAAAGGGGTCAAGATGGCTGAAAATACGAAGATTTACGTTGTTATCGCAACTAAACTATAGATTACCTTCCATCTCCCGCCGGGGTGTTGGAGAGGGCAGATCCCTTTCTGTGGGAGCAGCAGAGGGTTCCTCTGCCCCGTCCCTAGCCGCTACATCTACCGTCGCCTCCAGTCCGACGACCGCGGCAACTGTATCGGCAACTGTTAGCATGGGCCAGCCCAAGCGGTCGAGACAAGCTAATGCACTTTGAAGAAAAGAAGAGCCTACCTTCGACCTCTAGCCCTTGTGCACGAGAAGCCTCAAACTCTTCGAAAGATACAACAGAAGGAAGGACGATTGCCGATTCCTTCTCGGCAGCTTTCTTCCTGTGTGCCCGTGTCACCCGGGTCACCGCCGCTTTCGCCTTCCCGACGGCCTCTCGTAGTTGGGACCTGGTCCTCTTCCTCGAATCTTCAGGAGGCAGTGGCGTCGCGGTCGGGGCCGGCTCAGGAACTTCAAAATATGCCGGCTTTTGGGCCTTTATGATCAGCTCCCTGAAGTGCCGGGTCTCCTCCGAAGTCGGTCAGACTGCATACGCACAAGGGTGAGAATGACACAACCACAATGAAAAGAAGATGCTGGCCGAAGGGCCTGAATGAAAAGATAGAACGTACTTGCCGGCCCCGTGTAAAAGGGGAAGAGAGGCCAATAAAATAGCGAAGGCGTTTTTTCCCTTGAGGCTGCCTCGCGAACAAGCCAGCACAGATCCCCAATCTTTTCGCTCGGCTCAGCCAGCAACGCCAGGTCCTCGTGTCCACGGGAGGACAGCAGATAATACAGGCTCAGATTGTCCAGCCCCCACCTGTCTGCATATTTGAAGGAGATCTGAAGAGGATGGTCCAGTATGGCTTCGCTGGGGCTACCCACCGAGAGGCCATGAGACCGAAGGAGTGCGAACAGCCAGGGGGTATTGGCATATAAGTCAGCCCGCCTGTCCTCCTTGCGAATAAAAGTTCGGTAGGGATACAACATGTCCACTTCGGGACGCCAGTCTGCCACTGCCGTGATGGGCTCCTCTACCGGCAAAGGGAGTTGCTGGAGGATCACCCTCTCACTGCTTACTCGGCATAAACCCCGAAGGGTCTTCACATAATCATCCTTGTTGATCGGGGGCAGCTTCGGCTCAACTTTCATCTTGTGGCTTTTTACGAGCTTGCGGGCCTCTAGATAGGCATTCACGTCCGTATTAGTCCAAGACTTCAACTTCTTCAAATAAGAAGCGTCAATGTCAAGAACTGGCTCCGACTGGGAAGCTAAGAACCTGTGCTCCGCCACAGCCCAGCACTCTCTCCGGGAAGTCCTGTAGAATCCCGTCCGCGCGTTCCACCATTTGACGTATTCAGGCGTAACGCGAGGGAAGCGCGCAGGGGTGGGCACCCGGAAAGAAACGTCTTCGCGACGATGGAAAAAGTCCCACCATATTCGGGCGTCGTCGCTGGACGTTTGCCCGGCTCTATGCCTGTTGGGCAATGCAAATTGTGAAGAAGAATATGGAATCTGCTGGTCGTAGCCAAAGTTCCGACTGAAACGGAACGGGTAATACGGCTCCAGCCACAGAATGCCGCTCTTGCGAAATACAAGGACACTAGGCCTGATGGCCAGTGCCCAATCAACCAACTCCGGCTCCAGAATAGGCTTGGTATAATTGGCCTGGGAAATCGGATGAATGTACTCCTCAGTTTCAAAAGCTTGCATTGCCTCGTCCTGTTCGTCAATGGGCTCGAGTGAGCAGCTAAGCTCCAGAAATGAAGAACCCCGGGCGAGTCCACGGGAAGACGGGTCAATTTACCCCGAATGGCATAGAGTTGCTCCGATAGCAATGATGGCTCGGCACTTGCAAACTCTATCATGCGCGGGACCAGAGGAACCGCTTGTAACGCCCGAGGAGCTGCCTCCGGGAATAGGGTGCAGACCCAGGCATTGAAAAAATGTAACGGACCAACCGTCCGAAGGCTTCTAGGGAGAAGCGTCTTGTGCAAGTCCCCCAACATCTTGTAGATGAGGCACAAGGCCACTGGACAAAGAGACAGCTTGATACCCCAAGCCATAAGACAGGCCGGGTAGATGGCCTCTGCTCTGATCACGCTCTCGTCACCTTGAGGAAGAGCGAAGGAGCAGAGCCAATAAACTAGATATGCAGCACAGTGAGTCACTGCATCAACACAGTGGGGTTTGGGTTCTCTCCCTGCCTTCCTCTCGAGGAAGACGATGAAGCGGCCTGGCGTCGCACCCTCTTCTTCCGCTTCTGGCTACTGGCGCTATGGGAGGAAAATCTTCATACTTGCTCTTCCCCTGGAAGAAATATTGAAGCCAGGCGCCCATCCGCACCCGGCGCTTTTCGCCCGGCTTCCGAGCTTCCCTCGTATCGTGCGACGAATGAAAAAGGGTGCGATACGCCTTCATCAGATACCGATAGGCGTAGCCCGCCAAATACCGGCCGTCACCGTCGGTCTGGTCTTTCAACCAGTCAGGCCAACAAACTTCTTCATACGGTTCTCCATCAATGGGTAGGCCGCTGAGTTGAGACAGGCTCCATAAGTCCAAAGAAGTCTCTCCCTCTGAAGTATAGAAGGTGTTGTACTCAGGGCAAAACACCTCGATCATGCCACAGCACAATCCCCGGGAAATTGGGTACCGATACCTGGAAGCATACACGCTGTGATATACACCAGCTCTGATTAGAAGAGGAGCGTAATGATGCAGCACGTAGTCTGTAAACTCTACTGCCCCGGGCCTGAATGCATGGGCGTCTGCAGCTTTCAGCTCAGCAAACCATCCCACTGATATCTGGTGCTTGAAGCGAATTGCCAAGCAATCCAACAAGAATGATTCATCCCTATATCCCCATCTCAACGGGGCAAGGAATAAACCAAAAATCGGCTTCTCCCGATCCACTCTGCCCGCGGAATCATTCCACCGAGCGGGTACAAACTCGGGAGCTCTAGTCAGCAGTCCGTCTGCCGGAGCCAGGTCTTGCAGCCCCAGCACAGCGCTCCACTTCCTGACCTCTCCGGGGAGATAGATGGGTCTTCCCCGCATCACACATTCGGCCAGGCTGTCTCTCTCCACCAGCAGGGCCTGCTCGACCTTCCGGACGGCGAACACATCCCGCTTCCCCTGAAGGTTGAAGCGCTGAAGAAGGGACATCAGGTGCTTGTCCTTGGGATAATCCTTCCTGGTCACGCCCTCTCTATCATAATGAAAGGAGTCGCCCCCGAGGATAAGGAGACGACCGGTGTCTACAGTGTCCGTCTCTGAATCTGAAGACTCTGCAACTATAGCCACTTGGCCGTGCCCCCAGTCAAGAGAATTAACATTCTCCCATGTCACTACGGCGCGAGAGGAAGAGCTGGATGCCATGACAGCTGCAAAAAGGGCACATCAAGCAAAAGCAAAGTCAGAAAATAGCTGATCAAAGGCAAACTTCCGACAAAATTTCGGCAGAGTCTCCCCAGCACAGGGGATTGCCAAAGAAAAGCGGGAACGCGTCCACTGAGGAACGGTCCCTAAAAGGCAGCCATCGGCATTGCACCGAGGCCAAGAGGAACACCCGGGGGAATAGCTCCGAGGGCAAGCCCTGCTAGAAGCCTCCCGGGGCCCAAAGAAAGGGTTTTGAAACCCCAAACGGACAGCATCCCCACTCACCCGAAGGAAAATCGCCGCTCTCGGCGCCGGAGAAAGGGAAGAGAGGGAAGAGAGAGAAACAGCTCGTTCGAATGAGGAATGAAGAAGAAAAAGACAAGGGCAAAAGCCTTATATGGAGGTGGCACTGGGCGTTTAACCCGGCGCGCTATTTAGCGCGCCGGATTAACGTCCAAATATGCAAAAGGCGCGCCGTTTCTACCCGCGCCGAATTAACATGGCAAAAGCAAAGAGCGCGCCGGATTAGTGGCCGAAATGCCCGAGACCGCGCCGGATTAAAACCACAAAGGGTAAGGGCGCGCCGTATTAATCCCATGCTGTATTAAGATGGGAATGGCGCCGGATTAGCATCCGTGCCGAACTAAGGGCCATCCAGAGCTCCTGTCAACCGAAGAAGAGATCCGTCCAGATGAAGTTCATCCGTGGGTCTTGCTGCACGCGTGCCTTGCTCACAACACCCACGTCTGGGGGGCATTTGTTGGCACCCAAAATATGATCACCGGCGAACAAGCCATAAAGACGAATGATCCGGCCCACCGAAGCACGGAAGCCGACAAAGATCAACCTATTGAAGACTTCTCAAGCTGTCAGAGCCTCGAGTCACTCCGTATAGATACGGGGACTTCGCCTCAAGGGAGCCGGGACGAATTCACAACCAACTGGCGGTGCGACCAAGCCTGCCCAATGAATCGGCATTGACTCTATCATGCTGCATACACTACACCCGTTGTCCGATCAAGGACGACGATCTACCCGGTGGATACCCACCTCATGAAAGGCTCTCCTGAGGATAAAGGAGTCCCCCCGATTTCCCGAAACGGAGAACCGAAAGCTCTGACGGCGGAAGATCCCGATCGCCCGGCATGGGCACGGCTTCCCGCCAAGATGGGCCCATTAGTGGCCGAATGATCGCCCGGCTCAGGCGGAACTATCTCCTGGCTGTCCAACCCCCTAGAGAGCTGAGTACGAGCCAGGACGGACCAACAGCATGGAGCGTAGAGCCAAAGGCCGTGTCGGCAGAAAGCCCGTACGGTCAAGTCAAAGCTATCTGGAGTCTCAAGAACGGCCGTACGTTGACCTGGGAGCTTCGACAAAACATCCCGCCAAGGTTTCGATGGGCATTGGCGAGATAATGTTCACGATGACTCCCGGAATCATCCCCGGACTCATCGGCTGGCTTGAAGCGCACGAGGAGCATTAGCCCGGCGCGCCTTAAACCGGCGCGCCCCCTCATGCGACGCCCCTGATCCCGGCGCGCTAAAGCCCATCTTCAGCCCTTAAGCCGGCGCGCAAATCACCCTGAGGGTGTCCAACCCCGGCGCGGTAAGCCTTGAAGGCTCTTCCCGGCGCGCTAATCCCACGCCGGTTCAAGTTCGAACTCAGGCCTCTATATATAGGGTTCTTCGAGAACAGAAAGAGGAGGCGAGAGAGAAGAGGCCAGACGGAGGCCAGACAGAGGCCAGACGGAAAAAAAGAAGAGAGACTCTCGAGAGGGAGGCTTCAAAAAAAAAGAAAAGCAGAGAGAAGAGGAGGGATCGAGAGAGAATTCCAGAGAGAAGAATAGCGCCTCTCCTGGGCGTCCTCCGCCGGTGACCTTCTTCTTCCCCGACTGAGTTACGATACTCTGTTTTCGGTAGCAGGTGGGCACCGGCGTTGTTCCTCCCCTATCTCCCGCCGATTCCCCCCAATCTCCGTCTACTGGTTGTAAACCGAAGAGGGGAGGGATGGCAATGATATGAGCCGACCCCTCCCCTCCTCTGTGATTCATCCTGCCATTGTATGTTCCTCGGCGTCGATGAACGGCATTCTGGCAGTGGTGTCGACGCCGGATTCTCAATGTAAACATTCGTTCGTTTTCCATCTTTGAATAGTGATACGTGTGCGAATGGTTAGGTCAACAGGCCGAGCTGATATTCAGAATCTCTGTCTCTCTCACTTGTGTCAATGCGTATGTTGGATTCTCTTCGACGTAGCTGTAATTCCGATTCCATCGAAGCCTCGGTTATGCCCCGAACCATCGTGGGCTATAGAAACACCCCTCCCCGGGGGTTTTCTTTCGATCATTCGCTTTACATATGATTCAAGGATTTTTGCATCGTTCTTATCCTTATGGATAGAGCCGCGCCTCTGCGTGTGCCTCTATCCGCTATACAAGGGATCCACCCCTCTCGAACTTTGCTTTTCAACCGTTCGAGCAAATGCCCCTGCAACGATCTCGTTTCGTTTATGCATCTACTGCTCACATGCACCATACTCATCCACACCGCTCTGAGGGTTTCCGATGTTTCGATCGTCCGGGGAGGGGGACATTCCTCTGCTGTTTCTTGACGATTGTTGGGCGACCGGGGGGGCTCCATCTCTCTATGGTGGGCACTCCCTCGAAGCCACTGCAGACAGTGACGGGGCCCTGGTTCAACGAAACTCAACCCCGACAAATTAAGACCCGACCGAGACCGGGGGATGCGTGCTCCTTGTAGGCTAGCCCTCGAGTCCCGCTCTCCCAATGGTCAATCTCTCCATGGGATGAACCATCGACTATGGGTCCGTCACCCCTCGTAGGCTAGCCCTCGGGGTATCATCCCCACTATCGACGGCTTCCTCCCCCTATTTCTTTCCCCCATGGAACCTTGGGTGCCCCTAGTAGGCTAGTCCACGGGGTACTCCATCCACTGGGGTTTGCTGGCTGACATTGTGCAGACCGGCGATGTAGGGGCTTGTTCCACAGGTGAACATGACCCCGCTTATCCCCTGCAATTCTTTGCAATCAGGGGGAGATGCTGTCCAATTCTGGATAGATTAAGTTTATGAAAACCTTGATGATCAATTGCTCCGAATCTAATTACCCCTGTGCTCGAGTATGAACCTCGTACTGGCTTAACATGTCATCCTCGGAGGACTCTGGACTTCAATCTAATAAAATTTCTTGGCCTCAATGGACTCAAAGTCCCCCAGATGGGCCCAACAAACTCAAAGGAGGTCAAAGAGATGGAATTTGGGCTAAAACGGCGCGGAGTTCCCCGGCGGCCCTAATCCGGCGCGGTACCCCCCCCGCGCCGGATTAAGGCCACACTCATATTCCCTTTTTTTTCTTTGCGACTTTCCGACGCACCCCAGACCGGCGCGCCCCCAAGCTCTCGCGCCGTCTTAAGCTATTAGTCATGGCCGCGCCGTATTAGCCGCTATACCTACGCTCTGCCGCGCCGTGTAAGTCGTAACCGCACCGGTTTTGAAACCCTTTTGATATTTTACTCACTCGCTTGCCTCGGGACGAGTCTCCTCTCTCGGGGGCGATGTCAATAAGCTATATCTGACAGCAAATCGAATAAAAGAGGGGCTAAGCGAGCCTGAGTTGCATCGTCATCATCATCGTATCTGTTAGCATTCATGCTTTCGCTATCATACTCATGTCGTCCTTCCTCCTCTCGACGAGGGGCAATAAATGTGGTCGATCACCGCCGCCTTCGTGGCGCTATCTTCATATTCAATATAATCATGAATGTCTTGTGTGCATGCATACATAGATCCCCGGTATATTAAATGGCGTCGACTGAAAGCCGGATCATGTCTGGTCGGAAGCCTTCGTCACGCGCGATGGTGGTCGTCGGACCTGCGTACTCCACCACGTACCACGGAGCCATTTTCCCATTAAACTACGCATCTTCTGCATGATTAATGCTGCATCCTGCCTGTCATTGCTATAATCATCATGTAGTTCTTTTTCCGGCTTCGACAGCCCGATATCTCGATAATTAATTAAAGGTGTTCCCTCCTCGTGGGGGATGTAATTAACGCCATAACCTTTATGGTATGGCGGACTGCTGGTCCCGACCGAACCTCACATTCGCCCGACATGGGTCAGAATGAGCGCACAATAAAATCGTCACTCATGTGACTGGCACGCCCGCGTCGTCAATCAGTCAGTTGATTACCAGTTAGTCGATTGGTTGATCGATACGCGAACGAAAGGAAAGCACGTCAAACACAGACTGAATGTTGGAACGATAAAACACGGAATATAGCTCACAATAGAGCAGACTGGTTCGGATTTGATCCTGAAACCATAATCCTTCTTCTTCTTCTTCTTTCTGAACTCTCAGCTTCGAGCTCTCTCTCTCTCTCTCTCTCTCTGCTATTCTCTCTTCTTCCTCTTCTTCAGTTTCTGCCCTCTATTTTCTTCTCTTCTTTTGCTGGATCGAACTCTCTGCAGTTCTGCTTTTTCCTTTTTTCCTTTCGATCCCTCTTCATCTGTGGACGAAGGCTTCAATATATAGCAGCGGCAGGTGGATAAGGTACAGAATGCGTGTGCCTCCCACACCCGATCCAGAACCTTCTTTCCACGTGCCCTTATAGCATTGGTTCCTTTAGTATTGGATCACGTGCAGCCCAATCACTGGGGAATATTCTTCCTCGGACCACCTTCTTCTTTTTGTTTTTCTTCTTCTCCTGCAAAGAGATTAAAACCATTAATACTCAGGGTTCTTTATATATATATATATACCTGAAATAAGTCGGTTGACACTCAAGCTAAAGCTGCACGAGGTGTGTAGGAACAACAAAAGGTGCACTATACTGAGAACGACACGAGGTACATAAGATGACTACAGCACGAGATAAAGAGAGAACGACACGAGGTACCACAGTAACAAAGCTAACACTACAAAGAGAATGACACGAAGTCAGATGAGAACAGCACGAGGTGAGAAGGAAATAACACGGAGTAAAACGGTAGTAAAACACGCGATCAGAGGAAACCTGGACGAAGATAGAAAGAAGCAACACTAAGACATAAAAATAACACTAAGACACAAACACAGAAATAACATGAAGACACAAGCACAAAAGATAACACGAAGACACAAGCACAAAAGATAACACGAAGACACAAGCACAAAAGATAACACGACGACACAAGCACAAAAGATAACACGAAGACACAAACATAGAAACAACACGAAGAACGACCAATCAAAACGACTAAGTTGACTCGAGGTCATCGGTGAATCAATACGAGAATCAACACGAAATATCAAACAGCAAAGGGAACGGCACAAAGTGAAACGACACTTTACACTAAAATGACTTGAAGACATAGGAAAATGACTCGAAAACGAGGACGACACGGGCTGAAAACAACTCGAAGATGAAAACAGAAACCGACACGAAGTGTGGTCACAAAGCAAAAAGGACACGGGTTCTAGGAAAAACAACACGAAGACAGAAGACAGGAACGGCTACAACGACACGTGATAAAACAGTGAAAGCAGGAAAATGACTCGAGTAACTACAGTAAATGACACAAAAACACAAGAGCAAAAATAAAAAGGATAACTCGAGACGAGCAACTAAATACTAAAGAAACGACACGAGGTTCACAGGAAAACGACTCGAAGTTCATCAGAACAAATCGAGCTGCTTCAGTAAACAGCACGAAGACAATCAACAAACATAGTTGGAACAATACGACGTACAAAAGGATAAAACGAAGTGTAGTAAACACAAACAACACGAAGTATGAAAGGAACATTACAGACATACAAGGTACTACCTCATAGCAGTTTTCCTGTTAATCATGGAAATTTCAATTGCATAACATTACGCAAGATATCTGATTAAAATGATAATAATTAACATAGTGATGCTCATCATTAAAACACTAGGGAAGTCACAAAAATCCAACACACTTCCATCATGTTCTTCCAAAACAGATATTTATTACCATCAAAAAATGGAGTGCGACTAATGGATTGACCTTCAGCCATGAAGCTTCTAGGACCATTAGCATTTCCCTGACTGTTCGTCCACATGATGCAAACCTGCTCTGATACCAAATGTTAGCGCAGCAAGAGTGATATAGAAGGGGGGTGAGATGAATAGATCACTCCCGTTTTCTGAAACTTCAGCGGAAAATCACTACTTCGAAAATCACCCTACCGAATGTAGCTAAACAAACTAGCTAATGCAGTGAGAAACTAAGACATAGTAATAAGGTGCGATTGGAAGAGGCCGTCCACACACAAGCACATTGCCAAGCAGATAGAGAGCATCAACGATTGCAGCAAACCACAGAGGAGACAAGAGATTTTAAGGTGGTTCGATTGTAGTCCACAATCTACATCCACCCCTCACTCCAACTAGAGTAAGGATTCCACTAGCCAATGCTAGAAACCTGCAGACTCAGTCTGCGAACAATGTGCTGCCACACAGCTTGAATAACCAAGGGAAACAAATCCCTCAACCAAACTCTGCTACCCACAGAGCTTGAAACCTGTTCCAGCTACCAGCTAGAATAGAACCGGAGATAGCTCTCCCTTCCTCCAACCCGGAGAAAACCTAATAATGACAACCCGTCACTAGCAAAACTAGAGATCTACGATCTCTCTTCCTCTGCAGCCAAGAGGGAAATCGGAGTAACACTCCCTTCCTCCAAACACTGGAGGGAAACAGTTCGGAATCATAAGTATGAGCAAATACAAAGAAAAACAGAAGAGAAACAAAGACCAACGAAGAACAACAGTCGTTTATGAAAAACCAACACAAATGTAGCTTCCGAGGAAGCAATTCTTCAAACCACAGACACTGCTCTCTCTCTCTCAAACATATTCCTCTCAGATCTGGAAAAAATGGGACTTCCTGCTCTTTCTCTTTTCTGGATCCTGTAACCTCACACAAATGCCTTCTGCTCTTTCTTTTCACGATTATCTTCTACTGAAGGATGATGCTCCATATATATAGCAGACGATTGGCGTGTGGCTTTCAGGTTCCCGCCCATGAACTTTTTGCCAGATCATTTGAATTTCGACCACATGGCAGCATCCTGACTGGGTTGCCATCCACGTGTCATGTTCCTGGTTTCTTGGATCACGTGCCAGGTGCCAACCTCGGATCACGTGCCCAATCATCAGCCTGAATCACCTGCAGACAGAGACAAAAGGAATGTATATACTTAGTTAGTTCAGGCTTTTAACACGAGTGTATATACTTCAGAAGCAGCAACTGAATAAGTGTGTACACTGAGAGAGTGTATAGACTTGTAAGACTTTATGCAATCTCAGTGGATATACTTGCTGAAGAATGCATTATCATTACAGGAGGGAGTGTGTATACTTCTGTGAAGTGTATGAAGCCACCGAGAGTATAGACCTATTGAGGGAAGGGCTGTACAGACTTTAGGACCTATGAAGATGATTGAATAGACTTTGCCTTAGAAACGAGTGTTTAGACTTTGAAGCAAACGCCAGGTAAACGATGTGTAGACTTGGCCAGAAAAACGTAGGGAAAGGTATGAGTGTATAGACTTGGCCAAACGTAGGGAAAGGTGAGGAGTGTATAGACTATGCTTCACTTCGAGTAGCCACAGTGATGTATAGACTTAGCCTTTGAGATGCTTAGTGAGACGGTGAGCAGTGTGTAGACTTTGATGCCCAACAACGATGTATAGACTTTGAATCGTGAGAGCAGACTGTATAGACTTGGAGTGTTCGAAGGACCATTGTACAGAGTTGGAATGTTTGAGCCAATGTATAGACTTCTACAGGGCTGTCAGTGTATGGACTTGTACAGTGCAGCGAGTGTACAGACTTTGAGGCCGAAGACAGTGTGTAGACTTGAGAAGCTCGAGGCCACTGTATAGACATGGGGTTCAGCTGAGAATGTATGGACTTTGACAGAGTGAGACAATGTTCAGACTTTGAAGTTACACTGTGGATGTATAGACTTGAATGAGCATGGAGTGTGTAGACTTGAAAGTCTAAAGGTGATGTACAGACTTGGAGAGTTGAAGCCGATGTACAGACTTGCAGATGCGAAGCCAATGTACAGACTTTATAGACTATGAACAACAAGGCATGCTGTACAGACTTACTCAATCAAAACGATGTATAGACTTTGAATGAATTCAACGGGAGAATGTATAGACATGGCCCCTTTCCGGATGTATAGACTTTCAGATAAACAGGCTACAGTCTTGTTGTATGGACTTGAATAGAAAGGCCAGTGAATGGACTGACTAAGATGATTAATGTACTGAGGGGTCGACTCATCAGCAAGGAGGGATCGACCCACCACTGTCCAGACTATGCAGACAGAGTGTAGACAGAATCAAGTAGAGCATATTATCTGACAACCATATGAACTGCACTCATTTACATGATGAAACATGAATTAATCTAGAGATAGAAGATTGATTTATAGTGTGAGACATCATCAAAACCGTAGGGATGCAACAGGGTTAACCAGAGCAATCAAAGCCCAGTCATCACAGTAGGTGCTTCTTCCTGACGCCCCAGGGTGAAGTGTTATACAACTCATGCGCCCTCATGAAACCCCTAACCAACAATGAGGCTGAATACAAGGCTCTAATCATCAAGATTCAAATAGCTCTCGACATGGGTGTCAAATGCCTCAAAGCTTATGATGATTCACAACTGGTGGTCTGACAAGTCCTCGACATCTATGATGTGCGGAAGCAAGGGCTGGTCCCATACCACGCCGCTATCGACAGACTTACCCAGAAGTTCTATTTCGTCAAAATAGATCATGTCCCAAAGAGTAACAACGCTTAGGCGGATGCTTTAGCAAAGCTAGCTTTGGCCATCAAACTTTCGCCTGTAGGCGAAGTTGACATCACCATCAAGCACAGGAGGTTGATGCTGAGTACACTCGACGACGAGTCTTGTAATACCCCAGATTTTTTTTGGATATTTTTCAAATCATTTTAGTGGGTCTCGGAGTGTATTTTGTGCTTTACACATGTTTTTCCCTGATGTGCCTTCGAAACTCTGTGCAGGGTGAACCGTTGCGTTCTTCGACTCTGGGACGTTACCACTGCGTTGTGTTCCTCCCGAAGATCACGGAGGTAATATTTCATAATTTTCTAAATTTCTGCAATTTCTGGGTTTTTCTATATAATAACCCTTTTCTCTCTCCCCCTCTCATTCTCTCTTTCTCACTCTCTCTCATCTCTTTCTCTCCCCCTCTCCCCGGGCGGCCGACGGTGGTGGAGGAGGGCGAGGCGGCAATGGCGGGAGGCGAGGAACGGGGAACGGGTCGAGGATCGAGGGCCGGTGGCGCGTGGAAGCTCGGCCGTAGGTTCGTGGAGCGGCGAGGGTTTCGGGGCATTTTCTTCGTGGATCAGCGTCCACGGCATGTCGTTTCTTCGGTGGAGGTAGGGAGATGGACCCCCAGCTCGTGCATTCCCTTTCTCACAAGTTTTGTAGGCCGTGGTGAGCCGAGAGGGCATATTTATGATTTTTGGGAAAAATCCTTGTTTTAGGGAGAGTTCGCCCGATCTATGGATTTGAGCTGCGATTCGGCATTTTGATGGCTTAGAATCATGTTAGGGGCCCCCAGGGGGCTCCCCGCTTGATTTCCCCCTCTCCCATTGAGGTATGGGGGAATGATTGCCATTTTTGTGCTTGTTCGCCATTTTCACCGCCGGAGCGCTGTGGCGGTCGTTCCAGTGACCGCGACAGGATGTAACGCGCCCAGGAAGGTGCGTTACACTTCGTTGGCTTTTGGGCGTGGCGTTCGTGGGCCTGACAGTCCCACTATAGACCGCCACAGTGCTGTGACGCCCTAGTGTTAGACCGGTACCGTGATTAGGATCGTTGGTTTATGACCGTTGGGGGTCATAGACACCTGACGCACCCAGAGTGGGGCGTCAGGGTAGTGTGACGCCCCTGGGTAGGAGCGTTAGAGTTAACGCATCCACCCCTCTCCCTAACGCACTTGGGTAGCTGCGTTAGAGAGCATGACGCACCGAGCGGCATGCGTCATGGCCTGTGTTGTCCCGTGGCCTAACGCACCAGCGTGATCCGTTAGGTTCCGTAACGCCCCTAGAGGAGCGTGTTACGTTCAGTTTTCACTCAAGCCCTAACACACCTGTTTATATCCGTCAGGTGCTGTGACGCACTAGCGTGGGCGCGTTACAGTTCGTTTCACGCCGAGTGTCTAACGCTCCTGAGTTGGACCGTCATGGTGCTGTGACGGCCTACCTTTGGACCGTTACGGTCTGTGACGGCCCAAAGATAGACCGCCAGACACTATGTTATGCCGAAGTGGTTCTTCGTACTTGCCGCGATCGTTTCGCGTTGTGTAGGTCCCTAGTCGACCCGGTTACGACCCAGTGGTCGACTTGCAGTCTCTTGGATGTCCCAGACACGCCGAGGGTTCTGTGTCCGTGTCTTGAGAGTGTCGGGAGGGCCGTGCTACCTCGTTTAGCGTGCCCATAGGTTTGAGAGACTGGGTGACTCCTCGTGTTCTAGCCTTCTGGTGTTACGCTTGATTGAGTCACTGTGCGTCAGTGTGAGTGCGGCGAAGGTTCCCCACATGTCGTGAGTTTCTTCGGGAAGAGGTTTTCGAGTGGGCCATGAGTAAGGCCTTGGATTGCGAGTCCAGTTGCCCAGCCTGGGGCTGGAGGGTTCCCGCTTTTCCCTGAGAGTGGGATTCGGCTTGGCGGCCTGTGAGCTGCCTTGGGAATAGTGCTTCTGCATTTCTGCATGGCCGGGTGCGTGGCCTGTGGACTGTGAGTCCCTTTTCTTTTACAACCGTGGTCACCGTGCGATGGTGCTGGTACGTGGGACGGTCCCCGTACTTCGTTGGGTTCGGACATTGTTTTTTGTTGACTTGAGAGTCTACTCCTTCAGTGACCCTCCACTAGTCGTAGCCTGCTTACACGTTTAGTGGTTCCACCAGGGAGTGGTGGAGAGGCTACCTTAAGGATGGTTTTAGATTGGTTTTCATCGGGCCCCGCGTCTAGCAGCCAGAGTCCGGCTGAGGAAAAATCCGGTCAGAGGGCCAGACCAGGGACGGACGGTCTGTGTGTGCACACGTGGTTGGGGGCGGTTGGACCCACGCTGACGGGCGTGACCCCAGCTAGTCACTTGTTTGTGGTTACTTGTACGGTGTCCTTGCCTCCGTCGGGGGTTGCTGTGCCAGGCGGACACCTGCGGTGCAGTGTAAGACGTCTGATGGGAATCGATGCCGAGCATTGACATTTTTATTTTACATTTGTGTCCTTTTAGTTTACTTTTATATCCTTGGGAAAGTATGTTGACAGTTGTAAGGCTTTATAAGTCAATGTGTCATTCCCTTGGATTATTTGGGTTTTTGTGTAAAATGTCTGTAAGTCCAGCAAGGGGGCCCTCACCCCTTCCCCATTGGTTCACCTAAGCCATGTGGGGCTGATCAACCATCCAAGGTGGGCTTCTAGATGGTTTGACATTCAAAGGGGGACAAGTGTTACAAAATGTCCAAGATGCCTCCCCTTAAGTCATGGGGGTCCCCCCCATTAAAATGACATTTTGTATTTTATATTTTAAGCCAATTGACCACATGGGGGAAGAAAATGCTACCCCTCCCCTCTCTCCCATGAATTCTAACCCCCTCCCCCTTCCTTCCCTTCTATATAAACTCATGTATAGTGTTTTGTAAGGTTTAATGAAGAGAAAAATTGTGAATTTGGTTGGAGCCAAAGAAGGGTGTGCCCTCCTCCTCTCTCCCTCCCCCTCTTACAGATGGATTTCTGCTAAATCTTGGGTGTGATACCCTTCTATATTTTTCTTAGTCCCTCTGAGTTCCATTTCAGCCGTCGCTGCCGCCGCCGCCACCATCGTCGGAGTTTTATCTCCATCAGGATAGAACCTCACCTATGAATTTTTATCTTTTCTTCTGGTTGTCTGTTGGAGCCCTAATTTTAAGAGTTTGTTCTGTCCATCTCCCTTAACCTCCAGTTCAAATTTCGTGTCATTTGGAAGTCATTTGATATTTTTTCCACATTTATTGTTCTTCCCCCTGTAATCTGCCTTTTTGCAGATTTACGGGACAGAGTCACCTTGTCGCATTTTCCCCACCCCTTAAAAATTTTCAAAAAATCCCAAAACATTACTCATTGTTCCACACATATATCTCCTTCCACCATAATTTTCGTGGAGTCTAAAAAAATCATTTTCTCTTTGGTCAAAGGTCAGTGTCAGGCAGATCCCTTGCTGCCCTGTGTGTCTGTCAGTTTGAGTCAGAAATAAAAGTAGTGTTATAGTCATATTCGTTTTCAATCCGTTTGGTGGATGGAGCTGTCAAAATTATATGTTGTAGATCTATGCGTGCTCTTTCCAACGGTACCAGCCACGCCTCGATCGGCCTCCGGATCTGAGCGTCATAATTCGTGTCGCCGATACCTGCAGATCTGTTCCCTGTGCAGGTCCGAAATTACACTCCAGAAGATATTCAAAAATAAATATCAAAAATCAACTTCAGGAGCCGCCCCTTCAGGGAGTCGTTCAGGGACGTCCTGCCATCGTCCCAGCTAAGCGGAGCCTCCGGAAGATCTCAGGAAGGCGACGTTCCTTTGGAAACCGTTGCTTGCTATCTAGTGAGTCAGCAACTGAGTTGGCGCAGCACCGAGTTGGAATAGTGCCGAGTCGAAACAGCAGGCCGAGTTCATGCCATACGCACCTTCAGATTGTTGCCTGTCAACCCAGGGTCGGCCCTCCCGGGTCCCACTTGTAGCCCTTTATCTCCCTACGTGGAGTGGGCAATAGATTTCACTGTTGTAATTAACTTTTACTGTTGTTACCAGGAGTTACCGTACTTGGCCAGGAACATCTTCCCCACGCCCGGAGCGTGGAGGTACAATCGCTACCCTCCTCGTAGGCATTACTTTACTCGTATATTTTTGTATATGTCGCTGCATGAGTGATAGATTATTTAGCTTGTTACCATTTTATCACCGCTGCGAGAGTGAGAGTGAGTGACTGTCCCGTAACTCGACCCGAGTTAACGCGAAAAAGCCGATACCCGAGACTCACTGCCAGTTTCTCAACCGCGCACGGTCCAGCGTTTCCCTCGCATAGGGACGATCTCAAGCTAGAGTCCCAGGTCGCGTGTCCGTCCCGCATCAATTTGGTATCAGAGAGTCCAGTTTGAGTCTAGGGTGTTTAAAACAAAAAAAAGTGTCATTGAAGTCTAAGTGTCTAAGTCGGTCCTAGGTATTGCATTTGCATACCATTGATCGGTATATCAAAAGGTGTTGTCCGAACGTTAGGCTACACCTATCGGGAAGGCCGCACACTTGCGCGAGTGGTCTTCGGATCGATTAACTCTGCCACGTACCGAGTCTTGGTTACGTCTAGGGTCCTTAGTGTGCATTAGTTACTGTATTCTCACTTTGCATTAGTTAGGGTCGTGTCTAGTGTTTGTCACCAACTGTTGGCATGTCCATTCACTAGCGTCCCCGTGTCCCATGGATGACCAAGGGGCCGCATCTTCTGCATAGTGGCGATACTATCTAAAATGGAAGGACCACCCGGACCACCCCAAAAGGTCCGTAGCCCGGGACTTCTATGGCTCCGAAAACTCGAGTGACTAATTAGAGTGGGAAGTCGTTATGGATGACTACTTTGAGTGTTACCTTATGTCCGGTCCCGCGCAAGTCGACTTTGTCAAAAGGTGACTTTTTTATGTAGCCGCCGAAACATGGAGGGACATCAAATATTTTCGGAAGGGTAGGAGACCAAGGCCCATCGAGTCATGGTGGGATATGAAGAGAGCGCTTAGGAGGGTCTACCTTCCCCATCCACCTACCTCCAACCACGGGGGTTATAACACTAGTCGGCCCCACCAACTCACCCGCAATCAAGTGGTCCACCTCTCCAATCAACCTCGCCCCTTCACCCCCATCCAAGTCCTCCAAAGCAACCACAACCAAGTGGCCCACCCAGTCGCCTCCAACCAACCATCCCTTGGCACCTCCGTCCAATCCCACCCAGTCGCCTCCAACCAAGTGGAAGTCCCGCTTCTAGCTGAGCCTAGGTCCACACCCGAGCCAAGAGACGAGGAGCGAGTCCACCCCAAGGCCCCTACTCCAACCCGATCCTTAGATGAAATCACGAAAATACTTTCAGATTGGTTGGATAGGATGCAAATGACACGTGCTCCTTCACCACCCACGAGAGCTCCAATGCCACCACCATCTACTTCCGATCTTTATTCGGGACCATCTCATTTGGAGCCACTTCATCCCGAGCCACCCGTGTTTCTATCGGGTACACTTTTCATAGCCGAGACGCTTCTTAGTTGGATCAAGGATGGCTTGGTCCCGCCTTCTTATCCATTAATGGACCCCACCCTACCATTGGTGCCCGTCAACTCCTTCCACACTACATTTCGGTCTAGTCACCATGTTGATACCTTGGATGACCTTTTTATGGGATTAGACTTGCAATGGCAGTTGACGCACTCCTTGGTCCGAAGCTTCGACCAACCCACTAGTCTTAGCTTCACCCATCTGACCTTAGGGTCCATTACCTCCGTGTGTACCATGGGTTGTGTCACCACGGACATTCTTCTATTCCTCCCCATGCCGGCCGAGCCCGACTTCATTCCCTTTTGCCCAAGGGAGGAATCTTATTTTTTTCACATGCCCGCCATCCCATTCACCATGACGAATGCAGGTGACCACCCACATCTTCAAGAATTTCACAATTGGGACCGTGTCATATGGGAATCCATCTCATGGGGTCATACCTTCTTTGACCCTTTTGATCCCTTCACTAGTGAACCCCCAAGCAATCATCTTCACTCCACTTCTTCTGCGGAGTTCACTATCACACCCCTACCCCTCGGTCTAGTTGGCATGCCTTACCTACGTCTAAGGGTGATGACGAAGGTAGTTTTGGATCCCCTAGCCCTTCCCCACCAAATTCCCATAGGTCGCCAATGCATGAGTGGTATATGTTAGGATGTCTAGGAGTCCTCCATTCCGTCAACCATCGAATACATCTAGTGTATGCATGGCACATATTCGGGTGTCCTGGTCCACCATCGCCTATGCGTAGGTCGGACTAACATTAGGTGTGTCTAGGGTCTTGTGTGTCTGTGTATACATCGAGTCGAGTCGGTCTTTGTACGCTCACAATGTTAATCCCTTTCGAGTTCGAGACTTGTCAGACTTTGGGATCGGTTATACTTCACATATCGGATCTAGTCACATCAGGGACAAGCGGTGATTCCTAGTGAGTCTTCGATCCGCCTTCCTTCCTTTGAGAGTGACCCCACCTCGGAGTGTCCACCTCTAGCCTCATTCCCATGCCAGTGTGTGCATATCGAATCTATACGGGATGAGCAGGTGTCAACTACTTGGAGTGGAGCGTACTCTGCGCTTCCAGGTTCGGTGACGGATCCGCCGGAGCCACTCGAGCAGCCGTACCCCTTACTCGACGGGGTCGAGTTCTTCCCACCCGGGGAGAGCTGATGGGAATCGACGCCGAGCATTGATATTTTTATTTTACATTTGTGTCCTTTTGATTTACTTTTATATCCTTGAGAAAGTATGTTGATAGTTGTAAGGCTTTATAAGCCAATGTGTCATTCCCTTGGATTGTTTAGGTTTTTGTGTAAAATGTATGTAGGTCCAGCAAGGGGGCCCTCACCTCTTCCCCATTGGTCCACCTAAGCCATGTGGGGCTGGTCAACCATCCAAGGTGGGCTTCTAGATGGTTTGACATTCAAAGGGAGACAAGTGTTACAAAATGTCCAAGATGCCTCCCCTTAAGTCAAGGGGGTGCCCCCCCATTAAAATGACATTTTATAGTTTATATTTTAGGCCAATTGACCACATGGGGGAAGAAAATGCTACCCCTCTCCTCTCTCCCACAAATTCTAAACCCCTCCCCCTTCCTTCCCTTCTATATAAACCCATGTATAGTGTTTTGTAAAGTTTAATGAAGAGAAAAATTATGAATTTAGTTGGAGCCAAAGAAGGGTGTGCCCTCCTCCTCTCTCCCTCCCCCTCTTGTAGATGAATTTCTGCTAAATCTTGGGTGTGATGCCCTTCTATATTCTCCTTAGCCCCTCTGAGTTCTATTTCTGCCGCCGATGCCGCCGTCATCGCACCGCCGTCGCGCCGCCGCCACCATCGTCGGAGTTCTGTCTCCATCAGGACAGAACCTCACCTACGAAATTTTAACTTTTCTTCTGGTTGTCTGTTAGAGCCTAATTTTGATGGTTTGCTCTGTCCATCACCCTTAACCTCTAGTTCAAATTTTGTGTCATTTGGAAGTCATTTGGTATTTTTTCCATATTTATTGTTCTTCCCCCTGTAATCTGCCCTTTTGCAGATCTACGGGAAAGAGTCACCTTGTCGCATTTTTCCCACCCCCTTATAAATTTTCAGAAAATCCCAAAACATTACTCAGTGTTCCACACATATATCCCCTTCCACCATAATTTTCGTGGAGTGTATAAAAATCATTTTCCCTTTGGTCAAAGGTCAGTTTTAGGCAGATCCCTTGCTTCCCTGTGTGTCTGTCAGTCTGAGTCAGAAATAAAAACAGGGTTACAGTCATATTCATTTTCAATCCGTTTGGTGGATGGAGCTGTCAAAATTATATGTTGTAGATCTATGAGTGCTCTTTCCAACGGTACCAGTCATGCCTCGATCGGCCTCCGGATCTGAGCGTCGTAATTCGTGTCGCCGATTCCTGTAGATCTGTTCCCTGTGCAGGTCCGAAATTGCAGTCCAGAAGATATTCAGAAATAAATATCAAAAATCAACTTCAGGAGCCGCCTCTTCAGGAAGTCGTTCAGGGACGTCATGCCATCGTCCCAGCCAAGCGGCGCCTCCGGAAGATCTCAGGAAGGCGACATTCCTTTGGAAACCGTTGCTTGTTGTCCAGTGAGTCAGCAACCGAGTTGGCGCAGCACCGAGTTGGAATAGTGCCGAGTCGGACCAGCAGGCCGAGTTCGTGCCATACGCACCTCCAGATTATTGTCCGTCAACCCAAGGTCGGTCCTCCCGGGCCCCACTTGTAGCCCTTTACCTCCCTGCGTGGAGTGGGCAATAGATTTCACTGCTGTAATTAACTTTTATTGTTATTACCGGGAGTTATCATACTTGGCCGGGAACGTCTTCCCCACGCCCAGAGCGTGGAGGTACACTCGCTACCCTCCTCGTAGGCGTTACTTTTCCCGTATACTTTTGTATATGCCGCTGCATGAGTGATAGATTATGTAGCTTGTTATCATTTTATCACCGCTGCGAGAGCGAGAGTGAGTGACCATCCCGTGACTCGACCTGAGTTAACGAGGAAAAGTCGATACCCGAGACTCACTACCGGTTTCTCAACCGCGCACGGTCCAGCGTTTCCCTCGCATAGGGACGATCGCGAGCTTGAGTCCCAGGTTACGTGCCCATCCTGTATCAACGTCAGGGGACGCTACCGACTATACTCTTAGTGGGAGGTACTCCTGTCGAGTCGGGAGTGACAGACTGTCAGTCAGTCTCTGTGACTTCAACCTTCGGGTTTTTGGTCGTGTTGACTGTTGAGTTCTGAGTATTTTACCGTGGCGCGTGTGTCGATTCTCGTGCCGTGAGACCAGTGCTAATAGCTTTACCGAGGTTGCGTCTTGTTGTGCGGTACCCGTGACCAGGTGGTCAGGGTGGCACCTTGGACAGCGTGTCCAGGTTGGCCGTGTCCTGGGAGACAGGCCTCTATGGTGGGGTTGCCGTGAATTTTTACTTCGGTAAGTGGTACTAGTGTGGTTCGATAGCCCCCGACCGTGAGATCGGGGTGTGTTTTCTGGTACAGTAGGAGTAGCTGTAGTGCCGAGTTTTGACCGGCCACCGGTTCGCCGTTCCTGCTGTCGTTGTAGCGTTCTTTTCTGTTACCGCCGTTGTTTCCGGTTGGGGTTCCGTGGGTTCCCTCCTGAGTCTCTGTTTTGGAGACTCATCCTTACTTTTCAGGTGTGGCGGTTCTTCCTGGAGGTTCGAGGGTGCTGTTCGGAGGTTCTCAGTTGCTAGCTCGCCAGGCCGAGTGTTCACTCAGCATGTGGTACATTTTTACTGCTTTAGACTATACTTTCTGTTGGACTGGACTCTGTTGTAGTTGTAATTGTTTATTTATTTCTGTTACATGTTGTATTGTCCTGCTTTATTTCCTATTTCTTTGTGCCTCCACACTCCTTTTTAGCCCTTCCGAGTGCTCCGACTCGTGGGCGGCGGGCCAGGATTTGAATGGTATCGGGTCCTTCCTGGTATCCAGATCTTGGGTCATTATAGATTATATTAGAGCAATGGTTGTGGACGTACATGGGAATTTGAAATATTACAGTGATCAGAGTCCATAAGGTCCAGTACAGTCGACAGCTGGCTTAGGGTTTTGTGTTTGTTTTCCGCTTGATTTTTCACTTGAGAGCTTGAGTGCGCTGCGTGGCGCTGTGAAGGTGGTTGTTGTTCACTGCTTTCGTGTCAGCGTGGGGTCTAAGGATCGAGGTCAAGAGCCTTCTCTCTCATCGGTGGTGGCCCCGGTGATGCTACATTGGACAGAGGTTGCTGGAAGGCATGAACTCATGGTGCTGCGTTCGAGGTGTTTTTAGTGAGGTCAGGTGGCTGGTGCGAATTGCTTGTGGTTAAGTGGCCGTGAGTGTGCTCTGAGGGAGCTGTTGTTGAGTCTGGCCACTTTAGCTTGAGGTTGTGTTAAGGTCGTGGTTTGAGATGGTAGAGCGGGTGTTCTGATCGAGAAGTGTGCTCAGGTGAGCGGAAGATCTTCTTGGTGAGCTACTGTTTCGTTGAGCCTGATGTTCTTGTTGTGCTCTATGGCGTCAAAAATGATGTGTTGGTCCCGATTGTTCTGCAAATTTCAAGGCAGGATTAGGCTATGGTGTCCCAGTAAGTCTTGCTTCTGTGCCCTTGTGTGCGAATGAGTTGTGTTCGCCTTGGATTTGGTTTGAGATATGAAGGTTCCGTGGCGAGTTCGAGACTCGGGGATGAACATTGACAGTCATCAGTTATGGCTCGTGTTGCGGCTCTTGGCATGGTGTGTTGCAGTTTGAGGAATTGCAGCGGTGGTGCATCGAGAGATGTTGTGATTGTGATCCGGCGTGACACTTGCTGAGTGTGTCGGAGGCGCTGACCTGATGGAAGAGGTGGTTTTCCTTGGTGCTGGATGGTGCTGTTTCCAGCATGCGCGAGATTTGAGATTAGGTCGGGCGTGGAGTTCTTCTGTTGGTCAGAAGGGCATTTGGTTTCTCCTTTGGTTGGGGAGATTGTGTTTGGCTAAGGTTCATCGTCTTGCATTATGTTCCCGGATTTGGTTGGCCTCTGTGTGCCATGAAGTCCGTGCGAGACGTGATCCGTGTTTTGGCAAGGTGGTTGCCTGTGAGAAGTTGTGCCCATTCCCTTGTCATGTGAGGGTGTGTTGGCACTTTTTCGGAAGGACGAGTGCCGGTCGGGCGGTGTTTCTGAGAATTTGTGGCTGCGTGCGTGGATCAGAGTGCACAACGGAAGCGTGGTGGTCCCATAACCCACTGGTTCAGGATCGTAGCGTCGGTTGCTATAGGCGGATTCCTGAGTTTACGTTGAGCATTGGAGGATTGGTCCCTCAGTGTGAGACGTGTTGTTGCCGTGCTGTTGCTCGAGATATCGTGATTCTTGGCACTGGCAGGATGGAGTGTTGGGGAATGTGCTGGCTAGTGCGCTGCAGGAGTACCCTGTTCCTGTGATAGAAGCCGTGTCAAGCGTCGGTGTTAGACCCGGATGGGGTTGTTGAGGATGTCGCCTGACGGAGGTCGAGGGGTGTGATGAGACCAGACGGAAGAGTGATGCCTGTGGGCGGAAGCCTTTTAGTGAGATTGGCATCAAAAGGGTGGTCCTTGATGGGACGTTGGTGTCGCAATGGTTATCTATGGTTTGGTGACCATCGTGGGATGGTTCCCCTATAAGTCTGAGTCAAGTGAGGTGATGACTGAAGATGCCAAGATCTCATCAATTGGTTTCATCGTGCTCCCCGAGAGGGTCGAGTTGGCGCGATGATTGAGTTCGGATGCAGAGTCCGAGAGGAGTGCGGCTCGAGATGTGATATCGGTCTGTGTGTGAGTCAACGGATGGCTTGTCGAGGTTTGGAATGTTCCCTTCGGATCTGGTGGAGGACCAGGAAAGAAGGAAGAACCTAAGCAAGCGGAGGTTTCCCGTTGACGTGTATCTAGCGACCAGTGGATGGTCTTTTCACAGACATAAGATGCTGGTTGTCGGGGCTCGAGCGTGGCGAGAGCCGTGTGCTAGCGAGGCCTTAGGTGGCTGATTTTGAGGTGTGCCTTTCTGGATGGGATCTGGGCTTTGTCAAACTTTGTCTTCTGAAAGAGTTGGCACAATGATATTTCTGGCTTTCAGCTTGCCATGTGTGAGGTGATTCTTGGTGCTGAGCCGATGTTCTGGTTGCGGTCTGTTGAGATGGTTGCTTGAGCTCGTGGAGGCTCTGTATTGGTTGTTCCCTTGAGAAGGGTGTGCGACCTGTCAGCTGGATGTGAAGCTAACCTGTAATTTGTCTGCTGACCATTGGATGGATCGGTAGCTGTTTCTCGTGCGAGGGCTGTGTCTCCTCGGTGAGCGAAATGGTGGCAGTGGTGCCATGATTGATTTTCGTGGTGTCTGAGGTGATGCCGGACTGTGTCCTTTGGTATATGCCTGCTCTGATGGATGGTGTGCGCGGCATGCAGAGCGGGGTGTCGTTCGTGATTGTAGTATGGTTGTATCCCTCAGGATCGGTGTTTTCATGAGAATCGAGGTTTTCTGTGCTGGGGCTTTGACAGTGTTGTCATTTTATTAAGGTGTTCTTCCCCTGTGACTTGGTGGTAGTCCTGAATTTCGAGAACAAAATTCCTTTAGGGGGGGAGAGCTGTAATGCCCCAAATTTTTTTTCGGATTTTTTTCGAATCATTTTAGTGGGTCTCGGAGTGTATTTTATGCTTTACACGTGTTTTTCCCTGATGTGCCTTCGGAACTCTGTGCAAGATGAACCGTGGTGTTCTCCGACTCTGAGACGTTACCATTGCGTTGTGTTCCTCCCGAGGATCACGGAGGTAATTTTTCGTAATTTTCTGAATTTCTGTAATTTTCAAATTTTTATATATATTAACTCTTTTCTCTCTCCCCCTCTCACTCTCTCTTTCTCACTCTCTCCCATCTCTTTCTCTCCCCCTCACCCGGGCGGCTGATGTTGGCGGAGGAGGGCGAGGCGGCGATGGCGGGAGGCGAGGAACGGGGAACGGGTCGAGGATCGATGGCCGGTGGGGCGTGGAAGCTCGGCCGCGGGTTCGTGGAGCGGCGAGCGTTTTGGGACGTTTTCTTCATGGATCGGCGTCCACGGCGCATTGTTTCTTCGGTGGAGGTAGGGAGATGGACCCCCAGCTCGTGCATTCCCTTTCCTGCAAGTTTTGTAGGCCGTGGTGAGCCGAGCGGGCGTATTTGGGATTTTTGGGAAAAAATCCATGTTTTAGGGAGAGTTCGCCCGATCTATGGATTTGAGCCACGATTCGACATTTTGATGGTTTAGAATCATGTTAGGGGCCCCCAAGGGGCTTCCCCCTTGATTTACCCCTCTCCCATTGAGGTATGGGGGCATGGTTGCCATTTTTGTGCTTGTTCGCCATTTTCACCGCCGGAGTGCTATGGCGGTCGTTCCAGTGACCACCACAGGGTGTAACGCGGCCAGTGAGGTGCGTTACACTTCGTTGACTTTTGGGCGTGGTGTTCGTGGACCTGACGGTCCCACTATAGATCGCCACAGTTCTGTGACGCCCTGGTGTTAGACTGTTACAGTGATTCCGACCGTTGGTTTATGACCGTTGGGGGTCATAGACACCTGACGCACCCAGAGTGGGGCGTCAGGGTAGTGTGACGCCCCTGGGTAGGAGCGTTAGAGTTAACGCATCCACCCCTCTCCCTAACGCACATGTTTAGGTCTGTCAGGTGCTGTGACGCACCAGCGTGGGAGCGTTATAGTTCGTTTCACACCGAGTGTCTGACGCTCCTGAGTTGGACCGTCAGGGTGCTGTGACGGCCTACCTTTGGACCGTTACGGTCTGTGACGGCCCAAAGATAGACCGCCAGGCACTGTGTTATGCCGAAGTGGTTCTTCGTGCTTGTCGCAATCGTTTCGCATTGTGTAGGTCCCTAGTCGACCCGGTTGCGACCCAGTGGTTGACTTGCGGTCTCTTGGATGTCCCAGACACCCCGAGGGTTCTGTGTCCGTGTCTTGAGAGTGTCGGGAGGGCCGTGCTACCTCGTTTAGCATGCCCGTGGGTTTGAGAGTCCGAGTGACTCCTCGTGTTCCAGGCTTTTGGTGTTACGCTTGATTGAGTCACTGTGCGTCGGTGTGAGTGCGGCGAAGGTTCCCCGCACATCGTGAGTTTCTTCGGGAAGAGGTTTTCGAGTGGGCCATGAGTAAGGCCTTGGATTGCAAGTCCAATTGCCCAGCCTGGGGTTGTAGGGTTCCCGCTTTTCCCTGAGAGTGGGATTCGACTTGGCGTTATGTGAGCTGCCTTGGGAATCATGCTTCTGCGTTTCTGCGTGGCCGGGTGTGTGGCCCGTGGACTGTGAGTCCCGTTTCTTTTCCGACCATGGTCACCGTGCGATGGTGCTGGTACGTGGGACGGTCCCCGTACTTCGTCGGGTTCGGACGTTATTTTCCGTTGACTTGAGAGTCTACTCCTTCAGTGACCCTCCACTAGTCGTAGCCTGCTTACACGTTTAGTGGTCCCACCAGGGAGTGGTGGAGAGGCTACCCTGAGGATGGTTTTACACTGGTTTTCGTCGGGCCCCGCGTCTAGCAGCCAGAGTCCCGCTGAGGGGAAAACTGGTCAGAGGGCCAGACCAGGGACGGACGGTCTGTGTGTGCACACGTGGTTGGGGGCTGTTGGACCCACGCTGATAGACGTGACCCCAGCTAGTCACTTGTTTGTGGTTACTTGTACGATGTCCTTGCCTCCGACGGGGGCTGTAGTGCCAGGCCATCGTGCCAGGCGGACACCTGCGGTGCGGTGTAAGATGTCAGGGGATGCTACCGACTGTGCTTCTAGTGGGAGGTACTCTTCTCGAGTCGGGAGTGACAGACTGTCAGTCGGTCTCTGTGACTTCGACCTTCGGGTTTTTTCTCATGTTGACCGTTGAGTTTCGGGTGTTTCACCGTGGCGTGTGTGTCGGTTCTCGTGCCGTGAGACTAGTGATAATAGCTTTACCGAGGTTACGTCTTGTTGTGCGGTACCCGTGACTAGGTGGTCAGGGTTGCACCTTGGACAGCGTGTCCAGGTTGGCCGTGTCCTGAGAGACAGGCCTCTACGGCGGGGTTGCCGTGGGTTTTTACTTCGGTAAGTGGTAGTAGTGTGGTTCGGTATCCCCGGACCATGAGATTAGGGTGTGTTTTCTGGTACAGTAGGAGTAGTTGTAGTGCCGAGTTTTGACCGGCCACCGGTTCACCGTTCCTGCTGTCGTTGTAGCTTTTCTTTTCCGCTACCGTCGTTGTTTCCGGTTGGGATTCCGCAGGATCCCTGCTGAGTTTCTGTTTTGGAGACTCATCCCTGCTTTTCAGGTGTGGCGGTTTTTCCTCGAGATTTGAGGGTGCTGTTCGGAGGTTCTCAGTTTCTAGCTCGCCGGGTCGAGTGTTCACTCGGCATGTGGTACGTTTTTACTGCTTTAGACTGTACTTTCTGTTGGACTAGACTCTGTTGTAGTTGTAGTTGTTTATTTATTTATGTTACTTGTTGTATTGTCCTACTTTATTTCCTATTTCTTTCTGTCTCCACTCCTTTTTAGCCCTTCCGAGTCCTCCGACTCGTGGGTGGCGGGGCAGGATTCGAATGGTATCGGGTCCTTCCCGGTATCCGGATCTTAGGTCGTTATAAGTCTGGCCTCACCATCTACGAGATTCACAACCAGGACAACTCCCCAGAGGAAGAGGATTGGCACAAGCTAATCATCAAAATCCAGCGAGGCTAGCTCACTCTTGAACGGGCCCAGAGAATCTAGCTATTCTGACAGGCTACATCTTACGAACTGATTGACAACTTTCTCTTTCGACTATTCCATGAAGAAGACAAGTCCAACCTCTTGAGATGCATCTCCCTGGCCGAAGTTAGAACCGTCATGTGTGAGGTCCACTCAGGACTTGCATGGGACAAAATATAAAACAACATCAAGCTCAAAGGGTTTTACTGGCCAACCATGTACGCGGACTGTTGGGTATTGCATTCCCACATTGTTTTTGACCTTGGTTTTGTTGATAACAAAATATTGTGTGTTTGTAAAGTAAATATTTATCATGCTTTTGGAAAGGCTTGAAATGTCCAATGAAAGTACTCACTGATGTGAAAATGAATTTCTATCACTTGGAGTTTCTTGTTGTTGAGTATATGGAAGGATTGGTAAATACAAGAATGCTTTTTGTATGTTTGAGCTTCCATGGTTTTATACTCGAATGCTTAAGAGATTTAAAGTCTATCAAATGCCAAAGATGGTGGTTCATGTTTTACAATTCCATTTACTTGTTGCAATGTGCATTTGAATGTGTATAGATATGGAGTTTTATGTGGAAGAATCAAGTTAAGGAGAACTCAATTTTTGATACATAAACTAACTTGATGTTTGTGTTTTTACAGGTTCAAGGATGGTTTTTAAACCCTCTCATGTCAAGTGGATGATGGTAATATCTAACCATTTCTTATGCTTGATTTGAATGGGAGTTTGGAGAAGTTTTAGTTTTAACTTGTCTTCACATGGCTTTATGTGTGGGTTGTTTTCAAGAACATCTTCCATGAGATGTTATTGCCTTGAATGAGTTTCTTGCATCTCTAAGATGAGATATTTGAGTTTTCAAATGTACTTATGTGATTCTCATGAAACGTGTTGAAATTTGGTTTGAATGGTCCAAATACTTTGTTAAATGCATGATAATTATATCATGATTTTTGGATGTGTTTTTGATGCTTAAACTTGGCTAAAACTGGTGTTTTGTAAACCCTCTCTACAGGGGTCGACCCATGGGGTCGACCCTTAGAGTTTCTGGATGGACAGAAACTAGTGTCTGCATGCTGGCTGCATGGGTCGACCCACTGCCTTGGGTCAACCCATGGGGTCGACCCCTGGAATCTGGGGTGTGCTTTTCGCTCTGCCAGTCCTCTAGTTGCCCAGGGGTCAACTCATTTCGGCATGAGATTTGAGAACCCGATTAAAACCCATTGAAAACCTTTATAAACTTTACCAAAACACCCTCTAGTTACTAATCATGTTTAGGTGTTTCAAACACACTTTGGGAGGGTTTTATGTGTCTTTTCCCCACCCCTCTATATATATCATTGTGAACTCCGAATTTGACAAAAGAGAACCCTAATGTGCTATCTTTCTCTTATCTTGTAGGTGAAGAAAGGGGGAAAAGGAAGGAGGGGCTATTGCAAGGTGGATTTCATCTCCAACAAAGCATTTCTGGAGATTGTGGAAGAAGAGAAAGAAGAGCGGATCGACGAGAGGATCAAGAGGAAGCTTGAATCACCGTCATCCGACCTCCCTCCGAACCGGGAATCAAAGAAGATCGTTTTCAGTCCTTTCTACATATGGGGATTCATTTCTTCACTCTTTTCCCATCTATTCCAGTCATTTACTCTTCGTTTATGAGCATGTATTGAACATATCATTTATTTCTGAACTTTAACTCTGTGTGTGGTGAACCGTCTGCGTACGGTTGTGATCATATCTTGCCGCGAGTGTTGCGGTGTGTGTGTGTGGATTGATCCCGCTGTTGGATCGTTGTGGAGACGAAGTCTCCGTGTGTGTTGGAGTATATTCTCCGTGTGCTTCGTTGTGAAGCAAGTGAAGCCTCACCGGTTCGGTGAGGGGTGGACGTAGGGAGCCCGTCGTGGTCCTGAACCACCTTAAAATCCCCGTGTCCTGTGGTTGCTTGCTTGTACATTTTCTTATTCCAACACATTCGAGTGTGCTCGAGAGATTGAGTGAACTAGATTTATTTCTGTTCAACTTATTTTCATCAATCTCATTAAATCTGCATATTGTTTAAAATCTGTAATTTCGTGTGGGGGACAATTCAACCCCCCCCTTCTTGTCCGTGTATATTGTTATCTGGGCCAACAATTGGTATCAGAGCTAGGCCTCTGATTTTATTCAATCTCACGGTTGAGGAGGAAAGATTGTTTAGCAATGGATAGTAGGGGAATGATTCCTGAGGGACATTCTATACATAGGCCACCATTCTTTGATGGCACAAATTACCCTATTGGAAAAATAGAATGATAGTGTTTTTGCGAGCACAGGATTACAATAGCTGGAAAGTCATTAGTAAAGGTCCTCATAAATTGCCCGATAATGAGGATAGTTGGAATGAGGAGCATATTAAACATTCATGTGAAAATTTCAGGGCTATGAATATAGTGCAATGTGCTGTTCATCCGAATGAATATTCACGTATATCTATGTGTTCCTCTGCGCAGAAATGTGGGAGAAGCTCCGACTCATATACGAAGGAACGTCGGAAGTAAAGGAGACAAAAGCAAATCTATTGGTCCGAGAATATGAGCTCTTCATGATGAAGCCGCATGAGACCATCTCGGACATGTTTGCTAGGCTTATGGAGATCTCCAATGGGTTGAAGGCACTAGGAAAAGAATATACGAATCAAGAGCTAGTAAGGAAGGTGCTGCGGTCCTTGTCACCATAATGGCATACAAAAGTGACCGTGATAGAAGACTCTAAAGATCTCACTACACTCAAGCTGAATGAGTTGATTGGGTCCTTGATGACCTATGAAATCAGCATTGAGAGGAGAGAGGAAGAGAAGGGCAAAAAGAAATCAGTGGCATTTGAGGCTCACTCAAAATCTTCTGAAGAAAGCGATGAAGGGTCAAGTCTAAATAGCAGTGAGGAAGAACTTGTGAATGTCATCACTAGTAAAGCTAGAAAATTGTTCAGAAGGGCTAGACAAGATGGCACTTCTCTTGAAAAATTCAAAGAAAGCATTGAGGAACAAAAGGGAGATTAGATGCTATGAGTGTGGAAAAGTCGGCCATATGAGAAGCAAATGTCCAAGTTTTCAAAAGAAACTGAAGAAAGAAAAAGTGAAGAAGCCCAAGGCCATGAAGGCGATTTGGAGTGATGAGGACGAGAGCGAGTCCAAATCGAGAAGGATGATGAGCTGGACGAGGTGGTCCAGAATTTATGTCTAATGGCCGATGAGGAAAATGGCACCGAGGTAAACTCCGATAACGAAAACCTTACTTGTGAAGAATGGGAAATAGCTTATGCTGGAATGTATGAAAAGTGTAAGAAGTTGAAACATGAAAATAAAAATCTGAAAAAGAAGTTTCATGATGTTTTACATTCTAGTTCAGCTTCATGCACTAAATGTAGTTTGCTTGAGTTAGAACTTGAGAACATGAAAGATGAAAATGAAATGTTGTTGTCTAAAGTTTCTCTTTTTGAGGATGATATTTCATGCCTAGAGATTGAAAAACAACATGCTTATGAAGATGTGAAAAATCTAAAAACTGAAAATGAACAATTGGTAAAGGAGTTGGATGAGCTTAAATCAAGACTGTGTGAATGTGAAAAATCTAAGAAAGAAATTGAAACCAACTTCAATACCATGCAAGATGAATTGCAGAAATTGAAAGGTCTTGTTGAAAAAGAATTGAAAGGAAAACAGAAAATGTCTGAATATGGTGAAACTAGCAATGAAAATGCTAGGAATGAGAAGAGAGTTGTGGGACACTCACCCACAAAGAAAAATTCCGTTGTGAAAAATAGATTTCAAAAATCATGTAGTTCATATGGCTATACTCATGTTGACTCATGCATGAACTCATATGTTGATAGATCATATATGCATAGGAGTCATTTTAGAAAGCCAAATGTCACATGTTTTTACTGTGGTATGTTCGGCCACTCTATGTATGTGTGTGACTTGATGAGGGCCGATGATGAGTGGTTTTAAAGGAAAAATAAAATGCATTTTGGTCATGCTAGAACTAACCCCTCGGGACCCAAGATGGCTTGGGTACCCAAAACTTTGAAATGAAAATTTTACTTTGTAGGGGTGCCTTGAGACCAAGAAGATGTTGGTAATTAATGGCTTCTCAAGGCAAAGGTAAGAGAGCTCAAGTTCTGAAATCTTGTGTTGAAAAATTCAGGTATAAACTTGGTTGGATCTCGTCATTCGATCCACTTTGATCATGCAACTATCTTTTGTTGATTTTGGTTGTGATATAGAAGAATTTGTAGTTTAGATAAGTGTCTTGTTCATAGAGTCCTTGATAGTAACTTTTACTTCGTTTTGCAAATAATAATTCAGTCATTGCATACATTTGCATTTACTTTATAAAGTTGCACACATGAGTTTGCACTTATATGAGAATTTTGCATACACTTCTATGCTTGAATGCAATGATTGTTCGGTATCTCAAATGGTGAGATGTGGAACGGTGGATTACATCCATCCGGAAGCTTTCACTATGCGTGAGGTGGTCTTCGAACCTATGTACTCTGCTCCCTACCGAAAATCATATTGCTTGAATTAATTTCTAAAATCCTTGCTTGCTTGCATGTATATATCTCTAGATAACCATTTCCTTGAAAATCTTCTAAGACCCCACCTCCTTGATAAATAAATTACAGTGTTCTTGATCTTTTGTGAACCATGACATATACAAAGGAGGAGGACTTATTTCTAACTGTGCATACATTTAGGGGGAGTCATAACTATGTCTAGGCAAATTCACTTTCTACATTCAAAACAATTACCCACATACTTTGTTCAAAAATGATGCATATGACTTTGATTGATAAGGATTTCAGAAATTCCTTTTAACACTTCAAGGGAAACAAATTTCTACATGAAAATTAAGAGAATCGTGAGGAAAAAGCTACCTACCCCGCAAGCTTCAATAAGTGGATTGTCTAACCAAGTAGCCAGGAATCCCCACTGAAATAAATGAGGAAACTCGCGTCGAAAGGTGAAACAAAAATTCACATTGCATGATGAATCCTAGTAGCCGGGAAACCCCATTGAGACACATGAGGTGACTCGCGTCGAACGGTGAAATCCAATAAAAGAAAAGCATACAAAAAGGGGTTGTGTGAAGCTACCAAAAGTCGAGGATTGAAATGGAAGTGTAGGAAGAAAATAACCCTCTAGTGTTTTCTAGAAATTCTGTTCATATCCATATAATTTTAAGGTTCATTGCTCATTTACACAAATTTTAATTTTGGGTATTATTGTGATGACTGTATATCTTGAATTTGTTCTTATCATGGTATATGTAGTACCTCGAGCATATGCATGCCCTATCTTTTTTGATTATGCTTCACGTCTCACATTTCGGTTTAGAATGAACTATTCAGTCGTTATCCTCTTACCCCACTGAGGGGGAGTAATATAAATATCTGTTTGCTTGACTCTAATACTTGCTTGATTTTCTGCTTGCCTGCATAAGTCATGGCATACTTTAGCTCTCATAGTTGCATCATTAGATCATACATGTTCATATCAGCTTAAATAACCCTTTTGTCAATATGTTTTTGTTGAAGACAAAGGGGGAGTAAAGGTGCACATAATGTTCATATCTGTTTGGAAGTTCAGAAGTTTTTGTGCATGTATCATGTTTCTTTGACATGGTTGGTTTTCATGCTTTTTGCTCTAACTTTTGTATTCCCCATTTTTGATTATGCCATAGGGGGAGAAAAATGTGTAGATTGCCATAATATTTTGTCATCATCAAAAAGGGGGAGATTGTTGGGTATTGCATTCCCATATTATTTTTGACCTTGGTTTTCATGATAACAAAATATTGTGTGTTTGTGGAGCAAATATTTATCATGCTTTTGGAAAGGCTTAAAATGTCCAATGAAAGTACTCACTGATGTGAAAATGAATTTTTATCACTTGGAGTTTCTTGTTGTTGAGCATATGGAAGGATTGGTAAATACAAGAATGCTTTTTGTATGTTTGAGCTTCCATGGTTTTATACTCGAATGCTTAAGAGATTTAAAGTCTATCAAATGCCAAAGATGGTGGTTCATGTTTTACAATTCCATTTACTTGTTGCAATGTGCATTTGAATGTGTATAGATATGGAGTTTTATGTGGAAGAATCAAGTTAAGGAGAACTCAATTTTTGATACATAAACTAACTTGATGTTTGTGTTTTTACAGGTTCAAGGATGGTTTTTAAACCCTCTCATGTCAAGTGGATGATGGTAATATCTAACCATTTCTTATGCTGATTTGAATGGGAGTTTGGAAAAGTTTTAGTTTTAACTTGTCTTCACATGGCTTTATGTGTGGGTTGTTTTCAAGAACATCTTCCATGAGATGTTATTGCCTTGAATGAGTTTCTTGCATCTCTAAGATGAGATATTTGAGTTTTCAAATGTGCTTATGTGATTCTCATGAAACGTGTTGAAATTTGGTGTAAATGGTCCAAATACTTTGTTAAATGCTTGATAATTATATCATGATTTTTGGATGTGTTTTTGATGCTAAAACTGGTATTTTGTAAACCCCCACTAGCATGGGTCGACCCCATGAGTCGACCCCCAGTGTTTCCTGATCGGACCGAAACCCATGAAATGCAGTCTGCTCCATGGGTCGACCCCATAGGTCATGGGTCGACCCATGGGGTCGACCCCTGGAAAACTGTGTATTAATTTTGTTCGGTCCGCCCTCTGGTTGCCTAGGGGTTGACCATTCCGGCACGGGATTTGCGAATCCGTTTGAAACCCTTTCTAAACCCTATGAAACTTTACCAAAACACCCCCCATTAGTTACTAATCATGTTTTGGTGTTTCTAACACACATTGGGAGGGTTTTATGTGTCTTTTCCCCACCCCTCTATATATATCATTGTGAACTCCGAATTTGACAAGAGAGAACCCTAATGTGCTATCTTTCTCTTATCTTGTAGGTGAGGAAAGGGGGGAAAGGAAGGAGGGGCTATTGCAAAGAGGATTTCATCTTCAACAAAGCATTTCTGGATATTGTGGAAGAAGAGAAAGAAGAGCGGTTCGACGAGAGGATCAAGAGGAAGCTTGAATCACCGTCATCCGAGCTCCCTCCGAACCGGGAATCGAAGAAGATCGTTTTCAGCCCTTTCTACATATGGGGATTCATTTCTTCACTCTTTTCCCATCTATTCCAGTCATTTACTCTTCGTTATGAGCATGTATTGAACATATCATTTATTTCTGAACTTTAACTCTGTGTGTGGTGAACCGTCTGCGTACGGTTGTGATCATATCTTGCCGCGAGTGTTGCGGTGTGTGTGTGTGGATTGATCCCGCTGTTGGATTGTTGTGGAGACGAAGTCTCCGTGTGTGTTGGAGTATATTCTCCATGTGCTTCGTTGTGAAGCAAGTGAAGCCTCACCGGTTCGGTGAGGGGTGGACGTAGGGAGCCCGTCATGGTCCCGAACCACCTTAAAATCCCCGTGTCCTGTGGTTGCTTGCTTGTACATTTTCTTATTCCAACACATTCGAGTGTGCTCGGAGAGATTGAGTGAACTAGATTATTTCTGTTCAACTTGTCCTTCCTCAATCTCATTAATTTCACATATTGTTTAAAATCTGTAATTTTGATGTGGGGGACAATTCAACCCCCCCTTCTTGTCCGCGTACATTGTTATCTGGGCCAACAATTGGTATCAGAGCTAGGCCTCTGATTTTATTCAATCTCACGGTTGAGGAGGAAAGATTGTTTAGCAATGGATAGTAGGGGAATGATTCCTGAGGGACATTCTATACATAGGCCACCATTCTTTGATGGCACAAATTACCCCTATTGGAAAAATAGAATGATAGTGTTTTTGCGAGCACAGGATTACAATAGCTGGAAAGTCATTAGTAAAGGTCCTCATAAATTGCCCGATAATGAGGATAGTTGGAATGAGGAGCATATTAAACATTCATGTGAAAATTTCAGGGCTATGAATATAGTGCAATGTGCTGTTCATCTGAATGAATATTCACGTATATCTATGTGTTCCTCTGCGCAGGAAATGTGGGAGAAGCTCCGACTCATATACGAAGGAACGTCAGAAGTAAAGGAGACAAAAGCAAATCTATTGGTCCGAGAATATGAGCTCTTCATGATGAAGCCGCATGAAACCATCTCGGGCATGTTTGCTAGGCTTATGGAGATCTCCAATGGGTTGAAGGCACTAGGAAAAGAATATGCGAATCAAAAGATAGTAAGGAAGGTGCTCCGGTCCTTGTCACCACAATGGCATATAAAAGTGACTGTGATAGAAGACTCTAAAGATCTCACTACACTCAAGCTGGATGAGTTTATTGGGTCCTTGATGACCTATGAAATCAGCATTGAGAGGAGAGAGGAAGAGAAGGGCAAAAAGAAATTAGTGGCATTTGAGGCTCACTCAAAATCTTCTGAAGAAAGCGATGAAGGGTCAAGTCTAAATAGCAGTGAGGAAGAACTTGTGAATGTCATCACTAGTAAAGCTAAAAAATTGTTCAGAAAGGCTAGACAAGATGGCACTTCTCTTGAAAAAATTCCAAAGAAAGTATTGAGGAACAAAAGGGAGATTAGATGCTATGAGTGTGGAAAAGTCGTCCATATGAGAAGTAAATGTCCAAGTTTTCAAAAGAAACTGAAGAAAGAAAAAGTGAAGGAGCCCAAGGCCATGAAGGTGATTTGGAGTGATGAGGACGAGAGCGAGTCCAAATCCGAGAAGGATGATGAGCTGGACGAGGCGGTCCAGAATTTATGTCTAATGGCCGATGAGAAAAATGGCACAAAGGTAAACTCCGATAACGAAAACCTTACTTGTGAAGA
Source organism: Amorphophallus konjac (assembly GCA_022559845.1). NCBI lineage: Eukaryota > Viridiplantae > Streptophyta > Magnoliopsida > Alismatales > Araceae > Amorphophallus > Amorphophallus konjac. The sequence continues at coordinate 30,929,448 of CM040120.1, forward strand.
ATGGAAAATAGATTATGCTGGAATGTATGAAAAGTGTAAGAAGTTGAAACATGAAAATAAAAATCTGAAAAAGAAGTTTCATGATGTTTTACATTCTAGTTCAGCTTCATGCACTAAATGTAGTTTGCTTGAGTTAGAACTTGAGAACATGAAAGATGAAAATGAAATGTTGTTGTCTAAAGTTTCTCTTTTTGAGGATGATATTTCATGCCTAGATATTGAAAAACAACATGCTTATGAAGATGTGAAAAATCTAAAAATTGAAAATGAACAATTGGTAAAGGAGTTGGATGAGCTTAAATCAAGACTGTGTGAATGTGAAAAATCTAAGAAAGAAATTGAAACCAACTTCAATACCATGCAAGATGAATTGCAGAAATTGAAAGGTCTTGTTGAAAAAGAATTAAAAGGAAAACAGAAAATGTTTGAATATGGTGAAACTAGCAATGAAAATGCTAGGAATGAGAAGAGAGTTGTGGGACACTCACCCACAAAGAAAAAGTCCGTTGTGAAAAATAGATTTCAAAAATCATGTAGTTCATATGGCTATACTCATGTTGACTCATGCATGAACTCATATGTTGATAGATCATATATGCATAGGAGTCATTTTAGAAAGCCAAATGTCACATGTTTTTACTGTGGTATGTTCGGCCACTCTATGTATGTGTGTGACTTGATGGGGGCCGATGATGAGTGATTTGAAAGTTTATACTTTGTAGGGGTGCCTTGAGACCAAGAAGATGTTGGTAATTAATAGCTTCTCAAGGCAAAGGTAAGAGAGCTCAAGTTCTGAAATCTTGTGTTGAAAAATTCAGGTATAAACTTGGTTGGATCTCGTCATTCGATCCACTTTGATCATGCAACTACCTTTTGTTGATTTTGGTTGTGATATAGAAGAATTTGCAGTTTAGATAAGTGTCTTGTTCATAGAGTCCTCGATACACACTTTTACTTCCTTTTGCAAATAACAATTCAGTCCTTGCATACATTTGCATTTACTTTATAAAGTTGCACACATGAGTTTGCACTTATATGAGAATTTTGTATACACTTCTATGCTTGAATGCAATGATTGTTCGGTATCTCAAATGGTGAGATGTGTAAGGGTGGATTACATCCATCCGGAAGCTTTCACTATGCGTGATGTGGTCTTTGGACCTATGTACTCTGCTCCGTACCGAAAATCATATTGCTTGAATTAATTTCCAAAATCCTTGCTTGCTTGCATGTATATATCTCTAGATAACCATTTCCTTGAAAATCTTCTAAGACCTTACCTCCTTGATAAATAAATTACAGTGTTCTTGATCTTTTGTGAACCATGACATATACAAAGGAGGAGGACTTGTTTCTAACTGTGTATACATTTAGGGGGAGTCATAACTATGTCTAGGCAAATTCACTCTCTACATTCAAAACAATTACCCACATACTTTGTTCAAAAATGATGCATATGACTTTGATTGATAAAGATTTCAGAAATTCCTTTTAACACTTCAAGGGAAACAAATTTCTACATGAAAATTAAGAGAATCGTGAGAAAAAAGCTACCTACCTTGCAAGCTTTAATAAGTGGATTGTCTAACCAAGTAGTCGGGAATCTCCACTGAAATAAATGAGGAAACTCACGTCGAAAGGTGAAACAAAAATTCACAATGCATGATGAATCCTAGTAGTCGGGAAACCCCATTGAGACACATGAGGTGACTCGCGTCGAACGGTGAAATCCAATAAAAGAAAAGCATACAAAAAGGGGTTGTGTGAAGCTACCAAAAGTCGAGGATCGAAATGGAAGTGTAGGAAGGAAATAACCCTCTAGTGTTTTCTAGAAATTCTGTTCATATCCATATAATTTTAAAGTTCATTGCTCATTTACATAAATTTTAATTGTGGGTATTATTGTGATGACTGTATATCTTGAATTTGTTCTTATCATGGTCTATGTAGTACCTCGAGCATATGCATACACTATCTTTTTTGATTATGCTTCATGCCTCACATTTCGGTTTAGAATGAACTGTTCAGTTGTTATCCTCTTACCCCACTGAGGGGGAGTAATATAAATATTTGTTTGCTTGACTCTAATGCTTGCTTGCTTGTCTGCTTGCCTGCATAAGTCATGTCATACTTTAGCTCCCATAGTTGCATCATTAGATCATACCTGTTCATATCAGCTTAAATAACCCTTTTGTCAATCTGTTTTTGTTGAAGACAAAGGGGGAGTAAAGGTGCACATAATGTTCATATCTGTTTGGAAGTTCAGAACTTTTTGTGCATATATCATGTTCCTTTGACATGGTTGGTTTACATACTTTTTGCTCTAGCTTTTGTATTCCTCATTTTTGATTATGCCAAAGGGGGAGAAAAATGTGTAGATTGCCATAATATTTTGTCATCATCAAAAAGGGGGAGATTATTGGGTATTGCATTCCCATATTATTTTTGACCTTGGTTTTGATGATAACAAAATATTGTGTGTTTGTGGAGCAAATATTTATCATGCTTTTGGAAAGGCTTAAAATGTCCAATGAAAGTACTCACTGATGTGAAAATGAATTTCTATCACTTGGAGTTTCTTGTTGTTGAGCATATGGAAGGATTGGTAAATACAAGAATGCTTTTCGTATGTTTGAGCTTCCATGGTTTTATACTCGAATGCTTAAGAGATTTAAAGTCTATCAAATGCCAAATATGGTGGTTCATGTTTTACAATTCCATTTACTTGTTGCAATGTGCATTTGAATGTATATAGATATGGAATTTTATGTGGAAGAATCAAGTTAAGGAGAACTCAATTTTTGATACATAAACTAACTTGATGTTTGTGTTTTTACAGGTTCAAGGATGGTTTTTAAACCCTCTCCTGTCAAGTGGATGATGGTAATATCTAACCATTTCTTATGCTTGATTTGAATGGGAGTTTTGAGAAGTTTTAGTTTTAACTTGTCTTCACATGGCTTTATGTGTGGGTTGTTTTCAAGAACATCTTCCATGAGATGTTATTGCCTTGAATGAGTTTCTTGCATCTCTAAGATGAGATATTTGAGTTTTCAAATGTGCTTATGTGATTCTCATGAAACGTGTTGAAATTTGGTGTAAATGGTCCAAATACTTTGTTAAATGCATGATAATTATATCATGATTTTTGGATGTGTTTTTGATGCTAAAACTGGTGTTTTGTAAACCCCCACTAGCATAGGTCGACCCCATGGGTCGACCCCCAGTGTTTCCTGATCGGACCGAAACCCATGAAATGCAGTCTGCTGCATGGTTCGACCCATAGGTCATGGGTCGACCCATGGGGTCGACCCCTGGAAAACTGTGCATTAATTTTATTCGGTCCGCCCTCTGGTTGCCCAGGGGTCGACCCATGGGGTCGACCCATTCCGGCACGGGATTTGCGAATCTGTTTGAAACCCTTTCTAAACCCTATGAAACTTTACCAAAACACCCCCCATTAGTTACTAATCATGTTTAGGTGTTTCTAACACACATTGGGAGGGTTTTATGTGTCTTTTCCTCACCCCTCTATATATATCATTGTGAACTCCGAATTTGACAAGAGAGAACCCTAATGTGCTATCTTTCTCTTATCTTGTAGGTGAGGAAAGGGGGAAAAGGAAGGAGGGGCTATTGCAAGGAGGATTTCATCTCCAACAAAGCATTTCTGGAGATTGTGGAAGAAGAGAAAGAAGAGCGGATCGACGAGAGGATCAAGAGGAAGCTTGAATCACCGTCATCCGACCTCCCTCCGAACCGAGAATCGAAGAAGATCATTTTCAGCCCTTTCTACATATGGGGATTCATTTCTTCACTCTTTTCCCATCTATTCCAGTCATTTACTCTTCGTCTATGAGCATGTATTGAACATCTCATTTATTTCTGAACTTTAACTCTGTGTGTGGTGAACCGTCTGCGTACGGTTGTGATGATATCTTGCCGCGAGTGTTGCGGTGTGTGTGTGTGGATTGATCCCGCTGTTGGATCGTTGTGGAGACGAAGTCTCTGTGTGTGTTGGAGTATATTCTCCGTGTGCTTCGTTGTGAAGCAAGTGAAGCCTCACCGATTTGGTGAGGGGTGGACATAGGGAGCCCGTCGTGGTCCCGAACCAACTTAAAATCCCCGTGTCCTGTGGTTGCTTGCTTGTTCATTTTTCTTGTTCCAACACATTCGAGTGTGCTCGGAGAGATTGAGTGAACTAGATTTATTTCTGTTCAACTTGTCCTTCATCAATCTCATTAATTTCGCATATTGTTTAAAATCTGTAATTTCGTGTGGGGGACAATTCAACCCCCCCTTCTTGTCCGCGGACATTGTTATCTGGGCCAACACGGACTGTAGCCAGTACGCCCATACGTGTCATCAATGCTAGGCCTTTGGTCTAGTTCCCGGAAGACCTCCTAACCTTCTACACCTAATAGCCCTTACGTGGCCATTTGTGGAATGGGGAATTGACATCGTGGGACCTTTCCCTCCGTCCTCCAGAGGCCACAAGTATATCTTGGCCGCCACAGACTATTTCTCTCGTTGGGCCGAAACCATCACTTTAAGAGAAGTCAATGGAGAAGTTGTGGCTTAGTTCGTCTGCCATAACATTATTTGTCGATTTGGAACTCCTAGTCACATTATGTAGACAATGACACACCATTCAAGAACAAAGCCGTATATCAACTGGTGGCAAAATTTCACATCAACTAGAGAACGTCTTTTGTCTAAAACCCTCAAGCCAACGACCTAGCCAAGGTTTTCAACAAAACTCTCTGTAAGTTTCTGGCCAAGATATCAGGCCGCCGCAAGCACGATTGGGGCAAAAAAGTGATCGAAGCACTATGGACCTATAGAACAGTCTATAAAACCCCTATGGGGTGCTCACCATTATCTCTCATCTATGGGGCAGAAGTCATCATCCCCGTTGAGATCCAGTTAGCGTCCTACAACGTAGTTGTCCACATTGGTTTGTTTGGTCAAGAACAGGGCAACGAATATCAAAGAAGGCTAGAAGAACTGAGAAGTTTGAAAGGCAAAAGGCTCAAGGCCTATAAGTATCTACAGGTGTACTAGGCTCACATGACTCGAGCCTATGACAAGCTTGTCAAACAATGAATGTCCAAGAAAAGTGACCTCGTCATGATCAAAGAGAATGAGGTCCTAGCAGGATGTTCTAGTGGAAAGTTGCAGCCCAATTGGCATGGCCCTTACATCATTTATACTGCCTACGAAGGAGGGGCTGACACAGTCATCGATCAGAAAGGCAATAAGTTGTTTCCTCCACTCAATGGCAAATATATAAAGTTGTACCACTATCCAGAGCATGAGTTCACGCACAGCCCAGGCTAAGGAGAGTCTCTGCTCCACCAGACATAATCTAGTAGCCACCCTCCTCTCTGGGGAGGGACCAATCAACTTTCTCACTCTCATTATAGCCATACGCCCTTACGGCAGGCCATGCCAATCTTCCGACCAACACACCATCATGGTCGGTCAACCCTGAATCCTTCTGCCATACACCCTTACGGCTGGCTATGCCAATCTTTTGACCAACACACTGCCATGATTGGTCAACCCTGAGTCTTTCGGCCATACGCCCTTGTTGCTCGTCTCTGCCAATCTTTGACCCAAAACATCATCACAGTCAATCAATTTTCAAATCCTACCTTGGGCGATACACCCTTACAGTTAGCTTGTGCCTGCCCTTGGCCAAAGCATCACAGAAGATTGGTCAACATAGAACCCCAGCCATTGGATCATTGAGTCCAGTTCATTCAAGCTTCAGTGCAAGCTTCAATTACAAACTACGTCAATTGGCTATTCTATCGACACACATTAAGGCTTCAGAGTGAACGGTGACAGGCCTTTCCACAGTAAGCAATGATAGCATCAACACATTAGATCATTGGCAATGGTCCTAAAGACGTCCACTAATAGCGACAAGTTATGGACTCTAGACGTTAATCACTAAGCAGCTACAAGGCTCCTAGGTAACAAAAAAAACAACAAATAGGGGCTAAAAATAGAGATGCCCCAATTGACTTAGTCATTCTCTTCGTAAGGGGGTGGCTGGGGGAAAAAGGTCACCAACCCAGTTGAGGTGAAAATTCACAAGGGCATCTCAAGCAAAATCGGGTAACTCTTTGGTGTCAAAACCCACAAGGGCACACTAGAAAGAGCAAAAGGGGGGGCAGCTCTGGCGAAAACCCAGAAGGGTGGTAGAGCTGGTGAAGAGAAAAATAAATAAATAAATCACTCTTGCCCATTGGGGGAAACCAGCCATTCCACCCTCCAGTGACCACACACACTAACGGTCAGCCTACGCAAACCACCTAGGCCACACACCACCATGGTCGGCCTATACCAATCTTTGACTAATACACCACTGTGGTCAGTCAATCCTACACCTTCTTTTTTAGCCATACACCATAATAGTCGTTCTGCATGTCTTTTGTCCTCACACCATTATGGTTGGCCCTCATTCACTAGTGACCCCTACACCATTCCAGTCATTCATTCCATCAAACCTTCGGCCTACACACCACCTCGGTTGGCCTCTAAACACCTTCAACCCCAGACCCATAAATCACTAAGGTTCATCAACCCAGAACCTTCGGTCATCAACCCATCAAGGCTAAGCCACTCAGATCCCAGTCAATATTCTAGCAATACACCATGAAGGTCCACCGTCTTTCAGACCAATAGTCAAGTTCCGACAAGCCAAAGCCATAGCCACAGCTGCAACGAAAACAAGCCATCAACGACACAAACTACAGGTCACGTTCCCTGACAGTGACAAGCTATGGATGATAGCCACATGACTCCAATGTAACACAGAAAAAACAAACAAACAAAAAAAATGAAAAGAGGCTAAAAATAGAGGTGCCTCTATGGCCTCAGTTAGCTCACTCCACATGACTACTGAGGGCAAAAAATGCCACCAACCCAGTTGAGCTGAAAACTCGCAAGGGCATCTCAGACAAAATCGGGTAACCCCTCAGTGTGAAACTTACAAGCGGGCACCAGAAAAAGTAAAAGCGGGTCAGCTCGGGTGAAAACTCGCAAGGGCGGTAGAGCTGGTAAAAATAAAAAAAAAAATCTCTTCTTCTCTAGTCCTCACTAATGGAAGCCATCGACCATGACATCCCACCGACGGCAAGCACAACATCATCCTACAATGATGGTGGCCAATACACCCCCGAGCGTCGGTCATCACCAGCTCCAATCCCAGTCTTCCGGCTACTACACCTTAGTGGTCAGCTGGCCAATCCCAGATATTCAACTACTACACCTTAGTGGTCAGTTGACCAATAACCAGTCTCTAGCTAACATGCCTCAATGGTCTGTCAGCGATGACATTTGGCTAGCACACCTTAGGGTCAACCAATAGCTGCATCAACTCAGGCCAAGACACCCCTATGGGTCAGCCTCCAGTAATAAATATGTCTCATCTAGGCAGGGCCCCAGATTCCAGTACCTAGCCAATACGCCTCATCTAGGCCGGTCTCCAGATTCCAGCAATAGACCAATAATCCCCATTCAGGTCGATCTCCAGATTCCAGCAACATACCAATACACCTCATCCAAGTCGTTCCCTAGTCCCTAGCAATAGACCAATACGCCTCATCCAGGTCAGTCTCCAGATTCTAGCAATAGACCAATACGTCTCATGTAGGCCGGTTTCCAGATTACAGTAATAGACCAGTATGCTTCATCCAGGCTGGTATCCATATTCCAACAATAGACCAATATGCCTCATCTAGATAGGTCTCCAGATTTTAGTAATAGACCAATATGCCTCATCCAGGCCGATCTCCAGATTCCAGCAATAGACCAATACACCTCATCCAGGCCAGTCTCTAGATTCTAGCCATATACCAATGCACCTCATCTAGGCCAATCTCCAGACTCCAGCAACAGATCAGTATGCCTCATCCAGGCCGATCTCCAATCCCCAACAATAGACCAATATGCCTTATCCAGGTCGGTCTCTAGTCTCTAACAACAGACCAGCATGCCTTATCCAAGTAGGTCTCCAGTCTCTAACAGTAGATCAATATGTCTCATCTAGGTAGGTCTCCAGTCTCAGCACCAAACCAGCACGCCTCATTTAGGCGGGTCTCCAGTTTCCAACAATCCCAGATCAACTAGCACCTTATCCAAAGACAACAACAGCAAGAACAACACCAACTTGGACCAGTACTATAACGCCCGAAAATTTTGAAGGCTAAATAGGAATAGAAATTATATATGTATTATTATGTATATATTCACAGTTTGAAAAGAAAAAGATAACCTACACGTGAGGATATTTATATATTCCTCCAAATAGTTAATAATATTGAATAAATAAGAATCTGGGGTATATTGCTCTTAGGATAAATAAGTGGCTAATTAATATTTCTATTTTGAAAGAGAGTAAATATTTTCCTAGGATCGAACAAGCCTCAAATACCCAGGTCAATGACTATAAAAATAATTAAAGTAAATGAAACAATGAGGGATAAAATCCCCATATGAAGTATTACCTTAAGCAAACTCACAATTGATAAAGACCCTAGTATATGGAAATGGACTTAACATTCAAGGCCAACTCATGTACACTAGTAGACCTTAAAACCTCACGTATATCAGTACATAATGGGCTTCAGGAAAAATATATAAATAAATATATACATCTATAACTATAATGGACCTTACATATAAAAAAATAGCTTAAGGCTAATGGGCCTCATATATATATATATATATATATATATATATATATGTATATATATATATATATATATATATATATATATATATGCAAAAACTATAAATAGATATAAGCCGCATATATGAGGTTTAGTAAATAAAAGATGGGTTAGTTATATATATAAATATATATATATATAAATAGATATAAGCCGCATATATGAGGTTTAGTAAATAAAAGATGGGTTAGTTATATATATAAATATATATATATATATGGATGTACGAATGATAAATCAAACCCATACACCTTAGATAGGTCTACACACGATATATATTTATGTGTACTTGTATAAAGGAGCCTTAACAATACAACCCATATGCATGCATGTGGGCCCTCACACGTACACCTATAAGAAGCACACACCAATAAAAATATATAAAGTTTTAAACCCCTGAATACCCTAATACACAGGATGCCCAAATAATAGGGAGCCATAGCTTATGATGACCCACGTACGTGGTGTTAGTCTGTTAGGACTAAGGCAATGGTGCACATCCAGATTCAGAGGGGGGGTGAATGAATCCCCATTAAAACATCTACCCAAATTTAACTCTAATCAGTAAGTTATGCAGAATTAAAACTGATTGGCTTAGTTAACTGAGATACTCACTAGATAACAGATCGATGGCCTAAAGATCAGCTAGGTGACTAACGTGCAGTTGATACACACACAGCTGGATACTAAACTGATCAAGAGGCTTCAACATATATGAAATAAGACCACGATCCTAAGCATGCATCTAGCAAAAATGAAGTAGGCAATCAAACCACAACTCAGAGAAGATTTTTAGGTGGTTCGGTACTCAGACCTACATTCACCACACACTCAACCTGAGTGTGGATTCCTGCTGACTCACAGCTTGAACGGCTGGGCATCACAGCTTACCTACATCAGCTGAGCCTCACAGCTTGCCATCCGTTGAGCATGACAGCTTGCTATCCTGCTGAGCATCACAGCTTGCTGTCCAAGGTAACCACCTTGCATGCTGAGCATCACAGCTTGCTCTGCTAACTCACAGCTTGAAATTCAAAGATAGACGAAAAGAACAAAGGAAAATATGAAGCAAAACCACAGCAACAGAAAGTTGGAAATGAAAAATAGAATGTAGCTCTCGCAGGAGCAAGTCTAGCTTGGATCTGATCCAAATTCTAGGAAGACAGATCTTCAACGATGGCTTCACACTCACAAACTCCTCACTCTCATTTTCTTTCTCTATATAGCTCTGATCACACACTAGCTCTCTCTTCTTTTCTTCTCATTCTTCATCTGCTTCTCAGACTCTGACTCACCCTTCTCTTCTCTTCTCTGCTACTCATTCCCTGATTCTATCGTCCACAATTTTCTAATTCTCTCTTCTTCTTTTTTTGATTGCAGAAGAGGGGTTATATATATCTTCAGACCTGGGACCCACGAGCTTACACATTGGGCGTGTGGAGAGAACACTCTCGCCAAGAGAATTCTGGAACCCCTTAGCTACGTGTCAGAATCTCGGCAGTTTAGCTGTCCATGTGACAGGTTCATCCATTCCGTTCCTTGCCTCGGATCACGAGCCCTTAACCTGGTACTTTGGCTTGCACGTGGAATAAGCTCATAGGTTGTAGGTTCGCCCATCACATGTTCGACCAAGTGACTGACCTGGCAAACAAATGGGAATGTTCACATAACATACTAGCATGGACTTCGTAGAGTAAAGTGCAAACATGCACAGACCATATAGCAGGACATGCACAGACCTTGGGTGTGCAGAAGAAGATATATGCACTGACCTTGTGTCACACAAGGAAGATGTGCACGGACGTTGTGTTGCATGAAAGAGATTTAGTGCACAGACCTTAGGTAACATATGAGTTGCACAGACCTTGATAATCATATGAACAGATGTGCACTGTCTTTGCATATGCAAGGAATAAAGCATACACTGACCTTCATTGCTGTGCTACCGTGAAATGCACAGACTTGACCATGCAAAATGCAAATCATGCTCAGACCTACAGAGTGCATAAGGAAAATGTTCACCGACTTTGTTATGCGTTCAGAAAGTCATCCACAGACCTTGTTTTTGCCTAACGAAGGATATGCACCGACCTTGTTTTAATACAAGGAAAAGATGCACTGACCTCATGTGCAACAAACAGTGATGTGCACCGACTTATATGCAAACCACACACAAAGTGCACTGACCTTCTACTGAATGCACATGCTATAGAAATATGCACCGACCCCATGTACCATAGACTTAACAAGCAGAGTCTAGCTACAGTGATTTGCACTGACCTTATGTGCATAGTGTGAAAGTTGCACCGACCTTAGTTGAGCTAAGGAAGAGAGTGCACCAACCCATTCTACGCATAATGCAAACCTGCACCGACCTGTTGAAGTTAGATGGAAGGCTCTATCACCACAAGATGTGGATCTAGAGGGGGGGTGAATAGATCAACTGGCTATTTAAAAATTAGGCCAAGAATCAAATGTGGAATTAGAAGAACACTAAACGATCATAGCCAATGCACCGAATGAAACACATAAGATCTACTGAACAAGCAATCAAACACACGAGAGGCACAAGGCTTTTAGGTGGTTCAGTCAATCCGACCTATGTCCACCCCATATTCAACTCGAATGTGGATTACTGCTGATACACAGCTTCAATCTGCTAAGCTCTACAGCTTGCCAACAACGGCTGGGGCTTATAGCTTATCCCGACCAGAGGAACACCCTCTGCAACAGATGAGCTTCACAGCTTGCTCTGCTGGGCACTACAGCTTAGCCGACCAGAGGAACACCTCTGCAACCCGCTGCCTCACAGCTTGAAACCGCTGACTAACAGCTTGATAGAACAAGAGTTTTCAAAGAGAAAATAGCAAGACTAAAAACAAACAAAACACACAATCGAATGGAAGAAAACCAAAACGACTGTAGCTCAAAGTTGAGCAATATCAGCTCTGGTAACTGGACCACGAGACTGATTCACAAGTTCTCACAATAACTCTCTCAACTCATCTCTCTTTTTCTTCTTCTCTCCTTTTCTTCTTCTCTACTTTTCTTCCTCTCACAGTGGATCTCGGTGGCTGCTGCTTCAGACTGGATGTATAGACTTCGCCAACTTCGATCAGCCTTTACAGAAGATAAAGACTGATATATATAACAGCAGCAGGTGGATAAGGGCGCGTGGCTTCTACGTTTTCCCGCCCAAGGAATTCTCCAGATTCGAGATGCTTCCATCCACGTGGCAGCATCTGGTCACCTCGTCCTCCTGGGATCATGAGCCATGTCAGCAATCTCAGTAGAGAATCCCTGTCAGACAGAGTATCGGATGATCAGATTAAATAACAACTCTGTATAGACTTATCAGAAGAACTGCGTTGTATAGACTTCATATAAGTGAAAGCTATGTACAGACTTGCTGTATGAAGCAACCGATGTACAGACTTAGGTGATATGAAGACTGTTAATGTATAGACTAAGTGAAGATCAATGCAATGTACAGACTTCGCAAATGAAGATGCAATGTGTAGACTTCATGAATGAAGATGCAATGTGTCGACTTCATGAATGAAGATGCAATGTGTAGACTTCAGTGAGACTCAATTGAAGATAGACGATGTATAGACTTCAGAACTGATGCACGATGTACATACTTCATGAGACTCGAATGAAGACAAGCGATGTATAGACTTCACGACTGATGGATGCAATGTACAGACTTTGCAAGATGTGAAGGAGTTGAGTGTATAGACTTCACGATGTGAAGACTTGTCAACAAATGACTGTACAGACTTGAGGTGAAGACCAATGTATAGACTTTCTAAAAGAACGTCTGTATAGACTTGAAGCAATGGAAAACATCGACTATATAGACTTTGAACTGCAACGTAGGCAAAGGCATTGATGTATAGACTTCGAAGCTAAACGTAGGTAAATAACCCAATGTGCAGACTTTGAATTGCAACGAAGGAACAGATGCCAATGTACAGACTTTGGCAAACAGCGATGTACAGACTTGGCCGAACAGTCCAATGTATAGACTTGAGGCATGGAGGCCAATGTACAGACTTTACCTCGTGCAAGCTACAGTGACTGAATGTATAGACTTCGAACTCTTGAGCTCTGCATAGACTTTGCAGTCAACAGGCGATGTATAGACTTTGGAGTCTGAGACCAATGTACAGACTTTGTAAAACAGAAGCCTGTATAGACTTGGAAGATCAAGACGCTAAGGAAGACGGTCATTGTACAGACTTAGATGCCATTGACAAATGCATGCTACAGTCCAATGTATGGACTTACATGAGACGCTCATTGAGACGCTCAATGTACAGACTCCGCCTTACACCGTCCAATGTATAGACTTCGAACTCTTGAGCTCTGCATAGACTTTGTAGTCAACAGGCGATGTATAGACTTTGGAGTCTGAGACCAATGTACAGACTTTGTAAAACAGAAGCCTGTATAGACTTGGAATGCACTGTGGATGTATGGACTTTGCAACGATGGGCAATGTGTAGACTATGCACAGACAGATGAGTCGACTCATGAGAACAGGGGGTCGACCCATGACAATGTATACACTTTGCAATCGACAGGCAATGTACACACTTGCTAGGATGCTGTAATAGACACGGATAGTGTACAGACTTACGTTGCTGAAGCAATGTATATACATTGAGACTTTGAGTGTGTGTTCAGTGTGAAAACAAGATAAAATGCATATAACACACAGACAATCTGATAAAGTAATTTCATCAAAACATAAATAGTGTTGCCAATCAATCAAAACAATGTGTTGCCATTGGAAGTAAAGTTACATGTCAACACCATCAACACTGAGGAGTCACAACACGACCTATATGCTGGACAAGTGAATGTGTACCGACTCTAAAACATGAACAAGACCTGCACCGAGGTTGAATATGCAAGACAAGCAATGCACTGTCCTTATATAAGTAAACAGTAAATTGCATAGACTTCAACAATGGTTGCAACAAAAGTTGCACCGACTTAATGTGTGCAAGGACTTGGATGTGCTCTGAAGCAACTTATGCATACCAAGATGAGAACTGCACTGACCTTGTGTGTGCGCATGCAAAAGTATGCACCGAATTAGTATGCAACGAGTGAAGCAATGCAACGTCCAGCTTGCACCGACCTTATATGCAACCATGTAAACATATGCACTGACTTGATGCAATGACTAAAACATGAAGTGCACCGACCTCAACAGTAAAGAGCACTGACTTGAACATGTGCACTACAGTGATATGCACAGACCACTATACGCGACTTGTATGTACATGCACAGAGTTAAACAATGAATGCACTGACCTTAGTAATGAAGTGCTCAGAAATTGTATGCAGAAGAAGAGCATGCACCGACCCTTAGATGTCGGGCAACAGTAACATGCACCGACTCAATATACATAAGACAATGCATGCACGACCCTATGAGCAAACAGAGTTATGACATATATGAAATACTCATCAAAATCATGATGCATGCAGCAAGTGTGCAATAGAGAACATTTCAATCAAGCACAGAAGTCATATGATCCAAACACTTATGATATCATGCACGCACATATAATATCATCCACAGATGAGTCATAGTGTTTGACATTATCAAAACCACAAGGGTACAACAATCTCCCCCTTTTTGATGATGGCAACACTATGAGTCATAAAATTGCATGTTGACTCATATCAAACTATTCTCCCCCTTTGACTTCATCAAAAAATTATAGTTTGAGAGAATCTGTAGAGAGGAATACAAAGACATGCATGATGTGGTTGAGCCACAAAATATTCTCCCCCTTTTACTTCCAGATAAGCTGAAACTGATAGACATAAAGAATCATGGAATCCTACTCCCCCTGAAGATGTATAATGTATGTAAATGGGGATAAGGGAATGTCAAGAGACAGACATGACAATGACCAGCAAACATCGCAAGGACAACTAAAAAGGACTATCAATCTGAGCATGGAAGAATCAGGATAAACTCTAACACAGGAGCAATCATAGATAATTTCAGGTCGAACTCAATAAGCATCAATATCAGTGAGCACAATGACTTTTTGAATTTCAACAACAAATGGAAACTGAGCATGGAATGATCAAAGACAGTGAGCAAAGAGTTGAGCACAAAATTAACTAGATTGCCAATGAATAGATAAAGCAGAAGGATTTTCAATATGATACCAATTTCATAAATCTTAATGAAAGAATTTGAGAGTATTCTATTATAAGAGATTATGAATGAGTATAAACAGACCAGCATGGTTTAAGCAAGATGTATACAGAGTTTGTCAATGAAATTAAATATTCATATCTGAAATCAAGTTTTATTAAAGATGAACTAATTGCACATATGATATTCTTGTTTAACCTCCTTCTATCTTACTCATTCAAATTCAATGACTCCTTTGAGAGTTACACAAGATAGTATTGAGATTAAACAAATATGAATGTATCTGAACTTGTCTTTGATTACACTAATTTTCCAGATTTTTCTTTTGATCAGCACTTTATTTTTCTTGAGCAATCTTGGTTGATCAACACCTTTTTACATGAGGCACGTCTTAGGTGAAGTGACCCAGTTACTCAGTGTGATAACTGCATTGCTTCTCATTCATGAGAACATAGTTAGCAATTGAAGTGTCTTTTTACGTGAGGAGACACCTTGATTAGAGGTCAGAATCCCTAGTTACTCAACACAACCATGGCATTGCTCTACCAGATTTTCAATCATTTTTAACAGTAGAGGTAACTATGGCACTTCATGACATGGGTTTACTCCTTTTTTTTGATAGGGGACCCAGATTCTCGGTGACCAAAGTCATTACTCTGACCAAGATTTCTTTCAAGTATTTACAAATTCTTCAGACATTTCTCAGTAAACTGAAATGTTTAAGAACAATACCTACTACATGTATCTTAACCAAAGGAAGCCATGGTTTTTAAAATTTCATATTTCAGAAGGTTTTGCATGAAATTACATGAGACAATTGGTTAAGATTTATTAAAATAATGGTTCAGATATTTTCAAGTCTTTTACAGCTAAACTTAATGAATACATTGGACTTAAATCAATTTGATTCATCAGACTTTCTTAAACCAGTATAATAGAAGATTCTTCTTTTCGGATAATGTTAGATTTATGATTAGGGTACATAAATTGAAATCTTTCCAAGTTCAGATAGATCAACACAATCAGTAGCATCCAATCAGTAGAAGCAACAAGAAATTTTATTTAGTGAGCAGCAAAAGACATTATCAAGCATGCATAGAAAGTGAAAGAATTAGAATACATGCTTATGCACCAGACAGAATTTCAGGAAGCAGTGAGTTTACAAGGATGCAGTAAGAGATATGCACTTGAGTAATTCAGTTCGGAAATCAATAGCTGAGTCTAGAGTTCAGTCAGACCAGCTTGACAATAGTGACAGGGATGAGTTGGAGTAAGGCTCTCCTTCAACAAATTATAGGGTAACAAACTGAAATTTTCAACTTTAAAGCAAGTAAGAGTTCAGATGATGATGATAAATCAGAAACTAGTCAACAGAGGATATTTGATTAAATGAATCACTAGAATGACAGATCTGGCGAGATAAATAAGATAGTTGGACAAGAAAAGTTCAGGAAATGACAAAACTGAAGAATTTAGAATGCTCCCCCTATCTATATGCAGTGAGTCACTTCTTTTTGTAGTTTTCAAAATAGGTGCAATGCAATTAACTATATGCATGCATATGCAGTGGCTTTCCTAAAATCATTACATGATCATGAGTGGCATGAACATCATGCAGTGACAGCCAGACTCCCCCTGATTATATGCAATTGAATTCAGAATTCTAAATGCCACAAATGCATGACCATTTATGCATCTAGATTTATCAAGGAAGTCAGCAATAGAAACAATCACCAGGAGTAAGTGAAGTTTTCAGATATGCATCAGAGATGCCCAGAGAAACTATGCAATTTAATTTATTTCATCTGTATGAGTGATGCCATATCTCAATCTATGTGTATGCAGATGAAAATTTATGCAACAGAATCTGTGTAAGATATGCATCATGACATTTACAGACACTTTAAAAATGCATTTGACATATGCAAGCATCAATCAGTTTAGATTTTCAGAAAGTTTCAATTAAAGCAATGCAAGTGTCACACGAAAATGCAAACATGTATTCTTAGATGACAACTTTATCAAGACATGTAACTATAGAGACAGAGTTAAGGAGAATTCAGATAGCTAACCTGAAAGATTGTGAGAATGGGGTTTACCATCTTCTGGTGCCTTGGCTTATTTACCCCCTTTTATTCCTCCAACCCCAAGACACACCTGCAAAACTTAACCTCATTTTGCATGTTGAGGTACCCAAGAATTCTTGGCTCCTCTATGGTGAATAACACCTCTTCTAGGTGTATTCCATGAATTCAAGACATTCATATTATCAAATTTTAGCAATTTACAATCAAACATGAAATGTCCAATTTGACCACAATAGTGACATGAGATAACATGTTTTGTGTTTTTCATATTGTGCATATTAACGTGAGCATGGAATCTATGTGCATGAAGATTTCTGTTATCTACATGAGCATTTTATCTTTTATGCCTTGCCAGCCAACAATCAACAACTTTGTGGCCTGGCTTTCCACACTCAAAATATGAAAAGAATTTTTCTTTAAAATCTGATTTATTCCTATCAAAAATATTTTTATTTCTAGGGAATTTACCAAGTTCAGAATTCAATCTATTTCCCTGAGCATGCAACAGTCCTTGACTGTATGGCCATGTTTTTCACATTCAAAACACCTAATGTGCTTTCCCTTAGGACCAAAATTATGTCTTTCAACAACATTTTTGTTAACAGGAAAATTAACAATTTCAGAATGAAATTTATTTCCATGATTATGCCAACATTGAGCAGCAATGTGGCGCAATTTGCCGCAATTAAAATAGTGAGCACCCTTTTTCGGAAATGCATGAAATTTCTTAGCATTCAGGCCATCTTGTTTCATCAGCCTACATTTATGCATGAGATGACCCATTTTATGACAGTAAAAGCATTTAGATTTCTTGTTTTGAATAGAATAGAATTTCTTAGCATGAGAAGTCCTAGCATGAAATCTATCAGCATCTTTCTTCATGACAAAATAATCTTGCATTTTATGACCAAACCTTCCACAGTAAAAGCATTCACCATTCTTAGCAAGAGATTTGTTGGCCTGAGCTTTCTTAGCATGCTGATTGTCATCATTCTTTTTCAGTATTTTCTGCTTTGTTTTCTCATTTTCTTGAGCAGCAGCTTGTTTAGGGGACTGACTAGAGGTACCAGCTACATCAGAGCTTTGCACAAAGGTGGTCTATAGCTGATTTCTAATGACTCTCTTAATTTCAGAACTGTAGCTAATCCCCTTTCTTGAATCATCATCCTCACCTTTCATGACAACTTTTATTTTTCCTTTATTTTTAACATATTTGGATGGTGAGTTTTTCAGATCATGAATTTTATTTTCTAGGGAAATAATTTGTAATTCATAGCTGGCAATCTCCTGTTCACTGCAATTAACACATTCACTTAGCACTTTGTTTATAATTTTATATTTCTCAAGTTCTTATTCCAGGTTACTTAGTTTTCATATTGTTCTTTACAAGCATTTTTTTCCTTTTTCTAATGCAAGGAGTGTTTCAGATATGGCAGTGTTCAATTGCTTGAGTTATTCATTCTATCTTATTAATTGCTTATTCTGAACAAGTTCATTTATCAGAATATGATCATCATTATTTGAGCTCAGTGTTTCTTCTAATTCAGAAATTCTAGAATGCAGTTCATCATTTTCATTTTTCAGCAGAAAAATTTATTCTTTATGCTTGACAAGTTCAGCTTGATTTTCTTCTTGAAGTCTTTTAACCTTTTCATTGTTCTCTATAATATGTCTTTTGTGGATTTCATTTTCAGACTTCAATTCATTCATTTCTGAAACAATATTTTCAAAACCTTCCAATTGTTTCTTATAATTATAAATATCAGTCAAGCAAGCATCAGGAAACTTTTTCAGTTTTAAACAATTTTCACAAGCTAAATTAGAACAGTTTTGATCAATCTTTTTCTTCAGCTTTTTATTCTTAGATTGCAATTTCATAGATTTCTCTAGCAATTCATCATACATTTCTACCAGTTCATCAAATGAAATATCTTCTGATCCGGAGCTTACCTGAGATGGGTTTCTTCCTGTTGATCAGAGTTGTGATCACCCCGGTTGACCATCAGACATTGATGTTTCTGTTCCTTCTTCTCATGAACAGCAATGACTGTCTCCAAAATTTCTTTTCCAGAAGTGCACTTGCAAACAAATGGAAATAAATCAGTGTTAACTACAGATCTCAATACATTAAGAACCATAGCATTTTCTCTATCCTTCAATCTGTCCTCATTAGACCACTTGGTCTGGTCATGAGGTAGTTTATGTGGGCCTTTTGATACAAGATCCCAAAGATTAGAGTTAATGGAGTTCACGTAAGTGCATAGGCCGCCTAGCCAAGTACTGAAAGTCGAACCATCGAAAACCACAGGAGATGCGATTGAAATACAACCGAATAGATTTAGATCTACGAACTGGAAAATAATATCTGAAAAATGCACCACACTAGAACAGTAAAGCACGAGTAGGATCCTCTACAGATCGTTGGATCTGGAAGTCAGAGACCGCTCTGATACCAATTGTTAGTCTGTTAGGAATAAGGTAATGGTGCACATCCGGATTCAGAGGGGGGGGGGGTGAATGAATCCTTATTAAAAAATCTACCCAAATCTAACTCTAATCAGTAAGTTATGCGGAATTAAAATTGATTGGCTTAGTTAACTGAGATACTCACTAGATAACAGATCGATGGCCTAAAGATCAGCTAGGTGACTAACGTGCAGTTGATACACACACAGCTGGATACTAAACTGATCAAGAGGCTTCAACATATATGAAATAAGACCACGATCCTAAGCATGCATCTAGCGAAAATGAAGTAGGCAATCAAACCACAACTCACAGAAGATTTTTAGGTGGTTCGGTACTCAGACCTACATCCACCCCACACTCAACCCGAGTGTGGATTCCGGCTGACTCACAGCTTGAACGGTTGGGCATCACAGCTTGCCTACATCAGCTGAGCCTCACAGCTTGCCATCCGCTGAGCATCACAGCTTGCTATCCCGCTGAGCATCACAGCTTGCTATCCAAGGTAACCACCTTACCTGCTGAGCATCACAGCTTGCTCTGCTGACTCACAGCTTGAAATTCAAAGATAGATGAAAAGAACAAAGGAAAATATGAAGCAAAACCACAGCAACAGAAAGCTGGAAATGAAACATAGAATGTAGCTCTCGCAGGAGCAAGTCTAGCTTGGATCTGATCCAAATGCAAGGAAGACAGATCTTCAACGATGGCTTCACACTCACAAACTCCTCACTCTCATTTTCTTTCTCTATATAGCTCTGATCACACACTAGCTCTTTCTTCTTTTCTTCTTGTTCTTCATCTGCTTCTCAGACTCCGGCTCACTCTTCTCTGCTACTCATTCTCTGATTCTACCATCCTCAATTTTCTAATTCTCTCTCCTTTTTTTTGATTGTAGAAGAGGGGTTATATATATCTTCAGACCTGGGACCCACGAGCTTACACATTGGGCGTGTGGAGAGAACACTCCCGCCAAGAGAATTGTGGAACCCCTTAGCTACGTCTCAGAATCTCGACAGTGTAGCTGTCCACGTGGCAGGTTCATCCATTCTGTTCCTTGCCCCGGATCACGAGCCCTTAACCTGGTACTTTGGCTTGCACGTGGAATAAGCTCACAGGTTGTAGGTTCACCCATCACATGCTCAACCAAGTGATTGACCTGGCAAACAAATGGGAATGTTCACATAACATGCTAGCACGGACTTCATAGAGTAAAGTGCAAACATGCACAGACCATATAGCAGGACATGCACAGACCTTGGGTGTGCAGAAGAAGATATATGCACGGACGTTGTGTCACACAAGGAAGATGTGCACGGACGTTGTGTTGCATGAAAGAGATTTAGTGCACAGACCTTAGGTAACATATGAGTTGCATAGACCTTGATAATCATATGAACAGATGTGCACGGTCTTTGCATATGCAAGGAATAAAGCATACACTGACCTTCATTACTATGCTACCGTGAAATGCACGGACTTGACCATGCAAAATGCAAATCATGCTCAGACCTACAGAGTGCATAAGGAAAATGTTCACCGACTTTGTTATGCGTTCAGAAAGTCATCCACAGACCTTGTTTTTGCCTAACGAAGGATATGCACCGACCTTGTTTTAATACAAGGAAAAGATGCACTGACCTCATGTGCAACAAACAGTGATGTGCACCGACTTATATGCAAACCACACACAAAGTGCACTGACCTTCTACTGAATGCACATGCTATAGAAATATGCACCGACCCCATGTACCATAGGCTTAACAAGCAGAGCCTAGCTATAGTGATTTGCACTGACCTTATGTCCACAGTGCGAAAGTTGCATTGACCTTAGTTGAGCTAAGGAAGAGAGTGCACCGACCCATTCTACGCATAATGCAAACCTGCACCGACCTATATGCTGGACAAGAGAATGTGTACCGACTCTAAAACATGAACAAGACCTGCACCGAGGTTGAATATGCAAGACAAGCAATGCACTGTCCTTATACAAGTAAACAGTAAATTGCACAGACTTCAACAATGGTTGCAACAAAAGTTGCACCGACTTAATGTGTGCAAGGACTTGGATGTGCTCTGAAGCAACTTATGCATACCAAGACGAGAACTGCACTGACCTTGTGTGTGCGCATGCAAAAGTATGCACCGACTTAGTATGCAACGAGTGAAGCAATGCAACGTCTAGCTTGCACCGACCTTATATGCAACCATGTAAACATATGCACTGACTTGATGCAATGACTAAAACATGAAGTGCACCGACCTCAACAATAAAGAGCACTGACTTGAACATGTGCACTACAGTGATATGCACAGACCTCTATACGCGACTTGTATGTACATGCACAGAGTTAAACAATGAATGCACTGACCTTAGTAATGAATTGCTCAGAAATTGTATGTAGAAGAAGAGCATGCACCGACCCTTAGATGTCGGGCAATAGTAACATGCACCGACTCAATATACATAAGACAATGCATGCACGACCCTATGAGCAAATAGAGCTATGACATGTATGAAATACTCATCAAAATCATGATGCATGCAGCAAGTGTGCAGTAGAGAACATTTCAATCAAGCACAGAAGTCATATGATCCAAACACTTATGATATCATGCACGCACATATAATATCATCCACAGATGAGTCATAGTGTTTGACATCATCAAAACCACAGGGGTACAACTCGTGGGCGTTAAACCCATAAACATGAAGAAAGAATCCCACAACCCATTCAAACATACCCAACCCAATAGAGGCTTCGAACGTAATTTTTGCATGAGAACCCTTTAGGGTTTCGCCAAGGGTTAAAGGCAGTCGATCGTTAATATTGTAAGGATTAAACAACGCATCGAAAGTCTTAAAACTTTCCCATTACATACCTTCGAACCCTCTAGAAATCCTCACCATTGACCAACCCAAATGCCCATTCGAACTTAGCAAAAGCCTAACTTAATTACCCACATGTCAAGGGCACCTTTACGAAAATAATAAACGGTATGGCTTTTAGAAACAAAACACTTCCCAATTCGATCGGAGGCCGCATTGAAGGTAGCTATAGTTTAAGGAGTTTTTGAGGGTCATTAGGATTCATATACAGTAGGTGTTAATCTCATTAGGATTTCTACAAAGGGAGATTGCTTCCCAATAAGATTCTAGCATCTTAAACCTATAAATAAACCCTCGTCGAGCAAGCCATGGTTGCTGCTATTCATGTTATTTTCTCTTTACCGAGCCCCACCATCGAACCAGAAGAAGAAAGCCCGTGCCTCCTTCCTTTCTTCTTTTTCTTCCCTTCCTCACGAGCGGGCCTCTGTTCTCCTCTACGTGACCCCTATTGCGGCTGTAACGAGGTGGAGGAACGGCTGTAGAGAAGAGCTTGCCATTTCTTCTGGTGTTGCTGCTGCACACTTGTCCTTCCTTCGGCGGTTGCAGAGAAGTCATCTTCTTTCTGCAGTGCATCATCCTCATGCTGTCATCCTACTAGAGAAGCTGTTGCGTCCTATATTTTCTTCTGCCGTAAGAGTGCTGCTGAAGAGTCACTACTACCATCCTTCTATTATCTTCTATGTTCATCATCCAGATCGACCCACAAAGTAGGTGTTCTCAAGTACAAAGCCCAACAAGTTAACTAGAAGCTTGCATATAAGCCTTGTAGCATTGATTCCATGGTTACAGTTTTGAGTTTTCTGAGTTTCAGTGAAGAGCGACCATCACTTGGGCGCTATTTTATATGAGCGACCTTGCATACGGTCGCTATAACCCTAAGTAATTACTAAATACTCCATGTTTAAAATTTAATAACTATGTAACTTGATGACCAAATTAATGCATGAGCATAGTTCTGGAATCCTGCTATTTTTCTCTTCCTACCCATATATTCACTTCTGTAAAATTTTATTTGTTAAGAAAGTGACAGTATTCATGTTAAATTGCATAAGAATGAAAGAACGCCTGAGACCCTGTCACTATTCAATATAGCGCCCTAGACCTGGGCGCTATATACTGAAATAGTGGCTCAGCCTAGGGCGCCAATTACCCTGAGCACATATTCTCCAGGACTGATATATATATATAATATGAAATTCTAAAATTTGAACAACTTAACAAGCAGACTCTATTTTATAAAATGATGGCACTGTCAGAGGCGCCAATTTTTCCTTAGTTCGTATTTTTCTCGAGTGTTTCCTGTGACCCATACCGTGGGTATCTATTGGCACTATATCTCGGTCCGTAGATATAGTCTCGCGTTTCTCGATGGTTTCACGATTACCCCACTATTTCTGGGTGATTTTATCATACAGACCTCCGTAAGTATACGCGAAGTCTTGGATTCACTCAAGGCCGCTGAGCAGGTTGTACCCTAAAAACCCATGCCACCGTATTCTGTCATGTCACTCTAAAGAAATGTGATGCATTAGCCCTCTTAGAGCACTGTTCTGTCCTCTATGAGAAGTGTTCTGTCCGTCAATAATTAATGACATTGACCTAGGCGCCAGAAGGAATTGGCGACCTTCTCAGTGCCGTTATTCACTAAATAGCGACCAAGGACTAGGCGCTATTCGTTCTAGCTTGTTCTGTTCACATAAATAAGGTGACCATTCATATGGGCGCTAGTTTTTGAAATCACGGCAGCCTGATGGGCGCCATTTACCTAGGTTCATAATATGTCTTGTTTTCCGCAATGATTGATGAAGAGTCATCCTTGTTTCTGTCCTTGACTTTCTTCCTTGATGAAGTCTACCTTATCATCCTACAAGGTTCGTTCATTTGGAATTCTATATTGGCTATAACTATGGTGGATGTCAAAAATATACATGACCCAATGTCTGCGTATTTAGGGCCCGATCTGGTCCTGGGAGGAGCACCTGAAAGTACTTGTGCCCATGGGAGCTATATTGATCACGGTGTGACATTGCACTGAAGTATTTGTCGTTCTAGATATGACATTCCACTCTCTCTCTCTCGTGACATTACTTGCTATTACTTGCGTGCGTGACTCATCGTGGTACTTGCTAAAACTCTAAATAGTCAATATCTCGTGACATTATTCTATAAACACATGCTTGATATTCTCCTTGACACTTTGCTTGTCCCGTTCTGCTAGAAAATTCCATATCTTGATTTAATTGATATATCATCCTTTTGTTTTGCGATCATTCTTGTTTAATAGTCTTTCATTCATGTAACATGTAATTACTTTCAGCTAGCTTGTTCTTTAGATATAATTCTTACTAAGCGTTGTCTCACCCAATTTGTTCCAACATTTTCAGGTAATCAGGTGACTGTTGACACACAAAATATGATTGGGCGGTAACCATGTGCCCGAAGGAGTCAACCAGAGGTCAAAGATAGATCCACTCAGACCGCTGAAGCCTCAGGCCACCTTACAAAAAGTGCCAGTGTCACGCTTCGAACCGATAGCAGCGGGAAGCAGCGCTCGGAACATACAGCGAAGCTGTCATGATAACAAGAGCAAAATAAATAAACACAAATAGACACATGGAGGCCATATAATTTAAATAAATATATATTTATTTATTGATGATTAAAATTCTAATTTTTTAAAATTTGGACTCAAGAAAATAGATATACCAACTAGACTCGGGAAAATAAAAAGACAGACTCCGGTCTCTAAATCTCCAAGTTCACCTGATCACGCTATCCCGATCCCAATTGCAAGCGTTCCATCTACCGCGTTACCTGAAAAGAGTTGGAAAGTAGGGGTGAGCAAGAAACTCAGTAGGAATTACACTCTATCATTAGGCATAGTTTACGTAATTAACTATTTCTTGAATGCAAGAAATAACAAGAGGAAACAATTAAGCATGATAACAAGATAACTAGCACGATAAAGATTGCAAGTCATGATAGCAAGAGTAAGTAATCAAAACTTCAAGTGAATGTCCATATATCAAGTGAAGTCAAGTCGAGTCATGCACGCAAGTACTTCATGTTTCAAGCCAGTATAGCAAGTTCACGAGAATGTGGAATGTCGTAGACCCAACACGTTAGATAGTACCGGTGCCAAATGTCACACCTAGTCATTCACCTCCCCGGGGATCAAGTACTTTTCGGGTGCGCCTCCTAGGACCAGACTAGGC
Organism: Amorphophallus konjac; assembly: GCA_022559845.1. Taxonomy (NCBI): domain Eukaryota; kingdom Viridiplantae; phylum Streptophyta; class Magnoliopsida; order Alismatales; family Araceae; genus Amorphophallus; species Amorphophallus konjac. The sequence continues at coordinate 30,955,040 of CM040120.1, forward strand.
CCTTTAATGTGTTTGCCTTGGCATTGATTTTGATTGGATCATAGATCCCACGAATCTAGACATCCACGAGTACAAACGGCCAAGAGTTCCAAGCTCAAGCTCACAAACTTACTTCTAAGATCAAGAGAAATTCCAACAACGTTGGAATGAACATTAGGTAGAAGGACTAGGAGTAAACAAGGATCACGCATGATTCCACAGTTCAAGGCCAACCTTGATGACTGTTACATGATAAAAAAACCAGGGAAAAACATCTTATTATCTTACCTGTAACGGTCTATAACTGGGCCGCTACAGCAACGTGACAGTCTTACATGAGGCCGTTACGGTGACGTGACTGTCCAACCTTGGGCCATTACAGTTCACAGATCAGTCCAGTTTGGACTAGCCCAAAACACGATTCAAACCACACTCATAGCTTCAGGTCTTTGGGGTACAACCTACCCGGCGTCCTGGTGGGAATCCCAGGCTCACGGGGTCTTATGGAGGTCTTATAATAGTGGTCCTAGTTCGACGGAAGGAATATCCGGCGGAGAGTCCCATCTATTACAAGAATTGTGACTTAAACAACTCGGAAAACAAGACGAAGCGGTCAGTCAATCCCACCAGAGTGGAATGACTGTAAAACAACATTGCTAAGTTCCTAACATATATAGCATGGATCAGAATTAATACAAGTATTAACTTCATTCTTTATCAACTCTCATGTGATCATTCAACTTAGGATTATCTAAACAACTTTCATGTAGGAAAATAAAAATTTAATGTTTATGATCATGATACTAGATTATCATCACGTTATGTATTATTTATAGATCAAAATATCATACCCAAAACACAACAAGTTCCTGGTTAAAAAAAACACATAAATCAGAGTTTGAAACACCCTGTCCGGGGAACGTGACGGTCCATAACAGGGGCGTTACAACAATATAACGGTCTATCGAAGGTGCGTTACATATCATAAAATAATGAGGTTTAAATCTTATAATTTAAAATTCAAGGGGGACGTGATGGTCTGTCATGGGGCCGTCAGACTCAAGTGACAGTTTATCGAGCGACCGTCACGGTTGTAACGGTCACTAGCAGGTGCGACACTTCGATCTCGAGACTTGCCAACGACAAACTCTGCCATGTGATACTAAAACCTCGATTTCTCATGATAGAGTGAACAAAAATTGGAGACAATACTACCGTTGGAAAGGGCATTAAAAATCGTACAAGATAGCATACTTTGATTTAGATCTAGATCAATAAATTTCAACCTTTAACTAGAAATCATGAAAGTTACCCTTTTTATGTACCTCGGAGTAAAACATAAAATTCGAACAGTATAAAGAACGAAAATTAGGCAATTAGGTATCAAAAGAAAGGGCTTAGGAAGACGAACAAAATGGTATCATTAGATTTTTGTTTGACCTGAGAGACACCTACCGATTTGGGAAGAAGAAGGGAAGACACGCTCGTCGGAACCCTAATACACGCTACCACTAAACGCTCGAATTAGCCTAGGTTTGACCACGATCGCCTACGCCACCCGTTGGAAAATCAAAGGAGGTCTAGGGCTGCGAAAGCCCTCTATTAATAGAGCCTATAGGTCGTTCTAAGGATCGAATTGGACTCGAGAGTCCAAGGAGGAAAAACGGGTGAAAAACTCGCACTCGATCATATCCGCGCCGCCACCGTCAAAAGGGAGCTTCTAGAGGCTAGGGTTTCAGAGGGGAAACGGGCTCCTAGGGTTTATCTATCAAATGGACTTTGTTTGGGCTCGAATGGTTGAGAAACGGGCTCGAATTTGGTCAATTAAGGTTGATATAAGGAAAGTAACGATTTTGGCTAAAAATTCCTTAATTCAGCCTAATAAAATTTTTATTAGGAGTCGGCACAGTTGACACTATTGTTTAACTTTTCGTTCCCTACAAGATGTGATTTTTCCATATTTTTAAAAATTAGTCAATCTTTGGCCTATGGTTGAAATTCAATTAATTTAATCTATATACATATAAAATTTAGATTATCATGAAAAATTAGATTATCTCTTGAAATATGAAATTTCTCTTATGGTAATTGTAGAAAACAATTATTCCTTTTTATTGATATAATTTAGCCACTTTCAAAATAAAAGAGAAATCATTGAAGTCGTTAAATAGCAAGTAAATAGCTTAAATTCCAATATATATTTCAAAATTTTACTTTTATATTTTATTATTTAACCGGGGTGTTACATCCTCCCCCACTTTAAGGAATTTGGTCTGCAAATTCGTCGGACGTCATTAACTATTTGAACTTTTAAACTAAGATGATCTTATTTATCCAAAATAATATGTTAATCATACCATTAATGAAATGCGAAAGAATTTGACTATAATTAAGAATGAGAACGATACCTTACATAAAATTCTATATTTGAAAGAAATCAGTTACAATTTACTTGTGGAAGTAGCTCAGGGCAATTAGCCATTACATGTTCTTTATTTCCGCAACGAAGATACGCTCCGCTCCTTCGCCAACACTTCTTGATTAGATGACCAACTTTGTGATAGTGAAAACATTTCATTTGCGAAAGGTTATGCCTTTTCTTCTTATTACTTCGTATCTTTCTACAATGGAATCGCCACCTTCTAGTGAAGTCGAACTTTAGCTTACTCGGGAACCCCTTTGCTTTCATTTCAAAAGGAGCTTAGATGCCTGTAAAATAATTATAAAGTTAGAAAGTTATTACCCTTACGCGTCGCGCTACGAAATCTTATATATATTTTATTACTTAACCCGAGACACCACCCAATCTCACTAAGTGACAAAAGGGATGACACGGGTCCTATAACTTAGGGTAACATATACTTATAGACAAGAACCTAGAACATAAACAACCGAGACTCTGATACCACTTCTGTCACGCCCCGAACCAATAGCAGCGGGAAGCAGCGCTCGGAACGTACAGCGAAGCAGTCATGATAACAAGAGCAAAATAAATAAACACAAATAGACACATGGAGGCCATATAATTTAAATATATATATATATATATATATATATATTGATGATTAAAATTCTAAATTTTTACTATTTGGACTCAAAAAAATAGATATACCAACTAGACTCAAGAAAATAAAAAGATAGACTCCGGTCTCTAAATCTCCAAGTTCACTCGATCACGCTGTCCCGATCCCAATTGCAAGCGTTCCATCTACCGCGTTACCTGAAAAGAGTTGAAAAGTAGGGGTGAGCAAGAAGTTCAGTAAGAATTACACTCTATCATCAGACATAGTTTACATAATTAACTATTTCTTGAATGCAGGAAATAACAAGAGGAATCAATTAAGCATGATAACAAGATAACTAGCACGATAAAGATTGCAAGTCATGATAGCAAGAGTAAGTAATCAAAACTTCAAGTGAATGGCCATATATCAAGTGAAGTCAAGTCGAGTCATGCACGCAAGTACTTCATGTTTCAAGCCAGTATAGCAAGTTCACGAGAATGTGGAATGTCGTAGACCCAACACGCTAGATAGTACCGGTGCCAAATGCCACACCTAGTCATTCACCTCCCCGGGGATCAAGTACTTTTCGGGTGCACCTCCCATGATCAGACTGGGCCCTTTAATGTGTTTGCCTTGGCATTGATTTTGATTGGATCATAGATCCCACGAATCTAGACATCCACGAGTACAAATGGCCAAGAGTTCCAAGATCAAGCTCTCGAACTTACTTCTAAGATCAAGAGAAATTTCAACAACGTTGGAATGAACATTAGGTAGAAAGACTAGGAGTAAACATGGATGTAAACAAGGATCACACACGATTCCACAGTTCAAGGCCAACCTTGATGACTGCTACATGATAAAAAAACCAGGGAAAAACATCTTATTATCTTACCTGTAACAGTCTATAACTGGGCCGCTACAGCAACGTGACGGTCTTACATGAGGCCGTTACGGTGACGTGACGGTCCAACCTTAGGCCGTTACAGTTCACAGATCAGTCCAGTTTGGATTGGCCCAAAACACGATTCAAACCACGTTCATAGGTTCAGGTCTTTGGGGTACAATCTGCCCAGCGTCCTGGTGGGAATCCCAGGCTCATGGGGTCTTACGGAGGTCTTATAATAGTGGTCCTTGTCCGAGGGAAGGAATATCCGACGGAGAGTCCCATCTATTACAAGAATTGTGACTTAAACAACTCGGAAAACAAGACGAAGCGGTAAGTCAATCCCACCGGAGTGGAATGACTGTAAAACAACATTGCTAAGTTCCAAACATATATAGCATGGATCATAATTAATGCAAGTATTAACTTCATTCTTTATCAACTCTCATGTGATCATTCAACTTAGGGTTATCTAAACAACTTTCATGTAGGAAAATAAAATTTTAATGTTTATGATCATGATACTAGATTATCATCACGTTCTGTATTGTTTATAGATCAAAATATCATGCCAAAAACATAGCAAGTTCCTGGTTAAAAAAAACACATAAATCAGAGTTTGAAACACCCTGTCAGGGGAATGTGACGGTCCATAACAGGGGCGTTACAGCAATATAACGGTCTATCCAAGGTGCGTTACATATCATAAAATAATGAGGTTTAAATCTTATAATTTAAAATTCCAGGGGGACATGACGGTCTGTCGTGGGGCCGTCAGACTCAGGTGACGGTTTATCAAGCGACCGTCACGGTTGTAACGGTCACTGGCAGGTGCATCACTTCGATCCCGAGACCTGCCAACGACGAACTCTGCCATGTGATACTAAAACCTCGATTTCTCATGATAGAGTGAACAAAAATTGGGGAAAATACTACCGTTGGAAAGGGCATTAAAAATCGTACAAGATAGCATACTTTGATTTAGATCTAGATCAATAAATTTCAACCTTTAACTAGAAATCATGAAAGTTACCCTTTTATGTACCTCGGAGTAAAACATAAAATTCGAACAGTATAGAGAACGAAAATTGGGCAATTAGGTATCAAAAGAAAGGGCTCAGGAAGACGAAGAAAATGGTATCATTAGATTTTCGTTTGACCTGAGAGACACCTACTGATTTGGGAAGAAGAAGGGAAGACGCGCTCGTCAGAACCCTAATACACGCTGCCACCAAACACCCGAATTCGCCTAGGTTCGACCACGATCGCCCACGCCACCTGTTGGAAAATCAAAGGAGGTCTAGGGCTGCGAAAGCCCTCAATTAATGGAGCCTATAGGTCGTTCTAAGGATTGAATTGGACTCGAGAGTCCAAGGAGGAAAAACCGGTGAAAAACTCGCACTCGATCATATCCGCGCCGCCACTATCAAAAGGGAGCTTCTAGAGGCTAGGGTTTCAGAGGGGAAACAGGCTCCTAGGGTTTATCTATCAAATGGGCATGGTTTGGACTCGAATGGTTGAGAAACGGGCTCGAATTTGGTCAATTAAGGTTGATCTAAGGAAAGCAACGATTTTGGCTAAAAATTACTTAATTCAGTCTAATAAAAATTTTATTAGGAGTCGGCCCAGTTGACACTATTGTTTAGCTTTTCGTTCCCTACAAGATGTGATTTTTCCATATTTTTAAAAATTAGTCAAACTTTGGCCTATGGTTGAAATTCAATTAATTTAATCTATATACATATAAAATTTAGATTATCATGAAAAATTAGATTATCTCTTGAAATATGAAATTTATCTTATGGTAATTGTAGAAAAATAATTATTCCTTTTTATTGATATAATTTAGCCACTTTCAAAATAAAAGAGAAATCATTGAAGTCGTTAAATAGCAAGTAAATAGCTTAAATTCTAATACATATTTCAAAATTTTACTTTTATATTTTATTATTTAACCGGGGTGTTACAGCCAGGGACTCAACATTCCATCATCTCGGGTTTACACACCCACCACAGCTCGCTTAAGGCCTATTGATGGTCAGAGCCTACGAGACCAGCACCGAAATGATCGTGCCAGATATACCTCTTACCCCGTCCGACTAGGACGAGAATGTAACAGGCGGCTCTCGCCTGATGAAGAAGCCTCTCCGAGATGAAGAAATGTCCCTGGCCCCTCGTAATAGGGAACCGAAGGCAATGTCAGCGGAAAACTCGAGTCACCCGACCAGAGCACCTGGGACTCCGAAGTGGTCCGTGAATGATCGATGGATGACTCCGAAGAAGCAAGAACCCCCGGAGCGGTGGCTCATTCAATGATAATGCTTCGTGCAAGCATAGGGCGGCCCTAGAGAACCAATATTCTGTGTTAATAGCGACACTAGTGAAAATTCTGAGGTTTTCGTAAGATACACGTGGAACACCGGAATGATCCGAAAGCAGCCTCGAAGGCATACGAGCCTAGCAGAAATCATCTCAGGGGTTACCCTTTTAGTGAAGAAGGTCCACGTACTCTCTGAGAAAGGGTGGCATCACAATCCGGTGTACCGAAGGGCAAATCAGTGCAAATCCTGGGAAAACCGGTACGGGTTCTGCACGTCTCGGAAATCTGCGAAAGCTTTGAATCAACACTTCAAAACATATTCTGGGACTACTACACTAATTCCAAAGCTACTCCGGACGACGCGCTCTCACCAGGATAATTTCAGGTAAAATGATGAAATTACGAAAATGCCCTTACAAGTGAGTCGGTGGCGCCTTGATATTGAGTCGGCAGCACGGAGAGCTTAAGCCGGTGGCGACTCTCGCGCTTGAGCCAGTGGCGCTGGCGCTCAAGGCAGTGGCCCCCCTCCGTGATCGAGTCGGCGGCATGTTGCGCGCGTTGAGTCGGTGGCGGCTCACCCATCCCGTCAGGGTTCTGATGCCCTATTTTTGGCATTCGCCTATAAAAAGGGCCCTTGGCCCTCAGAAAAAAAGCGGAGAAGAAAAAAAAAAGAACGAAGAGAAAAACGAAGCACCTGAGAAGGAAAAGAGGGGAGGGAGATAGAGAGAATAGAGAGGAGAGAAAGGAGTCTGGAGATCGGAGAGAGGAGTCGTGAGGAAGAAGGTAGGGTACAGATATCTAAGTTCTGCCATTTTCCTCCCTCTGTATCTTCTATTCGAAAGTTCTCCCTTTCTATTTTATCTGTTCCCTTTCAACTCCCCGATTATTGTATCCTCCCCCATGTCCTTCTGCGATTATAGAGGTAGATGAATAAAAAGATAGCAGTGGGTTTCATGAAGCATAAGTCACATATTTAGATCTACTGTTTACGATGCTCTCGATACCGCCATGATTCTCCGTCTATTCTGATTTCAAAGCTCCTCAATCTTTTTCCCCCCGAGCGTGAGGAGGCCCCCCCGCCGCCTCGAGGGGCTAAACCTCTGATCAATCCCATGATCGCTCAGCAGGGGAGTAAGATTCGTGGAGTTCATCGTTCCTCTCCGTGAAATGGTCTCTGACCACGCCCTAACAGTGCGACATTAAATCCGTCCCCACGGACTGTTCTTCTACCGATAGCGTAGTTTCATCCACGATCATGGGTTTTGTTTAAGTGAATGATGAATAAGAGATTGTTGAGTGCCCTTTCACTCATTTCTGTCAGTTGTAAAGGTGCCAGTGCACTCTGATAGTCAATAGGATAGTCGTCTGTTATTTTCTCCCAGAACTACCATACGCCCCCCCCCTCAATGTTCGATGATTTATCCCTTAGGGTCCCGACCCCCATTCGTCTTATATCTGGTGCCAGTGAGCATGAGTTGCCTATGGCAATTATGACCGCTCGCAGAATGGGGCTTGTCTCGTGGCGGAGCAGAGTGGTATGCTATGTCCCTGAAATTGTTACTAACCGATGAACGATTTTCTCCGATTGTTTGTAATCGTCCCTGACTGGGGAGGGGTACAGCCCTTTCGCTTGTTTGCATAATTTCCTTGAACCAATGCCACTCTGGGTTCCAGGGGATCTGTCGTCTTGTCACATGTTCCCCTGGAAGCCTTTGCACCGAGTGAGCAAATGAAATCACCATCTATATGGACACAATCAGAGGCCCATTGCACCTCTGTACCATCACGAGTCTTTAGTAGGCTGGCCCTCGAGACTCTGTTTGTGATGACCTCAGGGACTGAGGCAGTCCACCTGGGCTCCTCAGTATTTACGGTTTGGCATCGTCTACCGCGTGCCATGCCACTTGTCTAATTGAACATCTCCCTATGTTGGGGATATGCTGCCCCAATTCCCTCAGATGAGACTGTGTTTTCACGATGATTTGCTTTTAATCTCTGATAGATCGTGGGGCTAGCTTATATGATTGTGCATGGTACTCAGAGGGACCTATACATCAACGGTTATCTAGTGCTGGAGTATGAACCTCACGCAGACGAACAAAAAAAGGAAAGCAGATGAGTGAATGAGATAAGAACTCATATATATAAAAGATGATAACGGCAGAATTTCTCCTAACACCTGGGCAGTCATGCCTTTGGGTTCTTAAATCTTCACGGATTCTCATTCAAATGCCCTATTTGATGCGAAACCACAAGCAAAATTTTTCCTGCCCAACTTAAATGGTGGATCCTTGTGACTCGGTGGCGTCGCCACCAAATTAACCCCCACGAACTTCGATTCAGTGGCGACGCCACTGAATCACCCTTTTCTTTGCCCATCACTGACTTGGCCATCGCCCTCTTCTTCATTATCATCGACCTCACCCCTACCTTGTGTTGTGCCCCTGTGGTCAATTGAGTCATACTGCGGTCATAAGTGTCATTCGACATCATTCTGTGGTCATTTGAGCTATTGAACATTCTTGATTTTGATAATGGCTAAACACTATAAGTCATTGTTGTTTTCCACTCTCATATGACTGACATACGTGGTGTTTTGTTCATGACAGATATGCCAATGAATGGACAAGCATGGCAGTCGCCTGGCAAACTAAATGTGTGGATAAGCATCTTGTCTCTCTACCATTCAATACAGGTGGTATATGTCATTTACTGTCAAGCACCATTGGTAAGATTCTTACCTTGTCATAGCCATCAATCTCATCATGGGTATTCCATATACCTCTCATCTCTAAACTTCATTCATGATAATGGAGGTTCACAATGATAACTTGGTTTCATAACTTACAAGTTCACTCTTCAAATGCATTAGTTTCTCATTCCAATCATGGTAACATGCTCAAATGGTCTTGATGTTTCTAATGCATAAACCAAGTGAAGTCCAACCCCCAAATGTATGAAATAAACATCTACTTAAAGTCATTGTTATTTGGAAGTATTTCATTGGGCTACTACTTCAAGTTTGCAGGGTTAGGTCATTCCGGTCAACCAGAATCGCCAAACGCGAAAAGTCTCATACTGCAGAACTAGCGGTCGACCGCCCCAGGTCGACCGGCAGCAGCGGTCGATCGCCCCTGGTCGAGCGGAAATTCCAGGGACTAAATTTCTACAGCGATTCTTAGTAGCAGTCGACCGCCAGAAGCGTCCGATCGACCGTCAGCCCCGAGCCAACCAATGTTGACTTTATTTTCCACTTCGAGAAAAGCCATTCTTCATAGATTTATTTAATCCTAAAGTCACCCAATCACCCACAAAACGTGGATCTGGTCTGGGGGGTTTCTATTGACCATCTAAAGTCTATAAAACACATACAAGAGGGTAAGAAACCCTAATGCTTCAAGAGGAACAAAGGAGAGATCTAGAGAGGCTAGAGAAGGAGGTTGGAAGAAGAGGTACTGCAGCCATGAACAGTACTCCGTGCAGAAGTTCTACATCCACTCCAAGTGATTCAAGCTTAGATCTGAAGCAAGCAACCTCCAAGGAAGCTAGAAGCAAGCAACCTCTAAGGAAGATTGAAGCAAGCAAGCTCTCAAAGGTGATCAAATCTTCATCCATAAATCTCTTCATCAACTCAAGGGGATCAAAAGGAAGTTCAAAGCTACATCTATACACTTCTTCATCAACTCAATTGAATCCAAGGCATCAAGGGAGATCAAAGGAGGCTTGGAAGAAGAGAAGCAAGCAAGGCTATCAAGGTGATCCAAGGAAGCTGATTTCACAAGGTTTTCAAGGGAGATCAAATTTGCATCCTTTATCTTCTTCATCAACTCAAGGTGATCCAAGGAAGATCATTTCACAAGGAAGAAGATACCATTGAAGCATCAGATTCAAGCTCTAGCAATCTTAGACAAGATCTTTTGTAGCGACCCGGATTCTAGATACCCGGCATATTCGGTAGGACTACCGGATACGCGTGATATCGCATGGAACCCGCGAGGCCTCCCAAGAGCGGAAAAGCTCCGAAGGGAAAAAGGCACGTGTAGAGTACATTGAAGCCACAGAGATAGTACAGTAAGCAATTAAATTTCAATAGATAGGTTTACTAAAGTAGCAGAAATAAAATTACTTTTTAATTAACTGTTTCAAATTAACAATTATATCTCAGAGTCAGTCCAAAGCTAAAGACAACAAGTCTAGCACAGTACAGTCGATATAAAAGAAAGACGTACCAAAAGGTCGGGAGAAGCCCGACGCAGGTACCAGCTGGCAGCAACGGCACGCAATGAGCATGCACACTCCAGGAACCACGCGGAAGCAGAAGGCAAAACCCACCTGAAAAGTAGGGGTGAGTCTCTAACCAGAAACTCAGTAGGGGTCACGCGGATCCCCACTGGAAAACGCACAGTGCAACGGAAGCAACTGTAAAATAGCAAGTGCAGCAAAGCAGGAAAAGCTACACTACAAAGCTATAAATAGAACAGGGACAGCAGGAGTAGGGAGCAGGCTAAGAGCAAGGGGAGCTCAACCAAAAGAAAGAGCAAGGCCGCAAAACCTGGAACACGGCCACCGAGGAGAACCCGACACTCTAATCTACTCCAAAAGGCAATAGACGGTCAACCCTAAACTCACACGGTAGGGTACACCAGTCTGTCGGCCAAAACCGAGAAGAGGGCAAAAGCCAACTACACAATCGGAAAAGGTCTAGAAAAAACCCAGACAGACGACAAACAGAACGACCAGAAATGCTGTGCACGCAGCCCCACGAACGACCAGAATGTCGCGCACGCAACATGGCACTGACCTCGAGTATAGCCACGAGAGGGCCACTCGCAAAGGTCACAATACACAAGAAACGCCGAGAGTCACGTGTCACTTGACGGAAGCACCTCCTCACAGGAACAGCCAGCTGCGTCACTGACGTCTTACGCTGCGCCACAAGTACCTACCTACACACGCCCATAACGGCGGAGGCCAAGGTACTCAAAACCAAGTCCAAGGAACAACCGCTCCGAGTCCAAGGAGAGGCAGCACCAACAGATGCTGAACCAAAAACAGAACAACAACAAGATAAGTAACTAGTCAGGGTCACGTCCGTCGACGTAAGTCCTCAGTCCCTGACAACGTGTGCACACATTGGCTCTAGCCTAAGCCAGGTCCTCTAGCTAGTTTTCTCCCTCGGCAAGACGCTATCGTTGGCTGGGAGCCCACGGAACTAGCTTACAAACCGTGTACGGGAACCCTCCGCTATTCCCAAGCGGGCCGGCACTCAAGAGACCGAAGGGTAACAACAACAGAGGCTCACGAGGCACAAGACTCAAAAACACGAGTGCTAAAGTACAGACAGTCCACGGAAGCCCTGTCACACATACTACGAAGCACCACTGGCAGTACAACGACTGCCAACAGACTCAGGACCAAGCAACTAGACCTACAATGCAACGATCCTTGAGTCAGACGACTCAAAGGCAAGATCGTCACAGACAGTGGAACAAGCCGCCAATCGGTCTAATCCTAAGCCATAAGAAACGACGCTCCACAGAAAATAACGCATGAAGACCTGAGGGAACACCAGCAACCCTCAGCACACCTGGACGCGTAACCCAAGGTAAGGCATACCTCGAGGCATCCAGAACCAGTGTCTCGGGCTGGACAAAACCACCGAGACACACACAGGGCTACTCGTCAACCACTAGGTCACACCGGGTTGACCAGAGCCTGACAAAAATGCTCAAAGTGTAGGAAAGAGAATCCTACCTCAAGCAAGAAAACTCCTGGCCACCTTACAACGTAGTCTAAGCCCTCATAGGATGTCAAAAGACCTCCCCGGGATAGCGGGCAGACCACGAGGCCAAGCCAAGACAAGCAGAAATCGGAAGAACGGAAATCGGAGCACAAGGCATGCAACACGCCACCCCTAGACTGCTACAAGCATATGACGGTCTAGACCTGGGCCGTTACACTCCAAGCGACGGTCGGGGGGGCAGCCGTCACTCACACCGCCCTAACCAACTCTAAAACATAGAAAACAACATGTAACAGCCAGCACGGGGCGCGCTACACACACCTGACGGGCCCGACCGGGGCCGTCAGGGCCAACACAGACCAAAACACAAACACAACAAATGTAACGTGCCATGGCAGGCGCGTTACAAGCACCTAACGCGCAGAACAAGGCACGTTACAGCCACAAACCGAAGACAAAACCCCACGGCAACACGAGCCATGTAACGCGCTAGGCCAAGCGCGTTACACACGCCTGACGCGCAGGAGCAGGCACGCTACGCACTGGCTCAAGACAAAAATAGAGGCTGAGAGGCATGTAACGGCCAGCACAGGGCGCGTTACAAATGCCTCACGCACAGGGGCCCCACCGTTACATCCAACGGTGCAGCAACCCCACTCAGCCAAAACAGCATGTAACGGTCCAGAGAGGACGCGTTACACAGGCCTAACGCACGGGGGAACCACCGTCAGAGGCACCGCCTCTAATGGTCAACGTCGGTCAAACGGAATGTAACGGCCAGAACAGGGCGCGTTACATCCATCTAACGCACTGGGTCAAGCGCGTTAGAGGAACCGACTTAACCCAAGCAATAAACGACAAAAGAGATATAACGCGCCACACGGGACGCGTCAGAGAAATGTGACGCGCCAGTCCTGGGCCGTCACTCTCTCAAAACCCCGAAGAACTCAATCAACCGAGACAATGTAACGGTCAGTCGTGGGGCCTTCAGAGAAAATGACGGTCCCTGGAACGACCGCCACATCAGCTACGGCAGGAAAACATTGGAATGGCCAAATCGGCCCGTTCCACACCCCATTCACGCCGAAGCGCAGGGGAAACCAACCCAATCGACGAAAAACAACATAAGGAGGCTAAAAATCCCACATGCAAGCATTAAAACTCAAGATCGGGGCGATTCGAACGAATCCACCCTAAGTGGATCAACGAGGTTCCCGGGCTCCTACCGGCCTCGAATGACCACCGATCAATGCAAAACAAGCATGGATGGGATCCTAACATCCCAACGGTCAGTTCAACACTAACCGAGCTACAAATGGTTGCCATTTTCCGGCGAACCCTAAAAACTTCGAAAATCATGATTTAGACTAAACAAGCCCAAACTCGGCCATTTCCTTGTCGAACGACGTGCAATGGCAGGGAAAATGGAGAGGAAGAAGTGAGGAACCGTCACCCTACCTCCACCGAAGAAACCATGCCCAGAAGGGATTAAACCGCGCCGAAAACCGCATCGCGAACCAAACTGTCGGCTTTGAATCCACCGTTCGGGATCGCGCCAAATCTATCTCGATCCTCGCACTATCGCGCACCTCAACAGCATCTCGTCGTCACCAGCACGCCCCTGCACCCCTCCGTCTGCAGCCGGAGGCGAGAAGGCGGGAGAACGAGAGAGAACGGGAGAGAGAGAGGTGAACGTGCGAATGAGAAGGAGAGAGGAAAAGGAAAGAAAAAGAAAAGAAATTAGGAAATCTTCCTAATTTCTGAAAATTCTGAAAATGCGCCGAAAATGCACAAATTCAGAAAAATACGCAAAAATAGTCGAAACGACCAGCTCGACGAGTACATCGTCGCTGTAACATCCACGAGTCGAGGAACTGACAAACAAACTCACCGTAGGGTTCCGTAACTAGTACGTGAGAAAAACCCATACGACTCGTAAAGCTCAACTCGGAAGCCACCAAAGCGAAGCGAAACTCACCGAAACCAATCCAAAAGATCCAATGAAGATCCAGCAAGACCTACCAAGGATCCAGGGCATTACATCCTCCCCTCCTTTAAGAAATTTCACCCTCGAAATTAAGGACTAACAAATGAGAAGCAGGGAAGAACAACCCAACAACACAACCTCAAAAATAACACAAATCTCGAGAAACACAATTCAGAGGAACACCGTCAGACCACAATCACGAGCACATGCTCTGGTATCAAGCACGACACAAGTGAACACAAGTTTGACACCTCCGAAACAAGGTAACGTCGCTTACGTCTCACAGGACAGGAGACACGACTGCCACAACAACAAATAACGGATCGAGAAACACAACGACGACACGGCAAGCGACAACTTACACAAGGAGACACAGTCCTCACAGCTGACGGCTCGACCACATCATCGGCTCCAGTGCCAAAGGCGACAGGGAACACCTGGCACACAGGATACCAATGACAACACTAGACCGCAAACACAATCAAGTCAGTCCTCACTCAGATATTACATCTGATCGAGTCGCAAGCTAACTCTAGGGAAAAAGAGTATAGCAAAGCTGACCGACAAGACAATGGTCCAAGACAGAGACACATAATCATATAGAAACAGCACTTATAGAAACAACACAGCGACAGCATCTGCAGGTTTCTGGTTCCACTCTGAACACAGAACCATGGAACACAACTGCAAGCAGGGTCACATCAAGGCACAATAACAGCTGAGCACACGACCCCAAGAAACGGGTCACGCATCAAACTACCCACCAAGCAAAAGACCCACAACAACGAGAAACCACAATCTCAGGGAACGCACCTCAAGGACCACCAACACTCCTCGAGAGCACAACACCAAGAAAGAAATGTAGAGCAAAGGGTACTCAATCAGCAGGAATGCCGACAATTTCCCCAATACTCGCAAATGCCAATGCCAACACCAGAACCAGAAAACCACCAACAATGGCATGGCAATAGATGACATCAAGGCACAAGAAGCCAAGACGAAGTCACATCGAGAAAGAACAAACCTCTCGACCAGTGAGTAGCCGACCCACATGCTTCCACTGCGCACTCAGCAACGCACACAGGCATCAGAACAACCTCGGTAGTCGCACCTCAGCACACGCCAAGCGCCTTCGCAATCAACAAAGATCGCAAATCACACGCCACGAGTACCGATCCCGCGAACAACCGATCACAAGGAGCCTAAGCGCAACAGGAGAAGAGCACCAGCTTCAGCACAAAGCACAAGGAAAGCATCAATCTCAGCTTACCTTCACGTCCTGAAAACGATAAATGAGCCTTCACGATACATCAGCCGCTGGACACGGCACGACAATATGGTACACAACAGCTCTTAACACCATCATGGAGTCCAAAGCCAAGCAACCGTAAAGCAGAGAGCAGATCAGGCTCAAAACAAAGCTATCCACACTTAAGTAGACACAGGACAAAGGCATCACCAAGACATCAATTCCAAGGCAAACCTCAAAAATATTCCACCAGAAGGGACAAGAAGTAATTAGATCAACCACAAAAGCTCACCAGGAAGGGAAAATCCTAGCTCGCCTGAGCAGCTTCTCCAACATGGAATCAAATCGAGCACTTCAATAGAAGCGAAACACATCAGGAGCTGAACAGACTCAAGCCGGGACGACCAAGATAACGTAAGAACGTGTACAGTCATCAAACCAAGGCTGAAGGTCCACAGCAACCTGAACAACACACGGAAAAATCTCGAACAACGTACCATAGATTCAAGCCTTCCGGCGAACACTACCAAGTACCACATGATCGAAACAAATGCAACGATGAAAAAGAAACACCTCGTCACATCCTGACGAGAGCAGGACCATCTCGTACAGTGCCAGAACAGCACGCACAAGACAACATATGAAGAAAACAACGTGACAAAGAATTACAAACCGCAGCCAACTGAAGACTGTACTGGACCTTCACGACTCTGGAAACTGTATATCTCAGATTCCCATGTACTTCACATGACAATGCTATGATAGCTCAGAAAAGAACTCCGAACATCTCAGAACACTACTCTGATACCAAGCTGTAGTGACCCGAATTCCGGATACCCAGCATACCCGGTAGGACTACCGGATACGCGTGATACCGCATGGAACCTGCGAGGCCTCCCAAGAGCGGGAAAGCTCCGAAGGGAAAAAGGCACGTGTAGAGTACATTGAAGCCATAGAGATAGTACAATAAGCAATTAAATTTCATTAGATAGGTTTGCTAAAGTAGCAGAAATAAAATTACTTTTTAATTAACTGTTTCAAATTAACAATTATATCCCAGAGTCAGTCCAAAGCTAAAGATAACAAGTCTAGCACAGTACAGTCGACAGAAAAGAAAGACGTACCAAAAGGTCGGGAGAAGCCTGACGTAGGTACCAGTTGGCAGCAACGGCACGCAACAAGCACGCACACTCCAGGAACCACGCGGAAGCAGAAGGCGAAACCCACCTGAAAAGCAGGGGTGAGTCTCTAACCAGAAACACAGTAGGGGTCACGCGGATCCCCACTGGAAAATGCACAGTGCAACGGAAGCAACTGTAAAACAGCAAGTGCAGCAAAGCAGGAAAAGCTACACTACAAAGCTGTAAATAGAACAGGGACAGCAGGAGTAGGGAGCAGGCTAAGAGCAAGGGGAGCTCAACCAAAAGAAAGAGCAAGGCCGCAAAACCCGGAACACGGCCACCGAGGAGAACTCGACACTCTAAGCTACTCCAAAAGGCAACACACGGTCAACCCTAAACTCACACGGTAGGGTACACCAGTCCGTCGGCCAAAATCGAGAAGAGGGCAAAAGCCAACTACACAAACGGAAAAGGTCTAGAAAAGACCCAGACAGACAACAAACAGAACGACCAGAAACGCCGTGCACGCAGCCCCACGCACGACCAGAACGTCGCGCACGCAACAGGGCACTGACCTCGAGTACAGCCACGAGAGGGCCACTCGCAAAGGTCACAATGCACAAGAAACGCCGAGAGTCACGTGTCACGTGACGGAAGCACCTCCTCACAGGAACACCCAGCTGCGTCACTGACGTCTTACGCTGCGCTACAAGTACCTACCTACACATGCCCAGAATGGCGGAGGCCAAGTACTCAAAACCAAGTCCAAGGAACAACAGCTCCGAGTCCAAGGAGAGGCAGCACCAACAGATGCTGAACCAAAAACAGAACAACAACAAGATAAGTAACTAGTCAGGGTCACGTCCGTCGACGTAAGTCCTTAGTCTCTGACAATGTGTGCACACACTGGCTCTAGCCTAAGCCAGGTCCTCTAGCTAGTTTTCTCCCACGGCAGGACGCTATCGTTGGCTGGGAGCCCACGGAACTAGCTTACAAACTGTGTACGGGAACCCTCCGCTATCCGCAAGCGGGCCGGCACTCAAGAGACCGAAGGGTAACAACAACGGAGGCTCACGAGGCACAAGACTCAAAAACACGAGTGCTAAAGTACAGACAGTCCACGGAAGCCCTGTCACACGTACTATGAAGCACCATTGGCAGTACAACCACTGCCAACAGACTCAGGACCAGGCAACTAGACCTACAATGCAACGATCCTTTAGTCAGACGACTCAAAGGCAAGATCATCACAGACAGCGGAACAAGCCGCCAATCGGTCTAATCCTAAGCCATAAGAAATGACGCTCCACAGAAAATAACGCATGAAGACCTAAGGGAACACCAGCAACCCTCAGCACACCTGGATGCGCAAACCGAGGTAAGGCAATATCTCGAGGCATCCAGAACCAGTGTCTCGGGTCGGACAAAACCACCGAGACACACACAGGGCTACTCGTCAACCACTGGGTCACACCGGGTTGACCAGAGCCCGACAAAATTGCTCAAAGTGTAGGAAAGAGAATCCTACCTCAAGCAAGAAAACTCCTGGCCACCTTACAACATAGTCTAAGCCCTCATAGGATGTCAAAAGACCTCCCCGGGACAGCGGGCAGACCACGAGGCCAAGCCAAGATAAGCAGAAATCGGAAGAACGGAAATCGGAGCACAAGGCATGCAACGCGCCACCCCTAGACCGCTACAAGCATATGACGGTCTAGACCTGGGCCGTTACACTCAAAGCGACGGTCGGGGGGGGGGGGGGCAGCCGTCACTCACACCGCCCCAACCAACTCTAAAACACATAAAACAGCATGTAACGGCAAGCACGGGGCGCGCTACACACACCTGACGCGCCCGACCGAGGCCGTCAGGGCCAACACGGACCAAAACGCAAACACAACAAATGTAACGCACCATGGCAGGCACGTTACAAGCACCTAATGCGCAGAACAAGGTGCGTTACAGCCACAAACCGAAGACAAAAACCCACGGCAACTCGAGCCATGTAATGCGCTAGGCCAAGCGCGTTACACACGCCTGACGCGCAGGAGCAGGCGCGCTACGCACTGGCTCAAGACAAAAACAGAGGCTGAGAGACATGTAACAGCCAGCACAGGGCGTGTTACAAATGCCTGACGCACAGGGGCCCAACCGTTACATCCAACGGCGTAGCAACCCCACTCAGCCAAAACAGCATGTAACGGTCCAGAGAGGACGCGTTACACAGGTCTAACGCACGGGGGAACCACCGTCAGAGGCACCGCCTCTAATGGTCAACGTCGGTCAAACGGAATGTAACGGCCAGAACAGGGTGCGTTACATCCATCTAACGCGCTGGGTCAAGCGCGTTAGAGGAACCGACTTAACCCAAGCAATAAACGACAAAAGAGATATAACGCGCCACACGGGACGCGTTAGAGAAATGTGACGCGCCAGCCCTGGGCCGTCACTCTCTCAAAACCCCGAAGAACTCGATCAACCCAGACAATGTAACGGTCAGTCATTGGGCCGTCAGAGAAAATGACGGTCCCTGGAACGACCGCCACATCAGCTACGGCGGGAAAACATAGGAATGGCCAAATCGGCCCGTTCCACGCCTCCATTCACGCCGAAGCGCAGGGGAAACCAACCCAATCGACAAAAAACAAGATAAGGAGGCTAAAAATCCCACATGCAAGCATTAAAACTCAAGATCGGGGCGATTCGAACGAATCCACCCTAAGTGGATCAACGAGATTCTCGAGCTCCTACCGGCCTCGAATGACCACCGATCAACGCAAAATAAGCATGGATGGGATCCTAACATCCCAACGGGCAGTTCAACACTAACCGAGCTACAAATGGTTGCTGTTTTCTGGTAAACCCTAAAAACTCCGAAAATCACGGTTTAGACTAAATAAGCCCAAACTCGGCCGTTTCCTTGCCGAACGACGTGCAATGGCAGGGAAAACGGAGAGGAAGAAGTAAGGAACCGTCACCCTACCTCCACCGAAGAAATCGTGCCCCAAAGGGACTAAACCGGGGCGAAAACCGCACCGCGAACCGAACCGTCGACTTTGAATCCACCGTTCGGGATCGTGCCAAATCCATCTCGATCCTCGCACTATCGCGCACCTCAACAACATCTCATCGTCACCAGTACACCCCTGCACCCCTCTGTCTGCAGCCGGAGGCAAGAAGGCGGGAGAACGAGAGAGAACGGGAGAGAGAGAGAGAGAAGCGAACGTGCGAATGAGAAGGAGGAGAGAGGAAAAGGAAAGAAAAAGAAAAGAAATTAGGAAATTGTCCTAATTTCTGAAAATTCCAAAAATGCGCCGAAAATGCACAAATTTAGAAAAATACGTAAAAATAGTCGAAACGACCGGCTCGATGAGTACATCGTCGCTGTAGCATCCACGAGTCGAGGAGCTGACAAACAAACTCACCGTAGGGTTCTGTAACTAGTACGTGAGAAAAACCCACACGGCTCGTAAAGCTCAACTCGGAAGCCACCAAAGTGAACCAAAACTCACCGAAACCAATCCAAAAGATCCAATGAAGATCCAGCAAGACCTACCAAGGATCCAGGGCATTACATCTTTTCTCTTTGAGAATGTTCTATATCTTGTTTTAGTATTTTCATATTTGTTCTCTTTCCATTTCATTCAAACATTTGAAACTGTGAATCGTCCCTACCGGTGGTTAGTAGGAAGGGAATCGGAAGTTGTCCGATCTGCGGTGTTGACATCCCTACCGGTGGTTAGTCGGAAGGCAATCGGAAGTTGTCCGATCTGCGGTGTTAACGTTCCTACCGGTGGTTAGTAGGAAGGTAATCGGAAGTTGTCCGATCTGCGGTGTTGATGTCCCTACCTGTGGTTAGTAGGAAGGCAATCAGAGGTCTTTCCGATCTGCGGTTCAGTGCGTTGCACTAGCGGAGCCTCACCGGGTTTGGTGAGGGGTGGACGTAGGACTGGGGATTCAGTCTGAACCACCTTAAAATCTCGTGTGTTGTGGTTTGCTTGTGCGATTGCTTCGTGATAGATGCATACTTAGGTTCAATATTTATATTACTTATTCATCTTGCTAAGCAAATCGTTGTGTGCTACGCTGAGCTAGTTATATTCTGCTGCGATTCTTTTTATCTAGCTTTAAAGAGGGGTGTTCTGCGAAAAGAGGGGCAGATCTATTCACCCCTCCCTCTAGATCCGCCATCCACTACTCAACAAGTGGTATCAGAGCGAGGCTCTGCCATTCCCAGATCCAACGATCTGCAGGGAAAGCTCTCGGTGTATTTTATTTAGATGGCTTCATATGCTACACATGCTTCGATGATTTCTCCGCCCATTTATGATGGTTTAGATTTTTCTACATGGGTAAGGAGAATGTTCATCTATGTTAGCTCCATAGATCCATAATTGAGGACTCTTATATACGATGGTCCTCATGAGCTGCCATCAAATTCAATTGATTGGTCAGCCGAGCATGAAATCAAATGCAATGATAATCTTGCTGCATATAACTTAATTATAGCTGCAGTTGATCTCAGACTAACTCATCTTGTGTCCTCCTGCAGCACAGCCAAGCAAGTACTGGATAGGTTGGTGAAAATCCATGAAGGGAAGGAACAAGAACAAGAATGCTTCATGGCCGACCGTGCAGAACAGTCCAGCAATACATCCTCATCACAGGTAAACTCTGACTCCGAGGAATTCACTTTTGAAGAGCTTATGGAAGCCTATGATGAGTTGATTACTCAATACAAAAAGGTAAAATCAAAAAATAAAAATTTGAAAAAGGATCTCTAAGAAAAGTAACCAAAATGAAAGCTCTTTTTGTAAAATTGTTCTACTTTTGAAGAGCTTAACGATACTCTTTCTTTTGATCTAGATACGCATAAACAAAGCATTGCATGTCTAAGGGATGAAAATGAAAATCTTCATGATGAAATCACTAGGTTGGAAGAAATTGTAATAAAACTTCAAAACCAACCTAAGTCAATCTCTAATGATCAAACTATGGCCGATGGGCTAATTCATGATGAGAGGTTGATTGAAGAAAGTAAAAATTCTGAAACTCAAAGTGAAAAGGTCCTAAAAGAAACTGAAGTTTCATGTTATGCTAATTTTGCTTGCAAAGAATGCTCGTTCTTGAAAAAGATAAATATGGGTCTCCATGATGATCTTGAATGCCAACAAAATCTGATTGATTCTCTGAAATAAAAAAATAGAGAATTGTTGGAAAAGAAAATTGAACTTGAACAAGATGAAGAAGAAGTGAATGAAAAATTTATTGCACTTGGAAAAGACAAGACTATCATTGATGATTGCTCTGAAACATTGCATGCTTTAGAACAAGAAAATTAAAATCTTAAAGCGGTAAATGCCATGCTCAATGAGCAATTGGCAGCATGCGAAGAGGGTCTTGATGAATCTAAACAGCATATTTCCTCACTTGAAAATGAAATTCGATGTTTGAATGATTTCCTGTCAATGTTTGCCCAAGACCACGATTCTGGCTCATCAAAAGCCATCACTTCCTGTGGTCACCAAAAAGGGCATACAGCTCGAAAGAAAAGTAAAATTCAGCATGCTCATCCAAACATGCACCACAACAAGTCCAATGCTAAATACCATGCTTTCCACAAAACGAATGTCCATTGTTATTATTGTGGTAGATATGGTCACACTATGCATGATTGTTTCATCCTGAGAAATGATGAGCTTAGAACATGACAACAAGTGAAAGGGCAAGGAAAGAAACAGGTCAATACTGGCAGAGGGCCTGCTCAGCAGAACTCTGCATAGAATCGGATGGAGAATCAGAAGTGTTGACATTTCCATCCAAACAGGTCGACACTCCCCATGGCCTTCAAACGAAATGCTTCTCTTTGCTGCTTTCATTGTGGTAAAACTGGTCACACTGACCAGGAATGCTGGCATCTGAAAGAAAGATATCTCCCTCATACCATGAAAGGTAAAAATCATGCTCGCCCATGAAAGCATAGTCCACATGCACACGCACATGAACATAAAAAGAAAATTCAATCTTTTGTGTGTTGTTTCTATTGTGGGAAAAATGGGCATGAGATATATGATTGCCTCACAATGAGGGAGGATGATGTGATTGCCCCGAAAAAGATGGGCCAAGATGCTAAACATGTTGCTAACCCACAAGGACCCAAACAAGCTTGGGTACCTAAAAATTTCAAATGAGAATTTTGGGTGCAGGATGCCTTGGAGCTCAGAAATGAATGGTCAGGTAAATAAAAGCTCAAGGCACAGGTATGTAAATTTTTTTTTTATCATTTTACATGTTTAGTCTTGACATGTAGATATTGCATCATAAGTTTGCCCATTTTGTTCAATAAACTTCTGCAAACTGAATTGCTTGTTTGAAATGATGATTTATCCCCCGTGGTGTGAAGATGAACACATGAGCTAGATTAATTGCTCACACCCTGCTTGACCTCTGATATTTTAAATGGTCTAGAGTTGAAAGGCAAGTCATGCTTGCCCAGAACTCTTACTATGCGTGAGAATGATCTAAGATCAAAACCTCCGCCGTGTACCAGAGATCAATTATTTCAGCTGTTTAATTCATGAGAAACTTGTTATGCTGATGAAGTTGATGTGATGATGAGTTGTTTGGTACCTGATATCAGCCACATGAAATTCTTAGATTTTGATTTTGATGATGCATATCATGGCTGCATTTTCAACTCGTTATTCATGTTAGCATTGTTTAAAGGGGGAGTCTAGCATTTGGCATCATAATGTTGCATTCAGTTCAAAATCAATTGTGAATGATTTGTGTTTACATCATCGTGTGATCTCATGTACTTCTATGCAAATCATGTTTAGGAAAACACAAAAAATATGCAATCATCATGCAGCATCTTCATTGCATTGTGCATTCACATAAGTCTTAGGCTGCATAGTTCATTGCCAACCCATGCATGCTTTCAGTAGGAGTCAACATCTAAAACCAAGCTGCATGCTCTCTTAGAATAAAGTTGTATCAAATGGATGTAAAAAGTGCTTTCTTGAATGGTTTGATCAAGGAAGAAGTCTGTGTGGAGCAGCCCCCTGGCTTTGAGAACTCTAACCATGCAGATTTTGTATACAAGCTAGATAGAGCACTTTATGGCTTGAAGCAAGAACTAAGAGCTTGGTATGAGAGACTAAGCTTGTTCCTCATTGAGAAAGGGTACACACGAGGTAAAGTAGATCAAACACTTTTCACCAAGAAGCAAGGTAAGAACATTTTGATTGTTCAAATTTATGTTGATGATATTGTGTTTGGTTTTACTAAATCTGAAATGTGTGAGGAATTTGCTAACCTCATGACTAGCGAATTTGAGATGAGCCTAATGGGAGAACTCCAATTTTTTCTCGATTTACAGGTCAACCAAGGAGAAGATAGGTGCTTCATAAGTCAAGCCAAATACATCAAGGAGCTGCTGAAAAGATTTGACATGGCAAATAGTAAAATAATTACAACTCCTATGAGCACCACAACATCACTGGATTCGGATGAAAATGGTAAATTAGTGGATGCAAAAATCTATAGAGGTAAGATCGGATACTTACTTTATTTGAATGCATCTCGACCAGATATCAAGTTTAGTGTTTGCCTCTGTCCTAGATTTCAAGCTAGTCCTAGAGTAGGACCAAGCATATTGAGATTAGGCATCACTTCGTTAGAGATGAGGTCGTTAAGAAAAATTTTGAACTGCATTTTGTTGATACTCTAAATCAAATTGATGATATCTTCACCAGTCCCTTGTGTAATGACAGGTTTACAACACTCAGAAGAGAGCTTGATCTTTGCCGACCTCAGGCCAATAAAACTTGATATGATGCTCTTATTCAATTTAGTTGTGTGTTTTTGCAGATTGGTTTCCATGCATTGTTTATATGTAAATATGTCTTTTTGCATATGGTGTAGCATTGCATGTAGTCATGATGCATAATAAAGATTGAATTCATGTTCACGATGCATTGCATGGTTGGTGTAGCATCATTCTTGCATGGCCATGGTATATCAAATGTTGATGTGTGGAAGGGCAGGTTATACTTGCCTAGAAGCATTCAATATGCGTGAGGTTTCACCTCCGCCAAGTACCATGCGTCACTGTCGCATATAGACCATATAGTAAGGGGGAGTTGTCTCTTTGCAGCATTCATGCATTTGTTTCATCTTCATTCATTTATTTGTTGCATTTCGTAAGTGTACAACCATGTGCTGGGTCATACATTTCATTTCTACCACTTTCATGAGTGACTAGGTCAACCTCATTTGTCATTCAACTTGCTTGCAAACATAACTCCTTTGTGCATCCATTGCATATCCTTAGTGGGAGTTTTGTTGATTCTCTTAACCTCTTGCAATCTGCACTTCACTGGCTTACAGTCTGATTTGAGTTCATGAGACCGACAGAACTACGGCGTAAGAGCTTCTATTATATGCCATGATGATTATCCATATAATGAAAATGGTTCAGATTTAATGATTTCCTTGAAGTTCTGAAACATTTGTTCTGAAATCATCTATGTTCTGTGATTTTAATAGACCTTAACTAGAGATTACATATTGTGCCTTGAATGACTATCCTGAAATCTAAAAATTCAAACGTCATTGCAATGTTGGTTGAAGATGCTAAAGTTTGGTATTGTTGTTAAACACCTTGATGAGCTGGAATTCCTGAAAATCAATTTGATAGAGTAATGATATTGTTGCACGGAGAAATATGTCACGTCCTCAAAACAAGTGACGAATGATATGTCATGATGTGCCCATGTTATCTCTGTCTTAATTCATTTGGACTCTAGGCAGAGCAATGGCATACTTGTTGAGAAATGTATCTTCTCATCAAAGAAATGAGATCGGATATATCGTGACGTGACTTTGCTATCTTTGTTCATTCTGAAGCATAACAGTCAGTCTTAACAAATACCTAGGAATACTGGCGTCTAAACAATGTGTATTCTTACGGATAGGAGGCATGTACTAGACTCGATTGCTCATAAAATATGAGTCATGTGCATAAAACTGTAAAAGATCATGCAAAACAGTGCTGAAATCATAAAATTTCATGCTTTAGTCATGCTTGTTTCACCTCAATACTAGTTGGTGCTATTCCCGATGATGTTATTGAATATGAATGTTTAAGATAAAAGAAAGTTCACCACTACC
The DNA here is from genome assembly GCA_022559845.1 of Amorphophallus konjac. Lineage (NCBI taxonomy): Eukaryota > Viridiplantae > Streptophyta > Magnoliopsida > Alismatales > Araceae > Amorphophallus > Amorphophallus konjac. The sequence continues at coordinate 30,980,504 of CM040120.1, forward strand.
ATGATATGCCCTTCTGGTTCATTTCTATTCAAACATGCATATAGATAGTTTTGGAACTCTATTGTTGATCTCGGATTTCATTAGCTTTGAACCATGTACTTTGCTCACGGCGTGTTTTCGGTTTGCCTATAATGGCTTGCTCTCAACTCAAATTCCGCTCTGGTCTCACCGACATTTGTCACATTCTCTACATTATCCCTTTTTTTTGCTGCTGTCAAAGGGGGAGAAAATGTCTCGTTGTGAGTCCGTCCTTTATGCGACCTTTGTCACTTGTCAAAGGGGGAGAGAATTGTGAATGGGGGAGAGTCAAAGGGCATCCATGCATATATATCCGCATTCCCATGCTTTCATCATCATGGATCTTAAGCTGCATATGTTATAAAATTTGTCATCTTGGATATCACTGCCACATAATGACTCACAGTGTTGCCATCATCAAACAGGGGGAGAATGTTGTGCCCCTATGGTCAATTGAGTCATACTGTGGTCATAAGTGTCATTCGACATCATCCTGTGGTCATTTGAGCTATTGGACATTCTTGATTTTGATAATGGCTAAATACTATAAGTCATTGTTATTTTCAACTCTCATATGACTGACATATTTGGTGTTTTGTTCATGACAGATAAGCCAATGAATGGACAAGCATGGCAGTCGCCTGGCAAACTAAACATGTGGATAAGCATCTTGCCTCTCTACCATTCAATACAGGTGGTATATGTCATTTACTGTCAAGCACCATTGGTAAGATTCTTACCTTGTCATAGCCATCAATCTCATCATGGGTATTCCATATACCTCTCATCTCTAAACTTCATTCATGATAATGGAGGTTCACAATGATAACTTGGTTTGATAACTTACAAGTTCACTCTTCAAATGCATTAGTTTCTCATTCCAATCATGGTAACATGCTCAAATGGTCTTGATGTTTCTAATGCATAAACCAAGTGAAGTCCAACCCCAAATGTATGAAATAAACATCTACTTAAAGTCATTGTTATTTGGAAGTATTTCATTGGGCTAACACTTCAACTTGGCAGGACTAGGTCATTCCGGTCAACCAGAATCGCCAAACGTGAAAAGTCTCATACTGTAGAACTTGCGGTCGACCGCCCCAGGTCGACCGGCAGCAGCGGTTGACCGCCCCAGGTCGAGCGGAAATTCCAGGGACTAAATCTCTACAGCGATTCTCAGTAGCGGCCGACCGCCAGAAGCATTCGGTCGACCGCCAGCCCCGAGCCAACCAATGTTGACTTTATTTTCCACTTCGAGAAGAGCCATTCTCCATATATTTCTTTAATCCTAAAGTCACCCAATCACCCACAAAACGTGGATCTGGTCTGGGGGGTTTCTATTGACCATCCAAAGTCTATAAAACACATACAAGAGGGTTAGAAACCCTAATGCTTCAAGAGGAACAAAGGAGAGATCTAGAGAGGCTAGAGAAGGAGGTTGGAAGAAGAGGTACTGTAGCCATGAACAATACTCCGGGCAGAAGTTCTACATCCACTCCAAGTGATTCAAGCTTAGATCTGAAGCAAGCAACCTCCAAGGAAGTTAGAAGCAAGCAACCTCTAAGGAAGCTAGAAGCAAGCAAGCTCTCAAAGGTGATCAAATCTTCATCCATAAATCTCTTCATCAACTCAAGGGGATCAAAAGAAAGATCAAAGCTACATCCATACACTTCTTCATCAACTCAATTGAATCCAAGGCATCAAGGGAGATCAAAGGAGGCTTGGAAGAAGAGAAGCAAGCAAGACTATCAAGGTGATCCAAGGAAGCTGATTTCACAAGATTTTCAAGGGAGATCAAATCTGCATCCTTTATCTTCTTCATCAACTCAAGGTGATCCAAGGAAGATCATTTCACAAGGAAGAAGATACCATTGAAGCATCAGATTCAAGCTCCAGTAATCTCAGACAAGATCTTTTCTCTTTGAGCATATTCTATATCTTGTTTGAGTTTTTTCATATTTGTTCTCTTTTCATTTCATTCAAACATTTGAAACTGTGAATCGTCCCTACCGGTGGTTAGTAGGAAGGCAATCGGAAGTTGTCCAATCTGCGATGTTGACGTCCCTACCGGTGATTAGTAGGAAGGCAATCGAAAGTTATCCAATCTGCGGTGTTGACGTCCCTACCTGTGGTTAGTAGGAAGGTAATCAGAGGTCTTTCCGATCTGCGGTTCAGTGCGTTGCACTAGCGGAGCCTCACCGGGTTTGGTGAGGGGTGGACGTAGGACTGGGGATTCAGTCCGAACCACCTTAAAATCTCGTGTGTTGCGGTTTGCTTGTGCGATTACTTCATGATAGATGCATGCTTATGTTCAATATCTATATTACTTATTCATCTTGCTAAGCAAATCGTTGTGTGCTACGCTAAGCTAGTTATATTCCGCTGCGATTCTTTTTATCTAGCTTTAAAGAGGGGTGTTCTACGAAAAGAGGGGCAGATCTATTCACCCCTCCCTCTAGATCCGCCATCCACTACTCAACACCTTGCACCGACCTCCCTCCAGTATGTACCGACCATCACCTTTGTTTGCACCGATGCACCCTCATTCCCCCTTGCCATTGCGTCGATGCATCGCCTCCCCTTTTCACCATCGCCTCAAAACCACCATTGCACCGACCTTCCTCTTCGTTTGTACCGATGCACCCTTGACCCCATCCACCCTGCACCAACTTCTGTTGCCACTGCACCGACCCTTGCAGCGTCTGCCGTTGACTCGGTCCATCTACATGCTTTTCTTGTTAAATACTCCTGGATAAATAGCCTAATGCATTATATGTATACATACATATGTATATACATGTAATATATATATATATATATATATATATGCCCATATGAACATGCTAATATCATGTGTTTTCCATGCTCTTGGTAAATAACTCTTTCTAGTCACCCATGTTAGGGTCATAATGCCCGCTTGTGTGTTTGGTCAAACTTCGGTATATAAAATGGCGTCTAACAGAAAGTCGGGTCCCGCCCGACTAGAAGTGTCGCTATGCGTGATGGTGGTGTTCGGACCTAAGTTCCCCGCCTCGTACCGAAGTGCGAATGTAATAAATCTTAATTCCTTTTGCATGAATAAAAGTAAACGTATGGGCCTGCGTAGCTTCGTGTTTATGTCACTTCCGATACGTCGTTATCATTTGGTCCCGAGTGGCGCTTATCTTGGCAATTAATCAAGGGTTTTCCTCCTTCTCAGAGGATGTAATTAACGCTATAGCTTTTACGGTATAGCGGACTTCCGGTCCCGACCCGAACTTCACAATCGACTGACCAAGTCAGATCGAGCGCACGATAAATTTGTCACACATGTGACTGGCACGCCTAACGAATCCAACTAAAATTGATGTCACCAAAGTGGCACGCCCAGTGGGACCGAGTCTCCCTTCATCTTTTTACCAAGATAGGAAGCCACTTGGGGCTTCCCCCAAGAATACTGATCGTTTGCCTATTTCTATGATTGTAGGAGAGCAAGAATGGAGACTGGACTAGCTGCACTCGTGTTCGGTTTAGATGTCGTCAACAACCACATCAACCATGGGTACCTGGCGGTGCCCACTGTGTTTGGGTCCTTCCCGCCCGCTGTCAGCTTCCCCAACTTTTTGGGGCTGGCCTTTACTGAATTATTGGGAGTCGAGTCTCCCGAGCCGACGAGGGTCAAGAAGGCTGAAGAAATCGAAGTTCCTGAGGCCCCGCGCTGTGAGGGCCCATCAAAGAAGTCGACAAGGGAGGTGAATGATGTGGATTCAAACCTCTTGAATTATTGGGCCCATCGAACAAGAAAACGTGGAAAGTTACTGCCAATGTGATCATTAGTGTTGTTCAGGAATTTTTCACATTTAAGGTGATGATGCCCAGGTTCTTAACAGCTACTACCATTGTTCTTATTCCCAAAGTCAGTAATGCCTCTAACATCTCTGAATACCGGCCAATTAGTCTTTGTAACTTTGTTTACAAGATTATGTCAAAAATTATTAGTAACAGACTGTCAGACATCCTGCCCCATATTATATCCTTTGAGCAGTCTGCGTTTGTGAAAGGTAGACTTATTATGGAAAACATTGCATTAGCACAAGAGCTGATCCATTAGCTGGGCAGGAAAACAAGAGGTGGTAATGTGGTATTTAAACTGGATATGGCTAAGGCATACGACCGTATCGAGTGGGACTTCATATTTGCTGTATTATCCAAATTTGGTTTCAGCACTGCCTTTATAGCCATTATTAAAGCCATGATTGGGAATTGCTGGTTCTCTGTTCTTCTGAATGGTGATGCAGCAGGCTTCTTTAAATCTTCTAGGGGTGTACGTCAAGGAGACCCCATGGCTCCTGCCCTTTTCATCATAGTAGAGGAAGCCCTTAGCAGAGCTATCCGTTCAGCCCAATCTGAGGGCCGGGTGGGATGGTATGCTAGCCCCCAGAGATGCCCCAATATATCCCATCTCTTATTCACAGATGACACTTCAGTTTTCAGCAAGGCCACTGCTACTTCTATCAGAAATCTTATGGACATTATCAAAACCTATGAGAGAGCATCCAGTCAGCTTGTTAATATTGGGAAGAGTGGTTTTTTCACCCACCCTAAGGCAAAGGAGTCTACTGTTAGAAGGATTCAGAATATCACTGGCTTTACACATCACTCTTTTCCCCACAAATACCTCGGATTTCCTTTAATATGTGGCAGATCCAAGAAAGTTCATTTTGCGGGAATAATTTCTTCTATCCAGAAACGGATTGAGGGGTGGTATGCTAGTCACCTTTCCCAGGCAGCCAGAGTCATCCTACTGAAACATATTCTCACTTCCATTTCCATTTACTCTCTGGCTTCTTCTCCATTGCATGTTGGTATCCATAAATTATTAGATCGTTCATTTGTTAATTTTTTCTGGGGTTCTTCCTCTCAAGGAAATAAAAGGCATTGGAAAACCTGGGAAGCCATCTGCAAACTAGTAAACCAGGGTGGTCTTGGTATCCTATCCTTGAGGCAAATGGAGCTGGCTTTTAGAGTAAAAATGCTCTAGAAGGCTATTCACTCTAACTCAATATGGGCTGACTTTTTCAGAGCAAAATACATTAAAGGCAGACACTTATCTGAGGTGGATTTTAAGGAGATGAAAGGGCATTCCAGAAGGAGCTGGACTAAGGCAAAGGATTTGATCCTGCAATATAAAAGAATCATTGTGGGGGACGGCTGCTCTGCTAATTTTTGGCTGGACAATTAGATTGGTGATAGACCTTTGGCCTCCTATATGTCTAACTGCAATATTCCCAACCAGAATTCTACAGTCAGGAATATTATCATGAACCCTTCTTCTGAAGATATTATGTTAATTGATAGGATGCTCCCTCCTGCTCTCAAAACACCAGTTTGGCATACTACTTTTAATCAACATCAAGATAAGGTGGTATGGAGTCTCTCTTCCTCGGGAGAATGTTTGATTTCCTTAACATATAAAGGTACCTCCAGTCTTGTTTCTGCTGTGGACTCTGTCCCTTGTGACCGGATGTGGTCTAAGTGGATCCCTACAAAGATTTCTCTTTTCATTTGGAAAGTTTTCAATAACTGCATTTCTACTGCTGCAAACTCCCTCATGTTGAGGATATGAATCACTTATTTATCTATAGTGAGTGGGCTTCATTTATTTGGTCTTCCTTTCAAAGACGTGGCTGTCAATTCGGGGGTAACTCTATTAGGAACCTGATTACTAAAACTACACAGGAAATCAATGTCAATTCACTGTTTGGTTTATTCAAACTTGCTGCTCTTGGCTATGGCTTGTGGGATACTTGGTTGGCTAGGAATTCTTCTCGGTTTGAAGGAAAGATTATATCTTCTCAAAGCCTTTTTCAAAAAGTTCTTTTCTAAGTGAAGCAGGTTATCAATAATGCTCATCTCTGGGAAGGTACAGCTAGCAGCCACAATATTTTAGCCGGTCTGGGCATTGAAGTAACAGCTCGGGCCACCCCATTGGTGAAAATAGTCAAATGGTTATGCCCCCCTTGGCCTCATCTTAAACTCAATACTGACGGAGCTCATAAGAAGACAGGTCAGTCCGGTGGTAGTGGTGTCATCCGGGACTTCCAGGGAAATATTTTACTAGCTTTCTCTCACTACTATGAGCATTGTAATTGTCTTGTTGCTGAAGCTAGGGCAATGATGGATGGAATATTATATCTTCAGACAATAACCTCTCAGCCTGCTATGATTTAGAGTGACTCTCTTATTCTGGTGCAAGTGCTTAACAGGAAGGCTACATGTCCGTGGGAAATTTTACCATATGTCAAAGAAATTTGGAATAGCACTCCACAACCTATGGAAATCTCTCATATTTATAGAGAGGAAAATACCGTTGCTGATTCTTTAGCCAATTTTGGCTGCTATTCATATTGTAATTCATTTTTTAGCTTGCAGCATGATCTTCCCAGTTTGGCAAAGGGTGCTGCTAGATTAGACAAGCTAGGGATGCCTAGCATTCGATTGATGTAATGATTTATCTATTCAAGTGATCAATAAAATACCCCCCTAGGTGTGAGTTGGCATGTGACTTCTGAATTGGAGTCACACTCTTACTCACCTTTAGGTAGGGCTTTATATCAAAAAAAAAGACAAGGGAGGTGAGCTGCATGGTGTATCACGCCACCAACAGGGTTCGCCCTATATGCAACAGAAGGCTAGGAGGTCGTCAGCAGCGGAGCATCCAGAGGAAAGCTGCTACTGCTGTCACTAGGCACCTCTCGGCGTCTGGGAAGTCTATTCTTATTGGAGGCGTCCGCCACTTCCTCGACGGACGTGATGCCCAGGCCATCCCCGACCAGGTGGTCCCTACGGTGCCTATTGACAACTCCTTTCAGGCCTTGTCCGGATGAAGGGCAGAGAAGGAAGAAGAAGGTTGCCAAGGCCGGAGAGAGCTTGCCACACGGCCAAGGAAGTTTAAACAAGTGTGGGTCCCTAAGAGGGTCCAACCCAGGAAAGACGACACGCCCATCCGTCCCTACAAACCCAGATCAAGGGAGATCGGGAGGAGGAGAAACGAGAGGGGTGTGGTCCCAGAAGAGGAGGAGTATGCGGTTGTGGAGCTTCCGCGCCGTGAAGTTTTCCATGCCTGTGCCAGGCAGGCTGATATCCCAATTGTGAGGAGAAGGTTCCATCAGCCATCGGAGAGAGCCCGATTGGCATATCTGCCTCAGGTGCGAGGCCACATGCTATCTCCCATTCCCCACGGGGGGCAGGACCAAGAAGAAATGACCGATATGGTTAGAGGGTATTTCAGGGGCTTAGGCAACCCCTCGCTAGGCCAACAACACCTGCTCCAAGCAGCCATGGCTGAAGAGGAGGAGTACCCACCAATGGAGATCGGGGAAGAAGAAAATAGACAAGCCTCATCCGTGGATGATAACAGACATGAAGACCAGTTCTAGCAACACTATGGTGCTACAGAAACCCCACCACGGCAAGGGGGAAGGACGAGGAGAACGTCAGTCTTTGAAAGACTGGCCTACCCAAGCCGGGTGAAGAGAAGTGTCTCCAGATATAGGAGGAATTTGAATATTGTTACTTGCAATATGGCCGGAGTGGCCAGAAGATGTGACGGTTTGCCAGATGAACCGCAGGAGTTGGCTCGTCTAGCCAATCGGCCCGGGGCAGATACCAGACTGGTCACAGCTGCTAGAGAAAGACTATAGATGATGGAAGAAGACCGAGAGGTTCCGAAGTAACTGCCACCCTGGTTGTTAATATGGTGACCACCGAGGAAGACGAAGTCTTGCTGAATGCCTCGCCTGAGGGAGATGCGGGAGAAGCGATAGAATGCACTTCAAGCACGGCGACTATGGACCCGTTTGTATTAATGTTGCTGCAGAAATATCAGCAAGAGATTGAACTCCTCAAGAAACAATTGCAAGACAAAAATGAACAAACATCCACTTCCAAGCAACCAGAAGTACTACCAGAATCTTCACAGGGAGGGGTTCATCCCCGTGACTTCCCACCTCTATACACTCTGCCTCAACCAGCTGAGCATAGCCAAGCTGCTCCGTTCCAAAGGGCTCCTCAGCCGTTGATACCGCCAATATTGCCTCAGCTGCATCAGGCACCTTTGCTGCGCCCGCTCCCGCAGGCAACTGTACTCAACACGCCATACAGGCAGCCGGCCCACTTCTATCCAGAGCCAGCAGATCCTGCAACAGTAAACCGACTTATGGTCGAAAAGATGATAGAAATGAAATTGGCTGAGCGGGGCGAAGGTGAATACATGGCTTTTGATGCCTACCGAGTGCCTTACCCACCACACCATGCTGCCAAGCGGCTTCCCCCGGGAGTCAGCAAGCCGCCGAAGTTTGAAAAGTTCAACGGGCAGGGGTCCCCCAAGGAGCACATAGCCTATTACATGACCGTCATGGGGGATCTGGTCTCTGACGAGTCATATCTACTGAAATTTTTTGGGTCCTCTCTAACGGGGCTCGCATTTGAGTGGTATTCAAGCTTGCCGGCCGGGTCGATCAGCGACTGGCCAGATATGCAGAAGAGATTCCGAGAAAGGTTCCATGTGACCGAAAGAGAAGTTACTATAGCCGAACTCTATGCTACCCGTCAAAGGCCGGATGAGACGGCTCTTGATTATATACAGAGGTGGAGGAACCTCGGAATGAAGTGCAAGCGGCCCCCGCACCAGGAGGACGCTGTACAGATATGTAAGCAAAACCTCCGTAGAGAGGTGCTAGAAAGGATGATTGGAATGGAGATTAGGTCATTTGACCGTCTTAATAATATAGTAGCTGAGATTGAAGCCTTCCTGGCGAAACATTCAACTGCCACATCCGGCACTTCTATACCAAAAGCAAAGGCAGTCGAGCGACGCTCGGCACCTAAAGAAGCCAACACCATCGACTTTAAGGCCTTTGAAAAGCAAAGGGATAAAGCTAAAGAAGTCACTGTGCCTCCACCGGATAAGGCAGATGATAAGAAAGAGGGCCCTTCACTCAGGGACAAGATGAAGAAGGTTTACTCTTTTCCCAAAGAAAATACTAAGGTGCTATTTGACTGGGTTACCCAGTATGACATAATTACTCTGCCTGAGCCAAAAAGGGAAGAAGATCTGAAGAAACAAGACAGTCCCAGGTTCTGTCCTTACCACCGAATGTTGGGTCATCTAATTAAAAATTGCTATGTCTTTAAAGACATTATAGAAGGTCTGATAAGGAAGGGAGAGATAGATATGGGGGAGTACAATGTTGATCCCCCGCAGCCACATGAAGTTCTACTGAAGTGGACGGCTATTAATGTGATATCACTATACCAGGCATTACCTGAAGAAATGGCAGAGGTCAGTACGCAGCATACATATGAGGCGTGTTTTCTCACACCTCTAAAGACCAACATGGATGGCAGCAGGTCTCTGCGAGAAGCAAGTAGAAGCCTTTACCCCAGTCAGCTAAAGGGGTACAAATTTGAGGCGTTAAGCCCCGGCTAACCCCACCATCCCCAGCTCTGGTCTGGGTTGAGCAACCTGTGAGGGTCAAAATTCCTATCCGCAACTGGAAGAAACCGAGCCCCTTGCCCGAGCCTAAGAAGGTTTGCCCAGAGCTTCAACAGCTACAGGCCTATATAAATGGGCTAGAAGAGTATGAGCAACCCTCACTACAGCCACTACTGGTGAAGGATCATGTTTCCCTGGGAAGAACTGGAGCAACTTTCCTTGTAGTAACAAGAAGAGTCCAAAGAAATCCCTAAAGAGGACGAAAGCATGTTCTAGGGGCAGGCGCCTACTGAAAAGAAAAAGAAGAAGAAAAGAAGGGATCGAAAGGCCAAGAAGGAAATAGTGTTATCCTACAACACACTGTCCACCCTCTTCACCCTGCTCGGGGATGAGGATGGAGACGAAAACATATGTTATACTCCCGCTGTAGAGGCTAATCAGGCTGAGACCTCTCAGTCAGCACATGTGACCCGCTCAGGCCGAAGATGGGGGCGCCCGTCGCCCGCCAATCATAATATCATCTTTAGGGTGAGCAGCTGTACAAGATACCTGCACCAGAAGTTAAGGGAGTCCAAATCCCTCCTCCATCAGGACTATATAACTAGGCTGGGGGCAGTAGCAGCACTCCCTCCTTTCTAGAATTTCTCAACAAGTCCCAGGGCAAGCAACCCTGCCGTGAAGCCCGCCCTGCAGCTGGGAACCTACCCCCACGACCTCAGCAGCTGTCGAGCCAAGCAAAGGGAGATAAAGCCAAAGTGGAGATAGAGGCCAACAAGCAGCCGGATGAAGTTGCTAAGCCACAAGAAGACTCAGAACCGGAGGCTGATGAAGCAGGCCCATCAGGGGCCACTGTGCAAGGCTCCTCCAGGCCGAGATGGGCGGAAGAAATGAAGCTGTCAAATGTCCGAGCAGGCAGCAGAATCATGAAACTTTTGAAAAAGCTTCCTGCTCGATTCACTATCTGGGAAATCCTATCCCTAAGTGAAGAGACCCGACAGGCGATTATCATTGCTTTGCAGACGCCTGCCCAGTACGAGAGCTGTTTGGCCGAGGCATTGCCTTCGACAAATATCACATTCACTGAGGAAGACATGATATTGCTGACTGCTGAGCACAACAGACCCCTATACATGAGGGGGCAATTGAATGGCCAGCCGCTGAGCCATATTCTGGTAGACCCAGGGGCAGCTGTCAATATACTCCCCTACAAGATATTTCAAAAATATTGCTTTAATGTTCACCTGGACAAGGTCGGGGATATGCGCATCACGGGCTTCAATCAGAAGTCTGAAGTCCCGCTCGGCGTGGCAGAATTCACTCTCACCATGGCAGACTTCACTACGAAGGTCCAGTTCCATGTAATAAATTCAAATACCACGTACAAGGCGCTGCTTGGCCGTCCTTGGCTGCATGAAAATATGGTGGTACCTTCAACTCTCCACCAATGTATCAAATATAACCATGAAGGAAAGGAGGAAAGGATATTGCCGACCTCCACCCATTTGAAGTATTTGAATGTCACATGTTGGATGTGCCATTCTACACAGAACAGCTACATAAAATTCTTAAGGCAAAGGTCTCGGTGAAGGCAGTAAAGAAAGCTTCCGGGGATGATTGGTTCCCGCCACCGCTGCTTGGCTATGTAAACCCCCGAGGGTTATCCCATATCACCACCACAGGAGATGTGGGCAGAACAGCGCCTCATGCTATTTTCCCACGGGTGAATGAACCTAAAATGGAAGATCAACGTGATCATATCAAGGTACCGGAGGGTCACTTCAGGCCGATAGTCGGTCTTGACCACCCCACGGTCAGGCCTCTCAGAACCTTAGAAGTGGCCCATGATGAAGGTCCCACCAGCTTGTTCTATGTTGCAGAAGAACACGCGGCGCGAGAAGATGCTGATTGTTGCCTCCCTTGAGACTTGGAGAGTGCTACAGTGCCTGTTCAGAGGTTACCTTTTACCTCGGACAAGATGGCTAGAATCTTTATAAAACATCATATCCCTGCGGGCCAATCTCAAAAGACGACTGAGGCCTTCCAAAAGCTCTGGCATCCTGCCAGCATTGACAAGGAGCTCAGACGTGTATCTCAGCATTCATGGCTGGGATTCTTGCTAGAAGAATATTATTACAACGGACGATATGAGGTGGACACCATCTATATCCTCTCGTCAACAGAAGAAGCGCCTCTGGGGGCAACTTGTGATGAAAGCCCGGTAGAGGAGGAACAAGCTCAGATGTTCCAACAAAAGGACCAAAATCTTGAAGTTGCCACCCTCTGCAAATGTTGGGAGCAACTCGGAAGTGAGGAGATAAATCTCCAGGCTAAATTTGATACAGCTAATAACAGCGAAGCTGAAGATGCTGAAGAAGAGGTGTACAATTCCTCCTGCAGTCCCTTCACTATCACCACTACAACTCTTTCTCAGCCGGCCGATGCAGGGGCCACTGCAACATGTCAAACAATTTTTGCCGATGAGGACATGACCAAGCAGGAACAAGACGCCTCTTGCAAAGATGTGGCAGTGCATGCTGAAGCGGAAACCGAGCGGTCCCCACTTCCAGCGGAGTTGGAGAGCCGTCCTCCTAATCCAGCGATGAAAGAGCCAACTTCTATCAAAGCATCTGATGAATCTCATGGAGAGGGAACTGGAGAGAACCTGATATCGGGACAATCTATGCTCCGGATGTCCCCTGAACTACAAACCCTTGAAGAGGTCGAAGGGCAAAATGATAATACTGCCGAAGTCCTTGAACTCGACGACATCGATGATGTTCCAGATTTCATTAACCTTGAACTCGCGCCTCCGAAAATTGAGGACGGGGTGTAGGCTATAGTGGATGAGCTGATAGAAGTCAACCTGGGGAGTGAAGATGACCCCAGACCCATCTTCCTTAGCGCTCAGCTCTCCTTATTCGAGTGGGAGCTATATGTCCAATTGCTGCAAGAATTCTGGGACTATTTCGCCTAGAGTTATAAAGAAATGCCCGGGCTTAGCCCCGCAGTTGCTCAACATGAACTGGCGATTAGCCCCGACGTGGAGCCAGTGAAGCAGTCACCACGGCGCATGAGGCCGGAGCTCATCACTCAAATATGCAAAGAAGTTGACAAGCTTATTGAGGCGGGCTTCGTTGAAGAGAACCAATACACTACATGGCTGGCCAACATAGTGCCCGTCAAAAAGAAGAATGGTCAGATCCGGATATGTGTAGATTTTCGTGATCTAAATAAAGCTTGCCCGAACGATGACTTCCCGGTGCTGATAATAGAAGTCATGATAGAGGCTACGACTGGCCACGAGGCCCTTTCCTTTATGGATGGTTCATCCGGCTACAATCTGATATGGATCGCGGAGCACGACCGCATTCATACTGCTTTTCGTACCCCCAAGGGTATCTACCATTATAAAAGGATGCCTTTCGGGTTGAAGAATGCTGGCGCCACCTACCAACGGGCGATGACCAGAATTTTTGATGAATTGCTCTACCACACAGTCGAGTGCTACATTGATGACTTAGTGGTTAAGACCAGAAGAAGAGAGGATCACCTGCAAGATCTCCGAACAATATTCCAACGGCTCAGGCAGTACGAGCTGAAGATGAACCCGCTGAAATGCGCCTTTGGAGTCTCCAGTGGCAAGTTTCTGGGTTTTATCGTAAGGCATCGGGGGATTGAAATAGACCCCGCAAAGATTAAAGCCATTCAGGAGTTGCCTCCGCCAAGGAACCTCTCCGAGCTGCGGTCTCTCCAAGGCCGGCTGGCCTATATCCGACGATTCATATCGAATCTGTCCGGAAGATGTCACCCTTTTCACAAGCTGATGATGAAGGATGTCCCGTTTTATTGGGATGAAGAATGTCAGGCGGCATTTGAGAAGCTGAAGGAATACCTCAAGACCCCTCCTGTGCTCGGCGCACCAGTAAAAGGGCGGCCGTTGATCCTGTACATAGCAGCCACGCATCGTTCTCTAGGGGTGATGTTGGCCCAAAATAATGATGAAGGAAAAGAGCAGGCCCTCTACTATCTCAGCAGAAGATTGGTGAGGACCGAAGAAAAATATTCTTACATTGAGAAGAATTGCCTGGCGCTGGTCTTTGCGGTCAAGAAGCTCCGACACTACATGTTGTCGCATGAAATTAAGTTGGTCTCCAAGGCAGATCCATTGAAGTATATATTGTCTCAGCCAGCACTAAAAGGCCATTTGGGGAAATGGGCGGTCATACTTATGGAGTTCGGTATCTCCTATGTGCCGCAGAAAGCCGTCAAGGGACAAGCCATTGCAGATTTCTTTGTTGCACACCCAATACCTGAAGATTCTCTATTGCAGGCTGAACTGCACGAAGACAAAACACTAGAAGCAAATCAGGTGCAATCCACATTGTGGCAACTGTATTTCGATGGTGCTTCCAGAATTGACACTACGGCCAGCGGGCCCAGCAGAATTCTAGCCGGCACAGGCATAGTCCTAAAATCCCCAGATGGGGAGGTCATGCACACCTCCTGTTCAATCTACAAGCCTTGCACAAACAATGAGGCAGAATACAAGGCCTTGATTATCGGCCTGCAAATCGCCTTATCCATGGGGATTCGAATGCTAGAAGTCTATGGGGATTCCATGCTAATTGTTAAACAAGTCGAAGGAGAGTTCGATGTCCGAAAGCCAGAACTCCTCCCCTATCACCAGCTGGCCCTAGGCTTGATGGCAAAATTCTATTTCATCTAGATAAAGCACATCAACCGAGGATAGAATGCTCAGGCAGACGCCCTCGCAAAGCTAGCTAGTTCCCTGGCAGTCCCGCCGGATGAGAGCCTGAATGTGACCGTCATCAATAGGCGACAGGTGCCGAGTGTGATGGATATTCCAGTTACAGGAGAAGAAAATGAAGTAATGGCTGTAGAAGAAGCTCGACAACCTGATTGGTGGGAGCATCTACTACAATGGTTTCAACGCCAGCAGCTGCCGAAAGAAAAAGAACAGAGAATGAAATTAATAAAAATCAAAGATTCCTATGAAATGAGAAATGGAACTCTATTCCAAATAATGGCGAATGCCAGAAATAAAATCCTGCTGTGTTGCTTGTCCATTGACGAAGCCATGCAAGTCATGCATGAGGTGCATGTTGGGTCAGCTGGAGCACATCAGGCCGTTCCGAAAATGAAAATCGAGATAAAGAAGCTGGGCTATTACTGGCCCACCATGTTTTATAACTGCTGCAAGTTCGTCAAGACTTGTCAGAAATGCCAGGAGCATGCTAACATCCTGAGGAGGCCTCTGGCACCGCTACATCCTATCATCCCAAGTTGGCCGTTTGCTCAATGAGGCACAGACGTGGTAGGTCCTCTGCCATCCTCCTCCTCTCGATGCAAGTACATCTTGGCAGCCACAGACTACTTCTCCAGATGGGTAGAGACGGTGGTGTTAAGGGAAGTAATCGGGGAGCTGGTCGCAAGGTTCTTCCGCCAGAATATAATATTCCAGTTTGGGGTTCCCAACCGAATCATTTCTAACAATGGTAGCCACTTCAGGAACCAGAAGATATATCGGTTGGCTGATAAATATAAAATTGATTGGAAGATTTCGTCTCCCTATAACCCCCAAGCTAATGGGCTTGCAGAAGCTTTCAATAAAATGTTGTGCACCTTGCTGGCAAAAATCTTTAACTCTAGTAAAAGAGATTGGGAAGAAAGGATGTACGAGGCACTCTGGGCTTATCATACAGTTTATAAAACCCCAACTGGTTGCTCACTGCTCTCCCTCGTGTATGGGTCAGAAGCGGTGGTACCAATTGAATTGGAAGTCCCATCACTGCGGGTTGCCATTCAGTATGGTTCGGTCGTCAGCGAACAAGCCAATGTGGAAAGAAGATTGGAGGAGCTTGCCAATTTGGAAGGAAAGCGACTCCGAGTACAACAAAATATTCAGCTATACCAAGCTGGCATGGCCCGTACTTTTGATAAGTTGGTCAAAGAGCGAGAATTCAAGAAAGGTGACCTTGTTATGGTCAAGAGAAGAGAAGTTATGGCAGCCAACCCCAAGGGAAAACTGACTGAAAATTGGATAGGCCCGTACGTTGTCAGCCGGGTCTACGAAGGAGGCACTTACGTCCTTGTGGATCACAAGGGCGTAGTTCAGTTCTCCCCTCTCAACGGGAAGCGTATGAAGCTATACCGAGCAGCTGCGCCGACGCCTGAAAACTAAAAACACCCATGGTCCAACCATAACCCCCACAGGGTCATAATGATTCCAACGGACATTACGTCCGTCTGGGTAAAGAAAAACCTCTTCTTTGCTCAGGTATTAACCCCATACCCGTGAATCTTACTTACATGACTTCCAACGGACCTTACGTCTGTCCGGAAGAAGAAAACTCTCTCTTTGCTTGGGCATTAAACCCATGCCCGTGAACACTATTTTCAAGACATCCAACAGACCTCACGTCCGTATGTATGAAAAGGACCCCGCCTTGAATACTACCTCCATAAATGCCCTCGATGGACCTTACACCCGTGAGGGTAAAGAAAACCCTTTTCTTTGCATAGGCATTAACCCCATGTCTCTGAACACACAGCTTAGCGGCGCAAGGCTTCGTGCCCTAGCCAGCTCATATGTCATAATGCCGTTACGGGCCTTGCGCCCGAATCGACATCAATTCTGTCCTTTGCGTTGGCATTCCTCCTTGCCAACAAATAAACCGTTCCTAGGCGCAAGGCTTTGTGCCCTAGCCTACTATGTCTACAATGTTGCCATTGCGGGTCTTATGCCCGAATCGGCAGATATTCCCCCCTTTGCGTTGGCATTTGATCCAGCCAACGAATAAGACCCTTTTTGGCACGAGGCTTCGGGCCCTAGCCATTCGCATAGACACAGTGTTTCCATTGCGGGCCTTACGCCCGAATCGGTGAAACTTCTACTCCTTGCATTGACATTCGCCCTTGTCAACAAGCAAACCCTTCTTTGGCGCAAGGCTTCGTGCCCTAGCCAACTATATATACATAGCATTGCCATTGCAGGTCTTATGCCCGAATCGGCACTAATTTTGTCCCTTGCGTTGGGATTTGATCTTGTCAACGAATACACCCCTCGTCGGCGCAAGGCTTCGTGCCCTAGCCATTCATATATACACAGTGATGCTATTGCCGGCCTTACGCCCGAATCTACGAAACTTCTACTCCTTGTCTTGACATTTGCCCTTGTCAATGAGCAAACCCTTCTTTGGCGCGAGGCTTCATGCCCTAGCCAACTATATATACATAGTATTGCCATTGCGGGTCTTACGCCCGAATCGGCACTAATTCTATCCCTTGTGTTGGCATTTGATCTTGTCAACGAATACACCCCTCGTCGGTGCAAGGCTTCGTGCCCTAGCCATTCATATATACATAGGGTTGCCATTGCAGGCCTTACGTCTGAATCGGCAATAATTCCTTCTCTTGCGATGGCATCCGTCTTTGCCAACGAACAAAACCTCTATCGACGAAAGACTCTGTGTCCGAGCCAACAATCACCTATTGTTCTCAATAGTCATCTCATAAAAAAAATAGGGCTTAAAATAGAGGTGCCATGCCAGACTTGTTCCTTCATTAGGACAAGGGTAAAAAGGGCAATAACCCAGCTATGGCGAAAACCCAAAAGGGCACTGCAGGCAAATCGGGAACCCCCCCACATGAAAACCCAAAAGGGCATGTGGGCAAAAGCAAGAGGGGGTCGATGCGGCTGAAAACCCGAAAAGGCAGCTTGCATCGGTAATGTGGTTAAAAGGGAAGGAAGGAAAGAAAAAGAAAAATAAATATATATATATATATATACATGAAAATGAAAATGTTTTCTCCCAAGACATCCTCATAAGCAGGACATCACTAGGTGTCCCACCGAAAACACACCACCTATACGGCAAAATCCAATCGGAATAGGCCTTCCGCCTATTTCGATGATAAAACCATTTCTTGCTAAAACATTTAACCCAATGTCGATGAATACATCTACCCTGATCGTCATCAGCATCGGTGACGTCAGTGATTGAAACCTTAACTGGGACCTTCCGTCCTTGTTAATGATATTAAAACCATTTCTTGCTTCGACATTTAACCCAATGTCGATGAATACATCTAACCTGATCGTCATCAGCATCGGTGACGTCAGCGATTGAAACCTTAACTCGGACCTTCCGTCCTTGGTAATGATATTAAAACCATTTCTTGCTTCAACATTTAACCCAATGTCGATGAATACATCTACCCTGATCGTCATCAGCATCGGTGACGTCAGTGATTGAAACCTTAACTCGGACCTTCCGTCCTTGTTAATGATATTAAAACCATTTCTTGCTTCGACATTGTAATTCCCCGGGTTTTTCGGATGTTTCTCGGATCAGGATCCGTAGGTTTCGGATCGTCTATCCGCGGATTGCGGATTGTGTCCGATTGAGCTTCGGACTATTTATATCGGATTGTAAGACCCATTGGTGGTGTGCCCGTGAATTTCTTTGTGTCTGTGGCGTTGTGAGGAGCACATCGGCATTTTTCTGGATTTTTTGGAGCGTCTGTGTGGGTCCCGGGTCACGTTTTAGGTTTTACGCTTATTTTTTGTCTGTCAGACCTTCGGAACCCCGTGTAGGGCGAACCGTTGCATTCTTCGACACCGGGACGTTACCACTGCATTGTGCATTTTCCAAGGATCGCGTGAGATATTTTTCTTATTTTTTGGTATTTTCCAGAATTTTTAGATTTTCCTATATAATAACCCATTAACCTTTGTCTCTCCCCATTCTCTCTTTCTCACTCTCTCTCATCTCTTTCTCTCCCCCTCTCCCCGGGCGGCCGACGGCGACGGAGGAGGGCGAGGCGGCGATGGCGGGAGGCGAGGAACGAGGAACGAGTCGAGGATCGAGGGCTGGTGGTGCGTTGAAGCGCGGTCGCGGGTTCGTGCCGCGGTGGGGTTTCGTGGGCATTTCTTCGCAGATCGGCGTCCTCGGGGCGCGGAATCTTCGATGGAGGTAGGGAGATGGATCCCCAGCTCGTGCATTTCCTTTCCCACGAATTTGGTATGTCGTGGTGAGCCGAGCGGGCTTATTTGTGAATTTTGGGGAAAAAGTATGATTTTGGGGTGTGAGTCCGATCTAGAGTTTTGATTGCGTTTTTGGGCTTAGAATGGGTCCTCTCGGTGCTAGAGAGGTTGGGGACTAGTTTCCCCTTTGTTTCCCCTTCACATGGGCGTGAACGGCGCGTGGAATGGGGTTTCCCGCCGTTTCCGCCGTTTTCGGGCACGGGACGATTTAGCGGTCATTCCAGAGATCGCTAGGGGTGCCAAGCGGTCATGGGGAGACCGCTAGGGGTCCCCCTGTGTCCGTCATGGCTGGAGGTCATGCGATAAACCGCCAGTGGGTTTAGCGGTCTAGAGGTAGACCGTTAGACAGTGTTCCGTGGTCCATGGGTAGACCGCCATGTTCCTGTTAGCGGTCAAGGGCAAGACCGTTTTCTGTTTTGGAGTCGTTTGAGGTCGGTCGGGTAGCGGTTTCGCGACTGACCCCTAGGCATCACCTAGCGGTCAGGTAAAAGGCCGCCACCTGCCTGGTGGTCTGAGAGGTGACTGCTAGGGGTTCGTGTGTTCCAGAGTTCTTAGTGGTCCAGCGGTAGACCACTAGCCTTTCCTTAGCGGTCCAGGGGTAGACTGCTAGGAGATTCTTCATGCTCGTCGTGCTGTTTACCATCGTGTTGGTCTCCGGTCGACCCAGCTGTGACCCAGTGGTCGACCTTCGGCCTCGTGAGTGTCCCGGACACCCCGTGAGTTTCGTGTCCATGTTTCTGTGATGTCTGGAGGTATCTTGTTACCTCGATTAGCGTGCCTGATGGTGTGGTGGGTTCGGGTGACCCCATGTGTTCCGAGCTTTCGTGTTGCGCTCGATCGAGTCACTGTGTATCGGTGTGAGTGCGGTGGGGTTCCCCCGCATGTCGTAGGTTTCTGCGGAAGATGGTTCCGACTGGGCCAAGTGTTTGGCCTTGGACTACGAGTCCAGTTGCCAGCCTGGGGCTGGAGGTTTCCCACTTTTCCCTGGGATGGGAATTGGCGTGGTGGCTTGTGAGCTGCCTTGGGAATCGCGCTTCTATGCTTTCCGCATGGGCCATGTGTGTGGCCTTGGACTGTGAGTCCAGTCACCCAGCCTGGGGCTAGAGGTCTCTTGAGTTCCCTTTTAAGGGGATGGTCTCGGTGGCTCGTGAGCTACCTCGGTATTTGTGCTATCGTGGATTTAGACCTAGGGATTAGGCTAGATTAACGACATTATGATGTTGCGTACAACGGTCTTGACCCTGAGTTTTGTGACTCAAGGACCGTTGGATTTAGTGAGTCTAGAGGACTGTCCAGAGTCCAGTGGCTCGGTGCCACTTTGTTCTTCTCGACTTTCACGTAGGGTGTGTGTGTGGTTCTCGGAGTTTCTCTTCGAAGAGTGGTCACATCAGTGACTCCCCACTAGTCGTAGCCTTCCGACACGTGTGTGGTCCCACCAGGGAGGGGTGGCAAGGCTACCCGAGAGACTGCTTTAGGCTGGTTACCGTGGGCGTCCTACTGTGGCGGCTCGAGTCCGGGCCGGGAGGACGAACCAGATAGAGGGCCTGACGTAGCGCAGTCAGTCAGTGTGTGCACACGTGGTCGGGGACTTCAGACGCGTGCTGACGAGCTGGACCCCGACTAGACCCTTGTTCTGTGTTCTGTAGTTACTTGTACGGTGTCTCAGTCTTCGCCTGGGGCGCCGCAGCGAGACACCTGAGGCTGTGGACTAAGTCGTCAGTGGATGCATCTGGCCTTGCTTCTAGTAGGCAGGTACTCGTGTCACGTGAGGCATGACTCTCATGTTTCCAGGTTTAGTTTCTCATCTGCGAGACGTAGCTTTTGGACCGTTCCAGCATGCTTTCCTGAGGTGGTGGCCAGGGGTGCTTGGTAGGGATTACCGAGGCCTCGCCGTGCCAGTGTGGGACTGTGCGGTCCCAGTTGGTCGTGCCTGTGTGGGCAGACTTCTGCGGCAGGGTTGACGTGAGTGTTTCCTCGGTAGGTCTGGTGTTAGAGTGGTCCGGTTCCTGATTGTGAGATCAAGATTTTCCCTTCTTGTTCCCAGTAGGAGTAGCTGTAGTGCCAAGTTTTGACCGGCCATCGGTTCGCTGTTCCTGCTATAGCTGTAGCTGTAGCTGTTTTTCCTTTTCGCTACCGCCGTTGTTCTCGGTTGGGGTTCCGCGGGATCCCTACTGAGCCAGTGACAGGAGGCTCACCCCCTGCTTTTCAGGTGCAGCGGTTCTTCCTCGAGGTTCGAGGATACTTTTCGGAGGTTCTTAGTTGCCAGCTCGCTGGGTCGAGTGTTCACTTGGCATGTAGTACGTTTTACTACTTTAGACTATACTTTCTATTGGACTAGACTCTATTGTAGTAGTTGTTTATTTATTTCTATTAATTGTTGAATTGTCCTGCCTTATTTTCTATTTCTTTGTACCTCTACACTCCTTTTAGCCCTTCCGGGCCCTCCCGGCTCGTGGGCGACGGGCCAGGATTCGAATGGTATCGGGCTCTCCCCGGTATCCAGATCTTGGGTCGTCACAGACATTTAACCCAATGTCGATAAATACATCTACCCTTATCATCATCAGCATTGGTGACGTAAGTGATTGAAACCTTAACACGGACCTTCCGTCCTTGTTAATGATATTAAAACCACTTCCTACTTCGACATTTAACCCAATGTCGATGAATACATCCACCCTGATCGTCATCAGCATCGGTGACATCAGTACTTGAAACCTTAGCTTGGACCTTTCATCCTTGTTAATGATATTAAAGCCCCTTTTTGCTTCGACATTCTACCCGATGTCGACGATACCCTGATTTTCGTCATCATTGACAAAATCAGTGGACAACACTTTAACTTGGACCCTTCGTCATCGTTAATGAAGAATCTACCTGTTGGCCCCGGTATTCGTTCAGCCAGTGAATATAATAATGCTCTGGCATCGACCTAAAAGCATATTTTCCACATAATCTAGCCTAACCTTGATTTTGGGGGACATAGCGTGGCAGTGGAGCGAACTCCTCGTCCCTTCTCTGAAGGCGTGAGCGCTCTCCAGTCCTAGCAGCTAACACACCCCAAGATTGGTGAAGCTAGTATTGTACCTCCACTCACATTGGGGAAGGAAGAAAAATAAATACACAGCTAAGGCTCGGCACAAGTATGTAAGGCAAGACTGAAGAAAATATCATTGCATGGAAGGGGTGCATGAAGTCCCTACACTGTTACACACCAAAAAAGGGGGGAAGAAAACAAAATATGAATGTACACTTCATTATCCTGGATGGCGAAAAATATCATCGAGTGCCGGAAGTCTGACGGAAGGATGGGCAGCTAAATCCTGCAACCGGCATTCCTCAGCTTCCAGCCTCCGCAGCTCCTCCTGAAAAGAACCAACGCGCTTCTCCGCTAACTCGACCTCACCCGAGTATTGCACCCCTAGTTGCTCGGTGCAAGCCAGGTCTTCTTCGGCCTGAGCCAGTTCAGCATGGAGTTAAAAAATTCGTTGCCACAAGAAGGAAGCTCGTTCAGCAGCTCCCTCAACGATATTCCTACGTTCGCTAATGAACTATGTGAAAGCCCGTATAGTGGTATGGCATTCTTGCCGTTGAAGCGCCAGGGAAGTCAGCTGGTCCCTCAAGCCATGCTCAACAAATTCTCGCCGATTTACATACTTAAGTAATAATGTTACTCATGGCACCCAGTTCTGCATGGGACAACCGAAGGCTATGAGGGTGCCTGATATGTACTCAGCCAGCCCCCTCAGCTGGGCATAAGATAAGCCCCGACGAGCCAGCACAATTTGCTTGAGCGTCTCCAAGTTCTGCCACACCATCTCATCTGAAGACTGCAAGCCAAATGACGGTGCATCGGGGAGATGAAACTCTACTCTGCTATCAACTTCGGCCCAGAGGTCATCAATGGGCTCCGAAGAAGATGAAGGCAGTGCCGACAGGGAGACAAGGGGTGTCATATGCTCCTCTGTCTGTACGACAGAGTCGATAGCTGTCAAGGTAGGCACTTCAAGTCCTCTATCCAACCGAGGGACAAGGTCTGCAGACACGAAGCCCGCACTTTCAGAAGCAAACTCTAGCTGGCCCGTCGGTTCTGACATTTTCTTTAATTCGGTCCCGGGGGTGATAGATAGGATGGTTGTTTCTCCCGGGAGCTCTATATTTTCTGGAGGAGGCTCTTCATCCCATTTAACCCGGGCCGCCTACTCCGACTCAGACTCCGCTACATATGGCAGGACTGTTGCCCCACTACCCACTTATTCAGGAATTCCTACACCTTCTGAGGAAGGCGGTTCGTGATGTCCCACTGGGGTTGGCTGCTCCAATTCAACGCTGGCCGTGGTGGTCAAAGCAGTGGCATCCTAGGCCGTTTCCTCTGCAGGCTCCACTCCTGATGCACCCTCGGTAATGGCCACATCAACTGGTTCTGGCCCGGACTCCACTGACTAGAGCTGAAGTTGTTTTATCAAAGACTCACCTGTGTCAAACACAGAGTCGGGCTCACCCGAGAATTTCAAAGCAATGGGCTTTAATATGGTCACCATGCCCACGATGGGAGTGAAGGCCATCCCTATTGCTTGAAAAGGGGAGAAAGCAGTGGTAGCAGTCATTACTGGAAAATTCAACCCCACTAAAAGCATGGGCTCCTGAGAAAAGGAACAAAGGAAGTAAACCAAGAAGTTATGTCAGACCTTCAGATATGAATGCTAGAAGACATGACTAAAGCTCACATAAAAGAGTGCAAGGATTACCTCCAAAGAAACGAGGCTTGAACCAGCGGCCCCCGGGGCTCCTAAGTCTGGCTGCGTCAAGGCTGAGTAGATCTCTCGCCCGAGGCTTAGCGCACCTGAGGGTCCCAATGTCAATCGGGGTGGGCTGAATGTAGCAAAGTCGCTCCCATAGGATAGGGAAGGAGTGCTATCCTCTGACCCTATATCCTGCTCATCCTCATCACTGGAGGGTTCATAGTCTACAAGTTCCTCCAAAGAAGAACTTTTGGCTAGTTCTGCTGCCGCCGCGCCTAGGCCCGTAAGGCACACTAAATTGTCAAGCGACGCCCCTGAAGAGACTTTCTGAAGGGCTAACACGGCCAGCCGTTCGGAGCACCGTCGGGTTGGCTGGGTACTCTGGGTAGGAGATGTTGTAGGAGGAAATTCGGCAGGTTCCGAAGGGACAATATCTGAATGATTAAACAGATAAGAATGATGAGTAAGGAGAAGAGCAGTAAAATGAGGTGCCTGCAATAGAGGTCCCACGGGCTATAATATTACCTTCATCGCCATGAGTAGGCGTTGGAGAAGGAAGGTCCGTGGTGATCGGAACGGTAGGTGTCTCAGCGCCCCCAACTTCTTCCGCACCGCCACTAGTTACCGCTTCCTCGACAGCTGAGACAGAAGAAATCATGGTGCTTAAATAAAAAAGAAAGAAAGAAAAGCAGAAATAGCAAAGCCCTGAGGTTATACCCCGAGAGGGAGTTTAGGTGAGATATACTTGCTGAAGGAATAGTTTGCTCCTGCGCTATCTTGAACTCCAGGGAAGGTTGGAATAGTGGGTAATGAGATGACGGGCTCCGCAGGTGCAGTCTTCTTTTCCACTGTGACTTTTGCCCGGGCCCTCTTAGCCCGAGAAACTGCCTCCTTAACCTTAGACCTCTCCCGCTTCCGAGAACCCCTGGTGGGTAAAGACGTGGTAGTCGGGGTAGCAAGCGGAGATTCGAAGTAGTTTGGCTTCTGGGCCTTGGCAATTAAAGATCGATATTCTAGAGTTACTTTAGAGGCCGGGAAATCTTAGAGGAACAATGCGTTCACGTGGTGATTATGTGGACACGATGCATATACAAGTAAAGGAGCAAGCAAGAATTAAACAGCATGTACCTGGTGGGCCCGAATACAATGGAGAGAGAGTCCAATAATACAAGGAGGGCTCCTTGTTCATAGAGGATTGCTCCCGAATCAGCCAGCAAATATCACCTATCTTGATGCAATGATCAGCTAGGAGTGTCAAGTCTTCGTGGCCACGGGCTGATAGGCAGTAATATAGACCAAGGTGATCCATACCCCATCCATCGGCATACTTAAAGGCGATGAAGAGAGGCCTCTCCAGTATAGCCTCGACCTTATCAGTAATAGAAAGGCCATGAATGTACAATAAGACAAAGAGCCAAGAAGTTGGGCTATACAGGGTGGGACCCTGATCATCTTTCCTCACAAAACTCCTATACGGACATAGGTGATCAGTCTCTGGGCGCCATGAGGCCGGGGCTGTGATAGGCTTCTCCACTGGTAGCGGAAACTGCTGAAGAGCAATCCTCTCGCTGCTATCTTTACATAGGCCCTGAAGAGTCTCTGTGAAGCTGTCCTTATTAATCTCTAGAAGCACCGGCTGTGGCTTGGACTTCTCCCGTTTGATAGCTTTCCATGCCGCCAAATAAGCCTATACCTCAGCATCTTTACGAGACTTCAACCTCCGCAGATGATAAGGATCAATTTCAAACACGGCGAAAGGTTGGGAGCTTAAGAACCGATGCAATCGTTCTGAGAAAGCCGATAGAAGCTAGTGCGAGTATTCCACCATTTAATATATTCTGGCGTCACACGGGTAAAACGCCCAGGGACTGGCATTCGAAAAGAAGCAGCCTCGCAGCGATGAAAATAATCCCACCATGTACGGGCTTCTTCGACAACGGCTGATCCTCCTCTCGATCGACTCTCCAATGGGAACTGTGCCGAAGAGGAAGGAATCTGTTGATCATAACCAAAATTTCTACTGAATCTGAAGGGGTAATAGGGCTCTAAGTAAGTGATGATGCCCTTTCTAAATACCAAAACACAGGGTCTAATGGACAAAGCCTAGTCTACCAGCTCTAGCTCCAATGACGACCTATCACCGAGCTTGCCCGAGATAGGGTGAACATAATGCTCAACTTCACCAAATTTGCATTCTCTCAGCCGATTCGCCAATGGGCTTGAATGAGCAGCCAAACACCAAAAATGCAAGGCCCCAGGAGCATTCATTGGCACTTTCATCAATTGTCCCCTGATTTAGAAAA
Organism: Amorphophallus konjac; assembly: GCA_022559845.1. Classification (NCBI taxonomy): domain Eukaryota; kingdom Viridiplantae; phylum Streptophyta; class Magnoliopsida; order Alismatales; family Araceae; genus Amorphophallus; species Amorphophallus konjac. Next base: position 31,006,109 of record CM040120.1, read on the forward strand.
CTTGATCTGACACCTGCTGTGGCTCAGCATCGACAAACTCTAACATTCTTGGAAACTAGTTCGGAGACTACAGTGACCTGGGAGCAAACTTCGGAAATAGTGAACACACCCGGGCATTGAAGAAATGAAGAGGGCCAACGGTCCGCAAGGTCCTTGGGAGACGGCTACGGTGGATATCTCCCAACATCTTGTAAATCAAACATAATGCTGCAGGGCAGAGGGACAACTTCACACCCCATGCCATTAAACACGCCGAATATATGGCTTCGGCATGAATAACGGTTTCATCACCTTGCGGCATAGCAAATGTGCACAGCCAATATGTCAAGCAGACCACACAATGAGTAATGGGATCTAGTCCCGCTGGGTTAGGGCCACTCTGGCGCCCTCTGCGAAGAGAAGAAGATCAGTGAGTCTTCCAGCGAGACCTCGTCTTCAGTCTGTTCAGAGCCGTTCCAACAAAAGGAAAGTCTTTGTACTTCGGCTCGCCTTCGAAGAAGTATTCCAGCCATAAGCCCAGGCGCACCCGTTTCCGCTCCTTGCGCGAACAGGACGAAGAAGACTCTGCAGTACCCTGAATGAATAGCCACAATGTACGGTACACCTTCATGAGGTACCGATAGGCAAACCCAATATAATAGTGGCCCCCGTCGTCAGTGCGGTCTTTAATCCAGTCAGGCCAGCAGACCTCCTCATACGGCTCGCCATCAATGGGAAGACCAGAAAGTTGATGTAAACTCCACAAGTCTAAGGAAGTCTCCCCTTCCGCAGTATAGAAGGTGTTGTACTTGGGATAAAATGTCTCCATCATGCCGTAGCACAAGCCCTTCGAGATGGGATAACGAAAGCGAGATGCATATACACTCTGGTACACTCCGGCCTTCATCAGGATGGGACCAAAATTCTAGAGCACGTACTCAGCAAATTCAATAGCCCCGTCTCTGAAAGCATGAGCATTGGTGGCTTTACAGTCAGCAAACCCGCCCACGGCAATCTGATGTTTGAACCTGACTGCCAAACAATCTAAAAGAAATGGCTCTTCTCTGAACCCCCACTTCAATGGGGCTAGGAAAAGGCCAAATATTGGCTTCTCTTTGTGAACAATGCCTGCTAATAGGTCCCACCTAGACGGAGTAAATTCAGGGGTACGAGTCAATATGCCTTGTTCCGGACTCAGTTCTAGCATGCCGGTAATGGCGTCCCATTGCCTGGTATCTCCCTGGAAATAAATCAGTTCACTTCTCACTACTGAACCGATTAGGCTGTCTCAGCTTGAGAGAATAATGTACTCGACTGCTCGCACTATGAGAATATCCCGCTTTCCCATTAAGTTAAAAGCGTGGAGGAAAGCCATCACGGGCTTGTCCTTCAGAAAATTGACCCGGTAGTTCTGACTCTGGTCGAAGCAGAAATTATTCCTGTCAGAAATGGTCAGATGACCGGCGTCGATTGAATTGATCTCTGAATCTGATGATTCTGAAACAATGGCATGGCGGTCCTATCCTTGATCGAGTTCATTAATGTTATGCCATGTCACCACTGGTCGCCTCATAGAGGAGCCACTTGCCCCTTGCCCGGCCATTGAAGAGGTTGACGAAGCCATTAGCTGCGATTGAGAAAGGGGTAAAATCAGAAAAGAAAAATAATATCAAACGAAGTTCCTGAAGAAATTTTGGTAGAGTCTCCCCATAGTCGGGAGCGTCCGAAAATAAAGGGGAACACGTCCACTGGCTAGGCTAGGACGGTCCCTGAAAACAGAGCCACGGGTGATGAACACCTGGGCCAAATGGACGACGGGGGTATTAGTTCCGAGGGCTAGCCTTCTAGGAACCTCCCGAAGCCATTTGATCAAGAAGGAGTGAGTCTTCTGGAACTTGTCCAAATTGGGCATAACCCATCCTCGAGGTCCCAAAAGCCCACAAACGGGACGATGGCAGCAGCCACCGTCTCGACCCACTACCACCGCCGTCGATGATCGGAGGAGGGGACGGCCACAGGAACAAGAGAGAGAGGAAGGAAGGTCTCCCGCCGCCTCTTCTACCACGATCACCGCTGGCAAGGGCGATGGCTAGGGCAGACCCTCCGCCGTGGCCCTCGCCATCTGTGGAAGAGAAAGAAGGAAACAAAGGGGAGGAGCCCACCGTTCACACCACCGAGCTCGTCAGAGATGGAGAAGAAGAAGATGCCCGCCGCACTCGCCAACGGTGAACTAGTCACCGGAGTCGAAAAAGGAAGGGGGGAAACCTCTGCTGTGACGGTAAAAAAGAGGAGAGAGGAGAAAGCCCTGCTGCGGCGGTGAAAAAGGAGGAGAAACTGAAACAAAGGAAAAGGAAGGGTTTAAAACCCTCAAAGGATTCGAGGGGTTTTAAAGAAAAGCAAAGGGGGGAACGAAGCGGTGGCCAAGCCACTGACTCAAACCCGAGCCCGCCGCCGTCTCGATGGCCAAAGTGCCACCGACTTGGCACATTAAGGAGGCCACCGCCTCAAGCCAAAGGCCCACCGATTCGATGGCTGAAGCTCCATCGATTTAGCACAATAAGACCGCCATCGACTTGACGCACTGAAGGCGTCACCGACTCGGTGGACAAATAATGCCACCGACTCGGCATATTGAAAGTGTTACCGACTTACATCTCCGAGTCATGTCATTGACTCGAGACGAAGTGGGCCCCACGTGTCAAACCCGATAAAGCAAATACACTCGCGGACCCTGCTCCGCTTATCCTTCGCGCGCGACGCCCGCGGCTGGGGGGCATTTGTTGACACATAAAATATGATTGGGCGGTAACTATGTGCCCGAAGGAGTCAACCAGAAGTCAAAGACAGATCCACTCGGACTGCTGAAGCCCCAGGCCACCCTACAGGAAGTGCGAGGGACTCAACATTCTGTCATCTCGGGTTTACACACCCGCTACAGCTCGCTTAAGGCCTATTGATGGTCAGAGCCTACGAGACTGGCACCGAAATGATCGTGCCAGATATACCTCATACCCCGTCCGACCAGGATGAGAATGTAACAGGCGACTCCCACCTGATGAAGAAGCCTCCCCGAGATGAAGAAATGTCTCTAGCCCATCGGAATAGGGAACCGAAGGGAATGTCAGCGAAAAACTCGAGTCACCCGACCAGAGCACCCGGGACTCCGAAGTGGTCCATGAATGACCAATGGATGACTCCGAAGGAGGACGAACCCCTGGAGTGGTGGCTCATTCAATGAGAACGCTTCGTGCAAGCATAGGGTGGCCCTGGAGAACCAATATTCTGCGTTAATAGCGTCACTAGCAGAAATTCTGAGGTTTCCGTAAGATACACATGGAACACCGGAATGGTGTGCCGAAGGGCAAATCAGTGCAAGTCCCGGGAAAACCGGTACGGGTTGTGCACATGTCGAAAATATGCAGAAGCCCCCTAATCAACACTTCAAAACATATTCTAGGACTACCTCACTAATTCCAAAGCTACTCCGAACGACGAGCTCTCACAAGGATAATTTCAGGTGAAATGATGAAATTACAGAAATGCCCTTACAAGTGAGTCGGTGGTGCCTTGATTTTGAGTCGGCAGCGCTGAGAGCTTAAGCCGGTGGCGACTCTCGCGCTTGAGCCGGTGGCGTTGGCACTCGAGGCAGTGGCCCCCCTCCACGACCGAGTCAGCGGCATGTTACGCGCGTTGAGTCGGTGGCGGCTCACCCATCCCGTCAGGGTTCCGATGCCTTGTTTTTGGCATTCGCCTATAAAAAGGGCCCTTGGCCCTTAGAAAAAATGCGGAGAAGAAAAAAAAGAATGAAGAGAAAAACGAAGCACCAGAGAAGGAAAAGAGGGGAGGGAGATAGAGAGAATAGAGAGGAGAGAAAGGAGTCGGAAGATTGGAGAGAGGAGTCGTGAGGAAGAAGGTAGGGTGTAGATATCTAAGTTCTGCCATTTTCCGCCCTCTGTATCTTCTATTCGAAAGTTCTCCCTCTCTATCTTATATGTTCCCTTTCAACTCCCCGATTATTGTATCCTCCCCCATGTCCTTCTGCGATTATAGAGGTAGATGAATAAAAAGATAGCAGTGGGTTTCATGAAGCGTAAGTCTCATATTTAGATCTACTATTTACGATGCTCTCGATACCACCGTGATTCTCCGTCTATTCTAATTTCAAAGCTCCTCAATCTTTTTCCCCCGAGCGTGAGGAGGCCCCCCCTCCTCGAGGGGCTAAAACTTTCATCAATCCCATGATCGCTCAGCAGGGGAGTAAGATTCGTGGAGTTCGTCGTTCCTCTCCATGAAATGGTCTCTGACCACGCCCTAACAGGGCGACATTAAATCCCTCCCCAGGGGATGTTCTTCTACCGATAGCGTAGTTTCATCCACGATCATGGGTTTTGTTTGAGTGAATGATGAATAAGAGATTGCTAAGTGCCCTTTCACTCATTTCTGTCAGTTGTAAGGGCGCCAGTGCACTCTGATAGTCAATAGGATAGTCGTCTGTTACTTTCTCCCGGAACTACCATACGCCCCCCCTCAATGTTCGATGATTTATCCCTGAGGGTCCCGACCCCCGTTCGTCTTATCTCTAGTGGTAGTGAGCATGAGTTGCCTATGGCAATTATGACCGCTCGCAGAACGGGGCTTGTCTCGTGGCAGAGCAGAGTGGTATGCTATGTCCCTAAAATTGTTGCTAACCGATGAATGATTTTCTCCCATTGTTAATAATCGCCCATGACTGGGGAGGGGTACAGCCCTTTTACTCGTTTGTTTAATTTCCTTGAACCAACGCCACTCTGGGTTCCAGGGGGTCTGTCCTCTTGTCACAAGTTCCCCTAGAAGCCTTTGCACCGAGTGAGCAAATAAAATCGCCATCTGTATGGCCGCAATCAGAGGCCCATTGCACCCCTGGACCATCACGAGTCTCTAGTAGGCTGGCCCTCGAGACTCTATTCGTGATGACCTCAGGGACTGAGGCAGTCCACCTAGGCTCCTCAGTATTTACGGTTTGGCACTGTCTACCATGTGCCTTGCCACTTCTCTAATTGAACATCTCCCTATGCTGGGGAGATGCTGCCCAAATTTCCTTAGATGAGACTGTGTTTTCATGATGATTTGCTTTTGATCTCTGACAGATCGTGGGGCTAGCTTATATGATTATGCATGGTACTCAGAGGGACCTATACATCAACGGATGTCCAGTGCTGGAGTAAGAACCTCGCTCAGACGAACAAAAAAAGGAGAGCAGATGAGTGAATGAGATAAGAACTCATATATATAAAAGATGATAACGGCAGAATTTCTCCTAACACCTGGGCAGTCATGCCTTTGGGTTCTTAAATCTTCACGGATTCTCATTCAAATGCCCTATTTGATGCGAAACCACAAGCAAAATTTTTCTTGCCCAGCTTAAATGGTGGATCCTTGTGACTCGGTGGCGTCGCCACCGAATTAACCCCCACGAACTTTGATTTGGTGGCGACGCCACCAAATCACCATTTTCTTTGCCCGTCACTGACTTGGCCATCGCCCACTTCTTCATTATCATCGAACTCACCCCTACCTTGCACCAACCTCCCTCCAGTATGCACCGACCATCACCTTCGTTTGCGTCGATGCACCCTCATTCCCCCTTGCCATTGCGTCGATGCATCGTCTCCCCTTTTCACCATCGCCTCAACGCCACCATTGCACCGACCTTCCTCTTCGTTTGTACGGACGCACCCTTGACCCCATCCACCTTGCACCGACTTCTGTTGCCACTGCATTGACCCTTACAGCGTCTGCCGTTGACTCGGTCCATCTATGTGCTTTTCTTGTTAAATACTCCTAGATAAATAGCCTAATGCATTATATGTATACATACATATGTATATACGTGTAATATATATATATATATATATATATATATATATATATATATATATATATATGTGCCCATATGAACATGTTGATATCATGTGTTTTCCATGCTCCTGGTAAATAACTCTTCCTAGTCACCCATGTTAGGGTCATAATGCCCGCTTGTGTGTTTGGTCAAACTTCGGTATATAAAATGGCATCTAACAGAAGGTCGGGTACCGCCCGACTGGAAGTGTCGCTATGCTTGATGGTGGTCTTCGGACCAAAGTTCCCCGCCTCATACCTGTTGATATTTATTTGCCTATCTTTTCATCTTTACTCTTGAGGCTTGCTAAGTAATATGGCAAGATGACAAACAAGCAATCAAAGATCTGCTCAAACCTATGAACATGTGAACATGAACCTAGGCAATCATAGCTAGCTCTAGCATGGGCAAGCTATCTCAATCAAATTACGCTAAGGAAAAGGAAAAACACACGCCGGGGCGTGGAGCAAGGAGTAAATAAAAACACACCACTAGGGGTGGAACAAGCAAGGAAATAAAGATGTGATGAAGAAAATAGCTATTGCCCAGTACTAAGGAAAGATGTGATCGCCACCAAAGTAAACCCAAGTCAAAGACTCGAATATACCTTGGAAATAGGAGGATGAAACACCCGCCCACGGGAGAGAAAACCAAGGAAAGCCTGCAGATCAGCTTGGAAGTAACGGCCAGAACCCTGTGCGTTGCTTTGAAGTAACGGTCGCACCCTAGACCGCCAGAAGAGAGTGACGCGCCTGCACCAGACCGTCAGATAATCTGCAGTAGTAAAGCTTGAATTCTTTTAACTCCAACTCTTCCAGCCGGCCAGAAGACTTGGGCCTCGTGCTAATGAACCTGTAAACCTGCCAAAGAAGTAAAAAGACAAGACAAGACAACCTCAATCAGCCCTCTTCGCAAGCATAGCATCAATTCTTAAAGAATTTAAGAACATCAAAAGGAGAGGGAATTACCGGGGAGTTTTGGTTTTTTTAACCCCTCTGGGCGTTTTTAAAAGTTGGGGGATGTTTGTATGCTTAGAGAACAGTGAAAAACATGGAGGAGGAGGAGGGACAATGCTTTGTTTGGAGAAAAAACCAAGGAAGAACTCAAGCATGCAAAGATGAACTTGAAAGACCAAAACAAAAGTACTCCCTTGACTGTGAGATAGATGGACGTGAAAACAGCTCCTCCTGGATGAAGATGGCTCCTGAGTTCGGCAGCACTTCGTCGTGAATTTAAATCTCCTCCTCTCTTGGCCATGAATTCAAGGGTTCTATTTATAGACCCTCAAAACTCGTAGGTCGAGTAGAGGATAATTCAGCAGGATAAAGAGATAACTCTTAGCAAATCCTTGAGGATAATATCACCAAGAGTCCAAAGAAACAAACGGGAAGTCCTGAGGATCGGATTAGAAAGAGATAAGGTCAATCCAAGTTCTTATCTCAAACACGGAGTAGCAGAGAAAAGGCCTGAACTGCCAGGACTCCCGGAAAGAAGTAACGGCTGCACGATAGACCGCCACTTGAAAGTAACGCATCAAGGAACATCCGTTACTCTCAACCTTATCCCAAAGGATAAGATCAACGGAAGGAAGATCTAATAAGCTGGACTCTTCAAGGAAGTGACGGCCAAGGCCTAGGTCGTCATAAGGAAATAACGGCTGTACGACAGACCGTTATTATCAACGTGAAATCAACAGGATAAGCACTGAACACGTGGCCTTAAGCCTTAGGGCTCTTCAAAGAGTAACGGTCCAGGACATATCCGTCAGAGGGAAGCGACGCACCTGACTGGGACCGTTATTAACATTGGAGATTTCAAAGAAGAAGAGAAGGGCTTTGCTAAGCTTCATCCAACGAAAATGCCACCGGGAGCCAATTCTTCATCCAGGAAAAGACCCAAGAAACAGGCTTCAACTGATCAGGAGACTCGATGAAAAGCGAACAACTCGGAGCATCATATTGAATGAAATAAGGAGATGACCCGACTTATGGGTATAAAACGGGTGTCAACAGATGCCCCTCCTTAACGTCCTCTTTGCAGGGGAGCGAGCGGAGGTGAAGCGGAAGTAAAATGGAACATGGAGGTGAAACGGAGATGAAGCGGAGTGTACCAAAAAGAGGGCGTTAAGGTAAACGACACCCGTTCTTTACCAACAAGCGACAAGAATTTTCTGGAAAACTTCAAATTGATCACAAGGAAATAGCCAACCAAAGGACGCAAGTCTGGAGGAATTAATTAACTAAGGAAAGGAAACACGGCTAGCCGCCGGAGGCAACGGAAAGGAAAGAGACTAAACTCCAGACAGGAATCTTCAGCGAACCAGATCAAGCGAGCAAATCGAAGAAAACCTTCTAATTCAGAGTGGAATGATTCTCCTTATTCGGGATTAAGAACACAGCTGTTCACCATCACTGAGATATATTGAACAGATGAAGCTTCATGAATACTCAAAAATGCGAATGATGCATGCTGGGCTAAAGAAAAAAGAAATCTTCAAAGCAAATGCAAAGAAAGATAAAATATCAAATACTCGAGAATAATATTGCTAGATTGGAGAAATCAGATTCAGGACACTATCTGCAACCACAGCGTGCAAGACAGAACCATCGTCCCCAAATTTTCCAATCTAACGGCCTATCCAATGATTAAACATGTGAACTTAGATCATCATCATTTTTGTTTAAGGGGAACATCAGATCCTAGGACACATGAATGACCAGCCGGTTCTCGAGGTAATATATCATAAATAACATATAGTAATGCATTAAGGGAATAAGGGAATGATATACAATACCTGACTTACCTGCCTGCCAGAAGGCCAAGTGTGATTTTTGCTCATAACCCTTTCATGAAAGATAGGTTAGCCAGACAATAATCAATCAAATAAGAATTAGGCATAACCATTGTACATGCAAGAGGCATAGATAAGGAACATCATGATAGACAATAGAGTCGTTTAAGCATCAATTAGACCTTTCAATTCATCAGGAAACTTGCAAGCATATAACGGTCCGATGTAGGGGCGTCACAGAAAAGCAACGGACCACCATTGATCAGTCATAATCAAGGCGGTTCACATTCTTCGATAAAGCAGTTCAACACATGTGACGGCTTTAAACCGGAGCGTTAGGATGATGTGACGGTCGGTCGATAGACCGTCACATTTCCTGAGATTTCAAAAAAAAAACAACCGAACGGTCACGGCCCGTTCATTCCATTCAAACAATCAATCAATCAAAAAAAAACCCAAACCGAGGAAAGCTCCGGCGATTTCACCCTCACGACCACCATGGCCGGCGACGAGGCACCCCAGCCGCCCCCAAAGAAGAGAGAGAGAGGGAAAAGGATGGCGATACGGCGGCTTCACCGCCGGATCGAACGGGAGGTGATCCCGCCAGTAGAAGAGGACCAACCGACGAGGGGAAGCCAAACGGAAGAAGAAGAAGTCCCCACGGTCGAGGAGGACCAAGGGGAAGCTCCACGGGGTGTAGAGGAACCAAAGGAACTAGAGAAGAAGAGGAAGAGAGGCACGGACCTTGAGGTAGGCCGCCCGCCCTACATTCCATTTTTTTGATTTTTTGTTCTTAATTCGGGAGTGCATGGGGAATGAGGATAGAAAATGGGTCTACGAACCCACTAGGAACTATTGTAGGCCATTTGGCCAACAAGGGAGACCATGGGAATGCAGGGAAAAAGTTCCCAAACGCAGTCAATGTGACGGTCCTACCAGAGACCGTCACTCCCCTGACGCTCCACCCTGAGTGCGTCAGAGACAAGCGACGCCCCAACACAGGGCCGTTACTTCTGCCAGGGATTCGAACTATTTTTAGGGTTTTCAATTTTCAAATTTTTGTTTGGGTTTTCAATTATGAATGTTTATGCCATGATTATATGATGCAAATGGACTAACTAATGATCTAACATGCAATGCAGGGAAAGAGGAGATCACGGATCTCCTGGCTTCAGATCCGGGCGGTGTACCAGGCACTGCCCGACTACCAGAGAGAGAGGCTCGCCGGGATGGGATTCGCCGAGGTGCTCAGCATCGAGGTGATCCGGATGGATACGCCGCTGCTATACGCACTGCACGAGAGATGGGACCCGATCAGCCGAGCTTTCATCTTCCCATGGGGCCACATGATCCCCACATTGGAAGACATAGCGAGGATTACAGGATTGAGAGTCCACGGCTCCGCAGTGACCGGATGGACGTACGGGGACTACCGGGAGATAGCACAGCAGCTGCTCGGGCTAGATCTGATTAGGCCGGGTCAGTCCTCTTCCCAGCTCGCGAGATCGGTACTGCAGGAGAGTTTGGGGCTGAGAGGAGCGGCAATCACCGTGGGAGAGCTGCCTGAGGAGCATCTGGGCAGAGTGGTCGACCAGGTGCGCCCTCGCGTGGCGGCAGAGGCGGGACCAGAGGGAGATAGAGTGCTCAGACGCTTCCTGATGCTACTGTTCGGGAAGCTCTTGTTCGCGACTCGGGCAGACGTCATCAGCTGCAGACTGCTGCCGTTGATAGAGGATTTGAGCAGAGTGAGGAAGTACGCATGGGGGGCAGCAGTACTCGCATTTTTGTTCGACTCCCTGAGCACCACGGATCGCCAGACCATGCTGGGCGGCTTCTCGCCTTTCCTACAGGTAAATGCACTTTAAATGCTTTCTATTATGCCATGATTATGATTATGCTGTGATTTATGCAAATGCTAATGATTCGGGTTAAATGATTTATGCAAATGACTTGACTTCTAAATGCAGGTCTGGAGCTATATGTACCTCCCAGGCATTGGGAGAGGCGCGCTACTCCATCCCGGCCTCATACCAATCGCGAGGCGATGGTCGGTGGCGAGGGACACGGGATCGATCCTCCGATTGACCCGGACGATCCAGGACGACCTGGACTCCTACCCACACACATCGGTAAGCCCGAGACTCAAAGATGACTTCTATGTGCTTCTATATGCTGACAAATGCTGACAAATGCTGACGAATGAATGAAAAATGCTTTCAGGTGAGATGGACCCCGTACCGCAGCGAAGGCTACACAGGACAGCCGTGGGTGGAGGCGTCCTTATCGTACCGGGGGCGAGACATATGGTTGCATTGCATCCATATCATCGAGCCTCTGCACTACAGGCTGATCCTGCGGACTCGGGGACTACACCAGCCCGAGGTGACCTTTCCGCATCGCAACGATGACCGCCCAGGCAAGTCGGCGAGGGGCATCAGTGGAAGTGTGGATTGGCGCGCCCGGAAGGCGAAGTACGTCCTCGACTGGAGGCAGCGAGGCAGGGCCGTGAAGGAGCGGGACGAGAGCGACGAGGCCTACCTGAAGGCCTTTGCTCGACACTACGGCGACCGGGTATACCGAGGTACCCGACGACCGGTATGCAATTCTAAACCTAAAAAAAACCTTTCTATATGAACCTGCAAGATGATGGATGCTGACTTATGCTTTCTAAATGCAGCTAGATCCTGAAGGACGGATAGCCGAGCTAGAAGGGCTACTCCACTCCACCATCCAACAGCGGGATGGGTATCGGTCTGCCCTGGAGCTCTTGGTGAGACTAAAAACTTAAATGCTTATGATTTATGAAACATGATGTTCAATGATGCAAATGTAAATGTCAACTAACTTATGACTTCTAAATGCAGCGGGCTGAGGGAGCCCAACGCGCTGGACCGGATGCCCCATCGTCTTCCTCGCAGCCTGCGGGAGGCAGGGCTGAGCAGGAGGCTGACTTTGCTCGGGCGGTCGCCCGGGCCGAGGAGGCGGAGGCCACCCTCGCGGAGCGGGTAAGAGACTAAAAAAACTTATGATTATGCCTAATTAAATGCTTTATGACTAATGACGTGAAATGCAATCTACAGGCGAGGGATCTAGCAGCAGCAGTAGCCGAGGTAGAGAGAAGCAGGGCCGAGACTGATCGAGCCCGAGCGGAGACGGAGCTGGTACGGGCAGAGATGGCCCGGCAGAGAGCGGAGACCCTGCGATGCCCAGATGATCCAGAGATGGAACAACTCCGGAAGGAGTTAGCGCAGGCGCGAGCTGAGGTGGAGGAGCTTCGGATCGGGACGGCCGACTTGGATCGCTACCGGACCGAGGCACGGGAGACGCGGCGTCAGATCTTCACACTGAAGATCGAGCTGCGGACATTGGAGCGGACGGTGCGGATGATCGGCCGGGGACCGGAGCGGTGCACCTCCCAGAGTGGGATACATAGGAGCGCTGCCCCTAGCGGCTCAGTAGGGGACTTCCTCGTCAGCTCCTCCGCCCAGCGGAGGAATGAGAGGGCAGAGAGAGGACAGCAGGAGGAGAGTGCTTCCATAGCACCGCCACCCGCGAGGAGACCTGAGGAGGGGGAGGATGATGGTGGCCCGGCTGATAGACCGGCCGAATGATGCCTTTTCTTATGTTTTCTTTATTATTTGTATAGAACCTTTGGTTAAAAATGGAATGAGATCCCTCTTTTAGTTTTCTGTTTTGTTTTTAGTTTTATGCGAGCGTGAATGAATGGACGAAATGTGAATGAATGAATGAGATGCATGCAGGAAGAAACGAGGTGTACAATGTGAAAGACCGCCAGGTCTAAGCAAGGGCAGAAGGAATAACCTGAACTCAGCAGCAGAGAAAGTGACGGTCTAAGATCTGACCGTCATAATCAAACGACGCACAGGTGAGAGACCGTTAATCATCAGAGGCCCATTCTGGCAGTGGGGCATCAGGATAAACGACGGCCAACTGAGGGTGCGTCAAAGACAAATAACGGCCAGGGGTCAGACCGTTGATCATGGCAGAACGATAGTTGGTCAGGGCAACTAGCAGGAAATGCGACGGCCTGAAGGAGGCGCGTCAGAGGAAAGAGACGGTCATAAGCAAGACCGTCAGGAAGTGTTTTAGCCCAAAAGAGAAAGAACTGAGTGGCTGGGAATGCGACGGCTCAGGGCTAGAGCGTTACAGAAAGCGACGGTAGACCCATAGACCGTTACTCTCCACAGAACATGATTCGGGGAATTGAAACCCCCAGAAAATGCGACGGTCGAGTGCTGGCGCGTCGGAGTGAAGTGACGGTCGCACGATGGACCGTTAGAATCTGGGTCGCAATCCGAATCGGATTGAGCCGAGATAACTAAAACCCGAGGTTTAGCCACTTAAACCATCGCTAGAACTTATCCTAATTGAAGATAAAGCCTTCTAGCCCGAGTCTTATCCTTCCAAAGTTAAATATAAGTCTTAGCAACTTAAAACCTTAATCAAAATCGCAGCTTTGCTAAAACCTCTGTTCTAGGGTTTGAAGAGCTCCTCCAAAGAGCAGAAAACATGATGAAGAGGAGCTTCGAGGTGATGGCTATGGAGGAGAAAGCTTACACCGGCCCTAAAGCTGCCAGGAGGGAACATAGAGAGCTTCAACGGCTAACCTCAATTCCCAAGCACTTAAGCTCTAACGTCCAAAGAGTGGTAAGTACTTATAACTTCATCCAAAGTTCAGAATTTTGCTGCACTTATTCTTTTCATGACTTCCTTCTTTCTTTTCTCAAGCCCCTTCCCGGTCCAAGGTGCTATTCCAATCTGAAGTGGGTGGCTCCCATGGTAAAGGCACTTCCTATAGAGGTCACCTCCATCCTTAAAGCATGGCACCTTCAACCTCTCTTGGTTTTAGGCAAGAATTTCCAGAAATTGTCCTTAGATTGGCCAAGCCTTTCAGCTCTTGTGGAACTATGGCATCCACAAACTCACACCTTCATCTTCCCTTCCTTTGAAGCAACCGTCCTATTGGAGGAAGTAGAAACCTACTTAGCCCTTCCTAAGACTAAGGTGGGGGATGAAGACCGGGTTTGCTATACAATAGAGCCTATCGACCCGTCCTCGATCTTGAGTGATTTCATTCATAACCCGAAGGACGTGAGGACCATGATCAGCCCACACCACGTTCACTTGATACCCTTGGCCCACTGGATAGTGTCTCATTGTAAAAACAAGTGGGAGAGACATGAAGCCATAGCCAAGGCGGTAGCGGTTTGCTTGTGTGGAGTCTTTCTTTTTACCACTACCGACCACCTCTTAGATATCCAAAACCTTGGAGTTATTAGCGGGCTGTGGCGAGGTATGTCCATCTCTCAAGCGGTCCTCTCATACCTCTATGAAGGACTAAGCTCGGCTTGCCTAGGAGGGCTTTTGTTCGGCTCTATGATACTCCTCGAGTGCTGGATAGGAGTGAGAGTCAAATTCCTTCCTAAGGAAGACATAACTTCTGCAAGCCGAATCTTCGGGAGCCACCCTCTCTTCTTTATCGGAGGGGCATTTGGATACTCTTCTCAGGTTGAATGCAAGACCGCGGATAAGAAAACTCGGGATGAATGGCGCCTCTTCTTCAACACTCTTCCAATGGACAAATTCATCATGCGACCAAGAGTCCTCCGAAGTGCTCTTCTCAAAATACCGCGGCGCCAAGGCCTCGACCTCCAGCTAGTAGGGAACACTACCATGGCGATCTACAACCCGCACCGATGCCATCTTCAGATCGGATTACCTCGAATCGGCGCTTCTGCACTATCACACTACCCTCCCCTTCTACCTAGGAAGATGGGGACCGAGGAAGATGAAAGAGCGATCCGGAACGCGCTGACCATGTGGGAGATCAGCAAGGTGCACCCGTGGCAAGCAGAAGTTGAAGAGAATGACGAAACACGCCGAGATTATGTGAAAGAGTTGAGAAGAATCCGCCCTCTTGCGGATAAGAAGTTGAATGTATCTTGATTTTCCTCTTTTTGTTGTATTCATGAGGACTATTATGTAATTGACAATCAAAGTTGAATTTATCAAGAATTATATTTCATTAGTCTTTGCTTGAATGAGATGAGATTGCCATAGTTGAAAGATCTTGAGTTCCGTAGTTTAAAAGGCTAGACTGATGTGAGTAGACAGGGCTTCTGGAGGATATGACGGATGTGCACTGGGCCGTTACATGGAAATGACGGTCCTGCGACAGGCCGTCAGAATGGGAGTAATCAAGAGCCCAGTTTCTGAAGGATATGACGGATGGGTCTTGAGCCGTTATTTTCAAGTAACGGTGGGTCTCAGACCGTTATAGTGATGGTTCAATCAAAAAGGAAAGGGTTCCACGCCTGAAGGGAAATAACGGTCAAGGTTGGGCCCGTTACATTACTGTAACGGTCTGATGCTGGCGCGTTACACACTCTGAACCTGCATAGTTGTGAGCTTTTGCTTTTGGGCTTGTTCCTGTGTTCTGTACACACTCAATCATGAAACAAGTTAGATCTGTTCTTAGACTCAACCCCTTGCCTTGAAGCAAGTTAGATAATGACCGATTCTTGATATTTGGTCAAGGGGTGGAGCCTTATTAAATAGGCGAAAACATAATGAAAATGCGATGCATGCTATGCACATGATGGTATTTTTTTTGGGAGTTTTGGAAAATATTTACTGTTTTTGGATTTTGAAAATATTTGTTGTTTTTGAATTTTGAAAATATTTGTTGTTTTTGGATTTTGAAAATATTTGTTGTTTTTGGATTTTGAAAAACCAGTGCCTCTCTAGCAACACGAGACCTCCCTTGTTTTAGCTTGAGTCTCGAGACCGGCGTGCAATAGTGTGACAACCCCTGGCTGAGACCTAATCATTGCGACGGTGTTTTTACCAAAGCCATACCTAGGGTACTCATCTCAGTCCTAAAAGGAAAAAGATCATGGAGGTAAGCTTAGGCCAGATATGGGAGTTTTTAGAACTTGATTCCCTCACCGTACCACCCTATTAGAGATTTGGTCTGTTGTGCCGGGGCTTTCATGTCCGTCATCGAACCTTTGTCCACTTAGGCATGCATGCGACCGGGCTCATAACGTCCCGCGGGGAACTGTACTGCCACTCTTGTCATGCCTAATTTTCTTTTTCTTTTGGAGCTTTTTTTTGAGATTTCATGCGCCGACTTGGAGATGATGCTTTTGATTCATGTTGTAGAGAGCACTCCTTTTCTTTTCTTTTCTTTCCTTTCTTGTGGCGTCAGGTCATAACGGACTTGCCCCTATTTGAGACCTCTTCTCGTTAGGGAGTTTGGATTGGTTGTCTCCTCCTTATTTACTCCTTGCCCCTGGATGCAGCCGAAGAATGAAACGGACAGGGACTTTGACTTTCCCCCAAAGCATGGCCAAGGAAAAACGGTGTCTTTTTAAATAAGGAACCCGACCAGGGATGTCGTGTAGTGTGTGTTTGCCTTACTCAAGACTCTCTTTTGAAGATAGGGAGGCAGTTCTTTTTGCCGGAAAAGCACGTGGTTTAGATTTTTAAGGAAAGAAACGCTTAAGATACAACCCATTCCACGGGTGAGAGAGCTCCTCACCTTCCGCGTTTACTAAACGATAAGCATTCCCTGGATAAGCTTCTTTTATTACGAACGGCCCTTCCCAGTTAGGTTGCAACTTGGACCTAGGACCTGCAGACCGAATGAATTTGCGTTTCAAAACAATTTCACCCTTACAAAATTTTCGTTCAATTACCTTCTTTTGAAAATAGCGCGAAACCCTCTTTTGATAAACAGAAACGTGATCGGCCGCGTTCATCCTCTTCTCATCTAAGAGTTCTAGCTGGACCAGCAACGCCTCTCGACGTTCATCGAGATTAAGTTCCTTATCGAGCTGCACTCTAAGAGAAGGGATTAAGATCTCATATGGGAGCACCGCCTCCATCCCATAAGTTAAAGAGTAGGGAGTTTGTCCCGTAGGGGTACGGACGGAGGTGCGGTAAGCCCACAGAGCTTCCACCAATCTTTCAGGCCAATCAGAAAATTTGTGTGCTTCACATGTTTTCTTAATGATTTTAAGCAGGGTTTTATTAGTGGCCTCGGCTTGACCGTTGCCTTGAGGGTAATATGGAGATGAATGATGCAGTGCAATATTGAATTTCTTACATAGGTCCTTAAGCTCTTGGGAGATGAACTGGGGTCCGTTGTCGGTGATGATGCTGCTTGGCACTCCGAACCGCGAGATGATATTCTTCATGATAAAGCGGCACACCGTTGTAGCTTTGATCTCTGCGTACGCCTCGGCTTCGGCCCATTTGGTGAAGTACTCAGTAGCGGTGAGGATGAAAGATTTCTGCTTGATCTGAGAATTAGGATCACCGAGCGGGCCGACGACGTCGAAAGCCCACATGGAGAATGGCCAAGGAGCAGTCATAGGATGGAGGGACGAAGCTGGAGAATGAATTTTATCAGCATGGAGTTGGCATTTAAGGCACCTCCGGACATAGAGGGAGCAATCTTCCTCTAGAGTGGGCCAATAGTAGCCCTGCCTAAGGATCTTCTTTGCTAGAGCCTGGCCATTGACATGACCTCCACACTCACTAGAATGGGCTGCCTCAGCCACTTTCCAAGCTTCTACATCATCCAAGCATCTCATGAGCATTCCATTAGTAGCGCGCCTATACAGTTCTCCTGCAATGATAGTGTACCTTGCGGCGGCTCTTCTTATTGCTTTACGCTGCTCGGCCCTTGCCCCTTCTGGGAACGACCCTTCTTTGCAAAATAATTCGATTTCATGATACCAAGGCAATTCTTCTTCGTCCAGAATCTCCTCTAGTTCTGTTAATGAAACTTCCTTGAGATCCTCCTTCTCAACTCTCGCCTCTACAGATTTCCTGAGGTTGATGAACCAAGGATCTTGAATGGAGGGTGCGTCCAATCTCTGGACGACGATGGTCTCAGTACTACGACTGAGAGGGAAGGATAAGGAGGAAGCAAGGGATGCCAAAGCATCAGCTAGAATGTTCAAAGAACGGGGAGTATGGATATAGATGAGCTTACGGAATCGCTTAGCAAGGAGCGTGACCAAATCTTGATAAGGTTTGAGCTTAGGGTCACGAGTACGGTAAGTTGACAGAACTTGCCGTAGGACGAGCTGAGAGTCTCCTATAATGTTTAAATAGCGCGCGCCTAGGAGATAGGCGTGCTTCAAGCCGGCCAGGAGAGCCTCATACTCAGCGATGTTGTTGGTAGCAGGAAATCGAAGTTGATAAGCGAAGGGGATGGTTACTCCCTCTGGAGTAAGCAAGACAGCCCCGATCCCTTGGCCTTGGGAGTTGAGTGCACCGTCGAAGTGCAGAGACCAGAAGGGATGATTAGAAAGGACAGAGAGATGCTCATCAGGGAAATCGTCCTGAATGGAATCGGTATGAGGAATGGGAAGATGTGCAAGATGTTCAGCAATGGCATATCCCTTGACTGCCTTCTGAACGACAAAGGTGATGTCAAACTGAGAGAGGAAGCTCTGCCAGCGAGCTAACCTACTAGAAAGGACGGGCTTTTCTAGGAGATAACGGATCGGGTCCATTCTAGAGATCAACCTAACTGGGTGGGCGAGAAAGTAATGTTTAAGCTTCTGAGCTACCCACACTAAGGCGGCACAAGTCTTCTCCATAGCGGTGTACTTGGATTCAGCTGGATTAAACAACCGAGAGAGGTAGTACGCAGCCCGCTCTTTCCCTTCATCATCCACTTGTGCTAAGACCGCCCCTAGAGAGTCCTCAATAACCGAGATATATAGGATTAGGGGTTTCCCAGGGACAGGAGGTTGCAAAACCGGGGGATTGGACAGGTACTCTTTGAGGTCCTCATAGGCCTTTTGACAATCTTGATTCCATTCGAACTTGACCCCCGCCTTAAGCAATTCATAGAACGGGCGGCACCTTTGAGAATGTTGAGATATGAATCTTCTAATGAATTGCAGCCGACCAATCAGTCCTCGAAGTTCCGTAATGTTCTTCGGCGGAGGCATGTCCATGACGGCCTGTGCTTTATTAGGATCAATCTGGATCCCCCGTTTGCTTACTATGAACCCTAGCAACTTCCCTGAAGAGACTCCGAATACGCACTTCTTCGGATTCATCTTAAGCTTATACTCCCTGGCTCTCTGCAGCACCTTAGCCAGAATAGAGGGGTGTTCTTCTTTTGTTCTTGACTTCACCAAGATGTCATCCACGTAAGCCTCCATGTATATGTGCATCATATCGTGGAAGATGGCCATCATCGCCCTTTGATAGGTGGCACCTGCGTTCTTCAACCCAAATGGCATAACCACATAACAATATGTGCCCCAGGGCGTGGTGAAGGAAGTTTTCTCTTGATCTTCCGGAGCGAGACGGATTTGATTGTAGCCCGAGTACCCATCCATAAACGACAGAGCTTCGTACCCGGCAGTGTTATCTACTAAGACGTCTATATGAGGTAGCGGGAAATCATCTTTGGGACAAGCCTTGTTTAGGTCCCTGAAATCAATGCATATGCGCACTTTTCCATCCTTCTTGAGAACAGGGACTATGTTCGCCACCCACTGGGGATATAAGACTACTCTGACGAACTTGGCCTTGTATAGCTTATCGACTTCTTCTTTGATTTTTAAGGCCATGTGGGGGTGAAATCTTCTTGACCTTTGTTTAACAGGTGTTGCCCCTGGTTTGAGCACGAGTCGATGTTCCACTAAGGAGGGGTCAAGACCTGGCATGTCCTCATAAGACCAGGCGAAAGAATCGCTATACTCCCTTAGAACCTTAATTAGATCCTCTTCTACCTGTGAAGGGAGATCAGCTGAAATAATGATAGGCCTTGGGTCTTCTTCTGTTCCCAAGTTGATTTCCTTTGTAGGTTCATCCACTGCCGTCGACGGCTGGTCGAATCTCTTTAATCCTTGTGCATATAAATCGGCAGTGTCATCTACGTTGCTGTCTTCATCTATTGGATCCTTCTCATCCAGAACCTCATAGACGCCTAATCCGTCGTCGCTCCATTCCCCTTCTATTTCCTCTTCATCTTCAATCATAATTGCCGTGGCAACGAATTCCGGACACTTTAAAAGAGCATGACATCGCTGAGCTAAATCTTGCAAGAACCTATCAGGAACAGATCGGGAAGGATGCGCAAGCGAGCGCGGCTCAGAATGGGAAGGGTTGGATGACCTAGAACAAGACCCTACTTCTCTAGACCTAACTGACTCTACTTCCTTAGACTTACTAGACCCTAACCCTAACCTAGGAGAGAGAAGGCTTAGTGGAAGGGAAGGAGCAGGGGACTCGTGCCCCTGGGAGGAGGATGGAGACAGGACAGCGTAATCTTCCACTGAAATCTCGTTTTAAATTTGACGTTTTTTTTTTGGAAATCAGCAGAGACTACAAAGCAAGCTGGAGGAGGTGGGAGCTGCGTAGGGAACAGCTCGGAAAAGATGCGATTGGAGAAAGGATCAGAAGAAGACAACCACATCTCGTGGAGCTGAGCATTGGGGGAGAGAGGAGTGAGTAGAGTGGACAGGTCAATACGCGGGCATTTCCCGCGAGCACAAGGGATGAATCGAATCTCCGGTGGATCAATGATGGATGGATTTATCATGACAGGAGGAAGGCGGGGTATGGACTCCCTTTGTTGCAAGATGGATTGGAAGCGTGAGGGAGACCAAGAGAAAACAACCGGAGAGCTCCCTCCTTCCTGTAATTTAACCGTGGGCTGCTTCTTCGGCCTCCACTGTACGAGCCGAACCTCTTGCTGCTTCTGGCGTTCTTCTTCATGAAAGATCCTTTGCAAGGCCTGATTGTAGTCGAGCATGTCATCATCTGACCTTCCTGGCAGGGAAGGTGGACTGGCAATCGGACAAACTATATCCCTTCTTGGCTGAACCGGCCTTGGAGCTAATGTGCTGGGCTGGAGAGGCCCTCTGACAAAGTGCTGACGATAATCCCAAGTAAGTGGCCCAGAATCACCCATCATAGATAATGCTGTTTCCTTATAACCGAGGCCTCTTCTGCCCATTTTCTTTCCCTTAGGTATGGGCTTAGTCATTCCTTGCAGTTGCGCCCCGAGGCCTCTCCCCGGTTGATAGCCTAGTTTCAATATAATATTCCACCCCTTTGAATCTCGGATCTGCGGCTTCACTTTGACATTGACTGGAGTAGTGATGGGCTTGGGAGATGTGTAAGCCCAAGGAAAGTTCAGATCAAGCACTGACAGAACGGGTCGGCTGCTCGGCCAGAGTGTGGGAAGAACTTGATCTGAGAGGGCCTTGACTGTCTGCACCGTGGCCAAGCTTTTAACTTTGACGACCCTCCCTTGAAAGGGAAATTTGACGCACTGATGTGCGGTGGAGGGTACGGCGCCGAGCGTGTCAATCCAGGGACGACCCAAGATAGCCTTGAACATAGGGTCGATGTCGAGAACATAAAATTCCACGGCCATAGTGAGGGGACCGAGCTCCGCCTGAATGGTGATCACCCCGTGACATGCTCGCCTTGAGTTGTCATATGCTGCTATAGTAGTGGGGGTAGGCTGTAGTAACTCTTCGGATATGTTGCACGCTCGGAGGGTACTAAGTGGGCAAACATTAATTGAGGCCCCGGTGTCAACCAATGCTGCCTCAATGTCGACTTTGTTCAGGGTAATTGTTATGCAGAGCGGCTTTTGCCGAGCCCCTGGAGGTGCAAGCTCGGTTTCTGAGAATGTAATTGCCGGCCCTTTGGAAATAGTTGCCAATGCCGTTGGTAAACTGTCGACTGCCATGTCTTCGCTAACCATTACCTTCTGCAAGAAGTCCCTCAGTGCATCCTGATGAAGGGTAGACCTTTTGATCAACTCTAGCACGGATATCTTGGCGGGTACTCGATCCAGATGATGTAACAAGTCATATTGAGTACCCGGCAGGGGTTCAGCTTCCTCTTGCTCGGCCACTGGCTGAGAGGACTGGGGATTAGAAGTAGTAACGTAATTCCGATGGAACATCTTCCCGCTCCTTAAGGCACAGTTTGCCGCAGCATCTGAAGATAGTATGATGGGAGCCGCAGGGTGGATGAGTGGGCTAGGCTGTGCGGGGGAGGTGATTTGGTGGAGCGTGGGGTTGGTGAGGTTAATGGAAGGTGAGTGGATGATAGGTGAGGGATTGGTGGAAGGCAAGGTGGTGATGAATGTCGATGCAGGTGGAGGGAAGGCTAGTGGGTGTTTGAGAACGGGCGAAGGATTTGGGGATGGTGTGATGATGGTGAGGGGAGTAAGTGTTGGAGGGTATGATGGGATGGAGAGCGGTAGAGGGCTTGCTGGAGCGGGTGTGGATGGTAGGATGAGCGGAGAAGGTGTTGGTTGCATAGAGAGGATGAAGGAAGGTTTGCGGAGGTTGTGGTGGAAGGCCATTACTTGCGGTGCGGAGCCATCATCATCAAAAGACCACCCGGCATTGGGAGCCGGTGGTTGAACCATGTTAACTTATGCTGGTGCCGGCGGCTGCTGCTGAGGAACGGGTGGATGATTCGGCATCGGGTTCTGATGGATGCCTAGGTCTTGCACTTGCTGTGGTTGCTGTTGCTGTGGCGGCTGCTACGGCTGCGGTGCTTGATGCTGCTGCACTTGCTGCCCCTGCGGCTGCCTCCTCTTCTCTTTAACCTCCACAATGGCCCTATGCATTTCGGCCCAGTCGATTCTCTGCCCTTCATGAAGGTCATACACCAGATCTCAGAAATGATAACATCCTTCTGTGGTATGGCCTGGCTGCCTATGGAACATGCAATATTTGGTTTGATCAACCGCCGGGTTTCAAACAGGCCGTTCCGGAGGAAGTTGGATTGCGTTTACTGACATAAGTGCCGAGAAAATATCTGTGAGTGTCTCGGGCAACGGAGGATACTGGGCTCTCCTGGGAGCCGGGCGCTTGTTGTTTGGATTGTGGTTGCTGTAGCCGCTGGGTGGAGGGACGTTATGGTATTGTGATGGTGGTGGCAGTTGTTGTGGTGTGGTGAAGGCGTTTTGTGGAATGGTGAAGGCGGGGGGAGTGTTTTGTGAAGTGGCCTGGAAGTTGTGCGGGGTGGAGTTTTGTGGATTGCGGGGGTTTTGATTGTAGCGGAAAGGTGCGGCCTGATATGGAAAAGCAACGGCTTGTACTTGCTCATTTGTTTGGACCCCCTCAGTAACCGGCCCTTGTGGTTTCTTATGGTACTTGGGCTTTTAGTTTTCGAAGAGAGAATGGATAGGGGAATCCTTAAATTGAATCTGTGTGAAGCGCGCCCGGCTATAGAGTTGATGCATGTTGGCTATGTCATTCATTGCCAGGATGTTGCGGAAAGTCGGCGTGGCATTGGAGATCAGTAACTTGACCTTCTCTTCCTCTGGGATATGGCCAGGCACTCTGGCGGCCATCTGCCTCCACCTGTCTGCATAGGTGGCGAACTCTTCTTCCGATTTCATTTTCTCTGCCACTAGGTCTGTAAATGAATATTCTGGTCCGACCCGGTCTTGAAATCGCTGAATGAATTTGTCCTTAACTACCTTGAAACTCTCGGCCTCTTCCAGTGGCAGAGAATAAAACCATTCCAAAGCAACTCCATCTAAGGATCGGCAGAACAAGTACGCCATGAGGCGATCGTCATACTGGAACTGCGCCGACTCATATAGAAAATCCCTCACATGGATAAAGGGATTGCTGTTCCCATCGTACTTGCGATAGTTAGGGAGCTCTGATTGCGGAGGGAACCGAATGTTTTGGAAGCTCGGAATAGGAATATCGGCCAAGGATTGTCGGCCAACCCTTTTCTGGAGGAAGTCAAGTTGTTGCTGCATGGCGGCCCACTTGTTAAGCAAGTCCTGCTCTTGGGAGGGAGCAGGGGTAGTGAAGGACGCCGATTGTTGAGGAGCGGATGGAATGACGGTGGCAGACGGGGGAGGCCCATAGGCATGAGTAGAAGGATAGACAGTGGAAATAGGGGGCCCGTAAGAAGGATATTGAGCCTGAGATATACCCGGATGGGAGTGAGTTTGGGCCACCCCTTGCTGAGGGTGTAAGAAATCAGAAGGGTTCATGAGAAGCTGTGAAGCCACCGAACCAGAATTATGATGATCCACCTGGACAAAAGAAGGGATAGGCGATTTCCCTTTATCAAAAGACTGATGGGCTGAATTGGAAGATTGGCCCATCTCCATGCCAGCGAAAGTGATGGTCCGAGGTTGGACCGGAGTGAGGTCAATCGGAGTGGGCTGAACGGACGGCCCAATAATGGAAGGATTAGATTGACCTTGAATAGCGGCAGAGGGAGAAGCGTTGGACCCTTGCATAGCTTGGTATAGGACTTGAAGTTGGGTCGGGTCCAATTGGGCCATCATGTGAAGGACGGAGCCCGCGGAAGGGGTAGAAAGAGAGGGGGTACCTTGACTACCTCCCACAGATGTGGAGGACGGGAGAGGGGCAGTCCCTTCTCCGGAAGGAAAGGTAGCAACCCTAGGGGGGTTTTCAAGGAGCCCTTGAGGAAGAGAGTCCTCTTGGGAGCGCGGAGGATTGAAGGATGCCATGGTGGATTCGAAGAGGAGATTGGAATAACACGTGAAGGAGGGAGTGACTCGAGAAGATGATTCAAACGGACGAAAGCAACTCCACATGCAACGGACAACCTTGACAAAATGCAAAAACAAACAACACAAAACACACAATGAGCAATCAAACTTAGGTGATTCTAACAAGATGCAAGTGATAAAAGATGAAGACACTCAAGAATCAAGCAAGTTGTTTAGAATGATGCGACAATATTCTTATGATTTCTCCTTTGGAACCTTAGTGAATTGATTGATATGTGCTCTCAACAATAGGTTCCTAGTAGGAGATGGATATAGGACTTGGTTTGACTCTAAGTGTAACCACTCAATCACTTATGCAACCCTAGACACGGGGTGGGAAAGGTACAACCAGCCCGACGTCCGTGTGGGAATCCACGGCTCGCGGGGACTTATGGAGGTCCCTGCTGTGATTTCCTAGTCGGCCCCAAGGAATATGGAGACGAGAGGTCCTCACAACAAGGTAGGAAAATGCAATCTAATGTATGAAAGATGAATGACCCTATGTGCACCGGAGGGCATGCAAAGTCTAGCCTAACAATCTAGCAATCAATGGTGCACACCATGATAGGCAGATATGAGCAGAGCAAGAGGAGGGTCAAGTGTCCCCCAAGCAATAAATCACAGCACAAACTGCGGAAATAAATGCACCTCGGATGCGTACCTGCCAGGAGAGTAACGGTCGAAGGCCCCTGCGTCAGAGAGAAATAACGGTCGAAGGCCAGACCTCCGGATAATATATAACGCAGGGAGACGAGACCGTCAGATGAGCCAGGGAACAAAAAACTAACAGAAGTAACCGGAAAGTCCGTAAAGCTCACACAGCAGGACGAAAGCGGAGGTCTAATGCCCCTGCGTCAGAAGGCTGTGACGCGTGGACACAGGACCGTCAGAGGACTCAGAAAACCAGGATGATCAATGAAACGAAAGAAACAAAAGACGACTGAACAAGCAGATGATGGCAGGTTTAAATAAGAATCAAAAGCACGATTGGCACAAGCTGTCCCACCGTGATCGCCAAAAAATTATTTGTTGATATTTATTTGCCTATCTTTTCATCTTTACTCTTGAGGCTTGCTAAGTAATATGGCAAGATGACAAACAAGCAATCAAAGATCTGCTCAAACCTATGAACATGTGAACATGAACCTAGGCAATCATAGCTAGCTCTAGCATGGGCAAGCTATCTCAATCAAATTACGCTAAGGAAAAGGAAAAACACACGCCGGGGCGTGGAGCAAGGAGTAAATAAAAACACACCACTAGGGGTGGAACAAGCAAGGAAATAAAGATGTGACGAAGAAAATAGCTATTGCCCAGTACTAAGGAAAGATGTGATCGCCACC